>CM072165.1:3767256-5009756 GCA_036850595.1 Rhyacichthys aspro
GATCCAGTGCATACACAGCAATCCACTGTAGGCAGATTTAGAACAAGCTTTTCAGTTAAATTTTAAATGATTGAGGTTTTCATCCATCCAAGAACAGATAAATATGCCGTGTATGGTCTTGGTTGGTCTTGACGAGTAAAAAATGGGTAAAAATGAGTTCAAATCCAAGACCAGTCTGAATAACTCCATCACTCGTAGCTGCTCCACCTTCTTGAATTAAAGATACGTACTTAGTCATTTCATTCTGTCCCGGATCCTTCTCAAAACAACCCTCAGCGCTCCTGTATTTGTCTTTCATTCGCTTTAAATAAATCCACAGATCGGGTCAAGGTCGATCCACGGAAAACAAACCGATGAAGACGTCGGTGGAGCAGATTGAACGACGCGCCATAAACCTCACTTCGACGATGAACCGCGGCTCTAATAAACTCTGCCGGGGATGTTCTGGGACAAACAGTCACCTCTAATACAATGTGCCACATAAAAGTCATTAGCCACGCACCGCTGCATATCACTCATTACACACTTTACATTGAGCCTGTCATTTCTCCAAGGGTGAAACGCACCTCGTCGTCGCTATTATTACCGTAATTCCCGATGATACTATAACTCGTGTAAGCTGGCTCACTGCTCTGGTAATAAAACTCACTCGACTATTCATCACACCATACAACGCCCCGATATATCAGCCACGTCAATGGGCTTCCCGCCGTAACACCTGTGTCTATAAATGAGTGTGAGGGGAATGCGTTTTTACAGCTTGATAACAATGTGCTGAGAGATGTTTTAGGAGCGTGGGCTATTGTAAAGTCAACACAATTCATTTTAACGTGTGTTTGGAGGCAGAAAAAACCCCCAAAAACAAACAATGTCGGTTTAATGCAGTTGGAAAATCACAAAAAGATAATGGAACGAACGGTTGAGAGTCGTAGCTTTAAAATGGACGTCATATGTGTCCAATGTGATGCTACAAACTATATTAAATTATCATTATTATTCTTTCTTAGTGTTTTTCCTGGATGACGATGTAAACAAACACATGCTAATGCTAACGTGACTTACCTAAAGGTCTTCCCAAACCACAAATTTCTCCAAATTCTATTCTTCTCTTGTTTTCTCCTTTCTCTGGCTCATAAAGCTGATGGTGCGTCATTAAACAGTGTTAAACTTAAATTGACAGGTCTCTCAGAGCAAAGTGTGGTAATAATATTCTGTAAAAGCGGCACTAATCACATCCATGACAGCGGCTTTATATTAAACAGACGCCATAGTTATCGTCAAATTCTAGATGATCAGCTCGATGCAGGTTCGACCTTCAGTTCTGGAATAAAAACTGTCTCGGTAAGACTTTCCACTGCCATTGATTCAGTGTAGACCAGTCAATGCAAACATATATTTTGTATGCTGGCAATAAAACCTAGATGATGAGAAGTTGATGCTAGTTTAATCAAGACTCAGTGGAAGTTAGCTCATGCGCTAAAAGAGCTCCAGGCTTTCAATCTCACTGTGGTCTCTGCTCATGTATCACACAAAACTCATTTTTGTGACCATTAAGAACAGTTCAAAGATCTCTGTTAAGAAAGAATCGGCAATAACACCAATAATATCCTCCATTTTACCCTGTCAGCAAGAGTTTAAGTGTGTATTAGGGGCTGCTACCCTACAATAGCTGTAAGGATTAGTGCATACTTGGAATATAATTAGCAGAAACTGACTTTTTACCTTTTATCTGTAGAAGAAAAGTAAATTAAACCTCGTAAAAGCTGCAACAAAGCATATGTTTTAGTTGTAGCTTATGGATTCTCAGCCTAAACTGAAGCTTCAGAGAGAAAGCCACCTCATGCCTCCACATTATTCCTCTGATCTATGTGTTTGTGTGTGTGTTCATTCAACAAAACACTTCTAGAGAATTGGACTCCATTGATTTTCCACGTCTTGTTATTTTCCGTGGATAAACAGAGCGGCAGATCTGAGCTGGAACTAGACCCGGAGTCGTCTGGAACGGCAGCCCCTGACCTCACGCAGTAAAAACCTCTGCAAACCACATGTTTAAACAGCTCTGGGTCGTTTTAAACACTTCTTTTACAGCTTGTTGAGGTTTAAACTGTGAATTGACAAGAGGACGGTTTTTTATGCAGGGTTTAAACACGGCAGCAGAGAGTTATATCAGGTGAAAGTCGTGGAAGTTCCACCACAAAATGCCGCCAAAAATAAAACGCTGCATCCTTAAAAGTACAATGTGCAGCTTGTCAACTTTGAATCAATAGTGAAAAATAAAAAAAAGACAAAAATAAAAGTAAAATGTGCATAAATATTGGCAATTCATGTGATGATCAATAAGATAAGGTTTGAAATGGCATTGGTTCTTACGTTAAACTTAAACTTTCATGAACTATCTTTGTAGCTAATGGTTCGCTTTGACTTTTTTAAATAAAGCAGGAAAACTAGTTGTGTTCTTATAAAAAGTGGGGAATGGAAGCTTGAGGAAAGGAGTTTTTGTTTATAGCAGCTTTGTTTGGAGCATTTATGTGTTTTTTATTCGTCTGGAGCTGGGACCAAGTTCATTTAATAGATATTTAGCTTTATTCATCAAAGTTACAATAGTTTTACGTCCTAATTAAGTTCGTTTTCATGGTTTGGTTAAAAAAGATGGTTGCTCTGACTCAAACTGATTTCTTTGCTAACAAACTCTGCTCCAGTTTATTTACTCTTTATTTTTTATACTTGTGAGTGCTAGTTCTGTTCAAATTGTGGACTAATTAAGTACAAAAAAAAAAAAACACGAGTAAAGGTGATGTATTTACTCCTGAAACTAAGACACACACATTGCCCTTTTGCATTGCTTTATTCTGCTTGAAAATATACTTTATTTAACAATTTGTGGTTCAAAAACATACATCAAAACATTGCGATATAAACTATTTGTGTAAAAATTAAACATTTAAAAGAAATTCAGTGTTTAAGTTGTAAGTGTTAAGGTGTATTTTATTTATTCATGTTGTCAGGTCTTAATAAAAGCTTTAATTATACGTTTTCTTTTAATTTGAGTTGTTGCTGTTGCCTTCGTGCTCCTTCAGCCTCTGTCTGGAGAGCTCTGGGTGAATGGACTGATGGGAAATCATCCATCTTCTTTGGCTGACACTTGTGTTCCATCTCATCGTTTTCTTCTTCTTCTTCCCTAAAACTCAGGCTTTTTACGACTGGACCCAGACCCAAAAATCACTGTTTATGTCCCTCTCAAGTGAAATGAATGATTTTAAATTGACCTAAATGCTCATTTCTGTGCTTTTTTATTATCGTAGTGAAGTAGAAGCAGCCAGTTGAATTTCGATTCTAACAGATCAATCATTACAGCTTGATACTTTGTGCTGAAAGTGCAGAAAACTCCGATAAAGATTTCCAGTCAAATCTTACACTTGTTTCGTTGCCTTTTCCTCCAGCTTCAGTCTGAATAGATCCGACTCTTCCAGCTTTAGCTCCAAGTCTCCAGTGGATTTTCTCGCTGAACAAAGCCAACATTTTCCTTCCTAAAAAGTGGAGGCTTGTTGGGTTACATCCAGACGCTGGATTACTTTAAAACTCACTCGATGCTTTTACCTGAACCCCAACTTTTCAAAGCAGTTCGGACTTGGACCAGCATCAAACAGACTTTCACTGTGTCTGCCTTTGGCTTTAGTTTTCTTTCCAAATATGTTATGTGCCCATTTTAGTGAGAATGGTTTTGGAATAGTATGAACAGATGTAATGGATGGATTAGAGCTAAATTTTGATAGATCTTGCTCATTTCACTCCCATTGGTTGATACCAGCTTGTCATTTGACCTTCCAGGAAGTTTAATAGCTGCCGATAAAACAGAAAAAGTGCAGTTTTTTTAGTGTTTAATATGTCTTTTAACAGAGAAACAGTTCAAAAAAAGCAAAGTATCAACAGAGAAAAGGGAGACAACGTAAAACACAGATAAATACTGTCAATTCAATCACGTAATGTTTAACGAGGAGGAGATAATTGTCGTCCTGACGCTGAAGTCACAGCTAAGCTAACGCTAAACTCTAGACTTCAGTTTGGTCAAATGGATTAGTATTTTGGAGGAAAAACTGGTCTGGTTGTATTTTTTTAATAAAAGAGAATCTGCTTTTGGAGGAGAGTGGAGTCTGAGACAGGGATTTAAAAAAGAAAATCAGGAAGTGGAGCTTTAATGATGTTGATTTAGTCAAAAAGAAAGGAAAAAGTAGAATTATAAATATAACATTAATGTATAAGAACATGTTCAAAGTGTTCTTCCTGCTTAAAAAAAGAACTGGACTCCATACCTGACCTGTTCATGGGCAATAGTATGTCCCTGTAGGGCTTCCGTAGGTACCACCAGGCTGTAGAAAGGAGGCTGAGATGTGTGGAAAGCCAGTAAAGCCGATTTGAACTTTTTACTCAGAACGTGGAGTATCGGCGGCCAAGTAAGTTCATTTTAGTTTCAGAAAGTTTGACTTGTTTCTAACTCTTTCTCTGATCAGAGGCTGGTTAGTTGAGGTTAGTCTCAGCCTCAGATCAAACCTTTAATGATGTGTTGTTTTCAAAGTTTTATAATCAACATTTGACCTTTACTCAAAGAAAAAAAAAGTTTATTCTTCATTAAAACCCTTTGGGCGAATGATATAAATAAAACTCCACGTCAGATTCGTAAATACCACCTGTTCTAAGTTTACCTTTGCTTTGTCATTTTCATTATTCTTTCTAAAAATAACAGCGAGATTTATTTAGTTTTATTTCTGTCTGACAAGTCTGCATCAGTGACCTTTTGAGAGTTTATTCAAGCCTCATTAGACGCACTTTTTTGAGTCATCTCCAATGACTTTTGCTGCACACCAATGATCTTTTTGTGGATTCAGTTTCCATTTTTGTCCCACCTGTTTCACTGCGTCTCTTTTTGTTCCGGATAAACATGAAGTATTCAGAGCCTTGAGCCAGTCTGAAGCCATGTACAGTTCAGGGACGGTTCAATGGTCCGTTTCTGCCCCAGAGGCTCCGTGGACGGATTTATATCTCCACAGTCTTTCCTTTAAAATAGAAAAGATGCCGTTAGCGCTGATGATCTCCAACTGTTCACACTTTTATGATTTAAATGTGAATGACTCGGCCTCATACGATTAATAGAAGCAGGAAAATACTGCAGTACAAGAGGATTTATAGGATTCTTTGCTCTCCATCAATCAATCATCATTCGTTTTTATGGTGACGTGATAAATGTTGTCAGATATGGTAATTTATGTTAATGTACGCATCATTTTAATCAAAGTATATTCTATAAAGACGGGGCTCTTATGAAATATACGTGTGTAGTCCTGAAGCTTGTGTATTACCAAACGCAAAGAGTTCATAACAGCGTAGGCTTGAAAATAAAATGAAAGCCATTCAGTGCATCTTTAGAGTAAAACTGCTCTATTATGGAGAGACTAATCTTTTTATCATACATCCTACAGATTCCTCACACCTCTCGCCTGCGGTTCCTTTTATTCTCTTTTAATGAGGTTTTACAAATCAAAAAATCAGTGTCTTATTGCGAAGCTCAAGCGTAAAGACGTCATCAAACTTTTTCTTGCTTCTCCAAAAACCTCTGGCAAAATCAATCAATCAATCAAACTTTATTTATATAGTTCTTTTCATACAGCTTAATGTAACTCAAGGTGCTTCACAAAATAAATCATTAAATACAACATTCGCAACAGTTTAAAAAACAAGGATGGCTTTGTTCCATTGTTTTTTCCTCTGTAAAAAAGAATAGAGTAAAACAAAATAAAATAAATTAATTAATTAAATAAAAAACACTAAAATTTTACCCTATGTATGTCCCTAAAGTCTTGATTTTTTTTTTTTTTTTTTTTGCGTGTCAATCACAGGGTTACTATGGCAACACAATATTAACCAATGGAAAAAGATAAACAGTGTTCCTCAGGTTTTTCGCTCAATAATGATTGGTTCTTAAGTGTTCACAGTTTGACCTTTGACCTGGGGATGAATTTTTGAAGTTTTATTTATTTAAAATGAAATAATTAAGAAAAAAATGTTTACACTAATCAATGCAAACTGTTTTTTTTTTTTTTACATCTACTGGTGTATTGATTTCTAGTGATTATTTTTTATTTGTTAATGTACTGTCCTTGGATTTAATTAAAGTTTCATGATTTTTTTGGTTTGAAAACATGGTCTTGAGCCTTGAGTCACTTTATAAACTCTTTCTTAATGCAGTCAAAATTAAATCGGTGCAAAATCATTGAAGGAAATAAAAGCAGGGAATAATTTAAAACCTTAAACTTGTTAAAGGCAGGTTTACCTTGGAACTGTGTCTGAATGAACCTGTGACACTGAAGAAACTGAATGAAACCGTGAAGAAAAGCCTTCAAACTACTCCCACACTGGTTTGCTACACTGCATTCGGAGGATTTAATCAAACATCGAAGCGAAAGAGGAAGACGTTTTCACATTAACGACACTCGAGGTGACAGTCTCTTTAATTTTTCATCCGTTCCCTTCCTCTTTGGAGCAACTTTAACTCCGGGACCCTGCCGTGAACCTGCTGACGGCTCCGTTTGTACAGACACGCTCCGACATCGGCCCATTTTGTCAAACGAGCCACGCGTGACGGAGCGGCTCAGCTGACCCGTGCTGCCTCCGAGCCCCACGCACCTGAGCCGTGGGTGGGTTTGTGCCAAAGCATTTGTACCGGAGCTGGAAGAAATGGTACATCGTGAACAGCTGGTCACAAATGAGTTCACATTCATGGTTTCTGTCCAATTTCTCATTCTCAAGTTATATATACAGCACATTTCTATTCTACGCCAGGTTCAGGTTGCAATATCCGCAGTGTATGCATTAAATCTGACCTAGTTTCCCATTTGAAGGTTACCAAGAAGCTGGATGTTTGACTTGATTCAGAAGACGATATGAAATTAAAGAATACCCAGATATGATTGACTTTTATCCCATTATTGCCAGGTTTGGTCTATTGTCTCCTCGGACTGGTTAATGATGGGGCAATTAGAAAGGTCTGTGCCCAAAGAAACACTTAAATTTTACAATAAACAATCTTAGTTACAGTCAAAACTTTAACCAACCAGTTTTAAATGACAATGATAAAGTAATGGGAGGTTTGACAGTGGTTTTTAAAGAAAGTGCAAAGGAGGATCCGTGGTTTGATTCAAGACAAGCGTAAACTGTGTGATTTTGGGCTAAATTTCTGGACCATTTTTGAGTCAGGCTGATTGTCAGGTTCCTTGTGCGTCCTCGTCTTGCTGTGTACAGTTTTTATTGTTGTATTTAGTTTGACAGTTGAAAACCTGAAGCTTATTGTAGCAGGAATCATCTGAGAAAAAATGAGACCTTAAGGCGTGATCTAGTCTTTATAATTAAGGATTTTAATAGATTTTAATAGTTTTTGTCCAATCACAGCTCACTTCAGGTAAAAAGGAGCGCTCCCATTGGTCGACACTGACGTCAACAACGAAGGAACAAGGAAATAAACCAAGGAAATGGGTTATTCTGTTGGAAATACGTCTTATTTTCAGAGAAACAGCTGAAAAAAGATAAAAATAGATCAACAGCAGCAAATGAAACATGAATAAATGATGGCAGTGCTTCGAAATCGTTGGCTTTCAGTGTGAGTTAGGGTCCTCTCTAAACACTCTAAAGTCCCAGTGTACGGCCGGTTTTAGAGGCAACAGTGTAGTTTTTATGAGCTGTTACAATTGGCTCTGACAAACTTACCTGTTATATCTACCACTAGTATTTCTATTTGGCTTATAATACATTTTCTCTATTTTAGATGCAGCACTCGTCGCTGGAGTCCTGCCTTGAGCCTCTGTCTCTAATGGACAAGCAGGGGTATTAACTTTATCATGCAGAGAATTTATTAGCGTCCTGTCTTTAATGTTTAAGTAATGTGGCCGGCACTTCATCAAAATGTGTGAAGCAATCTCCCGCTCAGACGTTGACTCCAGGCAACTCAAAAAGAACCTCAAAAGTACAATATGGATGGAGAGTTTATAGTTTTTTTCATTGAGTCCTGGGTTAGTCTTAATACTACGGGGGCTGTACGTTGGGCAATATTTTTCTCTCTTGATACTTTTACCAGCAGCGCTAAAGGAAATCTCAGCCATTACACAATCTGCCGTCGCTTCGAACAAAAGAAAACCTTGGAGAAAGCGAGTGAAGGTCAGTTTTTCTTCATAAAGTCAACAAAGCCCCACACATTATTCTTTTATGTAACGCAACAGAACATTTGACGCTTGTGTAAAATGTGCTGAGAGCTTTGTGCCGCTCAAAATGAAAACAGCGTTGTATAAGCGACTCTTTGTTCTGTATGAAGCAGATTGCCTCCTGGTGTTTTTCTTTTTTACAGTTTGTTTGGTTTATCAGATCTCCTCGTCTCACTTCGGTGGCAGCCTTTGTTTGGATTCTCTTCTGCTTTTGTTTCAGAGTTTCTTTCTTCACTTTTCTTATAAATATATATTATAGTATGTTCACCAAAAGGCTCCATGTTTTGAATATAAACCTTCTTAAACTACTTTTTGAAAAAATGATCCGTTTGGTCTAGGATTTATGGCAAACACATCTTCACGACTTCCTCAATTTGAAGCAGGAAAGATTTGTAGTTAATATCTAGTTTGACAATGCTGCAAGTTTAATGCAAAGTTACTAAAGTTAGTTTGCTTTAAAAGTGAGTCAGAGCAAAAGCTGAGACGACCATCACCAACTCTTGAGAGAATTTGTAAAACTATAACCAAAAAATGCTAAATATAAATCCGAGCAGAAATCATGAAGTAAAAATTGCCGTAAAGAAACAAACAAAAAAAACACTAGAAAAAAGACCTTGCACGTTAAATCATTACAGTATTCTGTGTCAAATAATAAAAAAAAGCTTAATAAATTGGGTTTTGTTTTTTACATTCATGTTGATTGAAGTTTTGAGGCAGTGACCTTCAGGTTCAAAGGCTTAACAATTTTATTTACATTTTTGAATAAATGAACCTTAAGTGAAAACATTACGCATCAAGACTTTAACTTCATAGCCAACAAAATTCTATCTAGAGCTGGATTAACAAAGTATTCAGTGAAAAGACAATTCAAAGGTGTGTTATACTTCATTTTTTTGGACAAATAAGTTGATGTAACTCTTTTACCACTTCGCCCTGACTGGGGATCGAACCCAGGACCTCGCCACTTCATTTCTATTTATGTTCACTTGCAGATACGATGTTGAAATATAATCTAAATAGACAAAGCCTTTCGTCTTGTTCAGCTTTTGTTCCCTCTGCCTTCTACCTGAAGCATTCCCACACTGTGAAATCCTCTAAAGCTATTCCCTGGATCAAGAAGTCCAACCTGGGTTTGCAGAGGGACTTTGCTGCTCTTCGTGTATATTTTTTTCCACCAGAGAAATTCAGAAACCCCCCGGGGCTGACTTCTCCGAGGAGCTCTCCCGGACCTCGCTGTCGTTCTCGTAAGTCGGCTGCTAATGTTTTTTTAATGCTGCGGTTCCAGGTTGGATACAAAACCCGTCGTGAAAATCAGATTCTCTTCACGTGTCTGGCTCCGCGCTGGCCTCTATTTCGCGTTGTTTACCCAAACTAATCACCCCACCTTCGAAAAAAATGCCTACTTCTGATTCATAGAGTAGAGAGCGGTGCATTTTGAGTGTCTTAAAGTATTCCTCTCTTGTGTTCGGACTCAAATAGATGACGCTAATAAAAAAGGATGGGACATTTCTTATAAAACGTGACCTTGTGACACTGATCCAATCCTAATATTGCTTTCTTCCTCCTCTTTTCTAGATGGAAAAAAGGAATCACATTAGAAACCATGCTTATTACAGGTGTGAGCGGTCCCCGGGCTCAAGGAGAAACCGTTATTAGAATAAAAGTAGGAACAGCTCGTGGGGATATATTGTTTTTTTCCCCCAAAGACACGACTGATTTAATGAGGGCTGGAAGGAAAATGTCCGAGTTTTGGGTCGAAGCCCTTAAACATGTTACACACTCAGGAATCTGAATGAATATTACAAACTGGAATGGCTCCTGTATGTTCCACGTTAAATATATTCGCTTTAGCTGCTCTTTCTTTGAATTTATGTCAGAAATGTCGGGAATGGGGCTGGATATGAAACGTTTGTGATGTTTTTGAGAGCGTCGGCCTGATGTTTTTTAGCAGGAATCAGTGCTTCTTTGGATTAACGAGACAAACTTCAAATAATATAATAATAAAACAGACTGTACCGGATTTTTTGGGGAAAATAATTTATTGTAAAAGCAATAATTTGTGAATTATACTACTTTTTCTGATGGACCATCAAATGTAAAGTCTTTGTGTCCTCAGACTGTATTTTGTCTTTTATTTCCAACATCGAGGTCAGTGATGGATCTGGATTTGAGTATTTTTAAAGTCAATATGAAAAAGTAGAGTCCGCTCTATTCTGGTTTGTAAATGAGCACAGACAGATGTTTAGTGTTAGGTCACATTTTGGCCAACTTCATGCTTCACGGGGAACTTCACTGAAAACGTAAAGTAAATTTCTCTGAATTAGGAATGACACAAGGCGCTGTTAAAAATCCAGTCCTGTAATATTTTCATAGAGGATTGTATAACCTTCCTGGCAGAGTTGTTGTATAGGACTCTGACCATAAAAGACCTTGCAGTCTTATAAAAGTCAGATGGAACGATTACAGCGTGACAACCTCACATCTGCTGCGGAAAATAGCCGACTTATTCCAAGAAAACAGACTTTTTTAGAAATGACAAGTTTAGAAATGACTCACTTCTATCTCTTTACTGTTAGAAATGTACTTTAAAATCAATACATAAGATAATATAGTCAATACACAAGGGTTTAGAGATATCATAATATTTTAATGTGTAGTACATTTAAGTGGCTGTATGCACTTTGTATTCAGACTCATTTACATTTGAATGGTACAGATCAGTTCAGTAGGGCTTATTAAAGGTGTTTTCATGTAAAAATGGCCATAATTCCTCCCAAAAAAGGGTATTGTACTGTATCTCTTGGCTTTGATTTGTGGCAAAGACCCTAAACGTTAGAATTAAACACTGCAGTTTGTTGTTTGGACGTTTGGTGAAAATGAAAAATGAAGAGCTGGAGGGAGTTCTCTTTGGGAATAAACAGATCAGAGGAGCAGCTCAGGTCTGATATTTAAAAGATAAAGTTAAAGAGGCCAGACTAGGATGGTTTCAGGGGAAAGTTGGTGAATATATCCGTCTGAGGATGATGAAGCCTGGAGAAAGACCAAAGAGGAGGTTTATGGACGTGGTGAAGGACACTTAAAGCTGGTTGGTCTGAGAGAAAAGGATGAGATGTGGAGACCTTTGAAGAGAACAGACAAATATAAAGAAGAAGGTGAGAAGAAGATTTGAAACAGAAAAACAGAAGGACAAAGAATGCCTTAAATGAAGCTTGTCTTGTCTCTTCAGGTGCAACTCTTCCTTTGTGAATTAGAAACATGGGATTTACTTTATTAATGACATGAAACACAAGCTTGTGTCAATCAGTCTTTAAAACTGGAGAAAATTGGTGCAGCTCTCTTTGATTTAAAATTCTTAAAACTGGGAATAAACCAGACATTCTGTTATTTTTCTAGTTTTTTTTGCAGCATTCTACAACTATAGCTTCAGCCTCTTGGATTTTCTCTCTTTTTAATCCAGTTAATAACACATGTCAACTTTAAATTGCTTCAAATATAACTGATTTCACCAAAGATAACGTTTGTAGTAAATGTATCGTGTCACAATCCAAGCCTCTTTAGGAATAATGTGCATAAAACAACCTGGAAACAGCTTTTTTCTGCAGTAATTAGTCTAAAAAACCTAGAAACGTTAGGTTCTTGAGTCATTCGAGGTCTTATCAAGTGTTTAATGTTAAATGAAAGCTCAGACTAGGAGCTACAGTTTATATTCTATAGAAAAGGCATTGATGTATTGGTAAATTACGTCCTGTTGCATTTTTAATTGGCATCTCCACATTTGTTGTTGCACTGGGAACATTTACTGAGGTTTACTCGAGGTTAACGCTCCCATTGGTGCCATAAATCCAGGCCTTTCCCAGATTAATGGACACTTACAATCCTGGCTCCGTCAATATCTTAAATCAAGACTTATGCTTCTATTTTTTATTTCCATCTGTATAAACAACCGTAAACACTATTGCGACCCTTTTTTTGGTCGAACAATTACACTCTGTTAATGTCAACGTCTCTGATTGGATTAAATCTTTGGGGAAATCAACCTGTTCTACACAAGATAATAAGATGTGCTGTTATCAAGGTCAAACGGAGACAATGTGCTGATTAATTACATTTTTACAGAGTTATAAAACATGAGACGAAGGTAAAATACACGCAGCAAAAAAGGCTTTTAGCTAATGACGCTATTTGCATCGTCTTCATTATTATTATATCTGTTATCAGTTCTCTAAAGCAGGCTGGATTTTTATGGAAAACAGCAATAACATGAGCAGATTTATTTATGTTGTGATTCTGAAAGCCTCAGAGTTGAATCATAAATTGTCTTGAATTGAAACGTGAAAAGTGGAAGCATGTATTTAGAGATTGGAACAGATTAATTCATACTGATGACTGATTCATTAGTGGACATTTTGCATAAAAGAAATCAGCTGCTGCACCAACCAATCACTTTAAAAGTTTTGATTAAACTGTTTCTATTACACATTGTTGTGGCAATATTGAATAAAATCCTTTTGTGTTTGTTAAACTGAAGTCTGGAAGTGGGGCTGGAGATTAAAACAAAACGGTTTATGTGGGACTTTACTGAGCTGTGGTATTCAACATTTTATTGTAATTTAAATAAACAGTGTGAAATAAAGGATTCACTTTGACGTACTTCACAAAAAACGGCAAAAAGAATAGTCTTTTCCAGTCCTTTTTGTAGCAGCAGCTCCTTCTTTAATCATATTTTCTGTGTTTCATTCAAAATAAGATAAATTCTGTTTAGTTGGACACAAAACAGAGCCAGATCCTTCTCGAATTATCAAACTTCAGTCTCATTTTGCAGGACGTGTCATTTATGTTACACAAAGACAGTTTTCTCGAACATCGGATAAAAGTAAATCAGATCTAAGACAACGTTAGAAGTGTTGTGTGTTAATTGTGTCCTCCCAAAAGACCATTACCTCCCACGTCTGTATTTACACCTGTATAATCTGTCACAAATGTTCATCAGTCCCTATTCAATATTTCAATATATTCATAAATAAAAATCATCATTTATTGTCATGATGATGATAGACGAGCCTAAACTCGTTAAAAACGCTCCTGTTTTTCTCTGCCTACATTTATCTGTGATTAAAATAAAAGTTTTATCTGCACTTTTCCTGATTTAATGATTATTCTCACTCCTTCAACTTTGTGTTTAAAATTACTTTGAATATCTATAAATTATGCTTTAAAAATACTCTTGCCTACATTTATACTTTAGCTCCATTTTTTTAACCTTAACATGTTAGATCTCTTTTTTTTGTCAATAATGAGTACAGATACAAGGACTTATTATTCATAAACTGTGCTATGTTCAAAGCCTTATTGATTTTTCAGATGTTTTATCAATGACCTGTTTTGAAGTTTTTGTGCCTTTTGATTTAACAGAGCATCGTTTCTCTTTTACTTTTATCATCTTTATTCACAGAAAAACAGTGCTTTAGATAGAAAGGTATATATGTGTCTGGTTTCCTTATTTATTCTTTCACATATTCATGCATTTATTTATTTATTTTTATAAATGCATACCTTTCTCTGCGTTTTTTTCTCTCGTTTACATGTAAATTTAGTTTTTACGCTGCATTTTTTAAAACTCCTGATGCATTAGAGACAAACAAAATGCGCTGACGTTACAGTTGTTGAACCGAGTTTTATATTTTGCATGGCTCTATTCGAACTACAACCATCACAAAACATTAATTACAGATGAACTTATCGTTATTAGATCCCTTCTGTCTGTTGCAGTCATTAACCTACTGCACCGTTTTCTACTTTTATGATAAAGAAACATTTTAAAATTACATCTGTGACTCAAATCAATCACATTTGTACTTTCAAGAGTTTTTCGCTGCTGAAGCAAAACAGACTCAGGTAGAAAAAGAATCCATTTATATAAATATCTGTGTATGTGTGTAGCCTGGGCCTGAACCTAAACTTATCTCAAAAGAAAAACAAACAAAACAATGCAAAACATGGCGTTGAAAACTGAGAAAATGGTACTCCACAAATCTGGTGTTGGCAAAAAGTTGGTCTGAACTGGGAACGTGTTGTAAATATGTATAAAACTTGCAGTGTTGAGGATATTTTTATGAATTTCAACCTATTTTTCGATGAATCCAAACAAAACAAGCTGGAACCGAGCTGTGTTTCTGTGTTTGTTTGTTTCTCTGGAGCAGGCTGCACACTGTAATGAATGATATACTGTCTGTCTAATGGCTGCAGGGATAAAGCCCATGTGGAAAATGGTTTTATGGCTCGTTTTGTTGTAATGATGTGGTTCTCAATGCTCGGTGCTGTGTGCGACGTATTGTAAGTTAACAGGATAAGGACTGGAGCAGAGCGGCGTGACGGAGGAAGAACTCCAGAGCTCAGAGGAAGAAGTGTTGAGAAATCCTCAAGCTTCATTAAAGTTCTTCCACAGATTAGACGGGTTCAAGTTAATGTAGGTCTGGTGTAGGTTTTGTTTTTACTGTAATGTAATCTGTCTAAATTTCTCACTTTTTTTTATTACGTCCAATAAGTATTTCCCCAAATCTGTATATTTTGGCAATTTTTCCACAAAAGAATTGGATTAAATCATGAAAAATCCTGTATTCAAATAAACAGACACAGATTTTAAACCAAAATACAGGACTTTTCCCTTAATCTACACAGCAAACTAATATTTATTTTCTAAATATAATACTTTCTTTATTTTAACAATCACTCTTAAAGTGCATTGTGTAAATGTTTGTAGTTCACAGTTAAACAAAATAGAAGACATTAAAAAAAAGCTTATAATTATCTGAAAATACTACATTTCATAAGTGTATTCTGGAAAAAAGACTAAATAACATCTAAAAATACTAATGCTATATGCTTATTTTGTAAAACAAACAAAAAAAAAGGATAAAATCATCTCAAAATAGTCATTTCATGAGCCTATTAAAAAAAAAAAAAAAAAAAAAAGGAAAAAAAGAAGACATTTTGAGCCCCTGGAACTGGGTTTATACGTTTAAGTTGGCATGTCCCAGCAGGGCTACCGTAGGTGCTCACAGGCAGCAGAAAGGAGGAGTCTGACGTTAATTTTATTCTGCAGTGTCACCAACAGATGTCGCCAAACACTACACACCTTTATTATTAATTCCTGGATTCATGTTGTATTCTCTCTCTATCTATAAAAGCTAATAACCACCATCATTTACAGAATGTGTTACGTCCCGTGTATTTTTTTACATTAATCTGATATTTGACAAAATATGATGAAAACTGGCCAATGTGTGTCTTAATCTTTTGAGTTTAAAGTGAATTCTGTCTAAACCTGTTATCACTGCTATAATACTTGAATCAAGCATCATTATCATCATTATAATACTTTTATTCTTATTTGAACGTGTTGTATTCAAACGTCCATCACATTCTGTATATTCTGCTGATTTCATGTATTTGTTGTAGATGGGAGGCCGTATTATTGAGTATTAATGGAAAAACAGCCCTTAAGTGCAACAATAAATATCAGAAAAACTGAAATGTAAAATAGATGTAATGTCATGGGAAAAAAATCTAATTATTTAATGCAGTTTGTTTGTTTGGCAGCAGTTCTCAGTTTAGTTACTCACTGATAAACACTCCCAGAACAACACAGCAATTTCATAATTTACTCTGAAACAAAAGACTCCTTCCTGCTCCTAACGCTGGGATCTGAAGCGCACCAACTCGTAGCGTCGACAAAAGTCCGTGGTACACCGCAGACAGACAGTTACTGATTAGTGAACGCACCGCAGCTGAACCCAACACATTCACCTGGAGCTGAGCTAACACACATTCACCTGGAGCTGAGACGACACACGTTCACCTGGAGCTGAGCTAACACATTCACCTGGAGCTGAGACGACACACGTTCACCTGGAGCTGAGCTAACACACGTTCACCTGGAGCTGAGCTAACACACGTTCACCTGGAGCTGAGCTAACACATTCACCTGGAGCTGAGCTAACACATTCACCTGGAGCTGAGCTAACACATTCACCTGGAGCTGAGCTAACACATTCACCTGGAGCTGAGCTAACACGTTCACCTGGAGCTGAGACGACACACATTCACCTTGAGCTGAGACGACACACGTTCACCTTGAGCTGAGACGACACACGTTCACCTGGAGCTGAGCTAACACATTCACCTGGAGCTGAGACGACACACGTTCACCTGGAGCTGAGCTAACACATTCACCTGGAGCTGAGACGACACACATTCACCTGGAGCTGAGACAAACACGTTCACCTGGAGCTGAGCTAACACACGTTCACCTGGAGCTGAGCTAACACATTCACCTGGAGCTGAGCTAACACACGTTCACCTGGAGCTGAGCTAACACATTCACCTGGAGCTGAGCTAACACACGTTCACCTGGAGCTGAGCTAACACATTCACCTGGAGCTGAGCTAACACACGTTCACCTGGAGCTGAGCTAACACACGTTCACCTGGAGCTGAGACGACACACATTCACCTGGAGCTGAGCTAACACACGTTCACCTGGAGCTGAGACAAACACGTTCACCTGGAGCTGAGACAAACACGTTCACCTGGAGCTGAGCTAACACACGTTCACCTGGAGCTGAGACGACACACGTTCACCTGGAGCTGAGACGACACACGTTCACCTGGAGCTGAGACGACACACGTTCACCTGGAACTGAGACGACACACATTCACCTGGAGCTGAGACAAACACATTCACCTGGAGCTGAGACAAACACACACAGCGCTGTGAATTATTGGGAAGTGACACAGGTCGAATGTTTCCAGAAGAATCGTGAGGCCGGACGTCGTCAAATCAAGACGGTTCTGTGTAAAACTGTGGATGGTCCTCAGAGCCTTCATTAGCTGCAGGTCTGTGAAGAAATAATGCAGCATATTCAAAAATAGATGCAGATTCAACTTTAATATGAAGAAAAATCAGATACTTCTACTTTAATAGACATTATTTCTGTACTTTGGCTTGTTTTTGACGATGTTACACCAGTTACTTAGACTTTAAACGCAACATTTTATTGCATCCTTCGCTATTGTGTCCTTTTCAAACAACATTTTTGATTTTTTTTCCACCAGATGTGTATTTTTTTAAAGCCTACATTCAAAACATGTCTAACATTTTTGTGCCAGTATGTGCCGTGTCAATTTCAGTGACTTTTGTTGCAATAAAATGGACATCTTCACATTTAATAATAGAAGCAGATACAAAGTAAAGTAGAAATGGCCATTTTAAGTGTCATATTGAAGAGAATCAGCCAAAATAAGGTGGTTGTAGCTGAGGAGTTGAACAAAACCAGTCTAAATGAAGCTGCTTAAAACAAATCAAAGAAAAGCAGCTACAGTTTGACATGTGCCACATCTCTATCTGTTGTTGTTGACTTGAAACAGACACAGCCCAGTCCTTGAAGCTGTAGACTGTTGTAGACTGTTGCAGACTGAATGAGTCTCTCTCTCCTCCGCTGCGTCTCTCCTCAGCTCCACTCACTCCGCTCTTTTCTCTCTCTCTCTTCGCTTCTCTTCCTTTTCTCTGCGCTCGTCGCAGCTTCAACTTTTCCTTCTCCGGACTCTGGGGCTTTTTACGCACCTCATTCAACGCTCCAGCACGTGTTAGTTTATTTTTTTCCATTTCAATCTCCATCGAACTTGGATTTATTTCCCGTTTGGTCTGTGTGTGTTGGTGCAGGACGCGTCTTGGCGCGCAGCGAACCGAGACATGAACCGCAGAACGTGTCCTGCGCGTCCGCCCTGGCGCTTCTCTGCTGCTCACTGTGGAACAAACTGAGACACAGCCAGACTGGAAACGACCTGAAGCCTCGCGTTTGTCGCTTTGTCTTCGTCTCACCAGAAGAGGCAAGTTTATCTGCTTTCCTCTCAGACCTCCCATCGAGTCCGGAGTGAGGACGGGCGAATCGAGAAGGAAAAAAAGAGGATGTAGCCGTGACAGAGGCATGACAACGCGCAGGGACGCAGCGGAGACATCCACGAGCATCACGGGTGAGTGGCACGTTCTTTTATTCCACGCTGTGTTGTCTCAGAGCAGAACCTGAAGCTTTCTGCGCACCTTGCGTTTGTTTGTTTGTCGCTGCTGGAGGTCAGAGCTGCTTTGGAGCTCTTTTTGGCAACGTGTCCCGAATAAATAAACGCTAAAAGTTGTTCGATTTGGTAACTTTGTAATGATATCCAGCCTTGTGTTTGATTAAATTTAGTGGAAAATGAGTCTAAATGAGAAAGAGGAGGTGACGACGCGCGGACGTGACAAAGAGGTGGGTATTTAAACGTGGACAAGTGCGTTTAACCTTATGTTGATGTATTTGAATGAGGAACGCTCCACAATGTGTCATTAAGAGTCAGAAAAACGTGAAAAGACGACGCATATTTACCTTTGACGCTATAGAAACATTTTACGCGTGAAATTCAACGCGTTTTATTCATCAATTTTGCACATTTTTACGCAAAAGTGCTTCATTCAAACAACAAATAGCAGGTTTTACACTAGAAACACCACGTTTGCTTTAAGATAGCAAGACTTTCTGATGTTAACATGTGGAATATTTGCATTAAAGGCTATGGAATAAATCTATGGCGTTACTGAGGATGTTTTATGCGTAAATATTTGCCGTTGTCAAATTCTCACAGCGTTGTTCTGGATGAATTTGCGTCTGTGTGGTTGGTTTGCATCGAGAGGGCGTGGCTGTCCATCGTTTTTTTTCCCCTCATCTATGATTCAGCAGTGAAATACCTGCATCCAGCTCCCTGTAGGTGTGTGTGTGTGTGTGTGTGTTCTTTCTACAAACGTCCCACTAATCCACCTGCCTCCGGGAGGATTACAGCAGCTCTGGGACATTTTGGTCTTGTTTTTTTTTGTGGTTTTTTTTTCCCACCCTCTGTCTCTGTGTTATAATCTGTGAGGAAAAACAGTTGGTTCCTTCATTCGAGGCTGCCACAAGTGGATTTTAGCTCCGGGGTGTTTGTCCAAAGTGTCCGACGGTGCCGTTTTTTGTGCCCAAGGCTCAGTGTCGGTGTGTGTTGGAGAAGTGTGTCAGTGTGTTAAATCTGTTTGGAGAGAAGTCTCATCAGTATTCAGAGTGACAAACCAAACAAGTGCCTTATTAGATGCATGACAAGACTTTCCCCATTCATCTTTTATGCCCAGTCGATCCTTCTCTCTTCCACTCTCTGCCTCCAATATGCTTCCAATTCAACATGCTTTAGCGGCATGGAAATAGGAAGAAAAAAAAATGACAAATTGACGCTCTGACCCGTTTCCCAGCATGCCTTTGTCCAAGCATCTTTTCTGCCTCGGGTTTGTGTTCGTGGTTATCTCGCCGCTCAAGGTTAAAAGGTCGATTTGTGAAGATTTGTTTCTTTTAGTGCTCTATATATCAGATAATTCAGGTTTACTCTAGCTTTAGCCATGATCTGTGATTGTCCAAAAGAAGAACACAAAAACAAAGCACAAATAACACAAAATAAATGCAGATAGACAGTAAAAGAACCCCTTATAGATGTTTTTAGGCCTGCCTTCTTATTTTTCTCAATGGGACAAATCAAAAATCAACTTAAAAGCATTCCTTCAAACATCTTCCTTTGTATCCAAGCTCTCATTCGTCTCATATGTTTTCCTTTTTGGCCAAAATAAGGTTGTAGAGGCTTAACAAAACCACTCCAAATGATGCTTCAATGAAATCTGAGAAAACCTGCATCGTTTACACAGATTCAGAGCTCAAGTCCTGCTTAGTGTGCCTTTAAAACCTGTTTCTGAGAGATACTTCTGGTCTGGAAGCAGCTGATAGTTGGAGGAGCAGACAGGAGCACTCACACAGAAGCTTGGATTCTTAAAGGCACAGTATCCATTTTTTCTCTTTTAATGCTTATCCCTCAGTAAATGTCAAATCCTTTTTACTCTGGATTTGAATAATCTCTTTACATATGGCTTTTGGAAGCAATTGTCTGAGGGATACACACTCAAAAATCTAAACAAATGAGGAAAATATACAGAAATATACAGTATACAGACAGAGGGCAGTGGGTTACAGTTACATTCAGCTCCATTTTGTGTCAGATGGACGTAAGAGTGGAAGAAAAGGGACAGAGAATAACATGTTTCATTAAATACCCTCATGTTACTGACACACAGTGAAGCACGGCATCGTCTTGAACTCCTTATTTCTCTACTTTAAGCTAAATAGAAGCTGTTTGGCCTTCAGATCTTTCATGTGACTTCAACACGTGATGGAGAAACAGCCATTGTTTGACACAGATCCTCAAACGTAGACAGAGATGCTCCTCTTTGGTCGAGTCGCCCGAGGAAACCCCTTTTGAAAATGCCACATCCATCCATCCTTCAGTGAAATTAATCATCAGACTTGACACGTCGCCGCTAACTGTTATTCCTCCGACGCTTAGTCTATAGAGAAGCCTGGTTTAATGCCCACAGAGAGAACAATAACTCTGGGACTGCACGCCACAATCCAGGAGATAGATCCAGACGCTTTAATTCAGGGAATAAATCGAAAACCGATTGTGTAGAAGGCTCCGAGGCGTCGTGAACCCACACAGTTCTTCGTTTTTACTCGTCGCCGTCCTCGTGAGTGTCGCTCCGACCTTGATCTTCTCACTGCTTTCTTCTCTGTTTGTCACATTTCAGGCGGCCATGATGGATATTGACTTATCGCTTACCTTTTATTGGCTCATCTACTAATTGTGTGGCGACATCTGGCTCTTTAGCGGCTAAGTGCTGAGTGTTGGAGATGAAAGCCTGAAAGCTGCGCCTCAAACCAAACAATTAGGACAGATTGTGGTTTATCGGAAGCAACGCGTTCACTCTAAAATAAAACGAGTCTGAATGATGCTTTTGTTACATGTGGACTAAGTAGAATCAAAAGTAGTGGATGGTTAATTGGGGACTTTGTGTTTTTACTGAATCTAATTTTAACCTGTGTTCTGTACCACAAAGCCAGTCTAATAACAACTTAATAGAATGGACTATCACTTTATTAATGCCCCAAAAAAGAGGAAATTCACTCTGCAGCAGCATAAAAAGATTAACGATAGAGTAAAAATAAAACCAGCCAGACACTGAATAAATAAATCAATTCTACATACTTTTAAAAGTAAACACAATCAATCAGTTCCAGATATAAAAAGTTAATGTGAGCTCTTGTAGTTCAGTCTAAAATGCTCAGTCTTATCCAAAATCCTGTAAATCTTGTCCATTATCCTTTAACATCATTAAATAACGGTCGTCACTAGCCACGTATCACAAAACGAAGAAGACAAAACTACACAAAACTCAACTCAAAACGTCGTGATAGAATTACTCTTTAAAGCTACTATTTCCCACCAATTGTCTTTATTGCTTACTTTATCCACAAAGTTACAGCACTAACCTCTTTTATCCTTTGTGCTTTTGCATTTAGTTTTGGTTCCACATGCTTTTAAACTTCTCCAATATGCTTTCTCTGATCAAAACTATAAATCAGACGTTTACCAAACAAACTGAACAGATGCATCTTTGAGGAATGACTTTGTTTGTGGCTTCTGACAAAGTCTTTTATATAAAATTGATGATCTTTCACTCCTTTCAGCACATCTCAAAATATTCCTGTTTGAAAATAGAACATTTTTACTAGTATTATTAATGGCAGCGTAAAACCATCATCTCTTGAATTTCAAGCCAACTTTTTATTTTGTTTTTCTCGCTCTACAGACGAAATAAACCCTCAGTGGACCATGAACCATGCCATCTATTATTTTATTTCTTCTTCCTTCATTTGGGTTTAAAGCCTGGACATAAATATACAGCATCACTTATATTTGGATGAATATGGACCAGTGACATCAGGATAAATGACTTCCTTCTGAGTAGATATAAAAGTAGTCTCCTTCAACACCCTCTACCTTTCGTGATTACGCTCCAACAGTAATGTTTTTTAAGCTTTAAAACCCTTTTCGTTGATTTGTGAGACGTCTGTGTTGATCAGACTCAAGCCGGATCCGTCGGTTTTGTTTACGGCGGCCGTGACGAGGGTCAGCTCATCATCAGCCGCCGTCTAATTGCCGTCTCTCGTCTTGATTGCGTGGAAGCGCTCCTATTTACTCCTCATGTAAATTGGATTGGCTCCTTGACGTTTCTTTAAGCGTAGAAGCCCCGTGTTTGTGTTGAGCTCCGATTGCGCCTCTTGATTCAGTCGTTCGGCAGAAGAGGATTTCATTTGGCTGGACTGCCGTCGTCTGTCAGACCCAGACCGAGCAGATTAAAGTGACGATCAGTCATGTGAAACTACACCAACAACAGCCGCCGCCGCCTTCACCGAGCCCCTTTGTCCAAAATGTCAGAAGACAACACATTTTACAAATTGGTCGCAGTAGACACACTTTAAACCCTTTTAAACATTACAGGTGCCTTATCTCAGACGTTGTAGTGTTCACAAGGAATCACTCAAGACTTTTTCACTTCTGCTTCATTAAATCCAAATCACACCTGTTTTGTTTTCACAATTTCAAAAAAGACATTTAAAGTTCCGTAAAATAAAACCCCAAGGAGCCATTACTTCTTGTGTTTGTACCAACAGTTTCCCAAAAAGACAGAACATCTTGTGCATAATTATCTCGTGCAGAAGCTGTGGATATTCAAGAACGAAACGTTTAAAAGTGAACTCAGTATCTTTCCCTTTTCTACAGGATTTGTTCACCACAGCTTCATGTTCCTGCAGGGAGAATGATTAGAAATAATAGGTGTATTTCCTTTAGAAGATAAGCACATTTTTGATTGTAACATGTTGACGGATTATCATATTTTGCTGTTTTTTTTAAAGAATTCTATCTCAACTCATCACCACTTACACTTTTTGTCTAAATCTAACCCAAAACCCTTTCATTACCTGAGTTTTTTTCCCACAAAACAACCAAAACATGCCAACACATCATGTTAAATGTTAATATTTCCCAGTTTTCCCTCTAAAACATTTCTATTTTTCTCGTCCATGTTTACAGAAGCGCTGCATTGATTACAGACACAGTTGCATTGTCTGGTTACATCCAGTGAGATAATATGTGCTAATTGCTATTCCCCAGGCTTGGATCAATACCACTGACTGTAAATCCAAAAAGAACCAAATAGGCCTCTCGGCGGGAATAATTAGAATAAAATCTATAGCAGTTGATGGTAGAAGGTATTTCAGAAGAGAAAAGTCATTTGTTCCTAAAATATCCAGCAGCTCTGTGTGTGTTTACGGCGGTGTTCGTCTGAAAACACACACATTATTGATTTCATTCGAAGTACTTTGTGAGTCAGCAGAAGAAAATCATAGCCTGGAGTAAATAAGAACTGCAGTGAAAGCACTACTTAGGAGAATTTCCTTTTTAAACAATTTGTGTTGAACATTCAGAAAAGCCCCGCAGTGAAGACACAAGTGGCTCCTGGAGTGGATTTGACGCGTTTCATTGATGGACTCGTCTCTTTTGAGCTGAATCATTCAGAGGAGCTTCTGTTTCGACCGTGAAATCATTATAATAAGATCTTTTTACCACAATCAGGATGGAATATGAAAGAAAATGTCACTGTGGTCATCATAATACGCTACATGCTAACATTGTAGCATAGCATTGAGTAATATGGACCACTTCAGGGCACCATCGCTGTTCACATGCTCAAATGTGCAATCTGAATCTGCACTTTCACCTCCAGATGTTTCTATAAAAGAAAGTACACCCAACACCTTTTAAAGTCTTCCACATTGGAGTGTAGCGTCGTAGCTAACCGAGCTAGCCGCCGTAGGCTACATGAATATATCCCAATTTAGTTTTTCTGGCATTTAAACACCAACATAAAAAATACATGCTGTTAAATGCAAACATAAGTACTGTCCTATAACTAATTATTATTATATATTAATGCACTAATGTCACTTTTCGATCCGTCTGTAAACTTAGCTTAACTTTTCTATCATTTTCTATCATGTGATTTTGGGTTTTATCAAAATGTGTCACTTTCTCTCTGTTTTTTTCTTGCATTTTATTTATTTTATTGATGTTGTTTCTAATGAAGTGAGTGTCTTGCTGGGCTTTTGCAAATTATTTCCAATGTAGTATTTAATAAAGTGAATAGGATCTGAATCTGAAACACGTAGCATCAGAATGTGCCACGTGCTAACGGTCTGCCATCTTAGGTTTGGCAACAGCACTTGGATTAAATCGTTTGCTTTTGATTAATGCTAGTTCTTGAAAACAGAATAGAGCTAAACCTGTTTGTATCTGATTAATATTATCCGTCTGACGCTGGATTCACACATCGCCAGCTCTCGTCCAACTCTCTTCGGGGCGTGAGAGTTTCCAGCTGCTCACTTTTTCCTCTCGGGAGACAATCAAATCTTGGCTTTCACTTCTTGTCTCTTGTTGTGCTTCGAAATGAAAGACGTCCGGTTGCTGTTGTTGCTCGTATCACGTTCGGTGTGAATCCAGAGTAAGACACAAACTGAGGACAGACAACTACTTAAAGAAAATTCAAACGGCTCAGATCCATATTGTCGTAATGTTAGATGTTTTTTGAAAGTTTTCTTGAGTTCTTATCCAGACCTTTCTCGATCTGGGCTCTGACTTGTTGCTGCACTCGCCAGAAATAGTCTCTAAATATGTTCCTTCTGTCATCGATGGAGTCCAGGTTATATTTGAGACCTTAATGGCTGCTGATCCTGTGCTCATATATGGAAAGAGACCAAAAATAACTTCTTACCTAAACAGGAGAGAAAACTGAATTGTATAAAGGGCTAAACAACTGTGTAATCACTACATCACTTTTTATTTAAATCCACAATCATCAGAACGTCCTGGAAACATAAAACAGGTTCATATAAAAGGTGGGATCATTTTTGGCCTCTTCAGCTCCTTATTTTTAGAAAAGGTGAAAAGCTACAGTGGCCCAGCAGGGACATCCTGTTGGAAAGTGGGTCTTCAAGCAGTGCTTTGTTGGTTCTTTGAGAGAGTCGATGGAAAAGGAAGTAACAAAACTAAAGTGGCTCTTTCCACTGGGGTCTATTCAGCTTTAAGTGTTTATCTTTTTGCGACGGACACAGTGTTAAAAAATAAAACGGTCAAAGTTAGAAAAGTGACAAATACAGTTGGCCTTTTAATGCAGTTGTAGGTGAAAATCAAGCGTGTTCTTGTTCTAACATGTTTTTTAGGTCATGTTTGTAAATGGTTCTCAAACATTTTACCTGAATAAAATAAAATAAAATATGTCAATAAGGAAATAAAAAGGAAAACGTTATGCAGAAGTTGTTATTGTAATGTAATGTTTTGCTTCTGCAAATTTTAATTTAATAAATGCACTTTAAATGCAATATTGATAGAGTAATTACTACTGGTATTACAGTAATGTTGTATTCTATTACAATAATGCATTTTTATGGTTTTATTGTGTATTTTTTACATAATTTCTATAACTCAAGTCCTAATCGTTTTTATTTTTAAAGTAATTTATTGTATTTACTACAGTAATACAACATTTTGGATATTTTTGGGTATTTACTTATTTACTTTTAAGTGTTTGGGTATTTACTGTTGCCATTGGACAGTATTTCACTGTAAATATTTGCACCTTTTTAACAGTACAGTGTTATTTTGACTCAAACACATTGATATTGTTGGCTGATCTGTTCCATTTTGTTCAGCTTTATACAACTACATCTTACACAGTGCACCTTTAACTCTTTATTGGTGTCTGTTTGTTGTTTTTTAATATTAATCAAAAGCAGTAAGAAAGCGTAACTACCTTTTACACTTGAGGGAGTGAAGGAGCTGGTATTGAATCAATCCAATTGCAGCACAGCACAAAATTGCTTTCTGGCAGTGAAAGCTATTAAAGTTTGTTTTGGAGAGCGATGGGATGGAGGGATAGAACTGGGGCAAATGTAATATGTCCAGACTGTGGACTGATGGACGGAAACATGGATACGACATGGAGTTATTGAATTAAAATTTAATAAATAAAAGCTGTGCTCTGACGCTTGGAGAGCTGCTGAATCAGCCTTTTTTTTTTTTTCATCCAAGGCTTAGTTAAAGTCCTTGAGTCGGTGGTCATCTGCATTTTTCAGTCCCTCTGGAGATATGCTAATCAGAAATGGATTGTGTTGGAACTAATCATTGCCTTACATTGTTTTGTGTCATGTCGGCTGGTTTCTGAAGCTTAGATTTGCTGCTAAATATTCATCACAGGGGACTTCCGGTGATGGCCGCGAGCTAGAGAGTCACGCTTTACCCTGCTCCGCACTGTTTTATTCAAATCCTGTTGCAGTTTGCAGACTTTTAAGTTAATTGTGCAGGCGGATATATTTTGCAAAGAAGCAATGCCAAATGCTACAAAAATGAGTCGGGATAAGGGAAGAACAACGACAACACAATCGAAGTTATCCGACTTTGGGAAGCATCTGGAGCAAAGAGCTAGTAAAGAAGCTAGCCCTGGCGGCGACGCTAACATTAGCAAGATGGCTAATGCTACGACCGAAAGTCTGGAACACGAGAGCGAACTCAGCCGTGTTAAGGAGGAGATCTTGACGGCGATTGTCAACCTAAAGGATGACTTTTCGGGCAGATTTGATGGCATTTTGACAGCGGTGGAGGAAACGAAGAAGCAATTAAGTGACTGTACCGAAAGAATTGTACAAGCAGAGGTACGCCTTTCTACTGTAGAGGATGATTACGGCACGCTAAAGGACACAGTTGAGAACTTGAAAAAAAGCAACAAGGCCCTGGAGGATAAGGTCATTGATATGGAAACGAGATCTCGCCTGAACAACGTACGTTTGGTAAATTTGCCCGAGGGAGCGGAGAGCCCGGACCCCTGCTCGTTTCTTGAAAGTTGGTTACCCGATGCGCTGGACATGGTACCACTGAGATCGCCGATTGTACTAGAGAGAGCGCATCGCATTGGGCCAAAAAGGAGTGCAGAAGACCCACCAAGAGCCTTAATAATGAAATTTCAAAACTACAAACAGAAGGTGGCCGTAATGAACGCTGCAAGAACAAAGAAGGACATTTTGTACAAGAACTTACGCGTGCGGCTCTACAACGACTTGGCCACTGAAGTACACAAACAGAGGAGGCAGTTTGACTCAGTGCGTCAACAACTGCGGGAGCTAGGACTAAGGCACGGAATAAGACCACCCGCTAAAATGTTGGTAACATACAGAGACCAAACGCTCACATTTAACAAGCCGTCAGAAGTACAGGAGTTTATACGCAAGATTGAAGAGGAAAATATCTAGATGAGTATTTTTGCCAATAAGCTTCATTTATGTGGAGGGATGAGTGACTGTTTTATTATAATCAAAGTTGAGGTGGTTGAGTATAGCACTTAATTTCAATTCAGGTTTAAAAAGGCAATGCTCTTTACCTTATTTTTATGTCCTCTTGGTAAGCACGTCTGTTGGCTGTTGTTTTTGTTTTTACACTAGTATATGGCGGTTGGATTTTTAAGGTGGTCAAGGAAGAACTATTTTTTATTTTGAAAGAAAGTGCACACAAATTTTCTTCATTATTATAAAATTGCTATCCTTTAGCCTGTACATTACAATTTACAAAAACAGATTTTTAGATTTTACTAAAGGAGCAGGACAGCTTGAGTACTTTTGGTTTTTGTTTTTTTTCTCTCTCTTAAGGAAGAAGAAGCCTAGTGAGACTGATCCAGGATCTGTCTCCAAGAGTTAGGGGAAGCAACATAAACATGGGGGATTTGCCACTTTGTGTGGAAGGGGATTGTTTTTTCTTGCTTAAGTTCGATATGTTCGATGTCTGTTCTGATGTTCAGTGGTTAACCTTCTCAGACGAGTCACTAGAATTGCTTTATGCTTTTTTGAATGTCACAAAGAGTAAAACTTAAATTTATATCCTGGAATTGTAGAGGTTTGCAGAAAATTAAAAAGATTAAGCAAGTTATGAATAAGCTAAAGGACACGAATGCAAAAATTATATTTTTGCAGGAGACACATACTCTTCAGGAAGATCATGTTAAGATAAGCAGGAGATGGAAAGGAAGTGTCTATGCAGCATCATTTAACTCACAGGCAAGGGGAGTTATGACTCTCATTCATAGTTCAATTCCTTTTCAAGTGTCCAATGTAATTGAGGATAAACTTGGGAGATATTTAATTATTCAAGGTTCACTACTTGCTGCCAAATTGAATTTAGTAAATATATATGGCCCGAATGTGGACGATTCAAATTTTTTCACAGACCTCTTTCTGACTCTGTCTTCCCTTCCTGGGGAATATATAATTGCAGGGGACTGGAATTGTACATTGGATCCAGTTAAGGACCGGTCTACAGGTGTTGATCAAACCCACAATAGAAGCAGGACAACTATTAAACATTTTATAAAAGAGTTGAATCTAATAGATATTTGGAGACACCTAAAACCCAATGACATTGCATACTCTTGCTATTCAAGAACGTACCGGACGTTCTCCCGTATTGATTATTTTTTGATTTCAAGAACATTGATATGCAAAACAGAGGACTGTTTTTATGATAGTATATTGTTGTCCGATCATGGACCGTGTGGTTTTATTTATGTAGACGAGGCTTTTGTAAAAGATCCACCTAGATGGAGTTTGAATCAAAAATGGTTACAGGATGATAATTTTATTAAGTATATTGGTAAAGAAATTGACAACTACTTTAGTGATAACACAACTCAAACAACAGCAGGAATTAAATGGGACGCCTTTAAGGCTTTTTTGAGAGGACATATTATAAGTTACACTTCATCCAAATCTAGAGATTTTCATAAGAAGAGATTGTTATTAGAGGCTAGAATAAAAACTCTTCAGGAACAGGTTATCAGTAATAATAACAACCCTACTACAGAAAAAGAATTACTGCTTTTGAAGGCAGAATATAATAAAATGTCAGCTGATAGAGCAGCTGCTGATATAATTCGGCTTAACCAAACATTCTATGAACAGGGGGAAAAAACTGGGAAATTGCTGGCGTGGCAGATCAAACAATTAGAAACAAGGAAAACAATAACTACGATTGAAAATGGTAATGGGGATACAGTGACCGATCCTGTAAAAATTAACAAAGAATTCCGGGACTTTTATGAAAAATTGTATGACTCTCAAATAATGTATGATTCAGTAGCTCAAAATATTTTTTTAGATAAATTGGAAATTCCCAAAGTCCCTGTTGATTTTGTGGAGCTGCTAGAAGCAGATTTGAAAGAAGGGGAAATAAGCAAAGCCATTGATAACATGAGGGCAGGTAAAACACCAGGCCCAGACGGGCTTCCTATAGACCTTTATAAAAAATTTAAAGCTAAATTGCTGAAACCACTTTTGGATATGTTTTTAGAAGCGTTTGATTGCGGAAGTCTACCAAAATCACTGACAGCAGCGTTAATAACATTACTGCCAAAACCAGGAAGGCCTAATAACTGCTGTGCAAACATGAGACCAATAAGTTTATTAAATGCCGATCTAAAGATTTTGTGTAAAATTTTGGCTCGACGGCTTCAGGAAACATTACCTTTTATAATACATAGAGACCAAAATGGGTTTATTCTTGGGCGTCAGGGGTTTCATAACGTCAGGAGGGTTCTTAATCTCATTCAGGGTTTGAAAGAAACTACAGACAAGGCTCTCCTGTCTTTGGATGCCGAAAAGGCTTTCGATAAGGTGGAGTGGTCTTATCTTTTCAACATCTTAGAACGTTTTGGTTATGGGAATAAATTTTTAAAATGGGTTCGGTTATTGTACCTAAATCCTACTGCAGCTATAATGACAAACAAAAACATTTCAAAGTCAATTTTGATAAAAAGGGGATGTCGTCAAGGATGCCCTTTGTCACCTCTTTTGTTTACTTTGGCGATAGAACCTTTGGCAATAGCCATAAGATCACATACTGAAATATTTGGAATATCTGTTCACCATACCGAACATAAAGTGGCACTATACGCAGATGATGTTATTTTATTTGCTTCTCAAATTAGTAAAACCATTCCAGCTATATTAGAACTGATCAAGGCTTTTAGTGATATTTCAGGATATACGATTAATAATAACAAGTCCTCCATTCTATTACTTAATGAGAAAGAAATAGAGAATCCGGTCCCACAGGCTCTCAGTTTTAAGGTGGTGGATCATTTTACGTATTTGGGTGTAGAAATAAGACCCAAATTAAGTCTGATCGTTAGATCTAATTATGATTCATTGATGAATGAAATAACAAGCTCAGTTGATAGGTGGTTGTCATTACCTCTGTCTTTAATTGGTAGAATCAATGTTATAAAAATGAATATGCTCCCCAAAATGCTATATTTGTTTCAGAATGTGCCGTTGCCCCGCCTGATGACTTTTTTCACAAAGATTAAAAGGCTATTCATTGGATTTATTTGGAAAAATAATCAAGCTCGGATTCGACTATCTTTGTTACATTTGCCATATAATAAGGGAGGGTTGAAATGTCCGAATATAGTTTGGTATTACTGGGCGGTGCAATTGAGATCAATTAAATTTTACTTTGAAACAAAAGATGTCCCCCAGTGGAGGGAAATGGAGTCAGAGGGTCTGAATTTACCATTACCACAATATCTTTACTCAGACAGTTTTTCCAGTCTGATAAAACAAACTACAAATCCAATTGTTAAAAATATGATTAAAATCTGGTGTGGGGTATGCAAATATGTCAAAGAGTCTAGAAAGTTGTCTCTGTATAGCCCAATCTGGGGAAATCAACATTTTATTCCAGGGAGGGCAGATGCTGTTTTTCAGCAATGGGCATCAAAGGGATTAAAGATGATGCAAGATTTATTCATGCCAAATTCAGAGACCTTAATGTCCTTTGAGGAAATACGACGCAAATACAACGTAGATAAAAAATATTTTTTTAAATTCCTTCAGCTTAGGAGTTTTATTAGAACCAATCAGAATAATCTATTAACCAAACCTCAGAAAACAAATTTAGAAAAAATTGTCTCTAAAAACAGTTTGAGTAAAGGTGCTATATCAGAGTGTTATAATTTGTTATTGTCCAAATCAACTGAAAACTCTGACTCTAAACGAAAGGCTTGGAATGAAGATTTGACAATGAATGTATCCCAAGAGGACTGGGAATTGGCTTGTACCAAAATTCATACACAATCAATTAATGTCCGGTTTAGGCTCTTACAATACAAGTGGCTTATGAGAACTTACATTACGCCAGTAAAATTAAACAGATATAACTGTAATATACCAGATGTTTGTACAAAGTGTGGTGAAGCTAAAGGAACATTGTTCCACTGCATGTGGCAATGTACTAAGATTAGACTTTTTTGGGAGGAGGTTAAAAATGCGATAGAGACACTTATATCAAAGGAAATTCCAATAAATCCTGCTCTGTTTATTCTAGGACTATATCCCGAAAAGCATACGTTTTCAAAGCTTCAACAAATAATGGTGAATATGTGTCTCCTGCAAGCCAAAAGAACAATAGCTATATTTTGGAAAAATAGCAACAGGCCTAATTTGGTGCACTGGGCAAAACAAATGCTTATGGTTTTTCCCCTTGAAAGGATTACTTGTATTAGGAAAGGGAAATCAGAAATGTTTGAAGCGGTATGGGGACCATTTAAAGATTTTATGAGAAATTTTAATTTAGCAGATGATGAGGAAGATGAATAACAGAACATTGTAATTGTGAACTACGGTGAACTGTAAACCTGACATTCATGTATTTATCTATTTAATTTTTTATTATTTATTTGTTTATATAATATATATTTTTATTATAACAATTTATTTGATATGTAAAAGTGCTGTGTCTGGGAGGTTATGTGATGTCTGTTTCTTGTTTTGTTTGTTTTTTATGTACTGTTTTTTACGTACAAAAAGTTGACAAAGTTGAGATACATGGTTGATGGAGGATTGTTTCAATAAAAACATTGTTTTAAAAAATAAATATTCATCACAGAAATGCTTTCATTGTGCCATTGATTTGCTCTTTTGTCATTCAGGCCATTTAGTGAAAGAAGTCCGTATAATTGCTCACATGGGAGATATTAGCCTTGTTTGCATGTGTTATCCTACATGTTTTACATATATTAAAGGGCCTTTAGTATTCAACATGGGTTTATTTTGTGTTTCTCTGATACGATACTTCTACATTTGTACAGAATAAACCAGAAAAAAGCAGCACTGAAATAAACCCACCTCAAAAACAAAGCCATTATTACACTTGATTCAACCTCTTCATTTTCACAGTAATTTGACCAAATAACTGCACGAGCTCAACAGAACTAATGACAGCCCTCTGTGCTGTTGTCTCAGCGCTGAATTACTTTAAATGCTCCAATCTTACATTGATTGGCCTGTTGCTATTTGGCTAATTGTACGCTCTTGTTAATTTAGCTCCGTGCACCTCAGTCTCCAGCACTGTTCAGAGACTGACGCAATGGGATGTGTTTTTGGATTTTAAATGCTGTATTTGAATCTCGCCGTTGATATTGAGGGCATTTTAATGAAAAACAGACAGATTTCAGTGCCGTCTTTTGAAAAATGTTTACTTTTGTCATCTTTATTCACAGTATAATACATCAAAACAATGTTATATCCAAAAAACATGGTGCAAACAGTCACAATGTTCACTCTTAAGGCAATATTGGTCGAATTAGCCGCAGTACTTGTGATTACTGAGTACTCTAGCGGTCTATCCCCTCTTCTCTTATACTTTATTTCAAATCCCATTGATCAGAGCCACCTTTTCATCATCCTTTTACATCAGCGCAGTATTCAAGAGTTTGGAGAAGACTCTGAAAGACTTTTCTACTGTACTTTTATTACTTTATGGCCTTGAAGAATCTCTAAATCTTTTTTTCTCACAGTGGCAAGATTAAAAATGATGAAAAAAAATCCATATAAAAGGATTAAGGTGCATATTTCTGTTGTCTCTTGTGTATTCTGGATGAACTACAGATGTGTCTCAATCCGGCAATTAAAACCCCAAGGTCAACAGGAGCACACGTAATCCATATAATCCCAAATTTAATCTCTAGGCATCGTTTTAAATACTCCAGAGTTTAAAGCCTCCTGCGTTTGGTTGATGTACAATGGAAAATCCCAAAGCCCAACAGAGACAAAGGCATTATTTTACTTTAAAGGATTATTGCTTCTTTCTGTGGACAGTACAGATAAATGCAGAAAGGTATTAAATGAAACAGAGTGCACCAAAACAAACCTGACCGATATTATATAATTTATATAATGTGAACTGACATCAAAAGCACAAAAACTCACACAACTATACACAATGCATTGCTGTGTAATCTAATCCATCAAATAACCTCCCAGTCCAGACTCTGAACAGTATAACTCACAATTTCAGGATCAAACCTGACTTTTTAATCATGTAATGGCCTGAGCTGGTCGTTCCCTGTTATTCTCTTGGACTCGACCTGGTTTTAGTCTCTAAACTTTACTTTATTTCAGTTCATGTGGACCACAACTCCAGCTGCAAGCTTCTAAGACATACTTTTTGAAATTCTATATCATTATATTGAAGATTGACTCTTTTCCAGCCCAGACCCTTTACCCTTTACCGTCCTGCCCTCTGGAAGGCAAGGCAAATAGACACAAAAACTGGTTTTATCCATGGACTGTAAGGACAATACTACTTTAATGTCCAATATATCATACTACTACTATTTTTAAATGTAGTATTTATTGTTTGTATTATGTGTTTTTGTGATAATCTGTTAGTTAATTAGTTTTCTCAGATGTGGCACTTCATTCACTTTCATTGAATGGCTGTGCAATAACAAAGTTTATTTTATTTTATTTTATTTTATTTATCCTTTCCAGTTTCCATTCATAGTATTTTCATAAGTACTTTCAGCTAGCATCATTAGCTGCTGTCGATAGCTAACAGCTAACTCTCAGACCACCATTTCTTCTCTTTTTTTCCATATTTGGTCATCACTTCTGGCTCCATAGGCTTTATAGGTTCAATGGAATTTTATACAGGTTACACACACAGTCCCTTGGTTCATTGTTGTATATAGTTCATTGTATTTTACAGTTTTCCCAGTCAAGGTTATGGATGTAGCTTCTGCTGTAATAGTTACCAGGCAGTGGTCCCTTTGTGGTTGCTGTACGATCATAAAAGACGCTAAACAATGAAGAATATTTTCACAATGGGCCACATTAATTGAAAACACAGCTACCCCCGCACTGCTAAATGCGTTTGTGGCGCATATATCCTTGGAAAAACTAATGTAATCTCACAGTAATACAACAATCCTTACATTTTATTGCAATTTAATGGCAGCAAATCAAACTGCACTCCTCTGGGCAAAAATAAGCCTCCTATTGGTTTTCTTTATTCAATGTTTAACTTGCTAATTTACTGAATTTATACGATAATGGCACTCCCACACTTCAGTCGCAGAACAACCCAATTATGGAGAAAGACTGAGCAAACAAGAGCGGCTCATTGAAATTCCACCGTTATCCCGAGCCTTGCATTTTTCAGTCCTTGTACAGCTCTTATCACACGTATCACATCAGTGGGAACAACGCTGTGAGAAAGTCTGGGTGCTGAATGAATTAGATTTGATCAAGCAACAAAAAGAGTAAAACAGATTAAAGACTTATGGAAAAAAGGCTGAAAAGGCTTAAAGTGACTGTCAACTCAAGAGAATCCAATATTGTTTATTCAATGAGATGAAGGCAACGTTCTCAATGGATGAAAATGATGTTTACCTTATCTTATTGCAGCGATGGAACAGTAGTGGCACGTTTGGCTGGTGTTCATAAAAATAGAAATAAGAATGAGCTTTAAGGCTGTTTTTCTTGATGGCAACTTCTCAAAAAAATTCTTTGTGGTCAGCAAGAATATACAGTCTTTATTTTGAAGCGGTTTTGTGAAAAAGAAAAGGCTTGACGGCTTTGATGCTAATGCTATTTTGCTAGCAATCAGGAAGCTAACTTTCACTGCTGCATCAGTAAAAACAGACTGTTGTTTCCTCAGACCGGCTAACAGTTCATTTATCTTCTCTCTTCTCAGTTGTCCTGCATCATAGTGGAGCTGAATATTATATTCCTTGAGCACTAAAACCAAACAGACAGGTTAGGAATAGAAAGTCTTGGAAAGTAAGGATAAGGAATAAGGAAAAATCACCATTTATGGAACCAGATTTCACACTGCTGCCATTTGCTGTGTAATTGGTGGTTAGCTGGTGAAATAAAGGTTAAATAATCACTCTTATGTCTGCTTCTCTTACTAAAACAGTGTGCCCCCAGTAGACGATTGAGGAATAGCAGTTACTTTTACTGAAAATTGCAGTTAATACCTTCTCCAGATTCATCACATGGGCCAGTTTTGCCCCAGAGACCAATGGGCCTGTCTAAGAAATGCCTTGGTCTATTTTAACTTATCCTGTCTCTATTATAACAGAATACCGACAGATTAGAACCCCATTTTTATTAGAAACTGCATTTCTGTCCGATTGTGCTCTGACACTTGCACAAGATACCGTCGGAAATGTGAGAAATTATTCAGATTTAGTGTGAGCCTCTTTTCTTTGACTTCATTTGATCATCCTACTCTACCATTGTCATGTAAAATCCAAACTCCCGACTCACTGAAACACCAGGTTTTACTGCCGTGGCGTCGCTCCCACTCTCCGACACGTCCTTTAGAAAGCACACGTCTGCGAGGTAAAGTGTGAATGACGTCCCATATGGCTCAGTGTAGATTTCCCTTGACGCTGACTGACGCTCCTTCTCTCTGCTCTCATTCATATTCAATTCACAGACTGCTCTTTTTTTTATATTTTACCAGTTTCTTTTCCATTTGATCTGTCTTCACTGTCAGATTGCCACTCGAGACTGTCGTAGTGGCGCTGAGGAAGTGAACAAGGAACGGTTCTGGAGGAAAAAAGACGGTATCCAGTTGAAATATAGACATTAAAAGAGGTTTGGAGTAATTGGAGCCATGGGCAGGATTACAGACATCGACGCATCAGAGACTGTGATCATATAATGTCTTTTTGTGACGGTGTGTGCTTAAAAAAGAGCTTCAGCTGCAAATACATCCGGGTAAAAAAAGTCTCCAGTTAAATCCTGTTAAACAGTAACAGGAAATGCTAGTAAAAGCTAAATTGTACATGACTAAAGTAAATACACTGAAAAAAAACTTGCTAAATTGGAAGATTTTATTAAAGCGTCATATTGTCACAAACAAGAAATTATTGTAAAAATTTCTTTAAGTCCACTTAAGGAAAACTAGGGTTATAAAATGAATCTACTGTAATGTCTTTATATTGTCACTGTATTTTTTACTGTAAGTTTTTACTGTAAATTTGACAGTTTACATAGTGTATACATAAAAAAAATTAAAGATTTGGTAAAATAAACCCCCAACAGAGGCTTACAGACACAAACTAACAGCAGTCTTAAATACTACACTGTAAAAAAAGTGTCACATTTACAGTAAATATATGGCAGCTGTGTTTGCCAGTTTTTCACTGTAAAAAAAAACAAAAACAAGGACTTACATGTGACTTACCAAAGGACATACAAGACATTACAGTACATGCATGTGGCAAACTGTGAATAACATACTTAAAATATATTAATACAAGATATTTTTGTTAATTACACTGATTTATTGATAATTAAATACAATTAAACTTCTTATATCTGCGGTTTAGATTGTATCTGTCCATTTTACAATTAAAAACTACCATTATTCAACATTGTGGTAATTAATTTTACCAAAATGGTGCCTTTTCTACAGATTGTATACATAAAATATACTGGATTTGGATTGAACTGTTGCTATTTCATTGTATTTTACATTAAATATGAGTGTTATATGACCCACTAATATTGTCTCCAACCTTTTTGTTTGAGATAAATGTCGTATTTTGACCCTAAATAAAATGATCAGCTGTAGACTTTAAAGTTGCACTGGTAAAGGTCATTATATACTTCTATAAAATGTCGTGATTGTTTTTGTGGCGTCGTCCGAGCCAATACCACTTAGCATTTTCCTAGAATTTCCTTCATTTATATGCCTGAATTTGCACCTATTGATTTAAAAAATGTATGGAAACCAGCCATTAGCCCAGAGTTGTACAAGATGTCAGAAATCCATTAGCACTTTGAGAAAAGAGGCCAGCCTTCAACGTATAGCCTCATTTAAATGCCATCTTCAGTGTTTGTCAAAGTATGTCCAAGATGCCCATTTTTAAACACAACTCTGTTTTGACTTTGCTGTCTTCTCTTATCTATTCACATAAAATATAACGTTCAAAAACATTTTAATCATTTATGTTTAGTTCTCCTGAGCGTTAAGTCGACGATTGAATGAAAATAAAATGACTTGACGGTTATGTTTTGGAAGGAAAACCCCAACATTTGTTCTGGCCTAACCTCAACATTCAAACCCCAGTTATTTTTCATTTAATTCTCTCTAAATCTAACCTAAAATGCTTTATACCTCAACTTAACCACTTTAGGTGAATTAAAAATGACTCCTTTGGGATCCCAATTCAATATTTGTTTCTCCAGAATCGTTTCTTGCCTCTCTTTATCAAATGTACAGGTTTATTCCATGTTCTGGATGCTTACTCTGTTCTGATTGGATGAAAGTTGAGCAAATAAACCGGATTTACCCAACTCTGTAACCATAGCAACTGTATATATACTATACATAAGGTACGCAGCGGTAGGTAGACAAAACAAACACAATAACTATCATTATTTATTGTCAGGGTAAAAAGAAATCATGTAATCTAATAAATGGTTTATTTACACTCTCGATTAATACATTTATTTTAGACTAGACTAGAACTTTATCGTCCACTATCATTTTCCCTTGGCTCTCCAATACATAAGACACATAAAACAGACACAAATCACAGTCATAAACACATAAATACATAAATACGTACTAAAAACACAGTCCATAAAACAACTCTGTCCATTTTTGAGGCATTGCATGTTTCAAGTTCATTCAAATATCACCTGCACGAGACAAACTGCTTTTTAAAGACGGCTTTAGAGCGTTTTTTGTAAATATACTCAGAGAATCTAAAGTGGTGCCAGGGTTTTTAAAACTGTGATGAAGACGGATATTGTTATTAAATGACCATGACAGGGGCACCTCACCGATTATATTAATACCTAATTCAAACAAAACAGAATTTCACATAATATGCTTCAAGTTTGTAGACATTGGTTTGCAGAAATGTTTAAGTGTTGTTTATCTGAAGTACGGCTGACACGAAGAAGCCTTTTTTTTTTTGCTTTTTGTGCCGTAGAAGGTCGATAAAGCAGAACATTGCCGTGACAGTCGAGCAGCGGGAACCCAGATGCTTCTTGTTAATCTCCGCGATGCACCGGCCTCCGTAATAAACCACGCGCTCGCTCCGTCACGAGGGAAATCTCACCGTGGGACTGTCGCTAAACGAGGCAGCCATGACACCAGACTTCATGCACTTTTGCACAAACGTTAATAAACATTCTTCCCGCTGTTCAGCTCACTAACGATTGTGGAAAAACGTATTTTTACACCATACTTTTCCACAAGAAGCCTTCCCACGTGTTTTCTGGATACGATGCATTAGTCCCTCTTGTCATTTGTCAGTTGTTGAAATCTAAACGAGAGAAAAGACTGTAAACATCAAACGGGGCTGGACGACGTAGCAAAACTCACTTATTTTTACCCCATTATGTAATCTGATTAAGCAGCATTCAGATTAGATATTGATTAGATTTGGCTAGGGTTTAATGACGCCTGAAGACAAAAGAAAGCAGAGTTTATTCATTTAACCCTAAGGACATGTATCGTATTAAAAAAAAATAAGCAAAAATGACAAGACCTTCCAGCTTGTTGTCTTTTCCATTTGTCACAGGAACATTTGCCTTCGAGTCTTCGTGTCTCGCACAGAAGCCTTCCTACAGCTCTCCGAAGCTCTCTGTTGTGACAAATTCAGAACCAATGTGAAAATAATCCAACGTTCTGTACGTTTTTGTCGCTGTTACTCATGTTTCTTCGAATTAGCTCTGAGCTCTGATCAAGTTTCTTCTTTTAAACCCTCAGTGTGTGCTCTTTGGCTTCAACCCACGTATCTAAAGGGTATATTTTAGCCTGAATGCTCAAAACCTTATATATTTATAGACGTCTCTACACTTAATAATAGCAGTTATTCAGGGCCTGGTGATTAGCAGCACCTGGCTACAACTTACACTTCTAGAAGCAGTGGATTAAATGTTTTTTTCATAATGATTCTCTTTAGTTTTGGCTTGATTTCTTTTGCATGATGAAATAACGTGGCAGAATGAAGTAAATGTTGATTATATGAGGTTCTATTTACTTCCTGTCTGACAAAAAAGTCCACAACTCAAACCATTTTATATTATTTTGGTTCAGATGTTTTTTCAGAATGAAAGAAAGATGGATGAGAAAAGCTCTGATTTCATGATCATTTTCCTTGTGGACTTCCTTCACCGTATTTTAACAAATATTGGGTTTTTTTATCTTTTCATTTTTCTTTAATTCAGTTGTAGAGACATTTACCACAGAATTACTCACTTGTTTCCTGTCGTCCGTATCACGTAAAAGCTTGTCATTGACAATTCGAGATATTTATTCATCGTCTTGTCTTTTATCAAATCTTTCACGACTCTTGTGTCTGATTCCAGTCGATGAGAAGAACATGAAGAAGGCGTCGTATTTGTGTTTGAACATTAATCATGTTTTCCCCGAAGCGCTGAATAATTCCTCCAGCTCGAACAGACCCCTGCCAGGAATTTGTCTTTCTCCCCGCTGCTTTCCCATAATTCCTCAGCCTTCCTCACTTCCTCTCGGTTCCGTTCTGTCCATCCACCTGTCTTCCTTTTCTCCGACATCTTTATTATTTATTCATTCGTCTGCTCAAACATTTCGGAGATAATTATAATGGCGGTTTTATTCACACGAGGAGTGACGCTGAAACTGTCTTGTCTTTACCTCGCTGAATGGAAAATACTTTCAGATAAACCAAAGCATTTTAGATTTAAAGGCAAAGCTAAGTGTAATATTTGAAGATTTTCGAAGAGCCATCGGAAAAATGTCTCTTAGTCTACCTTTAACCAATCAGAAAACTGTACTAGTAGCAGTAATAATTATATTTTTTGCACCACTGTATCTGCAACACCTGGGGTTTCAGTTTTGATAAAAGCCCATTTCCATTTCTTTTTTTGCTTGGGTCACTCTGTTCTGATCAGGGACATTTAAATAACTCTTCCACTGTAAAAGTATGTTTAATTCATCATCTTCAAGCCCTGCCCTGGTTTACTTCCACTCATGTCCTCCTTGTGCCTCCCTTTTCTCTCACATGGGGTGTTTTCCTTCCTTTTAGGTCTCCTCCCGCTCTGTATTCCGCTCACCTCTCGTTTCTTTTTTTTCACGTTTGAACGTTCGCCCTGCGCTGGGACTGGGACTGTGCCGGATGCACTCGACGCTCACACAAACTGCAGCGCTCCCACAGTCTCCGGGTAGCCTCCTTTTCAACGTGACGTGCTTTGGGGATTTCTCTGTTCCGCTGCTTTCTGACAGTTTGACACACACCAGATCCACCGTATACAGTTTTTTCGCGTCTCAAATCCCGTCTTGTCGAGTCCACGGGCTCCTTTTCAACGCTTGTGACGGAGCGTACGACTCAGTGTCCTGTCGCTTTACCATTTTGAGATCAGTCCATATGCAGCGGTGTTAAACTACGGTATAAAAGCTCCATTAAACCGGCCGAGGTGAGTCCATTAATCACAGGTACTTAACCTTTGATGATGTCACTCACAGTCTTGGCTGTGATTTATCGTCCGAGGCTCGATCTGTCATGGCGCGGAGTGCAGCGTAATTAGTCTAAACGTTGATTGGCTTGTCATAGATGGCTATACTCAAATAAAACAAAGAGTGATGTTAACATTGAGCTGGTGACATGGAGGGTTCTTGTCTAATTCTCATATTTATGCCTAGAACAATCATAAAAAATACAGTCTAATCTCTTGTTCTTGACGTTAGTTAAAGACGTCATCAAACTGTACAGTCGTGTCCATCATAAACCCCAATAAAGACATGGTATTCAATTAAACGCCATGTCTGCTGCATCATTTATCAAAGTTTTAATCCATATCCCTGAAACTGAATGATGGATCAAGCATTTGTTTTTGGCATGTCACAGTAATTGGCCAATCTTAAATCACACTGTGACACATGCAAATGAAAAGTTTGAGCAATGTCAGTGAAACATCATTTTTCTCCATTGACTGAAAAACAAAAGGAGGCTGTGTTTGGGCCTTCCTAAAGTAACTACAGAACTTGAACAGGTACCGAAACCTAGATCTAGACAGACTTTACTGTCATTTAGACATACACAAAGTGCACGGACGAATGAAAAACATGAAACTGATCCACGTAAGGCAGATGTCATCGTTCTGTTACACAAGAAATCCCCGAAATATTGGGAACTTTAGGTCATGGAGTCAGCAGGAGAAAAGATGAAAGATTCAACGGATTTTAATTACTTCCAGCAAGGACAATAGGAAGTAAATAAGTCTAATTTTACCTCTAGACACTACAAAGTGTATAAACTCAAAAATAAAACCATTGAAGAAAGGAAAGAGAAGGGAATGGAGTGGTATGAATACAGTTTTTCATTTAGGTTTATTCCAAAATACATGCTTGTTTCATTTAGAGTAAGATTGATGATCAGTGGTGGATATTGGTTCATAAACCTCATTATCATTGACTTAAAACAATAAAAAATAGTGTTGAATAGTGAGACCTTGATATCACCTTGTCGTTTTGGAGTTAGCTAAGACACCAATTGTCCAATGGCAAAAAGAAGAAGGCTGTAAATCTGTGATAAACTGGATAAACTTAAATCACAGGCGTGTTGCATTTCAATCTTGCACATTTTAACGTAGGATTAAAGCCTTTCCACTTCAGCGTTCACACACAAAGTGGTACTATATATAAACAGCTCCAGATTTTCCTCAGACGTGTCGGAAAGCAGAGGCGGCTAATATTCCCAAAAGTCAAATCCCTGTTCTGTTTCCATTCGGATCAAAGGAAAAGCCCAGGCTGTATCTTGTAAGGCTTAATAAGATCTGTGGGACTGTGCACCTGACTTAAACGGGCCACTGGGTGAAAACGAGCCTGGGGGAGACTTATTTTTGTCTTTTTACTGCTGTCTCTGGAAGAAAAGCAAACAGAAGATCGTCAGAAAATGTCATTATGATTGGACTAAATTCATTAATACGATTATGTGCATATTTATGACGGTGCTTTTAGAGGCTCGGCTGCTTCTGTTTCACCCTCACACTCGGCTGATGTCCCGGATCGGGCTAATTGTACATTTTGTACCAATTACCATCAGTCTAATCAACCCTGACGGCACAGTGAGCCGCTCTGTTTGGGCCAGCCTATTTTCACGTGTAATTATATGTTACGAATTAAAGAGAATATTTGAATGCCCGCGTTGTACGATCTCATTTTCAGTCTTTTATTAACATCATTAGTCTGCTCGACAGATTAGGCTGCATTAATACACCTAAGTGCACATTAGGTTTGCCTTTACGTAACCAGTGATTTAATACATCCTTAAGTAGCTCATAAACTTCATAATTACCTAAAAAAGGAAGAGCAAAATGTATTGTAGAGTGAACTTGGTGCATCATTGTACACCAAAGATTGAACTGAACGATCATTTTAGCAATCTATAAATGAAAAAAGAAAAACAAATCAGCTTTTGTTGTGATCTTGGGAAAATAGACACTTTAAATCCCATAGTACCCAATGGAAAGAGCCATTAGTTTGAGTAGTTTGAGTTCTTACAGGAGCACGGCTGGAAGAGAAGAACAATCAGGTTTCAGTTTTGCAAAAAAATAAACTAGTTTGGAGCTTTGTTTTTAAATTGACTCATTGTCAGACTTATTTTCACTGGGATGGCAACAGTTCAAAGTGCTTTACACAAGACAAAAGACATAAAAGTAATAATAAAACATAATAAAACAGACAGATTCATAATAAAAAATAAAAAAAAGTGCAAATAACAGACATAAGATCAAAAAACAATTTAAAAAAATTACATTAAATAGCAATAACAGTACAATTTAAATTATAATGAATACAATTTAGTTAAAAGCCAAAGTAAAAAGAAGAATTTTTCAGTTTAGTTTTAAAAATAAAAGCTGACTTCAGAGCTTCCCTGCAGGGCTGGCGTAGTAGCTCACAGGCTTTAGAAATGAGAGGTGTGGAATTACAACCTGACAAAAACCACACACTCGATCTTTAACCAAAAATGCTCTCGAGTCGGGCCTCATCTTTGCGAAATGAGTTCTGGCATCCTATGAAATGTCCTAGATTGTATTTCCCATCCACCACCCCAACCTAGATGCCGATAATCAAGAAAAAGTTAAAATGTCTGTTGAAAATAGATCCTTTTGCTGTTTCTAAACTGTGGAAATTGCAAAAAAAGTCCAGTTGTAAAGGTGTATTTAAAAAGAAATCATGATCAATCAAAGAAGTGAAGGCAAATCAATGATCAACAACAGACGGTGAGAGAAAAGAGAGCTTCTGGGACAAAACGCCGAGGCCAACAAATCAAAGAAATCCGAGAATAAATAACAGCAAATGAAAGCAGGATGGAGACAGACGGATGAAACCAAACATCCACCAAGGTCTCTCTCAAAGTAACGTCTCTGTAAAAGTGACTGAAGTGAATTATCGCTTAAAGCTTGCCAGATTGTCAAAGAGAGAATACCCTCAGTGGGAGTTGTATGAAGACATCAATAAAAATGAGTTCAGTGATGAGTTTTAACCTTTTAGATTCTGGAATATTTTGACTTTTCACAGTTACATTTGTAAAACTACTAAAAAATAATACTATTATGGTGAAAATGGGTTAAAATGATATTGTACAAGGGGCTATTTTTTGAAACAAACCACATTTCATGCTGTTTTAAGATAAGAATGACCTCAATGTAAGTTTATTTTAAAATATTTTCACCTTTCCTACGTTTATTTCTGTTTATATAATGTTGGGTTTATATTATTAGATTAGATTTGAGCTGAATTGGAGCAGGACAAAAAGTTCTTCTTACCTTGAACGTGTGAAGGTCAGATGCATTCATTTAACAAAGAGCAAACTCCACTGAGAACAGAATAACTGTGGCCATTATTAATGTATAACTCTATTATTCCTAATTTGCCACATTGGTCCAATCAGTCTGCAAGTAGTTTTTTTAAATGACATTTTAATTAACCCATGGGTTCGGTTAGATTGGTCTCATGTGGGAACTTACAAGAAGAGGGTTTTAACATGTTTAGAGGCTTTATGGGAAGTAAAAATGGGAAATATTGTTATTAATTGGACAAACTGATTTTGTTTTTTGACACGTTTATAATTCTTCACATGCCGTTGGTTTTCAAGGGCAAGTCTTTGAAAACTGAATAATTATTTGTAAATTATTGGTAGTAAATGATGCATTACAGTCAGTTTTGAGTCCAAAATGTTTGAATCTAAAATTGAAACTCCTTCAACAATTCTCTCCGCTTCATTGAACATCACATAATTGTACTGTATTTCCCTTTCCTTTCCTCTACTCACTTTATTTCTACTTTTGTGCTATTTCTATATGTTGTAGCCAATGCAGGAATAGACACTTTTCCAGAAGGTTTTGGCTCAATAGTCCCATCCCTTTTATTTAAATGGACCTGAACATAGACAAACCTTTGATTGGACAATTCAATCTATTAAAATCCTTCATAATAACGATGCTTTTAACAGTTTTTCTCTGAAGACAAATCATTTTCTGTCCATTTGACTGATTTTATCATCCTTTGGTTTTGATTTGACCTCAGTTCTTTGTTGGTCTATTCTTGTCCAGTTATTGTGTTCTTGATAAATATAGAAATACGTTGAAGTTAATCCTATTGCATTGTTTTACTTTTGCATTACTTATGTAGGTCACCTCTTAATCAATTTTCTCATCTATTTCCTCCGATTTTCTCCATTTACGTCCACAGCATTTGCTCAAACTTTCTTAAAGACAATCTGTAGCATTTTTACCATTTGCTCTTCAGAGTTGTATTGATTTTTTCATTGGAGGATACACTGCCTTTCTGCTCCTTGTGCTTTCCCCTTTTCTCCAAATACATCATTCTCCACATACACTTCTCCAATTGTAGCTCGACTTTGTCCTCAATCCCGACCTTGTCTCTGTTTTAAGGTCCCAGGTGTTGAAATCCTTGTTCATTTCTTACTCTGGGATTGTGTACTTAAACTCGTCTATGGGCTCAGAACGACGGGAGCGGAGAAGAAATTGGTTTACAAGTTGTTTCCTTTTGCGCGCATCTCTCTCGTCTTAACTAAATTACGTGTCCGATCCTATCTGTTCCGACTGTGGCCTACTTCTGTCGCCGTCATACACCGAGCGACGACCGGCCGAACCCAATTATCGGCTGATTTACAAGACCTGCAGCTACAAGATGTTGTGTAGTGGGAATAAAAACATCTATATATTGTGAGGTGGTTTGGGTAAAGCTGCCAGCTAGAGTGGACTTTAATTAGATCTTCTATAAACAGTTGAAGCTGTGGGTAAATATGAGAAAAGACGCAACAGAACTCTGAAGAAGTTTAGAAAAGAAATCTGGGAATAGTTTTAAAGCTTCAGTATAATCTCCTCTTGATCTTAGTTTTTAATCCTGTGGGAACTGGTCTACTTTTATATTCCCCAAAGACGTCTAGGTTTGTCACGGTACCATATCTCAAAAATGTTTGGACAAAAAGAGACTGTTCTTTGTCACCAGTCATTGTCCGGGTCGTGGGAGCAGCAGTCCTCACCCTATCTGCCTAGGAACTCATTTGTGTCTGAGATCTTCTTGTTTCAGTCGTGACCCAGAGCTCTTGAGCATTCTGTGAGAGTCAGAACATAGATTAGTCTAGTTTAAGTTTATTTAGAAAAGTTCCCAGCCCTCACTTTAGTGTCTTTCAGTCTTTCAGAAGACTTTTGTGAAATGGGACGCCTTCAGAAGCCAATTAAAACTGATGATAATACAGATAATACACATGAAAAACTGTAATAAATGTCTACATGAAGGATTTGACAAAAGCTACAAAACGATGATGTTATAAAGATTGACTGTGAACTCTTCAGGTCTTCGTTAAGAGCTTTAAGTGTGATATATTGAGGTACATGAAGTATCTTTATTAGCGCTGATACTTCAGTTTCTTCTCTCTTGTTCGTTCTTTAATTATTCAAAGATCTAATATATTCATTCTTTCACTAGAATCTTTGCCAATGGACGTAAATGTCATTGCTCTTTAATTATAACCAAGCTTAACGTATCTGGGCACTTTGCACTAAGAAGATTAAATTCACTTTCCTCAGAGCATCACTGATAAACTAAACCTGTCTGCTTTGATCACTGCATTTGGCTGGAAGTTCATCCCCAGCCTGTGGTCTCTTGTCTTGTTTGAATCTCTAATACTGCCAAGTTCCCACAATGCCCCTGGGCACTCTCCAGTCAGCCATCTCCAGTGCATCCGTCTTCCTGTCATGTTTAGTCTGGACACTTTGCTCCGTGACATTATCTAAAGAAGCAGCTTTGGGAGGAACGTGCCCGGCATTCACCGCTCCACAAATAAACAAACACTGTCGCTGAAGGCGGGCTCTTTTAATTGTCCGTTCGTGGCCTTTTTTTTTCCGACGATATCAATACGTTCACGCAGAGAGGATCTCGGGCTGTCAGATCCACCCCGGGAGAACGAGGCTGCGCCGGGAGTTTGTCGGATATTAACAGATGCTCGCTGTCCACCTCCTGCTGCTGCTTTGAAGGTCCCACTGGTGAATACACGTCACACAGGAAGATGAAATTACAGAGAGGAAGGATCGGTTTGTGGTTGGGTTCATTCGTCTGTATTTCAAACTGTGGAGGTGGTCTTTTTCTGTTTATTGTCGCCATGTATCCGTAGAATATTCTCCAATCTCAGGGCATTAGCAGGACCTGTATCCAAACCTGGTTTCATTTAATCAGATTACATACAAGGCTTCTTACAATTTGCTGAATAAACCAAAATTTGTACTGTTCCCACTTTTTCTTCCAAGACAACGCTCTTTAGTCCAACAAAAGATCGTCTTTTAACTCCTGATATCGGGAATGAAGAAGAAACTTGAGCTAAAACGCCAAAAAAAGGCAGCTAAAGGAGACTTATATGAACTTTTGGAATGAAACCTCCAACGAAATGCACTGAAATTGATTTGTAAACATGAGTTTTTCATTTGATTAGATTCAAATGCAGCAATAAACAGCTGTGTGATGCAAAATTTGTCCTGGATTTGTTTCAGTGGCTTCTTTAATTCATGAGTTTTACTGTGGAAAAGGACTAGTTCTGCTCAGTACAAACCAAGACATTCCACTTTAGCAATAGACTGGGATTAGACGACAAATCCAATTAAAAGAAGACAATTTCGAAAGGAATTGCCCTGAAATCTAAGATAAGGTTTATGTTTGCATTGTTTGGTGAGGCCCCTGAATTGTTTCTATTTTCTTTGAAGTTTGTGAAAAAGCAGCCGATGTAAAACAAAACTGCATTAAATTTACAACAAATTGGGAGCTCCTCTATTGGACCTCAGCCCGACCCACCACAAAATGTCCCGATTCTTCTAATTAGCCATTTTCACCAAATTCTGCTGCTCCAACAAAGCCAAAAGTCGCTAAAAGTTAATTCAAATCCAACTAGTTTAAGTTCTGACACAAGGTTTTGTCGCTCAGTGTTGTGTTATGATCATTAGCTCTAATTAACGTCTCTGTTAGCATCGCGTGAGCTGTCAGCTAGTTACTAATTAGCCGGACTGTTGCTAGTCATTAGCTATGACATTATTGTTGCCAGTGACAGTTTATATGTTACACCTTTCACAAGAAGCTGATTAATTATGTAATATAACTATTTTCCGTTTCAGTTTGGTCAGTGTGAAAGTTAGTTTCACAATAATTGTCAGCAGCAGGTTTTTGGCTGTTACATTTCATAAAATTTCAGATATGTCAGTTGTATATGCTAATGAGCTAACAAAAAGACTATATTTCACTCAAGATCAGCCCACAGAGGGATTTTGTCCAATCACAGCTCGCTGGGACCAAGGAAATAAACCAAGGAAATGGGTTATTCTGTTGCAAAATACATCTTATTTTACAACAAAAGAGCTTAAAAAAGATAAATGCTTAGATCCAGTGTTTAAAGAGATGGAGATAATTACAGAATCACTAGAAAATCCAAAGATTAAAGTCTCAGATCAGCTCTAAACTTTGATTTATTTTAATGTATTAGTATTTTGTGGTGAAAAATTGGTCCGGTTTGATCTTTTTTTTTAATAAAAGCAGGAAAAGATTCAAAATAATACAATCAGGGACTGTCTTATGTCCGTTGTATGTCTGCTCTCAAACACGACCATTGCAGCTTGAAGCCAGACGCCTCATTTCAATTCCATACTTTAAATTCAGTCTCTCACATGTTGTTGCTTTGAAGAACAAAATGAAGTGTACATTGATATTTCTCTCCATTTGGTCGTGGTTTCTTCACTGCGGTCCTCCTCCCGTGTAACCCTCACCCCTTCGACTCTGCCCTCTCCGTCTTCACCTGCCCCGCTTTGATCTGCCGCTGGTTCAAAATATTTGCCACAGCAGGGGAACGCTTTGATACTGTCAGAACTGGTAGCGTGAAAATGATGATAAAAGTGAAAGTGGGTGATAATAAATCGCCGTTACGTTACAGGTCCGGCTCACTTCAAAGCCTCGCCTCGGATTCACCGTAACACTTTCATCAAGGAGCGGCCTTTCATCAGCGTCTAGTGTTTATCACAAGGGGACTTCGAGTTTAATTTTGGTACAAGGACAGTTTTCGGCCCCCAACTCTTACTTAGAACTTGTTTTGTCCAAGGACGTCTTTGATACGACTTCCAGGAGGACGCCCTGATGTTATCCACACGGCGGGAAATTGAAAACGAGCCTGTATTAAAACAAAATAACGACTGTGCCCGCTTTGACAAGGCTTTTTAGTGTTCGGAGGAGCATCACGGTCTTATCTGGACATGTTTATGCCCGTATCGCAGCCCGCATTCGTCACCCCGGCTTATTCTATGGGATTATCTGTTGTTCTTCCCGCATTCACAGACCGCACAGTGACATGCAATAACTTTATTAGTAATTGGATGCTCGGTGTTCACGCCTGCTCGAGAAGAAAGCCAATCGCTCATCTTCCTCCTGAGTCGAGCTGAAGGACGCTATCGAGAGCGACTTGTGTTGTTCTTTAGTGGAAACACAGTAAAGGACGAAGAGCGCTGGATAAAAGCAGCACAGTAAACACAACAGTCAGGTTTAGTTCTAGTGGAGGTTATTTACTGTCTAATGCATGCTGTAAATGGTGTTATATTGAGATTCCAAACTAGATTCATGTTCAAATTCTGTTTCAAGTCCTCAATATGAAGTGTTTGTAGTCATCGTAGTGTCACAATAGTCACTAATTGTGTATTTTTGCTCATTTTGTTTGCTTCAACTGTAATATTTTCTGAATCGTGAATGTGGATAATTACACTTGGGTTATGTGTTTGTCTTGATGAGCTACAAAAACAAAGACAGGAGAGGAGTAATTCTTATTCATTGTATAATTAGGCCTCCACAGCTGCTGATTTTGTGTTTTTCTGTGATCAATAACACGTGAGAGTCGTTTGTGCTGGTTATTCTGCTGTTGTCTGGGGTCTTCTCACAATTTTGTCATTATTAAGATGTATTTTCAGGGCTTTTTGGCGTTATTTGACAGAATAGACAGCAGACAGAGACAAATAGGACAAAGAAAAGTGAATGGAGCTGGTTAAATGATCTATTCTCTAACATGTAATTTGGGTGTTTTTTTCTATTTTTATTTTTCAATGAGCGTTTTTGGAGTGACTCAAGGGCTAACCCATGAACCCATGCTAACTTTTAGTACTTAAGACACTGCAAAGATTACATTTTATGCTATTTTTTTCTTTCTTTTATTATGAAGGCACAGAAACGGCTTTATTTAGCAACTGCAATGGATCCCAAACCATGAAAAAACAAAACAAAACAAAAAGACATTGACTAATATGCATAGCTTTAATTTGTCAGTGGGTTGAGCAACTACCAACACTCAATCCTTTTGCCTCCTGTGCCATTACCATTTCTAACCAAGAAAAAATGAGCTAAAAATTGACTTACAAAAGGAATAAATCATTTTTTTTAGTATCTGTTGCTATGATTTTCTGTTGGACGTACAGTAAACCATGTAGAAGGCTGTTTTCGTTCCCTGCTGTGTCCATGCAGCATATCAAACATCATACAGAGTCTTTAAATGGAAAGAAAATGGGAAAATGAAGTCAATAAAGCGAGTGATAACCTTTTGAGGTGAAGGCAAAGTGAATAAAAAAAAAACAGAAATAGAGTCAAGGCCGAGATGTGAGGCTACTGTGCTGTTGACAAATGGTTTCAAAAGAGCTGCAGAGAAATGATGCAAGTTCTGGGGAGAAAAACAACTCATTTTAAATACTATTTTACATTTCCCATGTTCACTGTGACTGTGTCTGATAAAAATCATAGAAATGTGAGCTTTTTCCTGATTTCCAAGATGTATGTCGGGACAAAAGTGTACCGTGCCCCCACTTTAAATCAAAACCAACATATCTGACTCCGAAGACAAGCCAGAAACTAATAAACGAGCCCTTATTGTGTGTGAAAAAGATTGTAGTTCAGCCCGTGATGAAAGACTGAACGATTAGTCGGTGAGTGGAGCCGAGCGAGACCGAGGGGAATCCATAAAGCTTGTGAATGAAGTGAGTAATGAACAGCAGGAGAGTGGAACGAGCTGAGCAGCAACAACAAACGGATGAAGCAGTGGCTCCGAGAAGACGAAAAGGGATGGATGGATGGATGGATGATGAGGTGGACAGAAGAGAGAAGTGGCAGTGATGATGGATGTGGCTTAAGAAACGCCACACACAGGACGGATGAACCTTAAATGGAGTTAAAACGATGCATTTCAGTCACTTAACCCCAACCCTCACAATATACTGTGCATTATGTGTTGAGAAAATAAATTAAATGACAATTAAGGGTTAGATCTTTAAGAAATCTCTTCCAAAAGTGTGCAGAAGTCAGTGAGTTATCCATCTTTACCTTGTCCTGCAGCTGGATTCTCGTGAGATTTGTGAGAAATTCATCCTAATTCAGTTTCTATTCGATACAAAGAATTAGTCTGGTCTGATTTGAGTTTGATTTTCAGGGACAAATGGATGAATGGACATAGATTAAACTACAATTGGATAAACATAGGACCAGCCAAAACAAAGCTTTAGATAAACTGCTCTGATTTGTTTGGTCATATCGTGCTCAGTGGGACTTCAGTGTCTGGGTTCTTTTGTGACCTCTTTGGGGTCTTTTTGGTCGGGGCCACTCCTGGGAAGACTCACCATTGTCTTTATTTGTGGATAATGCTCTCACTCTGGTTGAATGGAGCTTTAGAAATGGCTTTCCGAACTGATAGATGTCGTCGATTACTTTGTTTCTCGTCTGTTGTTTCTCATTTCTTTGGATCGCGGCGTGAAGTCTTGCTTTTTGAGATCTTTTGTCTTACTTCACTTTGTCAGACAGGTTCTATTTAAGTGATTTCTTGATTAATCATTAATCAGGCTTGAGTGAAATTTCCCCAAAAAATGTGATTAATTTGAGTTAATTCTTGATTTACAAAGGGGGGCAATTACCTTTTCACATAGCGCTAGGATGGTTTGTATAGCTTTTTTAGCTTTTTTTTTTAGTTAGTTTAAAAAATCAGGAAGAGGGCTAATACATTTTCACAGCACTGTATGTCAGCTTCAGCATCTCCTCAGATCTAGCCTCAAAGTCGTGCTCACTCTTGAGTTTACCTCGCAGTTCAACAAGGGCAAGGTCTAAGCTCTGGCTGAAGATCAAAGCATTGGATTTTCTTGCTTTAAATCATCAGACGCCTGCAGTTTTCAAACTTCTTCGACTGATTTATCTTCCCTATGGGACTGAAAACTTTGCCAAAATATACTTACTCCATATGCCCAGCTTCACGGCCCAATGTTCTTCTTCGAATAAGGCTTTAACTCGTCTCCTCCGAAGTCCCTCTCGCTGTAACAGACGCTTTAGCTTCACTAGACTGGACAAACCGCTAGAGGACGAAGGATGAATGGAAGAGGAAGAAAAAAAAACAGGGGAGAGTAAAAAAAATAATGAGAAGAATGATTCAAGAGTCAATGAAAAAAATGAGGTATGACACAGACGAGCGATGAGGGAGCGGCGGAGAGGATGCAGATGAGTGGAGGATGACAGGGTAGACCAGGGAGATATACCGGAGCACAGGGAGACGGAGATGGATTCAGATGGAAAAGTTGGAATAGAAAGAAGCTCAGGGAAGTGGAGGAGACGGGAAGGAATCTAAAAGAGGCGAATCAGGAAAACAATGTCAAAAATGGACAATCCTGAGTCTTAAAGCTCGGTTTAAATCCCAGTTTAAGCCTTGTTTTTAATGATAATATATTTATTAATTGGAAAGAGCTTTACATTTCAATCTGTCTTATCTCTGCATGAACCAGCAACCAACACATTAGATTTTCCTGCTTCAAATGCAAAATTACATCCGCCTCTGGGTCATTGACTTTATGATCGTTTTACTTTTCAAATCAGATCCTTTCATTAGGGCTCAGTCTGTCTGGATTTTAGAGCCTTTGTCTTTAACGGGACACTTCTCTCAGGGTCTATTTGAGTCTAATCAAAAGGCCATTTTACTCAGCTGCTAACTTCTTTCATTTTCTTTAGCCACTAGCCTAATGGTGCATTCACTTGCTCCTCGGTTAACTCAGAGTGTCCGAGTTTGGAAGTGTTCACGTGATTTCTCGGGAAGTCGGAACACTCTAAACCATAACAACAACAACATGGACGCAAAGTCAGAAATGTGTTATTTTTAAATGAGTGGATACAGTCAAAGTAGCAGTTATTAGCATTAGTAGCGGTTTTCTCGTGTTCCTGAGGATCACATGAATGCACCATAATTATCAGACATACTTCAAGAGCTTTGTTTTAGTTTTTTTAATCATCCACAGTAATAAAAATGGCAGTTCTACTCTAACAATCTTGTCTGTGCTCAACCAACTTGTTCCACTAATAAACTTGAGCATTTGTAGCTAGCAACTGCTAAACTATAACCTTACTTAAAGTGAACATCTTCCTCCATAGACTCACACTGCCATTAAACCAGATTTATTACTAATTATAAGGATGTGACATATTAACAAATGCAAAAGTTGAAGCAAAATCTGACAAAAAAACACAAAAATGCTGGTTGTTTTAGTAAAAAAGAGAAGGTAAACAATACTGTAGACATCAATATCGATCCCAAAAAATGATCAACAGCTGAACACTGCGTCGTAACAAAAAGGCTGCTATATAAAGAGCCATTAGCACGTAGCTTGGTGTTTGGAGAGTATTTAACATCGCATCAATCTGAAATGTTTGGCGTTTTAATCGTCATTTTAATTTAAACCCTGACTTCCAAAGCATGTTCCTCGGTGCTCGCTGCCAGTTCTCATTCACTCATTGTGTACGCAGCTGCAGGCAGAGCAGGGCGGCCGTCTGGAAGAGCACCATGAGCTCACCAGTTACAGACTCAACGGAGAGGAACGCGTTTGACCCCTGACCTTGGCGTGTCAGCACCGAGACGGCTTCAGCCTCTCAGACCGGCGGAGCGTAAAGTCATCCGCCGAGTGTTTTTGCAGATAACAGCACTTTTTTTCTGCCCCCGTGTCTGTCTGAACGGGGCTCGTCTCCGCACGGACCCGCCCCGCCGTGGCTTCGACGGGACGGGCGCTGGTGGCACGCCATAAAGAGTCAGGAGAAAGAGTCAGAGACAGGGCGGATTACAATCATCTCCAGCTTCATTTGAAAGACTATTTTTAGATGTGTGTCATTTTATTTCTAGATAAAACAGTAGAATCCCAAACATGTTGTTGGTATCTTAGACATTAGCTGCAAGAATAAAATAGTGTAATACTTGAGGAGAAAAGAGTAGAGTAATGTTCAAAACAAAATCAATATTGTCTAATTGAATTTATGAAGCTAACCTTTACTGGAGGTCACTGTGTTACAAACTGATCGATGATGGAGATTTAGAGCTCGGAGACCAAGATGGCCGCCTGTATTTTGAATGCAGTTATGACAATATTAAATGAATTTGTACATATATTGTTCTAGTAATGATTAAAAACAATCCCATTCTAGTCTGGTCTCTTTAACTTGCTCTTGAGCGTCACATTCAGTGTCTTTCAGCCACATGTGCGAGTCCGTGTTGCATTCACTGCTTTGTACAATGAATGTTCCTCATCCACTTCTCTCAAGGACAGTCTTTAACATAAACTGTAAACATCACACTTGTCGGGGATTATTGTATTGTATTGTGATTGTAAACAACATAATTCAGGTTCAGGTAACTTTTTTGTTCTCGTAAAATTGGGTTACAGAGTGACAACAATACATTAAACTATAAAAATTGAATAAAAATAGAATGAAAGTGCTACTTAAAATGTGTCACAATATAATGAAAAACAATAAAAATAGAATATATATACTACTAAAAATGTAACAAAGAACCCCAACAATAAACAGTTTTGTGCATTTTTAATTGCAGAACTAGCATTAGCACCAAAAATAGCAAACAAGATGGTTTAATTAGCTGCTAATTTGACCGCCATGATGGAGTAACCATAGTAACTGACAAATTAATAAGCTTGTCTTTTAGCCATCAAATGATAAACGATAAGGAGTGTGTTTTTTATTTAGCGGTTTTAGTGTGATCCCTGATTTAAATGAAGTCCGTGTTGGTCTTTATTTGAAACTTTCTCTGTGATTTTCATCTATTTTTCGATCACGACTCATAAAACATGTCCACATCAAATCCACGTTGCACCTCACACACACACATTGCTTTTATTTCTGCAGGGATATACAAATTGACATCTTATGTGTACTCCAAATCTAAGTATACGTCTGGCGTCACACATTTCAGTTTATGCTTCAGACGTTCCAAAAGCATTGCTGGCGGTTTGTGGTTACTCTGTGTAGGAGTGGGATCTGCTGTTTCCTCTGGTGTTTGATGATTAGTGAAGAGTAGCAACAAATATTCTTCGTTTTTAGTGCCATAAATGCTGTAATATCTTCCAAAACGTATCCTCAACAACGTGAAACATAAGGTATAGTCTTCACGTTGTAAAGTAAAATGATAAAGAACCGTTTTTTTCCGTTGCTGTGCTTTAAAATGGCTAACTACACTCACATTACAGCCATATTCTAAACCTGTCTTTACACAGACTTAATGGAGCGCACCGGCGATGACTCACACATGACGGAAGCGTGTGAAAAGAGGATTACAAAGACGGCGAGGAAACAAACCGGTAAGACCTGTCTATATGCATGAGTGACCCCAGTCCCCAGAAACATGAACCCGGTAGGTTTCCTGGAGGTATTTTTAGTCAGACAAATCTCTGCTGTTTGTTTATCCTTGTTATCACGCAACTGTGTGTGTTCAGGTGCGTCCGACGCAACCCGGTCGGCTTTAAATCGGCAGAAGGAGCTTTAATTTGTGTTTTTTTTATGGGAACAAAAGGTCATTTAGTGTTTGGTTTTACGGTTTTAATTAAAGAAGCCATTAAACAACACTCATCGTATTTTATTAGATGAATACTTGTTTCATAGTTTCAGTACTTATCACCTACAACAGGTTTATGTGCTGACATTTATTCCATGGAAAATGGTGTTTAAATAACCTTATTGTGGTGTGTTAGACCCCAGATTGATTAATGATTGATTAAATGACGTGATTAGGCCATAAATATGTCAATCCAACAGCAGAAATTACCTGGCCATCCATTCTTATTATGTTCCTACTCTATACTCTACTCTGTACAGTCTGGTTTTCATAAATTAATGGAAACGCAGGAAAAAAATGAAAAACTGCTTGATACAGCTTCACTTAAAGCCCATCCCATTTCAGATAATTAGGTTTAATAAATAGGATGTTATGGACAAGGCTGTAAAATTCTATAACGACGAATAAATGCTGGTGCACATTTTCAAAGTCAGTGAATTTTAAAATAAAATCGAAAACTCTTATCAAATATCTGTTGTGTTTGAAATGTTTGGAGGAGATTTTCCACAGTTGACTTTATCAGAGCAGGAGCAGAGCATAAAAATGGTTAGCATCTCAGCTCCCGCCTTAGCTTCTGGTCTTATTAGAACATCTTGTCGTTGGTGTGACAGAAGTTGTTTCTTAACATGACCATCGGGTGTTAAGAACTGGGATGAATATTGCTAATTTAGTGTGCGATCTTCAGGGGTTTTTTTTCTTTTTGGTGAGAGCAGTGTCATTTGAAAAATTAAATCTTATGACAAATATTTTTTCAGATTTATGATTTGACTCTTGGGTCTTTAGCGTCATGTTTTTAAGAAAGATGGATTAAGGAGCACCTCAGTGGCTCATCTGGTTCATACCACATACTCAGGAGACCCGGGTTAGATTCTGGCTTGGGTTATTTGCTACCCCTCTTTCTCATCCTGTTCCCAGTCTGTTTACTTTCAAAAATCGACCAAAAGGGCCCAAAAAACTGAAAAAGAAAGAAAAAAAGATGAATTTTCTATACATTAAGTGCTTTTATTGGTATATTAGCATTATAACAATGTTTTATTTTGAATCAATAATAGGTTGCTGTGACATTATAATACAGAAAATGGACTGGATTAAATTATGAGCTACACTTTGGCTGAACTCAAAAATGAATCACTATTGAGAAAACAGATGTATACAGCAGACAGACAGAGAGAAATGGCTACCTCAGGGAAACCCAGTGGTAAAGTGCATCCAGACTCATTAGCTTGTAGCTCTCCACTGAGGCCAGCCACTTTAAATGGAATCCAATACTTCACCTTTAATAGCCGCGCACAGGCACTTACACTGAATACAGCAAAATGATTATTGACATCTCAACCTCAAAAGCATATCACTTCCTTTGTGGCCGTTTGTCCGTTAATGCTTTGGTTTATCCCTTGTGTTCTCAGCCTGGTCTTAGTGTATCCAGGCTGTAAAGACGCTCAGCTCTTTACTTTGGCAAGAAAATGACTGAGAGAACAGCAAAATAGGTCAGAGCCATAGGAAGACACTGGAGGGTATGGCTTTGTTTTCAATAAAAGGTGTCGAAGGAATCAAACAGAGCATAATTAAACTGCAAATAATTAAACTTCATTTTACAGGAAGGGTTTCGATATTATTTATTACTGACTTTGGAAAATTATGAATTTAATTATTAAAATCCTTCTATAATAATGTCTGTAATCAATTTAAATTTACTCAGAGCTGAGACAGTTTAAATGGATCACGCAGATGTCTTAAGAATATAGCAAACTGTGGACTTTTAATGTTTTTTTTTATAGATTTTATTCTTTTATACATATTTTCATTTGGCAAAGTTGTCCATTAATTATGATTATGGCCTTTAACATTGATACAATTTACTATGGTATGGCAATTTTAAAATTTCCTTTAGTTACTAAATAAGACTTTTTGGGTTCATTGTGGCTCTCTGATTGGGTTGAGCTGTACAACTCTTTTTATTGGAACAAAATAAGTTGTGTTTTCTCTTTGATAAGGATTGATTTAACTTCCTGTTTCAGATTCAGTCGATTTGACAAGCCTTTTCTCACTTACCAAACGCTTTTTTATGAACTATACTCTGCTGCAGCTGGATTCTTGCGAGATTTGGGAGTTACCGAAGTCACAAAAATCACTCTTGAACTGCTCCAATCGAAGTATTCACATCCGATGAGGCAGCACTGACAGTTCTGGGCGTGTTTAAGGTTTCTGATTGGATAAAACTGCTCTTTTAACGGGAGCCCTTTAGATGTGGAGCAACATCTGGTAGAGTCACGTTAGCATTAGCCACCGTAACTAAACAGAAAAACTCAAAATGGTGTCGAGTCATGAGGCAAAAAAGCTCGGAGTGACCAAGGGAGTGGTATTTTCACTCAAAAAGCTGTTTAAAAGCCCAAATGGAATGAACCGAGTTGAGATTTTAATGGAAAATACCGTCCAGGAGCACTTTTCTTCTTCACTGTTTGCTTGATAAAGATTTAGATTAATTCCCATTCGCCTCTGTGCACCGAAACCCATGTCGTTAATGTTCCCGGAGCTGATATGAAGATCCTATGTAAATGTTGTGTGATAACCCCGACGCTTTTTCATTTCCCAGCTGTCGACATCCCAGCGCAGCCGTGTGTGTTTTTAAAGTGTGTCTGCGCCTAATGGATACGAACGCTCAGCCGGTGTGGCGTGTGTGTGTCGTAAAAACATCTGCGCAGGACAAGATATTTTCAGATGAAGCGATGTCACACTGTGCATAATAAAGTAGGCTCTCGAGGGGATCATAATCATAGATAACACACACAGCGGCTCGTCCCAGCTGGAACCGGGCTCAGCGTTATGAATTGGGACCAAATGACTCATCCCAGTCGCTATCATGAAGGAAGAGGGAAGGAAGACTCATTAGAATATTTATTCAGATGTTGTGTATACATAATTCAAAACACTGCAGGGTTGCTTTGTGGCTACGCTTATTTAACCTTAACCCTTTGCTACGGGCCGTTAGCTTTGGCACGTTGGTGGAAAAATAGTGTTCATTTGTATTTCATTGAAGTATAATGATGCTAAAGCAGTAGTGGAAGTGATGATTAGGAATAAATCAACCATTAATGAGCAATGTGTGGGGGATTCATGTGGAAAATGTGATACTAGTGGCCATTAGGTGAACTGCAACTTCTGGGTCAGATGTTTTTTTAATACTTTGCCGGTTTGGTTTCCACTGGAACAAGCCATGAGGCAATAGTTGATTCACCAGTTGTTTATGGAAATTAAAAAGCAAAAATGTACTTACAGGAATAAGTTAGTCACACAAAATCTTTTAATTTCTTTAAACTTTCTCAATTGTCTTTTAAACAGTTGTCTTTGGACCGTCCATCTAAATCAATCAGTCATTTGTTAAACAGAGAAAAGAGTAAAAACAGGTTATAACAAGTTTGCAATTCACTCCATCAGTTTATTTAAAGGTGAGAAAAGCTATATTTTCATTTTTATTTGGTAATTTTTGTTTATTTTTGATGGAAATGTTCAAATCCTATACTTTTACTACTTTTGAGTGACTGTTTTCTTGTGCAGACCAACACTTGTTAGCAGCTACGGTAGCCTAGCATGGACATTCTGTTGTATTTTGGCAAATACAGTGAAAAAAGCAGCACATAAATGTTGTGAGTCTGAGTTATAATGTATGATAGATGCTGCCAACAATATTTATATTCTTCAGAAGAGGCTTTTTTAAATACACGTCACATATTAATCTCCACATTCGTGATCAAAGGCAGCACCAATAACTCATTTGATGTTTTTTTCATGCGTCGAGTTAACTTTGTTCATGATTAAGCAGATCACATTCAAGCACAGCATGAACACATTTACAAAAAAACATCATTTTCAGGTTAAATTTTGCACTTAAACCTTTTTTGTGCTGTAAAACCATCCACCTACTCTCACAAACAACACACCCACACCTACAGAAAGCTTGGCTCTAATTGTTTGTGAATCCAACACAAGACTAATCCAACATAAATCCATCCAAAACATGAAAAAATCCATCTTGAACTGGTTCAAATCCATCTCAGACCTCTTCAAAATAAGGTAGAACTTGTTAAAAACCAACTAAATTTAGGTCAAATATGACTAAAACCAATTTAAATCCAATAAAACATCATTAAATCCAACTAAAACCTGTTCAAATTCAACCAAAAATCAAACTGAAACCCTCAATTAAAAATAACATCTTTACGTTTTTCATTTTTGAGGAAGTGAGACTAGACAAGCCCATAAAGCATGGTCTCGGTCTGTTTAATCCCTGTTCATTCGAGCACAAAAACAGTAACGGCATATTGCTCAAACTCCTCTCACAAAGTTCCACCGAGAGACAAGGTGTCAATGAGAAACTTCTGGAGCCACTGAATCAAATCAGACGCCGTGGAGACGCTACGGAGACAGATATGTGACTGTTCGTAAACAGAGTTGGAGACGAGTAGCGGCTCTCGTTCGGAGGATGAGTCAGAGGCCGGGTCTGTCGACTCAAACTGACAAACAGAGGTTTAATGGAGCGTCCTGCTGTCACAGTTTATACAGTGTTCTTAATGTCATGCAAGTTGGATATCTGCGTTTGATTGTGTTGGTTTGCTATTGGAAAAGCTAAAAATAAAGGTTAAAAGTAGCTCGACAGCACTTCTTTAGTATTAAATAAATGAATAAAACTAAATGATTAATACAAATTGTCCGTATAGATCCATTTAAACTGCCCTATAGTTAATTACTACAGGAATAAATGGACAAAGCATGTAACACTGCATTATGTAATAACACCACATGATGTAACTGACAAAATGGATTAGTGAAATTATGGCCAGTGACATAAATACTGTTGATTGACCCGATTAGTCAGTGGTGTGTGTAAAAAGAGAAGCATAACAGATCTGAACGTTTTCAACAAAAGCCACATTGTGTCAAACTAAACTCGTTCAAATCCAACTCAGATATTTACGAATTCATTTCAAACTTCTTCAAATCCAGCTTAAACTGGTCCACATCCATCTTTTTTTTAAAAAATCTAACAAGAACCTGTTTAAACCCAACTAAAACCAGTTCAAATCCAGCAAATAATGTTGTTAAACAAATTCAACTAAAAATCCAGCTATTGAGGTTTGGACTTGGAATCCATCTCAAAGCTTTTCAAATCCATCTAAAACATGCTCAGATCAAATTAAAACCTTCAAATCCAACTAAAATGAGTTCAAATGTGTCTAAAATCTGTTTGAATCCAACAAAAATCTCAAAAATTAGACAAAAAAAAAAGTTTTGGTTAAAATGGGACGTTGATGACTGTCCGTTTGTGGCTAAAATCTCAATTAACTAATACCTTTTTTATTCTTGTGTACATATATCTTTTATTTTTAGCATATATTTGACACACTGACTGCTTTAACTCTTGCACAATCCAAATATAAAAGCTATACGCACACTTTCTACGGTCTTCAGCGGAGATATTTGTAAAACATCATTTATTCCATCCATTCAGTGCTGTAGCTGTGCTCTTTTTACGGCCTTATCCACTGGAATACAAGTCTTTTTATCCTTCATTATCAAAATTTGCTCTGTTTTCTCCAACGTTTACACACACAAACTGTACGAGAGCGTCATAAAACACCAACGAAGCCCTATCAGCGTGATGCAGCTTTTAATATAATTGCAAATGACTGCGGGGAGACCACACCAGCCCCGAGGTATGTTTCCGTCAGCCTCCTTTAACCGCACACACTGTACGGCTCCCAGACTTCGGCATAGTTTTCTACCGCTGACATATTATTACTGTGACAGGCCACAAACAACTCTGTGTGTGTATATTCATGAATTCCAAACGGCTTGTTCCCGGTGAAAGATGCAAGAAGAAGCTGTGCTGTACAAATACGTGTCGAAGAGTCCCAACGCGACGCTCGCTAAATGATACGCATCTGTTTATCCTCTTCACACGTTCACCAAATCCAATTAAGGAAATGGTTGAAGTACACAGTGAGTACACGCCGGCCTCGGGTCAATTACACAGACGGCTTTTTAACAGGGCTACGTCGGAAGGTGGAGAAGTTAAAATGTGATTTGTTTCAGTTTAGAGGCTCTTCCTGTTGAAATATCTTCAGGTGATGCTTGTTTTGTGACATACTTTTATAGCTACAATAGTAAAGAATCTTTTTACAGCGTTTGAATGCAAGGTTTCGTCTTCATTTGAGTCTTTTTAACATTAACTTGCCTCATTTTCCACATCATTTTGTGAATTCAGTTCAGTTTGTGCCACTTTGACCCCTCCTTTAAAGTTGTTACCCCCGTTAAGTGTCATTTTATCAGTTTTTAGAGTGAATATTTAGTGCCTGTTGTCTTTTTTGGTTAAAGTGTAGGGTAAAAGTCCCCCCAAAAATCACCTCTAAATCTATCGGAGGGACTAAAACCTAAAATCTGTTCAAATCTGACAAAAACTTATTGAAACCCAACTAAAACCAGTTCAAATCCAGCAAATAATGTTTCAAATTCAACTAAAAATCCAGCTATTGAGGTTTGGACTTCTTGAATAAACACTGCATTGTCGCTAAAGTCTGAAAAAAACCTGTTCAAATCCAGCTCAAAGCTTTTCAAATCCATCTAAAACATGCTCAGATCAAATTAAAACCTTCAAATTGAACTAAAATGAGTTCAAATGTGTCTAAAATCTGTTTGAATCCAACAAAAATCTCAAAAATTTGACAAAAAAAATCCAGCCATTGACAAAAAAAAACGTTGCAAAGGGCCACATTGAGCCCCTGGGCCTTGCGTTTAACATGTGTGCGATCCAGGGGCATTAAGAGTGTTGTGTGTTGTGAAAGAAAGGAATACCAGACCCATTTCACATCTATTTAAATGGGTATGGCTGGCCGGATTGACGTTTCGGAAACTTAGGTACATGCTAGTTTTTGATAATATTTAAAACTGCAAAACTTTATCTTCTTACGAAAAAGAAAAGAAAAAGAAAAGCAATGTAGAGATCTTTTCTTTTTAAATGTGTTGAGTTTGAAATTGAAGAATTGACAGCCTCTGAATTACTGACAAACAGAGTCACTTTTTACAACAAAGATGATTTATTTATTGTTGATTTATTGCCCAATACTCCTCCATATCTTTCCTCTTTCTGCTTCAATATCAAATGTTCCACCAGCTTGATACGATTTAAAATGTTTATAGCATCCACAAAAACAACACCAACCCTCTGAGACGAAGCGCACGAAGCTTCATATTTTCTTTGTGTCAAACCGATGTGTATTTGTACATTTTAGTTGTTGTTGTGAATGCAGCGTACAGTATTTTTCATCGTGTTGTGGCGGCTGCTGCATAATTAAAGCCGAGCGGTGACAGAAACCCCTCAGAGGCGCTCCCTTCGCTCTGTTGGATTCATCACGCACCTCCAGGAAAGGTTACGATGAGAGATATCCACAGACTCCCAGCTCTGACTGATGGGACCCTACACACAATATATATATACACTTCTTCCGGCTCAGAGTTGGATTTTTATGGCGAAAATGCGGCAGTAAAAAAACTCCTGGCTCCATGCCGTATCCACAGGAGCTGCCCTCTCTCTGTGCTTTAATGCTTAAAATATGACTTTGACTCCTGTGTCACTCACACTTTTTTTTTTTATTCCAACCATGTTTTTCTCAGCGAAAAAGGAGCTGAAGAAAGTTGAAAAATATACCGCATTGAAAACACAAATCTGGCAGCTTTTGATAGTGCTCATTATTGGATCCAAGTGCTCTGTATCGGCCGTGACAGATGGTTGTCATGGAAACAGCATCTTTTTTGAAACACTTCCAAAATGCGTCTCTTATTAAAAGTTTAAAATAGTTTATAAAGGGGTTTGGAATGCAGTTGGAAAATATTGCAAATTGCTAAAAAAGTGGTAGAACCGATGTGGCTTTCTGTAATTGTTATTCTCTGTTATGTTTATGATCCATAATCTGTCCAAACACATTTAATCTGAAGGTTTGACTGGACTGAGAGCCACTATTGTACTCACTTATGGACAGCTTCCTAGGGACGGGCACTGAATCAATCTCTTTTGACCGGTTATAGCGCAATGAGCCAGATGTGAGCTGTTATTTCTGATAAATATGGCAGGTTTTAGGTTAAATTGTCAGTTTTAATGCTTAAAAGTTCGGCCGTTGCCATTGTTCGCTGCAAAAATCAGCCTCGTGGACAGTTTCAGACGGACGGAGATCTAGACCAGACGGATAACTGCCCCAAAGTGAGTTTATAAGCGAGAGCACAACACAGAACGGTGTATTTTTATATTAAATGATGCAATTAGACAAGTTTGAGAAGCTATTTCTGGTCGATAAAGAATAAATTATGAAGCGCCTTCATCAAATCTGCTTTACATTTTGTATTAATTCACTCTCTTATGTTTGAGTTGAACATTTTTTACGAAGCAGCGTCATCTGAGCAGAAAACGAACCCAAATATCCAACAAAAGTACGTTACAGTCTTCAGATAATCACTGTAAACGCTGCACGTACATTTAGATTTGTGGGAATAAACCTGATCTATCGACAGTATCGGAGCAGGGATGTCTCCAGTTCGTTTCGACTCAGCGTCTCCCACTCGTTTCTCGTCTGGAGCGGGATCCAGACTCGACTCTGAGGCTGAGTTTGAGACTGAAGGCGTCTGCGAGGCTTGAGTCATCGGCTCAAAGCTCCGTCTGGGATCTGGACGACTGAGTGGAGCAAGGAAAGAGGAAAGAAAATCAGTTTATGAATGGACAAATCGTGAGGCTTACTTTACTTTCTCTGTCATAGTATATTTGTTTACCTCAACACTTTTTCAACATTTAATTAAATCCCTTTCCTGGACACTAAAGTAATAACTTCAGTGACAAATTATTAATAATGAATGCTTCAAAGAGTCCGCTGAGTATCGACGGCTGCAGCTCGACGAACAAAGCCTCGAGAGGAACTGCTTCAGGATTGATCTCTGTTCACTATCGGCAGTAATTGGTTTTATAAAGTGGAAAGACGGAGGATAATTCAGTGTTATTCTCTGTAACGGATCTAAGTAGATATTAGAATAGATTGTGCTGTTATACTAAGGGTCAACAAGTGTAAAAGAAATCATAATGGACTAGTTAAAAGTTTATAAGTCTTGACAAAGTGCAAACGTCCCATTAGCCGTGTGTTCTGGACAGAAGGACAGTAGATACAAGGCAAAAGTGGATAATGCTTTCAATATCCTTCAAATGAAACAACTGGGATGTCCAAAAGCACTTACAAATAAAGGAAATAATGCAAAAATGACTTTCTATTACTATCTTTCTACTGGACGCCATTTTGGCTCAGTTTATTAGCAATTATTACTAATTATTATCATTTTAAAAGCAGTTCATACATTATCTTTGGGATAAACGCTTAGAATAAAAAGTTAAAACTGCAGCTGAAAGTAAAAAAAGTCAAATAAAAAATGCTGCAAGTCAAATTTGGCAGTTTTTTTTTTTTTTTTAATGGCCTATAGCAAAGACATTTCAAAGCCATTAGCTGTAGGCAACAACGTAGAGAGTCACTTTTGCCTGTGGCTTGTTTATTAAAATGTATAAGCTTATATCAGCGACCAACACAGGTAGCCCTTGTCTTTATTTATAACAGTTTGGTGAAAAATTGGCAAAAAGTTGTTGTTTTTTGGTGCATTTCGCAGGATTTTACTGTGAACCAAAAAAAAAACAAGCTTTAAATGAAGACGACGTTCATAAGTTCTGGTTTGGTTCAGACTTTATTGTGTAAATGATGTCCTCAGCTTTGTCCTGTGCATCTTAATACCTTTTTCTTTTTCTCTTTAACTACCCTCTAACTGAGGCGGGGAAGAAAAACAACTTTATTATTTGCATTTCTAAGCCCGCGATGATTATTTCTGTGGAATATTCTTGTACTTTCCTGCTCTGGTTCTTTGTTCTGAAACTCTACCTATATTGTCTTTAGGTTTAATTGCCAGGGTCTTAGCAATGACTTCGAGAAAATCTGCCGATAGTTTAGCTCTAACAAGTGTGTCCTGTCACAATAAAGTGAACGTTCGACTTTACTTTTTTTCCAATTAATCTGAAAATGCCTTTCGTCGGGTTCAGACACAGGCCAGTGTCAAGGTTTAGAGGCTGTTACAGAGAAATGAGAGAAATTAAAAACTAATTTGAAAAGTTTAAAAGATCAGGTGATTTTAAAAAAAGGATAAATATAATCAAGACATAATGGTCTGTGTTTATATATTGTCAGATTTCACCTTTTCAACTTGTTAATTACTGGATGAATGACTCAAACTCTTGGCATTGTTTCTCAAATTGACTGAAAATTAAAGAAATAGGACTTTTTGACTTGATTACTTTTGATAGACTCATAATTTGGACACAGTTTGGGTCATTTTTTAATGTTTTAAATGTAAATTATCATTTGTTGTCCTGTTAATTGGGTTTCCATGAGGCCATGTGCATTGTAAATATCTTTAAATCTCAAAGTGTTGACTTATTATAAACAAGTCCCAGCTCAAACAAACATAATAATGACATAAATATGCATTTCAAGTGCTTTTTTAACCCTTTACAAGATGAATTTCCATCGTCAGTGAGTCCAGTCCCTTTAAGTAAATGTCTCTTTATTGCTTTTTGAGGGACACTTGGTGAGACAGTAATAAGTGCCGCTGCCCCCGGTGTTTACAGTCGGGACCGTGAGGAGTCCATTATCCGTCAGCGGGTCAGGGTCAGTCTCTCTTCATAGTTACACCCAGTGACATGAGGCTCATTAAAAACCCCATAAGAAGCTATTGTCCACAGCCTCATTAAAAAGACAAGTCCTTGGTGAAGCACAGAGGGCATGAAATGAAAAGTTCAACTGTAATGTTTCCAGATATTAATAAAATCCAGACTGAAGATATTGAAGTGATGCCCTAGTCTTCGCTACATTACACTACTACCAATTATTTTCCACAAAATACTAATACATTACATTAAATCAAAGTGGAGTTTAACATTGTAGACTGTAGTGATCCTGTAATTATCTCAGTCTCAACATTTATCCATGTTTAATTTTCAGCCCATTTCTCTATTTTCATCTTTCTTGAGCCATTTCGCTATAAAATAAGACGTATTTCCAACAGAATAACCCATTTCCTTGGTTTATTTCCTCGTTCCTTCGTTGTTGACATCAGTGTCGACCAATGGGAGCGCTCCTTTTTACCTGAAGTGAGCTGTGATTGGACAAAAACTATTAAAATCCTTAATTATAAAGACTAGATCACGTCTTAATGTCTCATTTTTTCAGATGATTCCTGTTACAATAAACTTTAGTGGATTAAACTGAAAAACTAAATGCAACAGTAAAAAAAAAAATCAGGAAATGGACTTTTAAATTCAATCAAATCCACTTCAAAAGCACATTCATTGCTTCAGGACTCATCTGTCTCAACAATGGATGGAAAACTTTAATTGAATTTCAGTAAAAGCTGCCACAAACTGTATCTGACAAATGTTTTTAGAAATTCCACTCTGTTTCTCTACTTCACTGTCGACTTGTTCCCGGCAGGTCCGCCTCAGCGTTGCCTCCGTCACCTCCACCTCCGGAGCTGCTCAGAGTGTGCCGAGGCCTCCTCATTGTGCATGCTGTGTGTGTTTTTCTGTCCACACAGCGCCTGCAATGTGGAGGTTTAGACGCTCGCCGACACAGAGTCCACAGACGAGCGGAGTCCACCCGGTCTCTGTGGGTTTTCCCTGTTTGTGAAGTAGCTCATGTGCTGCCCATAGGTCTCAGCTCAGTGTCCCTCCTTCGGCCCAAATCTGTAAACGAGTGGGTGGTCTCAGTCACAGCTGCTGCAAGAAAACCCCACTGAGGATTTTTGTGCTGCTCTTTGTTAGAAAAATAGTAAAAATTGACTTAAATGTATTAATTAATAACCCTGTTTAGGTCATTCGAGCATTTTATTTTCAAAATACAATCAAACTCTTGCATTAGGACGATATATCTCTTCTTAAAACCCATTTTTACAGACTGTCTTTTTATGATATTTATCACTGTATCTATGTTGTATTATTGTATACATACATTTATCATATGTATTATTTATTTTTATTGTAGAGATGTCTCCTTCCACTGGGTTCAATCAGCTCTGTTCACCAGGTTTTTTATTTTTGGGAGGGTTTCTGTTTGTTTGATAACGACCCATTTAAAAATCCCACTTCTGTTCAGACGACGAGACACACAATGTTCCCCTGAAGTTAATGGAGGAACAAACAACTCGTATCAAGCCCCAAATTAGGTGAACAGCTCGCTCTTGCTGCGTTAATAACAACAGCCACCTTTTGCCCCCTATTTGTACCAATTTGCTTGATGTCACCTGGAGTTTCTTCCCAATTACCTTGATTACTATTGTTGCCTTTTTCCAGCATTTACATCAGCCGCTGCCACAACTCTTCACTTTTGCCTCATTTTGTCGCCGTTTCCATTCTCAACGCTGGGCCGTTCTATCACGTACATGCTAATTAGCTTAGCGCGGGGATAGCCTCTCCCACCGGGTGTGCCTCTGGGTAATTAGCTTGTGTTTATGAGGTGCAGGAGACAGTGTGGAGACATGCGGCCGGGTCCAGACAGTTGTTTGTCTCCGGCGGGTCTAGCCCTGGAGAATCTGCAACAGGACACATTAAAAACCAAGACGAGGGAAGGAGGAAATATCGCGGACGGTGGATTTGTGGCTGGGGATGATAATGGACAATTAAGCAGCCTAAAGGACACAGGAGATGGTTGCAGCGCAGTTAGAGGCTGATCTCAAGCACTAAGTCTGATGTTTGTGTGTCAGTGCACAGTGTATTACATAATCTGCTCCGAAATGAGCTCAGATACAAGGCTTCAGAGAACCGGGGTCGGTCTGGTGGTACTTCAGTCGTGGCTCTGTGCAAAATGGAGGTCACCAGCTCTGGACCCCAATCTACGGAGTTGAACTGAGGCTGAGAAGCTTTTAAATCAAGCCAATAAAGCCACATTTCTCACCACAGATACAGATATACCTGTGTGTTTAGAGTTTGTTATTCAAGAGAAGCTATGAAATCAAGCGTTATCTTCAAACTTTTCTTGTTTTGTTTTTTTCTTTTACTTGTGAAAATGGTTTAAACTCCAAATAGTTTGATGCAAAAGTAATAATTTGTGGAAAAAACAGTCTTTATGATGCCATTTCAGTTTATTCTAAGGGATTTAATAGATGAGAACCTTGGACAATCACATGCTCAGAAAAGGAGCGCTCCCATTGGTCGACACTTGTCACATGACGTTCCAGGAAGTTTAATAGCTGCAGATAAAGTGTATTTTCAGCTGAATATGTATCTTGAAATGAAAATGAATCTTTTAACACAGTGTTTTTGGGATGAATGAGCTTTAACAGACTTAGCTGAATCAAAAGTGACACAATTCCAATGTTTTACTCCATTTCTGTGGTAAACTCAGCTGAAATTATAAGAACACTTGGCAGATTTAAGAAGTTTCACGTTTTTGTTGAATTGTCCATTAAGATACCCATAAAACAAATGAAATATCTACAATGTCATCATTATGCTTCATAAAAAACATAGAATAGAGCCGTCATAACGAGATTTACATCATTTTACTCCAGAAGAAACCGTGAGATAACATTAGAGTTGAAGTTCTCAGGAAATATATTGACATTATTCCAGAGAGATGTGCTGCTGTAGTTACTTTAAAATCTGGACACACCAAAAGGATTCACTTCATCTCATATTTCCTGTGTCCAGAGCAACCATCTGCAATTTTCAAGAACATTATGAAATCAAATCATGTTTTGGAGGCAAAAACCACGAATATTTTCAGATTTGTGACGTGTTCTAATCATTTTGGCCTCTACTTTATGTCCTCAATACCAAATCTCAACATTTTTTGCAGCAGTAAACACTCAGTAAAGACCTGTGTCTGGTGACGTTACTTTTAGGAACAATGGCAGACTTCTGTTTCCTTTCCTCAGTTGAATTTCTTTTGACCTACATTTTATGGAAATCTTTCTGTATCATTAATACGTGATGCATTGAAATCCTCTGCTGCAAACTAAAACCAGATACACTGAGCCTATTTAGTTAATTTGCATATAACTTAAGTATTATAATCAGGGCTACACACTGTATTTACATAAAAAGGGGACACAGCTATTTTAATGTAGACTTGGCTCTGTATAAATCTGAGAATCAGCCAAATGGAGACATGTTTATATGCATTAAAGCCCCACTTAATACCTACATTATGCATTTTTAGACAAAGCATACACTTTAGACACCACTGTTATTATAGTATGCACATTTATATTAGACTTGCAAAACAGGCTGAGGCATACATTACAAATATAGAAACAGGACATGCTTTTGTCTCCGTTTATGGGACGGTTTGAATGTTTAAAGCCGTGTGTATTGAGCCGAGTGCTTGGTTCACTGTCGTACAATGTTATCTCTGGAGTGAACCTTGAATTGGTGGAAAATTTGGATGAATCGACTTGAGTGGGATCCTCTAAGGCCCATTAAAAGGCTGCCAAGGCTCTGTGCTAATAGCTTTAATGAATGAGCCAGCTGTAGATATCACATTCATTTGGAGGATTGGAAAAGTGTAGGAGGTAACCGTGTATAGGCTGTGATTACGAGAGGGACGGTAAAAGATGGTCGTTTGGAAATGTATAAGCTTCCTTTGAAACATTTAAACAAGATACTCAGACAAAGGTAATGTATTCTGTTGGAGAAGTGTGGATATAAATCTGCAGGTGATAACTCAAACTTCTCTCCTTTTTTAATATTAAAATGTACAGCCTTGAGTCAGTGGTGGGTCTCTGAACTGAAATCCATGTGCGTTTTTTTAAATCAATAGCACTAGCCTCGCTTCTGAAATGTTTCCAGATGTTTTTAACTCTGTGTCAAAGGCGCATTGTGAAAATACATTGAATTTCTTCATTTTAAAACACTCTTTGCAGTCGCTGATCTCGGAAAAAGACATAAAACTGTTGGAGAAAAAGCACAGTGACGTTTCCTTTATGAATACACAATCTAACATGAAGGCTTTGGACATTTATGCAGAAAAAATATCGTCTTTTTTTATGTAAACGCATCATGTGACCCATTTACACAACAGCTTGTCCCTCCAGGGCTACCGTAGGCGCTCACAGACTGCATAAAGGAGGGTTTTAAAGGTTTTATTGCATTTTCAGTTTGGGTTCAGTGGGTTTTCTTGTTCATTGACCTTGAGCTGATTCATGTCAGGTCTATACAAACTGGTGCTGCGTAAATACAGTGTTGTTGCTGTAATGCTTTATGATTTATGATTAGAAAATTTTCCCACTACATTGTTGCCCATTTATTTATTTATTTTATTTTAACTATTTATTTATTTATTTATTTACTTATTTATTTTATTTTAACTATTTATTTATTTTATTTTAACTATTTATTTATTTACTTATTTATTTTATTTTAACTATTTATTTTATTTTAACTATTTATTTATTTTAACTATTTATTTATTTTATTTTATTTTTACTATTTATTTTAACTATTTATTTATTTTAACTATTTATGTATTTATTTTAACTATTTATTCATACATTAGAATATATTTTTTAATTGTGTAAAATAATCGTGATTTCAATAATGACCAAAATAATTGTGATTATGATTTTTTCTATAATCAAGCAGCTCTAGCAAATATTTGACACAATTCTTTTTATTAGAGACACGTGTCCTAAATTCATGTCTTCTTGCTGTACGTCTTGTTCTGTGCAGACTTTATACACAAAGAAAACTCAAAGTGGAGCATGAAATTTAATTAAAGCTACCTTTTTACTAATGTTGCACGGTTTTCCTGTTTACAGATCGAGTGGAAGAGACAGAGATAAGAAAAGAGGCCAAAGTGGAAACAGGTAAGAAGCTTTTTCAGTCTTTTTTTTTTGCTTTGGGGCAGTTCTGGACCTTGGCTTGTACAAGAAAAACACACAAACAGACTTTAAAGCTGGCTGCTCTCTCAGCCTTTGGGCGTTCAAATGAAAGCAAATGCAAATGTGCACAAGACATACACAGAAGCCGAAGTATTCATTATTCGGCGATGGCTGACTCAGGATGTGGAGATGTAGTGGCGCTGGTGCAGCCCACGCTCCATTTAGCTCTTCTCAATGAGTTGTGGGGTTTGTAAATGGACACAGAGGCAGTCACCTTTAGCAGTCGACAGAGTTACACTGAAGAGGACGCACTGCATTAAACAAAGGTCCCGATGGGTTTAATCAACATCCAAAACAAGACCTTAGTTACTCCAACATTTGAGAAACCATAGAAGCATTTAAAACAAATACTATTATATGTGTTTGTTTTAGTGCTTCTAGAAAATGAAGGAATTGTGATGAAAAAATAGCTGCTTCAGGCTAAGTTTTGTCAGTTTCGTCACTCTCAAAGGAAAAATCCAGATAAACTTAAAAAAAAAAAAGTTGTAGAGCAGTGGTGTCAAACTCAAAGTGATGAGGATCCATGATAGTTAATAAGAATTTTCATTTGAGTCTTACAAAAGTTGTCTTTAACATTTATTTCTACCTTTTAAATGGGTTTGTCAGATTTGAACAGGTTTTAATTTGATTTGAACAGGTTTTACTCATATTTTAACAGGTTTAAGATGGATTTGAACAGGTTTTAGTTGGATCTGACCAGCTTTAAGATGGATTTGAACAGGTTTTTGTTGGATCGGACCAGCTTTAAGATGGATTTGAACTGGTTTTAGTTGGATCTGACCAGCTTTAAGATGGATTTGAACAGGTTTTAGTTGGATCTGACCAGTTTTAATTTGATTTGAACAGGTTTTACTGATATTTTAACAGGTTTTAGTTGGATCTGACCAGCTTTAAGATGGATTTGAACAGATTTTAGTTGGATCTGACCAGCTTTAAGATGGATTTGAACAGGTTTTAGTTGGATTTCTAGTTTTATTTCTTCAAATCCATTTAAATCCTGTTCTAATCCAATTAAAACTGGGCCTGGGCCTTGAGGTTGAGACGTGTTGTAGATGTTCAAAGTTTCAGAAGAAGTCAAAGCCAAAACCAGAGTGAAAGAAATAAAACTTACAAAAGGTTCTGTATTTATATTCACAACCTATATTCTGGACAGTTTATTTAACCAAGATAAATCACCTCCAGTCTAAAGGTAAAGGGATGTAGGAAAATGCTAATTCTCAGCTAATGCCACAGTGCACACATTTAAATACCACTGGGAGTCTGTCATACTCTCTTCTAATAACTTTATGCACCTCATTTATCTATTTACCTTAACTTTTTGGCCGAGGTGTGTGTTATTAATGAGACTTTGTTAAATGATTGTGAGTTTGGCATTTTGAGCGTCGTTTAGTTCCACGTCGGTGCCATTTTTCACGATCTTAAAGCTTGTCTCACACTGGATTATTAGTCATAACTTTATTGTAATGATCTTTTTAATGATGCCCCGTAATGAACACTTGTAGCAGCTGGAAAGACCCACAGGAAGTTACATCCTTAAATGACTTTAGAGAAGCAGCTGAGTTTCAATTTCAACCAGGATACAGTGCTCATAAGTCACAGTATTACGGTCACTTTTGGAGTTTTCGATGAGCATAACCAGATTTCTTTAGAAACATTGGGCTTAATATAGTCTTTTGAAGCCTTACCTTGGTTTATGAAATCAGGATATGATGTTTACATGGACAAAGACAGAAACAGGACACTCAAAAGAAGGGATAGGACGATATTAAACTGCAACCAGGAAGTAGGTTGTGAGTTTAATGTGAATCAAACCAAAGAAAACCACTAGAATGAGCTGCATAACGCTGATAAAGTCTTTGTAAAGTGACAAAAACGTCTACATTTACAAAAATATTTACAACATACATCAATGAAATGTGTCTGTTTTTGAAGATTTGAAGTGAGACTCCATTTCTTTTTTCTCAAATCACTTTCACAAGTGGCCTAAATATGTTCAGCAACAGTCAAGTCAGATTGAACACGTTTTATTTGGTGTGTGATGAAATTGAGCCTTTTGTTTTTAGATTTGAAGGACATATAGTCAAAATACATTCTTCTTTCCCAGTTTAAACCCAACCCTTCACCCACAAACAACAACATTATGACTTTGCTTTTATTTTAGTTAAAAAAGTTGAACCAATTTGCCACAAAATACTAACACATTACACCAAAATTACTTTATGACTTAAATTTCTAGCCTTAACTTCAGCACCAAACCAAACCAATACTTTACCTCAATTATCTCTAATGTAAATACATTGCCAGCATTTATTTGTGTCTCTTTTTTCTCCATTTTCAGTCTTTATTTCCTACTGACGAGCGGAATAGACCAATTCATTCATTAAACGTAGCCTTGCCTTAACTCAGCCCAACACACAGAAGTTCAGGACGATCTAATGCGACGATTAATCTCCTTTCGCTGTAAAGAAGAGCCTTAAATGTAGACTAAAGATCTCAGAGTCCACAGGTTTCTGCTGTGGCTGGACCGATGGGAAATTAAAACCTGACCCGGGATGTGTTTCCGTGACGACCTTCTGTTCAAAGCTGCAGTTTCCGACTCAGAGACACCACCTACAAGAGCAGAACATGGCCCTGCTCTCACCTTTTCTTTGTGCTCTCCGTTTTCTCTTTGGCGGATCTTTTGTTGGCAACGAAATAAGACATAAAACATAAAACATGAAACGGAAGAGGATCGATGAGCTTGTAAATAAAAACCCAGGCTCAAATAGAGAATAAGACTAAGAGACCTTTTGGAAATAAAATCCAAGGACGCTAAAGTGGAACTGAATTGTTTGTTGTTGAGATGGAGAAAGAAGTTAAGCATTTCCAAGACGACACTAACCGTCTGGTTTTGTGTTAATGCTGAAAGCTCCCTGTAGCGTCCTACGTTGGCTGATTTTACAAGATAAATGCTTAATTAGTGTTTCAATGTTATGACTTTGGAAAAATAAGTTAAAACATTGTGCAGAAAATAATACTAAATACAAATAAATGAAATCCTACACTTTATTTCTGTCTCAGTTTGTAAAGGATCTGTTCAAACATTTGGAGAATCCCGGGCAAAACCAGGCCAAACTAGACTAAACCAGGCCAAACTAGACTAAACAAGGCCAAACTAGACTAAACCAGGCCAAACCGGACTAAACCAGACCATGTAATCCCAGACAAAACCAGTCCAGAATCTAAAAATAAAAAGAATAAAATTAAAAGTTTTCTTCTCTTCACTCACTTTTCCATTTTGTAAATTGATCAAAACCATTTAAACTTCATGTTGTTGACAGTATTCTTCCTTTACTGCACATCTTCACACCTGACAGTCCTGTGTGTGCTCCTGTCTGCCACTCCTAACTCTTACTGTACTGTATTTAACAGACATAAGCTGTAATCGACTGACTTTGAAGCTGGTAAAACCCCGTATTTGACACCATTTGATCGACGCCTCGGAGCAGATCGAGTCTCCGTTGCTGCCTTTGACTCACATCAGCGTAAGTCATGTGATCCCTGCATCGACCTCTGACCTCTGTGTCATCCTCCACTTCCTCTTCTGCTTCCAGTGACAGTAAAGAGCGAGTAGTGCGGTAATGATCAGCCTCACGGAGCCACACGCTTTGATTCATTCACCTCTGAGCTATTTACTGCCTCAGCGTTTCCTTTTCACGTTTGGTTTGTGTCTGTCTTTGACGACGGAGCTGAAATAACGTCCGTAAAACTCCCCGACATTTGTACGCAGCAGCAGCGGCGAGTATCGGACTCGTTATTGGCCCAGAGTCCATTAAGACGAGCTATTTTTTGCTTTGTTTTCCAGATCTTTGGCTCGCAGTGTCCCCAGCACCTGCCTCCGTTTTCTCATTTGATTTAAAATCTAATGAGAACAGGATGAGAACACCTCCTCAGTCCTTGTCTCTGGATCCTCTCGTCACCTTTAGTTTGTCTTATTTTGATCCAATTTACCGTCCAGAACTAAATATGTTGAGGCTTTCTGGAAACCATCAATTTAATGCATCTTTTTTTAGCTCGATTGTACATAATAGTTGTAATTATTAGCTCTGTCCTCCAGACTTGATCCTCACTTTCTCTAGAGATCATCAGAAGTTTTATTTTTCAGAAAGAAATTCAAAATAATAACCCAAGCTGCCCTTTTTTCCCCATTATCTTCCACCAGAGAGAGCCCATTTTGATCATAACATTTTATTTTGTCCAACTACAACGACTTGAGGCAATTAAAGTCCAGCTAAAACATGTTAAAAGCTATTAATGTCAAATTGAAAACATTTAGAACCAATTAATATCAATATAAACCTTTGAAATACCAACTTAAACACCATAAAACTTGTTAAAATCGTGTTCTTGTGATGATGAGTCAAATTCAAAGAAAGAATGCTGAATGTTGAATAAACAAAACTAGCATTTATTACTAACTTCTGCTTCTGGTGTAGTTATTGTAGTTGTAGGAGCATCATTTTATTGTTTATTTCAGCAGTATCCAGCCTATTCTAGTTAAAGGCAACACTTTGACTGGTATAATGTCACTTGAAGGTTTAGAGTTTAGAGAAAGACTGGGTTTTAAAGGGATCTGTGCCCTGCAATAGACCTCAAATAGAAAACTGTCAATTCCCAAAGCCCCAAAGTGTGCTAGAGGACAATATGCCAAAGCAGAGAGGTAGAAAGTGTTTATACTAAATATTTTAAATGTATATCTAGGCCTATTGGGGTTTTTTTTAGTGGAAATCAGACTCTTGACAGCTCCTCTTCCCATCCTTCCTCTTACCTTCATCCGGCGTCCCACTGTCACCATTTGAAGACGACACAACCGTCCTACACTTAACACAAATAGAAACTCCGCTGCACCTGCCTGCTCTCACAAAACGGCTGGCGATGGAGAGTCAACTCGGGAAAAAGGCTCGTGACAAAATTGCAGCGGGTTGTCTTTGAAAGAGCGAGTGGAGACATCTGTTTAGACAGGTTTACCACTCACTGTAAACGCCTCGGTTCTTGTTTGGGGCTCATAAACATCGTCTGATTTTCCACTTCCTGGTTTGTCTTTTCTCTGTTCGTGTGCCTTTCTGCGGCTGTGAATAAGGAATCAGCCGGAGACAGACGGTGCGTGGGGTCTCCCTGGAGAGATGGGTAAAAAAAAAACAAAAAAAACCCAAACTCCACAGACATATGCAGGAGCAATAAAGTCCACAGCTCTGAATGCACCGTCACACATGCACCATTCTCACTCTGATCAACTCTGACAGTCTCATTTTCCTTATCGTTAATCTGCAGTCGGCAAAACTCGGCTTCTTGGGACGTGAATGAAGGCTCCGGGGAGAGGATTAATGGAAAAAAAAGACAGTCGTTTTAAAAGCACTCGCATGAATACCACCATGAATGCAACACCATCCGACTCCATTCATTCCAGCTGTGCCTTTGATCACATCCTTCAATAACGGTGCCTACACTCATCTTGTTATCTCGCAAACATTAATCAAACTCCGTATTGTCTGTCTTTTGGTGTCCCTTGCCATCTTTCTTCCATCTCCCCGCGAGTCTTTTCATCTCGGCCTCTTGTTTCTCGATGCTAACCACCGAGGTTCATTTTGATTTTGATTAACATTAACAACTCTGTCGGAGTCGCGCCGTAATCTTCTTTCCTCGGGATCGGGCCGTGCATGAAGCCGGATTATACGACGGTTAAATCAAAGGCTACAAACTTGAGGTGAGGGCAACAAAGAATTAATTGGAAAATGAGCTAATGTTGAAGAAATGCTCTGGTCATGTTCCTTCTTAAAAATATAATAAACTGTAACGTAAGTGAACGCCTTGTGAATGGTTGGATTTTGTACTGCTTTGTCTATTTTTCCGTCTGTTAAAATCCTCAAAAAAGTGAATAATTCATGACGTCTCTGCACCGTCCTGCTCTCTGATCATGTGACGCAGATTAAACCTGAAAGCACATGTGTTAGGACTGGACTCTGAGGGATGTGTCACGCAGAAATAAACCTGGAGGTCAACGTTTCTTTTTTGGCGAATGCACCAATGAGCAACTGTTTTATTCAGGAGCTTTGTCTTTATAATGGATCCAAACATCAGAAAAAGACTGAAATTTGCGTAAAATTAGGAGGAAAAAAGAGTGCCTTAAAGGTCTTTATGAGGCAAATGAATTTAAGAAATGTGAGTGTAATAATTAAAACACATTTATCCTCTGTCTGTCTCAAGGCCTTTATCTTCATTCATCATTAAACCTCTTTTCTGTGAACATTCAGACCCACTCTGTTCCAGTTGGATGTAAGCTTCATGTGACTTTAGTTTGTGCAGAAGTCAAGACAAAACCGTTCGGTCTGTAACTGATTAATGACAAAACTGGACTGTCCTTTACGGCGGATCTGAAATTGCATCGGTGCCATCTCTGTTGTGTTTTATTTGACAAGCAGCAAAGGCTGGGCTTGACCCTCCTGACACACATCTATTCTGTCCCGTTTAATAATGTAGGAGCTTCAGTCGCTGGATGACTCATCTCAACAGCTTTCACAACCAAAAGTGATATATTATCACCTCGTACCCTTCCCACTTATTGAGCTGGCCTTGCCGTCAAACACTCACCTTTTCCAATCTGCATTTCATTTGACTGTGTTTCTAATCCACTGCTCTTTTCAAAGACTCCAGAGGCCGTCCGGGCGTGTTTTAAGCGTCAAGAAATGGTGCTGTTAACGCTAACGTGATTGGATTCAAAGACTGCACAACGGACTTTTCTCTCTTGAAGCCAGCGTGCGTTTTAGCAGTTGGCAGAAAACCAACGCGTTACTCACAAAACTCTTGTTGAGTCACTTCTTTTGGAGCAAGACGCAGAGGAGACAGAATTGTTTGTGTAAATGAGGTTAGCCAGGACTTTCAACGCCAAGACCAGATCTGAAAGTTTGCTGTTCTGCTTATTCATGATTCATAATGGTGTTTGTGAGTCTGCTGCGTATGTTTACATGGATCGAGCACATTTGTGTCTCGAGGTCTATACTTCCCACGTCTGGTTTCTCCCACTTTTCTTCTGAGGAATGGTCTCATTTCAAAATAAATCTTTGGACAGAAAATAAAGAGTCTTCGGTAGAAAAATATGTCATCAAGACCTAGTTTTAAGCTTTATATAAAACTGTAGGATCTGTTCATATGTGTATTTGTAGACCTCTGTTGGGTTGGACCGAGCTCCAAAACTGTTGAAATCTGACAAAATCCACAAGAATGACTTCAGAAATGTTCTAATTATTACATATTATATCTTATTCTAGTTATTCTTGCCCATTGTTGCTTGCCCACTTCATAATTCAACAGACTGACCTAACTTTGTGCTCAAACTGGGTTCTTGCAAGATTTATGACTTTACAAACTCACGAAAATCCATCTTGAACTGCTCCAAACAAAGTATTTGTGTCCGAACCGTGTTTTTGGCGTGTTTTTGCGTGTTGTAAACAACATGGTGCTGCTCTGATTGGATTAAACTGCAGTAAATCAATCCAATCACCTCCAGGTATTCATTAAAAGTACCTGCTCTTATGGTTAGGGTCAAACACTTTCACTTTTAGACTGAACATCCAAAGATACAAACAGAGAATTTTCATTTAACACTGGCTTCGTGACTTTGAGACATCAATTAAGTTTATATTTGGAGATATTTGACAGATAACGTCCATGTGGAGCCTTCCTCAAAAGTAAACTGACCTTACATCTTCTACGTATAAAACCTTATTTGCAAAAAGTAGATTTATTGATTAAAAATGAGGGGTTTTGGAGCCAAGGACACAGTTTTTTCGTATCTCTAGGTACAGCTTCAGTTTATGACAGAAAACCTTTACTTTGAAACTGCAACTCTCTGTGAAAACCAAAGGCACAACGAAGGAGAACAAGCTGTGACCTTTAACAGAAGCACCGAGCACAGAGGAACAATCTCTTTGTGTTTCTTTCACGTTTCGATTCGCTTCTCTTCGACAACCTCGTTTCAGAAGAAGACACGACTCCGGAAAACCCAGCGAAATGGAAACAATAGAATTCGACTCTGGCGCCGAGGCTGTGTTTCTGAGACGAGACGACAGGTCAGCACTTTAAAAACACAGATCGAGGACGTCTTTGGAAGAGCCACGAGTGCTTTACGTCGATTATTTACTGTTTTGGTTGAACGCTAAAGGACACAGAAATGACGAGGCCATTTTTTTGGAAAGCGATGATGTAAGAGCGTCGGAAAAACCCAGTGAACGGACCAAACGGAAGCAGAGCAGGGCCAGGAGCTAGAGTTAAGGACAGAAGGAGATTAATGGCAGAGCTCCAAAAATTAGAAATGAGGGGAAAACAGGAGGCGGAGAGATTTAGAGGTGTCATCTGTGAGAGAAAGTGAGGTGGAAGAATGAAAAATGTGGAGAAAATGGAGATTAAAAGGCATTTACAGCCAGAATAATGGAATAAAGCTGCTTAAAATTAAATAAATATATTGTTGTTGAGTGTAAAATAGAGGTTAAACGCCTCTTGTAGAAGCAGATAGAAATGATAAGATGATATAAGTACTATAATTGTAATTACATAGTTATTGACAGTAATGAAGCTGATGGCAAATACATTTTTTGAATAGAAAGTTGTTTTTTGTTTGTTTTTGTGTCATATTTTGAATTTCCCAGACCAGCCCCAATAATGACACACCCTCTTCTTTTGTATTTTTGTTTAATGTTCTTAGTTTTCTCTTTTTCATGAATTGAAAACTCTTAGACCCTTTTATTTTTTGGTGCAAGACTTTTTAACTATTCTGATAAATGTCTGTAAACTTGTATAACTTTAAAATAGTGATAGTGGCTTTCTCGGACGAGCCCCCAATTTTAACAAATGCTCCATTTTTATTAATTCACTATTTATGCTAAATGTATTTTTCTGTTTGGCTAGTTTTATTTTTGTTAAGTTTTGTAGAAGCCACATCCTTCAGATATCCAGATCACTATTGTGCATTACATTTCTATAAATCTTGAATAATCTTGAGTTCAGTTCATAATCTCCTCATTCTTCCTCAGGCCTTTTGATGATTATAATGTTCCTGTAAATCCAGTCCAATTCTTTAACACAAAACCACACTTTTTGCTTTGACTGCATTTTTGCCCCTTTTCTTTGAGACTATTGATATTATTCCTACCTTTGAGCAAAAAATAAGATTCAGCTTGAAAAATTACATTTGCAGCTCTCTCGTCTTCTTTAGAAATGTTTCCTGCAAAGAAAAACCCCCCAAAGTTATGTATTGATTTTTTTTTTCTCAGCGGTGACTGAATTTAGTCAGCGACCCGACTTTATATTATTTTACTCTTTGTATCTTTGCCAAGTTGGAAAGTATTGTGCAGCTATTCTACAAATCAATGAATGTATAGTGTTTTCTTTTCAGACTTTTGATAGAGTTGAAGTAAAACCCAACTTAAACCAAATCACGACTGATAAAAATGAATTTTAATTATTATTATGTCTAAAGCTGACTTTTTAGTGGTTGTTCACAATGGCGACTGACGACATCTTTTTCACAAAGTGACAAGTTAGACATTACAGTTTTTAAATGATGTACAAACAGTTTCAAGTGTCGTTAACATCAATTGTGTCTCTTTCGACGCCTTTATCTTTCGTTCTTAAAGAAAACTCACGAGTTAACACACCTCGGTCACTTTTAAAAGTCGGTAAATAGAATTGTGCAGCCGGGCAAACCTCACAGATCTTTAAAATGTCTCAATACTTCTTCCCCTTTTTTGCATTTTTCAGCTCTTTCCTCCGGCAGCTGCCTTTTTCTTCATATCTTCTCTCACAAACCCCAGTCCCACGCTCCGGCAGCTTCTCTTTTGTCATCAACAGATTCACACTAAGACTCCAAATTTATGCTCGGCGAAGAATCCGAGCCGCCGAGTCGGGTTAAAAGGCCGGAGCGAGCGTCTGGGAGAGCATTATCTGCATTAGCAGGTTGGGCCCCGCTCGGCGTCTCGCACAGATGCCGGTTAAAAGGGCGTAACGGGCCGACCTGACAGAGAATATTATCTACTGTGGTCAAGGCCTTGAGTCTGACACACGGAGGTCCACACAAACACGCTCCGCGCTAATGCCGTGTGTTTTTTCATTAGGCTCAGTCACTGCAGCCAATTACGCGGGTCATCCAGGAGTTTAATGGAGGAATAATGGAGTCGGAGGAATGCACGGGGAAAAGAGGCCGACGAGAAAGACTATGACAGACTGAAAAGAGGCAGAGAAAAGAGTGGTTATGAACCGGGGTGAGGTGTCTGTCACGCTTTAGCTGTGTGCCAGTCTCCGACGAGAACAAATGGTTGTGAAGTTAAGAAGTTAAGACTGGCTGCCACTAAATGTACCCAGTCAAATATTATCAAATAGAAGAAACTGGATTGTTTAAAGCTTTTTTTTTGTCCCGGTCTCACCCCAAACTGCAGCGTAGTAACCTTTTATTTAAAAAACATCTAAAACCAGACCAATTTTTCACCAAAAATACTTACATTAAATAAAAGTTTAGAGCTGACATGAAACTTTTATCTTTGGAGTTTACCGTAGAATTTCCTCCTGTTTCTCTATTTTTATCTTTTTTGAGCTGTTTCTCTGCAAAATAAGACATATTTCCAACAGAATAACCCATTTCCTTGGTTTATTTCCTTGTTCCTTCGTTGTTGACATCAGTGTCAACCAATGGGAGCGCTCCTTTTTACCTGAAGTGAGCTGTGATTGGACAAAATCTCACTGTGGGCTTAATTATAAAGACTAGATCACGTCTTAAGGTCTCATTTTTTCACAGATGATTCCTGTTACAATAAGCTTTAGGAGATTACACTGAAAAACTAAATGCAACATCAAAAAAATCAGGTAATAGACTCTTAAAGTCAGACTGAGTGCTCCAGATTTAGACAATGGCAGAAAATCCAAAAGTAAATCATCAATTACTATCATCAGCTCCAGTTACAGCCGTTATAAAGATTACAGCTTCTGCACAAAATCCTAAAATCCATTATTTAGTCTTGTGCCTCTCCACACTTCTCTGTTCTGTTGCTCTCAAACCCAAAAGTAATGACAGGGTCTTGTTAGAGAACGGCGCGAGGCAGCAGCTGTTCACTGACCCCAGGCCAGTGGAAATGGACAGATGCACAAATTCCCAAAGCCCCAATTTCAAGCCACAAAGAAGAAAGGGTTAGCCTGGACTTTTCTGCTGACGAACGGAACGGTGTATTTCAGTTTTCCAGAAATGTCCCATTTTGAAAAATCAATACCAGTTACTATTGTACGCTGTTGAAGTTATGTTTTTCTGCCAATTGGGAACGAAAGAAATGAAAGACTGTTCAAAGCTGCCCAAAAAAAAAATCCAATTTGCTCCATATTACATTCTACATTGGGATTGTTGGAAAATTGCTTTTGAAATGGAATAAATGTGGTGATTTTTGGTGTTTTTGTTCAAATTGGAAACACGCTGAAGCCATTGTCGATCTTAAAAATCTAATTCTGTGACAAAAAACGAATGTCTTTCAAATGAACATGTCAAATAATGAATTTACACTCGATTAACTGTATTTTGATAGAACTGCAATCTATTTTTTTCTAAAATATGGCGCTATGCTGTCAGTATACACACAGCCAATGGTCTTTTCACTTTGTCCAGAGAAAAATATGATCTTGAACAGAGCATGTGAAGTTGTTTTCTGAACTTTACATTCAAGCGGGACAAGTTCTCTACATTTTATGGACTCACTGATTAGTTCTGCTTGTGTTTAATGCATTGAAAGACAATCTAACTTAAAACAAACGGCTTTTTCCAATAAACGTCTTTGCATTGGAACAAAAGATGGAACTGCAGTGTTGTTCTTTTCATTTCACTGTTTAACACAAGAACAAGACATGCTTTATTTGAGAAAACGTTCCCATTTCGTTTTTACTTTTGGCTTCTCATTTTCGTCCAATCAGCAGACTCCAGAGTTTAGCTCCACCTTTTTTAACCGTTCCTCAGCCCAACAATGACAGAAATCAAATGGTACTATATTTGGAAAGTTTTGAAGCCCTTTTGGCAACTATCCCAATCTGTTTTTACAATATAAGATAGATTTAGTATGTTTTAGAGACAACATTCACATTAGTAATCTGTTATATTCATATTTTAAACTAGATTTTAACAAAGCGCTCTGGCTTTGACTGAGCAGTTTATTGATCACTGATGGCTTCATTGAGAGCGGCTCTAAAATGTGGCTCCATTTAACTGTGGATGTAATTACATCAGTGGCAGGTTGTCAGCCGTCCAAGTGTGTGCTCATTACTCCAGTTCTTCATATGGATCCACTAAAGTGCTCCGTATTTATGCCGCTGTAAAAACGGACTGATTTCACTTAAAGGGGTTTAAATCATAAGCGTTTGACTGAAGAGTGACAGTCGTTAACCTCGGAAACGTCGATTCATTCTCAGATTGAAACTACCTCTGAGGTCAGATCATGACTAAGCATTTTGATGGAAATTAGCGGATTAGAAGAGGTCATTTTGTTGTGTAAACTCTTCTAGTTTGACTTATTCTCATCGGTGTGTGTTTTATTTGTAAGTCAGTATTGATTTCCAATGCAGCTTGATGACAATCTCCATCTTTATTTGAGTGTGCCCTTGTGTATGGAAACTCTATTGATTGATTTAGAGAAAAAAGATCACAAAAAACTACAATCCGTACACTTAATAAACCCACCCACTTAGATTTAAAGCAATAAACTGCATATTATACATCTTTGTTTTACTTTATAGTGTTTTATCCATTCATTTTATCCTGATTATCTACTTTATTATGTATCTTGACCCACACATGGATAAAGTTAAGGAGAGACTGCTGAGCTAATAAAGAAAAATACAGTACTGGCTAATGAATGAATATAAAATGAAGGACAGCTGTTTTAATCTCAATATTAAGGCGTAGAAGGTGGGATTTTTGAGCCAATAAACCATTCTTTCTTTATTTTTCTTGAGCAAGTCAAAGTCAAATCCATGTTTACACTGGCTTTAAATCAATTTTGCATTTTACATCCTGAGAAAATCAACAAAAAGATAAAACTATGTGTGTTTATAATAATATAAGACCAGATTATTCCCTTTTTTTCTCTTGTTTTGCTGAGTTTCTACCAAACCTACAATAAAACCCTGTCTGTCCGTGAGTAGGTTGGATTCTGTGTGGGTCCCATCTGTTTTTCAGCCTCTCACTCACTCTTTGCTCTGCTCTCGGCTACGATCTATCTCCCTTTTCCATCTGATGCTGCAGGCTCTCATCATCATCATCATCATCACAGACAAACCCTACCACACTGCTCTTCTTTTTGTTCCATCTCATTCTTTGTTCGAGCCGTCCTTCCATCTGGTACTTTTTTCAGCTTTTGCCAGTGCTCTTTTCTTTGTTATATGGACATCTTTGGACGTCTTTTGAATTCACCAGCTCTAAATCTAAACACGTCGCTCTTTCTGATTCACCGCAAAAGCCCAAATATTATCACCGGCACATCTTCAGCCCTGTGCCAGCGAAGACCAGACTAAATATACGATGGAATCACAGCCCAGATGGTGGTGAAGTGAACAATCGTGTAGTTTCAGGGAGAAATATTATGTTCTATGAAAGTAATAACATTAGCGTAACTGAAGGATGGAAAATGGAGTTTGTCATTCACTAAAAGACTATGTTTGCATTGTTTATGGAGGTATTTGTTGTGGTTAAAGTCCAGAGTGAGGTATTTTTAAAAGATGTTTGCTCCTCACTTTAAAAAAATGAGATAAATGTCAAAATATGGACAAAACCATCTCCAAAAAATCTCTAGAGTTAAAACATACAATATGTTTTGGCACAAAAGCCTTTAATATGATGCTAATTTTATTGCTTTCAAGAAAAAAAAAAAGAAGAGAACTTAAAGGAGAAGAAACAGTCACAAATTTCTAAGAATTACATGGCTCTGTGTTCAATCAGGCTTCTTGGACGTTGGTGACATGTTTTTTATTATAATTCCAGGTTTGGATCAGGAAGTTAAGATTGTGGTCAGTGTTTTTTTTGCATCATTTAATTGTACATTTTTTATTTTAGTTTATTTAGTACCAGACTTCAAACCATGGAGAACTGTGTGTAGACTGTCCAATCAGATGAGCTGGACCGCTTAAATGTCTTCTCTGTGTATATTAAAAAAAAGAAATATGGCTCCAAGACATTTCAACAGGATGTGGAAGTTTGAGTTGGTTTATAAATCAGATTCTGCCTTCTCTGGACCTTCTTCTAACAGTGAGTGTCGTCTGTGTCCTCAGAGACGTCGGAGGAGCCTAAATGGAGTCATCTGGTTCGGATTAAATGCTGCTCAGAACGAGAAGTCGCTAAGCCACGTTAAATGAAGCGCTCCCATTCGTCCCGATGTTTACACAGTCTGTCCCGTAGTATTCCTAAAGCTGGGATTAGATGACATGACTGCAGCCTGTTGTGGCAGATGTAGGGCATTAGGTCAAGAACAAACAAAGAACAAGTGGCACCAAAACCTTGTGTTATTCTGTTGACTGTACCTCGTTCATCTCCGGTTTCTATTCAAGGATTATTAATGAGAATGATGGGAAACCGTTGTGTCTTTAGTAAACAAAGCTGTCACTGAATGTTTGAAAACCTGTTCTCACATGTTTAGCCCAAACTCTCGTCGTTTAAATAAAAGAAGAAGAAGAAGAAGAAGGGAATAGTAGTAGCATCGAAGTGGACCATTTTGACCAATCAGAGAAGACTTGACGAAGAGGGAGGGGCTTAAAGACGGACAGTAAAGTGTGGTCGACAAATGTAGTGTGAAGTTCAAATGCCAAATTATAAATTGGAAGATGAAAGACTGTTTTGACTTCACATTTAAGAGACTCTTTGACTCGACAAGTTGCGGTAAACGTAAAACTGAAAGTAAAAAGGTTGAAAAGGAGATTAAAACGCTGTCGTTGCCAGATGCTGTAAAAACCTAACGTTCCGAGGACGACGCCCAGAAAAACATGAACTCACCGAGACTTTTCTATTCTTTCAGAGGTTTTGTTTTTTTTCTCTTTCTCGCCACACATTTGTAAAACTCTTCTGAGGTAACCTTGAGCGGCTGCAGAGGAAATGTAAATGTTCCTTGTGATGCATAGCCCTGACTCTTTTACTTTGGGGGTCGACTTTTTCTAAAGGATGGAAGTGAAAATCAACTAATCTCAGCTTGAGAGTGACTCAGACGAACGGAGTAAGTCACGAAATCAAACAACAACGTTCAATACGTGAAGCAGAGGCTACAATAACACTGTATTTGTATGGATTTATTTAGAGGCAAGGAAACAAAGGCTAAATGTTTGATGAACGACATTTACTTAAGGTTATTCGCTTCAGATATCCTCAAGCGACCAATAGAGCAAATAATGATGCACTTTTTTGGCAATTCAATCAAATGCTATTTATTTAAAATCAAAAGAAAATTAAAAAAGGACTAATCAGAATCCACAAAGACCACTTCATGTTGTTCCCACATTTGTATTCAGTCCAAGTCATCCTCCTATTTGTCTGCGCAGTGCATTTGTCTGTAGGATGTGACCTTGATAAAGTGCTTTTTATAGTTTTTATGACAAAGAAGAAAAATATTCATATACAATCACAAATAGAACTCAAAATGGGAGAAATAAAACACCCTTCGTCACCGCCACATTTATTCTCTACGTCAATATTAGGGATTAAAGTGGGAGGAGCTACTCTTGACAAACTCGGAACAAACACACTTGTCTTAGGAACCAGAAACAAGAAAGACCCAGAGCATGTGAGTTGGTTCAAGGCAGAGCAGATAAAAGGCACATCATTTGCCTCGTACTCACATATATTTTGACCTTGACATTTCACATCGCTGTTTTAATGCTTCATAAAGCCACATACTGTGTTTAAGCTCTTCCCTTTAAGACCGTATCCTCTCGTTGGTCACTTCTGGAATAATCTGTTCATATTTGAAGTCAGACTTGAGCAAGATTAAGATATTTCTTTTGGATTTGCTCACAACAAATGAAGTCTTTTTAAACTTGAATCTGAATGTTCAAATGTGGCCCTTCAGTACATTTAGTAGATGAAATTTTTGTCACTAGGTTTTAATTGAATTTGAACAGGTTTTAGATGGATTTGATTTTTGCTTCAAAGATAAATAAAATCTTAAATCCATCTAAAATCTGTTCAAATCCAAATAAAAATCTGTTGAAATGCGACCAAAACCTGTTCAAATGTGATTAAAACTTTTTCAAATCCATCTAAAACCTTTTCAAATGCATCTAAAACCTTTTCAAATCCATCTAAAACCTTTTTAAATCCATCTAAAACCTTTTCAAATCCATCTAAAACCTTTTCAAATCCATCTAAAACCTTTTCAAATCCATCTAAAACCTTTTTAAATCCATCTAAAACCTTTTCAAATCCATCTAAAACCTTTTTAAATCCATCTAAAACCTTTTCAAATCCATCTAAAACCTTTTCAAATCCATCTAAAACCTTTTCAAATCCATCTAAAACCTTTTTCAATCCATCTAAAACCTTTTCAAATCCATCTAAAACCTTTTCAAATCCATCTAAAACCTTTTTAAATCCATCTAAAACCTTTTTTAATCCATCTAAAACCTTTTCAAATCCATCTAAAACCTTTTTAAATCCATCTAAAACCTTTGTAAATCCATCTAAAACCTTTTCAAATCCATCTAAAACCTTTTCAAATCCATCGAAAACCTTTTCACATCCATCTAAAACCTTTTCAAATCCATCTAAAACCTTTTTAAAGCCATCTAAAACCTTTTCAAATCCATCTAAAACCTTTTTAAATCCATCTAAAACCTTTTTAAATCCATCTAAAACCTTTTCAAATCCATCTAAAACCTGAACTAAAGCCAGTTTCCATAAAAGTAGAAAATGAATGTTAAAGATAACTTTTGTAAGATTCAAATGAAGATGAAATCTCACATTTAAAATTGAATAAAAGCTTCCAATTGTCACCATCTTCTGCCCCTGAAAGGATTCTTATTAACGATCACGGGTCACAGTTCGACACCACTGCTCTAGTTGTTAAATCTAAATGGTTGCAGCAGCAGGCCCAGTCTTTACTTGGACTGGAAGACCATTTGAATCCAAAAGCAGCGTGAGTAATGGTTTACAGATGGAGAACAGAAAGTTACATCAGAACCTGTTTGCCGAGGGTGTCCACAGCCTTTTCAACAGTTACTAAGACTCACCGCCGCAGAGCACACACTGTCTTTAATTGTTTATTCTCATTTCAATTGGGCCGTTTGACTGTTCCGAGGCATGTTCAGCCCCATTGCCAGATTTTGTTGCATCTGGGGAACTAATTAGCAAATTTTAAACTTTATCACTTTTCCTTGGTCTTTTTTGGAGCAACTTTCCAGCCGTGTTGCAGAATGCTAAGCAGGTTTTATTTCCCCTGAAAGATGGAGTTTAAATTTCTATAGACGGTGGAGTTGTGGGTTGCAGCAGGAGACTGACAGAGCAATATATTTGACTGCTACTGTCGACTGCCTCGGCGTTGACCCCGGCGCTCCGTATATTGGCTGCTCCTCGAGTAATAATAGTGTGGATCCGGGTTGGCTGCGTCAAACTGGACTCTATTATCTGCTTTGAGAGTCGCCTCCTGCAATTAACCGGGAAAAAAAGAGGAAGCGAATGGGAAAAGTGAGGCAATAGTGGAAATCAATCGTTTTTTCTTTTAGATGATAATCAGTATTGTCCTGAAATGGCTGTGTTCTTGTGGAAATGTAAATTTATTCAAGAAAGGTGAGCAGAGAAGGTTGTTCTTTGAAGCAATGAAACAAAAATGTGGATGTGACCAAGGTTTTTTACTGGATTCAACAAGACACCTTCAGGAGACATTTAGTTGCGACACTATTTCTGAATGAATAGCCTTAAATTCATAGTTTTCCAAGTTTTTCACTCATAATAGCCCTAGTTTTAAGCATGATTTCATACATGTTGAAGTGATGAGATAAGCTCACCTGAGGCTGATGCTTATTAAAAACAGGTTTGCTCCAAAAGTCCACTTCATTTTGATCACTGACCTATTAGAGCAGCACAAAATTAATGACTGTTTACCAGAATAATGTCCCAAAAACAGACTGTACCTGATACTTTTTCTTCAAGTTGGTTGAAAATGGTTTAAACCCCAAATAGTATATCATAAAAGAAGTAATTTGTGAAAAAACAAGCTTTGTGATGCCATCTACTGTTTATTATAATGGATTTTAATAGATGAGAACCTCTATTCAGGAACAGAAAAAAGGAGCGCTCCCATTGGTCGACACTTGTCACATGACCTTCCAGGAAGTGTATAAAGTGTATTTTCAGCTGAATATGTCTTTTAAAACGGAGAAAGAGCTGAAAAAAGAAAAGCATCAACAGAGAAAAGGGAGGCAACGTAAAACAGAGATAAATACTGTCAATTCAATCACGTAATGTTTAACGAGGAGGAGATAATTGTCGTCCTGACGCTGAAGTCACAGCTAAGCTAACGCTAAACTCTAAACTTCAGTTTGGTCAAATGGATTAGTATTTAGTGGAGAATGTATGAATGAAAAACACATCTATTCACCTGAATGGAAGGAGAAGTGGCTGATTTATTGTTGCAAACTCAGGCCAAAGAAAATTCAATATTGAAACAAATCTTAACCTACTGTAAACCTCCTGAAGTTTGAACATGAAACCTGTATTTCTCTTGAACAGTAAAGTTTAAAGCCGTGCACATATAATACGTCAGGCTGGAAGATGAAGAATTAAATATAAAACTGATAGATTGATTAGAAAATAATGAATCAGCGAGGCGTGTGGCTCAAATGTTTCCTTTAAATATGGAAATGTACACAACGGGATCTTTCACACACTGCTGTATAAATTACAGGTGCTCAAGTTTGCAATGGCTTTTTTCATTTGTCGGAAAGAAATTGGAGAGCAGACACTATTACCATTTTAATTATTTTGAAACGTTCATCTTAATTGAAGTGGCAGACTAACACTCGGCATAAAGAAGCATTAAAGTTTGTTTAATTTCCTTCGGTGCCTGCATTTGACTTTTTTTGGGGGGCTCCGGGTGATTGACAGTAAGCCGAGTGTGAAATAACAAGGAAAACATTTAACTTGGGTTTAATGAAGTAGCAGTAAAAGCAGCTCTTTTACTGAATCAAACAAATGCCTTTCTGTGATGGATTAGCGACTGTTCGAGCTGTTTTTGACTCAAACAAGAAACAAGTGTTTTTTCCTAAAGGCTGGAGCCGATATGTTCAAACATAACACTTTGTTTTTTTCCAGTTAAGCCTTATCGGAGCATTCGCTGAAACATTTGGTGCAAAAGTTGAAGCTCATTGATTCCGACTCTTTCATTTGCAGCTGTTAACGATGAGTTAATGAGTCGGTGCTTTTTGTGGTTCACTGCAGCTATTTAACATTTGTGACTAATATTCAGCAGTGTTTTTTCAGCCTCTCCACAATTACTGTTTGCAACTGTTTACATTGGTTCTAATTGCAGCCAGTTTTCATCTATATATTAGTCATAGCACATTTAGTGATCAAATAATATAGCAGAGTCATGATAAAGGCATGATGTTGTATAATATGTCATAATGTAATAACTACCAGTATTAAAGGGGAAGTATGTGATTTATTTGATGCATGTGAGAAAAAAGAACTGTTTAATCACTAACAGCTTCTTGTAACTGGGATTATATGTGAAAAAACGAGACTTAAAGATGTCATTTAAGGTTTATTATCAAAGATTTTAACAGGAGCTGGAAAAGGAGCGCTCCTATTGGTCAATACTGATGTCAATATGGAAGTAATGGCTGTAAATAAAACAGGAGAAAGTGTAAATGCAGCGCTGAATGTGTCTTTTTTACAGGAAAACAGCAAAACAAAGAGAGAAAACATGAAACGGAGATTATTGATTTAGCTTTTTCCCGTTGCTATCAAAACAATTGCCTCGTTCTTTCTGATTGCTTTTTGGAAAACAATCTTCAGAAATACACAGATGAATCAAATCTATCTAGCTTTCAACATTGCTAAGCTCTATTTGTAGGAAGCCAAACGATTCAGGTTATTTAATTACAATAACTTCAATTGAAATCCTTCCCGTTTCAGACTAAAAGCACAAGTCGGACGTCTGAAGTTTGTCCAACGCCCCTGAATGCAACACGAAACGGCTGAAACACGGAGCCACATGAAGATCCAACCAGCGTTTAACAAGAGTGAGTACCTCTGAACAGTCCAGAGTATACTATCTCTGTTTGGATTCTACTTTAAGAACAGTTTAGACCACTTCAGTCAAAAAGTGCTTGTTTACCACTACTTCGCGATGACACAGGAGTTTACTTTAGGGAACCAGGAACTTTTAATGATGCTATAATTAAAAGAGAAGATAATGTGATGAAATTTGCTTCATTAAATTTCTTTAGTACTGCTCTGGGGTTTTGTAAAGTCACATTAACTGCGTCTAACATCGGATTTCTGTCTCTATGCACCTCTTCAGTGAAGTTTCTGCCCAGATAATCTTCAAAATCAAACCAGGTTCAGTAAATCATGTTATTCCTGATGGAGACTGACGAAGTTTAAAGTCCATTGCCTGATTTTTTTAATGTTGTGTTTAGAAAAGCTTATTGTAGGAATCATCTGTGAAAAAATGAGACCTTAAGACGTGATCTAGTCTTTATAATTAAGGATTTTAATAGATTTTGTCCAATCACAGCTCACTTCAGGTAAAAAGGAGCGCTCCCATTGGTCGACACTGATGTCAACAACGAAGGAACGAGGAAATAAACAAAGGAAATGGGTTATTCTGTTGGAAATACGTCATGGAAGATATTGGAAAGGCAAAATCAGGCTTAAATTGTCCCAGTTACATTATGTTGAGAGAGAATACTATGCATGAGTTGTGACAATGGAGCTACAAGCAATCATTTGTCACAAGAAACATGTTCCATCTGGACAGAAAGCAGCTGGAGTAACATTTGTTGTACATTTTGTCCAGATTTCCAAAAGCGTCTTTCTTGGTTTTGATTCTAGAAGACTTTAAACAGCCTTTTTTTTTAATTGCAGTCTCTCTTCTTGTTACATTTTGTCATTTATAACCAACAAAAAGGGAACTGTCTCAAACCCAGGAGACTATTTGGTTTGGTAGTTTCCGATGTGCCGGATTAAATTAGATTCTCTATCGACATGATCTCGTAACCGTCCACATTTATAGCCCTACGACGGCGCACCTCGAACGTAACCTCCCGTGTTCATTTTTATCCGTTCAGAGCGCGTCCTGCGTCTCGCGTCACGTTCGGCGGCGGTCGCGAAAACATTCAGACCCGATGTTCCCGCTCCGTCTGCCTCTGACGACTCTGTATTGATTCAGATTACCCACTCGCCTGTACGTACACACACACACACTTTCAGCCGGCGAGGACAAAAAGGTCACGTCTCTCAAGTTAATTAGTCTTGCGAGCCCTCAGGTACGCACCACTTCTTGCTTCACTTGGCTCCCCGTCTCTCCAGGTCTTATCTAACACTTTTGCAATTGGCCTCTGCAGCGTGAAGGTCGGCGAACACAACACTTTCTCCGTGTGTTCGTCTCATCTGGACTCAGTTTTATTTGCGGTAACAACATACAAAGAGATGCACCGGGTTTTGTTTTTTTGTTTTTTTATCAATAGCTGAGCCGTAATCAATGTGCTGCAGAGCTCATGACTTTAATTACTTCTGTGCTGTAGCTAAAGGCCAGTGTGAGTTTAGCAGAAAGAATGGGCTGTGTTTATTAAAGGCTGAATCTAATAGAAGACTTAGACATGCATAAGGCTCATATACAGTGTCTTTAGTGCAACAATGAGTCATTTTACTTCAGTTTGTTCAGCATTTTAAACACAACGAAATGGGCTTTTCTTAAGAGACACACTACAAAGAGTCTAGATCTAGATAAAGGTCTATTAGGGTTTTTTTTTTACTGTAAAGTCAACATGCACCAAACACTGAGATTGATTTCACATTTGTCTTCTGTTTGTATTGTTTTTATTCCAACTAACATCCCTCTTTCTACTCAGATTTTAGCGTTTACTCTTGATATTCTCTTCTGTTTTTTGGCCAAACGCACCATAATCGCAGACGTCAAGTCATTTTGTGCTAAAGGAAAAATAAAAAACACACAAACGATCAGAAGTTGATGTGATCTGCGCATGTGCTTCCTTGGTTCTGATTAAATCAAACCAAATTGTAAATATTCCTAATAAGTATTTAAGCTCAAGGCTTTAGTTGATGGTGTTCCTATTCGATTTTGAACTTTTAATGTTGTTAGTTCTTCTGTTATTATTCATCTGTTATTGGTCTAATTTTCTTCTGGGGTCTGATCGTGCCCCTTTAGGCCTGCTTTTCATCACTGACATGTTTTTCTGTAGGTTAGCATTAGCATTACAGTTTAACCCTTACATTTAGTTTTTTGTTACTGACGTTTTTCCTGCACTTTTTAATTAATTAAGCATTTAATAAAACTGGTTTGCGTAAAGGTTTATCGTTCTGATCATGAATAATTATCGTCAGAGCTGATTTCTTAGCAATTAGCTTATTATCTGATATTACTGGTGAAAAGTTTACATCGTTTGTTTACAGCAGCAGAAGTAAGACGGCTGGGAAAATCAGGATACAGGGTTTATTTCAGCCAATCAGAAAAGATTAGTTACAGAAAACATAGGATGTGATTTTCAATGTATTTACAAATTCACAGCAAACAAGCTCATGTCCAAATGTAAATGGTTTCTGCTGCTGCTCATCAGTTTGGCTCATTTCCCCACGTCTCCATTATCGCGTAATGCCCTGGCCTTTCGCTCGTCTTGTGTTTCGGTGTCACCAATTCCATTTTTACAGAAGAATAGCTCGACTCCATCGTGACACATTGGGCCAGTGATCCCTTTTAGAGCCACTCTCCAAACTAAACCAGACACAAACGAGGAAAGGTTAACGAGAAAAGCGAGAATAAAGAGTCTATTACTTTTCACTTTGATTCTCTGATCGCTTTGTGCCGACATCAGTGCTCTTCATTTTCGTTCTCAACTTGTTTGAACTATCCGAGGCTTTATTGAAGTCAAAGCCGCAGCGAGAGACCTCTGCGGTGTTTGAATAAATTCACTTTAAGCGTCGCATTTGATCCAGAACAATTTAATATAACCATTTATCCACTGTCAAAGTTGTGTTATTTTTCTCTCAGATCAGATAAATGTGTTTAGGGGAGTTCTGCTTGACTGGACTTAATCAAGGTCTGCTCCGTTTAAAGTTGTTATTTTTGGCCAAATAAAGCAAGTCACGGACGGTAAAACAAATGAAGAAGAGCAAATTAAAGCAGGGAAAAGAAGAGACGTTCCCCCAAATATAATGAAAACGAACTAAAAGGTAGCTACAGTGTTATCTATATCGGCAAAACAAACATGGTGGTGCCAGCTTCGACATCAAAAGAGCTTTACGTATGGAGCTAATCTGTTTAAGCTGTTTAAACCAAATTACTTTGACATTTCCTGTTCGTTTATTATATATTTATAAGTAATTAAGTTAAAATTGTGAGTTTGTAATAATATCAATGTCCCATGATACAATAATATTACAATATCGTGTCTAAAAGTGTCTAAAATGTTGGACGTTTCTGTGGCTCAAACACCACTTAAGAAAGATCCTGCATTCAACTCTCACCTTGGTTATATTTCTCTTTTATATTTCTTCTCTGACTCTGTTTTATGTCTGAATACTGTCTACACTGGTCAAAAATATGCCAAAAATATAAAATATGATCTTTGGATTTAGTTCTGGACCATTTCAAAACTTAGTGTAAGGTTAAACTTGGCTTTATCTCTCTAACTTTTATCAAGGCTTTTTTTTTTTTACATTATAAAAAGCAGGAATTTAAAAAAGGTTTGTAGATTTTTTTTTCATCCATGTTATCTTGTTTTTCTCAGAAACCAATTCCATGCAAATGAGATGACATTGTGAGGATGAATCATGAATAACCATGATTTTCTGAACCATATGGTCAAGACTAACGACCGAATCCATGTAAACACTGACACTTTGCCGCTTCAATGGATCGACTCTTTTCTTTTCTACGTTGTTCGCCACTTTCCTGTTGCCTGGTAACCACTTTTTTACATTTCTAAGCAAAAAAAAACGTTTTCAATTAAGATTTCTGACCCGCTATGAATGAAGACACGCTTCTTTTCAGTTTTTTATTCTGTGTTGCTCCTCACACTCGAGTGTTTGGACCATATGGCAACAGCGCCGAGACGCTCTCCTCCTCTTCACTCGCGGTTTAATTATGCTTTACGGCACTCGCGCCGGTCATTTTCTATAAAAATGTGCCGACTCGTGCGTCTTCTGATGCGTCGGTGCTTTGTTAGTCGGCCTTGACTTGCGCTCTCTGAGGACGGCTGCAGATGGATGTCAGGCGGATGGACAGGGCTGAATATATGAATAGGAATGTCCAGAGAATGCAAATGTTTCCATACAGGTGTAGTGCATTGTAAAAGTCAGCATCCTGCTACAATAAGGTTCAATCCAGTGAAAAATAACGCTAATTCCCACAGTTTTATTAACCCTATCATAAAGGACTTAATCTCGAACTCCTTTTCTGTGATTCTGGTGGAAATAACAATCACTGGTGCTCAGTTTGTCAGCCTTGTGTCCCATTTATGCTCCACCAGTGACAGGTTAAAAGTTGAACCATTGTTCCCTCTTCTTCGTCCTGTAAAAAAACTCTCCAGCTTTTGATGAAACATATTACGCACAAGCTATGTTCAAAATTTGGCAAAAAAATAAAAAATAAAAAATTGCTGGTAAAATCAAAACTAAAAAGGCTAATTTGCATAATTAATTTGCATATTTATTTATTTTTTTACTCTTGTTTTTTTTACACAAGAGGAATTATTTGTGAAAAGAGCTCTTTAGGTGTCATCTTAGCTTTGTACTTAAGGATTTTAATGGATGAAAACGATTTTGGCCAATCACAGCTCAAGTCATGAAAAAGGAGCGCTCTAATTGGTCGTCACAGATGTCAACGAGGAACGTCTACCTGTAATACGGATAAAGTGGTTATTCCTTTGCAAAATATGTCTTATTCTCCAGTAAAACAGCTCAAAAAAGAAAAAAAATTGAGAAAAGGGTAGATTAAATAATAAATAAATAAATAAATATTAGCATTGGTTCGACGCGGTGTTTAAAAAGGCTGCATTCTTGTTTGTTTTGATTTTTCCCTAATGCTGTAATTCCCTTTGAGAGTGGTCAAGCTGTTGTGTTGTTGGGAAAGTCACACTAAATACTTTCCATTTAAAAATCCAATCAATCCACCTCAAAACAACAGATATATGGCACATTTTTTCAATTAGCTTTGCATTTTTTAGTGGTAATGACGTACAGATACAATAAATAACCTAGCTGTGCCTACAAATATACAGCCACTGAAGAATAAAGTACGTTATTGATTGAATTCTTTTGAATGTTCAGACTGAAGACAGGTTTAACTCTTCCTGAAGTTCTCTCAGATCAGATCAAAGACAACAGGGACAACTATTCTCCATTTGTTTACCTGTGATGTCTTTTTAAAGTCCCACGTCTCTTTTTTAACCTTCTCCGGTAACTTTTGGCGCCACTAGGTGTGAGTTTAAATATGGAAAAGACATAACGGAGCCCCGCAGGTGACCGATCTCTGTATTCAGGACCAGCTTTGAGCAGCAGACAGAAAAACCCATTGACAATTCAACACACAGCCGTATTAAAATTCACTGCGGTGTATAAAGCCTCATTACAGAGATGAATGCGCAGTCAGTGGTGCAAAAAAAAAAACAAAAAAAAAAACCTCTGCAGCGGTGTCCGGCAACTCCCATCTTCATTATGCCCTCAACAAGTGGGCTCCGGGGGCATTTCTCTGGCGTTGTTCGGGTCCACTTCACGGTAAGGGTCGCTGCAAATCCATTATCGTTATGGAACATTTGTGACACAACGAGAGGGATTTAAAAGGCATCGTGTGGCTCACTGACGTTAGAGCTGAGCTAAAATGAAAGTCAGATTAAAAAGGTGAAAGTTTCAGGGATACAGAGGTATTAGGAGATAAGGAGCGGTTGTGTTTGCAGTGTCGAGGCTGAAGTAGAGGCTGAAGAAGTGGATCGCTCGGCTTCTTATCTCATCTTATCTTGAGGACCATCCAGATAACGCCGGACTGAGTAACTCCAGTCGGTGCCGTTGTGAGACATTTCTCGGAGGGTGCTCCAGACATTATCAAGGATTATTTCCAGTGTCTCTATCATTTTGTTCGAGAATATACAGCATTTATTGATTTTGTTGAGCTTGTTGTGATAGAAATGGCAACATAATGTGCTTTGATGGAGTTGAAAGAGCAAAAATGAGCCCTTTAAATATGCTTTGTGTATAATTTTGCAGTATTTTTGAATAAAAAGTCTAAAGTAAGATGTCAGTAGTGTGTAATAACATCAAAATAACTCTCAGCATTGAAAAAAAGAGAACCCAATGAAAGGAACCATTACTTCCTGTTTCTACGGATGCCCAGAGTGGACAAACTGAGCAAACTGAGCACTGCTGGAAGAGAAGCACTCTTTCCTTTCAAATTCCCTCTGGGTTTGTTCATTGACAGCAGCATGTCCCTGCAGAGCTACCGTACGTTTGCAATTTTAAATGACTTTAAAGGACTTTTGACAGCTTTAATTGACCCTCCATTATTTTTTAGGTAAAGTTCAAAGCTAATTCAACAGTTTTGCCAGTGTTAACGTATATAAAGTCACTTCATTTTGTCACTCAGCAGGTCGTCTTAGAGCTGCTCCACCTTCAGCTTCAGTCAGACTCCTGTTGATGTAAGTAACCGCGTGGATTTGAACAGTGTGCAGTGAAATTGATCTCCTTTTTGACTCTGACACCGTCGCTTCTGCCAGTGCAACCCTATTGAACTCACATTACTGACAGATGATACACTCAGGGGTCTTTTTTCTGCACAGAGTTGACGTCACTCCAGGTTTATCTCATCTAACTGTGACTAACACCACACCTCGACGCTGACTCACGACTCAAGACGAGACGGATTATGTGACTTTTTATTTTACTCAGATAAATGACACCAATAATGTAAACTGGGACTTTCAGCTTTGAAACAGATCACTTTATGAACTAACTTTGTAAACAAGTGTCCCTTAACTAATAGTTTAGACTCGTTACAGAAATCTAACAGAAACAGAGCTCACATTTGTTCATTTTAGATTTAACGCTGCATAATTGAGCCTTTACTTTAATAATTACAGCCTCAGTAAACAATTGTAAACAATACACTTTATTTGGGACATAGTTCATTTTGTTTGCATTATTAGATTATATTTGGCTCGTGATAAGAAAATTAAATATGTATTTTGATAATAGAGCATTACTTTAAAAAAACAATCCAACTTGACAATTTATTTATTTATTTTTTTATTATTTTTTTCTTTTGTTTTTTTTGTTTGGTTTTTTTTTGCCTTTAATTGACTGGAGCTGGAATTGATCCCAGGTCTCCAAAGTATGTTGTGTGATCTCTAATTTAAATAGATTTCTTCTTTATATTTAAAAGTGCTGCAGGTTTTTATTTTTTCTTAGTTCAGCCATCGTTGTCCACTCTTCCACTCTTCTTTATTTTCCAGGACTTTTTCTTGAAGCGCAACATTTTCTCATTTACTTAATTTTATTCCATACTTTTCCAGTATTTCCAGTATTTCCAGTGTTTCCAGTAAGCCTCATTCTATAAGTGCTCCTTGTTTTGTGTTTTCTGCTGAGGTTGGTTTTATATAAAATCCCGTCTGACCTACATTGGACAATAACGCTTGTCAAAACGTCTAAATGAGTTGCCATTCAATATAAATGCATCCTATACCTCGTCTGAATCTCAGAATAATGAGCCCTTAGCTGCGTTTACCTGCCGTTCTTAAACCAGATCCACCCATCCTCAATCTCAGCTCATTACTGGCCTCTTCATCACTGACGGGGCTCAAAGTCAAGAGCTCATACGTTTAAAAATCTGTCTCGTGCGGCGGAAGGCAGTGCTTCGGGAGCCACTCGCTGATTAATTGTCAGGATCCAAAGTGAGAACAATCACTGGAAGCTTTTTGTCGCACCCAAAATAAAAGTGGTCATACGGGCTGAGCTGCTGTGGGACATGCAGCTGACAGACCATCGGGAACAAACCGAATTAGCTCCAACACTGGCTCTGCTTTGTTATTCCAATGGTGAATGCAACTTTTTATTACTTTTCAAAACGTGTAATAGGCAAGTTTAATAATCATAAGAGTATTTGATCTGACCTTGGTACAGCTAACCCTTATAAATCCTGTAGTAGAACGTCTGATTATTGTGATTGTGATCTGTTTACTTTCTTTTTAAAAGTCACGTTTTGGTCAGGCTAAGGCACTATTTTGAAATTCTCTGACTTACAAAGTGTGAAATCAGTACCATCTTCATCATTTTATCTTGAACAACAACTTTAATGACTTGATTTATTGTATGGTTTATACAGAGCTGGAGCTATCCCAGTTATTTTGGGAGTGAGGGGTACAACCTGGACATTAATTGGGCCAAAACAAAGCGGTATATACTCACATTCATTCACTCTGAGCAAATTAAATCGACCAGTTCAACTAAACATGTATGTGTTCAGATGGCACAAAAGAGAACTCATGGAAATTTGAGGAAGATATAGCTGGGTCTGGGTCTCCAACCTACTTTATATTATGTTCTATTTGCTGTATTTGTTTGGTTAAAAACTCCTAAATCATTCATTCATCTTTTTGGAGCCTATCCCAGCAGCTTTGGGCCTGAGGCAATGGATATTTGGTCGCGCCACTGACAAATTCACATTCACTCACATTTATTCACGAGGAGCTCTTTAGATTCACCTGAACATAAATGTCTTTGGTCGTCTTCGGAACAACTTCAGACCCAGAATTATCAAAGTAGAGCAGCCAAGGTCTTACTTTGTTTAGTTTTAACCATGTGTCCAGAAGAAATGGGGATTGAAGAGGGTCTTCAAGAACCAGACACTACATTAAAATTGGAGAAATTGTGTTTTTCAAGCTTCTGTTAGACATCAATGCAATCATTAATGGAAAAAATGCAGAAAAAAATACTTTTACTTTTGCAAATTTGAATGTATTACAGGCTAGATTTGCCAATGTTGCTGTAAAACTGAAGATTTGAAGTGTGCTGGACAATTTAATCATCACTCGTCGTTCATTTTAATATCTGTAAACACTAAATAATGTGTGTTGATGTATTCCCCAAAATTAATGGCACCCCTCTCCGCTGTCTATCAAAAGCTGCAGACTTCATAATGACATGCTAATGAGGCCCTGCTGAGAGGAAAAAGACTAACAAGCTTCGCAATTAAACCAACCAAAAACTGTCTTTACGCTTCTCTCCAGGGGGGTCCGGGCCGTTTATCAGTCGGTTAAAGTCGAGGGTCTACGTCTCCCTTTGTTTTAATCTCTAATAATGTTTAAGAGTTGAGGAAAAACTCCCTCGAGGTTCGACGTATCTGCGCGCACAAAAGCACCTCACTCCTACGTCCTCTTCTTTCCCTTCAAAGTCTTTTTTATTTATTTATTTTTTCGTGATAATGCAAAAGGACGAGGTCTCCGCAAAACGAAAAAGGAGTGGGAGCCGGAGCAGAGTCGGTCCCGTTCGAGAGGGATACAGGGGTTTAGCGGCGGTGTTGTTAGCATAAATTATCGGCCACGTCTCTGTCGACTGTGGGATCGATGGTGATGTGCCCACTCAACGCGACTCGCCGTGAACCTGAATCCTACGTAGAGCGTTAAACAGACGACAGCGAGAGCCGGTAGGTGGAGAACATCGGCAGGAACTGACTTTACCTTTTGGTTTTTAGCATTTTGTAGCTTTTATTGTGGCCAGATCCAAGTAAATAAATGGAGATGATCAGATTCAGACTTTAAAAAACAAAAAAAAAAAGGATAATAGCACATTTTTGCCAACCGTTTTTGAGTTGTTAATCGAAAAGAATGGGGTAGATTGGGGAGGTGGACGGTATAAACCCAGGTATTTGACAAGTTCATGAACAAACTTGTAGCTGGAGTCTCATTGTGGCTAGGTTAGCGGTTTTAGAGGCTTATTAGCTTCCATATCTTTAACAAAGCATTCAAAATATATATTCATTTGGTTTGTTTGGATTTCATGAGGGACAGATATTCAGAATTAATGTCCGGTTAAAAAAAATCAACAAAAATTCCTCTTTTTTTGCAGAAAGTTCAACAAATTGGTTGTTTATTTTTTTGCATTTAGGCATTTTTATACTACAGTATGTGCAGAATCAAAGTTTTCCACAGTAAAATATAACACTTGAACAACAAAGTTACTTGAAGTACTGGCAAAAGCTGTTGTAAAATGTTGTTTTTGACTATTTCAAGTGATGTTTCAATCCGAATTCAATACCAGGTTGACACAGTACTCCAACTTTGAACAAAATCTGATGGATACAATCACCGAAGCATAAATCCCGCAATTAAAATCAGATCATTTCCGATGTTAATATGATAAATACTCCAAAAAGAATACAACTAACCCCTTTTTTTTTACTTTTGTGAGCTGAACAAGGTCCCAGTGATGTGCCTTAAACAGAAAACATGACCTTTTCTCGAGCTCATGCAAAGGACAAATCATCCTTATTCAAACCAAACCAGCCACGAATAACCCCGCGCTTCAAGAAAAACTATTTAAACCTAAATGAAGGCCAAAAGAAGCAGTGACATTTCTTTAATCGGGATTCAAATTTATGAGACGACTTTAGATTTTGAAGGGCACTAATCCAAATGTCAAAGAGCACCAATGATATCCAATCTCGATTATGTTTTCAACTATTGCTTCGAAGGTTTTATTTTTAGCAGCAGTTTGAAAAGACGAGGTCACAGAGAGATTCATCTTTAGCTGCTGCTCTTTGACGTGACGCTGGAAAAGTCAAACATCACATCAACCTGGAAAGAGTTCAGTGAAGACGGTTTGAAGGTGAAGTCTTAAAGCCACGAATGGACATAATAGAACATTAGTAGAAATTGTGGGGTCATTACTATTTTAGTTTTAGTATTCTGCAAATGTAGCCTTATTCTGTCTTTATTTCAAGTGACTGACCAAAGCCTAGCCTGGTTCTTTTTTCTTTTCTATACAAATTATTCTCTGGATTAAGTTGGATTTCCAATTTTCTACCGTTGTAAAAAAAAAAAGGGATTGCAGACCCTTTTCTTGGAGATGAGAGATTTTTTGTTTAAGTGAATGGGTGCAGCTGGCCAGAATAACCAAAACCACAAACATTTACCAACATTGTTAGCATTTATTATTGGTTTGACAAAGGTTTTGAAGGATTACAGTCATTGCATTGATTAATTTACCATAAAATTTATTTATTTATTTAAAAACCAAAAACACAGATAATGTAACAATAAATAAATAAATAAATACAACATACAGAAGAATTTTTTATTTATTTTTTGCTTATGATTTAATTAATTTACGCATATTTTTTTTCACACTCATTGTTCACGTCTAAGGTTCAACCAGTGACTCCACAAAGCTAGTGAAAAATGTTATTTACATACATTCATTCTCATTATAAATCACAATCAGACATTACCTCATCACATCCAGCACAATAACGTTAACAAATGGTCACGTGCCCTGCCTTAAATGTAAATACCGATGGACGGCTGCGAGGAAAGGGCAAGGAAAGGGCAAAGCTCTGCGGCGGTCATGTGAGCGTACAGAAGCCCTTCATCAGCGCTAATGGACGCTCCAACATCCCGCCTCTTAATGAATGCTTTTATTATTTGCGGGGTTCTTTATTATGCCGGTCGTCACCCCATCCATCTCCGCCGTCGCTCAAATCTCCGGCTAATTTGAAAGGAAGGGTCACCTCCAGCGGCTGCGAGCGCTCCGTATAAACTCGTATAACTCACGTCGGACGCGTGACACGTTCTTGGCAGCGGCGGACATGTTTGTGAATTTTTATGGTCGATCACACAACGAAAAGGAAAACGGGAAAAGGACTGTGACGAGGGAAGACAACGGCTACTGTTTGGCTTTTTGGGAATTTGCTTTGTTTCTGAGACGGAGTGTATTGTTTTGCTTGTTTTTAAAGCGCTACGGTAGCCCTGTAGGGACATGCTGTTAATAAACAAACCCAGTGATCGCACAAACAAACAGAATTAAATCCAATCATAAATGACCTAAATTTTCATGCACTTAAATGAAACATGGGTGTGCTTCTTCTCTAGCAGTGCTCAGTTTGTCCTCTCTGGGCATCCGTAGAAACAAAACCAGGATTAAATAAAACATCTACTGCATTCAGTGGAGTTTTATGTCTCTTTTTTCAGGATAAGATACAGAAAAAAACATAGTGTTGATTGATGAGTGTCATTTAGGTTAAACTAAATTTTACCCAATGCATCTTGGATAAACTGGAATGTAGTATTTTTCGAAACAAAAAAAAGTCATGGAAGGTACTTATTCAAATCAAACAGTTTATATAATTATATACTTGTGTTTTAATTGATTTGTCTAAGTGCTTTGACTCATAAATCTACGAGTCCTCAGTTAATAAGATTGAAAAGATTGTTTGTGTAGTTTCATTTCATTTTGTTCCCATTGCCAACAGAATTATACTCATTTGACCCAGACATTGCTCTATTGTGTTAATTTATTCCCCTAATGCTGATAAAGTGCAAATAATTCTCTGGAAAACAGTCAAGAGTTCCATATGGTTCCATAATAATCGACCAAATAATTTGATAAAACATAAAGAATCAACAAGGAAATGGTTTTTATTCATTAACTTTTTGTATCTGAGGCTAAGTCCTGATACCTGAACTTAAAACACACTATTTTAGAAATAAAATGGTATTGGAACATCCATTTTTATTTATTTATTTATTTATTTATTTTACATTTTGTGACATTTTAATGTTTATTACTTTAGGAACAGTTACTTTAGAGATGGTTACACACTGGTTACATTCAGTAGATGTTTTGTTTTTTATTCTAAATGTTCTTGTTACATTTACTAAACATTTCTTACACAGTTTACATTTTGTTTCTTCTTTTCAGTTACCTCTTGTTACATTTTTATTGCATTTTGTCATTTTCTTTCACAACAAAACCCTGCTAAATCACTTTAACATTGTAATCCTATCAGCTTTGTAGATAACATCGCTTTGTTTTTTATTCTAATACGAAAGTTTTTGCCCTGAAAGTCCTCGGGTCAAATCGTTTCCCTTTGTTTTCCACTTCCTAAATCAGCGGTAGTTATCTTTTACGGCCGGATTAAACGCGTTGAGATGCAGGCAGCGCTGTTGCCCCCTCAGGCTGTGAAATAAAAAGCATCCAGTTTGAGTTGTGTGTTGCATTTAGCTGACTTTATTACCCCTCTGTAGCAGCAGCAGGTGAGCTAATTGTGTTCCGGGCCACACTATTAATCATATTTAATATACAGCAGCCTATGTTTAAGTAAAGGTCTTTATGGACTAATTTATGAGAGCACAGAGTGGCCTGTTAGTGCATAATGTATTCTCCTTTATGGACAATGGAAGGATAACAGCCTCTGGTTTAAATAGCTGCTAAAGCAAGAGTGCATTCGTTTTCTGCAGGTGGATGTATGAACTGTTGAAGTCTATTTTTAATCAAGTCGGCCATGTTTGTACTGACACCAACTAGGTCAAAGAAGCAAGAATTACAACAGAAAACCAATATCCTCAGGAAAGTCCTCTGGTCTTGTTATTGAATTGGAAGTTTGACAATAAGGGCATTTTATCAATTTGCTTCTTGACATCCTAAAATCTGGTACGTCAAGTTTTAAAACCAGCTGTTGCAGTGAATGTTGGCATTTTCCGACAGATATTGAGATCTCAGGGATTAGTTATTGCACCAAGGTTAGGATTTTGACACTTATAAAGTCGACAAGGAAACTGTAGCTGCAGCTTTTGGGCAACGGGCTCCATATATTGCCCAGTGCTGAGGGGTTAGCACTCGTCCATGGGTTCGATTCCCGGGCGGCCCACTCTGTGTATAGGTCCACGGTGTCTAAATGTCTATTTTTATCTTTTTTTGAGCTGTTTCGTTGTAAAATAAGACGTATTTTCAACAGAATAACCCATTTCCTTGGTTTATTTCCTTGTTTCTTCGTTGTTGACGTCAGTGTCGACCAATGGGAGCGCTCCTTTTTACCTGAAGTGAGCTGTCATTATAAAGACTAGATCACGTCTTAAGGTCTCATTTTTTCAGATGATTCCTGTTACAATAAGCTTTAGGAGATCACACTAAAAAACTAAATGCAACTAAAAAAATCTGGCAATCACAGTTGAAAGGTTTATAAAAGTCGTGCACATCAATTATATTATAAGAATAACATATTGTTTATAAGAAATGTGACTTTTAAATCTGAATTTTTCTTTTTATTTTGCTCCAGTGTCAAATACATGGATCTAAACTAAAATACACAGTCCTAAAATACTGAATACTCCATTTTGGTTTTCCTAAAATGCCTGTATAGTTTGGATGCATTTCCAAATAACTGCCACTAGGACTAAAACAACAGAAAAACTGCAAAAGCCACACGAGAAAAACACATTTACAGCCAGCCTCGAGAAATTACACTTAATTAAGTCTTTGCATCTCATTTCCATATATTTCTGTCAGAACTCTAACTATAGAGTGTGGAGAGTGTTGTGGAGTAACCGGTGCATGTTTTTATTCTCCAGCGAAAGTAAATACAGACAAACAGACAGAATAATCCATCAGTGCCTGCTGCTCACTAACCTCAGGGGGCTCCACGACTGCCATCATTGATTATCCACATTCTTTAATCACGGCAGCGACACGTATTCTGTCTCTGTTTATGTTTACCGTACGCAACTATTTACTTCCACGTGTCTCTATTCATTACAAATCCATTTATTTATTTCTAGAAACAGGTCACATGGGTCACTTTTAGAAATGCCAGAGTTGGGATTAATTTGTAGAAAAGGCTTGGGTATTAAAAAAAGCTGCAAGTTTCTTTTTCCATTTGGCTTCTTTTTATTTGTATTTGTCACTTTGTTGAAATTATTCTTTGGACACAGTCGACCTTCAACACTTCTGACGACATTGGATTAAAAGACAGAATAAAAAAATAATATGATGACTTCTTTTACATTTTCAAATAGGCAATAGGTGAAACAAATAAATGAAAATGAATGAAAGATTTAAATTAATGTGTATAATGTGTAAAACTCAATAGAGCTGTAAGAGATAAGTGTACTCTCAACACTTTTAAATAGTAAATAGATAGTTTTGAATGCATAATACATGAAAACTTTTCTATTACGTTAATTTTTTTTTTTATTTGGTAGTTAACAATTATAGAGAGGCTTTCAAAGTAAAGAGAAAAGTCAAAAACTTGTGAAATTTCATGAAATATTGTTAAATATTGCCAAAAGTAAAGTGTGGGTTCACTATTTGGCAACCAACAGGACACCACTGACCTTTTTACTCGTTTGTTAAAATAGCTTCTTAATGATTTAACCATATTTAGTACCAAATAACATCATTAAAATAGCAAATTTATTACATTTAAGTGTATTCTTGGTTTGAAGAAGTGTCCATTTTTCTTTCAGAAGCCCTTTATCTTTAGGCGATTGTGTTGTGAATCAATCAGCGCCCAGAAACATTAATATAAGTCAGGTGCAAAGTATTTAAGAATTTATAAAGCAGTGTAATTTATTTAATGCTCTATTAATATATTAATGTACCTGGTGCCATCGGTTCATATTCATTTCCAGAGCCTTGACTTTAGAGTGAATCCTGATTCAATGCGGGCCGTTTGACCGTTTGGTTTGAAGAGTCTAAAGAAATTCAATCTAAAGGTGACTTTTAAGAGAGAGCTGTCGTCAAAGAATAAAATAGAATTAGACCAACTCTGAAATCACGCAGGTTTTCTATTTCACAGTACGTTACCCCTTTATCTACAATTGAATGGCAAAAAAAGACTGAGCTATAGGTGAAAACGTGGATGTATCATAAGACGAGGATTCAATGTGTCATGGCTGCTTTTGATTTTTAATTAAATTCATACACAGGCATAAAACAGAAGGGAAAAAAGCAGGAGACCAACTTGAAGTACAGTTTTTTAAGCCAACAGAGAATACTTTTTAAGTCTGGGACGTAAAAATAGTGAATAAACAGTGTTAGAGACAATCTTTTTGGAGAAAATCATTGGAGTCACTGCAGTACCACAAATGTCCACTTGGAATTAGCAACAATTTTCTATTTTTTACTTATTTTGTGCAATTTCAGGGAGCTGTGCATTAGCTGAATGTGATGGATGTGTGTGTTTGTGTGTGTTTTTAACTTATAGCCTTAATCTTTTTACCTTTTTAAACCTTTTTATTTATTTATTTCTTACCTGCACCAATGGTTTGATTCAATTTTGTTTTACAATGACAATAAAGTCATTCTATTCTATTCTATAACAGGAAAAGAAAGGTTTTGTCGTCGAGCTCTTTCCGTATATCTATTGGTTTAAAGTTTATATGTTGTTTGTGAAGGTTTTTAAATGAAAAAGGAGTGTTTGTAGATGATTTTGTGATTAGTATTCAAGTTCTCAGCTCAATGACTCAGTGTCTGGAGCGAGTCAAATTGTGCTCGGGGCCAATATCGGCCAATTAAAGGAAATATACCGAGACGCGCATAGACAGCGATCGATCACAGCTGAGCAGATAAACAACAAAAAGCAGGAAATAAAATCCCCGATAAAATAAGCGGAGGAAAATGTGTGAGTGAAAGAAGTGAGCTGGAGTTATCTTTTTCAGATTATTGCACACGTTTGATGTAGTCTGACTTACCTTTACCTTTGAAGGAAAGCCGTGACGCAAGAAACCGCAATATATCTAATATTAAACGAGACAAACCCTGAGACGGCTGAAACAAGGAAGTTTGGATCATGTAAATTAAAGGGTATCGTTGAATTAATGTGTAAATTACAGTATATATAGGCTTTATTGGCAGTAAATCGATGTACGTAATATAAAATACTTGGAAAATACTAAATGATTGATGGATGGAGTCAAATCCGCCTCTTTCATGGTCTTTACAAATCAATATGTGTTGTTATATGTGCGTAAAATCCATCCAAAGCCCTTTTTTATTCCATTTAACATCAAAACCGTCCAAAGAAATGGGATCCAAACAGACAAAGAGGAGGCTGCCATTACTAGTCTCTCAGCTACAAAGCCTGTCAAGGTGGTCTCTGCCCTTGAGTGGGCATGACACACTCCTCCATCCATCTCCACCTGCCCCGAGCGCATTTAAGAAAAGCAGACACTCGAGGGGGAGTGACACATACAGCTCTTCCACTCTTGGATATTTATATCTCCAGCCACCTTCCTTCCTTCCTTCCTTTCCTCGCTCCGTCTTCTCTCTTCCACCTGCCTTTGCCTCGGTGCAGGATAACACCAGAGAAACCGAGGGTAAAAGGCCAAAGTGGGCGGAAATTTAAGTCTTTAGATGCTATCAAAATGTCTTGAATGGAGCCAGGAGAGGTCACGGTTTCTAAGCAGCATGTACATCCTGGGAATACCAACAGACTCGCAGCACGACGCACAGCTTTTTTAAACCGAGGAGCAGGTAAAAATGTGTCTTTCAAGGGTGAATAGACACTGTGATCATTACAATCAAACTGTTTTACTAAAGACTATGGGAGGAAGCTCCGAGACACGCCTCTGTATCTCAGAGAGGAGCTGGAGGAAGTGTCTGGGGAGAGGGACGTCCCCAAAACCAGGCCCCAGATCAGAGGAAGAAAAGTGATGAATGGATGAGTTTCAGAAAGTGCTTTTTTTTAGCGATTCTGCACTAGCTTGACGTGCTTTTTCCATCTTGACTGCTTTTTACTCTGTTTAGACTTAATCCACTTACTTTTCATTTTATTGATTATGTTCTCTTTTTTTATAAATGACAAATTCGTGACACTAAAAGATCATAATTGTCAACTTGCCTCTGAATTCTGTGTGTGGTTCATAAATATTAAGAATCTTTCTTGTGTCTGTTTTCACTGTCAGCAATTACTCAATATTGTAGTGGCTTTTGCACAGGTCAGAAGGCTTATTAATTGTATATTTTTACTAGTTTTGCTTGCTTCGTGTTCATCAACTATAGTCATCAAATGTGGATAATTATACTAAATGACTCTTATTCACTAGGTTTCTTCAGCCATTGATTTTCTGTTGGTTTTTATTTTAACTTAAGGCCTCTTTTCTCAGTGTTTTCTCTCCTCTAACAAAAAAAAAAACCTTCAAAATTTAATATTATATACTTTGAAGTGTGTTGAAATATTGTTTGTGCTTTTGATTGATTTTTAAAACAAAAAAAATGAATAGTTGTTAAAATAAGAAACATAACTACGTCAATCGAAGCTCATGATAAATGTCCGACTTTGTGTCACGTTTTAATTTATTGTTGTTATCTTGGCCTTTAATCAAAACATTAAAGGTTGCATCTCATCTGGTTTCAGAGTTAAATCTCTACGAATTACCGGCTCCGTCCTTCTTCATTTCTCCGTGGACAGGTTTGCTCCGCTGTGGCTTCTCCTGAGAACTTAATCTTAGTCGGGACAGGTTTCCACAAGGACTCCATTGACTGTCGAGCGACTCGTGCAGGTGGAGACATGACGGTCCGGTGTGGAGGTCAGGTCTCCGCTGACGGATGTAACGGCTCCTTTAACCTCAGTCCGAGCCTCCCTCCGGCCGCCGTCGGGGGTTGGTTTTTCCTATCTGCCCTTTTGACCTGCAGCTGCTCGCTTAATATTCAATACTCCACGTCTTTTCACCGGTGTCATCTGCAGACGGATGTTTTTGTCCCCGGTGTGCGTCATTTAATCTGCCACCTTCCTTCACAAACCTCATCCATCTCCTGCGTCTTCCACCTGCTTTATTGCTCAGTTAATAAAGTAGATATACCTTTATGTTCCGTGAGATAAATGTCTGGAGGTCGCTTTAGGAAACAGATTCAAGCTAAAAAAATAAACGATTTATTGCACAACTTGTCAACTTATATATTCTAAACACACTGGATTTTTTTATTTAACAGAAGGTAATAACTTTATTTTGAATCATTTAACTTAAAACTTAACTAAAAAAACTTCTCTTAAAGCAGAATTATCCATTTTGCAGCGTGTATCTTTTGTTTTTCCATCGTTAGCTCGAGTGTTAGCCGCGTTAGCTTCAGGAAACACAAATGAGACGAAGGAGGGGGCCTTACGTCAAATTAACGACGCGTAAAAATGTTGATTACTTTGTACTTCCTTCTTCTTACCCTCAGTGAATGAATATCGAGGTTAAAATGAAGTTGTGTGGACTCTTCAGGATCTTTCTTGGCATCAGTAGGTGACAGCTTTGATCTTATGCTAATATTCAGACAAATCCCAAATGTGTAAAGGTTTTGGAGCCTGCGTTTTCTTCCTGAACTCCATCTCCACTGGCCTTCTCTTCATTTATCACCCCGACCCTCGCAGCCATCACTCTGCTCCGTCCATTTATCACCCCCCTGTCGGCCTTCCCGCTCTAATTGGTCTCCTGTAGGTCTCCGTCCATTAAAAGCCCCTCCAGACCCCTCTGATTGCCCTTGACACCGCCCGACCTAAAATATCCCTCGACTTTACTTCCAATAATCATTCAGCGCAAAGAAGAGCGCTCATGTTTAATGTAATTAGTCGAAGGATAAACCATAAATCAATGAAATATTCAGATTTATTTTATTGTACCTCGTGGAAATATTGTAGAAATTCTCGTTGTTGATGGTCTGAGGCTCACAGTCGGCGCAGAGCGATGCCAGTTGGCTCAAGCGACAAACGTGGGGCTTAATATTTCAATGACTGCCGTTTGATTAGTTTTAATGTTGCCAGATTTTCCTGAGTGTGAACGTAGAGCTGTACCGGGGTTTATGGATTACATGGAACAGAAGTGCTTTATACATCCAGCTTTAGGAGACTGGAATGGGATTGATGCTAATGAAAGCTCAGTAAATGTGTGTACTATGTGTTGTATGTTGCACAGCACAGCCACAAGTTCTAAATGATCAATAATGACTGAATGTGAGTCAGTTTTGGTTCATTTTGTTCACTACAGAAACAAAATAATAGCTACTGTTTCATACAAACTAAAGACAACAACAATATCTTTGATTTCAAGTGAATTATCGATGGCTTTTCTGTTGCTGTCATGCTAATGCTAAATGCAACAAATCATTCTGATAATATCCTGCTCTTTCTCTCACTTGACCCTCTACTCCACACATTGCGTCCCAAATGTTTTAGTTTTAGCCCTCCAATTCATTTTAAAAGAGATTTTTGGGGAACTATGCATATTAATCAAAAACAAAAGACACTAAACTATTCTATAAATATCTAAAAGGGAAGTTTGCCACTAAAAATACACAAAATGACACTTCCAGGGACCAATTGTGGGGCTTCAAATTAAGCCAAAGTGGAACAAGTTGAAGTGAATTCACAAAATGATGCAGAAAAGGAGGAAATTCATGTTAAAAACAAACTTTGAGTTTGACAGCGCTGTTCTACACTGTCTCAAAACTACAGTGAAGCTTTCTGTCGACGTGTTCGGCCCAAATTCAAACCTCGGGGCAGAATAAATTTAGCCCCAACAGTAGACAATACAAGGGGGCGGGCCTTACACCTGTCAATCAGCAAATGAGGAAGATGATTGGTGCTGAGCTTACATTGTGCTTGGGCTGGTAAAAATAAGCTCTCTCTTCTTTTTTAATGATCTTTTGGAATATTAGTGCCTTCTACAATCTTCAATAAGAAATATAAACATAAAGATACTCTTGTGTACAGCTTGCAAACATAGAACTGAAGTGAATAGATGAAAATAACAGAGAGGTGTCAATAATCCTTCTGATTGTAGAGTCTAGTGATGTGTTTTTAAATTAATGTCATGATTTACTGAACATTTTTGTGGGGTTTGAACTGCGCACTGGGATATATTTTCAGTCTCAGTAGAAGATATCTCGTCCTTATCCATGATGATCTTTTGCAGGATCATATACAGGTTGAGTACGTCTCTTATTTCGCCGCTACATTTGTCAAAGCTCCTGGACGTCTTCCTCTTCCATCAGTCCGTGCGACACCAATCTCAACAAGCCGTCTTTATAATCACAAATAAACGAAGCCGAAACGGGACGGAAAACATAACAATCGCATTTCTGTTGCTTACGTCGCCAACTGCAGAGTCATTAAAGCGACACCACCAGCTTCGCACTGGCTCTAATCCGTCTTAATGCCTCCGAGTGTGAGTGCAGCGATCAGAGGATAACACGAGGCCTTAAAGCTGCACATAATCACAACAACTACAGATGATGGGCTCATATAAATACACACTGCTGCTTGTGAAAACAGGGATATTGTGAAAACTTCTCTTCTGCAATATGGTTGACTTTTAGTTCAATCAGGGGAAAGTCATTGGAAATTGGTGAAAAAATAAACGCTTTGGGAAGTTTTTGTAATTTTTTAAAATGGAAATGCATGTGCGTATATAAAATCAAATTTAAAAAAAAGTAATCAGACATTTTTGCTGGTCTGATTTTAAAACAAAATGACTCAAAGTGCAGCTAAAATAGAAGAGGGTGCTTATTTTTATTCATATATTGTTTTGCCTTTAGTTTAAGGGTTTATCCATCAGTGTTGCTTAGACCAGGTTGAGTCTTAGACATTGAATAATAACACATCTTAATAAAGGCTTACTTTATTTTAAATTAAATTATCTTGACCTGACACAACACCTACAGCTGGTCTTTGGAAATGGTGCCCAACTTTTGTCATTTTACTTATTCGTCCTTTAAACTAAAGTTGCAAAACTTTGGAATAAGGGTGAAATTAAACCTTTTTTCATCTTTGGGGGCCCCCTTTCAGCCAGGGGCCATGTTAATTACCCGCTGCAACACCTTTTACAGTAGTTTGACATTAATTCAGTTTGAATAGGTGCACAAGTTGAACTCTAAACACTCACTTCTTCAACTTCTAATTACTTGTACTCCAAAAAAACCCTACAGTGAGTACTTCAATGAGTCAGAGCGTCAATAAAATATCAAAACACGTGTGTTCTTAAACAGTGAGGCCACATAATGGAAGGTGTGACAGTAGAAAACCCAAAAAACAAGTAAAGTTGAGCGCGTAGAAGACAGTCTTGGAGCAAAAATATCTGAGTCTGTCTAAAATGTCACTGAAACTTTATTGGCCAGTCTGTTTTTCTGTGTTCCAAAGTAGAAACTGAGTGGAGCACAGTGAGTACGAATGCTAAAGCCCTTGAGCTAATCTCATCAGTAAGATTTCAGTCTTTGATGCGGAAGCACAGGTCCTAAAATCATCTGTGCACAAATCTTTATCTGTTGAAAATGTTTTTTTGTTACATTTTAGTGATATTTGTGTGCTTTTCATTCACATTTATGCTACAAATTTAGCCTTATTAGTGTTACTCTGTTGCTTTTTAGTGGTTTTTATTGTCAAACATAACGGATAATGTCTTTGAAAATGACCTTAAGAAAAACCATAGTAAACTGTGCATAACATTTGTCTGCAATAGCCATGTCTCCACTGCTCTGTTATTAGTATTCTGCACAAACCGTACACGTGTCTAATTAAAAACATATTGAGTCGCTCAGCGCTGCCTTCACGCATGGACGCACACACATCAAAAATCAATTGGAGACAAAAGCCAAGCCTTTACAGTAGCTTTACAGTGAAAAACCTCTTAACGTGAGCCACCATTCTCACACCAAGAGCCGCTTTCAAGTCTCCTCTTTCATCCTTCGCGTTTCTCAAATTCAATGAAAGTGAAGATGTGCCTCTAAATGAAATAGTTGCTTCTTTTGTTTGACTCAGAAAAAGAAAGACAGTGCTTACCTCTCCTCGTCCTGAGCTGGAGGTTTCATAAGTCGACCTGCGTCATCTTCAGAAACGCCGGTGTCTGCGGTTGCGTCACGGCTCAGAATGAAGCAGAGTTAAAAATGTGATGTTTGAATGTTATACAACGAACGGAAAAATATACCAGTCCATTACAACAAAGTGAGGGCGATAACCAGGGTTCACCAAAATAAAAATGCATCTGTGAATAAATATTATCTTCCCTCAGTTACGTAAATGAAAATGATTGAACTGTGCTGTTTATCTTTCTACGTTGTCATAAGATAAGAGCACATACCACATACTCAGGAGACCCAGGACTGGTTCCGGCTCAGGTTATTTGTCACAACACGTCTAAATATATTTGAGTAAATGTAACGTTTTACTTTCCAACTACAACATGTGTCTCAAGAATGTTTTATCGAACCTTCTTTTACATGAATAATTATATCTTGAAGGGAAAAAAAGGACACAGATTTTACTTATAAACAAAGTACTAGAAAAAAATATTTATATTAATATCATTTAAATAAAAAAATATTCTTAAAAATTAAAATGAGCATTTTTTAAAGTTCTTTTATTTTTTTCTCTTTTCTTGCTTTTATACAAAATAATGTAAGAGCTAAATAAGCGATTTTTCTTTGCAATGTCCAATACATAGTTTATGCAGTATACAATAAACTTCTTAGGTATTCATCTTGTTCTTCTTTTTATTGAAGTTATTTATTTATCGTTTTGCGTCCACATTGTCTCTTCTAAATACAATCACAAGTATTTAAGTTAGAATAAAAATTAATCTTAGTGAGTGAGTAATCAAATAAAATGTGACACTTTTAGACAATAGTAAATGCTGCTAAAGTTTAGTAACAGACCAATGCACCGCTTCAACTCTGACATAATGTGCCTTTTTGTGCCATACATTATCTCCCGTGAGTCCTGCAGCATCTGTGTTCTTTACATAATGTTTCATTAACATTAAACCCACGACCTCGACAGATGTGGTGTTTATCCGGCTGCAGCTATAGGTCGACCTGGGACCGGCCGGACGTAAACAGATGGACACGACGGACATTTAGCCAAGTCTCGGGATAGTTTTAATGAAAGATTAATGTCCACAATGTCACGTCAGTATTACATGGAGTTGTAGATACAGAGGTTGGTTTGTTGATGTTATTGGATGAAATAGTTTGAGGTAAATGTAAAATTCAATAATCACTGTTTGTGTTTTTCATTCAGATCATTTTATACAGTCTCTACTAGCGTTTGAACGTGTACATTTGTCGACTCGGGCCTCAGTGTTCTTCGGTTTTGGGGGATTACTTTTCGAAAACACTGAAATCTTTCCAAACGCAGCCACTGTGTGATTTATTTCAGCCGTGTTTGCTTTCAAGCAGAAATGCTCAATATTTCGTTTCGGAGTGATTAGACCGTTTCAGCTGCCTTGAGGCTCAATCAAAAGCTCATGTTTATGTGATTGGATCAGCGCCGGGCCTGTGTTTGTGAATGAAAGAACGCATTTAACAGTCGAGTCACAAAATCAAATATTAGAAGAAAAACAAGTGCAATAAGTTCACATTTGACTTTGGTCTTTCCATCGATTCTGAGATAATAACTTTTTGTTATTCTTTTTTAAACCTTGGTTGTGATTTTATTAACATTGTCTGAACTCTTTCTGTTTGGGTCCAGCCATAAAACAAAGCAACAAAACAACAAATAAACTTAATAAACTTAACTTAAACTTAAGTGTAATCAACAGCTTCTAAAAACTTCAAAGGTCTACTTTCTTTTCTGCTTCTAACCATTGAATTTAAGCTTGACTGCTCTGTCACTATAGTTTGAGACACTTACCATTTAGTTTCACAGCTGTTAGCATTACTAGCTACACAGTACTCTTTGGTGCCTGCCTCGTGGACTTCGTGGATTGGAACGTCCGGCTCTAAAAACAGTGTCACCATTTCTGCAGCGTCTCGAGCCCATGATTAAACTATGTTTGTGGTTATTTTCTGTCGCTTCAGATATTTCTACTGATTGTAATTCAGAGTTCTGACACATGTTAACTGGGAAAAAAGAGTTGGGTTAGGATGACATTGCCTTTTTCAGTAGCCTAGTCCCTAGTTTACCTCTTTATTAGAGCAGAATGAGCTACAATCGTTTAAACAAAGGTCTCTGTTTTCTACATAACATTCAATCTAATAAATCCAAGTGAGTTTTTACAACAAAGAAGATAAAACGTTCACAAATCTCATTCAATACCATTAGAGTTTGGCCTAATTCTTTTTCTCTTTCATATAGAAATAATATGAGCAGTCTTTGGAGCTGAGTTACATTTCCAGAGACGAAGAAAAATAAAATAAACATAAAACCAGTCACGTGTTAAAATGGCCTCCAGTAAAACTAAACCCCAATGTTGCACTTGTGCCAGTTCTTTCACCTGGAGTCAGGGCATATTTATATTGCATTAGCAGCACACTGTAGTGGCTTTGAGAGAACAACCCCGGACCACCGCGGGGCTATTCTGCGTCTGAACCTGTCGGCGCAAACGGAAAGTGAAGTCTGGTATCGTTCTGCTGCTGCTCTGAGAGAGAACAGGAGCTAAAGGACAAGAGGATTTCAGGAGTGAATGAAAGGCTCGTTGCGATAAAACCACCTCTGACACTTTAAGCTTTAAAATATAAGCCGTGAAGGTCGGCTCAGAGGGTCCGACGCACCGCCGAGCGCTAACCCGTGTCAACTAGAAACCTAATATTACGAAAGATGACTGTTTGGGCTGTTTGCGAAGAGCGCATGTGAGGGAAAAAATATTTAACTTGACTTCTAAAGTGGAAAAAGCGTGAAGGTCACAGAACTGGCTGATAAAACAGTCGGAGCGGCCAAAGTAATAAAAGTCAAAAGGCTGTTGATTACGAGCGCTGGCTGCACATTTGGGAAGTGGATTGGACACGAAAAAAAGCCACGGACTTGAGATACTTGTGTTGAAGCAGTGGAAAGTCAAGTTTTTATGATCCACGGTGAAGGAAAAGTGTGGCTCATGGAGAATATGGACACAGCAGGAACGGCACTTTAACATAAAACACACTGCAGCTTGAAATACAGTCAAAATAAAACAGAATAAATAATAAATCAGCTGCATATAAAGTACTTAAAATGGATGGCAACCACAGCTGCTTTACTTACGTCAAATTTGAATCATATTTTCTTTTTCTTCCCATTATATTGAACTATTTTTTAAGTAAATTTGAAGATTTTTGTTGTTTTTATGTTTACCTCTAGCTCCAGCTTTCTGTCTTCCATCGTGAATTTGTTTTGTATGTTTCTTGTCACATTCAGCTTTTGCCCATTACGTTCTACTTACTGTAATTCAGAGTTCTGATGGATGTTTAGAACTAAAAAAATGTCCCTGTCCCTCTTTACTACTTTATTACAGCAGCAAAAGTGTCCAGAATTAGCTAGAATCTGCTCAACAATTATATTAACTGCAGATTCAGTCAATATTTTTAATATTATTTTTATTAGTTTTTTTCATTAAATTGTATATTTTATTATATTTGACATTTTTCTATTTTTACATCAAATTTGACATTTTATCATTTTTGTAAATTTGAGTTTACTTTTTATTTTTTATTTATTTATTTAACATAGTTTTTTTAAATTATTTTGACAAGCAATACAAAAATATATTTCAAAATCCAGCAGGACTTACTTCATTTATGGTGTTGTTTTAAGTAAGTTCAGTAAGTTTCTTAAATATTATATTATTATTTATTTCATTTATTTATTTAACTTCATCTTTTTATTCAAACATGAACACACAGTAAGGTCGTTTTAGGCTCTAGCACGGTCACAAAACCAAGAACGCTGTGTAAAACGTGTATTTGCATTGAAAATATTATCTTCTGAAACCTCAACTTCCCAGTGGTGTTGAAAAATGTGATGAATGTGTTTGATTTGGACGACTCTGGTGGAATAAAACACCACATTTATTTAGCTTTAAACCAACATTTCCCAACAACAGCTCAACCTCATCCATATTTCTCTCCCTGTTGGACTTTTTTCCAATTTCCAAACACCAAAAATGACTTCGCAGCTTCCTCTCGCAGCTCACTCCGGTGTCATAATGGCACCTTTCACCAAACACGCATTTGATTTGGCTTCAATCTCACACCTTCACCATATTTTCTCACCATTTTATGCATGTTCCCCGTCGAGTAGCAGCAGCTCATCCAACAGTCGAGTCACTTTCCGCGGCGTTAGGTTCAATCTGGCTCTCACAGGGACCGCTGCGTTTTATTACACAATAGAGAATGGAAACCGATCGCTTTGCTTGACCTCAGCCCGGCTTTTTCATTCCTTGTAATAAATGTGATAAATGACATTGAGTGAATAAAAGTCAACCATATTAAATAAAACTGAAATTGCCTTTAGTCAGTCTTTCTTTGATTAAATTTCGTCCCAAGTGGAGCTTCCCGACGTGGAGCATGAGAAAAGGTGCGTAGGCAAAATGCTTCATATCTTTTTCAATCTTTAATATCGCAATAAACACAATAAATTACTATCACACAGCTGGGAGATAAAGCCAAAGCAGCTCTGTTGATAATGAAAGCCCAATATTTGCCTTGGTTCATTAACATATGATGGAAATACGGGCTAATTAGCATGCTCGTGACTCCGCCGGTATTTTTCATTTACTTTGCAGAATACAAAACAGATTTTGCTTTGAAAAAAACAAAAGACACGGATGTTTTCCAAACTTAAGCTTAAGAAAAGGAAAAGACAATCAGAAAATCATTCAAATAAGTAGCATCAAAGTTTTGACCGTTCTCTTTCAAAAGTTTCAGATGCACCTGATCTGAAACTGCAGCTAAAGACTGTCAAACTCAAAGAATCCTTTCAGGGGCCAAAGATGGAGGCACTTGGGAAGCTTTTATCAAGGTTTTAGATGGATTTGAGCAGGTTTTAGGTGGAATTGAACATGTTTAAGATGAATTTTAACAGGTTTTAGATGGATTTGAGCAGGTTTTAGATGGATTTGAGCAGGCTTTAGATGGATTTGAGCAGGTTTTATTTGGATTTGAACTGGTTTTAGATGGATTTGAGCAGGTTTTAGATGGATTTGAGCATGTTTAAGATGAATTTTAACAGGTTTTAGATGGATTTGAGCAGGCTTTAGATGGATTTGAGCAGGTTTTAGGTGGATTTGAACTGGTTTTAGATGGAATTGAACATGTTTAAGATGAATTTTAACAGGTTTTAGATGGATTTGAGCAGGTTTTAGATGGATTTGAGCAGGTTTTAGATGGATTTGAGCAGGTTTTAGATGGATTTGAACTGGTTTTAGATGGATTTGAGCAGGTTTTAGATGGATTTGAGCATGTTTAAGATGGATTTTAGCAGGTTTTAGATGGATTTGAGCAGGTTTAAGATGGATTTGAGCAGGTTTAGGTGGATTTGAGCTGGTTTTAGATGGATTTGAACAGGTTTTAGGTGGATTTGAACTGATTTTAGATGGATTTAAACAGCTTTTAGATGGATTTAAACAGCTTTTGATGCATTTGAACAGGTTTTATTTGGATTTGTGCAGATTATATATATATCTTTGTAGCAAAAATTGGTGTAAGATTGTCATAAAACAATTTTTTTAGATCCAACTAAAACTTGTTCAAATACAATTAAAACCTAGTGCCAAAAATATCACCTACTAAATGCAATGGAGGGTCACACAAAATGTTGCAAAGGGCAGTATTTGGCCTCCTCTCCGATGGTACACTGGCACAAATGGCCCTTACCGTTAGGTTTTCTATTCCCCAAAGGAACCAGCTTCTATAAATCCATTACATACGGACTACAGTTTGTATCGGTCGGAGCAGACAAACCAATAACACCTCAGTTTCATCTCTTCGATTCCCAGAGGAGGCTGTGCTTATAGGAGCCCCATTGTGTGAGCGAAAAAAGAAAAAAGAAAAAGAAAAAGAGCCATTTCTAAAAGTCTTCTGAGTGGTTGCATTTTCTATTTGATTGCCTGTTTTTCAACGAGCCAAGGATCAATTGTTGTTGCTTTTACGGCGTCGCCTTCGACACATGAACCGGGTTTTAATGGGATTTCTGACAGCGGCACAACAGAGAATATAGAGCCACTAACTCCAAACCATAACTACAGTCTACACACATTTCAAAGAGCCTTTCTTCACTCACAGGAGTTTGTTTTCCCCCTTTTTTTTTAAACCTTTGCTGTCATAACTTTTAATCAAAGTCAGAGGCAGTTCTTGGCAGTGACGGATGAGATGATGAAGTCAAGGGCAGGCCTGGAGTGAATAAACAAAGCATAAAATAGCTCCTTTAAAGACACACTATGCAGACTTTCAGAAGGTTTGTTAGCTTTTCCTCTTCCTTAAAACTCAAATCCTACTTTATCATGACACCTGAGTCTAAAATAAGCCCCTTTCCTCCACAGACCACAGTCATCAGCAGCGATAAATCAACAAAGAACATTTAAGATCAGCTCTGCTTTTCATTAGAAGTCAGAGCATGTCTTAAGCTTGCGGCTAAAATGACAGATTTTATCACAAACCAGCAGCAGTTGCTTTTGTCCATGAATAAATGATGTGATAAATGTAGCTAGACGTGATACTTTTTAATAAACGATGATGATCTCGGAGCGAATCGTGCTGTTAATCGAGAAGGAAAAATATCTTTAAAGTATGCTTCGTGATGTGAAAGGTCCTCAACAAAGGCTCTTTGTGCTTTTATCATATCCACAAATCAATCCATCAAGGTAAGCTCTTTGATGTCTGCTAACAGTGCATCAAATGGAATATAAAAATCAGTCGTAAAAAGATCCTTTCATCAGAAATCACCTCGGTTCAGTCGAGCTTCAGAAACCAAGGTGTTTGTTGGAGTCTTTCTCGACGATTAGTGACGATGACGATTCATGTTTAATTTGTTATTGCTTGACTCTTCTATTCCTGGAATAAATCTGCTCTAAATTGTCCTCAGATTGTGCAAAATGCAGCAGTGAAGATTAACAGAATCACTCCGGTTCAATCCTCACTTCGTCGGCGTCCAGTCAAAGTGATTTTAAAGGGTTATTTCTGATTTTTGGACAGGCCCACTCCTCCTCACTCCTCCTCCTCCTCGTCCCGTCCTTGTCCTACATGCATCAGACTCTATTACTCCTTCTAAAAAGCCGCTGAAGACACTTTTATTTAGACGATCTTTCAGTTAACTCCTTCTGTAGATGACCTCTCCTCATTAACCGGCCTTTTGACGCTGCTCTTCTTTTAAAATCCTCAATGACATCTCGCTCTGTGTCACCTTCTCACCGTCGTCGGTCTGAATTATACGCCGCCGACTCGCTGACTTTCACCGTTGGAGAGGAACTTCAGGAGTCATCTGGCAAAGTTTCCATTACTGTCAGCCTCTTGAAGTCAGGGCAAGACTTACTTAAGTGTCCAATTAACTTCAAGACCAGACTGAAGGCAAAGTGGAGCTCGTTTTTTAAAGAGATGTCAAGAAAGAACGTTAACTCGTTTATTTTGGGCGCTGCAAATGTATCTCCAACATGCATTCAATTCTCCATCTGATCATCCTGATGCAGAAAAACCAATTTGCGAAATTGCCTTCCTGTTCTTTTTTTCTCATTGTGTCAAATTAACCTGCAGATGGAAACTGTCCTCATTTGCATTCTGACACTTTTGTCTCCTTCTGGTCTAATTAATCTTTTTTCCAAAGCCATATTTTTCTGTGATTCCATTTTCACCGCAGCCCTGTCCTTTTGTTTCATTGCTTTTACAGTAGATTCCTCTCGGATGAGCGATAAACGTACAGCCGCTCTGTCTCTGGTTAATGGCCAAGAGGCTTGTCAGGGGAACATAATGACTTTCTCCCACTCGAGTGTAAAACGCACGAGTGAGCGCTTCTGCTTTCCCTATTTGTGTATCTGTGCCGATGCCGATAAAAACCCCCTCCATTTTCATCACGTATCAACTCTCGCTGACGTTCCCTCATTTCTCGGAGTCCGTCGTTTTTGCCGCACCATCGTTTCTCCAGCGACACGATATAAACTTGAACTCTCCAGGTCTCACTAATTAAACGGCCGTACGCTGTGTCCAATTAATTTAAAGCCCGCACTGGAAGAAATGGTCGTCAAAATATTCAGCAGAATTTCACTATAAAACCCTCAAGACGGTACCTTTAATCACGCTTCTTTTATGCTTTTATGTCTTTAACTTTTCATCACGGAAAAGCACTGCTGAAAAGTTTTGTTTTACGGTTGAATTTACAGTAACGTAGCAGTAAAATAGTACGAATATTTACTTTTGCTGAATATTTAAAGGCTAACACCAGCTAAATCTGTAAAAAGCATGTCATTTTTATACCAATTACTGTTAAATAGTTGGGTTATGTGTTAGAAAAAGTTATTTAAGGAATCCATTTATAATTTACCCTTTTATTTAAAGACAACACATAAAACAGTTGGTTGAATGCTTCAAAATGTGAACTAAACATTTCGATTAAAAGGTTTTTATGGTATTTGTTGGTTTTAATGCTATTCTTCACCTAACAGCCACATGTACGGTAGCCCTGCAGGGACACACTGTAAAAAACAACATACTCAGCCCAATTAAACAAAAAAAAAGCAGAAACAAAATCAGTTTAAGTTTATTAATGTCCGAACCTGTAACAAAACAAACATGAATGTGTTTCTTCTCCAGCAGTGCTCAGTTTGGGCTCATTTAGGAGGAAATAAAAACTTCCATTTAGATTTGAACAGCTATTTTTCCAAGATTTACAAACGCAAGTACCATAGTTTTGACCACATATAGTATTTTACCCAATGCCTCGTCAACCAATATATAATTTTAACAAAATCTGACAATATTAGACTGTGATTCACATTTATCCTTCATTTGTACTGTTCACTTGGCAGTAACACACAACATTTATACAAACCTTACAACACACTTGGGATAAACTCCCAACTCGAGAGCTTTCAACAAATATAAACACTTTAAATGCCAGAGTTGCTCATAAATAGTTTTTCTGTTTTGTTAAATATCACTGTTTCGACGCCTCGGGACAAAGCCAGTAACGCGTAGAAACAGAAATCCGAGTGCTACTTTATTCATATCAGTGGATGTTTTCCCACCGGAGCGGTCGAGAACGTTCAAAGTGGCGTCTTTTCAAAGCCCTCCTCGTCTTTGAAGTCTTAAAAGCTGCGGTTCAGAGTTCATTCTTGACCCTGAAAACGGTAAAGAGTTTCAAATCAAAGCCCCAAAAACGGAGTATTCTGACGCACACCAACGATATCAGTTACAGTTTGTTTTGATTTATCTTTGGGGAACTGCGTGTCGAAGTGAGGTGGAACAATAAAACACGAAATACAGCAAACAAAATGAATAATTCAAGTGAGCTGGGCTTTACAAAATGATACACAACATCTGCTTCTGTATTTCTCTCCCTTTTATTTGCCGAACATAAAAATTCCAGTCAAATATTGTCAGTGGTCTATTAATATTCCTGTAACACACCATCCATTCATGTCTCAGACTTTGTTATCGCTGTCATTTCTATCTTTTGAATCCTGCAGTTCCTGGATCAGCAGAGTTCCCTCAGTTCTGTCTCTGAGGCACTTTTAAGAAACTCCAGCACAATCCTCAATCCAGTCTCTTCGCCGACTTCGCTCAGTTCTTCCGAGACAGACGCGACGCTTTCTGTTTTCTGTTTGTTTGACGAAGCCGGCTGCATTTTTAAAGGTGCGGTGTGTAGTTTTCGGAAGCATCTAGTGGCGGAAATGCAGATTGCGGCTAAGTTGAGTCAAATCTAAACATTTTTTAAAGGTGTAGTGTCCATTTTTGGCGATTTCTACTCTTCTATTAAGACTATGTAAGCACCTACGGTAGCCTTGCAGGGTCAATCTGTTGTCTATTAACAAAACCAGAAGAAATACGTCATATAATCTTTTTTTTTTTTATATATTTACTCTTTAATAACATTTACGTAGATGTCTTTAGCAGAAAATATGAATATGAACGTGCTTCTCTTTGAGTGCACAGTTTGTTCACTTTGGGAAATTAATGCGTTCTGTGGCGATAAATATATAATTTTCAAGTTTGACAATTGCAATTGAAGGTTGCTGAATGTGGAGGTGTAATGTCTTTTAATTGTGTCTTTTGTCTCTATTGGATTTGAATGTGGTTTGATTGGAACAGATGGCCAAAGAGACAATTTGTTCGAGTATATTTTGGATTCTTTCTTAAAGGTGACACATAAGAAGCTCCTAATAAACCAGCGAATAGAGTAGAACTTGTTTTACTCGTCTACTTTTTACTCTTTAGTCTGAAATATAGACACTAGATTCCACCAAACACTAAAACACTGCTGCATTCTTTAATTAACCGATTCAAAGTTAGTTCAAAACCTCAATTAGCATCAGTAGAAGCTTGTTTAAATGTGTTTGATTGCTGCTTATTATTTATTTCTGATCCTTGGGATGTGGACGTCTGAGCTGAAGCTAATTCCATTCAATTTTGGCAAAACTATTTTAATTACACTAATAATCAAACCTCTTGACTTTTACTGGTAAAAGTTCAGTCTGACCTCTCAAAGTGAATGTTTTGCTACAAGGGGATTGAAAATGATGATTAATTCGAACTATTTTTAAGCAAATGTAATCGGTTCAAAAACAGAGGTGACAAATTTTAAGCGAAATTATCCAACGTGACGGGTTTTTAAATGACTTCTCTCGCTGTTAACATTTCATTAAAGGTGGAAACTGGCAAATTTGTATTCCCAAAATTAATTTAACTGATTATTTGTTTGATTAAGTTTTAATATCGCTCCATATTTCAGTTAAATGTGTGTGTTCGTTTTATTTCTGCAGATTTAATGTGCATTTTAAACCTATTTAAGGCTTGTGTGACTTATTTTGAGTAAAAAGAAGATGTACACGACTTGTTTTACTGGATTTATGTTCAGTGAATCATTCAGAGTCAATTCTTTATGAAATCATTCTCTATTGTTTCTATAATACTCCACTTTGCCGTCTGCTTTTCAAACCTTTTGTAATGAATAGATATTATAATATTACAGATGCATTAACTACAATTGTTGACTGTCACGGCTAAAAATGCCCTCCTATATGCTCCCTGATTTGTGCAAATAAAATGTGTTATCTTCTTTAAAACCATGGCAAAATAATGGACAAATAACTATCTTGTTCACTCAAGATAAAATAAATGTTCTTTAGGACAATAGTTTTCTTTTTCAGGACATTAAGAGCTCCTTAGACGTCAGTGAACTAGAGGAGTTACTAAATCTAAAACAGTTTATGGAAAAGCCACTATCTTGCATTTTTCTTTTTGCGTCAATACAAAATTTCTGTTAAGGTTTTTTTTGTTTTTTCTGTCCCTAAGATCTGAGGAATGTGAGAAAGTCAAGTCAAAAGTTCATTTTCATCAATTAAGAGAAAGAGACATATTGCCCCAAATCTTCTGTTTTAGGGAGGATTTTTTCCATAAAATGATGAGGCTGCTTACTTAAACCAACACAAACAAAAGATATGTGTATTTTCAGTAAACACTATTACAGACTTCATTGCCTTGTTACTGTATATAATGACCCTGCTGTGTGTCTCTTTATTCCATCCCTTCCTCACTCTTCCGTCTGAACCGAGTCTGTAATGTTGCTCCATCTGTGCCGTCCATTAGCGATCTGTAGCTCAGTGGCTTAGCGTCTGCGCTGATGAAAATGACCAGGTCACAGTCGAGTACAATCCACTCCGAAGCCGCTCCTCCGGGTGCTTTGAACCGGGGCGTAAACAGCGCTTTGTGAGCCACTACAGCGCCGGACGGTGTCATAAGGACCTGTCGATGGCAGTTTGCGTTGAGGAGGGTTACTCTCTCACGACTCGTTGAGACGATTCGATCGCTGTCCAACTGTGAAGCTCTAAAATCCCCGCTGAGTCCTTGTCATTATTTTGTAGAAACAAGAAAAAAGGCAAAACTCTAAGTCAGTTTTGTTTTTTAAGAAGCCAAAGTGGAGGAAGTATTCATGATAAAATATAAAACATCACATATACAGCCTTTCATTTTCATTTCAATATTGCTTTTATTGCTGCCGCTGTAATAATGACCGGGATGTTTTTAATCCTCGCGATGTGGATTGTATTTGTGTAGCCTCCGGACTGGAAGATTAGCGCCGCAGTCGTGGGTGGCCGCTCGGTCGCTCGTGGGAGTCATTGTGTTTCCAGTACGTCTTCTCGGTCACTTGATTTGATCTGCTGCCGGGTCTGAAAAAAAGCTCTATTTTGTCCTCAGGCAGATGGATGATGCTGATCCGTCACTCCGGAGGTGTGGAGTGACAGATGACGGAGGGATTTGTACAGCCAGGGACAGAGACGAACGCAGGGGTAACACAGGAGAGGCCTACTACCTGCAGTAACGCCAAACAACGGGAAAAAGGTCCACCTCATCGATCGACGGGCGACAAAAGTGAGTGATTACATTTAGAGACAGTACCGCAGCATTTCTCTTCCATTTCACTTCACTCTTTCCAACCTGTTCCAACATTTTCTTGTGTTTTAGTTGTAGAACTTTTATCTTCTGACTCTCATTTTGGAGCTTTACCAAACGATGCATGTAATAAAGAAAACAGACCGATCTACTGGACGCTAGCAGAGTTGTATTTGTTCAAAATACACTAAAATGAACAAGATATGTTCCTTCTTCCAAACTTGCCATCTTAAACGTCTCTGCTTGTAAACAAACATGGCCGCCGCTGACACAGAGCAAACTTGTTGCAGAGAGGACTTCTCATTTCTTTTACAACCATCTTCTGGTCGTTGAATCTGTCTCATTGGGTTTAAATTGTAAAAGAACGGTTCAGGAGCAGGACACATCATTCTTAAACATAAATTGACCACAACAAAGTCCAGAACTTAACCCCTTTGAGAGTCTTTGAGATGTTCCGGAGAAGATTTTGTGCAGCGGTCGACTCTTCCATCAAAACAAGATCATGGAGAAAAATTCCTGCAACTCTGGACGGGAATAAGTATGATTATGTTATTCACAAAGCTCCCGGAGTTAATGGATATAAAATATAAAGTGTTAAAGTCTCCAACGCCTCACACAATTACCTCTCTGTCTTGGGGCAGTAGAAGAAAATCCCTCCGTCTCGCTTTTCCCCGAGACCCCCTTTCATGTTTTATCTCACGCAGCAGAACAGGCTTAAACATAACATACAGCAGCGGTTATTTGCCCCCGTTGTGCAGTACAGCTCCAGAGTACTGCTCCGATTGTTGTGAGTCTCCAGCAGAAACACTAACTCTCTCCGGGAAGCACCAGTTTTAAGCACAGATTATATCATTTGTTGGATTACAGCTGGAAAATAATAAACAGTGTGTTGCGTGAGACACCGACTCGCGCTAAGAGATGATTTATTGAAACTTTAATTAGTGTTTTAATAAAGTTCTAGGGATTGAACCGGTTTCATTGTGTATATCTCCAGTAACCAACCCCCGACTGTGCTCACCGCTGTTACTCCAAAGACACATGGAGCCCAGCCAAAGCAATCAACGTGAGAGTAAACATGCTCCGAGGCTAATGTTTTAACAGCAAAACGTAGCAAGAAACGACTTAGCCCTGCAGCTAATAAAAAAAAACCCAAGAGCTTTTGTTGTAATCTACGTCATTCTTGGCACATTTTCTTTTTGGCGCAAGTGGTTCAAGAAGAAGAAGAAGAAGAGGAGGTCTCGCTCAAGAACTGGAAGGTTGGAGGTTCAATCCTGGCTCCGCCCAGTTCATATTGTTCATATTTATGTTGTGATCTTAACTCCAATGTCTGTGGATCTGATGTGAACTCAACATAACACATTAATACAACAAAATCAACTTGTGAACATTCATTTCGGGTAGATTTTTGATTTAAAGAGTAAAAACAAAACAATAGATCGTATAATCATGTTTATTAGACTGAAGTACATTGTCATATTCAACATAATCTTTGTAGAAAGTGTAAAAATCTTTCTCCCGGGACTTTGAGCGCGGTCCGTCCGAGTCCGAGCCCCCCGCAGACAGCTCTTATTACCCTCTCAGCTTATCTCAACGACACAACTCCCTGTTATTTCCTCCTTCGCCGCGTTATCGGAGCGCTTTAACGACGGGCCGGCAGTGCGCTTGGGTTTGAAGCGCTCCGATGCCGTCCCTGAGCGGAGGAGATAGCAGCCGGTCCATTACACGCCGAGCGGTGACGAATCGCACGCTCGCGCACAATTACCGACCCTTTGTTCCCCATTTAAATCTATTTACTGCAGTCTCCGTAATGTTTAAAGCATCAGCACATAAACAGCTTATGGAGGGCTGTTTGTCAGGGAAATCCCTCGACGGAAAAACAATACAATCGATAAATGCTGATAGAAACAAGAGTTCGGAAAGTGTCTGATCGTGGGGTTTCTTGCAAGAACATTTATCCTGTTTAAAGAGAACTGCTGCATTTGGATAAAGCCAAAAGAAAGAGAAAAGTCACTATGACCTTTTGTTAATCGGAGAAGGAGTTAGGAATATTAACGATCATTTCTCGGATTTCTAAATGGTCTAAAATGAGTCATATGTTTTGTCTGTGTCAACAAATATAAGCAGTAGATAAAGATAAAGTTCTGTGGATGTTGTGTTCAAAGTCTAGTCTTTAACCTCAGAAATTTCAACTCTTTTGAGATCCAAAATAACCTGAAATTTTGGTCCCAAGTGTGTGGTCCACTTTCAAAAAGGTTGGAGCGAAACACAGCAGTCGAAAAATAAACCTTACAAAGCAAATATAAGCTAAAGGCAAAACATAAAAAACATTGCTTTTAGAGTTTATAGAGACTTTTGAGACTTTTGTCATTTCTTACAGTCATTTTATCTTATTGTTTTGATTTTTGATGACGTTATTGGTCCTTTTTTTTTCTTCTTAATGTCTTCATATACTTTCCTGTCTCATTGTGACATATTGGCCTCCTTAAAAAGCCCATTCAAATGTACCGTTTTACACTTTTGCATTATATTTTTAAGAGTTTGCATTGACCCCACCCAATAGTTCATGTATATAAACTAAAATCCATGAATAAAACAAAAAAAATATGTAGAAAAATACAGTTTGTACAAAAAAACAAATGAAGTGAAAGTAGTATATTCTGATTTAATTTGGCATTTTCACTTTACAAATGATTTATGGGTTTGCTCGCTTGATGTTTCTTTTGTGGAAAAACAAATGTGTAATAAAAATACTGACAGAAAACAGCAGTGAAATCCATTTATTTCCAGCTCATATCAAAATACAAAGCTTTTAATGGACGTACTCAAGCCACAAAAACACACGTTACAGTTTTTTTCTGTCATTATTGTAAATATATTTTGCAAATATGTAAAAATGTCCATGGACACAACACGACAAACCAAGAATGTGATGTTTCTTGAAGTTTATCGGCTGGAAAATCCCCAAATTGTCCAGTTAAATAATGATTTCAGTCATTTTGTTCACATGTTGGTGCCAATAAGTACCAGAAAAAATCCAGACTCAACAGTTTGGGCCTGTCTTGGATCTAAATCTGACACAAAAAGGTCATAAACCGATCGAAATGAGTCAAATCGAGCAGTTTTTAAGTTTATCTCAGTACAATAAAAGCCGTTCTGTGAAATTTAGAAGCAAGCCGCACAAGTCTCTCATTAAATTTCCAGGTACGAGGACTTAAACAAACAGAGCGATGCTTCTTCCCACTCGCATGAATCACTTTAATGAATCCCACTGTTTGCACACAACCACACTCCTAGACATTCGGTTTAATTACGCATTTCATTTAACAAACGGCTACAAACACCCGTGGAGCTACAAGAGATCTCAATTGTGTTAACGTGCCCACACAGAGAGCGCAACTTTATCATTGGATTTAGAGCCACAGATACAATATGTGTGCGGTTTTGGTTCGCTTCATATTATCATAAATTCGACGCCCACTAAACGATCTCAGCTGGAGGCCCCCGTCCGTCTGCCGGCTTTTCATCTCCGAAGCAAACACTCCCGTTCGGATTTCATTCTTAAACATGCGCCCACACGTTTATAAGAAAGTGTCTGTTTGGCTTTCACGGTCTTTCCCGCCGTTTTTAACACTTAAAGACATATGCGGACACACTAACTCACAATCTGGACGCGCCGCCTGCTCTCGAGGACGTTTACGAGGCGCTAAATCACTCCGCCGTCCGACTGCTGAGGGTAAATAGACACGACAGACAGTTCTGTTGCTCCCGGAGCGTCTGTCTTGAAGTTGTGTTTTGTTTTATGTTTTTTTTAAATGAATGCAGTGGTTGACACGAGAAGAGCGCTTTTCCAAATGTATTAGGACAGTAGATGAATACGTCTGGATGGGGAAGGCTTGTTTGGGGAGGAAGCAGCACAAACAGTGAGTCATTTGACAGATTGTTGGACGGGAAGGGTATGATTTATGAGACGGACAAGGAAATGGAAGTAGACGGACAAAAATGCGGAATTCAGCTCCTCAAACTCACAAAATACTGCTTTTTAAATGTGCTACTATAGTTTTGAGATGACCTTAACAATTATTTATCTACTAACACTATTTGAAATTGTATTTATTGTCATTTTTAGACATTTTGGGGATTGGATAGAATATTGAACCCAACCACAGATTCAGCCTTAATTCTTTTTTAATTCTATACAAAGAATTATTCAGGCCCCTGTCCATTGGACTTGTTTCCAGGAGGCAGGACAAATGGATGTTGATTAACTTCTGTCATTGGATAGACATACAACCAATCAGAATTTAGAGGATGGCACCAACAAACACAGAATAAATCGACTCTGGACCGAAGCAATTTGAAAAATACAACTGGAGAAGCCAAGTGTATTCATTTTGTATTGTTGTTTTTATCTAAATCTTCTCATAACTAATAATGTTTGTTGCTGTGTCTTGTAATGAATGAAAAATCATAGTCACACTGTGTATTTTCCTTGTAATTTGAGAAAACAACCATAAAACCTGCGTATGTTGAATGTCAATCGTCTCATCTCAACAATGGCAATGTTCAATTTCGACAAATATATATAAACTTATGTATCCAACCCCAAAAGGACTAAAATTGTTGTCTTTTCTTTGTCTCCACAGACCAAACCAATCTTTAACTCTGTCCTGGAGATATCCACACATCAGTTGAACCCTGCAACATTAGAAGGCCTCTGTCTGAACGTGATTGATCGCCTTCGTCAAATTGACCAGCGGTGTTCTGTCGGAGCCAGCGGACGGCGGGCAGCAGCCATGGATATGACTAATCCTGTCTCCGGCTCCGAGGACGAGACTTTTCAGCTCTTAGTCCCGGCGGGAGGCGGGTGTGACTAATCGCCGAGAAGCGACTTCCGGATCAGACGCCAACGACTCGGTCTGTAATGACTCGCCTGCAAGAAATAGAGCATTTACACCTGAGAGGACAATGTAAGGCTGAGTTTAGCTAGCAATCCTTTACGGGAATATTAATAAGACTCCCAAAACCTGTAGCTGTTTCTTCCCTATTACTTTTCCCTGCCACATATTAGCCTTACTTCCCTTATTTGACCCTCTTGCTCCTTAAAAATACCACTAAAAATGTTCCAAATGCTATGAAAGTCCATCTGAATCTAGACCAGACTTCCCAAAATTGTAGCTTTTTCTTTTTAATTCCCTACCATTATTTTTGGTTTGCCCTAAACCCGTTGAGTCCATTAAATTCCAAGTAAATGCAGTTGGTTTAACCCAAAGAAGCCCTTCATCTTCAGCTGGGACCGGACAGGGGTGTTTATTTAGGATGGGCGGCCCAGCTAGAGCACTTCTCGGTGGGTTTAGCACCACCACCTCGTCCCTGGAGATCAGCAGACGGATGGCCTGGCCCGGGAACAGCTCCTTGGACCTCAACCAAACCCGTCCGGGCTGGGTGAGTCCGGAGATCGGAGTGGCGTCGTTCGGGGAAGAGCTGGAGAACTTCACCCAGGAAGCGGTGAGCAGCAGCGTGATCAAAGAGAAGAACTGGCCGGCGCTGCTGATCCTCGTCATCATCGCGTTGACGATCGGAGGGAACATCCTGGTGATCCTGGCCGTGTCGCTGGAGAAGAAGCTCCAAAATGCCACCAACTTCTTCCTGAGGTCGCTGGCGGTGGCGGATATGCTCGTGGGGATCCTGGTCATGCCCATCTCCCTCATCAACATCCTCTACGGTGAGTTTTCCATCATCACTCATGTCTTGGAAGTTAGTCAGTTGGGTTAATTACTCCAATAAATTACACCAATAAGGAATTCATCTTGGACCTCCATCTTCTATCAATGTCACTTTGTTTTATAGCGACTTTAAACCACAAAAGGCCCTTGAAGTCTGTCATCCTTTGAGTGTGTCGGCTTTAATGGTGCAGTTAATCGTTTTTTGGTGGAATTGCATTTGCCTTCCGTTTAAAAAACCCATGAAAAAGTGTTTGCCCCCTTCCTGATTTCTTACTTTTTTGCACATTTTTCACACAGATCATCAAACAGATTCAAATATTAGACAAAGATAACTCAAGTAAACACAAAATGCAGTTTTAAGTGATGATTTTATTTATTTTATTTGAAGGAAAACAACTATACAACAACTTTAAAGCGAACAACTACCTTTTCACATTGGGCTAGGTAGGTTTGGATGGTGTTTTTTTCTCTTAATAAATAAAATCAACACTTAAAAACGTTTGTGTTTACTTGAGTCATCTTTTTCTAATAATTAAATTGATTGATGATCTGAATCAAACAAAAATAAATCAGAAAAGCGCAACCATTTTTTAGTAAAACAGTATTAATGTAAGTTTGCAGCCTAAAAACCTTTCATATTCACGTATATGCAGACTTTTTCATCCTCTCTAGTTTGAAACAGTGCTGTATTTGTGTTAAAAACTCCACCGGTTGCTCGTTCCGATCTCGAGCTGCCACCCACTCAGCAGCTGTTGCCATCAGCTTTAACATGTGCCATTGAACATTCAACATCCACAACATGATCCTAGCGTCTCAGCGACATTCCGCTCTTGTATTTGTGATTCATTGATGCCAACGTGACGACTGCTGCGGCTCTAAACCTCTGTTCCCGCTCACTGTGCTCTGCCAGCGCTCGGCATGAACGCCCACATTAGCTTAATAGCATGACAGGTGATTAGAATGTGGGATGTGTAAACATTTTTTATCTGATGTGGAGTTGCTTCAGCGTCGCAGAGTCTGTAATAATCACAAAGCAGAGTTGCATTTGTTACCGAGCACCTGTAAATGTCACTGTCAGACCATTAAACCTGGAGCTGAGAGTAAGAACGTATTTAATGGTTTTTATTCAAATAACGGTGAGAGCAGAGAGAGTTTTTATCATGAATGAATAATATATGTGCCATTTATGTAGCGCTGCAGTATCAGTTTTTAAAGGACTGATGTGGTTATCTTGCATTTAAAGTTGATCTTCTCCTGAAGTTAACTCCTGAAGCTGGAGTCCACAGATACAGTTTTATTATTTAAATACATTTTAAGGTGCAGTATTTAAAATATCTTTATAACTATGATTTCAATGGTGTATATTCATTCACTTTCTACCACTTATCCTGTTAAAATGACTGGAACAACTTGGACAATACTTAGAAACATACACTTTCCATTTGTCTCTCACTGTATTCATATTTAATAAGGGTTTAATATATTTACTCTTTTGTGCTCTCTCTCTCTAGCCTGGCCTGTCAGACCCACCAACTTTCTTAGTGAAGTCAAATGGGTCTAGAACCCCTCACATTGAGTCTGTTTTCTCCCTTAGACCATCAACACTGACAATATTGACCCATTATAATTGTTTATCTAAAAGAGGACTGTCTGTATGCAATGAACTAGTCTTGTTTCCAAATTGCTTACGTCGGGTCGTTCCTTTATTTGATTGGTTTCATCTCCATCCATTTGGATCAGACTCAGATTGAGAGGAACCAGACTAATTCTTGGTACGAAATAGAAAAAGAATCAGGGATCTTTAATCTGGAAAGAACATTTAATCAACAAATCTCCACCAAGAAAGCTCAGTTTCCATTATGTATATTCAATAAAACTACATGAGCATATTCTTTTGTGAGTGAAGAGTTATTGGTGGTGGTATCCTGAATTAAAATGATGTGTTTTTATTGTTGTTTTGTCAAATATCATAAAATCTGCCAATAACTTTGAACCATTTTGTTACAAACTAGTGTTGACAAATGAAAAAGCCCTCGATGCAATTAGTCTAATCTTTTATCTCGACTAAGATTTTAAACCCACACACTAAGTGTTGCTAAATGAGCTTAAGCTTCAAGTTTGTGAAGGTTAAATCTCCAACAAGCCTGAGCTCTGTTCACAGTCGCTCGTCGTTTTATTCCACGTTTGACTTCACACAGACAGACTGCAGGCCACATCCTCACGATCTGGAAAAGTATCATCTATTTCCAGCCGTTAACCCGAGCGTCTGCGGTAAATCCTTCACATTTATTTAATTTCAACATGATTTTGTGGATATAGGCGCTCATCATCGCTGAGAGTGATGGAGCACATGTGATTATTGCAGACGAAGCGACAAGCAAATACATCGACGGAGCAATTATCATGACAGGCCAATAAATTTGCAGAATGAAGGTGTAGCCTCGGTAGGCGTTAAATGATTTGTAAAGCAATTTTTTCACGCGAGAAGATGGCGCGGATGCAAAGGGGTCGAAAGCGTTATCGGCTTCTAACGCGGTCGAGGGTTTTGTGTTTGTCAGAAGGAAGGTTTTGATGGAATTGAGAAACTGTAGGAAGGAAGATTAACGTGAAAAGTTGAAGGCTTTTCTGTTAATAAAAGGTGAAGTCTGGATCGATCAGAGGTCAAGAACTCGTAAAGTAAAGCATTGGAGCATGTCTGAACAAGATCTGAAACATCAATTTTCACAATAACAAGACGGTTTTCAATATTTCAAATGTCTTTTCAGTCCAGACGGAGAATAATCACAGCGATGCCTTTGAAAAACGGCATTGGGCACATACAGGACTGATATTATTTCTTGGTATTTGCCCCGCGGCTGGTTTCCTCGACCGAGCTCGGTGCGTTCATATTTTCTCGGAGCAGCTCGGAGCCATTGTTGGGGAATACAAAACAGGACGGAGAAGGTTGATTGCTGCTTAATGGGCCACATACGGTCAATGGACAGTCTCATTTGCTCTGCCTCCGTCTGTCAGTGAGTTCATGCTGCTGATTGTACGCTGCAGTAATCAATATTTCAGTCAAACAAAGGAAGAAAAAACACACTCAGTGGAAATACAGACCGTTACATGGAACCTACATCTCTTTAAAAAACCGATGTAATGCTTAAGTTAACATTGGATTTATGTTGCATCGTGTAAGTCTGCAAAGTATGATATATATTTGATTATATACAACAGCATCTCAATAAAAAACAGTGGATCACACGTAAGATCACAATAAATGATTCAAATGACGTAACGCAATAAATCCTTTTGGACATATTATCTTTAAAAGTCCATTTCCTGTTTTTTTTTTTTACTGTTGCATTTAGTTTTTCAGTGTAATCTCCTAAAGCTTATTGTAACAGGAATGATCTGTTAAAAAATGAGACGTGATCTAGATTATAATTAAGGATTTTAATAGATTTTGTCCAATCACAGCTCACTTCAGGTAAAAAGGAGCGCTCCCATTGGTCGACACTGATGTCAACAACGAAGGAACAAGGAAATAAACCAAGGAAATGGGTTATTCTGTTGGAAATACGTCTTATTTTACAGAGAAACAGCTCAAAAAAGATACAAAAACAGTAAACTCCAAAGAAAAACATTTCAGGTCAGCTCTAAACGTCAATTTAATGTTACATATTAGTATTCTGTGGTGAAAAATTGGTCCAGTTTTATCTTTTTATTAAACAAAAGAAGTAAAAAAAGGTTACTACGCTACTTTTGGAGGAGAGTGGTGGCAAAAAGAAAATCAAGTACTGCACCTTTAAGTTATTATTTTTATTGTCACTTACTTAAAGCACTAGTTCAACTTTAATAAATGCATAAATGCGTACTGTGCAGCGGTTCTGTCAGAGATAATGCCTCGTGATGAATGGTTCTTCTCGTATTAATGCTTGTACTTTATCAGCTGTTAAAAACTTTAATCTCTGGCTGGCGTCAGACAATGATGAGGAAACACTTATGTATACAGCACCAATGAGATTTAGATTTATTTGGCTCATCTCGGCGCTGTGCTTGTGCGAGGAGGTGATAATAAAACACTGATAATGTATGAAGTGACAGAGCTTCACTGGTGGATAAACAAAAAATGCAAATGACGTAAATGTCATTCATCTTTTAACAGTTATTTGATTAATGCAGCATAATATAATGAGCCTAATGTATTTATTGATAAAGGTCATTACCGTTGTCATATTTGTGTTAGTGCTGCATGTCCTGGGCCCAGATTACAAATGAGTTACAGAATAATGGGGAAATAATGTTAGTAATGACTTCACTTTAGCTTCTTCTGATGCTACACAGAGCTCAGAACTCAATAGTTTTACATTTCCTTTAATTCAAAACCTTTCACTCTCTAAAGTTTCTGAAAGCAAAACTTTGATCACCAGCGTCTACAGTTGGCCCATGGTCCAGACCGGTGTGCTGTTTATTTTGAATGTGGTGGTATGTGTAGTAAATTATTACTTTTCCACTGCAAAACTCTCCCTGAAAGCAAGCGTCACAAAAGGCACAAAAAAGGATTAAAAATCAAAATGAAAGACAAAAGAGTGTTGGCAGCTCCACCAACGCACAAATACTTCATACTGATGCTTTTTTGAGTGGTACTCTCAGGGACCATCAGAAGTTTTATTTTTTGAAATTAAAAATGATAACCCGAGCTGCACTTATCTTCCACCAGAGAGATCTTGATCCATTTTATTTTGTCCAAATAAAAACCAACTATAACTACTTAAGGCAATTAAAGTTTAGCTAAAACAGGTTAAAATCTAATTATGTCTTACTGAAACCATTAAGTCCAACTAAAATCAATGAAAACCTTTCAAAGACCAACTTAAATCTTGTTTAAATTGAACTTAAACCTGTTTAAGTCCAACAAGAAGCGCTTAAACTGTATTTAAACTGAACTCAACTCACTTTAGACCTGTTTTATTTCCATAATCATTACTGTATCTGTAGATGGTACTTGGAGAAACAAATATATAATGAGATATATTATGATGATGCAGGTTTGTTTTGGCAAATGGCAACTGACAACAAAAAACACCAAATAAAGGAGCCTGAGTTATACACAGGTGGTTTTAGGACCTGTGCTTCCTCATCAAACTCTATTAAGCTAAGATCTAATTGACAACATTAGCATCTGCGTCGCTAAAGCTGCAAAACCGCAACGAATCCATATGAGGTAAAGAAACAATATCGCTTCAGGGCTGCCGTAGAAAAAAGAAAAAACGTAATAGAATATCATCTCGAGGCACAGCAGTGGGTTACAATCTTGAACGGCCAAATGCAAAAAGAGAAAGAAAAACATATATATTCTTGATTGTGCTTCAGAACAAAAGCATTTCAGAGGGGCATGTGGTGAAGTGACGGAGAAAATGGAAAGAAAAAAAAAAGAATCAAAGGCAGAGCGGAGGGATATGAGATGTTCCAGTTATGATGGAGCTACTTCACACATGAACCAACACACACTGCCAAAAATCACATGACCTCCGAGGCCAACTCAATCAGAGATATCACTGAGGGCCATCTCCGAGCGTGGACTTTAAATTGGAAACACATGCACCGGGCCGACATAGCGCACGGCTGCACGTAGCACCGGCGGCACAGTCCTGGCTCTGGATTCATACACGTCATCTTTTTAATGAATTGGAAAGTGGGACGGCGGCTTGTCGCAAACCTAATGAATTTAATATGAAACGCAGTAAAAGAGAGAATATAAAACGTACTTGGCTCGGCGTTTAATTTGAATATTTGATGCTTGTTGGCTTTTACATTTGACAGTGACTTCTGGGGTCAGACTTTACTGCCTCTTTTTATTTTTGAACATAATTCTTGTTAGGTCTTGTTCTCTTCTACACTTCATTTCTTCAGTAAAATTTGGCAGACTTTAACACCTCAGCATGGGAGCTTTAACTTTAAGAAGTGGAGTTAATGTGCTAATGTCCCACCCTGGAGCGAGGCCCGGGGTTGGGGCTTTGATGTGAGATCTCAGCCCAAAGGAGGGACCTTTCATTGTGGATGGGACAGCAATCGAAGATGGGAGCCTTTATGAGACGATCTCTGGTTAAAAACTGTCTGCTCACAGCTTGGGTTCTGGAAGTCCTTGAGAGAGGCTTCTCGACTCTGGTGTTGCCCATGGTCAGAGGTGGAGGGCCTTCCTGGAGGAGGCCCCGAGAGAAGGACTAGGACACACTGGAGCTGCTCTGGAAACACCTTGGTATTCTCCAGAAGATCTAGAGCAGAGGTTCTCAAACTCTTCTCTATCAAGCACCAACGCAGAAACGATTTGTCTTTCCAAGTACCACCTTTTTGTTCTTGATTTGTTTTTGATCGATGCCATTTTAAGTTTTACACGAACACAAACTTGTCTGAAATGAATTATGTTTGCTGTGTTGCTTCATTGAAATCACATTTTGAATCCCACAGCATTTAGGAATCAATAGTCCTACATTTTTTCATCAGAGTTTCTCAAGTACCACCAGCAGAGCCTGTACCATAGTTTGAGAACCACTGGGCGAGAGGAAGTGTCTGGGGAGAAGGGAAGTCTGGGCGTCTCTGTTTAGCATGAGCAGCTAGCAGCAGGTAATTATTTGCAACAGTCACTCTTCGTCATCTTCTTCCTTCATAAACTTAAAATTTCTTTAAAATTCCGAGAAAATAAGCTTCAAAAGGTCTCTCAGTTAACATCAGAAGTCTTTAATGTCACTGCTTTTTAGCGAAACTTTTCCAGAACAGCACGAAACCAGACTCATTTAAAGATGGCACCTTCAGAACTTGGAAAGCATTAAATCAAACCTACTTTACTCTCCGCTGCTGCTGCTGTTGCTGCTGCTGCGTTAAATTGGATTCTACAGCTCCTTTGGTTAATATTCCATAAAGTAGATATTCCTGAGGTAAAACCATCTGCCTCACAGTGTGAAATAAATCTGAAATAAAACTGCAACTGTTTAAATTTCATAAAGGGAACAAACAACATTTATATCTTTGGCAGCTTAATATCCTCAGGAACGATGTGTCAAACCGTAAAGAGCTGCGTCCATGAAATAACTTTTCTCAATCTCTGCCGGACTGATAAATAGACTGAAAAATGAGCGAGTCAACACAAACGTACATATATTTTATTTGCATTTGATTTCTGCCTTTTTTAATTCTAACAAAAATCATAATGATTTCCATAAAATCGCTGTGTTTTCTGGAGTCAAAATGGAATCTGCGCCCTCTGCTGGAGAAAAGTTGCACTCTAACTAATGAAATATCAGGAAATACATCTTTTGCCTGTTATTTAAAGGTGGACTCTCTTAAATGTGACTTAAATTCTTTTTTTTATTATTATTATTCATTTTCAAACTGAAAAATAATATCAATTATAAGGTTACATAACAAAAATGATCAGACAACAACAAAAAAAAAAACCCAAACACCTCACACAAGACACCACCACCACCACCAAAAAAATATAAAATAAAATTAAAAAATAGACGTAAATTATATAGTATATATAGTATAATGTGACTTAAATTGTTTTGTATTGACCTCCATACATTCCAGCTTTAGTGATCCGCCCTGAAAACTTTAAATTACCTTATTTTGAATCTTTTAATTTGAAAATATCTGTGGAATCGCTGAGTGCCTCCTAGTCCTTGATGAGTGGTTCTCCTCTGTCAAAATGAAGCTAGATGAGTTGAGTACTGTAGCTACATGAAGCCAGAGTTTTAAAAAAAACACAACAAAACAAAAGTGCTCCTGCTTTTCAGCTTGCACCAGATAATTACCAACAAAGCGTCCGATGAAGAGCTCGGTGCCGCTGAGCAGAAAGCCCGCAGCCATCTGAGTAACACCTCGTTCTGTGTGTCATGCAGTGCCCTCCGTGAGCGCTCGACCTCCCGGAGAGTTACGCAAGCCTTCCTCCCACTCCGCACAAACAATCGCGTGATTCACCTCCGCAAGCATCGCTCCGGACTCGTCCCGCGAATCAGAAACGAAGCCCGGCGTTCGGCTTTCGGGACTTTAAGAAAACTGTTTTCTCTGTTGATATTCCATTTCATCGGGTTATTATCTTGGACAGAAGGACCTTTAAGGAGAAAGCTTTGCCCTAAAGAGTCTGTAAAATGAATATAAAAAGCACAGTGTTTTATGATTTACATTTGAAAGTGAGTCACGGTTGAAACGGTCGTTTTCAATTTGGAGACGATGTAATTCAAGCTGCGTTAAGAGAATATAGAGACAAATATATTCATGCACAAAGCCCTTTTCGAGAACAAGTTGGAATAACAATATGTACTGATGCTATTTAGATTTTAATGGTCTCTTCCTGCTCTTCAGATAAACCAAAAATAGCCAGGGATTTTACACTAGGTTTAAAAATGTCTAGGTTCTTTGTTCACTTTTATTTTTCATTAGTCATTCATTTAGCCAATGACGTGACACTGGAAAAGAACAACATACATTAAATTAGTCTTCGCAAAGTTGTCCTTAAAAAAAGAAATCTATAAAGCTTCACTGTGTTGCCCAGAAATAATTATCAAGCTTTAATAGAAAATCTAAACGAGAGAAAATGGTAAAAAACTGCCGTGCATAATCTATATCAAACGTCGTGGCAAAGTCCCACTTCGGGCTTTAATTGGGCGTCAGAAACTGAAGATAAAAGTAGAAAATGAAGTTAATATCCTTTTATAGTGTTAGCTGGATGGCTAGGTAGGTAAATGTACGCTAACGAAGGTCCATTTTTGTTTTGTTTTCTTGTTTTGCACCTGAACGCCTCTCAAGTTAACTCTGCCTGTCGTCGACTAGAGTTGAGTTGTTGCACTTCGCATTTGTAATCGTGCAGTTTTAGGCAAAAGGCAAGGTTCCTTCCAAGTCTGCAGCTGCTAATGCACAGCCCTCTGAGTAGACAGGACCCCGACCCAGTCCTCACGGTCCAAAGGCCGTCCCGCGCGCTCCACATCCAGATCGTGTTTCCTCAAACCCGGCTGTTTGCCCGGGAGCGCCGAGAGCTTCACCGAAGACACCAAATTTGCACCAGCTCCGCAGGCCGTCCCACTGTCGCTGCCTCTGACCTCTGACCTCACAGCGGAGACCCGAAAAGAAATCACAAACCCGCCCTCGGGGATCAACAAAGCAGCACAAAAAAACACAGCAGCTGGATGTGAGGTTCAAATACTGCGCACCGTCTGGGATTCTGGACGCTTCGGCTGCAACGGAATCAGAAAACGTTTAAACCGTGTTCCTTACAAGAGTTTAACCGAAAATGTGAGGAAATCTAAATATAACTCACTCTTACTCATTATATATTTGTTTATTTATGAGGTCTTGTACATACAGCACAGGAGTCTGGCCTGGTTTTGTCTGGGATTACATGGTCTGGTTTAGTCCAGTCTGGTCTGGTTTTGTCTGGGATTACATGGTCTGGTTTAGTCCAGTCTGGTCTGGTTTTGTCTGGGATTACATGGTCTGGTTTAGTCCAGTTTGGTCTGGTTTTGTCTGGGATTACATGGTCTGGTTTAGTCCAGTTTGGTCTGGTTTTGTCTGGGATTACATGGTCTGGTTTAGTCCAGTCTGGTCTGGTTTTGTCTGGGATTACATGGTCTGGTTTAGTCCAGTTTGGTCTGGTTTTGTCTGGGATTACATGGTCTGGTTTAGTCCAGTTTGGTCTGGTTTTGTCTGGGATTACATGGTCTGGTTTAGTCCAGTTTGGTCTGGTTTTGTCTGGGATTACATGGTCTGGTTTAGTCCAGTCTGGTCTGGTTTTGTCTGGGATTACATGGTCTGGTTTAGTCCAGTTTGGTCTGGTTTTGTCTGGGATTACATGGTCTGGTTTAGTCCAGTCTGGTCTGGTTTTGTCTGGGATTAAGCCAGTTGTTGTTTTGTCTGGGATTACATGGTCTGGTTTAGTCCAGTCTGGTTGGTTTTGTCTGGGATTACATGGTCTGGTTTAGTCCAGTTTGGTCTGGTTTTGTCTGGGATTACATGGTTTGGTTTAGTCCAGTCTGGTCTGGTTTTGTCTGGGATTACATGGTCTGGTTTAGTCCAGTCTGGTCTGGTTTTGTCTGGGATTACATGGTCTGGTTTAGTCCAGTTTGGTCTGGTTTTGTCTGGGATTACATGGTCTGGTTTAGTCCAGTCTGGTCTGGTTTTGTCTGGATTACATGGTCTGGTTTAGTCCAGTTTGGTCTGGTTTTGTCTGGGATTACATGGTCTGGTTTAGTCCAGTCTGGTCTGGTTTTGTCTGGATTACATGGTCTGGTTTTGTCTGGGATTACATGGTCTGGTTTAGTCCAGTTTGGTCTGGTTTTGTCTGGGATTACATGGTCTGGTTTAGTCCAGTCTGGTCTGGTTTTGTCTGGATTACATGGTCTGGTTTAGTCCAGAGAAACTGCTCAAACTGTTGCTGTTTTGAGGCAAAATCAGACCAAATATTGATTTGATTTAGAATCGTCGTCTTTTCTTTAACTTTTTTTTTTTATAATTTTTTATAATATAATAAAAATATATAAAATGTGTTTAATTAAACGTCTGTTGGTGAGTTTTTGTCTTTTGTCTGATTCAAGAGCGTTAATAACTACTTTACGATGTTGAGAAGTGTGGTTTAGCGTTAGTTAAATTATACTATTATAAAGAAGTCTAAGCTAAGTTATGTTAGACGTAATGTTATAGATTATTTAAGCTTTCGTCGAATCAGATTTTCATATTTCAGTGGCTCATACATTTAACAAGGTCATTAAAGCATATCTAAGGTTATTGCTTTAATTAAACGGGCCATATTCTTGTCTTTTTTCTAATTCATGAATGTACTTTCGCAGCTCGTCCCACGTAATGACTTCCATTTTCACGGTGGAACTAATGTACTGTGATAATTGGCCCCATCTCCTTAATATGACAAGTCTTAAATAATTCTTTTCACACACTTCTCACAATGAACCGTCGGATCCGTGATTCATCCACTTCACGCCGACTTATATCCACAAATTAATTCATGTAAATGCCTTAATCAAATATGTATCCGAGCGCTGTTTGTGTCCTCTTTAATCTCTCGGCTCAGTCTGTGTAAACACCTTAATCACATTCATCGAAGTAATACTTGTAAGCACGCATAAAAGCTCTAATCTAAACTATCATCTTAACCCGATTACCCTCGGGACCCGGGGGCCCTCCTGCCGTCAGTGCCTCTTTTTGATGTGGCTTCATTAATTCAAGTTTAGTGGAGTTTTCAGTCATCAATGGTCTCAAAAGAGATTGGGTTTATTTACTTAAGTGTTTTAAAATGCCACAGAGCTGGAAAATACAGGTTTTTTTCTCTTAATTGCTAATTTTCCTCCACTTCAGTAATTTTATTTTATTTTATAAGGCTCATAACTATAGTAACATTGAATGGAGCAGTTTAATTGTGTCTTAATACAGTCTATAACAGGATGGTCAGCATTAAAGAGATGCAATTAGTGTTAATGATTTTGAGCGTATTGGACAAAATGAACTCCTCAAATACAGATGGACAGTTTGGACTTCCTCCTGAGTTCTTATCTGTGTCCTGTGGAGTAGTTAAAGCTGGTTTGTGTGTGGAAGATTGAGGGTTCGAATCCCCTGGGGAGCAACTCCAGCCCCAGGTCGATTTTCTGTCTTTACAAAATGGCAGTTCTAATATAATAATAAGTATCTCTTAGTTTTTAGATGTTGGTGGGGGAAACTGGAGTACCTGGAGAAAAGCCACCCCAGCTCAAGGACAACATCTAAACTCCAAAAAGGACTGTCTTGTCAAGTTTTTACAAAATACACATTTTTTTAAAGACTAAAACATGCAGAGACATACCTTTGTAGGAGTTTAATCACAGTGTCTGTTTTTTTCACAAATATTCTGACATTTCACAATCTTATCCATAACATTTTGAAAGCGAGATCCTCCTAATTTAACATCACACTGTGTCAATGTATCACGAAAGACTAAAAAAACGGAATATTCTGGACCTTATTGTAAATCCTGGATATCTTCCCATTTGTTCTTGTTTGTACTTGTTGCTCTGTTAAAAGCGGTATTGGAACATCCCTTTTTTTTATCCCTATAACAAACTGTGCCATCCACATCAATATTTAAAGAATAGGTCTCACAGTCTGTTCCTTTGGCAAGAAACCTGAGGAAAAAAAACAGCCTGTGCCTTCATTTTCACCATTAATTTGATCATTTTTCCTTGAGTCACATTTTAAAATTCTCAGGAGATCCTTAAAAAGTTGAAACTCTCTTCCATTTATTTCAACCTGATCTGTTCCTTTCATCCCGCTAATGTCTTGTGAACGCCTCTCTTTTCCAGATTACGCCTGGCCTCTCCCCAGCGCCCTCTGTCCCATCTGGATCTACCTGGACGTGTTGTTTTCCACTGCGTCCATCATGCACCTGTGCGCCATCTCCCTGGACCGATACGTGGCCATCCGAAACCCCATCGAGCACAGCCGCTTCAACTCCAGAACCAAAGCCATGATGAAGATCGCCGCCGTCTGGACCATATCTATAGGTCAGAGTCCCCCACCATTACCCAGCATTCCTCAGTCTGCGGAACAAACCCAGAGATTAGACCCAACCGATAACATCCAGATTTGCATTAATTTGCCGCTTTTATTCCGTCCGGATGAAATCGATTCAGGAAACAAACTGACCTTTTCTTTGGATGCACATGTTTGTTTATTTATTTACATTCAGGTCTGAGGAGGACATGTAATAATGAGACATTAGATTACAGTAAAGGTCAGTGATGTGGCGCCAAACAGGTTCTGCCGTAATGTGCTTCTTGTCGTTTACTTTAAAGGTGCAGTGTGTAACATTTGAACGCTTCCATTTGAAAAAACTACAGTGCGTTTAGTTTTGAAAAGTACCTTAATCAATTATTTCATTGCTCCATTTTAAAAAGACCTAGTATCAGTCGTTTATCTTCTACAGGCCAGTGCATACTCTGCTTTTCTTTCCTTTTTCTTTTTCTATTACTATCATGTATTGATTTATTGACTCTTTAGGCGTCTGTGGTCTTTGCAATACTTTTGTTGCATGTCTTTGTCTCTTTTATTTCCATGATTTGGTATTTCTTGCAGCTTGTTCTTGACATATCGAACTTTTTTTTCTTGTGGGTGTCCGAGAACTATTGTGTGATTGGTCAGAAATTTAAAATGGGCGTGGCTAATGTGGAAAAGCGATGTGTTGAGTTTCTAATGAAGTATAAAATGGTCAGAACTAACTTCTTGTTCTTGCCTCCCCGAAAGAAAGAACTAATTTCTCTCTGTTCTTGTGGAGTATGGACCAGGCTTACTGCTTAGCCCCACTGGGGTCACAGGGGGCTGGAGACTATCCCAGCAGCTTTGGGCCTGAGTCGGGGTACACTCAGGGCTGACATTTAGAGAAAGACTCACCAAGTGACCTATACCTGCAGGACTTTGGACGGTAGGAGGACATACAGACTCCTCACAGAGTCGCCGGGACCGGGGATCGAACCCACGACCTAAAACCTCATATTGCGTCTAAATTATACATTACAGTAGAAGCAGACTTAGGAGACTTGAATGCAGTATAAAAGTTGCTTGGATAAAACAAAAGTGGCAGGACACAGTGTTAAAGGAGACAGTAGCTAACTTTGTGGATCGTTGACAATAAATGAAACAATATTCACCGAAAGGATCCTTAAAGAGGCTAATGACATAAAGCCAGGTTTGAAACAGAAACTGGAGCATTTTAAGTGGAATCCAGAAAAAGAGAGAACTGTCCTCGTGTTGGAGACATTTGGCACAACAGACTGTATTAAAGAAGTTATTCAAATGTTAAGCTTTGACTATTTGGCCTGTACATTCATTCATTAAGTAAAACATTGTCTGTGTATATTGCTCCAGGACTGTCCTGCCAGAAAAGCCCCAATAAAACATCCATTTTCTTCTCCTGGAATGGACAAATCAAACTTGGGCGGGTCTTGGTCGACTTTATGATCCATATCGTCTTGCTGTATTAGAGTCGATTTTACGGCGGGTTGTTCCTGTTAATTTCCCCGTTCCCTTTGGGTCCGTACTGACTGATGCTAGGTTGATGTCACTCATTAGTTTTAATGACTTTTGGGGATCCTTGCTGTTCCTCAAAAGGTCTTTCTTTGCGGGGAATTCCCAGACTCTTTTACTTTTACTCAAAGCATCAGGCAGCTCACTGTTGGAGTAAACTTCAAATCCAACGAGAGGTTACGCCTGAACTTTTCGTCTTTATCTGACTCGGAAACGGATGGATTTTGTCTGATTTTACAGCAGCAGGAGTAGGCGATGTTATCTCCACACAAGAGTTAATTATATTGCACTTTGGAGGCTCAATGTAAAAACACTGTGGAGGAGATGAATATTAATGCTGTCAATCAGACCGGAATAATTTAGTTATACAAGACGACTGATTTTTACATTTGTCAGAAAGAAATGGTGGAATAATTCGTTTTAAGTGCTCAACGGTAATAAATGTGAGGTCATTTTTGTTGACGTTTTAGAGGAAGTGATGAAAAAGGCTTGACAATGTCCCACTGGAGCTAAACCTTTTCAGATCCGTGTTGTCTCTTGACGTCATTGGGATGAAAGTTGAACAAAGTGAATCACATTAGTCTAAACTTTTTGCATTTGTCTCGGAAAATAGCCACAACCTCTGACTTATTTCCAGGTTGTTTGTTTGTTTGTTTGTGGACAACAGCAGGTTCTCTTCAAGGAACCATCCAAAAGAAAGATCAGAGCCACTTTAACAACTCTACAAACTAATGTCAGTCATTTATTTATTTATTTAAAGTCATTATCCAAGATCTTGTCCTTTTTTTCATGACGGTTGTCCAGTCTGTATCTGTCCGAAATAGGCTTGTGCAAAAAAGAAAGAAATTATAAATATTTTAAGATCCCACTGTGTAACCTTTTGCACTAAAATGCAGAGCCTGAAAATCCTTAAAATAAGGAAAGTAAACACTCTTTTAAAGACGAGATATGCAGGTTTTGATGAATATTCCACTGTGAAACTGTGATTGTGGGGCAGGTTAGCATCTTATGAGAACACAGAACTCTATTTACATTATAGTTGGGGTATTTAAAGGATAATTGTGAAAAATAAACAATTACTTTTGAGTCTTTTAGTGAGTTTAAAGCCTGAAAAGTTAAATAGTGAACATTTGGACCTTCTCATGATCTAATTTACCGTCAGGAGATTATGAATATATTTTAGACAGATTGTGAAGTTAAATATAAAAGTGCACTGGGACAAAACAAGTTTAACAGTCTGTACTTTCTCTTTTATTCTTTGTGGAGCCTGTGGTGACGAACCCTGTTGTTTTGTTTGTTTGTTAATGTGCCACCTTCGGAGAAAAGAGGATTGGATGACTTTTAAAACTTTTCCCTCAGCTCTTCTCTCGCTCTGACCTCCGGCTTTTGTTGATGTCGTCTTGTGGCCTTTGAGACCCAGGAGGGGCTGGAAATGTGTGAAAAGCCGCCCTTAAATAAACCCACAGCTCCAGTCGGCGTCGTTAACCTCACGCCCTTCGACCTCCGGTGCAGTCCACACGGTCTCTCTGGGATTATCGTCCAAATGTACTTGAAAATATGCACAGGATATCTATTAAAGAAGAGTCCGATGGGAATAAATCACAGATGTGTTCACAGACCTTTGTTAGTTCAAGGAAAAAGTAATGTTGTGATATTAATTTGTTATAAATCACTTTGGGCCTTTGTTGAGTTGTAATGTTTGTAGAAAAATAGGTTTATTTAGGTCTTTAAAGGCATTCCCACTCACTTTGCAAACTTAAATGAGCCTTGAATCCCTTCCCTTCGCAGCAGTTTCCACTCGGTAGATATTCTGTCGTATCGATCCGTCTGAAATGGGGCTGGCTTTGTGCAATACTTTGTTTCTCTTAATGGTTTTATCTCTGTCCAACTGCGTACAGCGGCGGTTTATTCTGTAAATCCTCTTTTTACAGAACAGAAAAAGAATCGGGATGGCTGACCAGGCTAAAGACACATTTAAACAGGTCTTGTTTGTCAGCAATTAAAGAGAAATAGGCACAAAAGTTAAAAAATACAAAAATCATTACACATCATCTGGAGTTTTTAAACATTTGAAGGTCCTCTTTTCTGATTCTGGGCTTTTGAGGCCTCACAGCAAAGGATCATGGGATTGATCCGTGCTCTTTAGTTGTTTAGTTTGGTTGTTACTTTAGGTAACTCTTAATAAGTTCCAGATAATGTGCACTAAATGAATGAAATAGTAAATATGTAAAGATTCTTCTCAAAGTAAACATTTGGATCCATTTGTAGTTTACTCTTTTGACTTTTCTCAATCAAACTTACCATTAGGTCCAGATTTCCTTTTGGCATCTGAGCTCTGAGTGTGTACATTACATTTAGGCACAAACCTGAGAGTTTCCAGACGAAGCTAAACCGAGTGAGTCTTGTCTTTGATACAGATCTGTGTTCTCTATTGGATTTCACAAGAGCATTTCCCCCAAACTTAGAGCGATGTTATCTTCCCAAAAACCTGACGGATACCGATGACTCGCCCCGGGCCCTTCGCTCCGGGCAGTTGCCTTTGAGTCGTGAGAAACCCCCCGTTTGTCCGCTGGCGTTTGATTGACCCCCGCGGAGGTTCTGCTCTGCTACACGTCGCTGTGATTGAGGTCTGAGAGGGCTTACCGCGATCGATGCCACAGGATTAGCTCCGAAACCAGCACGAGATCCTCCTCTCGATGGAAAAGCACTGACTTGGTTCAATCCGTTCAGACCTGAGGCTGCTGCCGGTCACACTCTGAAGGCTGTGGAAGACACTAAGACCACTGACCTTTATATTTAATACACATAATTCATGATTAGCCATTTATTCAATAGTATTTTAACGTATAACAATCATTTTAACCGTTATATACAGTAGCTATAAAAGTACGTAAAGCTCTAAAATAATAATCTGTGAGTCTAGTTGCTCTTCTTTGTGTATTTTATCGGCTGTTGGGACACAATCTGAGGATTTAGAGTGGTTTACAAGAAACTTTTGGTGCTTTGTATGTCAATTACACACTTCTTTGTTCACTTTTTGCCAAACAAGATGGTGGCATCAACAAAAGTTTGATGTCACATGACTGAGACTTGACACAATGCACCTTTAGATAATAATAAAATCTGTCCTGCATAGAAATACATACAAAAATATCTTACATTACAAAATAATAAGTGTATTTTGTCTGAGTTATGTTTTGATTTCATTAAAAAATCAATTCTCACATTTTATTTTTGGTTTTAATTCACAAAACATGTCTAAATTTGTGGCTGATTTTCTTCCAAACATCACATTCAACTTGAAGAAAGACAATCCAAGCCCAAGGCACATTTTCTTTGCCGCGTTAATTATCCTCACGATTACAGAAAACACAATACACGTAATTATCTGTTCACCTGAAAGCTCTGTGACGCTGCCAAGACCGAGCTCGCTGTGAGAAAACCTGAATAGTGTCCCCCGGAGGAGGATGAAACGGGACGTGACCTTTATTGTGGGAAGATTTTGTTGGCAAAATTGAGACGGCACGAGCGCATATGGGATTTCTGAGACTGAAAAGAAGGTCGGGTTGGGTCAGTCGACAATCACAGTCACGCATCTGTGAGGATTACTGCATATTTGTACCAATGTGTGTGTGTTCCTGGTGCTTTTATCACAGTGGAAGCCTATAGAGCGTGATTTTAAAGAGTTTATGAAGATTAAAAACTGTGTATACCTAAGCTTTTATTGCATTTAACTTTGTTCAGTTGTGACCTGGCGACAAAATCCAGTCATGTCCTGGATGTTTTTGGATCTCTATGGAATAAATGGACCAAAAAAAGCAATATTTGAACCAGTTTTGTAGGTTTGCAGCACGAGAGTGAGATAAACAGACATATTGCCAAGAAACAGGCGGATTTTATGAGGGCTGATTAGACCAATAGTCGTCTCTTTCAAGTCTCGTTCGAAAATAGGAAACTGCAGCAAAGATTCTCACAAAAAATGAGAATATTCATGTGAAAATGTGGGGTTATGATCTTACATCTGACTTGGCTTGATGTAAACTTTTTGGTCCAGTTCTACATTTGCAGATTTGTGCAGGGAATTATTAAGTAACATTTACAGTAAGAATCTATTTTGGGGTTATTTTCAGTTAGAGTCGTATGGGTGTTTAAAGCTCCACTACTTTTTGTTTTTGTCCCTTTCTCAGACTCCACTCTCCTCCAAAAGCAGCTCTTTTATTTAAAAAAAACGAATTTCCTCCAAAATACTAATCCATTTGACCAAACTGAAGTTTAGAGTTTAGCGTTAGCTTAGCTGTGACTTCAGCGTCAGGATGACATTATGTGATTGAATTGACAGTATTTATCTGTGTTTTAAATAATTGTGGAACACTTAGCAAACGTTATTTATGATAATAAAGTGTCATACGTATTGTTCATTCCTTTTAGATCATTGCCCGGACATATTTTAGTTTGTGAAGAGAGCAGCACAGAGTAAATTGTATTAAATGAACCTTTTTTGTATAATTTTACAAACAAATTTGTGTCGAGAAATCCATCACATTCTCTTAAAGGTGCAGCGTGTAGTTTTTCTTCTATCGAGAGGTAAATTTGTAGATTGCCGTTCCAGTCCTCAGACCCTTCTTTCTGCAGCCTGTGAGCACCTACTGTAGCCCTGCAGGGACATGCTGTAGTCTATGAACAAACCCAGTGGAAATGGGTCAAATAATGAGTTAAACCGTGTTGCTTTTATGTTCTGAATGAATTATGAGTTGTTTTGTTTCACTGTAAACTTCCATCACTCAGAAAATGACACTGACGGAAATAATACGCTCAAAATTAAAGCAACTAAATACCTCCTGCAGCGGTCTGTGTGCACAAGATTGCATTCGACGAGCCACTATCGCTCCAAATTGCGTTTTGATGTCGGCCCGGCCTCCTGCTGAGCGAGGGGAATGATGTACCTTTCCATTAAAGAGTTGTAGTGGCGACCGCTTTGGGACCACAGCTGAGACGTCCCCGAGCGCTTTTCGACGCCGGACCCCCGCTGCTCCGAGACAAATAGAAAAGTCTTTGAAATCAGACGTGTTAGATCAGTCAGTTCGATTACAACGAAGCGGAGAATCAGCCCGGCTTTGAATGGCCTTTTATCTGAAAAGTCCTTGAACGTCTCATTACATTTACCAGAGACGTAAGAGCTCTGGGTCGTGTTAGTACGGCACAGTTTGGACCTGAGAACCCTTTAAGAGGCTCTTTAAAGTTTGGTTAAAAATGCAATCATGAACAGAAATGATAATTTACCCATTTATTTCCAAAATAAAAGAAATGACACTCCTCTTAGTCTTATTGTAATCATAGTTTTGTTCTCTCGAAACCTTTCAACTCAAGAAAAAAGTCTAAATTTGATGTGTTCTTTTTAAAATTTCTCTTAACTCCAGGATTCACAAGCTAATGATCACTTTTGGGAAGAATTCAGACATTTATTATCCTAACACTACTGGGTATATACATTATTAATCAGAAGCAGAGGACGTCAATAGTTCTTATAAAAGTCTTCAAGGTTTTCCAAGCGATTATATATATTATCTGTCGTATTATTAGAGAAATATTGCAGCGTGACGACTCGATGGAGACAGTGATGTAAAAGGAATGAATGAAGAGTTTTTATTTCTGTGTTTCTCCTTCAGGGGTGTCGATGCCAATCCCAGTGATCGGCCTTCACAACGAGGACAAGGTCTTCGTAAACGGCAGCTGCGTTCTGAACGAGGAGCGCTTCATGCTGATTGGTTCCTTCGTGGCCTTCTTCATTCCTCTGGTCATAATGGTGGTGACTTACTGCCTCACCATTCAGGTACCGCTCCTTTTTTCTTTTCTTTTTTTGTATTCTGTTCAGAGAAATTGAGTTGGTTTGCTGGAATTCCTTACGTGTTTTTTTTTTTTTTTAATGGGTTTATTGATCCTCTTTCAATTCAGAAAACACAGTTACTTAGCAACAAAGACGGCTCAATAGCAACTGTGGGAAAAAATCAGGTATTTTTAGAAAAAACAGCTGACTTTTACAATGAACCATTAGCATTAGCCGTCAAAAAATCAACAGAGAACATTAGCGACTGGCTCGATATGTAGCTGCTCTTTTAAATAGGAGCAATTAGCACCACACCAGCTAAAGGCTACATGCTACATGCTAAAAGTCCCTGAAATGACATATTATGCTGGACAACACAGGCTTTATCAAAGTAAGATCGCAAATCTTACTTTAATTTAAACCTACTGCTAGATCTGTGTGCTGTTAGTGAGTGGATAGAAGATATTCAGTATTCAGTGGATTCATTTAATCAGAAAGTAGAGCTAATTGTACCTGCACAATGGGGTAAATAATTAAATAATGAGCTTAAGGTGTAGCTAACATGCTACATCATACACTTCTGTGCTAATGTATTCTTCGGTCTTTTTTCACATTGTTAAAACTCACTTTATAGAGCGTATAAAACATACTCAAGCAACCCAGGTTTGATTCCAGCCCCGGTTTACATGCTCATTGTTATTTTTAACTCTCTCTTACCCTCTTTCTTGTCTGTGTACGCCAAAGAAATCAATTTTAATAAAGGTTGGAGGCCAAAAAAGTCTTTATTTGCACCTTAAAGTCTGTAAAATTAAAGAATAACACTCCATTTTCTGAATAAAACAAGCAAACTCCTAGCTTTTTCTGTCCAGTCATGAATCACTACATCCAACAAAGTGACGCTAAATGTGCATTTCCTTCGATCTTTTTTCAAATGTCAACACCCGGTGCTTTTTTAATGTTCAAAACTGCATTTCCCACTTATCGGGCATTTACAGAAATGTCAAAAGTAGCAACAAAAACTGTCCCTGAGTTTGTTGTGTTTTCTTCTGCTGCAGGTTCTCCAGAGGCAGGCCACTGTCTTCCTGTGCGAGGCCAAGAGTTCTTCCCAGCAGCCTTTGCACCAACCAGCAATGACGAACACCCTGCAGCCCCCGCCCAGCACCTTCCACCTCCCTCAGATCAACACCATCGCCCCGCCAGAAGGTACGCCGCTGTAACCAGGATCCGACTCATTTTAACGACAAATACACGTCATTATTAAAGTCGTTTATGCTTCAACGACAACATAATATTAAATCCAGTTCTTCTTCTTAAGTAAAAGTACAGATAAAGAGGTAGAAATGTACTCGTATAAAAGTATTTGACTCAATAATTAGCGACTAATTGAGGTGAAGCTGAGAGGAAAAGCTACTCATATAATGCTGCGTTCATGTGTGCTTTGTAAAACTCAGCGCTATAGGTTTACATTTGAACATTTAATTTAAGTTGCTGCACATTTACAACAATTTAAAAAACTCAGATTTACTTTCACTTTTAAAGCCAAGATAAAAATGTAATGAAGCAGAAAGTACAGATATTTGTTCTAAAATGTAGTGGAGTAAAAGTAAAAAGTACCTCCTTTTAAATCTTAAATAACTTAAATGAAGTACAGATATTACTTTCTTACCTTTTTACTCCACCACTGATCAATCAACACTGTTTATATGGTTTTGTACTTTCGATAAAGCGACTTTAGCATCACTAGCTACATAACGTAACCTTGAGACTTTAATGTTTTCACCTTAGAACTCCATTTTCCAAAATATAAAATAACAAAAATGTCGACTAACAGTATAATTAGCTCATAAAATAAAATGTAAAGATAATTTTTATTGTATTTACTGCTTATTTCCAACACAATTTCATTGATTCTGCTTAAAAAAAGAACACAAACCCATTTTAATGATGTAAACAAATCAATATTTAAATGATTAATCTGCAGTGCACATATATTTACTTTTGCTTCATTTATGAAAACATTGTTGATCTTTTTCATCCGATCAGCGATGCCTCGTGTTGGCGTTTCATGTTGTTGTCTTTGGCTGGAGGTTTTAATCACTCCACAAACCTCCAAAATCCCCAAATTAAACCGAGCGCAATCACAAAACAGATTGGCCTCTTTGTCGTTTATGTCGGAGAGACTCTGGAGATGGTTGCGGGGGGAACTCGGAGGCAATTTTTCATTTTTCTGTTTAATAATGGCGCCCAATCTTATCATTTGTGATTAGTGTTGTGTCTTTTGTTAAACTTTGATGAAACTCCTGCTCAGTTTTGTAACGTTCACTGATAAACGCTCAATAAAAGATTCCCACAAACCACAGAACCACCTAAAAATCACCCTATACGTCCTTCTATCGGTCCAATAACTTCACATGTGACGCGATTTCATTTCCCGACGTCTCAGCTGGAGATACGATCGTCCGTAGTGGCAGGCTGCGCTCAAATAGCCGCATAGAAATTGGAGAAGTATTCCCATCATGTTTCAGCCTCTTGCTCCGTCGCGCTGTAAAAGGTCAGCAGCCTTGTTAACACGATAACTCAAACTCTCCCATAGGCTCCTGTGTGTGTTTGCGTCGGGGAGATTGGGAGCCGAACTCTTCTAAACTAAGTTCACGCCAAGGTTATCACAGTTGTGCAGACTTTTCCGACTAGTTTTATTGTTAAATTATGCCTGGAAACCTGATATCTAATTATGTCTTATACAACTGGGCCTATGTGAGTAGATACATGTGGATTACTGACTTTAATATAATGTTTTCAACCTAGTGCAAATACAGTTTTTTTTTATATTTATTTATTTATTTATTTAATAGGGACATTAATGAACGCCTGTAACGAATGCCACAGCTGTAATTGTAGCAGAATTGTTCATTTCTGTCAACAGTCCTCAGGCAGGAACATATATAATAACATAAACATAAAATAATACACAATTAATAGACAGAAATACAAAAAACAGAGAAAAAACAAGTTAAAATTGGTCACAGATTTGATTGTATCCACTGTTTTGACAAATTTAAAGAGGAACTGAGTAATTGAACACTTCAGTGAATGTTCAAAATGGCAGATGACAGATATTTTTTGCTATTTTTATTATATTTACCATCATTATTAGTGACCTGCTATTATTATTATTATTATTAACGTGCATAAATTCATGACTAATATGCTTTGTATGTGCAAGTCTAGTCTAAGCTGAGGTCCATAGACACCTAGTATCAGCAGAATCGCCTCTGTTATTATTATAAGTGTATAGTAGATAGTGTTTTAGGGAACTAAGAGTCATTTAAAGTTCTATACAACACAGTGAGGGGGCCATTAGTTCTTCTTCTTCTTCCTGTTCTCCCCAGAGCTGAGTATAATCAGAGGAAAAGTGCATTTTTGTTTCTTGTTGGACATAAATGAACTAAAATGACTCTAAATTTGGCATTATTTGGCCTATTTCTACAGGATTTTGTATCTACCGTATGTGCTCAGAGGCAGTCGAAAGAAGAGAAGGTGTGTTTTGAATCTAGTGTTATAGTCGAGACCACACAGACCGAGACCAGAGCATATCAAGACCGTGACAAATCCAAGACCAGACCAGAACTAGTGTAAAATACAGTGTAATACAGTGTAAAAGATTCCAGGGAACAATAAAAAGAGTCAGTTTTGTGTCAAAACTCATGGAGGTTAGTGTTTGGTGAAGATCAGAACAAGATTTTTTATTGATTGTAAAATGGTTGCGGTTTTCATCCCGAGAACAGCCAACATCTGAGAGTAAAAGTCAGTCAGAAACCTACAATGTTACGTATATTTGAAGGTGTTTAATATTAAAATAACTATTATATGTGTCTCAATAATAAACTACAGCTTATGTATAACCCAAAGATTATGAGTTCAAAACCCACAACTGTGACCTTTATTTTATTTCTAAAGTCTTATTTTGGTAGTGACTTACTTCCTGTCCCGTCCCCAGACTTGAAGCCCCCTCCCCTGCCGCCCCAGAGCCGGAGGAACACTCTGGGCTGTCTGCGAGGGGCCGAGGGCGGTGGCATCCTGCGCAGCGTCTCGGCGTCCGACAGCATCAGCATCATCCCCAGCTCCGAGGTGGCGTCCCAGCTCAGCTCCCCGGCGACGGGCCCGGGACGCGGCGAGGGGGCGTCCGGTTGCCACGGGCGACGGGGCATGATGCAGGCCATAAAGAACGAGAGACGGGCCTCGAAGGTGAGACCGGAGCCGAGGGTTGTGTCTTTAAGTTAGAAAGAAGCAAAAGATCGATGTAATAAATGAATAACAGCTAAAAAAGAGACGTTACAGAAACAAAGTCCACTATAATATTTAGAAATATGTTTGAATATGAAGCTGTGGTCGTTTTTTTACAGTGCACACATAGACTTTGGTTTATATTATGCACCAAAACATCCAACTTGACCTCATTATGTGCTATTGACATTGCAGCAAAGACTTTTTCTTAATTTGCACATTGATTCTTTTTTAACTTAATAAAGTTTTTCAAATGTTTTGCTATTAGTCACTCACATAAAAGTAAATTAAGAGTAAATAAATGGTCTAATCAGTCTGTGAACAGCATTCTTTATGTTCCAATGTTCCAACTTGAAGGACATAAAGACAGTGAACATGAATAAACCGTCTTAGAGCACACGAATGCAGCATAACACACATAAAATGAAACTCTAACAATGGAACGACCACAATTACAAACTCAGATCAAATTGAGACTAAAGTTAAACGTTGTATGGTCCAAGAGAAGTCTATGTTGTAAACAAATGAAGCAAACAAAGACCCAGTCCAACCTTTGACTTTCTTTTTGTCAGTGGAAAGGCTTTGTCCATTATCGTGTATTTTGTCATCCTTTAAAATCCAATTTAATCAAAGACAACAGAACTCCTGGCTTTAAAGGATTGTCTTCAGCCAATGAATTATATTAAATGATAATATCTCAAACACTTGGCGAACTATTTTAAAATGGATCTGATGAAATGTAGAAGAAGTTTCAAAACTCTTTCACACTTCTCTATTCTTTGTTTCCTACTTTCTCTTCTCTTTTCACTTCATTTTCCCTTTTCTTTCTGGTTCCAGGTGCTGGGAATAGTCTTCTTCCTCTTCCTCATCATGTGGTGTCCCTTTTTCATCACTAACGTCACTTTCGTGTTGTGCCGCGGCTCCTGTAACGAGTCCTTGCTGCACGACCTTTTGAACGTCTTCGTTTGGGTGGGCTACATCTCTTCGGGGGTCAACCCTTTGGTGTACACTCTCTTCAACAAGACTTACCGGAGAGCGTTTTCCAGCTACATCCGCTGTCGGTACAAAGTCGGGGCAAACGCTCCCGGGAGTAAGACCCTTTTAGTCCCGCCCCCTTGTCCGTCGCACGCCGTCACGCCTTTGCTCGCGGGCGGCAAAACGGGCATGGACCGCAATAGTAACTGTCGAAACGGCGGACGGGGCGACAACGGACGGTTAGCGGTGGATCCCGAGGACACCACGGACGACGGGACGCAGTTCGGAGGGGTTTCGTTAAGCGTCTCCGAATGCCAGAACGTAGGCGTGCTTTCGGAAACTGAACCCGAAACGGAATTAGTGCAAGAGCTGTCGATCATCAGCTACAGCCCGGCGTCCAGGGAACTCACGAGCAGCGTGTGATGGTGAATAAAGACGGTTATTTTTGGATATGTTTTCACCTCCGAACGCTGGAACTAGTGTTGAATCCACAGCGACTGGTTCGTGGATGCTCTAAATGTGCAAGAACTTAAGGATTCATCCCCACGATATTACGTCTTGGGGGAAAATTCACATCAGTCTTGTCATTTTTGGAACGAGAACAAGCATCTCCGTGTTTTGAACCAATACTTCCACTTCACCCCAACATGCTTAGGTCTAGTGCATGTTGAGAGGGTAACAGAAGAAGAAGAAGAAGAGCTTTCCGTCATTATCGTGAAGTGGATTGAAGTGACCCTTAATGGTGGCTCTTGGTGTTTGGAGCGCCATTGTCTGAGGGTCAAGGCCTTCCTCGAGCCTCAGTGCGGTTGCATGTGGATTCCCTTCACACGCAGCAAACTAAACCAAATCGTTATTTTTTCTGACTTCTGAGCATGTAAAATCAAACTAATCCAGCGTCATGACACAAAGGAGGATCTGGAAACAGAGGTGAAAAGACCTAAAGGAATGTACAAGGCCACTAGTCTCCGGTGGTGGACTCACAGTGCCATCTGGTGGTCACTGACGAACGCACACCCAAAGTGGTGAAAGAGGAGTCGACGGTTCCCCCTCGAAACGTCCGAGGGGTTCAAGAGCTAAACACACGGCACAGGCCTTGGGTCCAACACAGACGTCAGGCTCGTTTCCTTCAAATTAGAATCAAAATAGAAAACTCCCCAATGTCTTAATGTGTTTCCAATCACGAAAGCATTAAATACAAGATGGCTGTACAGTTCCCATGAATAAAAATGCACATTAACTCTTAGTTTTCTCATCATTGGATCACTGACTTGTCCCTGAGCTAACCATCAAATCTGCAATACACTAGAAAGAAGGTTGAATATTTGTTTTTTCTATGGTCCGCTCCATTGGAATATCAAAAAATATTGATTAGTTGTAGGTTTAAAAAAATAAAAAGGTGAAAAGATCTGCTTCAATTCGTTGAAAATGGTTGCATTGTCAAATCTAATGCCACATAATGCACTTTAAAAACACTTTTTACTTCGGTTTCATCTGTAGCTTGTGTCTCTCAAATATTCTGAAACATATTCAAACTAATTGGTCATTGTCTGATTTAATAAAAGCTGGCAATTTACCTAAAGTTTTGATGACCCTCGTTATTGATGTCAAAATGACCCTCAATACGTAACTTATAAACCCCATAGATGTCCTCTAAGTAGTAGGTTTGACCCAACAAATACAATATTATAAATTATTCTCATCACTTTATTCCTAATCATGGGATTTGATTATTGATAGTTTGATTTTCATTATGAGAACCCAATATCATGACCATTATAGTCACTTTATCCTGATTTTAGGTAAGATTATTGATGCTGAGCAGCCATTTTGTATTCATTTCTGACTCTAATAGTAGAATGACTGTAAAATATGGAGAGTAGAAGTACTGTATGGCCTCAATTAAAGCAAAAAAACATAAATCTCACTGTTGAAACCTCATTTATTGTTTGGGTTATTTCCCAAAGCTAATAAATGTCTCCAAATTCACAATATTTCCTTATTGCATTCTTGTATTCAACATCAAAAACAGTCAAAAACAGTCAAAAACATGTATCCAAGGCATCTCTGCTGTTTAAGATTCAATGTATTTTGGTAAAGTTTAAAGGTTTGGTCATGATTCAGGCACAAAAACATCTTAAGGTTAGAAAAATTGGGGCTACGTCCTTAAAAACACCACAAAATCACGACAATGTCAACATGAAACCTGTTTGTTTTGGTTCAGACAACTTTGTTAATGTTAGGAAATTATGTCTTTAATTTAAAATGACACAATATTGACAGACATTTTCATAGATTTTTAATACCAGCAGCCATTTCTTGTCTCTTTTGATGAATATTGCCACCACCCAATTACCCACCACTTTAAATAAATCATTAAAGTCACCATTTTTCTTCATAAATCTCACTAAATAATTGTATTTCTATCCCCTATAGAATCAATAAATGGTGTTTTTTTCTGGTGAGGTTCTGTCTGAAATGTCTGCACAGTTTCGTACACAATTTTAAAATCTTACGGAGCAAATAGACTGATGCATATCAAAGAAAAATCGATGTAATTTTGTACAAAGCAATTTAGAAAGTGAACTTTAGCAGCTATGTAGTTCAACAGAGCTAAATGCTAAAACTGAACAAACATTGTCATTTTTCTTCTACGTTAGCAATATTAAAGTAGCCGTCATTCTCCCCAGCGACTGACGTTCTCTTCGGGCATCAGTCTAGACCGGATCCACCTGAATGTACAACCTTTTTTACCCATAATGCCGTCTGATCGAGTCCGGAGCCTGAGGTCTGCTGCCGTCTCCGAGAAACAACTGTGTATAATTCTCTTTGTTTGCTACGGACTCAAACGGTGGTCGTTGGCGCCACATTTCTCTCCGAAAAGGGGAGGTCTTCATGAGCTAAAGTTGGTCAAGGTCTGGCCTCGAGGAACTGAGTTTGACGTTCGAAGGTTCCTCTCTGGCTGCGTTCACACTGGACCCAAAAGTGGCCCCGAAACAAACGATCCAAACTAAAAATGGACCAGATTCCAGTCGTTTTTACTTTTATCTTTGAAAGAGAGAAGAAATAAATATATAATCGCGACAGAAATGGAAATGTTTATGTAGGGTTCACTTAAAATTTCAGCAAAATTCACAAGTTTTATTTTAATTTGAAGGAGTGATTGCTTTCTGTTGTTTTGATTGATTAAAAAAAGTACCTCAAGGCAGCGTCTCGGCTCCACTTTCTTTTATCAAATTCCTTATTTTATTTTGTGGTATAGTAAAAGATAAAAGGAGAAGACATCATATACTACACTGTTAAAAAAAAAAAAAGTGTAATATTTTCAAAACAATAAATTACCTTCAAGGCAAAATACATCAACATAAAAAACACAAAAAATTACAAAATATTGGCTATTTTAACATCTTTAAGCTGAGTTATTTTTTAAAAATTATTTAGTTTGAATAAATATGAATTTTGCAGTTTAAATAAATATACAGTATATTTTACATTTTAGTTTATTTTATTAAATATCTTTATTTTATTGTGACCAACTGGTAACCACAGTCGTTTTCACAGATTTTTTCCTATATTTTCCTGCCTTTACATTCAAAAATATATTTACATTAGAATTATTTCTCCCTCAGTCTCTTTTCTTTTGATTTATTTGTTACTTTAGAGCAACATTCATTCATTTATTTTGGGTTACGTCCAGAGTGTTGTTATTAAAGCACTGTAAAAGTAGAATTTTAATCTTTAATCTTTGTTTTAATTTAACAACCGTTCCAATAAAACTAAATGTTATACTTTCTCAACTTTATTTCATTTTTTAATAAGTATACAAGTTATTTTCTTCTAATCCTGGATGACAAGCACAAAACAAACTCTGCATCATTGTTTTCAAAAGTCAGTCTGTCCACACTGTTTTTGTTAAATCAGAGTTAGGACAAAAAAAAAATGCAATAGTCTGGAAATGTTTAATTCTAGTTTTCATGCTGCTGTGATTACGAACACAAATTTCAACCTGAAGAGTCATTTAGATCCATTTTTCTCCAGTGTGAACACAGCCTCTCGTTCAGCCATTTTGTTTCTGAAGTATTGAACCGAGAGGACCTTCTGAAGCTGAAGCCGGACCGACCGACTCACGTTGCAATGTAATAACTGTATGTTACCTGTGTGTGCTCCAGACCTGGACCAAATCACTGCCTCTCACTGAGTTTTTTCAGACGTCACGGTGAAAACAAATGAACGTAATCGCTCTCAAAGCCTCTCGTTTGATCCAGGTTTGGTCGTGTTGAAATAACCAGAGCTCTTTAACGACACAGTTGATAAAGATTAGATTAACGCGTAAAAAAAAGGCTGGAGTTGGTCATTTTTCAGGCCATTTTCTTGTCTTATTGTCGTATTAATGATCTCTGTTAAAGCTAACGTAGGCAGTTAGGATTCATACACTTGCTCTGTTTTATGACCAAGAATAAACTCTATATAAATCCCTGTAGAAAGTTTAAGTACGCTATGGTTCTGATATTTATTTTATACATTTATCTCAATTTTGAATCGAAAAAATACGATTTGAAAGCTGCCATTGAAGAGAACATGTGCTCGCTAGCCATTAGCTTGTTAGCTTAATGTTTTGATATCCAACTAAACGCGAAGTAGTCGTAAGTTTTATGACAAACTTAGACAGAAAGAAAAGGTAACGCCTGAAAACTCACTGCATTTTGTGTACGTTTCGATCAATCACAAGGTTCTTTAGGGGTTAAAACGTAAATAAAATGCAGTATTTGGAGTAACCTCTTCTTTCTAAATGCTACAGAAAATGGCTAAACACACCCAATGATGTATTTGTAGTTATAATTTAATTTACAAATAACCTTAAACGATGAAACAATTGAAGAACCACCAAGAAAAGTAGCAATATTGGTCAGTATTGCTCCTCTAATACTGCACTCTAGTATTGGTAGTATAAGTACTCAATTATAAACTCTCCTTTTGCAAAAACAGATATCAGAACATCATAATAAGCTCATAACAAAACAAATTGAGGCACTTTATACCTTTTCTAGCTTTAAATGTGCTCAAAACGAGAGAATAAAATAACTCTATTTTGTGTTTTCTATCGACGATCCACAATAAGACGAGAACATTTATTTCTGACAATGACGTCCACGATAATACTTTTCTTTTTTTTCTTGTAATAGAATCGTAATTAGCACCTTCTCTGGTAAAAATAGACACGTTTTATCCGACGGTGTCATTAAAGAGCTCCATAACCAGAGCTGCAGGTTTAAACAAGAGTCGGACGAACCTCTTAAAACCTCTTAAACCAGCAGCGTCACACTTTTAAGAGTTTGTTTGTTTAAAATCGAAGAGTGGTGTGGTTTGTCTCGCTCTTGTGCACCTAATGCTCACGTTAGCTTCCTTTAAATGTGTCCTTTTGTTTTTGCAGTGGCAGTTCTTTTTTACATTTCGATTGTAAGTGTTTGTCTTTGCCACATTTTGAGTTTCTACAGCGACTAAACCATCAAACACACAATGTATATTTTCTTGATTTTGTGTGATGCTGCTATTTATTTATTAAAATATTATTCTAAAGTGGTGGCTGGTGCTTTTTTATTTTTATTTTTTAATTATTTTTGCAGGTGAATTTCTGCTCTAAGTCATTTTGAACTCACAGAAAAGGGAGCAGTGTCGAGGGAATCCTAAAATAGCAAGTGTTGTTTTGTAAATAGATGTGGGTTTTATTAGAGTTTGTGTTCAGCTCAGTTAAAACCAGAACAACACTCTCGATTGGCAAAGAGAAAGAGTTTTAGTCATAATTTAGTCTAGTTTTAGTCGACGATGTCTACAATAGATTTAGTTTCTGAAATATAAAGTAATATCTATAAATAAAATATAAAGGTAATGCATTTTCAGTGTTTTTCTTCAGTAATAATTTCTCTCTGAATGAAATGAAACTAGCTCTGACCTGTTACACATTTCACTCGAGTTAGTTTAGTCCAGTCTTAGTCCTGGTTTAGTCCTGGTTCAGTCCAAGTTTAGTCCAGTCTTAGTCCAGTTTTGGTCCAGTCTTAGTCCTGGATCAGTCCAAGTCTAGTCCTGGTTCAGTCCAGTCTTAGTCCTGGTTCAGTCCAGTCTTAGTCCTGGTTTAGTCCTGGTTTAGTCCAAGTTTAGTCCAGTCTTAGTCCAGTCTTAGTCCTGGATCAGTCCATTTTTAGTCCACTCTTAGTCCATTCTTAGTCCTGGATCAGTCCAGTTTTAGTCCAGTCCAGTCTTAGTCCAGTCTTAGTCCTGGTTCAGTCCAGTCTTAGTCCAGTCTTAGTCCAGTTTTAGTCCTGGTTCAGTCCAGTCTTAGTCCAGTTTTAGTCCTAGTTCAGTCCTGGTTCAGTCCTGTCTTAGTCCAGTCTTAGTCCAGTTTTAGTCCTAGTTCAGTCCTGGTTCAGTCCTGTCTTAGTCCAGTTTTAGTCCAGTTTTAGTCCAGTCTTTGTCCTGGTTTAGTCCAGTCTTAGTCCTGGTTTAGTCCAGTCTTAGTCCAGTTTTAGTCCTGTCTTAGTCAAGTTTTAGTCCTAGTTCAGTCCTGGTTCAGTCCAGTTTCAGTCCAGTCTCAGTCCTGGTTCATTCCAGTCTTAGTCCAGTTTTAGTCCTAGTTCAGTCCTGGTTCAGTCCTGTCTTAGTCCAGTTTTAGTCCAGTTTTAGTCCTAGTTCAGTCCTGGTTCAATCCAGTCTTAGTCCTGGTTCAGTCCAGTCTTAGTCCTGGTTCAGTCCAGTCTTAGTCCTGGTTCAGTCCAGTTTTAGTCCAGTCTTAGTCCTGGTTCAGTCCAGTCTTAGTCCTGGTTCAGTCCTGTCTTAGTCCTGGTTCAATTCAGTCTTAGTCCTGGTTCAGTCCAGTCTTAGTCCTGGTTCAGTCCAGTCTTAGTCAAGTCTTAGTCCTGGTTCAGTCCTGTCTTAGTCCTGGTTCAGTCCAGTCTTAGTCCTGGTTCAGTCCTGTCTTAGTCCTGGTTCAATCCAGTCTTAGTCCTGGTTCAGTCCAGTCTTAGTCCTGGTTCAGTCCAGTCTTAGTCAAGTCTTAGTCCTGGTTCAGTCCTGTCTTAGTCCTGGTTTAGTCCAGTCTTAGTCCTGGTTTAGTCCAGTCTTAGTCCTGGTTTAGTCCAGTCTTAGTCCTGGTTCAGTCCTGTCTTAGTCCTGGTTCAGTCCAGTCTTAGTCCTGGTTCAGTCCAGTCTTAGTCCAGTCTTAGTCCTGGTTCAGTCCTGTCTTAGTCCTGGTTCAGTCCAGGTCTAGTCCTGGTTTATACCTGAAGCTATTATTATAATAAATGGTGCGTGGTAAAGGTTTATTAAATGTTGATAATTATGACAGCGTCAGATTGATCTTCATTTTAATAAATCAGAACCAAGGACAGCGACATTAACCTGGATCCAAACAAACAGCAACAGCGCCGCTCAGTGGACACCTTCAGAAACGCATTATTTTACAGTCATTTCCTTCAAAAAATAAAACCCTGGCGTTTTACCTGAAAATACCCAACAATAGGTGACAATAAACTTCTATTTCACAGCTTGAATCTAGTGTGGTGTCAATTAAAATCGAAATATAAGCCTTTTTTTAATAAATGTAAATCTAAAATGTGGCTTGGTGTCTGTTTATTGATTATCTCTTGTTAAACGAGGGTCTCTTTCACGCTTTGACCCCGGACCCTCTCTGTTCGAGCCCGGGACCCGCTCGGAGAGAAGTGGGTGGCGGCCTCGGATTTTTTCGGAAAACCTCGGAAAACTTCGGAGACGCAGGCGCCTTTCGTTCCGTCGAGTTGTTGCTGCGTCTGTTTCAGCGACAGACGTCAAGTTCACGACGAGGAGCGGCGGAAACACAAGATCAGGATTTCACAATAAAGTCTCGTGTCGTAACAGTTTCGTATCAATAATAGGATAATTACTTAAAACCACAATTCGTCACAATTTGTCACATTTCACAGAGCATAATGTGACGATATAATCAGACATATTCCTAACAACAAGAAGAAAGGGTTGTTTTTAAGTGTTAAGTGGACTGAGAGTATCAATACATTACTGATAATATTGATAACCATTAGGTATCAATAAGAAAACACATAGGGCTCTGAATTTTTACTGTATTTCGATATTTATTTATTTTATACTACTACTTGGTTCCATACTTTGTCATTTTTTATTTCTTTGTGTCTATTTAATCTTTATTTATCCAGGAAGGTTTGAAAAGCACCAAGAGGAGAGAATATTTAAACTCCACACAGAAAGACCCTGGACTCAACACAGACACATCCTGAACATTTCCTTTGTGTAATTTTAAACTATACTTTAAATTTATATTGTATTAAAAGATGGTATTTATTATTGTTTCTGTGCCGGTCTTTTCCATCACATTTATTTTTATCTTTAGGGTTTGTAATAGACCATGTAAACCAATTGGAAATAAGGATTGTAGATTATGTTTATTACCAATATTTTATTTTATTTATTTTATTATTTATTATTTTAATTTTATATATTTTTTGTAATTTATTTTTATTTTTTTCATTTTTTTTGAATGAATGAATGAATTTTTTTTTTTAAATTATTTTATTTTATTTTACTTTTTTATATGGACAGTACTAATAAATTGGACCAGACCAGATGCATTGTTTGAATGTGACAACACATGCTCATTTTCAACACCTGTCCATAGGAGGCTTTTTAAGAAAAAATATTAGTGTGAACAAAACGTCTTTAAGCATTAGAATTAGTAAATAGACCAGTGTAAACAAGACATAATCATTTGTAAACTACTAGTCTGATTAAACTATTTCCCTGACTTTAAACCTGTTGTTGTAGCTGAATAAATAAGCTTTAAACATGGAGAAATTGATGATAGTAAGGTCCAGTGCAGAGAAACGTTACACTTATCGCTAATCGTGTGTTTTACTTTGAAGCTTTAACCGGAAGCTCTTGTTTTAACCCTGTTTTGCAGCTTAACACTCCGCTTTTCGACGGACGCTGCCTTGGAAACGACTTAAATCCCGTGCACGCAGCTGCGTTGGTGAAACACGGACCCAGATTTCCACACATCAAAGCCTCCCACCTCCTCTTTCTCCCTCCCTTTTTTTTAATTTAAATTTTTCATCTCTTCTTCTTCATCCATCCATCACCGCTCCGTCCTCTACATCCACCCGACGAGCCATGGACGAGCTGCGACGAGCCGCTTGACCGAGAGCAGCGCGTTTGAACCGAGGCGTAGTGGATCCTGCCCCAAACGCATCCAGGTAAATCTATTTCTGATCGGCTTTGGATGTGACAGAAGCGCTGCGCACATTTACGCGCTCGTCTGGAGGCGTCATCCACAACCACTCAAGCCTCACTCTCTCGTTTTATTTGCTTTTTTTTTATTGGTTTTCTTCGTGGTTTGCGTCGCTAGCTCTGCTCTGGGGTGGTCAGGTGTCTCAAAATGTCAGCAGTTGGCGGATGTGGCGCGGTTTGGCTCGGTTTGGCGCGGTTCTACGGGGAGCAGAGAGCGAGCAGCAGGGGTTTGTTTGGAGGTGTGCGCACAGGATTAGACCGGGCTTTAGATACCGTCTGTTTAGCTATAAATACAAGTACGCCAGGCCCAGGAGTGTTTCCAGGCGACACCCTCTGCTCCTGGAGGAATACCTGAGGATAGGACCAGGTTAGGAACGTGACCGTTTAATACTGGTTCAGTCGGAGCTGCTACAGAAGGGAACAATATTGGTTATAAATACTGATGATAAAACCTACCATCATTCATTGGGTAAAGGTTCTTAAATCAAAATGAGTTCAAATCATGGTACAATGAATATATCACAGTCCAAGCTGTTTGTGTTAAATATATGGACATGTTGATTTTGCAGCAGAAGCCTTTAAGTCTGCAACTAACAATAATTATAATAAAAATAAATAAATAATAACAATATGTTTTATTTAAAAGCGCTTTCAAAACACCCAAGGACACTGCACATAGTTAAAAGCAAAGGAAACAACCTAAAGAGACAAAATAAAATGAAATAACGTGGACTAAAAGGAGAAGGACAGTCTGGAACTGTTTATAATTATGTCTATAGTCAATTTTTGGATTAATAATGAGATAATGAAATGCGTAAGGACCTGGATTAACAAAGAAGAGTGTGAAATACTTGGAGTTTTATTGTTAATGTTTAAAACTGATGGTAATAAAACAAAAAAATCACTAATTTTTACTAAATCTGAAACTGAGGACAGAGCAGAGACACATAAAGACGGATTTATATCAAAAACACTAAATGTACATCTCTTTGAAAGTTTCTGTGGATTTGTGAACACCTCAGAGAGCAATTCATCCATTATTAATTCAGCTGACGGTTATAATCGATTAATCCGATTAGTTGTTGCAGCCTAAGAGCCTTTCACTGAGACATAACCCGAGCCACATTATGAGCTCAATCATAAATCTGTAAATATTCATAATTATACATTTCATTAGACTCTGTTTTTAAATCCCCAAAGCATTTAATCATGTTCAATCCTGCACAGACATTAAAAAGAAATAATATCAAGTAAAATACAGCAAAAAAAGTTGGAATTATTTAATATTATTGTGTTTATTGATTCATTTATGGCTTGGACTGACTTTGAAGGCAACTTTCTGACATGAACTGAATGAAATCTAATGGATAAACTACACAATAGACACAGTGAAGCCTTAAGAACTCACCTCTGAAGGGTTTATTAGCTTCGATGGCTTTTATTCTTATGTGATATCATCTTAAATAGGTCAACCAGAAGAAATGGTGGCAGTGCAATGGGATTCTGAGTTATTATAGACAACAGAAACAAAAAAGCAACAAAAAAAACACTATAAAACTTCACAGAGACAGATACTGTGGCAAAACTCAGATGAAGTTGTTAGCTTTATCATAAATATCCAATAAAACTCTGTTAAACTTGCTGCACTTTTTAAGTTTAAAAGAGAATTACAGCCTGACTCAGCCTTTGTTCTTAATGATTTTTTTATTTTTCTCGACGTTATGTGCCATCTTTATGCATCTCTTCCTCAGTCCAACCCGTGTTTTTCAGATTTGCTAAAGCTACACGACAAATGGAGAAGCCCTATTCATTATTTACGTAGCGTCATCATACGGCAACGACACCGGGAGCGAAGACGGCACTTTGAAAGAAAAAAAACAAAACAAAACAAAACAGGAAGTGGACTGAAAATAGCTGCTCCGCTGGCGACAGATTCACTGAGTCCGGTCTTTTGAGCAGCAGCTGAGGCCTTCCACTCCGACGGTGATTAGATAATGCGTCGCTTTTGTGAGCTACAGTACAGAGCTGTATTCATACGAGACGCAGCTCAGACGGGCTTCAGCTGATTCCTTACGTAATCCTCGAGGAAGGAGGGCAGGCCGGGCTAAAAGAGCGTTAAGTGCAAAACTAAACGGCCATTCGTGAGTTCAGTGAGTGAGCAGAGAGGGAACGATGGGAGATTTAAAGAAAACCCATTGATAAGTATAGAATCCATTCACTTTACTGCCATTTTAACTCATTTTAAATCCTGACAGATCAATTTTAATCGTTTATCTTAAAGAAATAATACGATTTTTATTGTATTTCTGTCTTGTTGTGTCCAGAAACAGTTTACTCTGCATCCATTGGTAAAAATTCAACTCAAATCCACAGAAATCTGGCTAATTCTTTGTTTAGAACAGAAAAATAATTTAATTTGCTGCACAGGATTGTCTTTATGATTAAATCAAAAGGGAAATATGTCTTGGGCAAAGTACAAATACACACATTCATACAGTAACCAGCAATTATCAAGTGCAAAATACAACTTATTGAGCTAAAAACTTTTCAGAATAAAGCTAAGAGAAAAAAAGAATAAAACAAAGCTGAAAGAAAAAAGAAAAAGCTGAATAAAATTAATTAATAATCAATCCAAATATTGTGTTTTTGATGCTTTTAAATGACATAGTAGCAGTGTATTAGAAATGTTGTCTGTGAAATATAGCCAGGCTTCACAGAAAATCAACACTAAAACGCTCGAGTAGGCTTTACTTTCTGCAGCCTGTGAGCACCTACGGCAGCCCTGCAGGGACACAAACCCAGTGGGAATAGGTCAGATGATGATTTCACTTTTTATTTCGCTTTTCATTCATAAAAGAAACACATTTCTCTGGGTTCTTTGTTGGAACAGGACGTGAAAGTAATGAGACTAATGGCTCCAGTGAGATTTAATGATATTTTGCAAATGTATTCACTATTATTCCATTCTCTTCTACTGCAAAAAAAAAACAGAAATGCTTATGAGATAATTGATGACATAAAGCAGTGTCATTAAACTTGAACAGAAGACTAATCACATTTGCTGACAAACAGATTATTTAATTCAAGGAGGCAGACACTGTCTAAGTTGATTAAATTTCACATTAAAAGCTGCACAACGAGAAAGAAGATGCAGCATGTGAAGCTTGTTCAGTTTAATGGTGTTTGTTATTGCTTGATACAGTATAATCTCATGTTTTCAAGTGGGTTTTATGCTGTTATCTGGTGATATCTGTCTTCCAGCCCTTTTACTGTTCCCTAATTGAAAGCTGTAACAGTCTTTTTGGCGGAGGCTGCGGCTGGTGCTGTAAAACACGGAGGATAATTAGGATTCCAGACGTGAACCGTGCTGTCAGTGATCTGTATTTCAGCAGCGATCTCTTCTTCTCGAGCCCGGTCTCTGCAGAAAACACATTAAACACAGCTATAGCTTTTCCAGACGCTCGTTCCTTTCCCGTCGAAGCTCTTCCTCCCGACGGAGCTTGTTCGGTTTCGACGCTCGCATCTGGTTTTAATGTTTCCAGGTGGAACAGACAGGCTTCAGTTGTCCGTGGTTTTTTATTTCAATGTGGTGGTTAATGGTTTGAATCTGGGTTCATAGAGGAGCGTCTTCAGAGAGAGCGATGTGGACGATTACAGATCTACTCCAGGGCTTTTCAGAAAGAGGCGTTAGAAAGTAGGAAAAATGTTGACAAGAAGTGAAAAGTTCTTAATTGCAAAGACAAATATTGCACTTAGGCTTCACCAATTTCAGTTAAGAGATATATTTTGTTTTTATTTTGACCTACAGGTTGTTTTTAAGGAGGACTTTACCACATTTTGTCTTGAGACTTGTGTTTTTTATTTAGAAATGCAAAATCTAGATGACATTGTGATGCAGTTAATTATCCAAGTGAAGCTAACAGAGCGCTCAAGGATTATAATATTCAGAGCCACTTTGACTCATCATGAAGAAAAATACAACAATTTGCAAGAACAACTGAGAAAAGAGAAGATAAATGATGAATTAGCAGGTTTGAAGAAACAGTCTGTTTCTGAGAGCTCAGAGACGCAGTCGTGAAGGTTAGCCACGTTAATGTTATCGACGTAGCATTAGCATCAAAGACATATTGTCAGGATGACTTTGTGAAAACTTTGTGAACCAAAATGATCCTCCATAACATTCTGCTGCATTTCTGAACTTTTTAACTCGTTTAAATAATTGGTCGGACAATGATTTTGACGTCAGCAAAGTGTGATTTTTTTGTATTTGTTGATATTGTGACGAGGATAAATGAACCAGAATGATAAACTAATGTCAGATTGATTTTTGTTGTTGTGTAGAAGTTGATTTCTTTCATCCTTTTTGTTAAGTGTTCTATTGTTGATACTCTGAGATAATTTTTTTAATATACCGTAGTGTTTTCACCGTGTTTTTAGAGTGTTTTTCGCTGTGTTTTTGTAGTGTTTCTGCCGCGTTTTCATAGTATTTTCGTAGTGTTTCTGCCGTATTTTCTGAGTGTTTTTGCAGCTTTTTCTAAGTATTTTCGTAGTGTTTTTTCGCAGTGTTTTTGTAGTGTTTCTGCCGTGTTTTTAGAGTGTTTTCGGGGTGTTTACGGAGTGTTTTCGCAGTGTTTTTTGTTGTGTTTTTGCCTTGCTTTTGCCGCGTTTTTGCCATGTCTTCCCCATGTTTTCCTCGTGGTTTCCCCATGTTTTCTCCGTGTTTTCTCCGTGTTTTCTCTGTGTTTTCCCCATATTTTCCCCATGTCTTCCCCATATTTTCCCCATGTCTTCCCCATGTTTTCTCCGTGTTTTCCCCGTGTTTTCCCCATATTTTCCCCATGTCTTCCCCATATTTTCCCCATGTTTTCTCCGTGTTTTCCCCGTGTTTTCCCCATATTTTCCCCATGTCTTCCCCATATTTTCCCCATATTTTCCCCATGTTTTCTCCGTGTTTTCCCCGTGTTTTCCCCATATTTTCCCCATGTCTTCCCCATATTTTCCCCATGTTTTCCCCATATTTTCCCCATGTTTTCCCCATGTTTTTCCCGTGTTTTCCCCGCGTTTTCCCCGCGTTTTCCCCATATTTTCCCCGCGTTTTCCCCATGTTTTCTGCGATCCGGCCCGGCCCTGCTCTCTCCGTGTTACTGCCTCGTTATGAAACCTCTGATCAAACCCTTCATCTGTTATTTCCACCGGCGCTGTCCCGGTCCCATATCCATCCTGAGTCAGCGGTTCTGAGCTCTCTCATCGCCGTGGTGATCGATCAGCTCCGGCTCTCCGTGGCAACTGTTGCTAGGGGCAGCGTTTTGGAGGAGACTCAGATGCAGGTGCTGCTCTTGATGGGTTTAATCGATGAGTCCGTCCGCTCGGTGCAGACCTCTGTATTCATCTGTGGATATGAGCAGATGTTGAGCACGACGCTTTTATCCATCGATCTGAACCCGCTCCCTCGGGCCTGAAGTTTGTATTTACCACAAATACAAAAACTATTAGTTTACTGATAACATATTAATGCATGGCAGACACAATATGACCCAGAGCACTTTGTTTGAATTAGTAAAAAGCCTTTATTAAATAATGACAAGTTATACAACCCCAAACGATGCATTTGAGGACACTTGTTTCACACTGTTTCATTACAATTTTGCACATTATCTTTAAGTTTGTGTAGGTTTTCCTGTCAGACTTCACAATAAACACTTATTTACAATATTTAACTGTCTTCACCAGTACAATATTGGTAATGTGTACTACCAGTTACACAATCTGCAATTTACTCTTTTTCACTATTTATCCATTAATTGTACATACGCATAGTCTATTTTAGTTTAATTTGTTTTAGGATAGTTTTTAATTTACATATGTATAGTTTATTTTAGTTTATCTTTTCTTAGTAGTTGCTGCTTTTACTGTTCCTCTGCAATTTCCCCAATAATTAATTATTAATAAAGACTTAAAATAATGTCTAATTGGCAATTTTCTCCAGTGCCCATGACCTGAAGATGGTCCCAACAACACAAAGTTATACTGATTTGTCCTTTAAATATAAGGAACAACCATAAAAAGGCGGAGTGGACTTCAAAGTTAAATTAATAAAGCCCAAAGTTACCATATTCTGGATTTACTGAGTTCAGGAAGTGTGATGAAAGTTGTGGGTGGTGCTTAATGTCAGTGTCACGCCACAGTGCCTTGATGCATATTTATTTGACAGAAGCATTAGTATTTCCCCTAAACTTAACCACGTAATCCTTACCGTAAAAGTGTCTAAAACAATAAAATAACATGAAACTGGCAGAAAAAAAGGAGACAGTTCATTCACATTGACGGCAGATCTTGAGGATATATGTGGAGACTCCGCTTACAGCACCAGTCACACGTTGTTTGTACATGACACTCACTCTGAGGCTGTACGAGTGATTTTTATGCTTAAATTGAGTTGGTATTGTTAAGCAGTTGGCGTAGGGTTTTGTTTTGACGTCTATACAGTGGCTTTTAGTGGAAATTACATTGTACTTTTACATTAAAATGATAAATAAGTACTACAGACATGAAGCTTTTTGATCGAACAGGTATAAATGTCAAATATTAATGAAGTAGTTACCTTTGAGCTTCAGTACGGAGCAAAAAAAAATGGTTTTGTGTTATTCCGTTATATTATTTTAAGGCCTATAGTAGTTGTTCACAGTGTTAATAAACGGTGACCATGAATTGAATATGAAGACGGACATTATTACAAGTCGCTAAACACATTTCAAACATCTCCGTTGCTCCTCTGTGTTTGGTTAAGTTCATTTATTTTAATTACCATCTGTTTCTAGTAACCTCTGTGGAAATTAGCCCCGACTGTGGAGAGCTATTTAACGGAATCTGCCGCACAGTTGTTTAAAATCAGTTTCAATGCTGTTTAGTCGTTAATATGTTCACTTTTCTTTTGGAGGATATCGATTTTGATGCTTTTTTCCGTGCTCTGGGGATGTAACGGCGTTGAGTGGCGTTTCTTCCTCCAGATCCTCGCTCAGTGCCGTCTGGACCGGACTCAATTAAAATACTTTACTTCCTGTTCACTCTTTTCAGCAGAAGGACTTGATTTGGCCCAAAACAGCAGATTGGCCACAGATTTATTGAGCGGTGAAATGAGGACACTGGCCTTTTATGACGATTTGGAGCGTTGTCATGAAGCCTGTTACATAATCATAAAGCATTGTGCTGTAAAAATAACCTTAAATCTCACAAACAAATCTCATACGTTATGTTTTTTAGCTGTATTATCCTGACATCTATTTATATCTCACGGTTTAACTTGAGCATAACTGGTTTTAAGTGGATTTAAATAGGTTATAGATGGATTTGGACAGGTCTGAAGTGGTTTAACCAGTTAACCATGTTTGGATGGCTTTTAATTAGTAGAAGTAAAATGAATTTAACCTGGTTAGAAGTGAATTTGGACAGGTTTAAAGTAGTTTAAACCTTATCTCGATGGAAAGATAGGCTACAGTTGTTTTAACCGTTGAAAAAAATAGTGTGTTATTGAATTGATGTCAAAACCAGGAAATTTGGAAACTAAATAATTCATTTTTGGCTCTAAGATGTGTTTATATTGCCATAAGTTATTATATTTTGGATATAGTGAGAGTTTGCGATGCATGATGACAGGTTGCAAAGGTAGCAAAGTTGCTAGCTGCTAATGCTAATGGATTAAAAAGTTTCATAAAGCCTTAGTGGAACATATTGTAGCTTGTCAGTGCATCCATATATATACAAACTATTGTTAAAGTAACGTGACTTCATTATAATCACTATTTTGCCTCAAGAAAACAACATTTGAAAGTGTGTTTTTAAAGCTAATATATGTTAGCATTAAGCAGCAAGCAGTTTTTTGACCTGGCTATTTACATAAAAACTGGACAGAAATGTGAAAAGGACAATGACACCACTTATGTTTTAATCCTCACGTCATATTTTCTGTTCTTTTTATGTTTTTCAATAAGAACCCACTTCTTCAAACTAGCCACAGCTAACTGGATCCACTCTTATTACTGGAAATGATTTTGTGCAGTTGTTAATCAGCCATTATGCTCTATCTATCTTTCCTTTTCCTGGTTCCTGTGTCATTCTCAGTCAGTGTAGGGGTTTGATAAAGTGGGACAGTGGCCCGTCGCGTCTCTTTAACGTGACCCGTCTCTGTCAGCGTCGGGCCCAGAGTCCTGCACCGGTTTGAGGCCAGTTCGCTGCCAGGTCACGTGGTTCTGCCGGATGACTAGCTGCAATCGCGCTGAGGCCGACACATTTAATTGTGAGAGACGGGGGTCGTGGAGTGGGGCACGAGGGCAGTTCTCACAACACACTACAATGGTCACACTACAGAGACATTTACCCCTTCTGTGGGCTGTTTACTCGAGAGCAGGCTTCCAGCTAAAACTAAAACAACGTGCTAACTTTAGAGGCTTGAAAATGGGATAAAGAAAAGTTAGCCTCTACCTTTCAACAATCAAATTTTCCTAATGGTTATTCATTTATACTACTTTTTGGTAAATAATTTATAATATTGGTGGTGATTGAAGTCATTTTTTAAACCTAACACCCCTTTCTCTGCTAAAGCTTGTGAGCCCCAATTTGATTAGTGGCCATTCAAGGTATTACAACAAAAAATAAATCCCCTTTTTTTCCCTTTTTTTGACCAAAAAAGCATGATTTTGTAGCATTTACTGTCTTTTTTCATATCCCAGACTTTTTCTCTATAAAAAATCCTTGAATATCGCCAAAAAAACATGACGTCAACGCTCTATTCCATCTTGGCGCCCATTGGTCAAAACAGACCACATTTATTTACTTGTTCAGTGTCCTGTTCTAATAATACATCCATGGTGAGCGCCTACGGTAGCCCTGCAGGGACATGCTGTTGTCTATGAACAAACCACTGGGAAACAGGCCAGAATATGATTTTAAAAATGCAAAAACTGAATCAAATTTTGTTTGTACATGTCCTCACCGTTCATGCCTGAGGAACTAATGCAGTGGTGTCAAACTCAAAGTGGTGAGGGGCCACAATCATTAATCAGAATCCTTTCTGGGGCCAAAGATGATGGCATTTGGAAGCTTTTATAAAAATTTGGATGCGAGATTTAATCTTCATTTAAGTCTTTTAACATTAATTTCCTCCTTTTATAGAAACTGTTTGTAGTTTGCAGGTTTTTGTTGGACTTGAACAGGTTTAAGTCAGATTTGAACTGGTTTTAGATGGATTTGAATTGGTTTTAATTGAATTTGAACAGTTTTTAGTTGAATTTGAACAGTTTTTAGTTGAATTTGAACAGTTTTTAGTTGAATTTGAACAGGTTTTAGTTGAATTTGAACAGTTTTTAGTTGAATTTGAACAGTTTTTAGTTGAATTTGAACAGTTTTTAGTTTAATTTCAACAGGTATTAGTTTAATTTCAACAGGTTTTATTTATCTTTGTAGCAAAAATAAAATCCATTAAAACCTAGTGCCAAAAATATCACTTTCCAAATGTGCTGAAGGGCCACATAAAACATTGCAAAGGGCCGCATTTGGCCCCCGGGCCTTGAGTTTGACATGTGTGAACTAATGGATTGAGAAGAATAGAGCTTTAAATCTGCTTTTCCAAGAATTAAAAATACAAATAGTGGGGGTTTCCAGGTGATAGATGTTTTTTGTTTTGCCCACGTTACAGTCTATTGCTTTAACACACAAACCTTGTCGCTAACATTAGTTACCAGTGGTTTTATGTTTGTTGTCGTTGTATTTCCATCTCCTCAAACTCCCGAGAGATCACTTTATTTGTGCCGTTGTCGAGTGTGAGCCGAGCCTAAGTAAACCTTCGTAAATCTTCCTCCTCTGCAGTTACACAGAGACATAATGGCCTGTCAGTGCCAGCTGTAGTTTTAATGGCCGGTTGTCACGGTGTCCTTGAACGCATCACTGGCTGTAGAAATTGTTCCCGCCGCATTATCACTTCACCTTGAATTGAGATTTATGGCTGTTTTTTAAGTGCAACTCATTTCAATGGCGTTGAGATTAAGCACTTTACACTTAATGTAGCTAATACCCGCTAAACCAAGCGCTAAGTTGTGCTTTTATTAAGTTTATACCAAGTATGGAATGATATAATATTCTGGCGTAAAGGAAAATATCACGCAGTATCATTGTGGTCATAACTTAAAGTGCTTTTAATTTCCAGGTTAATGGGACGTACTGAATGGAAATGTTTCAGTTGTTATCAAAGTAAAATAATGATTGATACAGATAAATATTTTCCATGCAGTTCTTTAAGACAGGGTTTTAGACTCAACTTGGCGATTGGAAGCTCAAGAGGCTCAGAGTCACACACATTAGAGAAAAAAACATTTAAAAAAGTGATTAGAGCGACATTTTTAATCCAGAGATAATGCATTTTTTGTGACACTCTGCTCTTGACACTTATTTATCGGTTGTTTTGTATCTTGTTGTTGTTTAAGAAGAAAAACCTCTGTTGAGAAGCCATTTTTTACTCTGTTGTGTTTGCATTGCTTTCATCTCTTAAACTCAGAGTTCACGTTGATATTTCTAAATCGATGATTACAAGCTACTGAATTAGCTTCTTTTCTCTGAATTATTTTAAATACCAAGACTACATGAATGCAGCATTAGACTGTGGACTAATCGTAGTAAAACTAGCACTTTTTAGCAGAACACATCCTTCATTACAGTCTACAGCAGGCTTTGATGCTCCAGCTCATAAAGACAATAACCTCAGAGCCTTTAGAACAAGCTCGATTGAGATCTCGCTGAGCTTAAAGTAACACTCACTGGATTGAACGAAATAAAATGTCCTTTCCTTGAATTTTAGCCACTTTTTTGTCCAATGCTCAGTGAGACAGCCAATCAAACACCAAGGAGATGTTGAGCTGAAAAAGCCCAAATACTTCCTCAGAAACCATGACAACAGCCCGACAGAGCGGCAGACTGATCGAGGAAACGTGAGGCAAACTGTAAAAATCCCTCGACCCTTTTTGTTTTGCATAATTTCTTTTTAGGCAGGATCAGCGAGAAGGAGAAGGGGGTAAGCGCCGGCGTAATTGTGATCGTTTTGCACAATGGCTCTTCACCCGAGAGCATCAACAAATACAGACATCAAAGACGAGAGAGAGCGGGAGGAGGGGTGATGGGAGTTTGGAAAAGAGGCCAGGAAGAGCGTCTGGGAGCGGGGGGTGGGGTCGACGGGGATTTAACTGCAGTCAAAATATATACCGTCCAAGTCGAGCAACATCCAACTGCATCTGCCATTTCTGTGTTTTTAACAATTGTTCTTTTACATGTGACACAAAACTGTAAGAAATCCTATTATTTCAATGCATAGTTATTCCATTCATTTCCTTTTATTGTCAAGACATTCAGTAATGCAAATATCCGATACGATTTCCGATACACAGTCCACGATAATATCACGATACAACGATTCTACAGATATTGATCACGATATATCACGATATCTGAGAAAATGTCATGTCTTGTGATGTAATCAAGGTCAGTTTTTGCTTAGTCTCTCTTTTGCTCATATGTTTACATCTACAACAGCCCTTTTCCAGTGAAAATGGACTTTAAACAAACATCACAATATCTGTATCGCGATAATAACGATAATTAACGATAATGATAACGATACATTTAATATATTGTCCCACCTCTTGCACTACTGTGTCAATTTAATAAAATGCCACAGTAGGAATAATTTTATAAAATTTATTAATTGATTGAATGTCTTTGTTAAAATTGTGATTTTTTTGTGTTTTTGTTTTGTTATGTTTGCATTTTCTTCATCATTCATAGATTTGTTGCATTTAAAACTTAAGTAATCACTTTTATGTATGTACAATATTGTAACAAATTGCATTAGCCCTGATAATTTAACATCCTTCATAATTAAATTTTATTCTGTCGTTCTATTGTTTGTGCTGAAGTTCACAGCTGTATAAACACAGTTACAATAAGTATAGGAGTTAAATGTTTTGTCAGTCATTTTTGGTCAAATGCCGAACAAAACGTCCATTTCTACAACATCTAACCAAGCCTTTTTGAATTTTTGATTGTTTTTATTCCAGCGCCATGTTTTCATCCGTGTTTTGTTGCGTTTGCCGATGCCTTTGTTTCACCGACACTTGGCGAACGACCAGAGCCGCAGTATAATCCTGAATCAGAATAAAACATTAGCTCGGTTTCACTGCATTGGCTCAGAAACTGTTTTTATATCTGTGTGATCGCTTACCGCTGGCTCTACATCGGTTTCCAGCTGTTGGCTGTGAACTCTCTTTGGGGCCGGAGGGTTTTACCTGAAGCAGATTCGACAAAACCTAGACAAAAGTATTTCAAATTTTTCTACGATTTGTTTTTACAGTGTGTTTGGTCATTTACAGTTTGAATATTTCCAAAAAAACATTATATTTACATGTGTTTTGCTGTGTTTTGCATTTTTAGAAGCACACATTTACATTCTTAACGCTTATTTTTACTTACGACTCCATTATTTTAATTTAAAGTACAATAAATTACCTCTCAGAGCTCCATTCACTTCAAATCTTTCCTCGAAACAAAGCCTTAATCCACAGTCAGTGTCAAAATCCACACGACCCTCCATTAAACCCTGCCTCGCTGCTTTTATTTCATTAACATCCTCAAAGCGACCTAATAAACCGTTTAATGATATGCTTTTCTTCTATGGAACCAGCAGCTCTGGGCTTCGTTCACACTCCAGTAACACTGTCTGTGCTAATTAGACGCAGTATTACACATACCACTGTCAGAATATAGACTGTGAATATGCATCGGACACAAGGCCAGGATTTGATTTAGGAGCTTTTAGTTCAGATAAACGTAATGGTTACCGCTGTATTTGATTCCATGCATTTGTCTCTAAAGTTCTTGTTAAAAAAATACATCTAGGACTAAAAAATATATATTAAAAAAATAAATAATCATTGCAAAATCAAATAATTGCTAAAAGCATTCACATATTTTTTCTAATTATTTTAAAAACGTTTACTAGTTACAAAGGTATGGACAACATAACAGAGGGTCCTGGCTCCATTTCTGGGTCTGTTCACACCTGCACTGTTTAGTCTAGACTTCTGGACTTTCTCGTTTGGTCTGGACCGAGACCAAAGAGCAGCTGTTTGCTCTGAACCAAATCTTCAGATGAGAAACCATCAGTGGACCGTGGTTCAGACCAAACAGCTGCTCTTTGGTCTCGGTCCAGACCAAACTGAACCAAGGTCCGGGTCTTTTGTGATAAAAATAAAACCCACGAAGAAACAGAGGAGAATAACAGATCTCAGTCAGGTTTAAAAACACATAAAACAAATAGATTATGTTGTTTTACGTTGTGTATGGCTCTATTTTTCTTGCTACATGAAGCCATCTTCTTAATTAATAATAACATGTCTCTATAGGTCCTGCTCCAGTCTGATTATTGTATTTCTCCAGATTAATTGTAAAATCAGCTTCTGCAGAGACACATTCACCACAATAAAAGCTGTCTTTCACTACAGCGTCTCTGTTAAAATCACATATTTCTGTTGAATTCTATTGATATATTGAGCTAACACATTCATGTCTTATATGTTTTGATACCGGTTGGTGATGCACTAATAGCTCCAGCTCAGTGTCACGTTAAATGAGATATAACACGGTCCTCGGTCTAATGCCATCATCATGAGAAAGCAGCGGTTGTCATTAGCATTAGTTGTCATTAGCATTAGTTACAGCAGAATGATCATTAGCTCTGATTATACTCTGTATTATTTGGAGCAGGTATAAACCTTTGTGATAAACAGGCTTGGTTTAGAGAATCCCCTGGACCTGTGCGTGTTTGGACATAAATCAGAGTGAGCGAGCAGACGGAGCTGTAATAGCATTAGCCGCTGCCTGCAGGAATGAGTTTGTCAGTAATTAAAACCTTTTCATTCATTATCCATCTGTCTTTTACTCATTACATTCTTGTTTTGTCAAAGAAATAGAAACAGTATCCCTTTCGGCCCACTTTTTTGTATCATACAGTTTATTTGGATCCTACTTTGTGGTTGTGTCTTCCCAGTACTGCCCCCAGTAAAGGATAAAAGCTAATCTGATTAAGGCTGTAATGAAACCAGTAGCCATTAAGACTCAACCAGAACAGGAGGAGGGTCAGAAAGGGTCATATTTGGCCGAGAGGATGAAAGCTTCAAGTTTTACCTTATTTTAGAACAGTATAGTGTCAAAGTTCATATTGTAATGACAAAGTTATAGTTTGTTTTTGGTAAAGGAGAAGTGGGCAGTATGTTTTAGAAAGTATTAGGGTCCAGCTGTTGTATATTCACAGAATTAGACCCACTTTTTGGAAAACACTGGAGTAATGTGCAGAGAAGTGACATTATCGCCCTCTAATGGAAGTTTGGGGTATAGCAAGAGTTTAGCCAGTTTTTGTTTTGAACATTTATTGTGCACAAAGGAAGAGAAAGTATAGTTTTATGAGATGAGTAATTGGTGCAAATTAAACAAAAAGTATGTGATATGTGTATATATAATAGTTAAATAGATTTATATTCAAACAGGACTCATTGTTGCCCCAGTCTCTCTGCTTTACAACAAACACTTCTTGTATCCTGTCCCATTTTAACCAGTCAGAAGAGAGAACTCATTAAATAATCTGTCAAGTTCATAGGGTTAAAAAACAAGTTAGATACAGAGCTGCGTTTGACTTAATCTTATTGATATGGAAGTTTGTTAGTGCAGTATTTTAGAACAAACGTGTCTGAGGCAGAGATGTTTACGAGTTTTGTTAATGGTGTGATGCAATGCTAACTGTAAAAAGTTTGCTAAAATCAATGAACATCAGTAATAGCATTTAGCAGCCTTTAGCATTAGCTGTGCATGTCTCAATGTTCCCTTTTTTAAGAATATTTTTATAATGTACAGCTGCAAGCTCCAAACTAAGCTAGATTTTGAGCTTGACCAAATTTATCCCCTAATAGAGCTCATCACTTATATTTTCCTCACAGAACACAGTCAGTTGTCCAATTATAGCATTTTACTGCCTTTAGCATTAGCTTGAAAACATATTTTAATCTTATGAATTCACTTTTTATTATTTAACAGCAATAACAAGCCTACATTTTTTGGCAGCAGGAATAAACTTTGCCCTTAAAGTTTAACTATTCTAAGTTTTGGATCAGGATGCTAACTGCTAACAGCGTCTGACAGGTTAATTCATGGAGCTCTGTTGTCTCCCCGCGGAGCTCTAAAACAGTTTTCATGAATGTTTGATGTTCAGTCTGAGTTTGGGAGAGCTTTTACCTCAGGACGTTACCTGAGTGTGCTGCAGGTTTCAGACACAGCTGCACTTGACTTTTAACTTTTTAAATCCAGACCCTCTTCACTCCCCTCGTCCCCTCGTCCCGTCTCCACGTCTCTACTTTATTCCGGAGCTCGGCGGCGGTACCTCTCGCCGAAGTAGAGCCGATTTTCACTCAGCGTTGCCATGACAACCCTTCCCTCGGCTCCATGACACACTTCTTTGCTCGCGCTTTCCGTGTCGTCCTGTTAATTTTCTTCCCTCATAGGTGCCCTCTGGTCCCAAAAATGTTTTTTTTTTTCTTTTTTTTTCATGGTACAGATTTTATTTTTAGTCACTGTAAATGTTAATTAAGTCATGCAGTAAAACGTAAAGTCAAAGAGCGTCACATATGGCACAATGTTCTCATGTTGAATGAATGTGTGGCTAATTGGAACAAGTTAGGTTGATATAAAAGACTGTAATAATATTACAAAACTGATTTTCTCCATTCATAGAGACTGTTATAACGTCTGTATGTGAAGACATGATAAGACACAGACCAAAGGATGAAGTTTATTACAGGATCCTGGATCTATACTGCACTTGATGGTGTGTCAGTAAGATCCAGATGCAAGGATGCACACCCTTTTATACACAAGCTTTCTACCAATAAGATAATGACCACATAGTGAGAGAAACGAACTAGACACTGTGACATGGGACTGACATTAGCTCAGAACATAACAAGAACTGAGGAAAAACCTTACATCGTGACAATCAGTCAAGAACCAACACTGATGAACAACAAGCAGCTGGTTGGTTCTGGCATTTTTATTTATTTTTTTATTTTTTTACTATATCGTTTAAACCATTTCCCATCTAAAAGAAAAATAAGGTACAGTCTGTTTAATATGCTGCAATAATTAATAAATCAAGAGTTTAAATGAGGAAAGTTAGTGGCACGACTTAGTCCACAGGCCTGTATTTCTTCATAAATGTTGATACAAATGTAAAATACTGTCATTTTGTTCAGTTGTTGCCCAGTCATTGCTTTATTCATCAACCACTGCCTCTTTTCTTTTCTTTTTTTTGTTGTGCAGCTCTAGTAAAAGTCATGAATGGATAGTATTTTCCATTAAAAATCCTGTTTTCTTGGCTTTTCAAAAGTTGTTGCACGTTAAATATTTGTGATTTAGTGAAAATGTGGTTGTTATGAGAGCAAATTTCTTAAAAAAAACACTAAAGTAGTTCACCTTTTCTTCATGATCTTAGGTCTTTGGTGTGAGATGGTGTCATAGCACTTTGACTCTGCCCTGCAGCTGACCTGACTGGGTTTATGTAAAGACACTAAGTGCTTTCTGCCCAAAAGCAGTGAGTGTACGATCGTGTGAAATCATCTGAATTATATAACCAGACATGAAAACCCAGACTGAATGGCCTCAGCTTTTACCTCTCACACTTGTTGTTTTTGCGTTGAGCTCCCACTTACGACGAGGGATGCCCGGTCGGAGCGGGACGCTGGGGAATCGGAGGTAAAGATCTCCTCCTCCGCTGGTTTATTCATGAAACCGAGGCAGAGATGGAGAGAAATGAAATGAAAAACGTCCGACAGATGAGCCTGATGCTGCGAGGGGAGCACATCGAGGCTGCTGTGTCCATGTATTATTAAAACGCCCGAGTGTTAGATTATTTACAGCGTCTGGAGGAGGAGGGGCTCGGCTCCCGTCTCGGACCGACGCCGGGATCCGAGGTGCTTTGTTTAATCGAACGTCGGATGTGATTAAAGTCGAGACGCGCAGGAGAGACGTAAAGGGGACAAACCAGTCACTTTTTATTAAAGACGGCATGTCGCGGTAAACAAATTAAGCAGTTTGTGAGCACACGACGGTTTCTGTGGGACACATTTGTAAATTACACCCACAAAAAGCTTTATATATTAATCATTTAATGGGATAAACAACCAGTATTAACTAATCTAAAGAAATCGTATTACTTTGACGTCATATGGGCTTGTTGCTGTCTCTTATCACAGAATCACAGACAAAAGGAGAGCACATATTTACAAATCTAGATGCCCTTCATATTTTTGTCTCTAACCCTTATTATAACACATTTACAGCAATTTAAATGCACTCTAAATCGTTGAATATCTTGTTTATCTTATGTAAAGGTGGTCTGGATAGCCATTATAAAGCTCTATACATAGACTTCAAAGCGTAGAATAAAACCTGCGCCATTTTAGATAAATGTTTATGATCGGTCCAACAGGATTTCCAAGAATGTGAATTTCACTTTTTCATTTTCATGAAGCGAATAAGTATAAATGGTGAGGCTATGTTGAAAGATTCCTATTCTTTGTTTTTTTTTTATTTGGGTTTTGTAGATTGGTTTTCCATTAGCAGCTAACATTAGCCTAAATAGCATAAGCATCATTACCATACAATTAGCAGCATTAGCCTAAACTTTACATAAATATATCCACTTTTCCAACATCCATTATGACAAGAGTTAACAAAACAATCACACCACTTCACTAAACACAACATAAATCTATTTATAAGAGTCTAAATTTTACCAATGCACAGGAGAGACGTAAAGCAGTCACTTTTTTATTAAAATTATGAAAATGAAAGGATTGTGAATTTCACTTCTTCTTTTTCATGAAGCAAATAAGTATGAATGGTGAGGCTATCTTAAATGTTAATACCTATCCTTTGTGATTTTTTGACACTTTTTAGATTAGCTTTACATTAGCCGTTAACATTAGCCTAAGTAATATTAGCACCAGTACCATACAATTAGCGTCATTAGCCTCAACTTTACATAAATATATCCAGTTTTCTCACAGCGATTATGACAAGGCTCAGCTCTTTTTCATTTATTTTTAGTTTTTGTTTTAATAAATCAACAACACTTGCGTTTTGACTGCTTTTAGTTTGACTGTTTATTCTAGAAACATTATATTCAAAGCCTGAGAGAGACGTGGCCTGTTTTGCAGAGCGCTGACCTGGGAACTCACACACCTCCCTCGTGTTCACAAACCCACTCCACGCTCGTCCAAAAAGAAACCACACAAAGAAACACGAGCCACGTGTGCACCCTTCACACAGCCGTGAACGCACACATTTATTCGACAGTGGCCCAAAAATAACAGTCGTGTCCCACATAGAGATGTTTCAAAACCCGAACGAGCTGAGATTTATTCTCACGTGTTCACCTCTGTCACACGAGCTCCACTTCCTCTTTGTGTCCATCACTTACTTCAAACACTTCAATGCTCAGTTATTATTACAGTGTGACAAGCTAATGCTAAGCTAACATGCCCATTTCTATTACTGGCATACTTTAAATACAACCCAGAGCATTTTTTTTGTTGTTGTTGTTGTTTTCTCATTCAAATGCTAATAATGTAGACTTTTATTCCTGCTCTGTTGCTGCTCCATTTTACAACAACAACTATCAAAACTAACTTACTTTAGCCCATTTCCTGTAGCTTTCCAAAACAAACTACACAGAAAAATCGGAGTTAGCATTTGCACTTATCTTTTGTGTCCGGTTTTCAACATTGATTCAGTTGTTGATTCATTCGTTTTCCATTAGCATTTCGTTAGCATGTTGTTGCTATATAATTGTAAGAATAAGTTGACCACCACTTCCTGTTTACCTCTTTTACCCGTCTCTTTACCTCGTCCTTTTCCTCTTTTCATTGCTGCCCTCCAAAGTCGTCTCCGTTGAAGCTCGTTAGCGCCGTTTAGGAGCTCGTTTCCGCCTCATTTGCCTCGTGCCTCGTCCCGGGCGCGTTGACATTAAACGAGTGATGACCGACTGAGCTCTGCGGCGGCCATGACACCTCGCTCTTCATCAACGCTCATAATACCCACAGACTTTCCTTTTAAACCAGTGCCAGTTCGCAGAAGTACGGACCGGTGGCGAGACTTGAAATCGCTTAATGTTTCCATTACAACCATTAAAAAACAAGTCCCATGGAAAAACAAAATCTAAAAAATACGTTGAGACTTATTTCTGTGGCAATCTTTAAAAGAACATTTTTTTGTGTTGAAGGGACTTAGGTGGAGCTCAAAATGAAGGGATCCCTAAGGGTTAAATCCTCTTTTCTATTAATGTATTAATCCAAACATATTTTTTGATTGTTCTCAGAAATTTGATGGGAAAAAAAACTTAGAAAACAATGTAGAAATTACAAAAAGAGTGAAGCTGGGTCATTATTTATTTTGTATTTTGACATCAGTCCAGAGAAATACAGTGCTGTGAAAAAGTATTTGCCCTCTTCTTGATTTTTTTTTTTTTTTTTTGGCATATTTGTCACACTTTAATGTTTCAGATCAGTTCTTCAAAAACTGTTCTTCAAACCCTACATTTACACTTCTTCTTCTTAAGTTACATATTTTGTCATTTAAGACGGACCAAGGATGGAGCCCTGGGGAACTCCGTGATTAATATTGGGCTTCTTTTCAGTTCTGTTTTAGATTAAAATAAATATGTACAGTAACATTTAGAATACACTGTTCCAGGATGTGAACAGACAGTGATGTTGTTTCTCTTTTGTGATTGGCAGGAATAGAGCAGGATGCCGTTGGTGAAGAGGAACATCGAGCCCAGGCACCTTTGCCGCGGGGCGCTTCCCGACGGAGTCACCAGCGAACTCGAGTGTGTCACCAACAGCACTTTGGCCGCCATCATCAAACAGCTGGGCAGTCTGAGTGAGTACGAACCGAGAACTCAACTTTATGAGCTCAGGAAAGGTCTGCGAGGAGAGAAAACTGTGTTAATCATTAGTGAAGTGTCAAATGGTGGCTCATAGGTCACTTTAGCAACAGATGCTAGCTCAAGATGTGTATAAAGTACGGCTGGTAAAATGAGCACGTTCACTCTTTCTGTTAAGTTTTTCGGTTCAGTGCAGAAAAAAGCATAAATAACACAATTGTTATAATTATAATTGCAGCTTATTTCTGTTTCCTGAAGCTAATGAGGCTAACACTAGAGCTAGCGATGGATAAACAAAAAAGACACGCTGCTAAACGGACGATTGTGCTTTTTGAGATTACGGATGGTTTCTGGAAAAGAGTAAAGTCATATGTGTGATTTGTGAAGATATAAATATTCTGTAATGTTCTAAATGACACAAAATGACTTTTCAAATAAAGTTCTGAAGCACAAAGTGAATGTATTAAGTTACTGTATTTTATAAAGGTTTATTATTTAAGTTATTTGTCAAATCATTATGACTCAGGTTTGAATCTGAATCCAAAATTAATACTTTTCTGTAAAACTTTTAACACAATTTACCTGCTGTACAAAAGTTAAAGTTAAATGATTCAAAACAAAGTAAGTTACCTTGTGTTAAATTAAAGATTCAGTTTGTTTATTAAAAGTTGACAAGCGATTAATCACGATTAATTACACCCAGATTTTCGACTAGTTACATTTCTACATTTCTAATATAAAGTAGTCTCTTCCTTCGCTCGAACTAGGCTCTAAATCCCTCGTAAGTTTAAAATGACACGTTCTGTATTTTGTCCTGCTCCAGGTCGCCACGCTGAGGACATTTTTGGGGAATTATTTAACGAAGCCAACAGTTTCTACCTGAGGATGAGCAGCCTGCAGGAGCGAGTCGACCAACTGGCCGTCAAAGTCACGCAGCTCGACTCGACCGTGGAGGAAGGTACGGTGCATTAAAAAAAACAGCTTTATTTTCATATTTGAAATTAAATCCACGCGTGAATGAAGCAAATAGCAGTGAGGCCTCTTTTACACAGACGGGGAAATCTGTTGGATGCATTTGTTGGGTTTTTTTGGGGGAAATTTGGACAGTGTTTGCAATTGAGATAAAGCGGAAATGTAGTTTAATCCACCTCTGATCCTCGTGTAAAACTCTGTGGAACCATGCTTCGGTTTAATTCTTTTATTCTTAAATAGAAGGATGTTCTTTTGACAGACATTAAATACACGAAACAACCAATACTAAAAGAACAAGACAATAAAACAAAAGCAGACAAGAGCGAAGTCTTTCAGTCATTAATCCAAAATGGAGTCAAATAAACTCCAACATATTCAAACTAATGAAACTATTATTATTATTATTTTTCTTTTACTATTTACTGAGCATTAAATGAAAATGCAGAGAATGTTGCTGCTTGTTCTAATATCTAAGTAATACAGGTCTGTAATAGGACTCCAGTGTATTAGTAAGTTATTTATTCATTCATTCATTCATTCATTTATTTATTTATTTGTTTATTTTTATTTATATATTTATTTATTTATTTGTTTGTTTGTTTGTTTGTTTGTTTGCTTGTTTTTATTTATTTATTTATTTATTTATTTATTTAGTTAGTTAGTTAGTTGTTTGTTTAGTTATTTATTGTTTTATCACAATATTATGGTCTTTCATCTCACTCTTTGTCCAATAAGAGCCTTAAATCAAACTGTGGTGTGACCAAATTAATGAAGAAAAAAGAAAAAAATATTTAATTCTTCTTTAAAATCTTCTCCTTTAGTTTGATTTATCTCTATAGTCTGACCACTGGAAGTTAACTTTACTCATTTTTAGCGTCACATGTGGATGGTTAAATCATTTTTTTCTCCATAATACAGCCTTTTAATGAAGTTATTAACTGGTTCAAGGTCGATCCACTCGTCCATCTACTTACTGCACCCACAACACATAAAGAGTTTAATTGTGGACGACAAATCCACTGCGATCACTTAGACACTAATACGTCTGTCTTAAAGGAGTCTGAACAAACCGCAGATGTCTTTCTAACAGCCTCTTTAATTCTGTAACATGAGAGTGTGGTTATTAGACTCATTATCTCCGACATAAAGCTCTGCAACAGTCACTTATCTTAATGCAGTAATTGATAGCACGAGTACAATTAAGATCCAGTTATTGTTAGTACACGACTAATGTTTCAGTGTCTGTTTCCGCTGCTGCTAATAGTGCCTCGTCATTCTGCAGCAGAGCCTCAGACTCGGAGCAAAAAGGAAAAGCTCAGCGCCTCTCGGTCCCATCCCCCGCCCGTACAGACACTCTTCCTCTCTCAGACTTTCATCTCCTCTTCCTCTCGTTCGCTTCATTTCCCAAATCTACACGTTCACTCCTCTTAAAGAAAAGCACTGTTAAAGGGTTATTTTTTTTATTCAAGGTTAAAATAATCATGAAAAATGTATTAAATCATGCATAGGTCACTATTGAAAACATAATATTTTGAATATGTAATATATATATATAAATATGTGCTGCTTGATTATGGAACAAATCATGATCACAATTATTTTGGTCATTATTGAAATCACGATTATTTTACAAAAATACTTATTGACTTTGGAAATATGTTGGATTTATTGAACAAAACACTGAATTTTCCTTAAAATAAATAATATATTCAAATGTAGAAATAAATAGCTTAAAAAAAAATAAATAGAAATAATAATGTAAAAACAATGTAGTGCACAAAACAAGAAAATACATAAAAACACGCTGTAAATAATTGTTTTTTTCTCGATTACAAAGGTTTTGTGATCGTCTGGAGCCAAAATTGAAATCGAAAATTCGATTAATTGCAGATCTTTACAAATGTGTATCAGTTCATCTCTTTTACTGCAGTTCATCAATAGAAATTGCGTAAGGTTTCTCAGTTAAATGTACCAGACAAAGCCTAGTCTTCTTGCCTTTATCACAGCAGACTTCCCACTCCCCAGACACTTCCTCCTCTGGTGCATCTGGACGTTATTATGAGCCTTAAGAGCCTTGATGTCGAAGAACTTGTATCGAAGAACTCTTCCTTTTGGTCATAAGTGAGAGTAGGAACACAACACACTGAACCAGAGATACTTAAACTCTTCTACTTTACTATTCGACAAACTCTCCTTCAACCTGTCGCCAATAAGCCACGCTTTTCCAGCTCAGAACCTGATTTTCCTTTGAGCTTCTTCACTCAAGACCTCATTTCTACTCATGTATTTATCTGGCAATAGATCTTTTTCAGAACATTTGTACTTTTGTCTAAGATTTACTCACTCAAAATCCTTCTGTAACTTTGTCCTCATCTTAAACAAAGAGAGAGCTTAAAGATTAATGCAAAACGAGTGTGTTTGGCTCAAATTATGACTTTGATTCGTGCTAATTTTAAGCTATGATGCTCATCTGAGGGTTCTCTGTGTACACATAGATACAGATAGTTATATATGACATTTGAATCGGCTGGAGGGGGAGAAAAAATCACATGATCCAGATTTTGAAGCTTGTTTCATGGGAAAAGACTAGAGCAGATAATGGAAATGTCAAGCTAATAAGTCTGGCCTCTAAACCCTTTCGAGACACAGCGAAATGAGCATGTTTCTGAGTTATTTGTTGCATTAGATCAGAATAAAGAGAGGGTTATATTTGGGGGATGTCAAAAGTAAAGCAGGGGTCGGTCTCTGAGTCTCTTTGAAGAAAAACAGAGAGAATGAAAGTTGCATTAGCTGCAGGTTTGTGGATTATTCCTTCGGCCTCAGGGACCGAGAGGAAAGAGAGACGAGAGCGTGACCTGCACAATCTCACTTTTATTACAACCATCGCTGCTCTGGGGATAAAGCTTTCAGTGTAAAATGTTCAGGTAAAAATACAGCATTAACATATCGGCCTCATTTAAACCTGACGTTAAAATTAGTCCAGTTTTAAGGCTATGTGTTGGTACTTTGTCAAAGAGAGGTATAGTTTTATTAATAGTTCCTAAATCTTCGTCTTCCTCTTGTGTTTTTATACTATTTTTGTTGAATTCATCAAGTTAAGGTAAAAAAAGGTGTACTTTATTGTCCCACTCAGGTAAAATTTAACATGTTTAAAAAGAAATGGAAACATAAAGATTAAGAAACATGTTTTAGAGCCAGATGACAATAAATATAACTAAAATGGCAAAAAAATAGGTACCAATGAATAATTCTATTGAAATAGTGAAGTCTTATAACTTTAAATAATGTTTTCATCTAAATCCCTTCCTCCAATCAAATTAACATCTTAGAAGCTACATAAATTAGCTTTTTACCATTATAGCCCATGAAGAAAAATAAAGACACAATTTATTTTATTTTATTTATTTATTTCGATCAAGTAAAAATACATTAATAAAATAATTATGCATATATCCAACAACATAAATATTTTCTTATAACTAAATATTTCATTAAACAGATTTCATTAAATTTCTTTTTTTACAATAAACCATACATTATAATTTTACGTTAAAGATGAGGAAAACTGTATGTATTTCATGTTTATTTAAAATCTAAACCTAAAAATGAGAGCTTTCCGCTTTTATTTCAGACCGCACACAAAAAGTGCATCTTATTTCCCAGTGTGAACATGTCCGCTGGTGCTTTTGGTCACGTTTGGTCGCGTTAATCACTGGAGGGAACATATGTCGCTGTCACGGTTTAACCTTATTACACAGAATCGTAGAACACACTGGGACCTCTGTCTGAAGCCATCTGCTGAATCCTGGAGAGCATCACGGCAGCGTTAAACCTCTTCGGGTGAAAGGATTGACACACATAGCATCAGTGTCGTATTTTCACTCTTAATGTCTGGCACCGGCTTTTTTTTTTTCCTCCAAATACACAAAACGCTGCAGGTGCTGTTTAGACAAATTGAGTGATCTCATTATCACATGATGCAGACACACAACAGCAACAGTGTTTAGAATCGAGTTTCTGCTCTTGTGGAGATAAATTCAGCTTCATAATTAGGAAAAATGTGTTTTGAGATTTGTGTTTGGATACATTTACACTAACTATACATTTACATTTTTATTTATAGAAGAAAATTGTCCATCTTTCCGTCCACACTGGTTTACAAATAGTGGAACTGACAAATAATGAGGCAGATTTGGGAGAAAATTTGGAAATAACTTTGTTTTTACTTTCATTGGTGTAAAATACCAGATTTACAAGAATGATTGGGTCAAACAGTTTCAAAGGTTGTTGCTAAACGTGGATCTACACATTGCATTTCTAACTTTTTTTTTCCTGCAAGTTTTTTTTTATTGTTTTATTTCTTAACTTGATTGAATAACCATCTTAAGGTTGCACCCTCAGACACTCTCTCCTCCTCTTTTCCAGTCTCTCTTCAGGACATCAACATGAGGAAGGCCTTCAAGAGCAGTACCATCCAGGACCAGCAGGTGGTGTCCCGGACCTCGGTGCCGAACCCTGTGGTGGAGATGTACCATCGCTGTGACAAGCCTCCTCCGCTCAACATCCTCAGTCCGTACAGGTCAGAGCGAGAACTAACCGGCCACGCTTTCGATGTTGATCCCTTTTTTAACAGTGTCTTGTTTTAAAGGAGACAGTTTTATTGCCTCGGGACTTTAACATAGCATTATTTACAGTAAAAATTGTGTTAAAAGTGCTATAAAGAGGTCAATTAGTGCAAGAGGCTCTGAAACTGGACACATTTTATCTGTACAACCTTGATTTTCTAGCACCACAACTGTATGCCTATATATTTATTTATTTTTTCCAACTAGACAAGCTTAAAGTAAAAAAAAAAAATACATGTCTTATGTCTTTATTGATGTTCTAGTGAAGTTAAGACGATGTGTACAAAACAGAAGAATACTTTTTTCTTAAATCTGAGTTCCCCAGTGCTCTAGTCTTCTTTAAAGTAGCACCGTGTAAGTTTTAGCCCAAAAATCTATCTTGTCCATCTCATTTTGATGGTTCCTAAACATGAGATCAGTAGAATCATGTCTTTCTCACTGACACATTCCCCTAAGATGGACAGAAACCTCCAAAAAACTTGTTATATTGGCTGTTTCCTGTTGACTTGACTCTACCAAATTACGCATATCATAAAGAAAATATACACTGGACCCTACAGAGTCGTATTTACACAAAATACACTAAAATGACCCTACCGCTTTAGAAAACATGTTCTTTCTTCCAAACTTGCCGTCTTAAACGTCTTTACTTGTAAACAAACATGACCAAAGCTACACAGACAAACTTTAAACGACAGTAGTTTGCATTTTTGTTTCTAAATAATGATGTTTGTCTAATATTATTTTGCACATCTTTGTTTTCTTCACCATATTTTGTGGGTTTGTACGGGTGTTTTTAAGGTTGTAAAAGTCCTTGAATTTTGGATAAAGTGCTTAAAAGTGCTTGAAATTCTCATTTTTGAGATATCAGCCTTCTGTAAAAAGAGACCAAACTCAAAGGGATCCAATAAATGAACATATTTTTGATCAGACAAGTTTAATTTTTGGGTGAACTATCCCTTGTCTGTGCTCCAAAGTATTCCACAATTTAAACAATTTACGTTTTGTTTATACCACAATGGATTTAAGCTTGAAAAACATGAAACACACCTTAAAAATGCTTGAAAAGTGCTGGAATTTGAACTTAGAAAAGCTGTCAGAACCCTGAAGATTTAACGTCATTTTACAATATTTTTACACTTTTCTTTTTATCTTTTCAGAGTCAAACTGATAAATTATCCAGTCTTTCTTTTCCTGTGTTCTCTGTGCATCGCTTTAACTTGATTTCCTCCGAACGCAGGGACGATAAGAAGGATGCGCTGAAGTTTTACACCGACCCGTCGTACTTCTTCAACCTGTGGAAGGAGAAGATGCTGCAGGCCACGGAGGACAAGCGTAAAGAGAAGAGACGGCAGAAGGTACGGCCGTGGGAGGACGTGAACGCAACACTCACTTTATTTAGAACTGACTCGATGCTAATGATGATGTTTGTGACGAATGATGTGTTGAGTGAAGAGGATGTGTGTGTCTCTAAAACTAATTTATCATCTTCAGCTTTAATTTGCTAGTCTATATTTCCTGCCTAGTTATGTCTTATTTATGCCATTATGTTTGATTTGCTGCTTCTCGGCCTGAATATTTTACATTGTTGTGTAATGGGTTATTCATACAGCAGCAGTTGGATGCAGAAAAGCATATTTAAACCTATTCAAAACTACATCAAATGAAAACATACAAATATTTACTCGAGAGAGAACACATTTTTTGCAGTAATTATCTCAGATTGAATCCCAAATACGTATATGGAATACATATTTTGCCTTAAATTACAAAAATGAACGGAGAAGAAGCCAAATATTGTGCACGGAGTTCCCCAGGGCTCCATCTTTGGTCCGTTTTAAATGTCGAAAATATGTAACTTATGAAGGAAAGTGTAAATGGTAAAAAAATGGTTAAAAATAAAAATAAAAAAATGGTGATAAACTATATTTGATTTGTTTGTGACACAGAGATCACTATATTTCCCTGTATTCTTGTCTATTTTTAGCTAAATGTGCATTGAGCATATCCATTAAACCACATTTTGTAGTGATTAATATGTTTTTTGATGACTAAAAGTGAATTATTTGACAAATTAATAGGATAATTGTAACGTTAAGGGCAAACCTGAGACACCTCGGAGACAAATTAAAGCTTTTGGGAGGTTCGTGTTGCAGATTCCTTCCCAAAAATATCTTTCTGTCCATCAACCCAAACGCTCAAGACAAATGGCCGCCTGTTTAGAGCATTTTCTTTCCCACATTCACATTCAAGTGCCAGCTAATGGAGGATTGTTGGGTTGCTCTGTAAAGTAAACTAGACCTGCTCTAAATGGGAACTGAGATATTTGGTTGATTTGGTGCTGTTTCCATGAATTGAATTGAATGGAATTGATGCAGTATCTTATATTACATCCTGAAACACGTGAGTCTAGGTCTAAAAAATCTCATGACTAATTGTAATGACTGGATAATTAATTCCACCTAGTTTAGTCAAAAAAATTGAATGTTTCAACAACTGCTGCTGTATCTTCACTGACAATATTCATGTTCAATTGGATGCTGTTCATATATTTCTGTTCCCGCCCTTAATCTCAACATATCTCTTCTTAAACGACTCATATTGACTCTTTTTGGAAGGAAATGATCCCACTCTAGACTTACTGTACAAGTTGTAGATGATATTTGGGTTCCATTACTTTCCAAAAGGCTCTTTGTCCTGCTCAGCTTCACTCCTCTGGGTCTAACGCTCCAGCTTGTCTCTCTCCCATGTTTCCATAGGGCTGTCCGGCCCATCCCGACAGGCCCCACTCCAGACAAGCCCCACCCAGGAGCCCATTGTCCATCTCTGTAAGACAACCCTGACCCCCACCCCCCCATAGCCCCTAAACACTGTCCCGCCTCTCACTTTAACCTCCGCACACACCATCCAAACTCACATTAATCACAGTAGAGACTAGATACACAGGTAAGAAACACCAAATAAGTCACACACACACACACCTCCCTTGTGTTTGTTTCCATGTTTGTTTCGTTGCGTTGCTTGCCACCTCACCCTCAGTCCAACCCTTGTGTTTGGTTTTAACTCGATCTCTGAGAAATGGCATCACTACTTTTTTTTGCAAATCACCGTATCTTTGTAGAAAACCAAGAACTCTTCTACAAAAATACATTGGAAGTCTATTTTTGATCATTCCTAATACGCCACCTATTGCTTTTTCTCTTAAATTCACTGCTTTTCTGCCTTTTTTTAACAAACCAAAAGCAAATGGGGCAGTGTGCACAATAGACTTTTTGCAAACACAACACACTAAAGATATTTTGTGTGTATTTTGTCAGGTGCCTCCAGGTCAGAACAAAATGGAGGCAGTGGCTCAGACAAAATTGAACAAACCTTGGAAGAAGAGTATTTCTTTTAACGACATGCAAAAAATTTATTTGTTTGGCTCGTTTCCCACTAATATATTTCCGTTTGGGCCTGAGCGGGAAAAAGTTTGTGCACCCCTGCTCCAATTGTTTGCAGCTGCAGTTTGTAGTTTTATTCTTCGTTCTTTGGTAAATCCAACTCAAATCCACAGAGGCCAGACTAATTATTTGTACAGAACAGAAAAATGATGAAGATGGCTGCTCCTTAAACACCTAATTAAGTCTTTTGTATAATTACTATGCATCAGGAAAGCATGAAAATAAATAAATAACAATTAAAAATAATAGATAAACACGTAATAGACCCATGAACGTGTTATTCAATTGCAGATTTTTGTTTTCCATTAAAAAACACATTGAAATCCGATGTATTAGTGATTTGCAGAAACATAAAGCTGTCATTTCGAGACTGAGTCGACTCGTTTTGTCCCGTGTTTCTTAAAAAGTCTATAGTTTAGTTTTTGGTTGCGTCTGAAGTCTAGACTAGTGTGTGTTTGGAGAGTGTCGGTGTGAACTAACCCCACGGTGGAGGGGCTGGCGGTGGGGTTCTTTCCCTCTGCTTTGATCAAACGTCACCGATGTTCGTGTAACCGAGTGTGTTTTCTGTGTCTTCTGTCGCCGGTGTGTGTCCCAGGAGCAGCAGAGACAGATCGAAGAGCCGGGTCGAGAGGTCAAGAAGGTCAGTACAGACATTTCCCAGGTCGCCTTAAAGTAACCAGAGAAATAACCGGGTTCTGTGGGTAATAATTGTACATTCTGGGCTTAATAATGTCATCTAAAGACTTTTTCCTTCTCGGTTTGTGTTTGAAGGTGCGTAAGGCTCGTAATCGCCGACAGGAGTGGAACGTCCTGGCCTACGATAAAGAGTTCAGGCCCGACGCGAGGCTGACCCCGTCCCCGTATCACGGCATGTCCTCGGAGGGCTCCCTGTCTCCGGAAAACAGGTACACGCCTCAGAAAGATGTGTTTTTACTCCAAAAATCCACAGTGTAGACGTTCTGCTGCGGCGTCTTTATGGGAATTTTGACCTTGCGTCTAATGTAAACATGTAAATGAGAAGATAGTTTTTACAAGCCTTGTGCTGCCCTCTTCTGGAGAAAAAGTATACTACACATTTAAGGACGTAGACTAAAGGTGACTGGGCTTTTTTAATCAGAGCGTCCCGACTTTGGAACGACCTGAAGAGATTAGGCAGGATCATCTTTTAAATCACTTCTTAAATTTTTATAGAGTGGCTTTTTTATTATATTCATCACTGTATTTATTTTGTATTTATTTTTATCTATTATATCTATCATATTTATTATTTTTTTTCTATCTATTATATTTTTTATTTATTATTTATTATAATGATGTCATCTTTTAAAGCAACTTCAACTTTACAGATCAATCGTTCTAATATTTTTTTGCACAAACTCACCCGTCTGATTATCGATTAAATTTGTTGCTGCTGTTTTATTGTTTTAAAAGTGCTTTATACATAAAGATTATCATTATTATTAGGATGCCTCAAAATACACTGAATACACATTTAGATTAAAAAGTGAAGTTATTTTTGAAGTGAAGACAGATTTGAACCATTTTCTGAATCAAATCTGAGTTCAAATCATTTCTCTTCCTCATCGTACCCATCTGTCTCTGCCCCAGCCCGAACCACCCCTCTGCCCCGCCTGCCCACCCTCCAGACCACACCCGGGACCACCTGGGAGCCCCTCAGACCCAGTCCCTGGACCGGGGGCTGCGGCCGGCGAACCAGCCCCCCGCCGGAGCGGCCGCCGCGGGACGCCACGTGGCTTCACTGGGCAGGACCCCATCGGGACACGGGGTCCAGGGGGGAGGGGATCAGATGGTCAACGGGCCGAGGCAGCAGTCGGTCAAAGAGTACCGAGCCCATGGGTGAGTTCAGTGGATGAGAGTAATGAGAGCAGATCGAAAATTAGTCAAGTCAAGGTCTACTTTACTGTCAACATTTTCAGCACATCCAGAGAATTTAAATGACTCTCTTCCCTTGATGCACACAATAACAAGAAGTACATAAAATAAAACCAACATAAGGCACATAATTAATAAGAAACAGTGAGACTGAACCAGTGCAAAACAGAATATTTGCAGTAAACACCTCCCACTGTTTCTGTTTCTGTGACAAAGTGTAAACAGCACAGAAACAGAGGGAGGCAGTGACTGAGCAACATTTAACATTAAGTTATGTTTTATCTCATATATTTGGTTTGTTCTGTACATATTCGTTTGTGAACTGGAAGCTCTAATATAATTGTGGCATTAAAACTCAAATAGTTATAATCTGCAGCTTTTATGTTTCTCACTCTTTCCAAACATTAAAACCCGATAGTTCACACACACCATATTTATTCTGTATTAACTGTGTGTGTTCTGTGTCCCGTCAGTGGTCAGCCCTCGACCATCCCAGAGTACTACATCCCCCCTGCCCCTCCTCCCCCTCCCCCCTCCATGCCCACGTCCCAAACGGCCTACGACTCGGCCGCGGCCCCTCCCGCCGCCCCGTCCGCCGTCCCGCCCACCTCCTCGGCCCTGTCCCGCCCCTACTCCCCCTCCCCTCCCCCTCCGCCGGCCAACTACGTCCCGTCCCCCTCCCACCCTCCGTCGGGCGCCCCTCCGGCCGCCCCGCCCCCTCCACCGCCCGGGGGTCCCGCCGCTCACCCGTCTCCGCCCCACGCCGCCGTCACTCAGCCGGACGCGGCGCAGCCCACCAGGAAGTCCACCATGTTGGGGATGATCCCGATGAGCGACGCCCGCTCAGACCTGCTGGCCGCCATCCGCAGAGGTCAGACCTGAGTCTTATACTGACGTCCCAGGTTCAGTGAAGGCAGCACGGCTTTGTTAGTCTGAAAAGTCAGCTAAATTAGACAATTTATGGAGTGTTTCTTTTGTAGAGCTGTTTCTGGGCAGATCACTGGAGGCTTTCAGTCCACTTTCATTAAACTAACCAGAGTGACACTTGAGATTAGCCAGTCAAATTTAAGTATCGGAAATGGCAGTAAATGGAGTAGACGTTTAAACTGATGACAATAGTAGAGAGTTTGAATTGAGATGTTTGTTTTTACATTTTTAAGATAAACATAGTGAAAAAAGGCAGCTAAATGGAGAGTTTAACCTGAAGCCCAGCTCTGAGGGGTACTATTCACAATTAAATGCAAATGTATTGGTAACACAGTGTCACAGTATCAGCAACTGAAATATCTACCTTAAAAGAGCTCAAAAAATGTGTCCAATCATGGTCTAATTGTAGTGCAACAAATGTGGCACAGGTTTGATCAATGGGAGTTAGTTTAGATCCTTTATCTTGAATTCAATCCAGTGTTTATTACAAGTCGTACTGTTATTCAAATATTCAACATGTTCTTGATATTGAGTGGCTGCACAAGCACGTTAAACCCTAAAGTCTGGTTTATTTGACCACTGTAAGTGCTTCATATAAAGATATAAAGAGTTCTTCTGCCCTGGCTCAGTTAGAAGAGACAGAGGCTGGAATAGTTGCTCAAGCACAAGAACTGGCAGAGAACAAAAAACAAGACATAATTGATCCAGAAATTGTCACTGATGACACTGTTTTCAGTCTGATCCAAAGATAACATTTCATTTTTTTAAACATCAATATTTAGTCAAGACAAAGCTGCACAGAAACTACAAATACTCCTGAGTTTTTTCTTTTCTCTTCTGGTTTTTGGTAGATACTGATAGAGATGGAGCAGTGGAGGAGCTTTGGATTGTTTTCTCTCAAAGACATTTTGCTGTGCACCTCTGTATTATATTAATATCATAAAGTGACAGTTTTTAGCACCACCTTGTGTTATTTCGGGTGTTAAAGCCTTGCAAACACAGTGCTCCTAGTTAACTATAGACCACTTCACTGAGAACCTCTGGGACAAGAAACCATCTGAGATCTAAGGAAGGTCTTCAGGCAAAACTGTGTAGCCTCCCACTGTTTATAAAGCGTTTATTCTCTGCTTTCTTTCTGCAGGCATCCAGCTGAGGAAGGTGCAGGAGCAGCGGGAGCAGGAGGCCAAACGGGAGCCGGTGGGCAACGACGTGGCCACCATCTTGTCTCGCCGCATCGCCGTGGAGTACAGCGAGTCCGACGACGACTCGGAGCTCGATGAGAACGAGTGGTCCGACTAAACCCGGACAGAGGGGAGCTTTGTGAGGAGAGCACTAGCCCCTTTTACGCAGAGATCCCCGCTAATATCTCCTCTTCTTTTGAAATTTACAAAATACAGTCAGTGTCTAGTTTGGCGTTTATTAAAAAAAAGCACAGGCACTTCATAAAATCTATTGTAAATGACTGATCTGTGCTGGGTAAAAGGGGCTAATGTGACATTTAGCGTGAAATGATGGGGTTTGGTTAGTTTTTTAATCATCGTTATTAACCGTAAAGTGAAATGAAATCACTCATTCGTGCATACTGCCATTCACACACGCTCCAGATCCACTGTTGCCCGACGTCGAGCGCTTCTGTAGCAACACGTGGATGGTTTCAGCTTGCTCGGTTTGCCCGTGACGACGCCTGTTTTCCAACTAAACACATTCACGACGCTTCATGAACAAGTGTCTCGCCTGAACCCACCAACACCATGTAGAAATAAAAACAACCGATGGCGACAATTAGCAATACGATAGCCTCTGAAGCGGTTCGTAGGAGGGCCCCTGGAGAGAACGGGGAGATGTGTTTACACGACACATGGAATAGCACAATGAAAAATGAACTTTAGTGCAATCTTACTTCATCTGCCAAATGAGCAAGACTTTAGTGAAACGAGTCTTGAAAATCAGGGAATAAAAAGCTCCTTAAAGGAACACGCCGCTTTGCCAGGGTGTGCCTGTTCTCAAAACATGCACAACGTCCGTCAGAAACTCTCCGGGAGCTGAGCCCACGGACGTGTTAAAAGAACTGGATCTAGAGCTGTCCCGTCTGCTTTGTCGCCGATTCTACCGGTGGCCGTTTGTGGTACTGCAGCAAAAAAGTGTACCTTCATCCTCTAATATAGTCAAATATTATGTTGTTTATTGCATATTTCATATAATGTAATTAGTATTTGGTAAAAATCCTCGAAACGGCCAAAAAGAGCATTTGTTTTTTTACGCCGCTGCAGCTCTGTCCTGCCTTCGAACGTGAAGATGTGTGAAATCTTAGAGAATGCTTGTTATTTAAGATCAAAAACTGCACAAGCAATTAAAATAAAAAAAGAAAGTCATCCACAATAAATGGTAAAGGATGTAAAAGGCTCAAACCAGTTCAAATTAGTAGCTCAAACTAATCCGCCCAATAAACCAAAAGCCTAAAATCTTTTGGAAGTTTGCACCAATAAGAAACTTCCATTAAAAATCAACAATGGTTATGATCTTTTCCAGATCCAGTTCTTATAATACGTCCTGATGACTTTAGCCAAAACAAAAGAACTACAACTAGCATGCTAAATGTTTACATACTGTAGCATGCTAGCTAACTGTGTCATAGTTGTGTAAATGTCAAATCAAGATTACAATATGAAGTTTAGGAGCAATTTTAAATGCTTTCTTTTAGCATTATTTATGGCTAACACAAACATTAATAGCATTCAATACCTAAAGTAAGAGTTTTTATTTTAGCATAATTTGTTGCTAATTCACGTTAGCTACATTTAGCCAAACTGTTTTGCTGTTAATTGAAAATGTATGTAGCTGGTGAACTGTAATGACAGATTGAAACTGGAAAGAATCGATTTATTTTCTTTTTTATAAGTGTAAGTAAAAGCAAGGTCTTGCAAGAGTAAAACAATGCCTAAAATAAGAGCTTTTTTAGCATAATTTGTTGCTAACACAGATGTTAGCTGCAATTAGCTTAAAGTGTTTTGCTAATTTATTTAAAATGTACATAGGTTTATGAACTCAATAATTAAGTTTTGGATCACAAGCATTTACATTACATTTAGGTTAGCAATTGGCAGAATAAAACTGTATTTTTCTATTATTTCCTGTTATTTCTGTGTATTTGCATGTAAACAGGCACAACATAAAAAAGTTCTTTTGTAATATTTTGGCTAAAGTCACCACTGTGGACCTTCTCCCAGACATATATTTAGTGTAGTCTTTAAACTCACACTTTAACTCCTTGTATTATAACCTTCATCTCATTCGTAGCTTAAAAACTGTGATAAACGCCGCCCGACCAGCTCCGCTTCGGTTCGGGAATCAAACGCCACCAGCTTTGTCCGCGATGAACCATTTAATAAAACTCCATATCATCGAATAAGAATGTGAGTTTTTTGCCCTTGGTTTTTTTCTACTTCATTCATAAACTTAAAGCAGTGACTGTGTGCCGTGGTGTTGCTCTATAATAAAACACCGACCCAGACACGGACGCTCACAAAGCCCGCCGTCGGACCGAGAAAAACGCCCGAACGCGCTTTCTGAACGCACCCCTGGACTATAAATACATAAGTGTACGACTCTTGCTACAGTAATTACCGTATATCTCTCAGTATAGGTTTGGCTAACCTTCTGTATGGGCCGATCGGACTGTAGTGTTTTTAAAATGTGCTTTTATTTTCAATTGTACTGCGGTGGCTTTGATTTATTTTAGGAATTTTTCTACTCTTACGGGCAGGATTGATGTATCAGATAACAATATTTCATACAAGCCAGTTCAAAGACGTCTAATTTTAGCACCAGCCAAAACAGAACAGGGTTTAGCCTGTATTTTACGCTATTTTTATTTCAAAGAGCGTCTCGTTGCTGCTTCGTGTCGTGCTGTTCATCTCATCGTCCGTTCATTAGACTCGGATAACATGAAGTGTACAATAGGACATATATTTATTAATAACAGCTGGACTTATTTATAATCAGACTGTTTATGTGGTGGCTCAAGAAGATTTAAAGAAATTGCAAAGATGATCAAAACGTATGCACTTGAAAAGGTTTCTAATTTAATTAAAAGCACTTCTAATAATGATGACTATTATATCAAATGAATTAATGGTAACACTTTAAATGAAGCTTGTGTTTATAATGCATTTGATCTCACTTAAAATGTTAATAAAATCGCAGTTTTTTTCTCTTTACAGCACTGTTTTTGGAAATATTTTACTGTAAATAAATATAAAACTTTAAATGATGCTCTGTTAAAGGCACAAGGCTCAAAAACTTTAAAACAAGTCACTGATAAAACTTGAAAAATCAGCCCAAATCTTGAAAAATCTACGTAGTATTGCTTTAAATACCTGTCTGTCTCAATTGTAAGCACTTATTCTAGAAAAAAGTGGTATTAGGACATCCCTAAATTAAAATGTCTTTAACGCGTCTTTATAAATGCTTGTTTCAGGTAAAGTGTTACCAAAATTAATTAAAGTTTTACAGTTTTGTTGTGTTTAAAATAATCTATAAGAGTTTTTTTCCCCTAAACGTTTAATGTAGTCAATTAAAAATGACCAACTCATTCCTAATTCATTTGTTTGCAAAAATAACCTTGTAAAAGTCAACTTAAAAGTAAAAGAAAAGAGAGCTTTTGAACAATTCTAAATAAAGTAGTTTTCTTCTTGGTGTGTTCATGTTGTAGCGAGATTAAAACAGGTTAAAGTTATATTTAGGCGTTTTGAAGTAGGGTTGTACTTGGTGCTTGTATATATTTAGTGAATTATTTTTATTAGATTAATGTTTGTCAAGAGAACTTTTTACTGGAGCTTTAAATCAGAAGAACAAAGAGTTATAAAGTATTAATCAAAGGCAATAACAAAGATACTCAAAATAATGGCCACTTCACTGCAACAAAGCTCTATGTGGTGGTCATAAACTAATATTTTCTTCTTTTTTACTTTTTATCTGACAATTAAGACTTCCTGTTTGTAGCTTTACCAAGGGCGGTGCAATGGGGTGGGCATAATGGGCATAAGGGGCCCCCAAACACCAGTATTTCTTTAAAAAAAAAACTTAAATCATCAATATGTGTAGATTTTGATAAATGGGCCTTATGTTTGGGCCCTTGGAGTTTTTAGATTATCTGCTATATACAAGTACCACATATAACCCTACTTCAAAAATCAAAAGAATATCAAAATAAAGAAAAAATGGCTTTCATTTATTAATGGAAATCAAAATAAACAACACCAGGAGCCAAATTGTGCCATTCTAAACAAAAAACTACATTTAAAGAGCACAAATGTGGATTGTTGAAGACCTGGGATGTGTTTTATTCTCCTTTTTGTCAAAGTTATTCAAAACTTTAAAAGGCCAAGGAAAAATCTCATGTGTATCTAACAACAATTAACAAACTAAAACTTTTTGGGACTCAAATACTCCACTTTGAGCCACCATTTTTCATCATTCCTAACCTGAAAACAAGAAGCACCAAAGGCCTCAAGTCCAACTCAAACCTTGTGTATCTATTACTGGCTTATATGAATACTTCATTGTGTGTTGCAAATGTGAAAACTGAACTATGTTGTATAGACTTTTGCTAAGGCAGCCTGTAAAGTCGATTCATTTGGAGTAATATAACCTAGACAATGAAAACTGACTTGTGTAATGCACACTAAACCAACTGTAAGCAAGTATGCATGTAACTATAGACAATAAATGGTGAACAAAGTAGCCCTCGTCTGTCGATTATTCCCCGTCGATGTAAAATGCCTCTGACGAATCCATTTTTTTCAGCGTCTCCTGTCACCGATGTGCGCACTAAACGGCGATGAAGTCATCCTCTTATCACTTCTGGAAATGGCATCGTTTTAATTAGAAGCGTCAGTCATTTTTTCGCCGCAGTGACGTACGTCGGGGGGATCGGGGCTGGCGACACGCCCGACTCGGGGCCCCCCGGCGAGAGGAACCGGCGGGGGGCTGCTCGGGACAGAGGAGTCCTTTTGGAGAGACAGATGGTGGCACAGCGGAGAGGAAGAGAAAACGAGAGGTCAGTGGAAAATCAACAGCGCCACAGCTACACCCATAAATCTGTGAGAACGGCTTTATCTGCGGACGCTGCTTGAGTCAATATTGGAGATAAAACCCAGACGGGATGAGCCTTTTCAGACCACTCTTCTCGCCTTTGTCTAGTGTCTACTTTAATAATCAAACGCTGTACACTTTTAGTTTGAAATATAAGTTCTTTTTTTTACTGATGACAATGATGCAATCAGTTTTCAGGCTCCACATGCAGCGTCTAACCATTCATTTTGTAAATAATGCCATTTTTTAACCCGTCTAAGCAGGAAATAAAAGCTTATAGTTGCTGGAATCTTAAAAAAGGACAAATTGGTAGTTTATTTCTCTTTGTTTTTATTTTTTCTCGACAGATAATCTTCAACATCAAACACGTTTTTCCCACAAGCTGTTGATTAATATGTGTTGTTTTTTTAGTTAAAAAGAAAAACAAGATATTTAACTGTAAAGAAATCTAATAAAATAATACAATAAGGAAAAAGTTAAGGCATTTATTTATTTATTTATTTATTTAACTAGATATTCTGCAGCACCTGTAAAGAACCCAGGTGTTTCCTATTTCTGTGACTATAGACGCAGAAATAGGAAACACAAGATAAAATGGTTGAGAACAGAAAACGAGGAGCTTTTTCTCAAGTCAAAACACTGCAAAAAATGTAATATGCAGAAGAATGAGGTCTATTTATGAATGTATTATAAAAAAAAATCGATCTAATCTCGTAAATGTTTTATCATACATATTATTTTATAAACCTTTTATTATTGGTGTTGCTTAGACACTTGTGGAAGTAAAGAGAAGATATTTATGTTAAAATTATTAAATTAATGTTGTGTAGAAATATCACATAAATGGAAGAAGGTCTTAAGTTTGATCTCTGGACATTTCACTTTTACTTCTACTTATTAATATTATTTTAAAGTGACAGTACATGATTTGAGTCCAGACTTTGACTTCTCTAAAAATCATTTTATTTATTCACAAGGTGAGCCTTTACAAAGCAGCTAAAGGTAGAACTACATGTGCCTTCCTTTTCTTTCCTCTTAAATCTCTGTTAAAAGCCCCGGGGTCAGTCCTAGCCTCGTTGAAAAGCTCTCATTACAGCCACGGGACAAATGTCAAGAGCTTTTAGGGAGGCCTTTGAACACCGCACATTAACGTCTGAATAATAATAATCTCCAATTCACATGAAGGTCACTCCTGAGTCATTTCCTGACCCCATGTTGTCTTCCACATCACATTTCCATTTCTAATGAAGCTCGTGTTTGCGTGAGTAAGCCCTACAACAGACGCAGGCCGATCGCAGACCCGTGTCCTCGTTTTTCGTCCCTGTCTTTCCAAAACACATGCACGTACACCGGGGTAATTTGCAGCACCCTGCGGCAGATGGCGGGGGGAGCTTTCTGACTCACAGAAAAGGGTGAGGGGTGGGTCGAGCGACATTGAGAGAAGGTAGGACTGTGGAGAGAGGGTTTGTTGTAGTGACGTAAAAGAGGTGAAGTGGTTTGTGTGGGCGGCTGATGCGTCTGCCTTTTTTCTTTTTTCCTTCCCAGTGTTACAGTTAGTGCAGTTCCGGTCTGCGGCCACATGGGGGAGCTCTTACACTCTGTCTGGAGAGCACTTAGAGGTGAGTCAAGGAGCTTAACATCACTGCTCGGGCTCTTATCAGGAGAAGAAGAAAAAGATTGATTAAAGGGTAAATTTAAACTCATGCGTCAGAGAGTATTTTTATAAAAATTTTCAACGATTTCGAGGAAATTGACCTTTTGTCTTTTATTGTAGCTAAAGTTGTTAGAAACCATGGCTAAGTCGAGCATTTTCTCAATTATGTTTACGTCAGACTCTGTATTAACACTTTATGAATGTCCTTTATACCTGAAGCACCGACTTATGGCATATTCACAAAAGATAAATTTAGCAATATGTTATTTTTCCAGGATTTTCAAAGCTCCCTACTCACTTTTATTAAACAATATGGCCGGTAATAAAGTCAGACACAACGTTTACAGCTGCTCCGTGACTCTTCTGGTTCTTGAACCTTGTGACGACAGAAACAATCGCATCAAAAATAAATAAATTAAGATCCTAAAGAGTTTGTTCGCTGCTCAAACTAAACAATTGGTTCCTACTTTTTTCATCATGCTTTGTTTTGAAATGTCAAACTGTAAATTACTTTTATAAATATCATGAATCACCTTTTTACTGACTTAATTACCAACTTTTTACCTTTAGAGTTAACGTTAGACCATTGTTAAACATTGTTAAATAAAGGTTCCTTCACCATTGCACCAAAAAATACTGTCAAAACAACAAAAGCGCAACAGAAATATAACTATAACAGTAATCTCCATCTTCCCAGCTGTTGTTTACTTCCTCTGTGTGACGAGCAGTGTCTTCTGTCGATGACGTCCGCCTCAAACTGCTCTAAACACTGGTCATTTCAACAAAAATCTCCAGAAAAACTGTCTCGGAGCCTGTTCGATGTCAAAAATGGACGTTAAAGACATTTCACTGTTTTGCGACAGACTCTGATGCAATGCAACTCTTTCTTGTCTAATAAAAATGAATTCACCCCGATTACGTAACATTTTCTCGTGTTTTTGGTAATTCTTCGTCATTTTAAGGAGCTCGGTGCAGTGATGGGATTCTGTGATGTAATTCTGTGGCAGAGTTTGCAAACTGTAGCAGCCTCTGAATGAACTGAGATCCCCGTCTTCTCTCGACGGCCGTGACCCCGAGTTTTCTGTACAAAACTTTCAAATTTTCTTACTTTTAGACTCAAATATTCCTGAAAATCCAAATTTAGGATCCTATAAACACGACAGAGAGCACAAACTTTTGCCTGAATATAACGTTTGTTGTAATTGTCTTGAAAATAAAAGGATGAAATCTTGACAAATCTATTTTTTAGGACGGCTGCAGAGGAAGGAGCATCATAATATGTCTCAAAATCAAACATTGCAGCACACCATCGAACTTCCAAAAGTGAGATTTTACTCAGACTCAATGTTTTTTAGCTTTAGACCATGTTGGAACTGTCCTAAAAGCACAAAGTCAGTGTTTATGAAGCTTAAAGGAGGCTGATAATCTAATAATACAAAAAAATAATAATATCACAGTCACTTTCGTGTTCCCAAAGTCTCCAAAATGTTTCTACAAAACAATTACACCATCAATATCTTAATTTAAATGGTAAATATATGTAGAATATTGACATCGAGGTACATTAACAGTTGTTAGAAATGATAACGCTGACTACACGATTTAAATCAACCCCTGAAATCTTACTCTTCAGCTTTTGTGGAGATTTGCAGGAATATAAACCAGCTTTTCATCTGAAGACTGCGCTGCTTAAATGTGACGGAGCTTTAAATACTATATGTGCTTCACAAGCTACTTTCGGTCGAGGCGGTGCGTCCCTGGAGAAAACCTTCACGTACTGCACACACAAAAGTGCACGTATCCTTCCTCCTCAGCCATTTTCCCCTTCCTTTTCTCCTCTGTCTCCTCTGTTTCTCTTTGCGTGAATGTCATACGGCCGTGTGACTGGATTCTCCCTCCTTCCTCGCTCTCGTTCTCGCGCCCAACGTGTCTCGGTGCCGTTATGCAAGCAGGGAGTGGTTTAATAATTCAGCAGTGTCTTTTTTTTTTTTTTTCTCTACTCGCAGGCTTTCCTTAACACTACAGTGACCTGCAGTATTGACTCATTCTCACAGTCCCCACACACTTTCGCCCACAGAATGTCACACCGACAAATCGGGCTCACGAAGCATAGACTCTAGAAAAATAGTGGACCGAGAGATCGTGATGTCACTGTAGAAAGTGAAGGCGTGAAAGTTAAGGTTGTATAAAATGCCACAATAAAGACAAATGAGAAGCTGAGGAAACTGCAACTTTAGTTTTTTTTTTTAAGTTAGCCATAGCTAGAGCCTATGTAGCTAGTGATGCTAATGAGCAGTTAAGTGTTAGCGTAAGTGAGACAATGTAGAGATTTTGTTTTAACTACAATCATTCGTTTATATATTTTCTACCACTACTCCAAATTTAATTTTCAGAATTTTACCTTACATATCTGTTTATCTACTTTTTACCTCTTTTTATTTATTTAATTCTATTTTTTTATTATTTATTAGTTGGTTCAAAAGGTTGTTATATATAAAATAAAAAATAAAAATGCAATGAATAATGTTTAAGAAGGAAAGTTTATTTATATAAAACTAATAATTAATAATAAATAAACAATTTTTTCCCAAAAATGTGTAGAAATATTTGTCGTAAGTTACCATTAGCCAGTGTTGCTATGCTAATGGTTTGTTTTAGCATTAGCTGAACGCTTTGTTTAAGATGCTACAGTCACAGCAAGGTTTCTCGTAATTTCAAGAGATCTCAAAGATTGTATCATCATATATTTTGATCTGGTTTTCTTTTGCGAAAATCGTGTTGAAGAATAGGGTTGATCAACTGTAACATTTGAGTTAAGCTACTTTAGCCAGCGTAGCTAGTCATGCTAAAGGACAGTAAAGCATTAGCCTTAGCAGAAGAGGTTTTGTTAATAGAAAGATGCTCACCACAGTCAAGTTTTCTCATGATTTAAGCTTTGAATTCCCTCAGTGTGGGATATTACAGTTTAATGTCACTGTGTCAAAGAATAGGCCCAACAGACGGTGACAACATCCATATAAAAGTTAAATGGACCAGTGGAGGCACAGCAGAGTTTATGGAGCCTGAAGTGAAGGAGATATTTAGAACGAGGCCAAGTGAGTAGCACGTAACAGATATCTCGAGTGACAGCGAAGTACTCGGACAATTAGCAAGTGTTATTTATTGTTGAGTATGTGGCTCAGAAACGAGACTTTTTATGCTTAAAGGTTTGAAAATACTATGTGAGGACTGATAAAATTAGAGTAAAGATAAGAGTCCAGAATTAAAACTCTTTACTCATTTTATTTTCCAGAACGATCCAATGGTCCACTTTTTTCTGCCACAAATACATCAAAATTCTGACTCAAAAAACACATCACAACTTTCTTGCTTTCTTAACGCTTTATTTGGCAAATTATTCTCCACTTTTTTGCAGTCTTTTTTTTCGCTCACTTTATTTACAATAGTAAAAAATAAATCTTTCTCTTCAAAGTTTTACATTCGACATTTACAAGTGCAATGTGTAACATGTCCATCTTATAAAGTGCATTGTACTTTTTATTTCACATGGATTTAACCATCAAATAAAATACATTAATAAATAATAAATAAAATCAAATAAAAACATGAATCAAGTACACCGTATTAAGTCTTTGACATCACAGTATCGATACCCAATAAGACCCTCGTTAGCTTCGAGGGCTAAAACCGGTGATGCTCGTGCACATGTGCTGCTCACAACTGGACCCTTAGTAATGCATAAAACAATGTTATTTTCTATGAAGGCCATACTCGGTCCAATAGAAAAGTTAGCTCTGTAATGGTTTCGTTTTGATTGACAATCTCTGAACGGTCGCCAAGTTATTCGGTTTCAGAGAGTTAGCCTAGCTCGACTAGCTAACACCAAAAAAACGGTTGTTCGGTTTATTCGCCGTAGGCACTCGCCCTAGACCCTGCTTCGTTTTGTAATCAAACTAAAACGCTTGTGCTCAGATTAAACAACTCAAAAAGGTATAAAAATAGAATGGATGTGCTCTTAAAAAAGGCAGATGCTAACGAAGACTTGACTTACTCTCTTCCCGTTCCCTCTTTCCCGTCGCTTTTTTATCTGCGACTATTTATAGACGGAGCCTGACCGACTGTGGATTTGACGGGCCACGGATAGAAAAGACAAACGAGGAGCGTGGAAGATAGTAAAACGAATGAATGGCTGGATGTGAAGAAAGAGGAAAGAGCTGAAGGGAGAGAAGAGACGGGACAAAGAGGGGAATATTTGACAAGAGCGTATGAAGGAATGCAGGATGAGGATGTGTGGGCGGAAGAAAGCGGGACGGTTTTCAGAACGGAGGGAGGGGGATGTCTTTGAAACGACCTGTTCTGCCTTAGACACGACTCAGACAAAATGACGTCACTGGAAACCTGACTCTGTGACGTGCGACAATGCTCTACGCACAACGTCTCCTCACTCTTTTTATGGACAAACTCCGTCAAAGAAATACTGACGGATCTTTTGTGGATGAAGTCTAAAAAGTTGCAGGTAATAATCAGACGAAGTTGGAGCGGAGTTGTTGTGTTGTTTGTTTTGTAATACTTTCAAGGTCAAGCCCAAAGACTGTATATAAAGATGGACCAAGTGTCTTCCAGTCTGCTCCTGGGAATCATCCAGACATTTGCTTTTTTAAGTGTTTTTTGTCATTGTACTGATAAGAAAGTGTGATCTTTTTCTTATTAGCTTAGCTTTCACTTCACGAAGGATGCTTTTGCTTGTGTCCTTCAACAGATGAACTCTTATGTAAGCTTTTTGGGACATTGTGCATTGTCTTTCCAACTTTCTGGCAGGTTTTTGCTTCCTCTGCAGCAGTCGGTGGGTTCTTATTTAGTGAGAATCATCGCATAATGTAATGAAACCAAATAATTGCCACATATTCTAATATACCACCTGAAAACAACACGTATTAATGGCACATAATTATAATAATAAGGTGGATTTTGTGCTGCATTATTAAGAAGTAAACTGGGCTTCCCAATGTTTTCTGTAAATGTTATGTCCAGGTAGCTTTTGTCTGCTAAATATTTGTATAATTGATGGCTGTTTTGGCCACTAGAGGCTGCCATTACATTTTTACTGTCTTGTTTAGTCAAAAGCTCTTTATGGCGTCACAATGACAACAATTCACTCAGAAGCGAATTAATAAGCAATGTTTTGTGTCATGTGATTGGCAAAAAAGGCTAAAAGCTAATGCTAATGGTACCAATTCCAGTAATGACACTCTGTCCATCTTTATATACAGTCTAAGGTTGAATTCCCATGCATTTCTCTGCACCTTAGCCCATAATGACTGTTTTGGAGCGTTTTCTTACACAGATTCACCAAAAACTTCCACAAAACTCATCGGATAAACGTGTATGTACACAAACCAAAAGTAAGACACTATAAAGTCAGAAAAAATATGGCACTTTTTTCAGCATATCGGACACTTTTTCCTCGCAAAGAAAACATTTGACATTTGTTTTATAGGAAGAACACAGAATAAGAGGAAGAAAACATTCACACGACGCACACTTCACACGACTCACAGCAGCGAACCATGTCCAGTAACTCATGCCCTGATGAACATTACAAAAATATACATTTCTGTACAGCATTGCATAAGAAAAAGAGCAAACACACACTCACTTGTACACTTCTTTTTTGTTTTTTTTTTAACGGAATTATAGTCCTGTATAGCGTCTGACATAACCACTCGGCGTGTTTGTGTTTACAGTGAGAGTTATGGTTGGGTACAATTGGCTATGATCCCAGGGGTAGGACAAACACAGACGCACACAGTGAGTGGTCGCTCCACTCCTGCCCCAGGATTGGTCGACTGAGAAGTGGCATATTCACAGATGAGTGTTATTAATTGTTTAAACAACCACTAAATGGACATGCCAGATGGGACAGCAACAGATAACGCTGCTGTTATAGTTAGCGTTTAGCAATGAAAGTCTCTGTCACTGCTTTACAATCGATTTTAATTTTGATCGAGATTAAATTCAGCCCAGTTTTATGCTTTAAATTCAGCTTTTATCAACCTTTGCTAAAAATACACCCGGAATACGGAGGTCATGCTAGTACTTAAGTGCCTCGGTTGCTTAATGCTAGGTTGAAACAGCTAAAAAAACTAAAAAAAAAGATAGTTGGATGTTGAATGAAAGCAGGAAAGCCAAACCTATACTTGTACAACTCTTCGTTTTCTTCTTTAAAGCTGAACAGATGTAACAGAGAGTGTTGTTGCTCACTATTTCTTGTTCATATTGTTATAGGTAGTTCATATCTTTTTGTGAGGTGTAATGATATGTAAATAATCCATGTAAATCGTCTTTTTTTTTCTTCTAATTGTCCATGTGGCCCTAAGCTTTCTTCACTGTTCCTTCTTTTGAATGATACATGGTTCTCTGGATAAAGACGTATCTTACTATATCTAAATGTCCTTGTGAGTGCTTCCCAATCAGAGCCAGCCCACTCTTCAGCCCAAGTCTTTAGTTATAGCATCTGAATCCTCTTTGTTGCAGCTAAAAGGAAGAATTTGTCTTTACTGTCATTTCCATTTCCATTATTTTCCTTCTGCCTGTGCAACTCATTAACTGTTTTTAAACTTTTAAACTAGAAATTTGCACGGATTATTCTGTAAAAAGCAGATTTTGTCAGTTCCTTGTGTAATTGTGTGCGTCCCATCTAGCATCTCCACACACAGGTGACTACATAAGTCTCAGGCTTTTGTGCGTACAGGAGGACCGTGTGCCAATAGGATCTGCGTCCGATCATAGTGAAACGGATTCAATTAACTCCATCGATCGATACTGCCGCGGCGCCGCTGGCCGGGCACCAAACTCCAAAACTTCATCGATCCCATATTTTTAGCCTCTAAAAGAAACTGTATTTGGGAAATCAAACTCATTTCACTTAAAGACTGATGCAGATCTGGTGCTATTTGGCAAATCCAACACTGCAGTGACTGAGCAAAGAGAGAGAACAACTTGGAGATGTCAGAAATATCTTCCCAAATATTCTTGTCTTTTGAATCTAATACAATAAATGTGCTCTAAAATCCATCTGACAGTCTGTTTTTGCTCCCTCTCTTTCTCCGATTGTGGCTTTTGTACACAGCAAAATACAGTTGGACTTTATTGCGAAAGAGTTTTGTTCCGATAAGGCCAAAAACAACAAACAAAAGACACGAGAGATTCTGCATTTAGCCGAGACTGATTGTTTGCTGCTGCCCGAGAATAGAAAACACTCCTAGTCTAAGGTTTAATTTACAGTGTAGAAAAACGGAATACCTGCTTCACTTTTGCGCCATTTTCAGTGTGTTCTTTGCTGTCGACTTTATTTGGTAGAAAGCACTGAATTTGGAAAAGAAACAACCAGTATTTTTTTATTGAGTGACTTCTATTTTGAAACGTAAGCCCATAGAGTTTCTCTGAACTGTTTTCCCAAGCCAGCACACCTCCTACACTCGGACACCAGCAGCGTGCCGATAGCTTAGTCATGCTGCGCCTCTCCAGAGTGAAAACCATCCATCTAGAGCCGAGAAGCCAAGGTTCAGACGCCAAATACAGTCAGCCACGCTTTTTATCTGTTTCGCAAATACATTTCAGTCACTAATAAACAATAAGTAATCACAAATGAATGAGATATACATTGTTTTATACTTTATTTTAGTCTTTTTAATTGAAGTGTGTAGTTTTTTTGTTGATTCAGATGGCAAATCCACACTTTATTCCCCTCCTTCTACAGAAAGTGAGCATCTACGGTAGCCCTGTAGGGACACGCTATTCATGAATTAACCCAGTGGATATTTTACTCAATAAAAACTAGAAACAAAATCAATTAAGGTTAATTTAGTCCGTAAGTCTAAAGTATAGAGGATTGAATGTTAAAAAAAAGAAAAATGAATCTGCTCAGTTTGTCCAATTTGTCAAAATAATGGATTTCTTTAATAAGTTCCACGGAGCTTTGATTTTTTTAAAGACAGACAAAACCAAGGTGTTTTATTTTGAGGCAAATACTGTTTATATAATTCTTCCACTTTGTTTTCAAGTCTTCAAGAAAACCAAGACAAGAACGGGTTTGTTTGTCCAAATCATTCTTGTGAACGGATGAGACTGTTGTTTTGAATCTAAAAAATGAAAGCGTTTGCGAAAGGGTAGTTACTTTAAACGAATAAATGCTCAGCGACTGGATTTATGAAACTTAAAACAGGCCCAGAACTGTCAGAACTGCCACGTTATTGATGCCACAGTAGGCGCTTTAATTGGAGCAGTACAAGATGGATTGAACTCACAAATCTCTTGAGAATCCAGCTGCTGCACAAGGTAATATCAATTTATCTTCTTTTTAAAATCCTTTTCTAACTCTGCCTCCATCACCAAACATTAACCCCTCCATGAGTTTGGTCTAAAACTGGTCTTGTTTGGATTATTTAACCGTCTTGGTCTTGATACTGGTCTTGGATATGACTTGAGTTGATTCAGGCTCCTTATAAAGTGCAATAAAAGCACATTATTTTGCCCATATGTAAGTGAGTAGTATTTATACAGCTGTCATACAACTATTTATCAAACATTTTACTTTCACATCACCAAAAGCTACAGAATTAGCCGTATCTTTGGCCTTGATATGATTCTCATTTCCCAGCGCAGGCCTCAGTGGGATACAGTCTGACATCTCTGATCATTTAAATGCAGATGGAGCCTGGCGGTAAATCATCCCGGTAGCTCATCCCCGCGGTACATCCCCTGTACATTAGGCCACGTCCCGGTGCCATTATTACTGCAACGCTATTAACATTAGCGGGACTCAACTTACACGATGCCCTTTCGGCGGGAAACAACTTCATCCCGATCGGGTACGAGGCGGACGTGACCTGAGGTTGCGCTAAAGTGCGTCTCGCCCGGCTTTCCTATTTCACGCCGCGTCACCTCGCTTCTCATTAACCCGAGCTTTCCGAGGGGCCCCGGGGCAGAGCTGCGCTGCTTTTTTCGAGCCGGGACGTCGGGGAGCGAGCTACTGCTGAGCTGACAGGCTGTGGGTAGGAAAATGAAAATGGAAGACAGAAAACAGAAGCTCAAGGAATCTTATCTACACTAAAGCTACGCTGATGCTAATGTGTTTTTAATTTAAGCAGCTTTGCAGAATGAGAGCAACTATATAGCTTTTCAGAAATGATGACAGTACATCCTAAAGACTGTACATTATTGATGGACGTCGTATCAGATTTCGACCGTGAAGCATCTTTGTCTTGATTGCTCCCAATTGCAAGCTGAAACTAAAAGAAAAAATCGCTTTAAACATTTCTTTTTTACGTTTAAAGCAGGTGATTTGTGTTGGCAATCTGATCATTTTTGGTTTTGAGGGATATCACCTTCATAAAATGGTGGTGGGAAGGGTCTCATTTGTTATTTAAGACTCCATATTAGTTTTCTTTAACGACAAATCAAAGAAGAAAGCCATGCTGCAGAAACCTGAGTGGCTGTCTTCTTTTTCAAAGTCTCTGTTTAGCTTTGGAAATGCCCTGAAAACACATTAGTAGGGACGTAGCCTATAAGAATCCACTGCTGTACAGCTCTATTATAGATTTTTTTTCTATTTACGCTCTCATGGACTCTGCCCTGCTTCCAATTTTCCATTTTCCCATCTGCCTCACTGTATACATTAGTCTATACTACACCATCACATCTGCTTTTAGCAAAAAACCAGCAGAGTACAACGTGTACAACACCAGCCGAGCGCAGCCGTCTACATGAAAAATGACCTATCGAGTATGGATCGTGCTCAGCGTAAGCTAATGGATAATCAATGGGGCAATGGAGTTAGTATGCCGTCTCTAAATTTAGAGCAATGCGGTCTAAATGGCGTCGTGCGGCTGCGGATAAACGCTCAAGTCCCCGCCGTCGTTAGTGCAAACGTCGGTGGCTCTCACCTTGCTCCGGATCGAGGCTCGTTCGACGCAGACTCCGTGGGACGTACCGGTCGGCTCATGCATAATTTCTACGGATGAACAACACTGCTGCTGTCTTAATCTTTGGCTCTAGGAGTAGACGAGCTTAGTCTTTGTTTAAGCTTAACTAGAACCTTAAGAATGATTGAGAAGCAGTGTTTGAAAGCTTTATACCTTATGTGGGCTGTTTAAGTTTTAAATTGGCAGAAATTTAAAGTGACAGAAGGGATTTTCTCTTTCATTTTTGAGGTATTTGTGGCTAAATAGTTTACCTGCTCCAAAGCTGATTCCATTTTCCCCAAAAATATGCTGTAATAAATGTTAAATAAGCTAAATTATTATCTACTTGTTATGGTACTGACTTTCTTTGTCGTAAGAAACAACCCAATCAGGATCCAAAACCGTGAAACAAGTGAAGTTAGCCCTCTTTTTTTTTTTGATTATTCTTTGTCAAAGTGAAATTTCAAATATTACAGACATATTCAGCAGCGTTTAATCATGCAGCGCTATTCAGAAGTATAATAAATATTGGGAAAACAGACTACCCACAAGTACTCCTTTCATTAAACTACAAAAAAATGCTAACTCAAATGGAAATATCCTCTGTTTCGGCGCAGGCTCCATCTAAACATCAATAATGGCGTTACTTTTTATAGGTCAGCCATTTTTGCTGCCATTGTATCGCCTTCTATAGCCACAAACTAGCACTGATGCATTTCTTATTTTGGTCGTCTCGTCTGTGCCCGTGGATCCCATAACTGGACGTAATTGTCTAATCGCAATTAAATTTATCCGTCGACGTCTGGCCCGGTCACCGGTCTCTGATCAGCGTCATTTATACCTCGTTTTAGTCCGTGATGGATGATTTTGTCCCGGACCATCTGACGTTATATTTCCACATTCGGGGGACCGTCTGCTAAGTTGAAATCTTACGTCATCGGAGAGACAAAAGAGGTGCAGCAGTCTAGTTTTCTCCCAGACAATTTGAACTAAAATGGATTTCTGCCAAAGAAAAGTAAGAAAGCAGCCTACTGAAGCGCCATCTGTGCTCTTTTCTCTGCTCTACGACCTACACGACCCTTTCGATACTGTATGTAGCACTGAAATAGCTCGATAATGGCTCAAATAAACTCATGGTCTGGTGAAAGCGTTCCACATGAAGACGCTGGAGAGAACAGTGTAGCCTAGTTTTTCGAGCGGAGCGTTCCCAGCGCTCTGCAGTGCCTCTGTCCTTGGTGCTGAATCCAGCTCTCTCTGTTTCACCGACACAGAGCAGCCGCCGGATCAGAAACCCTCCGACGGGGAGCACGTTTGATTTTCTTCACTCGAAGGACGCCACAAAACCGACGCCAATGTGGAAATCTGCCTCGTTCTAGGTTTTAGCCTGATTATCACTGCGCTTCGGGGCTGCGTAGACGTCCGTTTAAAGAGCGCAGGACTCAAATTACGATTGGATTGAACAGTAAATATGCTACTGAACCTGGAGTATTTATTTTATTTATTGTTATGTATTGATTTCAAACAACACGCTATAGCTATGATACCTTTATCCTTCCGTCTACTCTTAAAAATAGTTATTAGCAAGATTATTAGAGCTTCTGTCTTTAGTTTCATTATTGATTATTGTCCATTGCAGTTGGGTACCTTCTTTGATAAAAATGCATATCAAAGAAGCGCTGTTGGTCTTGGGAAAAATCATAATGGGCACTTTGAAGTCAATTCAAATCCTGTAAAAACTGGTCACTGCTAATTGGTCCGTAAGCTACAGTAGCTTTTCTTTCTATCCAGAGAAGACAGCAAAGAGTTAGCTCATTGAGAATATTCAAGGTCATTCGTTGTATTTAGCTCATTGAATTGTTAACCACTCATCATTTCAAACACTATTTCCAAACCGTTTATCTGCGTCTGATTGCATAACCATCCTCCCGAGCTTAGGTCCTGCTGTGGAGATTTAGGACAAGCCTTCCTAAACCCCACCTTCACACCAATGCTACTCTTTGAGAAGTAGGCCGCACTCCTCGTACCCTAAAGAAGGTCAGTCGGCAAAGTCACCTGATACCCCCACTCAATGACGCCCCACCCCCTTCCTTCTACAATCATCCATGTGGATTAGTAATCACGTTTTGCAGTTGTTTCATCCTCAAAACAGTACATAATCTTTGTTACCTTAATCTTGACCACTTTCCTTTTTCTGTCGTGTTTTCTGTGGCCAACCGAGCCTTCGCCGTTAGCTGTCAGATCCTCCAACGAGCCGCAGAGGACTGTCCACAGCCAAATCCTGTTACCGTCCCATTATGCAACTCTGGCTCGGCGTCAAGAATCTGGTCGCACTCAAATCCATTTTCCTTGCTACACGTCACTGGAAGTCCTTGGTCTGAGCGAGAGACTCGACGGGACGCAACCGCAACAAGCCATCCACAGCGACTTCTGGATGTCTGGGTTTCGGAAAGCATAGATGATGGGGTTGATCACGGAGCAGCAGGTGGCCGGGAGCACCGTGGCGTAGGTGTAGATCACGGGGTAGCTCGAGTCGGCGACAATGGAGTACATGGCGAACGGCAGCCAGCAGGCCCCGAAGGCACACAAGATGGCCGACAGAGTGGAGACGCCTTTAGTGGTGGAGATGGCCACGAACTGGTGCTGGACGGCGATTTGCTGCGCGTGGCGGAAGGCGATCTTGCAGATTTGTAGGTAAAGCTGCATCATCAAAGCGAAGACCAGGAGGAAGGTGACGGCGAGCGCCACGGCGTTGTTTTTGGTGACGGGACGGCAGATGCTGCACGTAGACTCATCTTTCAGACAGTTCCAGCCGAGCGCAGGGAGTATACCGAGCGTTAGGCAAGAAACCCAAATGAAGACGACCATCACGTAGGTAAAAGTCACTGTTCGCTCCGTGTGGTACGTCAGCGCGTTGTACAAAGACAAGTAGCGGTCCACTGTGATGGCGAGGATGTTTAAGACGGACGCCGAAAACGCAGATATCAGCAGTCCGACCGACAAGAGCGTCACAAACTCCACCGAACTGTCCACCAAATACGTAAAGACAAAGTTCAAAATGAGGCCCAGCCCCGCGAGAAGATCCGCCACCGCTAACGATCCGATCAGGATGAACATCGGAGCGCGAAGGGTCGGCGTGTAGAACAGCACGGCGATCACGAGGGCGTTTTCACAAGAAATTAACGTCCCGGTGACGCAGAGCGCGATGTCCCAAGGGCTGACCTCCTGAACGGCCACAGCGGTGGACGCCGGCTGAAGCTCCGGAGGCAGAGTCCGAACGTCGGGCTCCGAGGACGAGTTGGACGGGTCCTCGACGAGTCCCCATGACGTGGAGGAGTCGAAGGGGTCGAGGGCGGAGGAGGAGTTGCTGCTGCTACTCATGGCTAATGCGGCAGCCAAGGAGAGAATCATCGCTGGAGGAGAAAACAAAGAAGAACATTGATTACTGTGGTCTTCATTTGATAGTATTTGATAGTACTACATTTTGTTCCTCGAGTTTTTTCATTCATTCATTTTAGGCGTCTCCTCCCTTGAAAAAGATATTTTTGAATGTTGTTTGTTTTTTTTTGTATGTTTTTTGTGTAAGTGGGTCATAATGAGGGTGAAAATGTACTTATAGTATTTAAATGTGCCGCTATTTATTTCAAAAAGTTACGCTAAAATGGGTAAAAAATGTTAAAAAAGAACCCCTCATGATTCCAAAGCAAAAATGTAAAGTAAATGCATTTTGACTTTTCTTCTTTACAACATAACCTCAGTTCAATGAGCTTTTTTCATCTTCGGTGCACAGCTCTCTTAAGGTCCCAATGCAGCAATTAAATTGGTTTGAGGTCTGTACTTTTTCAGCCAACTCTGATCAAACTTGTTGGTTTACTTTAAATAATTTTCCTTCATTGTAAAGCAAAAAAAAAAAAGAAAACAGTTCACCATTCTCAATGTCAGCATTCTTAAGATTTAATTTGTAATTTTATTCTGAAAGAGGTTTTCTAAATGAAGCGAAGGAGGGAATGAGTTACAAAATATGAGAAGCTGATGTGACTAAGATTTGTAAAGAAAGTTGAGAAGGGACAAGCAAAAGGGAAAGAGGATACGATCCGGAGTAAACACTGACGAAGAAGAAGAACGTTGGAGGAAAGACAATACGAGGAAGAGAACAGAGAGAAAATTAGAGAAACATTGTGATCCACTGGACAAATACTCCAGAGAGACGACTGAAACCGAACCACGTGGAAACAATAAAGCTCATACAGAGATGGAAAAGTAGTTTAGTGGAAGGGAAACAGACTCCGTTAAAGATCTGAAGAAGTAAAATGGTCAAGCTTTATGAACATACGTCTGCTTTTAAGCTACTTTAGTGTAACATGACATGGATTAATAAGAACCTTTACAAATTAAAGCTAACTAATTGTTAGAAAAGGGTTTGGATAAAATTAAAGGAGGATGAGACATGTCCTAATACAAATGTACAATGTTATTTAATGTCTATATGTAAACTTGCCTGAAAAAAACAATAAACAGAATTAAAAAAGGGGTTTGAAAGAATAAAATGGAGGAAGTGAAGCTTGAAAAAGACAAAATGTGAATAAAATGTGTTGGTAAATTGAAGGAAAATCAATCTACGACAAAAGAGCAACTCAAGATAACAGAGAGATATTAAAACGAGAAGGATTTATGCGAATAAAATAAGGGTGGGACAAGAAATGTATGAATCTGGATGAGATGGACCAGCCCACCAGAGACATCCCTCTTTGTTCACTCATCCATCCATCCATCCATCCATTCATTCAAACAGCCATCGACTTGACCCCCAGTCGCACCACGTCACCATCCGTCCCATTGACAAGCCATTATCTTCAATGGCAGGTGTGGACCAGACACGACACGGTCCGTCCACGTCTCAGTTCCGGCTCCGACCCGGACTCAGACCCGTCTCTGAACCTCACCCGAACCGTTCTGCGCGCACGAGACCTCGTCCCGGATCCAAACAGTCAAAAAAGCCTCAAATTTCTATTTTTAGAGCATCTCTAAAAATGGTGCATGACGTCCTGGGGCACTGGCGCGTGCTGGTGCATGGGAACCGCGTGCCCAGACGAGTGCGCGTGTTTTTTCTTGTTCTTTTTTGTTTTTTTTTGCTTGTGCATTTTCATTCAACATATACTGGATGCATAAGAGGAAAGAAAATCTGACACGAAGCTAATTTTAGCCCAGCGATGTTCATTCATAAAAAACCACCCCTCCTCCTCCCTACACCCTTCCTTCTTTCCTCCTTGTTTTCTTACTCCAAATTTCCTCTTTTTCTCATTTTGCTGCTTAGAAATCCCTCTTTATCCCCTTTCCTTCCCCTACACTTCCTTCCCCGTTTAATTCCGTCCATTTTCTTCCTCTTTCTTCCCTCCTTACTTGTATCCCGTCTTCTTCCTAGCCCCCCGCCCCTTTATTTTCCACCTCTCGTTTTCACGCACACACTCCGTCAATGACTACGAGCGGGAAGGTCACCATCACTGAACTGAACAAACCCATCTCCTCGTCCCATGCTGCAGTGAGGCATCTTTACGAAGCCCTTTCCCCGAACATTTCCGATGTCTCCCGAGTGCTCCCGAAACATCAACTCTCGCTCCTAAAGTGACTCTGCGGAGCTCTGCGGAGAGAGATGTGGAGGAAGGAGGCATTACCCGCTCCGGTGTGTGGTCCCCTCCTTCCCGCAGCGAACTTCTCCTCCTCGGTCCCTTGTACAGTCTCCTAATCCTTTCCTCCGTGCTCCTTTTCCTCTTTAAAACGTCTCCTCCGGTTTGAGAGGCGGACGGTGAAGCAGCGGAGCGCTCGAGCCCTCGGTTGGCATGGTTATTAGCTCGTGTCGGCAGCTCCGTCCTCGCGCTGCCCCAACTCGGCTCCTGATTGGTCCAGAGGGTCGTTCTCCTCGCCTGACGTCAGAAGTCTTCGCTGCTCGGTCGCCGTCATCACGGTCTGTGTGCGTGCGTGCGTCTGCGCGTGCGTCTGCGTTTGTGTGTGTGAATCACGGCACGCGCGGCTCCTAAAGGCGGCTCTGGAGGAGGCTCTAGTCACATGTGACACATCCACACAGGACTAACCCACTTAAGACTCTTATTTAATTGATTTGATTTGATCTTATTTTTTTATTTTATTTTATTATATTTATTTATTTATTTATTTATATATTTATTATTTTTTATTTATTTATTTATTTATTTATTTATTTATTTATTTATTTATTTATTTTATTTATTTTATTTATTTTATTTATTTTATTTATTTTTTTATTTGATTTACTTTATTTTATTTATTTATTTCATTTGGACAACACAGATACATTGGACCAAACCAGATGCATTCTTTGAGCTTATTTTCAGTGTTGGAGGAAGTACTCAACTCCTCATTTAAGTAAAAGTACAGATAAACAGTTAGAAATGTCAAGTAAAAGTATCACATTCAAATTCTTTCTTAAGTTACTTTTAAATGTACTTCAAAATATAAAAGTATTTGACTCAACTTTAATAACCAATCAATAAAAACTGATTTAAAATGATTAAAAACTCATTAAGGTAGAGTTCTTCTTTTCATTACATCTCTTCTGAGTTAAAAAGTTTGGGCAGCTCTAAAAAAAAAATAAAAGAAAAAGGGAAGGAAAGGATGCAGACGTTAATTATTTTCAGAGTAATCTTTCGAAAATAATTGAACAAACTGTAAAATGTTGTAAATTATGACTTAGAGGAGCATCTGTTGAAGGAAGATGAATGGACATTTTCAATCTAAAGACTTGATTAAAACGTCTTTTTTTGCTGATGTCTTCTCAGCAGTAAGTAGTCCACGTTCTGCCTGAAAATGACTGGGTTGTTTGTTCTGAATTATAACATCTGTCTTTGTTTAAAGCAGCATTATGTAACTTTTCAGATGTCTTGCCTTTCGAGGACTAAAGGAGACGTCACGTGACTTTCAATACACCTTTTTAATATAAATATCTGGGGAACTATGTGCGTCCATTAGCCTTCTTTGCCATCTAAATGACTTAAAGGCTATTTTTATTGACTTCCAGGCTCTTTATTTTGAATTAAAAGTTGTGTAGTGTTGCTCTAATCGTACAATATATTATTTAAACCTTAAAAAAGACTCAATATGCTTTCAAGAGTATCAGAGCTTACCTTAAAAACCGTCTGCAACTCTTCCTTCTATGAATTAAAAGTCTTAAAAGTAACTTGTCTAGTCTAAAAAATGATGCTAAAAGTGTCTCTTTACCTTTATTCCGTGTCTCTTTATCCACTCAGCTCGTATTATCTCATTTTGTCGCATTAATCCCCTCATTATTTACTTATAGCTCCACTGTATCTAAATATAGACACGCCACAGCTGTCCTATCAATCTGCACTCACCATTCAAGCCATAAATAACATCATTTTTGTTCCTTTTTTCCAGAGGCTGACTACTTATCTCCAGTGGATTCCTTTATCCGGCCACAAGGTCAGAGGTAGCACCTGGTCAGATGTTAAAGCCTATGCTGCGGCGATAAGCTCCTCTAAAGCTCTGGGTTATTGTTCCCTTGGGACACAAAACGACCCTTTTAACCACGCTTCTACGTAACATCCCCAAATGTACACATAAAAAAAAAAAATCAAATCTGTATTTCCTGACATCGATACGCCTCTTTAATGGCTTTAATGGTTGGTGTTTTACGCATGCGCTCGGAGCGGCCATACGGCGCACAGTGGATGGTGTTATGCAATCCTCGCGCTCGGGCTCTGCCACCCGTCTCGCTGCGTTTCTCACGTGCACGCGCTCACATATGGGCGCGCGCGCGGACGGACGGACGGGGGGGGGGGAGAGGCCCATATGTGTGGCCACGCGTGAAGACGGAGCAGGCAGCTGTCGGAGGCTGAGCATTGTTCACGTGGCAGCCGTACATCACTCCGGCTCCTAACGTGAACCGTCCGCGCTCCGGGAGGTACACGCACACTTTATTACGTACAGTCTAATTGAATATAAGTCAATACTAGGGCGGTGTGTGCGCTAAATGTACACTTCTACGCATCTGGGAAGGAAGTATGGGCCATTTGCTGATGTAGTGTGCTATAAATAAGTGATATAAGGAGGGAGGAAAGCAAAGAGCAACGGACAAATGCATGTAAAACAATCAGGATTATAGGTATCACCGTCAGGGTTTAGAAATATAATCTAATCCAATGTAATGGTTTATGTTAAAGGCGTTTTAGCAACATATTACAACCCAAACAGTGCTTTTGCAAACTACATTTTCTATTATTTAACCATTAATGCAGATCTAAATGTAGCTAATATAATAGAGTGACTGAAGAATGTCGTGAGTTCATGGTCCACACTCACTTTAGCTTAATCTCTGCATTATACATTGATATGCATTAGGCTTTATAGTGTTGTGTTTGAAAAAAAAGGAAAATATAGAGGTTTAAATCAAAGCTGGTAACCTCCTCCACCACCTGTAACCGGAATATTATTAAAATGTTCTAGAAATACTGTATATTTTATGTGTGTGTCAATGTTAGTTTTATTTCCAAGGCACATTTAAAGCAGCCAAAAGTGCTTTACAGGCTCATAAAGTGCACTTAGGTCAAAAAATAAATCAAAGAATACAAAAAAAACATGTAAAAACAGTAAAAAACTATGTTAGTAGTGGTAGGTCAACCAAGAAATAATGTTAAAACTAATGAAAATAGCTGGCACCAACAACAACTCCATCAATTTAGAGCCAATTAAGACCAAACACAGCACTGTTTTTGTCAATTAAGATGAAAAAAAATTAAATTTATAGGTCAATACTATAACCATGTCACTCGTTAATTAATTAATATCTTTTTCAGTTTGTTAAATTCTGCTATACATTGATTATTGTTGTTTTGTGTATGAATTAGTGACTTTTGGTCCATCTCTTAACACTCTCTAATGCCACAGAACAACCGTGTTGAGGTTTTTACTCAGTCTATCGATCTCTGCATTAGCCCCGAGGGAAACTATGGCCTTATAATTGAACACATCAATAACAAGATGACGCAAATGACTTTTTGAAATGATTCGGTCGGGCCTCGGAGGGTTACAGCTCGTCCTGAGATCAGAGGGTGCCACCGGACGAAAGGTACTGTCTGTTCCCCCCCAGAGGACACGCTGTCCGAGGGCTTTCTCTGATTTGACCTTTACAAGAAAAAATACATTTACTGTGAAATACTGTCAAATGGCATAAGCAGTAAATACTTGTACAATTTAAAGAATGTAGAAAACACACTGAATTCACATAAAACAAAACAAAAAACCTGTTGAAAATGCATAATAAAACCAGTCAAATGGGAAAATACCATAATATCACATATAAATTATTTCTATAATTACACTTTAAATGTAATAAATCAATAGAATCAATTTGACAGTAATTTAAAGTTAAAAAAAAACAAAACTTAAACGAACGATTGCATTTTGTGTACACTGTATTGTCTTTTCTATTTTTTACAGTGAAAAAATGGCAACCACAGCTGCCAGTTTCTTACAGTACATTTTACCTTTTTTTTTTCTTTTTTTTCAGTGTAGATTGCACATTTTTCCTGCATTATTTGGAAGAATTGAAGATATAATTAGCATGGTTTATTTTAACGGTCAATTCTTAAAGCAGTTTTTAAATGTCAGCTCATTTTTACTCTTTCTTTATTCAGTTACATGCCTTTTGGTTCAATAAAAGCTCGCATTCTTACCTGTTTTATTCGACCAAAAACATCTCAGTTTCTCAGACAGAGCATAATACGTGACCTTCATTTGATTTATTTTTAAACTGTGTCTACACGAGCGGATCTTTGTGGCTAAACTGAATTACGATGTGTTTTTTTTTTACAGTGAGAAAGCAGCGTGACACCGGCGGCTGTGATGCACACCGCCTCCTTCTTTACGCCCGGAGAATAAAGACACCACCTCATACATTCATGGATTTTTTTTGGTCTCCGACTCAATTACATCACTCCACCTTTAGCGCAGGAAACTCCCGAGTCAGCCCACGCTCTCTACGCTCTCCCGACCTGCCCATCGCTGCTTTCATTCCTCCTCCCCACAGATTTTCATCTCTCTTTATTCATTTTAAGCCCGCTAGCCGACGGATATAAAGGATATAAAGGGAAAAATCAGTCAGAGCGTCTTTCCTTCCTTGTTATTTGTAGACGGCTTTAGTATGAATCACCTCGTGTGATAGGAATACAAATGAAAAGCGTGTGTTTTCATTGATGCCCTCCCCGCGTCCCACTTCATTCATTTTTCCAGCAAAGCACTCTGGGTAAATGAGAGGCTGTTACATCATCTTGCCGTTTGGCTTTGGAGCGAGAAAGCCGGCTTCACTCCCAGAGCTTTTCTCTCCTACGTTACTGCATTGTTTTTGCTCTTTTGTTGCAGTAATGACAAAGACGGCTAAAAGTAACGCTGAAACTGAGCACGTTTCCAACCGTCTCCTTCAGAAAGTCAGAGGAGGACGTGTTGCAGTTGCATAACCCAACGCTTCATATTTAGGGCAGTGGCGCATAGCTGTACTTACTACACCAACCTGACGTTACAGGACTCAGTGTACTAAAGACACAAACTAAATGAGTCATATACTACTATACTAGACTATAATGGACTCTAGAATGTAGTTTATCTTGTAACAAACCTGGTCTGATTCATTAATTACTTGGAAAATGTAAAAAAAAATTTATTTTAAGTTAAAAATATCCGTCATACTGTCCAAAACAATGAAAGTAGTAGCTTCCTGAAGGTGGAAACTGGATTAACAACACTAGGAGCAACTAGAACTGTATGTTTAGAGCATTTTTCAGAGAGTAACTGTGAGTATTAAACCTGGGTACACAACAGGACACAGGAAACTAAACTATATAATGCTGTGCTAAGGTAAAGGCTACCAAATCTATACGATACGATACGATACTATACTATACTATACTATACTATACTATACTATACTAAGATACGCCTTAACTGTGCTTAATTTGTAAATGAAATAATGATAACTTTTATCCTCAAAGAACACTTAAATGTTCCTGGAAATACTGCACTTTTGCTTTGAAAAGGCAATATACTAATCTGTTGCTGCTAAAGTGTTACTATTGTACTATACTATTACTTTACTATACTGTACTGTACTCATTACAGTTACCTATGTGTAACTACTGCACTATAGCAATTTACTGTTATATACTACACCAAACTGCTTAATACTACACAAAACTATACTACAATACAATACACTACACCACTCTACACTACACTATACTTACCACACTATACTATAAACTATACTAAACATCTTCTGTTTCCGAACTACATCCAGTTGCCTTCTTTTCAACCCTTTAACAATTTACTTCCCAACACTGCACTATACTACACACTACACTATACTACACTATACTATACTACACCACACTACTCTACACCACACTACACTATACTACACTATACTACACCACACTATACTACACTATACCACACAACACTACACTACACTATACTACACTACACCACACTATACTATACTACACTACACTATACTATACTATACTATACTATACTATACTACACTACACCACGCCACACTATATTACACCACACTACACCACACTACACTGTACTACACTACACTACACTACACTATACTATACTATACTATACTATACTATACTATACTATACTATACTATACTACACTACACTACACTATACTACACTACACATAGAAACATACTGTTACTACTATTGTTCTATTCTATTATACCACTATTTATTTACAGATTTGTTTATTCATTTATTATTTTGACAGGTACAAAACACACAAATTGTTAGAATCAAAATTAGTGAAACTGGTGCCGTTTTTTTACAGACATTTAAAAGAACATAAATAACAAAAACAGATGAACACGCAGCAGTAAACACTAAACATAAACATGGAACACACAATATAAAGACTCTTTAAATGTGGCTCACGCTGCTGTTTTTTATGGCTCTAACGTTTACATGCTTCATTAGTATTACAGCCCACTACTCTATACTCCACTCTAATCTCATTAACGACCTGAATGTATTTACGGAGCGGGAAAAAAATGCAAACGTTTGAATGTAAGCGTGTCACGACGTGGAGAAACCCAGGGATAATGTGAGTTGTGGTGGGCTTTAGCTTCAGAAGTGGATGAGTAATGCCCTCCTACAGCCCACTCCCCACACACCTCCCCTCACACTCACCCGGGTTTCCCTCCAGTAACTACTCCTGCCGTATACGTGTTTACCACACAATGTGTCATAATGTTTGCCGCGGCACCGAGGCTTTTACTGCCATCGTATTTTTCCGACTCGAGCCGATGGGATGAACATTAACAATTGATGTTTGTAATAACTCCTTTCTGCAGAGCCCTGGAGTCAACAGCAGTGTGCTATGTCTTTTATCAGCAAATACTTCTGTGAAAACAAAAGCAAAACTGCACCGGTCTTACATTTTTTGATCGTCAACACAATCCTCGAGCGATAAACAACCCTGTCTGTACAGTTTAATGTATCTATAGGTACGTTTATCCAATACAAACCAGGTCTGAATCCTTTTAGAGTGGCTTTAAAAAACATGCCCTACAAGCTGGGAATCTGTATATTCAATAAACAGTATTTAAAGAACACTTTTGCCATTAAACGGAATAAAAAAGTGAGTAAATCCTCCTTTTTTTAGTCGTTTAAGAGGTTGTATACTCCCCAAAAACTGTCAAAAAATGATTTTGTTTCCCATTTATTCCCAGCTTTTCAAACTTTGTTCTCATTTAAGAGACTTATTATTTGATTTCACAGGTTCTGCACACATTTAGATCAATGTAAAAAGCAGCCATTTTTAATAATAATCCACAAAATCAGCAAAAGCCTTGAGATAATAAGTATCTACACTACAACACTAGCTTTGTTTTGGGATTTTTTTCAACACGTTTGGTTAATAGTGCGTAACAGTCCCCCAAATGATACAAACCTTTGCAGTAAATATAGTTAAAGAAGGTGGATACTGTCAAAAAGGATGAAATATGTGCAGCAGGACAGAAAACTATCAAAACAGCTTTTTAAATTGTTTTCAAATCGTCGTCATTTGCCCAATTTCGGTCAAATCTGTCGCCGTGACGCAGGCCGACGCTGTTCTCGTCACAGCCGCCTCGCCTCGCCTCGTTTCCTCAGATTCAGAGCCACACGGTCGTATCTGAATCAGTCTGAATCAGTCTGAATCACCGGTGGCGCTGTCGTCTTTATCTCAAACCAAAGCTGGAGCATGTTTTATTCAAAGCACCGCGTTGGGATTAAGAGGGAGACACCGAGTTTTTCAGACCCGACCAAATCCCCGCAGCGCTGTCAGGACAGTGATTTGGTAGTTAGCGAAGACTCGGGGGAGCCATAACTCAGCCCTGATTAAAGGTCCCAGTGAAAGGTCAAGAGACAGAGCTGCACTGATGGACTCCGGAGAAGAGAGAGGCTGCTGAGGTTTAATGCTAATTCCCATCTGTAGTGGAGCCTAATGTGATGCTGTAGCGCTGAATAAAATAACAGCGAAGGCTCCCATCTCTGCTGGGTTTGGCTTGTACAAAAAACATCTACAATTTCACCACTAGATGCTTCCAAAAGTACACATTTCCCCTTCAAAATCAAAACTTGTAGGTATTTTAATGCTTTTGTTCCATGTGTTTTCATCATCTGCCTTAAAACTCATGATTATCTATTAAACTGTCTTTTATCCATGTTTTTTTTAGCATTACACACAATTTAAAGGCTACAGTTTCAACATTAATTTAATTTCTACACTTATATAAATATAAATGTAAGAAAACTCACCAGAAAGCATCAGAGGGACTGGGCTTGACTTGAATCCAAAATGTTGTCCATTTATTTACAGCCTCCAACAATCTTCTTGGCTCCAGTTTGAGGATAAACTCAACACTTTTCTAGTTTAGCTCTGAATGCAGCCTCTTTATCTGCGGACTCTCAAAACTGTGCTTGTTTTTTCTTGAAGATTTAGTTCGTGGCGTCCATTGAGGAAACTGGTGACTTAAAATCAACAAGCCCAGTGGAAATAGGTCAGACCATGAGCTCACGAGAAAATGCTGCCAGCTTTGGGCTCAGTTTATCAGGTCTTTGTTGAAAAAATACTTTCAACACAACTGTTATTCTACAAAATGTAATTCTTTGGATTATTTTTGATCAGTCCTGTTTGCTTCTTTACTTTTTGTTATGTGTGACCTTTAATGTTTTACCCACCACTTGGAAGCTTTTATTGCATTTTGAATTTAAGGTTTTATCTTCATTTGAGTCTTACAAATGTTATCTTTAACCTTAATTTTCTCTATTTGAGAAAACTGGTTTTAGTTGGATTTGAACTGGTTTAAACTGGATTTGAACATGTTTTATTTGGATTTGAGCAGGTTTTATTTGGATTTGAATAGGTTTTGGATGGCTTTGAACAGGTTTTAAATGGATTTGAACAGGTTTTAAATGGATCTGAGCAGGTTTTATTTGGATTTGAGCAGGTTTTATTTGGATTTGAACAGGTTTTAGATGGCTTTGAACAGGTTTTATTTGGATTTGAGCAGGTTTTATTTGGATTTGAACAGGTTTTAGATGGCTTTGAACAGGTTTTATTTGGATTTGAGCAGGTTTTATTTGGATTTAAACAGGTTTTAGATGGCTTTGAACAGGTTTTAAATGGATTTGAACAGGTTTTAAATGGATCTGAACAGGTTTTATTTGGATTTGAACATGTTTTATTTGAATTTGAACATGTTTTATTTGGATTTGAGCAGGTTTTATTTGGATTTTAACAGGTTTTAAATGGATTTGAGCAAATTATATATATCTTAGTACCAAAAACTGGCTTAAGATTTCATGATCAAATCAAATTAATCTGATTCAAATCCATCTAAAACCTAAATCCTGTTAAAACCTATGATTGAATACTACTAAATGCATTGGAGGGCCACTTTAAACATCGCAAAGGGCCGCACTTCGCCCCCGGGCCTTGACTTTGTCTTTGACTGACACTTTTAAAGCCGAACCCTTCCACTGCTCTTGGCTCCAATCCTTTCCTCTTTCCGTTAACGGCCTCCGTCAGTCTCTCTTGGATTCGTCGTCGGCCTCTAGTATTTTGGCTCGTGTTTCCTGGACGTGTCACGAGGGGCCGCTCTGACCAGATGCTGCCCGACTGTAGTGGCTCTTGTCGGGGCCGTTCGGTCACAGACGGGCCTCTTACCTCGGGACCCGAGTGGACTCTGGACCAGAGTCACGTCAGGCCACGAGAGCTGGACATCGTTTACTCTGTGTCTGTCGGCCATGTTGCTCCCCGAAATCTGACTAAACCTGGTCAAATCTGACTAAAACCTGTTTAAATCTGACTAAAACCTGTTTAAATCTGACTAAACCTGTTTAAATCTGACTAAAACCTGTTTAAATCTGACTAAAAACTGTTTAAATCTGTCTAAAACCTGTTTAAATCTGACTAAAACCTGTTTAAATCTGACTAAATCTGTTCAAATCTGACTAAAACCTGTTTAAATCCCTATTAAACCTATTAAAACCAGATTTAAATCTTTTCAAATCCATCTAAACCTTTTCAAATTCAACCAAAACATGTTCAAATTTGACTAAAACCTGTTCAAATCCAACTAAGACCTCTTCAAATCAGACTAAAACCTGCTCAAATCCAACTAAAACCTGTTCAAATCTGACTAAAACCTGCTCAAATCCAACTAAACCTTTTTAAATCCATGTAAGACCAAAGTCATTTTTGGCCCAAATAATGAACATTTGACTCAAACAAAAAAGTGAAACCATGAATCTTAAAAACAGAAGTAGATGTTTGTTTGTTTGTTGTTCTTTTTATCTGCGTGGCTTTGCTCCGAGGGAACGGTGAGGAGTCGGGCTGATTTCTGAGAGCCACGGGAAAAGGTCAAGTAGACCGCATGTGATTTTTAACTGCAGTTTATTTATGTAACCGAACACAAAGGAAGCGACTGAAGCCTTTTAGCGAGGCATGAGTCAGACGTCACACTGAGCGTCTCTGAGCCAATCGCCCGAGGGACCGGACGACCAATCAACACCGAAGCACGCATCCACAAGCTCCGAACGCTCAGAGCTTCGATTTGTCCAGACATTTAAGAGTGAGAAGTCAGAAAAGGGTCAAAGAGAGGAAAAAAAGGAAAAGCTCCAAACATATTCTCTTCCTGCAGGTCGCGTTATAGGACTTTAAAAACAAAAAGAACGGGTTTATTTATCAAAACTAATGTAAGACTTCTACATTCATGACCAGTCTGTGATTGGTCTGTGACGTTAGCCCAGTTTTAAAGCTTAAACCAAACTTATAAAACAAAAATCCAACTAAAATCTGTTCAAATCTGACTAAAACCTGATGACTAAAACCAGTTCAAATCCAATTAAAACCTGTTCAAATCTGACTTTAACCTGTTCAAATTCAACCAAAACCTGTTCAAATCTGACTAAAACCACTTCAAATCTGACAAAAAACAGTTCAAATCCAATAAAAACTGTTCAAATCTGACTTAAACCTGTTCAAATCTGACTAAAACCAGTTCAAATCCAATTAAAACCTGTTCAAATCTGACTTTAACCTGTTCAAATCCAACTAAAACCTGTTCAGATCTGATTTAAACCTGTTCAAATCCAACCAAAGCCTGTTAAAATCTGACTAAAACCAGTTTGAATCCAGTTAAAACCTGTTCAAATCCAACCAAACCTGTTCAAATCCAACCAAACCTGTTCAAATCCAACTAAGACATGTTAAAATCTTACTAAAACCTGTTCAAATCCAACTAAGACCTCTTCAAATCTGAATAAAACTTGTTCAAATACAACTAAAACCTGTTCAAATCCAAATTGAACCTGTTCAAGACATTTTCAAATCCAACTGAAACCTACTCAGATCCAATTAAAACCTGTTCAAATCCAACTAAGACATGTTCAAATCTTACTAAAACCTGTTCAAATCCAACTAAGACCTCTTCAAATCTGAATAAAACCTGTTCAAATCCAACCAAACCTGTTCAAATCCAACTAAGACATGTTAAAATCTCACTAAAACCTGTTCAAATCCAAATTAAACCTGTTCACGACATTTTCAAATCCAACTGAAACCTACTCAGATCCAATTAAAACCTGTTCAAATGCAACTAAGACATGTTAAAATCTTACTAAAACCTTTTTAAATCCAACTTTTTACCACATCCTCATTGAATATCTCGTGCTATTGCACTTTCCTGGCCAAAAAAAGACCTGTAAAACCCTTGTTGGGGCGAGAACGAGGTCAGAAGAGTAAAAACAAAAGCCCAGTGACATACTGTACTCCGCCGCGGGTCGCTCTACTCCAGTCACTTCCTGTTGAGACGAGGAGCGTGATTTGTGCGTAGCTCCCGTCGTGAGTGATGCGTCTGGAGGAGTTTCCCGCTGAGCGCTACAGCGGTGCTCCGTCGCCGGCCCAGATACGGCCAGAAACCCCGCCGTGTGTTTGTGAACGCGTGCGACGGGCCGACACGAGGAGGAAGACGACGAATACAGCGACACGACAGGACAAAAGGCCAGCAAATCACAGCAGACGGAGACGGGGAGAGGAATAAAAGTGTTTGGAAAGACGGGTTTAATAACGTCTCTGAAATAGGGATCGCTTCCACTCAAATCCTTTATGACAGTGGTGTCAAACCCAAAGCGGTGAGGGGCCGCAATAGTTAATAGGAATCCTTTCAGGGGCCGACGATGGTGACATTAAATTTTGAATGTGAGATTTAATTTTAATTTACTTTGTTTTACTTACATATTAATTAATTTCCTCCTTTGGAAACTGGTTTTAGTTGGATCTGAACCAGTTTTAGATGGATTTGAACAGGTTTTAGATGGATTTGAACAGGTTTTAGATGGATTTGAACAGGTTTTAATTGGATTGAAACAGGTTTTAGTTGGATTTGAACAGGTTTTAGTTGGATTTAAACAGATTTAGATGGACTTTAACAGGTTTTAATTGGATTTGAACAGGTTTTAGTTGGATTTAAGCTGGTTTAGATGGACTTTAACAGGTTTTAATTGGATTTGAACAGGTTTTAGTTGGATTTAAACTGGTTTAGATGGACTTTAACAGGTTTTAATTGGATTTGAACAGGTTTTAGTTGGATTTAAACTGGTTTATATGGACTTTAACAGGTTTTAATTGGATTTGAACAGGTTTTAGTTGGATTTAAACTGGTTTAGATGGACTTTAACAGGTTTTAATTGGATTTGAACAGGTTTTAGTTGGATTTAAGCTGGTTTAGATGGACTTTAACAGGTTTTAATTGGATTTGAACAGGTTTTAGTTGGATTTAAACTGGTTTAGATGGACTTTAACAGGTTTTAATTGGATTTGAACAGGTTTTAGTTGGATTTAAACTGGTTTAGATGGACTTTAACAGGTTTTAATTGGATTTAAACAGGTTTTAGTTGGATTTAAACTGGTTTAGATGGAGTGGAACATATTTATCTTTGTAGCAAAAATCTTCTAAATATATTGAAGGGCCACATAAAACATTGCCAAGGGCCACATTTGGCCCCCGGGCCTTGAGTTTGACATGTGTGCTTTATGATATAAATAAATAAATAAATAAATAAATGTAGAATGTGTCTGAGAATAGTGCATTCGCTCAAGGGCCACAAATCAGAAAAGAAGATAACAACATCTTTCTTTGTTCTACGTTTATTTATTCTTCATTTCTTATTCTTTACTTCATTTTTACTGTAGACAATTGCAGATTTTTAAAGTTTTGAACACCACATTATATAAAAGTTTGGCTGCAACATTAATGATTGATAATAATGTCCATTTTAAGACTAAGACGTAGAAGGTAAAACTAGAACTAGACGCACAGTGACATGAAGCAACTTTCTCTTACTCGTCTTTTAATCCTTTCATTTATCTAAATGAAACTGTATTTATTTATATACAAAACTATTCTTCAATCAAATCCAATTAAACCCTGTTCAAATCTGACTTAAACCTGTTCAAATCCAACCAAACCTGTTCAAATCCAACCAAACCTGTTCAAATGCAACTAAAACATGTTAAAATCTTACTAAAACCTGTTCAAATCCAACTAAAACATGTTCAAATCCAACTAAAACCTGTTCAAATCCAACTAAGACATGTTAAAATCTTACTAAAACCTGTTCAAATGCAACTAAGACCTCTTCAAATCTGAATAAAACCTGTTCAAATGCAACTAAAACCTGTTCAAATGCAACTAAAACCTGTTCAAATCCATCTAAAACCTGTTCAAATGCAACTAAAACCTGTTCAAATCCAACTAAGACCTCTTCAAATCTGAATAAAACCTGCTCAAATCCAACTAAGACCTCTTCAAATCTGAATAAAACCTGTTCAAATGCAACTAAGACCTCTTCAAATCTGAATAAATGAAACTGTATTTATTTATTTTTATACATACTGTGTATATATTTGCCTTTTTATCTACTTAATGCTTCTATCGATTTTGTGTGAAGACAATAAAGTTTATTCATTTAAATCCAATAAACTAGAAATAATCAGATGGGATCAAAACAAAAGCCGGACTAATTGTGGCGTGGACTTTTGATCAGTGAGCTTTTCCTGCTGCTGCTGCTGTTGGTGTCGTGGAGGTGACGGGCGGCTGTCACGGTGAGCAGCTGTGGGTTAGGACCCCGCTGTGGCGCACCTGTCAGCCCCTGTTACTGTTAACACGGCCGACTGAAGCCCCGCGCCGGCTCCGGGATAAAAATAGCACGCTTTTCTTATTCAAGGAATGAACAGCGTTGACGCAGATGGAAGACGGCAGACCGAGCGCACGTCGCCTTGTCGCGCGTTTCTGCTTCAAAATCAAAGTCGAGCGTCGGCCGATGTTAACGTGTGTCGCTCTGTCCCGTCCCAAAACACACACAGAACCCGACGTGACGTCCCAGCACGGGCCACGCTCCGCTTTCACCGCTAATTATCTCCGTCTGTTCACGGCAGCGTGGTCTCTCGGAGATGCACCTCTGCACTGTGCCATTCATTTTATTTTTACACATGACAGCACAAGGTTAAATGTTTTCCTCTGGGTTTTCAGTACGATGCATCACAGCCCTTTTATGTGCATTATATAGTTAGCTATTAGCGCTAACGGCTAGGGAGACTAAATAAGGAAATTAAATTATGATACGCCACAACTGAGCAATACTAATTAAACACAGCAGAGGAGTAAAGAAGACATGGGCCATAGACATGTGCAGCCAGTTTTACACAAAACATGGATCTATAACTTCTTCCAGGAAAACAACAACAAAAATAAGACATGTATAATATAAAAATATAACATGTAAAATATAAAAATAAGACATGTAAAATATAAAAATAAGACATGTAAAATATAAAAATAAGACGTGTAAAATATAAAAATAAGACATGTCTGGAAGCTCATTTCTGTCGTTGAATTATAAGATATAAAAAAATAAAAAATAAAAGCACATTTTGACATTAAAAAATGATCATGCCAAGGTCAAATGTGACTAAAACCTGTTCAAATCTGACTAAAACCTGTTCAAATCTGACTAAAACCTGGTCAAATCTGACTAAAACCTGTTCAAATGTGACTAAAACCTTTTCAAATCTGACTAAAACCTGTTCAAATCTGACTAAAACCTGTTCAAATCTGACTAAAACCTGTTGAAATCTGACTAAAACCTGTTCAAATCTGACTAAAACCTGTTCAAATGTGACTAAAACCTTTTCAAATCTGACTAAAACCTGTTGAAATCTAACTAAACCTGTTCAAATCTGACTAAACCTGTTCAAATCTGACTAAACCTTTTCAAATCTGACTAAACCTGTTCAAATCTGACTAAAACCTGTTTAAATCTGACTAAAACCTGTTCAAATCTGACTAAAACCTGTTTAAATCTGACTAAAACCTGTTTAAATCGGACTAAAACCTGTTCAAATCTGACTAAAACCTGTTTAAATCTGACTAAACCTGTTCAAATCTGACTAAACCTGTTTAAATCTGACTAAACCTGTTCAAATGTGACTAAAACCTGTTTAAATCTGACTAAAACCTGGTCAAATCTAACTTCAACCTGTTTAAATCTGACTAAACCTGTTTAAATCTGACTAAAACCTGTTTAAAATATAAAAATAAGACATATAAAATATAAAAATATAACATGTATGGAAGCTCATTTCTGTCGTTGAATTATAACATATAAAAAAATAAAAAATAAAAGCACATTTTGACATTAAAAAATGATCATGCCAAGGTAGAAAATGAAAAAAGCTCATGATTAGGGCAGAGTGACCCAGGTCCATTTAATCTGTTTTCTCTCTCACCAGTGATTATCTAATAAAGACTAAAAGGCCAAAAATAAAACATATTTTTTTCATAATTATGAGATAGTACTATTTGTGCAGGGCTCCTCATTCAAAGAGGAACTAAATAAATAATATATTTACAAAATAACATTAGGATGATTTTGAGTTAAAGACAGTTTAAATGAGGATAGTTTAGTCTTCAAAAAATATATGAATAGATGTGTTTTTACTCATTATAAATTATAAAATGGATGGATGTATTATTGGACTTAATTCCCGAGTCGGTCATGGCTTCTATTTATTTTTGACAGTTTTCATCTACAATCATCTTCTGTATTAATTAATAGTTCTGACCAATGAGCTTTAGAGGATTTAAAACAGAAAAAAAGGATGCAATATTCTTTTTTTTTCTTTAAAAACGTTGTGTGCAGTGTAATAAAATCTTTTAAAAAATCATCTTAACGGCTCTGAACAGTGTTGTGTTCTGGAGCCAGACACAAGGGGGCACCAGAGAGCACCTTTATATACTGTATATCTTCCACTGTAGCTTTATTATGATTTTTATTCCTCATTGAATATGTCGCTATTGTACTTTCTGGCTTTTATGACCATGTTTTTGAATTTAAATCTGTTTGTTTAAAGGAATAATCTCCACCTGATACAGCTGCGGTGGTCTCTTATATAACGGCCCAGATGTTCCAGGTTGGACGCTCTTTAGTTTGTTTTGTTTGAATTACCGGTTTTCTCACTTTGCTAATTGGTCTGTGACACGTGTTTCTACAAATACACACTTATATAACACAGATGCATGACCCGCACTGTACAAATACTGCAGTGAACCTGTGTAACATCAAATATTAAGAGTTTTATTTCAAAAACAACCTCGATGCTGCTGTATATTGTCTGCAGTTGTAATTATGTTCTCACAGGCTGTAATTATGCTACAACCCTTTTTTTATTCAGCCATTTTACTGAGTGTAGGTGTTAAAATATTCTTTGTTTTGTTTTGTACCAGAAGCTTTTCCGATGAGTCACCGGCTCCTGTTTTAACCTGGACACGTTGTTTTTTATAAATCGATGCCATCTGTCCCACTCAAACATGTAGAGCTGGATGATTTTAAGTTGCAGTGATTCAGTTTTCTAACAAATCTGTCAAAATTATACTCAATGGTTTGTGTTTGCTCAAGTTCTTTGGATGGAAGGAGCTGCCCAAAGTAGCAGACAAACTGAGCACTGCTGAAGGACAAGTGCATTCGTGTTTAGTTTTTGAAACAGTTGTTGGAAAAATACTTGGATCCTTTCATTTTGTTGCCAACTACAAATGTTGAGATGGTTTTAAATCAGGCAGAGAGGGTCACACAAAATGATAGGACCCCTACATTTCTAGCCTGTCCTAGACCCAGTACCCTATTATTATTATTATTATTATTATTATTATTATTATTATTATTATTATTATTATTATTATTATTATTATTATTATTATTATTATTATTATTATTATTATTATTATTATTATTTGTTTTATTATATATATATATATATATATAATATTATTATTATATATTAATATATTTTATTATTATTATTTAAATTATTATTATTATTATTTAAATTATTATTATTATTATTATTATTATTATTATTATTATTATTATTATTATTATTATTATTATTATTATTATTATTATTATTATTATTATTATTATTATTATTATTATTATTATTATTATTATTATTATTATTATTATTGGTTTTATTATTATTAATTATTATTATTATTATTATTATTATTATTATACTATTATATCATATTATTATTATTATTTAAATTATTATTATTATTATTTAAATTATTATTATTATTATTATTATTATTATTATTATTTACAAATAATTAAGGTGTTTTTTTGTTTTTTTCATTAACTGATGTAAGGTTTGGAATTGTAAAGTTTGGCCACCAGATGCTGCCAAATACCACACACTGCCCCTTTAACGCCTTGTGCTTATTTTATGTGTGCTTTTATTTATTTATTTTCTATTAAGGTTGAATCCAGCCCAAAATCCCCAAGAGTGACTAAAGACATTTGTCACTTTCGGTTTTGAACTCACCTGAAGTATTAAGATGCCTCCACAAACGGAAAATTGAAAGTTTGTGAAGTAAAATGACAGTGTGCAGTATATTTTCATGTATCCTTTTTCAATTATTTGCTCATTTATTGGTGGATAAATAAGCAGACCGTACAAAACTCTTAGAGAAATATAATATTTTGAGAAACTGCTTCTTCTGATTCAGCTGCTGTCTGACTCTGGGCTTTAACACATTTTAATGAGGAGGAAATGGCACTCTTTTTTTGGTTTCTCACTCTTTCCTCGTCCTTCCTTTCGCCGCTAATTGTCGCATTTAAAGCTCATTATCTCGAGTCTATTAAGCACAGAGCTGTGAGGCGTGATGGTTTAGATAGAGCTCCAGACGATACTGTTGCTGCTAATAATTCTGAATTTGGTCCAACTATTACAATCTGTAACTGGGGGCTAGTTTGGCTGCCGTCTTTTGCAGCCAGGAAAAAAAGAGCTGAAGACTATCAATTAAGAAGAAATTTGATTAAACCTTCAAGCGGCGACTGTGAGACCACCTTTGACTGAACAGAAGGAAAATATCGCTGTTTAATACCATTCTGTAGATTCAGTCTCAGTTTTCTCCCTGTTTTTTTCTTTACTCCTCATTTAGTTCCTTTCATAATTGTTCCTCATTTACTTCTAATTTTAAGTTGGGTCTGTATTATCAAGATTTCTATGTATATTGACAGAAAAAAATAGACCAATCCTGCAAAATTATTATCCAAACCTTCCCCAGCGCCACAATGACAACAGCTCATGGTGAAAAATACAACAGTTTGCAAAGACAACAGAGTGAAAAGATATAGATAAATGAATTTTTATTATATCTGAAGAAACAAAAACAGTTTTTACCCTAAAACTCTGTAATACAGCAGTAAAATTAGCTACGTTATTGCTCGCCAAATAGCATTAGCATCAAAGCCATATTGTGAGAGTGAGAGCACTGATATTATAATAACAATTGTAATTCTTTGCACAGAGACAAATGGAAAAAAAATGGAGTTGTCATTATTTATAGGTTATTATGCTATTATTTTACTGGTATTTTATTTAGAACTTCAGATCAAACTGGGCTGCGTGTGGTCCCTGAACTAACCACAGATTTAAACGATAAACAATGATAAAATAACTTGTATAAAGAGACTGAAAGAGATTTGTCTTAACCCAGTTTTATTATGAAACCTATTTATTTTATTATTTTATTACTGGCTTAGTCCATATTTAGTCCTGTTTTTGTTTTTTTTAGTAAATGGTGTAATTTCTATTTAGTCCTGATCTTCTTCTAGTTTATTAGTTCAAACCTGGTCAAATCTTTTCATTGTCCTCAGTTTAATCCTAAATTTTGACCCAGTTCAGCCCTGGTAGTTTATATTTGGGTTAGTTCTGCCTGGTTTAATCCCAGTATAGTTCTTAGTAAAGTCCTCTCTGTTTAAAAGAACCCACATGGCTCTACACTGTTATGTATCAGGTGGAAAAGGGGGCGTGGCCTGTGCTCCCAGTGGGCGTGGCCTATCTGCTGCTTCAGATAGAGGCTCGACTCGGCTCAGACTTTCACAGAGAAACATGACGGACATCAGAAAGTGGCCGGATTCATTCTCTTTATTTAATTCAAAGTAGATCTGTCCAAAGATGTGTTATGTGTCGACGTGATGTCTCGCTCTGTCGCTGGAGCTGAACCGGCCACTGTTTACTCTTTGAGACCGGATCCACAGGTTCACAGTGAGTACTACACCTTTTAGACTTTAGTCTTAGAGATAAACAGAATATAATGAGAGTAGTTACACTCTTTAAATGAATGCAAGACTCAAATCTAGCTTAAATTAAACCTGAGTATAGCATTTGTTTCTTGGTATAGAAAGTATACCTTGGTTAACTTTTATTAACTCCAAGTTTAGCTGCAGTTAAGTCTGTATTCTTAATTCTTGTTTTAATTCTACAGTTGAAGCCCTGTTTCCTCTTTTTTTTCGGCTTTCCAGACCCCATTTTCTTCCTCCTTATTGCCTTTAATCCTTTTCTTTTTGAAATCCACCAATCCTTGACACTCCAAACAAATGCAATGTTTCCATTACCTCTTTTAAGTCCTGCTTCCTTCCCTTGTAGGGCCCATCTCAGGGCCCCATTGACGTCTTTTTTCCTAAATTTTGATATTTAAACACCTTCTTTCCAATTGTTTAACATCTCGAAGCCCTGTTTACTCTCTTTTTTAGCATCTACAAGCCCAATTTCTGATTTTTTTAACCTCTCACTGCCAGTTTCCCATTCTTTTAGCATCACAAAGCCCTGTTTTTCTCTTTTTTTATATGTCTCAAAGACCTATTTCCATCTGCTTTAGGTCATTAAATACCACTTTTAATCATTTTGTATCACCTCTGAGCCCTCTTTCCCAACTTTTCAGCCTCAGACATTAGTTTTTTAGCAGCCTTTATGAGATGGTTTGTTTCTTTGTGTCTTCAATTGTGTCCAGAGGTAATTTATTCTGTGTCTGTCGGTACTGCCCCTCGGAAATCCAGCTCCATACCGAAAAGACCAGACTTATTGTTCATTTTCCCTCATTTCTAGTATCTCTAAACTCCTCATTTTGCTTTTCCAGTAAAATGTTGACGAGCGATGCGGACGACAAGAAGCCGGCGACGGAGGAGGAGTCGGAGGAGGAGGTGAAGGGGGTGGAGCCAGTGCCGCCGTTGCTATGGAAGAAGCGCGTCGTCGAGGACGAGGCGGAGCTTCAGGCCGTGGCCTCGTCGCCGGACGGACGCTTCCTGAAGTTCAACATCGAGATCGGACGAGGGTCCTTCAAGAACGTGTTCAAAGGCCTGGACACGGAGACGACGGTGGAGGTGGCCTGGTGTGAGCTGCAGGTGCGTCGCCACGGTAACGGGACAAAACGCAAGAATAAAGCAGGAATGAATCAGGTATAAACATGGAATGAAACAGGGATACAGTGGTCCCTCGTTCATCGCGGGGGTTACGTTCCAAAAATAACCAGCAATAGATGAAATCTGCGAAGTAGAAGTATTTTTTACAATTATTCTATGTTTTAAGGCTGTAAAACCCCTCATCACACACTTTATACACTTCTCAGACTCTCTCTTGTTTAAACACTCTCAAAGTTCAAACCTTAGCATCTTCCTCTGTCTTTTGGGTGCGACCGCAGGTGCCTTTGTCGGTGCAGAACGTTTCGTCAACATTGTGGGTTTTGTTGGGAGAAAACTTGCAAACATACAGCACTTCAGCAGGGAGAGGTTGACAATGGTCAACACAATCCACGAGTTCTCCCTTAGCCAATCAGGACGCAGAACACAATGCACACTCATACGCTGTAAAAAAAAAAAAAAAGCATGCAAAATTACACTAAAAAAAATCCTCAAAACAGCGAGGCCGCGAAAGGTGAACCGCGTTATAACGAGGGACCACTGTAAATCAGGATTAAACCAGGATTAACATGGAATAACTCAACACTAATCTAGCACTAATCAAAGAATAGAACCTCTTCTAAATTTAGGACTAGACTGAGATTAAACTGACACCAAAACTAAAAAAAGAAAACTAAACCAGGACTAAACTGGTTCTAAAAACACTTACTGAAAGCCTAAAGCTTGACTAAATTTAGGACTAACAAAACAAAAATATAAACCAAAATAAACCAACTAAACCAAGATTAAATTTAGGACTAAACCAGGACTAGACTAAAACACGAGTACACAAAACTAAACCAGGACTAGACCATTACTAAACCAAAACTAAACCAGGACTAAACTGGGATTGAACCAGTGCTAGATCATGAATAAACTGGGACTATACACCAAAAAAAGGACAAAAGCAGGACTAAACTATTAAATGGTACGACAGCAGTACTAGATTAGTACTAAACTAAGACTTAACCAGGACTAGACTATTACTAAATCAAAACTAAACTGGAACTGAACAAACCAACCAAGACCAACTGGAACTAACCCAAGATTAAACTGGGACTAATCCAAGAATGAGGAAACTAAACCAGGACGATTCCCTCTGATTCTGTTGTAAATAAAAGAGGGTGGTTCAATTAAAATGATGAGTTTTACTTATTTTTAATGATTTCAAAAGGAAGCACATTTCCAGATCTGCATCGGTCCCTTTACTTGTTCTCTTTAGAAACGACCGAGAAAGAGGAAAAGGGTTAAAATGCCTCAGACTTTATCTTTTGTAGAAAGCTGGTTTATGGTTTTGTGGTTTTACGGCTGTCGCTGAGCTCTGATTGGCTCAGAACCAGGACAAGGACATCACACACAGGGCTTTTCAACAGAAACTCCAGGACTTTGGTTTGAGGATTAATTCTCTGAAGTGAATGAAACAGCTTAAAATAGTCATTATGTGCCGTTTTTCAAGTATTTTATTGTCGTATAATGACTCCTTAACGAGAAATTATTGAATTTTTTCAGTTTTTCTGCTTTTTTTTTCAGTCCAAATTTGTCTCTGTCTAGATGTTCCACAGACCTGGTTCAGTTCTGAGTTTAGTCCTTGTTTTAGTCCATATTGGTGCAAAATTAGTCCTGGTTTAGTCTTGGTTTAGTTCATTAGTCTTGGTTTATTGCTGGGTCCTAATATAACTTCACTAATGGAAGTGTATATAGTCAAACTTTCATGTTTTTCATCATTTTTACCTAAACTGAGACTCCAATAGTTCCAGAAGTATATTTTTTTATGAGATAAAGCCAGAGTTATTAAGGATTAGGACTAGACCTGGTCTGAACTGGGTTTAGTCCTGTTTTAGTTGAGAACAGCTTCAGAAAAACGCTGAGACGCAGAGATAAAGCTGGGAACATGACTCAGCACTTTCCTGTTGCATACACACAATCTGATTGGACGAGCAGCTGCTGGTGCTGATAAAGACACTCCTGAGCTGAACCCTGAGTCTAAACCAGGTCTAAACCAGGTCTAAACCAGGTCTAAACCAGGTCTAAACCAGGACCAAGAGACACATTTAAACCTCAGACAAAAATGACCCCCGTTTGTTTCATAAACACTTGTTCCTTAAGGTTCTGCACGACCGAGAATCCAAACAGCGAACGCGTCGGTGTGTGTCCCACGTGGTGACACTGTGACATCATAACGTCACAGCTGTCCTTCATGCAGCAGGTTTAGTGATAAAACCGTTCGGGACATCGCCTCCTCGATTACTGTGCAGTCTACTTCCCGCACAATGAAAAGGTCAAACTCATTTTGACAACGTTTAAAAATAAATATAAGTCTGTGCGCGGCTTAATCAAATCTGAATGAGCTGAAAGGTGACTTTACTTCTGCTGTTTTCTAGAGCTGAGATCAAAAAAGACTTTTAGGAGAGAAGATAAACAAGTAAAATACACTAAAAGAGCAAAAAACTGCAAAAGGGAAGTATTGAAATATGCAAAATTACAATAAATACATAAAATTTGTTTGTTTTTTATCATTGGTGTGCATTATGTATGTATTTATTTACTTGTTCTTTTGATTAGTTTTATTTCTCACTGTTTTTATTCCAACAAATGTCCAGAGCAGACAAACTGAGCACCGCTGGAGGAGAAGCACATTCATGTTTATGCTGCAGAAAAAGTTTTCTTATTCATTTTTAATGCAGAGTTTAACATGAAGAACACTGATAAACTAATTTGTCAACCGTTACTCTCTGATGCAGAAATACGTAGTTTGACTTGTTTATGATTCATGACATAAAAGATTATAATTGGTTGATGTTGTTGAGAACATAATGAAGCAGTTTTTATCCAGTTTTTATTGGAAGTTTCTGATCGGCGGCTGAGCAGACATCATGTGATATTCAGACTGATAAAATGACTCGTCAGGCTTTTATGTTTTGCCGAGGACCTTTTCACATTGTCTTTATTCCCTTTAACTCTTATTAGTTCCTGGCAGTTCTTACATAAAGCAGCTTCACTTTACCGCATTACCTCTTGACACACCATTGTCTCAGTAATTGTCTATGATTGTCCAATTTAACTCCTCAAGACTGAATGGATGGACAGCTTCGCGTTATTAGGCTAAAAGTATGAATATGAGCAGGTTTTATATCAGTCAGAGGACAGTCAATGAGGCCTGGCTCCAGTGTTGTGTGTTGTGTTTCATCGGGTCGTCGGTGTCGTGTGTTCCATCAGGGCTGCGAGTCCTCGGTTCAAAGAGGCTTGTTTTACTTGTGTTATTATAAAATATAAAGTGACAAAGTGAAAACAGCTTATTAAATGTTTCCGTGAACGGCTGAGAAGTGAAACAACGTGTGACGACAGAGACAGAAGGTTAAATTTGGATTTTTCAGGACTTTTATGAGCTCTTTCTTATGGATTGTGAGGCCTTGACCTAACCTCAACTTATTATATACTCCTCTAGTCCTACACAGGAACAGCTAGTGAAAAACTGAAGGCCAAACCAATACGATAAGACCTCACAATTCACTTATTTTCCATCTGATCTTGTTTGTACTTATTTGGTTTTTTTTGTTTCTCAGACCCAGCGTTTGTCTCGCGCCGAGCGTCAGCGTTTCAACGAAGAGGTGGAGATGCTCAAAGCCCTGCAGCATCCCAACATCGTACGATTCTTCGACTCCTGGAAATCCACCGTCAACGGCCACAAGTGCACCGTTCTGGTGACGGAGCTCATGACGTCCGGGACGCTCAAGACGTGAGTCAAAACACAGTCATATTTAACAAAACTGCAGGTTGTGTGTCTTTATTGTGGCGACGGTTGGGTTATTTTTACGTTTCCAGATACCTGCGTCGTTTCCGTGAGATGAAACTGAAACTGCTGCAGCGCTGGAGCTTCCAGATTTTAAAGGGGCTACAGTTCCTTCACTCACGCAACCCTCCGATCCTGCACCGAGATCTGAAGTGTGACAACATCTTCATCACGGGTCCCACTGCGTCCGTGAAGATCGGGGACCTGGGCCTGGCCACGCTCAAGAAGAACTCTTTCGCCAAGAGCGTCATTGGTAATCATCGACAAGAAGCCTGATATTGCTCTGATGGGACACCTGTAACTCTCTGTTCTGTGTCGTGTGGCGTTCAGGGACCCCGGAGTTCATGGCTCCGGAGATGTATGAGGAGAAGTACGACGAGGCGGTGGACGTCTACGCCTTCGGGATGTGTATTCTGGAGATGGCCACCTCCGAGTATCCGTACTCCGAGTGTCAGAACGCTGCACAGATTTACAGGAAGGTCACCAATGTAAGCCCCGCCCACTTTTAAACAAGCCACACCCACAACATTAAAGGCAACTATTTGATTGTAAATTGTAGCAGACGTTTTAGCAGACTTGAGAAATAGACAAAAAGCTCCCTGAGTTTTGATGATTACTTTGTGGATTGTTTGGGACTGAATACTCTGAATACTTTTGGTTGTTAGAGCATGTGAATAGCTATGGTAGCCCTGCTGGGACATGCTGTTGTCTATGAACAAACCTTGAGGAAATGTAACAAAATTAATTTAGTTCATAAACGTTTTAAACCTTTGTGTAGAATCTGTGCTCAGAAAGACACAATCCTTTCACTGATTTATATTGAGCTTTAAATATCTATTTTCTAGACTGCCCAAAAAGTGCATTATTTCCCAATTTTGGCTGAAAATGGGCTTCATATTAACAGTTTGATTTGTTGACTCCATTATGTCACATTTCAGAGACAACATGGACGCTAAAAACCAAAGTACAATAGCTACACTTTGGAAAGGTCTAACAAGATACTGCAGTTTTCATCTGATTTCTCTTAAATGAGACGTAATGGAGCAATCACATTTTGTCATTTTGTTTTTAATCCATTACAAGATTTTGTCTTTGGTGTTACTCTGTAAATATGTCTTAAAGGAAAGTCCAAACTATAACGACACACACACATCTTAACAGTTAAAGGTCAAATCAGTGATGCTTTTAATACATTTTTCTGACTACATTTACATTACCACATCAATACTAATGTGAATGAATGTCTACGTTTGCAGATTTAAAGAAGAGACCCAAGCCACCATCCTTTAAAAGCCAGCTGAATGCTAATATGGAAACAAAGTCATAGCCATCTAATTGTTTTTACTCATTAAATGTTCTTTCCCTTCTTCTCTTACTGTCTTCTCTCTGTTCACTTTAGACACTCACGCCTTATGTCTTTGTTTTTAGGGAATTAAACCTGAAAGTTTTTACAAAGTGAAAGTCCCCGAGCTGAAGGAGATCATCGAGGGCTGCATCCACACCAACAGCAGTGAGAGGTGAGCCCACAAACGCAACAAGGAAGTAAAGTTACATCTGTTCCTCTGAGCGTAACACGGCCCACAGGTTCTGGATCAGTCCTGGTTTGATCCTGGTTTAGTCCCGATCTGTGTGTCCCCCAGGTTTACGGTACAGGACTTGCTGGAGCACCGTTTTTTCGAGGAGCAGCTGGGCGTCCACGTGGATTTGGCCGAGGAGGACGACGGACAGAAGGCGGCGCTGAAGCTGTGGCTGCGGATGGACGACAACAGGAAGCTCCACGGAAAATACAAGGACAACAACGCCATCGAGTTTCTGTTCGACATGAGCAAGGACATCCCTGAGGAGGTGGCCCAGGAGATGGTACGGACACGATTAGGCCTTCAGCTGTTTAGTATAAATATAAAAGTAAGAATGGGGGTTGGAGTAATTGTTAAAAATGAAAAAAGTAAAAATGATAAACTGTCTTTTGCATCTGTTTGTTATAATCGAGGTTTAGCTCTGGTTTAATAAGCATTTAGTCCAGATTTTGTCCAGGTTTTGTCCTGATTTAATTTTTTTTTTTAAATGGTGTTTGGAGTAAATACTAAAAATGAAAAAAGTAAAAAGATAGTCTGTCATTGTTTGTTATTATCGAGGTTTAGCTCTGGTTTATTAAGCATTTAGTCCAGATTTTGTTCAGGTTTTGTCCCGATTTAGTATAAAATAAAAAAATGGTTGCTTATGTTAACATTCAAAATGAGTTAAGGCAGTCTTAGCAAAACTGACATAAACAAATAATGTTGTACTATTGACTAGCCTTGATTTAAAAAGGGTTTTCCATGTCCAAGACCAATATAACAGTAAAAACCAGTACTAAAAAGTGGCCTTACAAGTGCTTCTCAAGTCCAATAATAACTAACACATCCTGCTTTCTTTACTGCAGTTAGATCTTTTTTATTGTTTACCAGGTCATCCTTGGGTTCGTGTGTGAGGCTGACTACAAACTCGTGGCCAAAGCCATGAGACACAGAGTTACGGTGATTAAACGCCAACGAGAGAAGCTGCAACGATTGGCCGAAGAGTCTGACGCCAACCCCCAACAAACCGAGCCGACCAATCAGACGCCAGCATCTCCACTGAGTTCTACTGCTCCGGCCAGTCAGGTACTTTTACCAACTCCAAATTTAATATCCTCTCTAATTAACTCTAACAAGACATCTAATTTATTTTCTACCAAATTTAGTCTTTAGTTCCTAGTTGGCTTCAGGGTCTGCCCACAGTCTCCAGCATGACCCCAGTGGATTCTGGGATTAGTAGTGTTTCCAGCAGGTCTGATTTTGGAGAAGAGAAGAGAAAGCCGAGCTCATCTGCTGCCTGTGAGGATCTTTCCATTTCCATTTTAGTTTTATTAAATAGATTTTAGTTTAATCTAAACCGTTAATCATTGGACTTCAGTGATTTCTCTCTTTTTTTTTTTTAGCCTCCATTTCCTCTGGTTTGTCAGGCATCGCAAAGGAAAAAACTGAAGCCACACCCCCTCCAGTGATAAGCCCCGCCCCTCCGTCCAGAAGCTCCACCTCTCTGACCTTTAACCCCACCGCTCCTGTCTTAAAACCCCCACCATCCACCATCCCCCCTGTCCCACCAGTTTTACCCCCAGCACCTCCCATCAGAAGTCCTGCCGCTTCGTCTGTAAACCCCACCCCGCCAATCTTAAACCCCGCCCCTCCCGCCACAAGCCCCGCCCCTCCCATCATAAGCCCCGCCCCTGTGATTCAGCCTCACCTTCCTCTGTTTCCTCCGGTGAAACGTCACTCCAAACCTCCTCCGTTGCCAGTGCTACGCTATCCCAAGGTGAGCCTCAAAAACCATAAAGCTTCCTTGTACTATTTCAGAAGCTAATTAGAATGCTAATGCTCTATTAGCTTAGATTTTAGACTTTTTTTTATATAACCATAAGGGCTTGTGACTTACTAAAACACAGATAAAAGATAAATTGCAGTACACTAAACTCTACCTGTAGTGATTATGAGTAGCATATGTAATTTTAATGTAAACTGAACCCAAAACAAGCAAATGCTAACATCCTTTAAAACCTTGCGTTGTTTATTCTATAGAGCATTGCAGTTTCCCAGAATCCCGAGCGTGTGCCAAGGTCTGTGAGTGGTTTCTCGTCACCTGTCGACAGGTAACACAACTCCTAAAACTCACGTTGTTTCCTTTTTTTTAACAATTCATGATCTTTCGAAAACGCGTCTGTGTTCTTAGCTCCGCCTCCGACGTGACGTCAGGTCTGAGTGACAGGGACGAGGGCCAATCAGAGCGCGGCAGCCAGATGAGCAGGCGGGCGCACGTTAAGGCGTTTCGAAAGCGAGCGCGGCTGAGGATCACGTCGCTGTCGGAGCGAGTGGTGGAGTGTCAGCTGCACACTCACGACAGCAAGATGGTCACCTTCAAATTCGACTTGGACGCAGACAACCCAGAGGACATCGCCTCGGTCATGGTGAGGAAACAGTGAGGTTAAAAGGGTTTAGGAGGATTTAAACTGGTTTAAAATGGGGTTTTGATGGATTTAAAATGGCTTAAGTTGGATTTGTTTGAGGTGAGGTTTATTTGGACAGGTTTTAACTGTACTTCAACAGGTTTAGGATGGGTTCAAATCCAGTTAAGTTAAATTTTAACAGGTTTTACTTCAATTTGAACAGGTTTTAGTTAATTTAAATATTTTAGTTGGATTTGAAGACATTTTAGTTGGATTTGAACAAGTTTTAAATGTGTTTCAGTAGGTTTCAATTGGATTTGAACAGGTCTTCATTGGATTTAAACAAGTTTTGATTAGGTTTTGATTAGGTTTTAGATGTATTTGAACAGCGTTGAGTTGAATTTGAACAGGTTTTAGTTGGATTTGAAGATGTTTTTGTTGGATTTGAACAAGTTTTAAATGGATTTGAAAAGGTTTTAATTGGATTTGATTCATTTTTAGATGGCTTTGAACAGCGTTTAGTTGAATTTGAGGCAGTTTTAGTTGGATTTAAATGGATTTTTGTCGTGTTTCAGCTCCACAGGGACTTCATTCTTCGGCCTGAACGTGATGCCTTTATTGAGCGAATGTATGAAATCATCAAGAGGGCGGAGTCTATGAACCAACCGAGTCCACTACCAGAGACACAGGTAGGTTTCAACCCATCAACTCAAAAGGTTATTCTATTTAACTCCAGAATAAGACATGGTTGATCTGTTCTGGTCAGTTTTTGCAGTTTTTTTACATGCTTTCTAACTTTCTCAATGCATTTCTTTGTTTCAATCACAGCTTCCGATGCAGGCTCTCTCCAGATCCCACTCATCGTCCTCTCTTCCGGGTAAGAGACCACCACACAAACAGGCTGTAGTTGGGTATGGTATTTTTTTGGATTTGAACAGGTCATAGTTGAAATTGAAAAGATCGTAGTTGGATAGATTATACTTTAGTTGGATTTGAACATGTCGTAGTTTGATTTGAACAGTTGTACTCGGTTTTGAAAATGTTTTAGTTGGATTTGAACAGATTGTAGTTGAAATTGAACAAGTTGTAGTTGGTTTTGAACATGCTATAGTTGAATTTAAACAGGCATACTTGGTTTTGAAAATGTTTTAGTTGTAGTTTTAGTTGGATTTGAACAGGTCATAGTTCAAATTGAAAAGATCGTAGTTGGATAGATTATACTTTAGTTGGATTTGAACAGATCATAACTGGATTTGAATAGTTGTACTCGGTTTTAAAAATGTTTTAGTTGGATTTGAACAGATTGTAGTTGAAGTTGAAAAGATTGTAGTTGAAATTGAAGAGGTTGTAGTTGGATTTGAACATGCTATAGTTGAAATTGAACAGGCATACTTGGTTTTGAAAATGTTTTAGTTGGATTTGAACAGATTGTAGTTGACGTTGAAAAGATTGTAGTTGAAATTGAACAGGTTGTAGTTGGATTCAAAAATGTTTTAGTTGGATTTGAACAGATTGTAGTTGACGTTGAAAAGATTGAAGTTGAAACTGAAAAGATTGTAGTTGAAATTGAACAGGTTGTAGTTGGATTCAAAAATGTTTTAGTTGGATTTGAACAGATTGTAGTTGACGTTGAAAAGATTGAAGTTGAAACTGAACAGGTTCTGGTTGGGTTCAAAAATGTTTTAGTTAGATTTGAGCAGGTCGTGGTTGATGTTGAGCAGGTTGTAGTTGGATTTGAAATTGTTTTAGTTGAATTTGAACAGGCTGTAGTTGAAATTTAACAGATTGTGGTTGGATTTGAAAATTGGAACATGTTGACGATGCTTTGATTGTGATCGTAAACTCATTGTGGCTGCTGATTTTTTCGTAGACATCGCAGATTCAGACCCCTCCTCCTCGAGGGGCGGAGACTTCTATGTGGACCGAGAGGCCACGCCCACAGTGAGACCCCTTAGATCTCAGTCTTTTCACACTTCCTCAGGTAAAACTAAAACAAGACCTCACTAAGAACAAATCCAAGACTATAACAAGATTAAATATTCCCTTTCTCCTTTTTTAGCCTCATCTCCTCAGCCCCCTGCTCCCTATCCATACCAGTATCTACCCCCAGCCCCTTCTCCAATGGCCCCGCCCATGCCCCCGACCTCAGCCTCCCATTGGCCGTCTCCAGACCAGCCCATCTTCTCATTGGCTAACGTCTTGTCTTTGGCGATGAGTGTGGCTCAAACGCTTCTGCCTCCAGCTCAATATCCCGGCTCACAGACTCCGCCCATGTCCCCCACACTGCCCCCTAAGCCCATCCCAACCTACAGCCACGCCCCTGGATCATCAGGACACGCCCCCAACACACCTCCACAGGTAAAACATCAGTTTATAAAGGAACTGCTGGTTTGGATGGATTTAAATGGGTTTTAGACAGGTTTTTGATGGATTTGAGCTGGGTTAAGTTGGGTGTAAATAGGTTTCAGGTGAATTTGGACAGGTTTGAAATGTTTTTAGATGTAATTTACCAGGTTTTATTTGGGCTTTATACAAGTTTCTTTGGATTTGAACAGGTTTTGGATGTATTTATTTTGATTTGAGCCTGTTTTTATTTAATTTGAACAGGCTGTAGTTGAGTTTGAACAGGTTTTTGATTGTATTTAACATGTTTTAGATGACTTTATACATTGAACATTCAATTCAAATTCAAAAACAGTTGCCAAGAGTTGCAGCTTCACTGAAAGTTTTTTTTTTTTTGTTGCAGCCTCTCAGCCCACTACTTCAGCCCAAGTTTGCCTCAATGCAAACAGGTGAGTAACACTTCAATCTTTTTCTTTAAAATCCACATAAATGATCATTGACCATGTTTCTTCCCTATTTATTTCAGGTTCAAACCCTGGCTCTAGTTTCTCGACTGTGAATAAACCAGTAAGGCTTTAATTTTGCTCTCTACCACTGCTCAGAATCGTTACTGAGTGAATATAAAATGTGTTTTTCATTTCTAGTTTCCATCCCCTCCTCCATCTCCTTCAATGAGACTCTCACCCAGACTTTCTCCCATTCGTGAAGGTAGGTCACACTTAAGAAACATGTATCTGAAGGAATAAACAGGTGAAAAATAAAGCCGCAAGCAGACACGATCATGTTTTCATTCATTTTTTTTGCGTTAGCGAGTGGCAGCTGTATATGTTTTCTGGTATTACATCCCTGTTTGTCCAATCAGAAAGAAGTTTTAGGCTGTAAATGTTCACAAGGTTAAAAAAGAGCAATTAATTGTGATAAACCATGTAGCATTATCCACCATTATTCTTCTTCTAACAGTGAAGAAGCCAGACTTCACCGTGGGCCGTTTCCAGGTGTCTTCCTCCAAAGATGCACGCCTCCTGAGTCAGGCCACGCCCACGGCCCACTCCCCGCCTCCTCAGCTCAACCAATCAGACAGCAGCTCCGAGACCACCAGCAGCAGCAGCAGCAGCAGCAGCACCTCCGACAGCGGGCAATCGCAGCTCGGAGCGTCTACAGCGAACAAACCGAGCCGAGCCGATTCTGAGGAGCATCACAGCAACAGCCAATCGCCGTGGAGCAGACACTTAGCGGACATAAGCTCCGACGAATCAGAGAGCGACAACGACGACGACATGTGGGAGGAGCTACGGGAGCTACGGGACAAGTACGAGCTAACGCTAGTCATGTAGCTAGTGATGTTATCAGCCAGTAAAGATGTGGGGAAGTTAATAAAGCATTGGTAGAAGACATCTGGGTGAGGAAATAACCTAAACACAGCCAAAGTAGAGAGGATTATCTGACAAATCGTCTTTTTATTTGTAAAATTAGAAGTTAGATGCTAAAAAGCCTTACAATTATATATATTTTGTAAGGCTTTTTAGCATCTCATTAAATATAAAGTTAACTCTCACACAGAGGACATTCTCTTATTATTGTAACATGCTGGACAGTCTCTGTACATTTTGTTGGCACTCTACCCATATTTCTCTCTTTACTTCCCCTTTTGACATCTTCCAGTCGCTAGCTGCTAAGTAGTTTTAGCATGACTCCAGTGAAACGAAAAGAAAGTACTTTGAATAGCGTTTCTTTTCTGCTGTATGAACTCTATGACCGATAAGTCAGTTTGTCTGAAGTGTTGGGGCTATTTAGCTGAGTTAGCTTTTAGCATAATCTACAGCTTGTGTCCATCTTTAGCAGCTAGAACAGCCATTAGCATGAGCTATTCTGTCCATATTCTGTGTAGAAGTGGTGTGTGTGGTGAAAGTGTTTACATCCTGCGTCTTTAAGGAAAACATTTATCATTTGTCCCCTTCAAACCCCGTCTGTCCCCTCAGACACCTGACTCAGGTGCAGGCTCTCCAGGCCAGTCAGAAGCACGAGATCGAGCAGCTGTACATGCGAATGGGGAAAACGCCGCCTGCCGGGATCGTACCACCAGCCGCCATTTTGAACCAGCGTCCGAGGAGGCTCTCCAAAACGGGAACCTTCCCTCCTTCAGCGAGACACAACAGCCTCCAGCGCTTGGACGGAGCGCACCCTACAGGTCAGGAGTAGCACTGGGACCCTACTTTACTCTGATGAAGACTTCACTGTGATGACCTTTGATAAACTCCAAATAAAAGCTATAAACATACTAAAAAATCCAATATTTACGCATCATTATAGAAAATTGTGACTTCATAAAAATGGTCAGTTTGCCTCTTAATAAAAAGGCTTATGTGGAATTGAAATGGTAAAGTTTTACAATTTAAAATTTGATGGCTTTAATTTTAAAAAATAATATAAAACTACATTCCAACAAAAATTGAAGTTTTCCGACTTACAAAAATTGCCAATTTTAAATGATATACTATCCTTTCACTCTACATGATTTTCATTTTTTATTTTATTATATATCCTTTGTTTTGCATGCTATATCTTCAGGAAAATGTGATTTTGTTACTTTCTGTCTTCAGTTTAAAACTTGAAACTTATTCCCAGCACAATCAACACTACACCAGCTAAAATTAGACTGCACTTTCAAACCAGGCTTTTTGAGGAAACAAACTGGGATTCAGACCCAAAAAGGCTCTTGAGAACGTACCCTTCGCATAAATCTGTGTTTTTCCATCTGCTCTTGGGGCAGTAAAGTGTGCTATTATTCACATTGTGTTTTATTATTGCAGGGATAATGAGGAAGAGCTCCGTGAGTGGAAGCAGCAGTGGGTCTCAGGAGAGAGCTGGGAAAGGAGTTACATTTGCCCCAGAGCCCTGCTGCATGGTGAGTCAATGAGAGGGACCCCTAGAGGACAGAGTGGGTATTGACCTCCATGAACTTTAACTATTTTGAATGAAACCTTTAAAAAAAATCCCTGTATTTTTTGGAGAGCTATCTTGTTTTTTCCTTTACTCTGAAGCTTTTTGAAATGAGCTGGACATTATACTGTATTCTGACTCTTATCTGTTTCTGCAGGACACGTGAAAAAGAAGAAAACGACACATACCATTTTACCTCAAACTCAGAGACAGGACTGTGAAGCTGTCATTTTAACGTTTGATGTGTTTTATTTTGCTTTTGGTTTCTTTTATTTAAAAAAATGTAAGCACTTTATAACTTCAACACTGAAGCGCTTTAACTCTTCAAACATTTTGCCACTTTAATGACCAAATCCCTTCTGTAAAAGACAATAACCCTCTGAGGAACTCTCAGACTCTATTGTAAAACCCGGTCTCCTCCTCCATCTTAGTTCTTGAAAATACCAGCAAAAAACAGATTGCTACAGTCCATAGTGAGCCATGGTCTAGACCGGTGTAGTGTTTATTTCTAAATCTGATCCAAACTAAGTCATAAAATATAGCCCTTAATGAACTCACAGCCTGTTGTTGGTCTCCACAGTTCAATAAAAAGATTATCAAATGCACTAAAAAGAAGAGTTTAATGTGAAAAGGCTTGGAGCTGTTGTAAATGGCTACCAGCGCTATTGGAATTATCCTCAGAGGGTTTTATTATGACACTTTACTCAAATTGATGTTTGTTGTTGCTGTGTTTGAAAAAAAATAAACATGAAAAACGAGAAGGGAAAACAGTCTCATTGTCTTAAGTGGATTAAACCAGGATTACTTTGATTTGACCACATTTTGTTTGATTTAAGGCTCACAAACAAATGATATCTGCGTCAAGAGAGTGGCTATACAGTACGACATACAGCAGTTCAGCAATTCAAAGACATAAAAACTGAGATTTTAGGAAATGACACAGAAACAAGTGTCTGCTGCCCCTTTTTGGTCAGAAGAAGAAAACAATACGGTATCCTTGACAACCAGAGTCTAATTGATACGGTCTTAAATGTAATCATCATGTAATTCCCAGTAAATTACCGTGAACGTATTCCCAGCTGTAGTCGTGATTTTCACCGTTCACTCATGAATCTCAATCTCAGAACATTGCCACGTCACCACTTTGTTTAATTTGCGAAAGTCAACGCAATAAATGTTACTCAGACAGATTTTCGGGGAAATCAGTTCTGTCTCTTTTCACATTTTCAGCCTCTTGTCACATGACTACACACGTTAAATGTTGAGCATCTGTCGTGGTGCTGAAGAAGATTTTGACCAAATGCCAAAGTATGGACAGGGATATTCTTCAAATAAATATGAAAAAATATGTGTGTGTAGCCAGAGATTTAGTGTCCTGACCTTTAGTGAGTGTTTTAAATCCATTGCTGTGAAAAAGTATTTGCCCTTTTCTCGATTTCTTTTTTTTTTTTTTTTTTTGTACATTTGTCACACTTCACTGTTTCAGATCATCAAACACATTTAAATATAACAAAGATAACTCAATTAAACGCAAAATGCACAACGTTTTTAAGTCTGCAATCAAATCAAAATAGAAATCAGTTCAAATTCAGGCCCAAAAGTGTGACGTGCATGTCCAGATTTATCGGTGAAAAGTCCCCACTCAGTTTGATCTCAGCAGCCATTTTGATCCCATCTCATTGTGGCCTTTTATGTGACATACTTACCTCACTATGTAACAGGCATCCACTGAGCCATTTCAGAGACAAGTGTGATCATCTCCAAACACTCCTCTTGTGCCCGAACCGCTGTCGGGTCTGTTCACGTTGTCAGTGTCTCGTTAGCGACGGCGACAGATGACGGCTTTGGTGAAATTGCCCCTCGCCGCGTGTCGCTTCATTAGCCGCGGTGTATCTCCGGCTCTCTATTAAAAGCTAACAGGACGCCGTGTGGCTGTACTCTTTGAGGTGGCCACCTGTTCGCTCCCTCACTTCTGGTGTTCTCATGGAAACCAATACGGAGAAGTACTTGTCCAATCAAACGCACAATATCCTCTTTGTGTGCTTTTTTTTTTTTTTTTTTGGCTGATATTACAACACCTGTTTTGTTTTTGTTTTTTTTTTTTTGATGATTAACTTAATTACTCTGATTTAATTTGCTTGGATGAATAATCACGTGTAATGTTCACTCAGACTGTAGTTGTTAGAAGTTCTTCGTGCTGTGTTCAAAGCAAAAGCAGGTGAATTATCCCTGACTTCAAATGGCAGATGACTCAAATGTTCCTGATCTATGTATTGCTCGGAGCTATTTATAGCTTCAATAGATCACAGGGAGGAGGAGTGGAGGTGCTCACTTTTGTTACTCTGTCTTGAGCTCAACGCTGACTGCTATTTTCCATCGATAACACTGAGACTTTGTTCTTCAGCCCTTCGTTTTCTTCCACTGTCAACCGTAAAGTTTTTTTGTCTTTTACGTCTGTGAGTACTTTAAGTGCAGCTTGTTAAGTGTGGCTTTTATCTAACACCTCTAACTGTTCAGTAGGTTTTTGTGCTTATCTATAACCAGCCTATTACTTGTTTTTTTGTTGTTGTTGAGATTTTCAAGTTTTTATTTCTCATATAAAAATTATTATTTATTTTATTTTGGCGGGTCACCTGTTAGAACATGTTCTCAGGCCTGGGTTCAATTCCAGTTTGGGTCATTTTCCCAATGTCATCCCCTTCTCTCACCTGTTTTACTGTCTATCTATTGTTAAATACAAGCCAAATAATTGTATTGTTTTAAAACGTATATTTTCATATTTTGTTAACGTGGTTCTATCAGATACTTTGGAGATAACGTATGTCCTACAGTAGATAACGCTTCCAGTTTGGAGAAGCAGACAGGAGCAATGCCACAGAGGCTAAACCATATACAGATGGAACCTGCCTGTGAGAATTTAAGTGAAAATGTATGTTTAAAGTGGCACTGTGTAATTTTTATCCAGTAGAGGGCGCAGTTCCCTATAGACTCTCTGTGTTGTCATTTGTTTACAAGTGGAGACTATCCAAGGTTTTGGGGTGAACACAGATGCTTTCTATGTAACACACACTTGAATTAAATTTGTTTTGGGTTTTTTTTTTTTTTTTTACAAAATACTGGACAATTCCTTTTAGACATTTAAGTAAACATCAAATCTATTTCAACTGGTCATCCTTGAGACACACACAGGAGAAAAAATAGGAGTAAAATGGTGAAATACAATGATAATTATGATATTGTAGCTGGAAATATTGTGGACAAAACTGCTTATTTTGAAAACAATTATCATTACTGGTTATTGTCATTATTATGGATTGAAAACAAGAAGCTACAATAACGATTTTTATCTGAACAGTACCTTGAACTGAAACATAAACTCTTGAGGGATGCATACATGGCCGTTACTCTCTAATGTAAAATTAAAGGCTATAAAGCAAAATATAAAAACGTGTTGGAAGTGACTGTGACAAACAACTTTTATAACTTGACATGACTCTCTGACAATATCTGTTCATTTGAGTGGTGTGTTCCAGCTGCGTCACTCTAAAACACATCACTCAGGTTATTTTCTAGTGTGGTTAGACTTCATATTTTGGAGTCGTTTTCCATTGTAAAGAATCTCAGAGACATCATAAAACACAATGTCTTCCCCTCTTCTCAGCTCTATCTGCTTCTCTTCACCCTCACGCCTCATTAGCATTAAAAGTGATTACCACGTCTCTCAGATCAAAAGGGAAATCAGCGACTGCACTTAATAATTGATGCTTTTAAGCTGCTTATTGTCTGACTGACTCCACTGCTGCTGCTTAGCATTCAGCCATTCACTTTTGCCCTCTCTTCCTCTGTTTTTTTTCCCCTTTTCTCAATCCTATTGCCACAGTGACTCCCATTAGTCACAGGTTCATTTGCCTTAAATGTTTTAATAGTGGCATAAATCACTAGGTGGCAGCAAAGTAACACACGGTGCATTCAATGACTGCAGTTTACAAATAAACTCGCGTGCAGAGACAGTTTTTTTTTGTTTTCTTGTTTTTGTTTTTTTATCCTGGATTATCAGCAGCAGAGATGTGAGAAGATCCTTTTTTCCATTCATCATTTCATTTGTGAGTGCAGTCCCTCTGAAGGCTAATTAGCTAATCGATAACTCTACTTCGATTTCAGATCAATTGGAATAACTCTGCTCTTCTTTGAACCATTAAGGACCTATTATGACCTTTAAAAGCACAGTTGTTGACCCCCAATTAACCTCTGACTTAATTGTCTCGACAAAGAACTCATTTTCAAAACATTTAGAAGAAGCTAAAAGGCTAAAAGTCGATGAAAATGTTCCTGATTAATATAACGGCCAAAACAAGTTCACGCACAGTAACGTCATTACGTCATTAACGTAATGGTTGCGTCAAATGCGTCAAATGAAGAAAAGTCTGTTTTTAGCTAGCAAACTTTAACTAGCTAAAACACTAATTTAAACGACAAAACTAGAGAGAAATTATTTTTAAGAACATTTTTTCGCAGCTTCATAGTTTGGTGAGTAATAATTAAATTCGTCATTCATGTATCGTTTATGTAATAACCTGAAATAACTAGCTTTCCACTCGTTTTTAATATGAAATGTCATATTTAACATTTTGAATATAAACAATCTATGTATTTAACAGATAAAAGGAGATTTACAACTTGCTACTGTCCAAAGACTAGAAAAGAAAGAAAAGAGTTCCTCAAGGTAAGTTATTTTCAGTGTAGAATTAAATTAAAGTCCATTTTATTTTAATACGCATAGATTTGCATAGATTTTTTTGCAATATTTATAAGTATTGATGGAAAAAGGTAAGACTTATACGTAAAAATCGACAAGGCAGGTGTTGGGGATGAAAAACCTGACATATCTTAATATAGATAGCTCCAAAACATACATTTAATAAACTAAAATGCACTATTATGAAATAAAAATGTACTCAACTTCAATCAGTAATGCAGATTTTTTCATTTTATTCATTTAATAAAGTGTTTACATCCATTAATACATGAAAACACACTATAGCATCCAATTATGATATGTTAATAAATCCGTAAAGGTTGATAGTTACGTTTATTACACTTTTTATACATTAATCCTAAATGCATTCAACAGTTTTTGTACCAATGTAATTGATTTTCATTGACTTTTTCACACCATCACCATTCCATAAAAGATTTCTAATCCCTGAGAGTAATTATAAAAAACAAAGAGGATAAAACGGTTGTATTAACATGTCTATTTCCTTATATAACGCTTCCAAAGCTTATGTCCTGTAGAAACAGTAGATTACATAATAACAAAGCATAAATATCAGCCTTTCTTCAGGAATAGCTCCAGTCCTAAATGACTCATGCCTGATATTTGTACTCGGGCTTATTTTAAGACGTGATATAACGCGCCCGTGTGCGGGGAGTGATGTGTGGGAGCCCTGTTTGGTTTTCTCGCGGTGATAACATGAATGACAGCAGGATTCGGGCTGGGATTAGGCAGGGTTTTTCCCATTTTAGAGACGTGTTGCAGCAAAGCTCAATAAAAGACAGACTTCCTGGTGATAAGAGAGATTGTTGTGGAGGAGACTGTGGACTGTGACGATCAATAGGAGTGTATTTAAACAAGGACTAGCCCACAGTATAGTCATTTAAAGTGGCAAAACATGGAGAAAATGTTTTTATTCTCTATAGATACTTCCTCCAGCTCCTCTCCAATGAAAGGGAGACATTCCCAAACTGTCCACTTAAATATAAAAATATACCACACCTGCATATTTATATTAAGTTTAAGGTAATATTTATAAAGGTAACTATTATAACTACACATAAATACAGTATTATGAGCAGCTTTAGCCACTGTTTTCTTCAAAGTGTGGATATTTTCTCAAGTTTTTTAAGGAACAATTGAGAGAATCTGATAAAGTGATGCATCTTTTCCACCAGAACCTGTTGTAAAAGCACAACAAATCATTAAAGCATCCGTCCGTCGTTACAGAGATACTCCTGCGAGACACGAGGACAGCATGTTCGACGCTGTGTTTATATTTGCTCCTCGATAATGACACCACGGTAATTTGCCTTGAGTTTGATACGTAACACACTGAGCCGCTAATTATCTCTTTGTTATCTGTTTCCTTTACGGCTCGGCCCTGATTGGCGCTCCCGCTGCGTACGTCTCGGATGGCAGAAGTGACAACCTGTAAGCAGCGCCGTAGGAGAGCTGGAACGAGGGGCGTGAGCTGCGCCATCGCGAGGGAACAACAGATCCTTTAATTTTCACTCCCTTTTTTTTTTAGCGGAAAACATTAATTTATCAGATTCAGAGGAGATATAATCACATGAAGCAGAAACTGGCTTGGGATTGAGCCTAATGAGAGATAAATATGCAGAAAACACAGGCAAGTCTTGTGATTCCTCGTCTCCATCCTGTAGCTGTGCCGTTCTGCCGTTGTCAAGGGCAACCTGAGGAAAGACATGAATACAGTTGAACTAATGAGCAGGGAAGTCCAGCAGGTTTGTACTGGTGAGTCTGGGCATAACATTTTTAATGCAGCTCAGACCCTGGCTACAGATATATGGATATTTTATAAACCCACATTTTCCCTCTGTGTTTGGGACTTTTATCCACACGCGAATAAATTTTTTAGCTTGTTGTAACATTTTAAACTCCACAAGTCTGAAGACTGGCCAAACAAAGCTTTTTTTAAAAGCGGCGCTGACGTCAAGGCTGTGTTTGTCTGTGCTCTTTGCCGTTTTGTGTAATTACGCATGTCCGAATCCATTAGTAACACCATAAACTGTACTGGTGGCTGCGGGTACTGGGTTCTCAACATGGATTTATTACAAGAACAGGATGTAGCACTGCCCTCTGTTCTCTTGTCACAATTACAACAGCCCAAAAAGGATTTTCCTCATAGACCACAATGTAAAAAGAGACACCTGGTGTACGCTTGACAATATGGGCGGATATTGTTTTTTACCTGTTGTCATATCTTGTACCTTTTCTCTGCTGAAAACTCTCTAAAAAGAAAAAAAAAGTCTCTCTCTGGTTTGATGGGGGTCTACAATACAATGGAATAAAATGAGAGTTTATTTATTTATTTTATTTTTTCCTTTATTTGATAGGACAGGAAACAGGGTGAGAGAGAGAGAGGAATGACATTGGGTAAATAACCCGAGCGGGAATCGAACCCCGGTCTCCCAGGTATATTGTATGCGCTGTACCAGGTTGGCTACCGAGGCAAAAAAAACATTTATTGCAGTCAAAATATAAGAAAATGCCAAATGAAATAAATATAAAACACTCTAAACTTTACAATCAGTCACATTTCATTCATAAAAATACAAAGTGGAAAAGTGCAGTTGTAGAAAGTGCTACAAAAGGCTGAATAACTGAATAGAATAAAAAAACACAGTGTTTTTATTGAGGGAATGAATGGCTGAATGCTTACTTTAGTCCGTGTGAGTAAACAAACATGAGTGCAGGTGGTGGTGGTGGAGGAGAGCGGAGGGTGGTGTAAATGAGGTGTCTGTTGGCAAGCTCTCAGCTAATTCAGCATGAATATTTAATCAACTGTAAACAAATTACTATTACACTGTGTCGTGCCAATGTGAGTCTGTGTTAGTGCCCCTCAGGAGCGCCTCTGTCTGCCCTAGTGCCACATATCTGTCCTATATTCCGATAAAGGGTTACGTTGAATACAAACTTTAAAAACAGAGCGGAAAATACATTATAAATATGTGTAAGATTAACATTGTTTTGAGTTTTTATGGATTATTTCGAACAGTCTTGCAATAAATAACAAAACACAACTTATTTGAGTATTTTTAGCAGAACAACACTTGGATAAAGTTAAAAACAGCTCTTGGGCTCTTAATTTTATACCAACAGATGAAAGTAATATGACTTTATTTATCGCTGAGGGGAAAATTAAATCTTAATCTCCTGTTTTGCATTTTTTTTCTAAAACGTAAATGAGATTTTAGGAAAAGTGGTTTGGCTGTGTTAAATGTAGATAGTCACATACAAAGAGACACACTATACAGTCTTAAACAATACAATTAAACTAATAAAAATAAAAGAAAGCAGTTAGTATAAAGTGCTGGTACCATAAAATACACTGAGAGGAAGCATATCTGTAGAAGTGAGGATCATATTTGAGCTGATATCAAGTGCGAAACTAGTTCAAAAACATGTCCAGACAAAATTGGGAGATAAATGTTAAAGCTTGCAAAAGGAATGCTGTGTCACTGGGTTCTAAAGCCAGCTGCTGCTCTGTTCACTAACTTAAAAGTGTTGTTTTTTTTTTACTTTTTTACAGAGGTACGGTGAAGAGTTCAGAGGAAAAGTCCATCTGTTCGGTAAGATCACACGACTGACAGCTGCAACCACGTCCTACTGTAAACATCGGCTTGTTTTTCTGACAAATACATCCAACAAATGTCGTCCGAAGTGCAATTTTAGTCATGAATTCAAAATTTTAATGAGATATTTTAGTCCTAAACATCGCCGATGAATGTTTATCTACTACAGAGACTCTCTTTTATGTTTCTTGCGAGGGCGACAGCTGTGGGCCGAAGCTTTCAAGCCAAACCGTTGTCGAGGCCAAAAGACTGCACCAACTGTGGGTCTCCCTCGAGAACCACATACCATTAGGGGGTTGTTTGCATTTGCGCCACAACTGGAAATGTTTGGCTGCTACAATAACCACTTTGAATGAGGAAAATGCTTGGGAAGAGTCTTATTTTGTGGCGTATTGAGAGATTGAGGCTTTTTCTTGGTAGTTTTTTAGAGAGCTAACAAACAACAGCTGGCGATTTCTAACTTTGCTCTAGGTTTGGAAATACCGTTACGTTTCCTCTTGTGTTAAAAGGGTTACTTCATCTTAAAAGAGTCGCTAAAAGGTCATACGACAGTGCTCTGTGGAGTCTTGGAGGTCAAAAGTCAATGCTAAACTATCTATCTTTGCAGCAAGTATCCTGGACTAGATCATGGAAACTGTTTTTACCTTCTGGTGTTGGAAGATATCACTAGATTTTACATTTAGTCTGGAGCTAAAGGCTTAAAAAGTGATGATAATAGATTTTAACAGTCCTGTCAGTTGCCTCCAAGGCCATAAATAAACAAATGTGTTTAGACATTAAATACAGACTACTCTGCCATGTGTTAAACTTTACCCTTAAAATGTGTTTCACTGATTCTTTATGAAGTTCAGTCCACATGTACACTGGTATTTTAAGAAACATTTTATCTAGAAAGGCCCATATTTTCACTTGACTTGACTAAGTTACAACCTGATTTTTACAGAATCTAGTAAAAAAATAAAATAAAAATTGCATCAAGACCTTTATTGCACGACTACAATTTACAAAATGCATGTGATTGAAAAATAATCAGTGTTTAGTTTGATGATCCTTTGTCTCAAAATGGCATCATCAGTTTTTGAAGCAATTCGCATAATAACAACACAGCTTCTTGACAATTTTACTATTATTGTTTTTTATTTACATGGCCACAGTTATTTGACTTTCCACAAAGCCTCAAATCAATGTTTATAGATTCATGAATAATATGCCCAATGTGCCTCAAGTTCAGTTCGTATCGGGGGGCCCCTTTGTACCTTTTGCCCTCGGCCCCTACTTTTTCTAGAAACACCTCTGGCCTTTTTACACACATTGAAAACAACCTTCAAACTTCCAACTTCCTGCTTAAACAACTGCCTATTTCGAGTTTATATGGATTCATGACCCTATGATATAAACTTTCAATATAAACTTTAAATAGTAAATACAAGTGCCTATTTTTTATGACAGGGCATTAGAGAAAACTGTCTGTTCTGTGTAAATCTCTGCCCACAACAGAGAATACATAAATTACTGCTGGTTAATTTCCTGCAGCGTGCCCTGTGTCGTTCTCTGTGGGACCAGTGGGACACACGTGTTAATTTGCTGTTTGTGTGCCGTTTATCTATTAGGCCAATCGTGCTCGCTCCTGCCCCCTTGCGCGCGTCCCGGTCGCTCTCCGTTTAACCTCGCTGCAGCGGATTGGAGGCGAGAGAAGAAGCACGCCGCTCGGTCGCTTTTCAAAAAATCTCTCTTTTCTCCGACCGTCGCCCCCTTGCCTCCCTCCTCTCCGCCTCCACCTTCACCACCACCACCACCTCCACCTCCTCCTCCTTCTTCTTCTTCTTCGCTTCCTACCTGATTCACAGCCGCTCCTGAGCTATGCGTATTGGACCGCGTTTCTCTCTTCCAGCCGAGCACCATCAACAACACCGAGGAGACCCGCACGCACAGCCGGCTCACGAGCGACCCAGGCCGGCTACAGCAGCGCCACACTCCGCGGCACGTCTGGAGCGCCACATTAACGAGGTAAATAAGCTCCATATTTTCTCCGAGACAGGTTTAGGAGGGTCGTAGGCGGTTTCTACATCGCTGACATGTAATGACAACCCTGCTGACCGCTAGCTTTGGACGAATAAGCAGTAGTTGAATTGATTTTGGTGATATTTAGTGATTGGAGCGGAATGAATGATCAGGCAGGCGCAGGGGGGACGGCAGCCTGTTGTGCATCGCGCCGTAATTCCCAAATTAAGCCACCGAGCTGCGTAAATTCACTGTACGAGGCATCTTAGCGGTGTTTTACCCCCTTAAGCTAAGTTTGTTGTCACTAGGGCGGCTGGGGAAGTGAAATTAAAGGTCATTAAACGCGACTGGCAGCTTTTTTTGGATTGGAATAAAGGTGTCCACATCGTAATCAAGGAAACGTCCACGCACGGCTGCACGCACACTACATGTAGAGCACAGTCTGAGGGCTCCATACGCTGCTACATGACCGTGAAGGGGATATTCTGTAATGGGGTGTAGGTGTTAGGGCTTAGGGGTCAGGGAAAGACACCAAAAGGTCATATTTTCAGCTGGAAAGTGTTTGTCTCTAGAGATGTAGGGGACACTAGGAAATAGGTACCTAGAGGGTCCCGAACAAACTAAACTTGACACAGAAGGCGTATTTATTGGAGATAAATGTTTACAGAGGTCATTGGATATCTCATCATTAATGCCAGTTTAAGGATGTAATTTAAAGAAAATAATCAAAAGAGAGATTCAATTTGTGCATTTTGTTTCATCTGAGCTTGACTGGTACCAAGTTAACTCCAAACATTGATCTGATTTGATTTATCTTCTTGATTAAGATACAGAAATTAAACTTAAGGCAAATAAAGAATAGTAAACATAAATACAGAGCGATGATTATTCTCTAAAGCATTTAAATGACTGTATGTGACCGTATAAAGTCAAATAAGCCGTAAATGTTCAAGCGTAATCATGTATTATGTTGGATTATGTGGAGACAAAATTACAAATAATTCAAAAACAATGATTCATTATTGAATACATGAAGCACGTACACATACTTCTGTCTGGTTTGCCGACCCTAACTCCTCGTAAAACTCTACCAGCCTCAAGATAAATACAGATAAATGTAATTATTCTACGCAACCACTGTTTTTTTTTTTTCTACTGTGAACAATAACAAGATCAGGGGGCTGTTGTATTGTGTTGTATTGTTTTTCTTTATCAAACCGTTGACCAGTTTGTTCTATGTTTTACCGACTGTTATTGTAAAAGTGCTGAGGTCCAGTCCAGAGCTCTCACAGGACGGCTCATTCTGTCATAACGGCAAATATTGACATGATTTCACTTTTCTTTAGTTTGCTCACTTTGGATTTTTTACATAAAACAGTTTAATATTTGATTTTTTAAAGCATTTTTACTTTTCACACAAATGCGCTAAACTAAACTTGCATAAATACACGGATTGGCTGCAGTTTGGTGCATTTTCTCTGTGCTAAATGTAATTCTTTATTTCCAAAAGCATTAGCTGTTTTTATAAATAACGTGGCCGGTTTACAGTAAGCGCTTCTGCCTTGAGCTCTTTACATAGTCTTTACTTACAGTTCACTTTTGTTTTTATTAAAATAGCCAAAAGAAATATCACCGGTCAAGACTTTTGAGTCCCATTTGAGAATCAGGTTTAACTCAGTGACGTCTTTCTAAATGGCTTTGTCTGCCTTTTTTGAGAGTCTCCAGTAATATTTATATTTAAATAGTAAACACAGGACACGGATGATGTTTAGTGGAAGTGTATTGTGTGTATTTCCATTAGGGCGGCGCAATATATCGCAAATGTTATTGCAATATTATCATTATCGCGATATCTGTATTGCAAATATTTACTTGTATCTCTGTATGTTATGGTTTTCTATGTGATGGACGTTTACTTTTCGTCAAAATCATCGTCCAAACAGAGCATTAAATAAAAAAAGTCCTGGTTTAGACCTGGTTCATTTTGACATTTAGTCCTAGTTTCGACCTGTTTACTTTTGATTTAGACCTAGTTCAGTCTTTAATATTGATTTAGCCCCCTCTTTGGCGCGTGAAAGTTTGTCCTTCAGATTAAGAAATCTTTTTAAGAGCATGAATATCACAGCTCACATCTTTATCACAATTTTTAAAATAGTCATCACATATTGCATGTTTTCCTAATATCGTGCTGCCATCATTTTAAATTCATTTATTCTATTGAAGTTAGAAGTCAAAAACAGATGTAAAAAAAACCCAAACATACAAAAAAGTCCATCACACACTGCATGGCACATAGGTTTCTTGGAATAATTGATTATTTTTGGCATCATCGACATCGAATTTCACGAATGTCTATGTGAAATTCCGTTGTTACGTCCATATATATTCTTTTAGGCTTTCAGAAGAAGCTTTCCAAACACAAAGCATTATTTTACAAGCTTAAAATCCCATTCCTTGTTTTGTGTCCACGCATGAATGCCCGTGTGACGTTCATAAAGTGTGTTGTTATGGCTCGGCGTAGCGCAGGATAATGCAGAATAGTCGGTTTGTAATGAGCCGCATGATCGCTGTGGCTGTTTCCTTCATTACCATAATCTTTGTACCACATTCGCCCCTTGTCGTCTCCATGAACATCATTTCACTGTGCGCTTCTCTCATTTGCCTAAAGCATTGTATAAAAAACACTCGCACACACACAGACACAGGAAGAGGTGTGTCATATTTTCACACACACAAGCAGAAGGAACGAAAGAAGATTTGAAAAAAAAGAAGAAGTGGTCTAACAGCGGCTGAAAGATATGCTCAGTCGGTGAAAGAGCAAATAACGGAAGAGGTTTTCTTGGGTCATGGAAAACATTTAAGATATATGATCAGTTTAGTAGATAAAGAATTTGCAGATATGGGAAAAAAATCAAATATGGGTTAAGTTTTGTGCCTAATATTCATTTTTAGGTTGATTTTTGTGTTTCTTTAGTCACAGTTTTTCGCAAATTTTGTCAGAATATAAGCAATTTCATGGCATCTTTATTACAGGAAACTCTTCCATGTGACTCTTTGCCAAGTAAAAGGTTCAAAAAGTCTTGGTGTAGACCTGGTTTAGTCCGAAATTAACCCTAGATTTAGTCCTAAATGCGGTCGTTTGGTAAATTTTAGCCCAAGTTAATCATTGGAAGTAGATCGTCACTGGAAATGTCGTCGAAATGAATCTTGAGAGCGGTGACCCTGAACAGACAGCGCAGGATACTGTTGTTTATATATGTTTCTCCAACCAGCTGCCAAGTCCTGCCCCCAAACTCCAGCGAGCTTTTCTCTGCTGATCAATAATGCATTTCTCCATCTTTTGCAGAGTTGAGTTGAGAGACCGGGAGAAGTCTGGCGTCGCAAAAACAGCCGTCCCACCCTCCACTTCTGAGACTTCACCAACCTTTCCTCTTGACTTCAACTGTCTCCTGACTTTCCTCACCGCACTTCCTCCTTCGCCCTTGACTCATCATGGCGTCCAAACTGAACCCTAACGTCCTGTACGTGGCCGAACCTACAGACTCACTGGGATCGCCTCAGGCAGAATCGGAGCGGACTCATATCGTAAGTATTGTGCTTTGTTGTAGGTTTAAATGCAGTTTCCGGATTGGTTCACAATAAAAGTATAAAACTGAAAGCACTTGAATGTTTCTGTCTCAAATACTCCAATAAATCCAGTAACTAGTCACGATATAATGCAGTATATATTGATGACGCCAAATTGTAGCGGTGCCTGAATGTCTAGTGGACTCAGATGCAGTGCACTCAATGTTGCATTGTGAAAAGATAATGGTTAAATTGGACCGTAATGCTTGGTGTGACTCGTCAGAACAGTGCAGTGAGTGTGTTTAGATGCACTTAAGTATCCCGGTTATGACAATAATCTGGATGTGACATTTAGAAACTGAGAAATCTGGACAAATTATATTATCCTGGATTCATTCTTATTGGATTGGACGAAAACCACAGCGAACCCAGCTCCCGTCCTTGTCTCAGACGCCACTCACCCCCAAAACTAGCCGAGGGACCTGTCCTGCTTTTCTTTTATAAAAAAAACAGTAAAACAGGAGCATTTTTCCTCCACAGAATCCTAATACATTTCAAGAAACTGGAGTTTTAGCTCAGTTTTTACCATCAATACAGTAACTGCCTCCACCTTGTTAAACACTGTGTGATTGAAGTGCCAATATTTATTCTATTTATTCTTTTTTGAGCTGTTGTGCTCGTGTATTTAGAGCTAAAAATACACTTTTTGGTTTAATAGGCAGCCATTAAACCTTCTTTTGACAGCTGTGTGGACCAATGGGAGTGGTTTATTTATTAAAATCCTCTGTGATAAGCACTAGATGGCTTCATACAGTCTGTTTTTTCACAAATTGTTGCTTTTACAAAATACTATTTGGGTTTAAACCTATTTCCCAACTACAAGAAAAACAAAAAATCTGTCTGTTTAATAGCCTTCTCTTTAAGAATCATTATACCTTGACTTTTCTTACTTGGACTCATACTTTCCTCAGAGGTCCAGGCTGTTACTTATCTACCTCACTATGTAACAAAAGCCGAGATGAAACAACTCTGTAGCTTAGCAAAATACTCTGACAATGCAGACGTAAAAAGTGAAGAAAGTATTACACTTGGAATAACTAAGAGAGCTCCTTTATCATTTGAATCTCTTTTAATATGAACAATTTTCACATTCTGCTACAAAAAATGCATTGTTTATGTTTCATTTCTTTTGTATGCCATTTTACCGCAATTGTCTAGTGTAAGTTATATAAAGGGCTTTCAGCTCAGAGTTCTTGTCACACAGGAAACGATGATTCAGAAAGTGTTGTCTGTTTATCCTGACACAATCACAAGAATAAACGCGTCATATTATTTTCACCAGAAACACTTAAGCAAATGAGCATCAGGGGATCTGTTTCTACACTTCAGAGTTTTTTCTCTGACTTTTCGCAGCAGTGATTGTTTTGCGAGTCAAAATCTAGAGCAGAGGTCCCGTTTCTCAGGGGCACGCATTGATTTTGAAGCATTTCGAGTCAATACAAATCTAGTGTAAAGTGTAAAGGAACTGAGATTTATCTTCCCGTGAGGAGGAATTAACATGAGATACTGGATGCTGTAGATTCAATCCAATTATGCAGTTCTTTTATTATTAGTTGCTGTGAAAGGTCAGCGGGATTTTGTATCAAATTTGACATTAATGTTTGTGATTCAGGCCGGAGAAGCTGGAGAGGAATCGTCAGACAGCGATGGGGAACAAGAAGAGACGTCTCACAAACTCATCCGCAAAGTGTCGACTTCGGGACAAATAAGAGCCAAGGTAAGACAAAACGGAAAGCTAACACTGCAATTTGAATGGGTCCAAGTGAGGATAATGCTAAATCAGTGCTATTTCACTCCTTAGTTAGCGGTGTTGCTATCCTTCTTGGTGTGTTTTGGTGTCTCTTTTCGAGTTGGTAGATGAAAGTCTTGGAAAATTTCCCCCAAAAGAGAAAAAAACTCCCTTTACACCGATAACCATTGAAAGCTCAGGGAAGTGTTAAGTAATATTTTATCGTTTCTGGTCAAAGTAGCTGCAGTTTTTCTTGCCTTCTGTGCATTTTAAGAGAGGTCATCAATAAGGTAAGTCTTTATTATCAAAACTGGGAAGAAAGTTCATAACTTTGCTTAAATAGTCTGATTTTCTTTTTTATCAGTACACTTTAGTTGATAATTTATTGAAGGCTGTACCTCATCTCATTGTATTTGAAGGACATTGACTTTTCTGTAGAATTAGACTCTGACATGTGCTTTTTAATGGGATTCAATCAGCCACATAAGCAGACTTTCCAACTCTATCACTTTTTTTTTAAACGCTTCTTATCGGACTGCTGTTTCGACCTTTCTTCCTGTCATCTGCAGCTACAATGTGTTGAAGACAGATTATAATCCAGTCAGAGTTTCCTCTATTTACTGCTGACGTCCGCTCGTAAATTTGTGCAGTTTACTGTAACACTCTAATGATCCGATATTAGTGTCAAACGGCAACAAAGTGCTGTTTATTAGTCATCGAACGGTAAATACCAGCTATAGGAAAGTGTTTGAGTCATGAGACATGTTTACAGCTTCAGGTCTGGGATATTTACAGAGAAATAATGTCAAATGGAAACGGTAAATACACTTAAGGGGTAAAATAGTATAGGATTGTAGTAAGAACACAGAATTAGCTGTTAAGAAATGTATTTTTACAGATATTGTAGAAAATAGAAGGATTTCCTGCATCACTTGGTTAAAAAATAATAGTAAATTACTGTATTATCACATACCAGTCATTATTAATTAATTAGTGATGTTTATCTTATATTTATGTCTTTTTAATCTTATGGAAGGATAGATGTTGTAAAATAAATGAAAGGATTAATGCACCACTTCAAATTATTAGGAAATTACAGTAATATCACTATAATATAAATCTGAAACTTATGATTGCTTTGTGTATGTGCTGTTTTGTTTTGTAAAAGGACATTTTTACAGTGAAAAATAAGCAGCATTTTACAGTCACACCGTGTATTGTTACAAGATACAAGATACTATTTGATTAAAGTTGAGTGAATGCATGTTTTATGGCCAAAGATTTCGATTTAGCCAACTCCTTTTCAGCCCCGGCAGAGCTGCTAACTTTCAAACGCCTATTACATCCCTCTGTGGAAAAAATATCTTCTGTTCTGTTGGCGTTTTCCGTCGCACAACAGCCATAAAACAAAGTGAACCGTTTGCTCTGCTTGCATTTATTATGTCATGCTAATTGAGTTCTGTTGAAGGTCTTCCGAGAAGTTTCGATAGCGTTTTCTGCCCAGCATAACATTTACACAGAAGGATTATTGGGGAACTAAGCAGACGCAGCAAAAAAGATGCAGCAAAGTTGGAAAAAAAAACCTAAATTCAAACTACAGTCTTTTTAAATCAGCTTTTGTCACATGAATTGTACAAAAAAAGCTTCTTCTTTTACTTGTTTTCATCCTTGTTTGGTTGATATGGGATTCCCCTGATGTTTCACCGCTGCACAGTTAAACAAAATCACCTTTTTTACTCAATTCAGTCACTTTTTTTGGTTCGTTTTGTGCAAATATTCCACATCCTCTCCGTTTCGTTGGTGCAAAACTAAACTGTTAAACCATTTTCGCTTTTCACCGCCGACTGTAAATCGAGCTCGGATCGATAGGATGCACAGGATCGCAGGACAACCCCCCGTCGTCATGGTGACAGCATCCCATAATGCCACAGTTGTTCCTGGCGCAGATAATGGCATTAGATATCAGTGCGGTATTGATCGGTCAATCTCAGAAACACAAATAGGGAGGAGATTGTTACAGGTGTTTTACTGGATGTAAACAAATACACACTGAGTCTTTTTAGGGAATAGTGTTTTTTATTTTCGCCGGGAAATAGTCTATTTATATTGAGAGAAGTAAATTGCGGATATGTTTTGTCACTTAACTTAGACGACAGCCAATGGGAAGCTTGTCTTTTTCAATTTCTGAAAAAGTGTGACTGTACAAATGTCAAGAAATTTAGATTTGCAATATTTGAAATTGTACTTGGACGTCGATATTAAACAGTACGGATGAGTTTAATGTTGAATGTTTCCGATACGACTATTGCAATAATGATAATTTAGTGACACTTGGACACTTTTTGCTGCTTTGCTCATTTTAATGTGATTAGTTACCAAAAAACTGATGCAGATTTACATAAAAAAATGTTGGCTTGTTGTTGATTTCTCTTTGTTTGTATGTTTTATGTCTTTATTTTGTGATAATGTGACGATACAATAGCTAGAGGTCTCCTTAGCCTTACTGGTGCCAGGAATTTATTTTTATTTTTTAGTAATTAAACAATTAAACAATGCTGTGTGTCTTTTTTGGCGACATTGTAGTTAGGAAGTCACCTCTTCTTTCTCCAGCCTGTAAGCACCTATGGAAGCCCTTCAGGGACATGCTGTTTTCTGTGAACAAACCAGACAAAGTGCATCTACATTTCTGAAATAAATAAAACTAAACCTTCATGCAACATTGTACTAAAAGAGGAAACACAAATGAGCTTTTTTGTAAGATTTGTGTTATGTTCAAGGAGCAATGCACTATTAAAAAACGAAAATTCCACCATTAAGATTTTTTTCCTACAACATTTTACACTTTTGATTCGCAGTTACAACAATAGCTAACAGATTTACTTGTTTATGTTGCTTTTCTGTGTCTGTATTTGTGCAGCGACGCATGTAAACTCCCATTTTAAGTGTGTTTTTAGGCCGACCACATTAGAGCGCGTCTTTACCGCTCTGCCTCGTCTCATTTTGTCCCGGGCCTGTTCTCACACTCATTAGCCCGGCGTTCATTTATTTAGAAGGTGCTAATTCTTATCAACTGTGACACGGCTCCTGACACCGTTAGATTAATTCAGTTCATCGCCCAAAAGTCCCCAAATAATTATAGCGATGGCGCGATAGATAGGCCATGTCATGAGCGGCGCCCGAGAGACGTCAGTGTTGGCTGTGATTAAATTATATCTTACCACAAGTTAGAGTCTTTCTTCAAAAACCTCTGGATATTTCTGGAAATGGGTTTTTGGGTTAAAGTCGTTGGAGGTTATGTGATGAACTCTGTATGGATTTCTGTCCTGAATAAAATCGTTAAGTTCAAAGATCACGCAACAGTCCTCATTGATTTGGAAAACAATGCACTGAATGAATGCAGCTGCCAAAAAAGACCTCAGATTAACATATAGTGGATATAGTCATCGCCGTTTTAGTCTACATACACATTACATTTACATTATAACCTTATTTCTATTGTATGTTTGGTATTTGTGAGTCAATCAATTGAGGGTTTTGGCAGTTTTTTTGTGTTTGTTTGGGTTTTTTTTTTGTTTTTTGCACATTTTATTTTCCCCTTTTTACTTTACAGATCTTCTCCTGTTTGAATCAAAGTCAAAATTGGTGATTCTGAACCTGTCAGGGCCTTTTGTTAACGATTATCCATTTACAACATTAACGACAACTCAGAATTCCTTTTTTTTTTTACCTTTACGTCCACTTCTATTGTCGTCAGTTTGAGTTTCCACGTCTAAGAATCAAACCTTACTCTACTACAGCTTCACCGCCTGTAACTATTGTACACATCAATTAGATTGGTTAATCCACTGTAATGCGCTCTCGTTAGTTTAATGTGAGTGTATTGACAGCCAGACATTTGACCGCCAGCGTTTTGTGTAGCACTTAGCATCAACCTACAAATTACCCTAAATGGCTGCTCAACCTGAGGAGTAACGGCAGTGGCAGCTCATTTTAGATTAGAATGGTTGTGTTTTTTTAATTTTAATATATTTTTAGATAACGCTAAATACCTTGATGCAGATGAAAAGACGCTAAACATCGTTGCCATTTTTTCGATCATGCAGTGGATAGTTTTGTTGTTATACTTTTAAGTTTGTGGGCTGCACCGTGTCAAAAAATATTAAAAACTTTACAAGTAAGATACAAATTCCTATAGATAAATGAGAAATGTGACAGTAACAGAATGAGTCGAGCTTTAAACTCATGAAAAAAGACGGGTCTGAACAAGTCCTGAGTTGATAATGTAAATATAAATATCCTTCAAGTACAAACCTGCCTAATCCTGAGAAAAACCTGTTTTTTTTCCAAAGATGTGATGTAAAATAGTCAAGATTAAAACACTGAGATGTAGTTTAATCACTTTTTATGTAGATTTTACATACACTCAAGTCTATGTTAGTATCATGGGTTTAAAATATCATACAAACACACAACCATATAAAGTTCAACGGATAAACTTGAGACACCTCACTAACGACTTCAACGCTGACTCATTTTGCACTTTACTAAATCCTGTTTCCATCTGATTCTGCGACTCGTTATTGATGCGTCTCTACAAAACTGAAAGTTGTCATAAACGCAGCGGCCATAAATCCCTTTAAAAACCCTTTAGCGGCTCCATACGAGAGATCGATCCGGTGCATTAGGACGAGATACGTGATGCTTTATTGTGGTGGAACACTACATAATTCTCAGTCCGGTAAAGATAATCAATACTGTGGTGCCTTTGATAGAAATGGTAAGAGGAGACACTGTTAGCTTTATGGAAAACGCAGCTGACTCTTATAGTTCCTGTGTTTTTATCCGGTTTGTTTCATTGTGTGCTTAGAATGGCCGTGTATTCAATGTAAATATAGTTTTGTTGTAAATTATGGGATGTGTATTTTCATGTTTTCCATATTTTGAAATGTAACAGTGACAGTGAAAAGCACGTGGCTCCCTAAAAAAATCAATAAATCAATGCTTATGTTATTTCATCTGTTCGATCGATAACGTTAGCGTCTTTAGCTTAGCATTCTCATCGAGTAGAGAGGAGCAGACATTCTTCAGGTCACCCATTGGCACATATTCTCCGTCTTTCTCAGAAGCTTTGTTACCTTTGGACACCATTTTGAGAGAAACAGGGTTTAGTTGGGCTTAGTTGGAGAGAGAATTGGGCAAGACCGAGAGCGAACAGGAAATCTGAAGGATATAAGGCTGTTAAGTTAAAGAAAGGTAAAAGTCTACTGGATTCTAATGGCTACTCCATTAAACCCACCCACCAGATGGATATTTGTTTGTTTTTTATGTTGAAGTTGAATTGAAAAGACACTAACCGGACAGAAAAGACTTGCAGATGTTGTTTTAGTTGGACTTCACTGATTTCAACCAAGTTTGAACCAAATTTATGGATTTATGTAGGTTTTAAGTGGGGTTTTTTGTTCATGTTTTTCCATTTTGTAACATTTAACATTGGTTTTCAGTGGTTTTAGAGGGACATTCACTAGTCTTAAATGACTTCAAATAGAATTTCACAAGATTGATAATAAATATAATGAAAATGAGCGTCTCTGGATGATTGCCTTAGATTTTAAAGTCTTAATTGTATCTACAGCTATGGATAGAATGAACTTAGTGATGTTAAAATGCAAAAATTGCCACCAGTATAGCTTCAAGGTTTAAGGTTTTACACAGTGTTTCCCAAAGTGATAGTCGTCCTGTTTGCACCTCATTTATTTACGACACGGAAAAAGACACAGGAAGGGAATGAGGTGGAAGAGCAAACAGCGTCTGAGACGAAAGGGTCGTTCAGAGCAGCTGCAACCGACAAGGATCAAACAGACAAACAGGATTAAACAGGACAGGCCCTACGTTATATTTACTCCACATGAACCAGACCCAAAGTAATCTCTTCTTTTTTTGTCGTTAAATTAATTTTTCTTATTTTTTTCATGGTATATTTTCACTTTCTTTCATTTTTCTTTTTTTTTTCCAGATAAACCACCTTTATTTGGCAGTTATCAGAATAAAAAGTGTTTGTCATTTTTTTCTTATTTTTTTTATGAATTCTACCCTTGGGCATGTTATTTTCTATATTTTTATTGAAAATTCTTTCTATAAATATTCTGTTTCTATTTTTTTTAGAGTGTCCCTTGAGATTTTTTCAATTTTTTCCAGTTATAAAAATCAATGAACTCCAATGTCCCCTTTTTACTAAAGACATTTCCTTTTAAAATAGCAGCGCTGCTCAGGATTATATAACCGGCATATTTCTGGCATTTGAAGTGTTGACCAACAGGTAACACCTTTTTTTTCTTCCCCGTTGCCTGGATTTCCTGCACAGTGCTTCGGATTCTCTATATCTGTCCTGTTTTATGTGCGTCTCTCTCCCGGCGCAGAAATCTGAGTGGGCGTTCGCTGCGATGGAGACGAGGACGAGCCGTACATTTGTGTTGAGCGATAAACACAAGCGGCCGTACTGTGTGGGAAGGCCAGCGAGCGCTTTGATTTATGCCCTCGGTTTGATGCGATACAGCTGCAGCAGTGTGGGGTCAATACCAAAGAGAAAGAGAATAAATAGATGGAGGAAGACAAGGAGAAGCTGATGGACAAAACAAGGGAAGCATAAGAGAGTTATGTAAGAAATCCAATAAGCAGAAAGCTGAATTTACCACAGCAACAGGTCGGCAGTGCTGTTAAGGCCCGGTTTGTTTACTGCCACGAAGCTCAAAGAAACATGTCCGCTTGGTTTTGACAATCGATTGTGACCGTGTCATATTGGAAATCTTGGCAGCACGTCCCTATGGTCCGGACCACATATATTTATTATAGTCATAAAGCTCAGACCCATTAAAAAGGAGGAACGACATCTCTTTCATAGACACAACCAGCCGCCGATACTCCACAGTTTAAAGATAAGCTAACTCCTTTGTGACATGATTAAAAACAATTAGTCTCTTGCAGACAAAGAACAAATCCTAAATTTGGTAAGTGTTGCTTCCATAAAACTTTGGACCATTATTATTGGAGCAGCTGTTAACAAAGCTGGACAAATATTGATTGCCATCTGATATAGGCAGTGCATTTTTTTTGCCAAGCCTGCACTTTGGACCTGAATTGTCCATTTGTCATTTCAACACATATTAATAATATATATATAGATGATAATCATAAAAAAAATGATGACTGATTGCTTGATGTGTCCAATTATAGTCTACGTCAATGACAGCAAGTGCAAGTTGTGATATTTTTGTTTTAAATTAATGGTGAACAAGACATTAAGAAATAATACAATTGAAATGTCTAGATTCTTATGGATTATATTATTATTAATTTGTTTTGTTTTGGGGTTTTTTGCATTTCAAATATATAAACAACGAGATGACTTTTTTGAAAAGTGTGTGACGTGTTAAATAATCCATAGAGATCCATAAAACAACAGTGTTAATGAGCATTTGTTTGCCATTTTTCCCACTGATTAACATTGACAGCTTTTATTTTATTGAAAATCATTGACAAAGCGGCTAACTTCAGCTCCAGTGACCACAGTGTATTTTATTGATTGATTATAATGAAATTAGAGAGACAGTAAATCATGTATGTGTCGCTGTCTAAACTCTTAGAGTCGGTCTGTCTCTGAGACTGACTGGTGCTGGCTAAATGGAGCCCTCTAACTCACTTTCTATTGATTTGGCCTCGTGAACTAGAGATACTGGATCGTCCAATGGGAACGCCCCTCTACCGGGAAAACAGGAAGTCGGGAGCCAGTATTATTCCCTCGATGGCTTCCTTTGGGTTCTTGGAGGCAGGGTCCTAATGGGTGAAATCCTTGAACATGCTTTAAATTTCAAGTTTTTTCTTATAAGGTTTGGAAATTATTGACAATGTATTTTAAGGCTTTTATTTAAAAATCCATCCTTGGTTTTTACGCTCAGTTCAAACACAAAATAAAAACAACAAAGCAGCGGCAGCAAATGTATTGTGTGGGTCGGAAGCCTTTTAGTTATTTATTTTATTCATTTGTCTCCATATACAAGGTGTAGTTAATTTTACACGCCACACAAAGTCATTCAGAAAGCCCTGTTAAATTGAAGCGCATGGCTAATTTGCATAAATTAACATAGCAACAAGCACATGAAGCATCACAAAGACACTTTACTATTTGTGTTTTGGGTCCATTTTCTGCCACTTCACAAAACAAAGGCGTTACAAAGATGTTATAACTCTTTTCTTTGGTGATTAGTAGTTGTTTTTGCCTTTTGCAGAGGCACTACGGGTTGATTTAAGCTGCTTTTGGTGCTAGCAGTAGCTTTAGCCTTCGCACAGTATGGTTGAAACTATGGAAGAAACTTTTTCATGATAGATCAATTTTAGATTTATCTTTCCAAATAAAAAACAAATGATTCTATTAATTTGATTCGGATGTATTTGTGCTTCTGGGTAATTTTGCCAGTGGAGTTATTCTTTGTAAAGGTTTAGACAGACTAGAAAATGTACTTTATATTTGCTTGAAAGTGTTTAATTTGACCTTGGAAAATGTCTGAACCATGTACAAACAAAGACCGGCTTTTATCTGAAATTGCAGGGCATCTACCAAAGGTGAATAATCTGAGAAGTGTTGCCAAAGACAGAATGATGCGCTGAAAATGATTGTGCACTGTGACCTCGAATACAGTTAACCTTGAGTTGAATACATATTTTGCTTCTTGGGTTTTCTTTATGTGAACAAGGCTTCTTTTACTTTATTCCTCCAAAGGCAGCCGTCCAACACTCATCCGAGACTCTGATAAAAACACCTCTAGTCTTTGCTTTTATATGCAGACTTAGTGTTTGGTAAAATGACACAAAGCTGCATTAAATCAGCCATGAAATAACAACAACAAAACTCAAAATCGTGTTTATCTTTTATGCTCACTCGAATCCTCTTTTTCATCGCCACCACCTGGTCGTGCTTTATTCCTTTTCCCTTGATCTCCTCGGGCTCCATCTCTGTTTTGTGACCTTGATCGCTCACCGTCTCATCCCGTCTTCACTTTCATCCACTCTTTGTGCTTAAATCTCAGTCTGAGTATCCTGTGATCATCTCCGGAAGCTGTTTTATATTCTCAGGAGAATAGCATTAGTGACGATCAGACATTGTTTGCTTTTTAGGTGAAAATCTGACACTCTGACATATTTAAATTGCTTATTTGTACAGACAGACTGTCATATTTTTATTTTTTGTGATGAAAACTATACTATGAGTTGTAATTTCTCTAAAGGTTCAGCACTACTCCAGACTTTTAACCTTTTAACAGTTATTTTTGCAGAACAAGCCCAATATAAAAATGTATATCCCCAGGTTTGCTCATGACTTTTGATCTTAAATTCAACCTGACAATCCATACTTCAACTTTAACCTTCCGTCTTTCCACTTCTTCCTCAATTTCAACGCTCATTTGGCTTCAGTCTGCGGCAGGTCATTAAGCCCCACGTCTCTGTGCGTCCGGGATCGAGCTGATGAGTTATCAGAGCCGGCTGTGTCTAACATAGTGACACTCGCTCTGGAAACGTGCTAATGACGAGGAGACGACAATATCTCTGGCGCGTGTTTGCGTAGCGCTCTCAGTAGCAGCCCTGTCGCTAATGAGCCGACACATTGTCAGCCCCGACAGGTGTGCGTTTGTCTGCATTCGTATTCGACCGCGCCGTGTTTGTGTCGAGCTGCTAATGCGCCAACATGTGCTATCAATCACCGTGTGTGTCCACCGGCATGTGCTGCTCATCACTTTGTGTCTCTGCCGCTTAATGGAGACAGATAATGGAGAGCGGCAGGGTTGATGAGTTTGTGCGGTGGTTTTTGTCTGAGGATAGTATTTATTCGTCTCGTGAAGCAACAGAAAGCAACACGGAGCAGTTTTGAAAGGTAAAATCGGGATAGTCTAACTGTAAAAAATAAAGGGGCAAGTAAAAACATCCAGTAGATCAAGATTCAACATAAAAATTCAATGTAAAAAATGTCAACAGGCCCATTTTGGCAACAAAAGCAGAGGCATTTCCCATTTGTTTATGTCAGCACTTTATTAGACAATTTAAATGTGACAAATTAATAATTATAAATGTTTTAGCTTCTGTGTTATTTACTTAAACCAGATGAAGCATAAATCTAAAATATACATATAGCAGTTCTATGTATCTATATTGTCAACATACACTTTTCCTTTAACGTAGCTTTAGCCACGTGTATGCTAATCGTGGCGGGACGATCTTGGTTTTACAGTCTGTGATGGGGAAGAACAGGTCCTAAATCAATCTGTGTAAAGCTCAGTGAGTCCTCAGTCTTTTGTTATTGAGTCCACTATAACATTGTCCCAAGGATCCAGTGACCCGTTGCTAGTAGCCTTTAGCTGTCGTAGCCTTTAGCTGTCGTAGCCGTAATGCTCATATACAAAGCGCAGCTGAATATTGACCCATTCGATAATGTTCTCCACCCACTCACTGACAGGACACAATAATCAATCATTGCCCATTTCCCAGAGTAATCTTTTTTTCTGCAGAATTTGCGTTATTTTGGTGGTTAATCCTCTTTTGTCAATTGAACATTTTCTGTGGTCTGCTTTGCTTGTGAGATGTTGTTACGGAAGTGTCTAAGGAGCAACAACAAGAGCAAGTTATTTAAGGCATTATGACACCAAAGTATCTGTGAGCAAATTAAATTTTAGTGTAAACAAATGCTTGTGCTTAAAAACTCCGACCTTTTTGAAATTTTGCGAATGAAATGTCGAATGTTAGAAAGTAATGAACTGTAAAGGCCTTCTTATATCTTTTAATCTTTTTACTTTGAATCACCAGTTTAACATCTCTGCACTTCTTAACTATTCTATCTTCTTTAACGTTTCGTGTCTAAAAATAGACTGTTTTTGCCAGTGTCTCTTTCGAAACCTCTTCAACAGGAAACAAGAGTCCGTCACCACAGCACACGCCAAACACGCACTGCTGCGCTGAGAAACCGCTCCGTTTATCACTTTTTATTCAAATGTGTTAATGTGTAGACTTGAATAGCATTTTGTTCAAGCCTCCAAGAGTGTGTGACAAAAAGAAACACTTGTAAGGATTGGCAAACTCAAGAAATCCACACTATCTTTTACAATTATTCAATACGTTTAAGTTATAAATGCTCAGTTTTAGTAAATACCTGTTCAATATAGCACAATCTAGCATCTTTAATTATTACTTTAACTTAAAAAAAATGGTGTCACGCTTGAGTTAGAGAAGTCAAATGGGAACACTTTTCAGATAAAAACATAGTGACTGATAGTGAGAGCTACTTCGTCAGCAGTTTCTATTTTTAATCAGAAAAAAAGAAGTAGTTGCTTTCTTATGGCACACACTTTGTGGGTTATAACTTCTGCAATTTTTGTCTGTGTTGCATTATTATGGCTAAACCTTGCAACATAAATTGGTTTTGTTTTGAGTTTTGACAAATGTGAAACTAATATACAGCTTATTATACCTCAGACATAAACTCAACTTCATATATCTAAATAAACACATCTTTTTTTCTACAAATTCCTTTCATGTGACAGATGTTTTCATGATCAAAATGCACGCTTTGTATAATCCCCGTTCTTTTATGCTCAGAGTCTGGGTGCGTCTTAAGTGATGCTGTATGTTTGATGTACAGGTTGTTCTTTGCGAAGGCGCGTTCTTTGTGGTGAACCTGCGTCGGCGTGAGTCTGACTTCCTGCACGGCGCCAGAGGGCTTCCCTTTTGCGTTTCTGACAGCTGATGTGAAACCCGATTTGTAAAACTGACACCGTTAATATGCTTTTGTGATGTCAAAGATGCCAATTGATAAAGGGCCACAGGAGTAGGAGTATTTATGATTAAGAACCAAAGACTCATTAAGACCAAAGTTCAGACGGTGTATTTCAATGTGCCATTTAGAGCTTTTGAGTCATGGGTCACGTAAAATACTGTGGAATAATAATTACAGTTTTTTGTAAGATGTGTTATGACTAATATTCATGCAAGACACACTTGGCTGGCTTTGACTTAAAATGTAGAAGCAGGTTTTAAAATGTTCGCTATTTAGATTGTAATGAATTTTTAATGTTGACAAAACTGTGATTGATTCTCTAAAAATCAGTGGCAACTAAACGCTAAAACTAAATCTTTTGATTGCCAGATGTATATTCTTGGCCTTAAGACCCATTTTAAGATTGTTTTTTTAGTCTTTTCTTCAATCATGCATTTTCTAACTGTTTTCTGTGATTTATTACCATGACCCTGTCCCGATACTCACACCTGCCCACCTGTGTGTTAACACTAAAGACCAGTGTGTATCAAGTCTGAAAGGGATTGTGGGTCGTATCCTTCAGAAAAGTCAAACTATTTTTTAAACAATGAGGCTGTCTTTGTTTTTAAGCAACAAAGAGCAACAGGCCTTGACATGAAAACATACACCATTGTCCCGGTAGCATCATTGTACAAATCTTATACTTGTCTTTCTGTGCAAAAAAAAATCCAAATGACATGTTTTTGTTAGCTTTCTGACAAGTCTAGCAACACTTCTACAAAAAGAAGGTGTCGTGTTGCTCTTTTTTCTGTTTGGCTTTGTTGTGTTCATAACGAAAGCAACACAGACAAGTGACGTGTAAAGGACTGTCCTAATTCTACATTTTTGCACTTCTGCCCCTCAGAGCACTTTCAATAAATGTGCGCTTTGAGGAAGGTCTGTGGTCTCGGTTAGGACTTCCCCGGTCAATTTGTTTTTGACTACCAACTCTAACATAGACTAGTTAAGAACCTCCAACCTCCAGGACATTAATTCATACAGTTTTATTTAGTCTTTTAGACAAATGTTATAATTTTCAAAAGGTGTTTTTTTCCAGAGCAAAAAAATCACTCCAGAAGCAAAAGTCTGGCCATATTTAGTTTGCCTCTATTTCTGTTGTAACACAGACACAGACTGAGTGACTGTACGAACAGGATGTGGCTTCATTTCTGAGAACAACGTTTTATTTTTACTCAGCCCAGTAAATATATGAGAGAAGTTTGTCACACCGGAAGAAAAAAAAAAAAGTACTAATAGACACTTATGAGTAAAATCTTCAAAATGAAACGCTGAGATGTGTGAAAATGCACTTTTAACCTCAAGGATATGGAAACATGGTAGGTGAGAGCTTTCTTTTTCAGGTTTACTGTACTGTAGAGTTTACTCATTGCACAAAATTTTAATGTATTATTCCACTGGCCCATTATTTTTTGCATTCAGTTTGCTTTTACAGTAAAGTATTGTCATGACCATAAAGGAAAAAACCCCTTTGCTTTGTAAATGGGGTTGTCCAGATATTGATAAAGCTACTGGTATCGGTATCGAAGCCTCTTGTTTATGTACTCGTTTGACCCTAGATATGATTCACTCTTTGGACATATTTTACTGTGAATGAAAATGACAAAAGTACAGCCAACATAACGGTGTCAAAAACTGGCTCCTGTAAATGACACTTCCCTAAAATCTGTGTACAGTTAAATCAAATAAGTCAATTAAACACCACATCGCAGAACATCTTTTTGAGTCTATTTCTTCTGGTTCTTTGTATATAACTTTTGCTGTATTTGTACCTTGTGTCTACATTACAACATTTTTAGGATTGAAACCTAAAACTGCTGTTGTTGAACATTTGACAGACCCCACTTTAGTTTAAAACATTGGCGGAGCTTGTTGTTTATGGAAAAAAACAAAAAAAAGTTAATATAAATAGCTTCTAAATAGCCCTGTCCTTGGGTTTAATTGTTAGCTTGGTTTATTTACTTCATGTCAGCAATATGGACTTATTTGTTGAGATTACAGATTGTTATATGCAATTGTGTGGATAATAGTACTGCTGCTTTGACGCTAGACTCTAATGTACAAAGTTCAGGTTATTGAATTAAACGTTTTATATAAGTTTAACCAATACCCAGTTGCATTTGACGCTACATTAACAACAAATACATTTCTATTAAAAAACAAAGTATGTTTATAATTGTCCACTTTGTGTTATTGTTCTTTCTGCTGTGAGTGGCTGGTGTGAGTTGGCAAAGCTACAAACAAAATCTTGCTGTCCATTAAAACTTCTGCTGACCTTGCTGATTCTGTGCTTTTAGTTAGCTTTTAGGTTCTGGCATCTGAACCCTATAAAGCAAGTGAAGTAAACTGAGTCTGCAGTCTGTTGGGCTTAAGTTCTCGGTGACTTTGCGGTGAGACTTTCCCAAATCTCACTCGGCCCAAGTCATTTCGTTGATGCACCTTGTTGAAGTGTGTCCAGTTGCTGACAAATTGGAAATTGTTCTTAAGGCGCTTCTTTAACCTTCGCCATAAGAAATGGAAGTTTGGTTGGTCCAAAAAAAACATGGTTCCCATTTACTTTAAAAAAAAACAAAAACTAAACACTAAGCCAATATTTTTCACTCTTTAAATTCTGGTCTCACCGTCTTAACTTAGACACTCTTTGACTTTTTATTTGATGCATTTCACAACATTTTGATCACAAGAGCCATTAGCGTAGCCACTAGCTTAAAAAAGTCATTTCAAAGCTTATTTCTTCCAACCGTAATCATGATAACATTGAAGAAAGCTGCACTACTGTGATATAAATGTGGTTACCAAGGCCTTTTCAATCACTCTGGGCATTTCTCAGACTCTAAGATCGTCTTCCAAGTAACTACTGCTCCATAAACTCAGCAGAACATCCAAAATTTCCTCTCGGTTACAGGATCTCTTAACACTGTTAGTTAGGGTGTCACAATCTTGATCGTCAGAATCAGAGAGTCCATTGTTGGTGCATAGCAGCCACTGGGTCACATCCTATCTGTGCCCTGCAGTTAAAAGAAAACTGCTGCACAGCGAGTGTTCACAGCTCTGCCATCATTGTTTAATTTGTGATCCAGCTTTTTGTTTGTTTCATTATTTTAGTATGTTTTATGAAAATGTATGTAATTGATAAACAAACTAGAACCGTTGCAAGAACCAACCAAATAGTCCGTCTTTCCCCAAAGGTCTTCGTCTGTTTCAGATCATCAAAAATACCTCAAGTAAACACAAAATGCAGTTTTTAAGTGATGATTTAATTTATCAAGGGAAAAAAGCTATCCAAACTTACCTAGCTCTGTGTGAACAGGTACCTTTTGTACTGGTCCCAAGTCCGGATAAATGGTGAGGTTTGCATCTGGAAGGGCATCTGGTTTAAAAGCCAAGTTAAATATGCCAATCATTAAAAAGAAAAGTGAAAGAAGATTAGAAAAACAAACATTAATCAGGTCATGTGTGACTCAAACTTTACAAATAAATCAAATCGAGAATTTGTGAATTGTGACACCCTTGACATTGGTGACATTACAAATCCTCTTTACTGGTAATAACGTCGCCCATTGTATTCTGAGTTCTTTTCTTACACCATGCACTCAGCTAAGAGTCTCTTCCAGGCTTCCTCTGACTCAGACCAAGGGCACTTCCAAAAGATGAGGACAAGACGATGTATAATCATATTAGCGAGCAGCTCAAAGCCAGCCCCGAGTCACTTTCTTGCCAATTCCTCTCCATTCCCGACTCTATCTCACTCGCGGCACAAAGCTGCTTTTGCGTCTGCCGCTCTCTTGTCCCTGAGTCATCAAACGCAGCACTGAGCTAGACGCTGAATCATAATGGTCTTAGAGGTATTGGCAAGTTATCAAGGAGACAACAAACCCATTCCCTCAACACCCATCTGTCCATACACCGCTCTGTCCAGAACATTAGAGATGTGCATTAATAAGTCAGTTAGTTTTGATCAAATGGGGTTGAAAAAATTGAATAGTAATGTCAGACAGCCTCAACACAACACAAATTCAAAAAACTCTAAAAGATATCCAGAATTGAGAAGAGTTGTCATGGATTTCCAGAGGACTGTTATTAATTTTGGTTTAATATGTGCTTTTTATTTTCTTTGTGTCATCTGTCACAATAAAGGTTAATATAAAGGTTTCTTTAGCGTTAGCATTATCCAAGAGAACTGTTAATCTGCACTTGTGACTTTAAATAGCAGTATAAAAATATTTGACCAATTTTTTCTTTTTTTCTTTCTTCCAATTTTGCGATTACGTTATTTCATTATGTTTTTTTGTCGTTTTTTGCGTTTTTATTTTTAACGCTGACAAAGTACAGCCAAAATGAGATGGCATTTTACGAGTATAAATGACTGCTTCTTAGATTGTTGAAACTATGGAAACTATGGTTGGTTTTAGAACTACTCCTGATTAAGCTTTTCTTACATTAGGACATTACGTATGTGGAGGTTCTCAATCATCCAGGACATATTCAAGAAAAGGTTTCAGTGAAGACATCTAGACAAAGGTTTAAAGTTAAAAAATGGAGGTGCCTTGGTAGTTCACCCTTTTTCCTGTCTGTCTACTAAGTTTACATAAATAAAGGCTAAAAAGGCCCAAAAAATAATCTTAAAAAAAGGTAAAAATATGAGAAGAGAATTGCATGATTATTTCTTAAATGAAAACTTAACAGACTTTAAACAAAACCACTTTTTATCCTGTAACCAAAACTGCTTAACCACAAAACTAGATTTTGTGTACCCATCAACCCAACATTTGCATTGTCTATCAAGGAAAAGCTTCTAAATAAAGATGAAGTTAAAAACGGTAACGTACTGGACGCGTAAATAGTTACAAAAATAGACCGGGTTTCCTCTGATTTCTATAAAGATGCTCTCAATGTGTCCACGCCTGTATCTTCTCACATATACACGCTCGTACAAAAGGCTTTCCAAGAAAAGAAACTTGTGTTGTTGCAAGAAAAACCCCCATCCTTTGAAACCCAGAACAAATCACAGGGAGCTTCTATCAAAAGCCGCTCGAATATCACCGTAAACAATGAGGAAAGAACGAGGGATAAGACGGAGACATGAATAGACACAGTGTTGGAAAGTCTGATAATAGTGAGAGGTAGTGCTCTTTGTGTAAGTATGTGTGAAAATACACTCATTAATGCTCCTGAGGGCATTCATTTGGCTTGTCTGTGGCTTCCTCCGGTCTGTTTCCAGGGAAGGAATGGATTTCAGAGACAAAGAAGTCCGAAATATATGCCAAGATTTGAGGATTACTCATTGGACAAACATTTAAATATCTAAATCAGTTCAATCATTTGGTTATTAATAGGGCTCAACGATATATATACCCATTTTGACTGAGTAAAAGTTCAATTTCATATCAAATGTATAAAGAAAGACAAGACTCTGGTCAAAACTGTGGCCAAATGCAGCTTAAGACAGAACTAAACCGAGGACAAACTCAGGACTTTTGGAAGTTTTGTATTGTTCACAAAACAGTTTGAGGCTCTAATCTGATGCTATTTTGACTTTGGCGTCGTGTGAATCTCAATCAGATGGAAGAAGACATAACATTATTGTGATAAGAGAAGTTATTTTATTTAAATTTGCATTATTTTGTGCAGGCGTAGTTAATCAGATCAGAATATTTCAACACATAGCCAGACATATTAACGTTAAAGTCGGAGTGTTTAGCTTGCATTTCTATTGTAGCTTTCTGCCTAGCCTGAATAAAAATAGCCCAGAGTAAGCCTTTATGACTACAGGAACCACAGTATTATTTGGACTGCCATTATTTTTTTCTCTTTTTCTTCATGAGAAGCCGTAGATGAGAATAAAAACCCACCGCAGACTGTATGAGCCGTGCTTTCCGTCGGTGCTGAGCAAACGTGATAAGATCGTGATTAAATTCCCTGTGTTTGTGCAGGATTCCCTTCAGTCTGATGATAAATATACAACCCGCCGCGTCGCCGTCGAAGCCTTGCAGAGGGAAAAAAAAAGAAGAACGCACACTAGAGCACAAGTTTATCATGCTTTCTGCACAACCACTGTAACCACTTCAGCAAACTCAGAGCTATTTTTGTCGGGCTTACTCTAGCAGCAGCATTACTGTATTTGGGAACTTCCTCTTTGTATTCAAGCTTTTTGTACTGCTTTTTTTCCCTCATTGTATTTTTATTAACACTCACTTTGTTGCTTTATCCGTGTTAATGTTCTGCTTTTGTTTGTGATCTTCTCGTCTTTTTCTTGTTCCTCTTTTTGCCGAAATGTGCCAGCGTGAGGAAAGTTGCACGCTGTGTGGCAATCTGTTCACTGTCAGATGAAAACAGACTCACTTTAACATGAACACAGCCATCACTAATACATTAACCCTCGTATATCAGTTTAAATACTCAAAGGAAAGGAATTAAGAGGGTTTTTGGTATTAGAGCGTGTTTTGAAACATAGTTTTGTGTCACATGAGCTAAAATGGAGGAAAAAAAATGACAAAAGGGGATAAAAAAGGGTAAAAAAAGAGTATTACTTGCTAAAATTAAGTCAAGCAGTCAATGCCTTGCATTATAATTGAGCTGTTGTGTTGCTGCGTGGTTTTGCAATCACATTTTAAACTGAATTTCTAAAATAAAACAAAAGCCAAACCTTGCCTTGGGCTTTCGATGTAGTCATTATTCATTACATCTCTACATAATAAGCATTACTAAAAGAAAACTCACACAAGCTGCTTTTATTTCATCAAAGAAAAATAAAAAAAAATATCAAATGACTGTCTAAAAATTCTTGATAATGAAACCAAGAAAATAAAGCCTTCATTCTTATTAAAATACTAATAATTTAACAGTTTTCTTCAGTCACACATTTCAGCTTCAAATATAAATGTAATAGTCGTACAGGGATAAGCCAAAACATTATGACACATGATGTTGAAGTGTATTATCTTGATTTTTAAGTGTGTTGAAAGCAGAAAAAATGTTCAAATGTATGGATTTGTGTTACAAGTTCTGCCCAGAAGTCCAACACACAATTTTAATAACAAAAACAGAGTCAGGCATTAGAAGAAGTCACCAAAAGGCCAAGTAATTGTATTAACATATAATAGAGAAAATAATCGCATAAGTTAAAGGTATGCACCACTTTTGAACCTCCACATCCAACAACACAAGTCCCAAAATCACAAACTGAGAAATGTAGTGTCATTTTAAGCTTTGTCTAGGCCAAAAAACTCAGTTACATTCAAGAGCCCATTGTGGAAATTGTTCTTTATTTAGTGCAAAAAAATGTCTTTGTGCATCATAAGGTTTTAAATTAGCAACATAATTCGTTCAGATACAATAACATTTAGCACTCACTGGACTTGGATCTTAATCATCATTTGAATAAATGTAAAATAGTATGTCTAGCAGTGCATTAAGCAGCTGTAAAGGCTTTAAAATTGACCTCAAAGTGTTTGAAAAGTGGTTCATTTGACGTCATGAAAGCTAAAAATTATACTATTCTTTCTTCTAAATCTAAATTATCTAATGAACTGTGTAAAAACCAGATCAGTTGATGCTGCAGCCTGAAGAATCCAGTCATGTAATGTTCAGTCATCCTTGTTGACATATAATAAAACAGACACAAATAGACTCCTGTCCATTTTTAGCCCTCTCTGGGAAACCAGAGCTAATTTTAGCCTCTCATTTTGTTAAACAAATAGAGCATTGGCGCGTTGGAAGACTGTCAAAACACACTGGCCATGTGTTTCTGTCGCGGTGCATTTATGGGCCTAGATTTATCTGCGTGTGGACACTGCACGGCGGTGGAAAGAAAGGTTATTTCAACTTACAGCGCTTTATATAAACATCAAACGGGTAATGGAGTGGAAGATGGGAAGGGGAAAAAAAGGTTTAAAAATAAAACAGTAGCGGAGGAAAAGCAGAGAAGTGGACAGATGGATCGGTGTAGGAGGAGGATGAGGGCAGAGTTCATTCAGTAGTTTTGAATAAAGGAGAGAAATCCATGCAACTCTTGGTTTTAGGTGAATTTAGCAAGAGCTTGTGTAAGTGCCTTTAGTGCAACATGTCCCAGAGTTCAGTATTTCAACACTTTTGTTTTCAACCAGTTTATTAGCACGGACAAAGTTCAAGGCGGTAGAGCAGGTTGTGTGTTTAATGACACAATATAAAGTTCTGCTTTACAAAGATAAAGTGTGCCATAGCTGTCACATACTTGAGTGTGAGGTGTAGTCTGACAAAAACTACACCCTTTACCTTTTAAACAACATAAAACGTGAAGACACAAAGGCTGTTGACTTAATGCAGCTTTGTATGTCATTAACATGTAATAAAGATCTTTTGTAATGATTTTTTACCAATTTTAAACCAAATGTAAAAACTGATTTACCCAGTTTAATTAAGAGTTCAGCTGATAATTTCCCACTCAGTCCTGTAAGGCCTATATTACTATCCCAAACAGATTACATATAGTGTGTGTAATCCTTGAGGTCAAGCCGTTTAGACCACCAGACTGTGGAGGATATTTTTTTGTGGCCAAAGCACCACAGGCAAAAGCAGATTATTATGGTCTAGACTCGCAGAGGTTGGGTCCATCCATCACGTTCCAAAAGCTGCCGATAACAGATACGCAGACGACGGGCGGCCATCGGGGTCACCTCAACGCCATTTATCTCCTTATTTTATGTGACAGGTGGTCTTTGTTAGTCTGTCAAAAAGTCAGAGGACAAATATGACCCGGTAATATCAGAATGATGAAGACGTATCGTTGCCCCCATGGGATATATAGGTTACAACAGGCTAAGTGCTAAAGCTGGAGTGGTCTATGGGCTGTTATATTATCTATTAAAATGAGTCAAGAAGGCCTTTCCTGTATTTGGTCTTCGGTGTTAGCAATAATAGCTGTAAGAGTTGGTTAGCAGTGCACATATTTCACTCTTTCTCCAATTTTATGTGTGATCAAAGTGACTGTCTTTGTTTAAAGTATGGCTTTCAAGTTAAATTGTTAGCACTATTGATTTTAGCTGTTGGCTAAAGCTAATCTTAATTTGACTTTTGATCTATGTTATGTCTAAAAAAAACACAGTTTCAACACTGCAAACAAAAGAAAAGCTCAGTGAAACAAGGGTTCAGAAATGCATGAAAAAAAGGCTGCAAAAACACAACAAAAAGATCCGCAAAACTCAGTAAAACAACTCCGTAAAAGTTGTTAAGATCGTGATTCGGATCAGGGTGAATGCTGATTCTAGCTGTAGCCATGTCTCTTTTATTCCACCAGGCCTTCTGAGCTCTGCCCTTTTGTCTGTTACCAACATTGTAAAAATAGATTTTCAATACGTCATTTTGAGCAAATATCAAATAGACCCCCTTCTAAAGGCAGTAGGAGAACGAAGTAAATGCCAAATCTAAAAGAAAACGATAAAAACATGACATATTTCGACAGTGGTTTGAATAAAAGAAGGTCGAGGGCTGGTGAATAAAGTGATTGGTCTGCGGTACGATGGAATTGACAACAGCAAGATGACGGTAAAGAAAGTATGAAGCGAGATGAAGCTGGAACGAAATGACTGAGCAAAAAAGAGCTATCGACCAGTGGAATAAACAGAAGAGGCACGGGCGATGGGATGAAATGGTAGAGTGAGACTGATCTGAGACTGAGAAAGGGAGTTAATGAAGGAAAGATGGAAAGGAATGTAGAAATTAATGCAAGTAAAAGGAAGAAAACTGCATCAAGACGGATGGTAAAAACCTTTCATGGATTGTATAAAAGGTTAGGCATCCAAACTCAAGAGATTATCAACGTAATTTAACAACTGGACGCCATTATCAGCAAAGTGCACTTCAGTGTTTCATAAAGTAGTAAAAACTACACAGAGAGCGTGAGATCATGACCAAGACAAGACTGTAAAGAAAAGAAAAGCCCAAGAATGTTTAAAATGAAAGTGGAGGGATGATCCAGAAATGATCGATGTGGAATAAAGGCAGTTTTCAAATGAAGACACTGAAGTTCAGCTCGAGTATCCCAAGACTAATGTTTAACTCTGTACATCTTGTTCCTGTTACATTTGTAGTTTGAGAAGCACTCATTGAGAAGATCGTCGACAAAAAACTAGAAAGGACATTGTTCGTTGGGCGTCGATGGAAAAATACGATTGAACACAATGGAACAAAAACACCACGAGGCGATTCGATCCCCAGGGCGTTCGAAGATTGGCAAACGTGAAATCTGAACCAGAACCGAGTTGTGATATTGAAGCAGCTTTACGTAAACACGAGCCGCTTAAAGCAACGTCGTTTGACCCAGTAATTTGAAACTGAAGTCTGCTCTGACATTTATGTTCTACATGAGGGCAGTCGTTTTATTTTTCATCAGATATGATCATGGAAAATTTTGAGAGTTTGCACATTGGTTTAAATAAAAACTGATGTGGTTTTTGGTTTATAAAGTGATCTCTTTCTGTTATTAATACAGTAAACCGTTATGTTTAAAACTGAATACTGTGGTTATGTGGCTCTTTGCCATGTTTTATGTGGCCCTTAAATGCTTTTAGAAGGTGATATATTTGGCACTAGGTTTTAACTGGATTTGAACAGGTTTTATTTGGATTTGAACATGTTTAAGATGGAGTTGAATCAGATTTATTTCATTTGTTCATGAGATCTTAAGCCAGTTTTTACTACAAAGATACATAAAATCTGCTCAAATCCAACTAAAACCAGTTCAAATCCAAATAAAATCTGTTCAAATCCAAATAAAACCTGTTCAAATCCAACTAAAACCTGTTTAGATCCAACTAAAACCAGTTTCCATGAAAGCAAAAAAAAAAAAAAAAAGTTAAAATTAACCTTTTAAAACTCAAATTAAGATGAAACTTTACATTCCAACTGTAATCAAAGCGTTCCAAGCGTCACAGTCTTTGGCCCCTGAGAGGATTCTTATTTTCTATTCTATTTCTAGTTTGAGTTTGACACCCCTGGTCTAGAGATTAAAATACGATGATCTTTACCATAAACTGAACTATCAAAGTGAGTAAGACAAAGACCACGCTGTCACTCGGCTCAGCTTCTGTTTTATTTAGCAGCCGAGTGCCCAGAGGGAGTGCTGTGATATTTTTAAAAAGCTCTCGGACTTCCAGCAGCTTCAAAAAAAAAGCGAGGCCCGTGTTTTCCGTGTTTTGTGGCGACAAGAGTGACACCAGCCTCGACCCCGTTCTGCCTCCGCCACACGGTCCACGGGCCTTTTATCACATTTAAAAGCTCAGTGACACTGGAGCTGCATCAATACTCCAGCCTCAAGCCTCTCTGCGGCCCGCTCGGAGTTGACAGTTGTCATCAGTGGGCCGTGTTTTTGGAGCTGATACACCTGCCGCTCTGGGCGCTTTGACCATGCTTTTAAACTGCTCCAGTAAAGATGGCAGAAGACACCAACCAACACACAAACGGGGAAATTACACCACATAAAAACAAGCATATCCCCGCTGCATAGAGGTGCTTTGTAAAGTTTCTGTTTCCTCATAAACAAGAGTAGTATAATTAAAGGTAGACTCCAATCCAATGCTCCAAGGTTATATATTTTTGGTAGTTTTTTAGACTTTGACTGGGTAAATTAGTCATTATCTGGCCACGAGGTCTCTTCAAATGATGGGAAACACTGATGAAGTATATTACGATTGTGCAAATGAGTGTTTTTTTGTACATGAGACCAGTCTTTGTCTTGATACTTGAGCAAAAAAAGGATGTAGAGAAAGCTGCTATGACGAGTATAATGTCCTCTTATAGCGATTAGCTAATGAATATATATATATAATAAATTAATAATGTCAAATACCTCGGGATCTTTTTGCAACACTGGGCCAAAGTTGTCCATTTCCAAACTACAAACCTCCCACCGACTCTATTCCTCTTTTGTTTTCTCTGCTTTCTACGATTATGAGCAACATTGAAGTTGACGTTGCCTGTTGTTGACCAAATTTGCACTTACACGGTCGCTTATATTCAACAAGTGCCAGCAAATATCACACGAGTTTTTCATTGTGGTTGAGATTGAAGCTGAAGGGAAAGATTTTCATTATTCAATTTTGGGGCGTGTCCAAAAGCTGACGCAAAAGGGGCGAAGCAAGGAATGATTGGAAGGTTAGGTTTGGTTAGAGGCTAATTTTACTGTAAAGATGCAATTTAAACACACCTTAAATAGAATATAAATAAGTGGCTATGCACTTACACTGACGATACGCCTACTATATGTTCCATATCTCTCTTCTGGTCTAAAATCAGTCGAAAGGTCTTGGTCTTGTGCTTTAGTCAAGGCCATAACTTGACTTTGACACTAGAACAAGTTAAGATAACCCTTGAACGATGAATAGTAAGTGTTCCTTCTTTTTAGTTTATCTTCTGTCCCGTCTTCTGTTTTTGATCAAATCCAGTTATGATTTCTATTTGAAGCCGTTAACATGATTCATTAGATTTAAAAATATGTTACCGTGAGCGTTTGTTTGCAGAACGACAGCAGCAGTCCTCATTTACCGCGGCAATTATATTCTGAACAAGCGCTCGGGCGAACGAGTGGAGAGCCCTGGAAAAGCCCCCTCAGGTTGCCGTGGAAATCACTCATCTCCCTTGACGACGGGACCACTACAGAGAGAGATATGCAGAGACTGTTTTATTTACTGTGGGCGTCCCTTCGTTTGAGCCGCATTAGAAAATCCAAGGCGTTGTGGACAATACGTCACGACTCGTGTTAAATACAAGGAGGATTTTAAGAAATGCTTTGAGTTCGAGGAGCTCTTGTCTATGTCTGTTTAATTATGAAATTAAGAGCTTGAAAAGGTGTTTGAACCCTGCAGGTAGAAGGAAGTCCTTTGACATATGATGAACCATGTGCTCACTGCATGACTGAGATTAATCTGCACAGTGTGATCACTGGATAATCTCCTGCCTGAACATACATTGTTCAAAAGCCAATTTTCACCCGTGACCATTCACAACACAATATATTATCCACTGTACAATTTTATATTTATAATGACTTGTATTGCACCATTTAGCCCATGTCAGATTGCAAACTTTGCCACCACCAATGAAAAATCGTACATCATTGCTTATAATCACTACAAACAAGCTTTAAATTGCAGCCTACAACTCATTCGGCTTCTTCTTTAATCGCTGTTTGACTTGCTTTCCACATAATTCCCCATGTGGCTACTTATTTTATTGCAACGAAAAAATTCAGTACGTAAACAACGCGCCAATGGGTCGATAAAAGCCTCATTATTATCTTAAAACTCTGATTTCTTGTCTTGTAATCACTTCCTGAGTTCGTCACACAATCCCCTTGTGGATACTTGTGGTACTGCAATAAAAAAATCTAACGCATCCAGTTGAAAAGATAAAAAAGATTTAAATGAAACCACAAACAAGACCTAAATATTTAGTTATATACTATATACTTGTTTAAAGCATGCAGTTTTTTGGTTAAAACAGGAAAGACTGTAGAAATACTTTTTCCCAAAACCTATTTAACACTAATAACCATCTTTTCTGTCAAATTAACAGCCTTTTTTAATACACAGGGCTTTAGTACAATGTCCAAGTATCAAAACCACCTCCTACTTACTACTCACACAATCATTTTGCCAAACAGTATGTTTTGTTCTCCAGATTAGTCAGCCAATAGTGGTATGTAGGTGGGTTTGAACAGCCTATTCAGTGTAAAGAGAATTGTGTTTGGCATGTCCAGTTATTATGTAAAAATAGCAACATCCTATTAGGTACTAATAGAAATAACAAATTAACTTTTCACATTTTCCAACAGCCTCCTCTTCCTCCTCTCCATTAACTCCCATTTGAGAAAGCTTTGCTGAGAAATCATTGCTAAAAACAAAAAAAACTAAATAGAAACATCCTAAATCAATAAACGCTAATCACAGCTGCACCTTTTGAAAAGCCGTCTATCTTTCTACGGCCGATATCTGCTTATACAGCTCTGCACATTTGAGTCGACGCAGGGATTACGTCGCATCGGGGCCAGATTTTGTCCGTATGCTCCCGAGGCAATCCCCTGTACCAGCAAAAACAGCAGATTATACATCCGCCGGCGCACAAGACTCACAAATTGTGGATATTATTACAACAAACGTGTGACGACCTAAAGATGAGAAATTTCAACCCATCTGTCCAAGGATTTAAATACAGTTTTTTTTTTTGTCTGTTTTGGTGTATTTGGCTGGAGTCTGTTCATAAACGCAGAGAGGTGCGTGAGCCAGGATGTGGTCGTCATGGTGCAAAGTCCACCTACGCTCAGCTCTGACTGTGTGTGGTCAGAAAGCAGATATGCAGATGATGCAACCCTCTACTATGTGTGAAACTGGTTGTTCATTTTTATCAGATGAGGTTTCAGAGATAAGAAATTACCTGCAATATAAGCCGGTAAGATTCCAATTTGCAAACCTGAAAAACCTGGAAATAGTCGTTTTCCATTCGTATAAATTAATGAGAAATTTTAAAATATTCTCAAAAATATTGTTAAAGTGTTCTGCCTTTTGTAAATCAATTTGGGATTTCGCATTTGAGTTTTGACCCCAAGAGGTTAACTATAGTTGAATGAGGTTTAAACAAAGGCAAAAAGGAATAGTGGCACGAACGTTACTGTTTAGGTTTACTTCTGGGGTTTTTTTAGTTCTTCTTTCCCCCAAAAGTGATATTAGATCATGAGAAAATGCTGTCCTGAGACCTGCTTTGGCCAAGTGGTACATTATTAATTTAATATTCTACTGTTTAGACCTTGCTTTTGTTAATTAGGATGACCAACGTACCACCGCAACACAAATTAGCCCAAAGAAGATTATAATACTAAGACAAAAGGACAGCAACATACAGCATTTAGCCTTTTATTTAAGAACTACACAGTCTTTTGAGGAAATATTGTATGTTCTCATTCCATTCTTGTTTTTATTTAAGAACGATGATGCTTTTTTGCAAGTTCCACATCCACATGGTTATTTATTTCAATTAAAATGCAAAAAAAATGTTTAGGCTGCAACTTATCTTTTATTTTTGCGCTAACTTGCTTCTGGGGCTGTTTATTTCAATACTTCTTTTTCGCTAAAACCCAAATTTGTCTGTCTTTTGTGCACATATATTACAGTAAAGATTTGGGTGTGTATTCATGTATGCGTTTTATGTCAAAGTAATTGGAAATCTGATTTTTCAACAGTGTGTATTCTTGCTCCTGTCTGCTTCTCTTGCTGATAACAATCCACTGTATTTCTGTATCCGTCCCGTAGAAGCCCACTTTTAAAACAAGGCCCTGCCCCTTTAACCAATCCCCTGAGCTGTATTTTTCATTTTGTTTTTGGTGCTGCTTCTCCATTTTTCTTGCGCGGTAGAAGTTGTCAAGGACAGTGTGACAAAAGCAGACACAGAACTAAACACACTCGGAGGAAAACCACTTCACTTTCCGGCTCACTTCAAAGCAAAGAAAATTTGAGCGCAGTGATAGATGAGATGTTTCATTGCGCGTTCGAGTCTGCGTCCGCACGAGCTCGAGCTGAAGGTTGCGTTGAAAGTCGAGCCTGTTCCCATAGCAACATGCATTCCTTTACATTATCGAGTTTAAATGTCAAGACGAGAAAATGAAATGTGTGTAATTAATAACATGGATTTTCAGCTGTTATTCTGAAATGATACATGGGCTGTTTGGTCTAGCCTCTGCTTTGTCCCACTCTTTAATGGTTATTTAAATCTGGAGTCGAAAAAGATGTGTTTAAAGGTCAATGTGCTATTAAAAGCAATATACAACAACCTCATTATGTCGCCAAAAAAGCCAATTTTACACTTGAATTAACAAAAGTGCCAGCTGGTCCTCTGTGTGCTTATGTTGGTCTGATTTGTAACATAAACATTTTTAAATCAAAGAAATTAACCTTAGACAAAAGACACAAGAAATGGTCTCTGTCAAATCTATTCATCGTGTGAAAAGTGGACTCACATTCAAATGTTTTAGAGTGTTGCGTGGCTTTTGGTTGTCTCACAGAATCAGAGCAAAAAGGACAAAAATGGACAAGAAAAAAGAGAAATTATTATTTTGTCAATTTTTATATGGGTTTTATACTTTTTTTCCAATTTTGAATCTTTGCAATGGCCGTAAATTTCAGAAAATGTACTAAAAGTTTCTTAAAACAAACATAATTTATTCTAAATGCAAGCTAAAACTGTTGAAGTGTCATTTCTTGATTTCTTTGTTTTCTTTGTTTTGTTATTTGGCAGAATATGAAAATATGAAATGACTACTTACATTTTAGTGCTCTTTCTCGGCTCAGTAGAATAATGTGTAAATAAATGTATATGGCCATATCTCACTATTATACCTCTTTGTTTTTATAGCAAGATGTATATCCCTCAAAGTAAATGCAGGAAACCCATCTCCAAGTTGATCAAGCCATTCAGAAACTGTTTTAACTGCTTTAAATTATTACATAAAGGAGAAAAATGAGCTTGTTTGCAAACATTGTCCATGAAAACCTACATACTATGCCTTTAAATGCCACCTACAGGACCTTTAATTAGCTAAAATAACAGCCTTTTTTAACTTCACCCTTGTGTAAAAACATGCTGCAGTCATTTCCACCACAGAAACATGAAGTGTTTGAGCTGCTGGTGTAGGATGCACTGATTTCTATAAATAGCACAGCGCAGAAAGGCTTTGAACAATTGCAGCCAAACCCAATGTGACTAATACAAACGATCCCAGCATCCCTTTTGTCCTTGTATTTTATCTCCCGTTCCATATGTCATCTTCTTCATTACATTTTCCACCATCCCTTTCAAATACCGTGGCTGCATCTTTTCCCTTGGCTGCCATCTGCTGGAGGAAGAGGAGAACTGCAGCGGTACACAGCAGCTGGTGACATTGGGCGACATTCATTTGGCATTCTGCTGAAGTCCGTCCAGGGACAGCGCCGGCTCGTGATTAGAAAAACATGGCCGTTTCTCAAAGGTCGGCGGGTTTAATGCGTACAGCGGCGGACTGCGTCTGTTGTAATTAGTTCTGGCAAAGACTCACCTGTGAGCGTCTCCAATAAGCCCAGAATAAACAGCTGCTGCCTACAACAAGTGACAGCTCCACAAATACCCCCTGAGCATAATAATTATCTGTCCACGCTATTATTTTTTTATATTTGTATTGTGTGTTCAGTCAAAAGCTTTGCCTTGCATTGTTTCAGAGTCTTTTTGTTTGTGACATTTATAATTGCACATAATTGACTATTTTTTGGCATCGTTTTGGTACGCACCTGTTTAGTTTTTAAGATAATAGAGATATTTGAATACCTTTTGTTAATATTTTTTCCACAACACATAGTTTGCTCATGGGATGAAGATAAATAATAAGTTAAAATCAGTGAGCAACCATTTACAGCACATATTAATGTAAATAAACAAATTAGGCCTTTGTTTGTTGCTGGAAAACCTTTAAAAATGACTTTAAATGCACAAAGGCACATGAATCTTGTATTTATTTTTAATAGAAGAGCATTGACTTGTCTATAAATGTTTTGACTCATCATTGTTAGGATTAGACTAGATTTCACACCAAATAAAAGAGTGCATCCAAGGCACATTTACACATAAAAAAAGAGGGCTCGAGATATTACTGCAAGTTTTTAGCTCAACATCATGGAAACATCTGGAGGTTCGGTTGCTAATGGCTAAAAGGTGTTCCCAGGTGTCCACAGTGACCCCATGGTCCAGACTGGTAGTTGTCTAATCTTGAATGACTCACAAAATCTAGTTCCCCGTGAAGTTCTTAGAAATTATAGCCCCTCGTATTCTTGTTTCCATTATATCTGTGGGTTCACGTGATTCACATAGGAACCATTTTAAAAGGCAATTACCAATTTTTCTTAGTGTTGCGTTTAGTTTTTAAGTTGAATCTCCTAAAGTTTATTGTAACAGGAATCATCTGCGAAAAAAAGAGACCTTAAGACGTGATCTAGTCTTTATAATTAAGGATTTTAATAGATTTTGTCCAATCACAGCTCACTTCAGGTAAAAAGGAGCGCTCCCATTGGTCGACACTGATGTCAACAACGAAGGAACAAGGAAATAAACCAAGGAAATGAGTTATTCTGTTGGAAATACGTCTTATTTTACAGAGAAACAGCTCAAAAAAGATTTAAAAAAACAAATGAAACACTTTATCGTGAAAGGAGTGACCATTTAAAGGTCTAATAATTGACTCTAAGTGAATAAATCGGTGATGTTCAGGTTTCTCAAGGTGTGCTCTTTCTGTTACGGATGGAAACACTGCTGCATTATTGGAGTCGACAGAGATAACACAGCTATTATCATTCCACATCAATAACTTAACTACATGACTCATTTTATTTGCTAATGAAGCTCTTGACCTGACGCGGCATTGATTTAAACGCCTCTGGTTTTAACGGCGAAGGAAGAAGAAGAGGAGGAGGAGGAGGAGGAGGCGGTCGCGGCGGAAGAAAGTTTTGGAAAGGAAAATCGTTGAAGGGAATTGAGGGGGAGAGACGTGAAGATGGTGTCAGTGAGAGTCTGCGGGGAACGGCATGTTTTTCCTCATTAAAGGCTGAATGATATGCGGCCTGGCACTAAATGCACTCGGCAAACGCAGACACACACATCGGCTTTGGCAGACGAGACGCTGATCTGACACCGAAAGCGGTCCGGTGACAGAGCGTGGGCCGCAGAGCAGGACACACAAATATATGCAGACAGTTCATAAGAAGAGAGACAACTACAGATGAGGATCGGACGGACGTCGAGCTCTGGGGTCCTAATAACTCCTTCCTAACACCTTCCTGTGAAAGCATTCTTCTGGTTTTTATTTGTCTTTCCTTGTTGTTTGGGAATAGCTGCATAGAAAATTTCAAACTGTTTTGCTTTCAGATTTTATTAAGTACTCAAAGCTATGATCAGTAAAGACATACGTAGCTTTAGCTTAAGGTATAAACACACATAGACCTAGTCCTTACTGTCTGTCAACTATCCAATCAAACAAAAAGGCAAAAATAATCTTAAATTAAATTAAAAAAGAAAAAACACAATCCAACTTTTATGCAAAACATTGTGGTAATACTTAATTTTATACAAACTTTTCCTTGTGGTAATGTTCAGATTGTGTTTGGACCAATGGACAGAATTAGAATGATGTTATTTTTCCATTTTAAATTGACCGAAGTAGTAGTTAGTATTGTAAAAATTGAGGCATTCAATGGCATATCACAGTTTATATCGCAATAACAACAATTTTCCAAGAGTCTACTGGACTGTAAATTTGATTTGATCAGCTATTTCTGGTTTCTTGTCCAGAACAGAAAAGTACATTTAAACTACATTTAAAGAGCATAGAAAAAAAAATGTGGGAGAAAAAAATCCTAAAAATGTTGTACAACCTCTTAAACTAAATTTCGAAAGCACTGATGTTCCTTCTTTGGTTTACTTTGTTGTAAAAATTCAGATTTTCTGATGATCACTGGTAAAAGTCAGGTTTACTCTACTTAATGCGTAGTTTCAACCCAAACTACACATAATACTAATAATAATAGGTCATAGTTGTGTCAAATTATAATATAGGCCAATTATTCAAGATATAAATGCAGATTTTGGGCTAAAAAGTCCAGGAACCAAATGAACCCCGTCATATTTAACAGTGTAGAAAGTAAAAAGTGTACAGATTTTTACTACAGATGTCTTGAAAGTCTATGTTTAAACATGAAACCCAGTCCTAAATTTGAGGTTTTTTATCATCTGATCAGTATTTGAACATATTCCAGTTTTGAATTAGAGCCGAAGCCTGAGCTGCCATTACTCTTTTGTCATTTCCAGTCGGCCCAGTTCCTCCAGTTTCTAAATTTAGCCCCGGGGGGGAAATGAGCTGGTTCGCACTCAAACAGAGCTTAAACCCTCCCCTCTGAGGTGTGTGCCATCGATACAGAGGTGGATATCTACACGCTCCGCCCCCTCAGTCTCTGACACATTCACCCACGGCTGCAGTGTGTACTTTACTCACCTGAGGGGGGCGTGGCTACCTGACACGGGACGTTTGGAAGGAGGAAGTAGGGTTGTATTGTTTGAGTAACTGCTCCTGGGAAAGAGCTAAGGTGTGGTGACTGAGGAAAAGACACAGATAAAGAACAGACGAGAGTAGTTTTGTGAAATAATCCCAAAAAAGTGGAAAAGTTTGAGGACTTTTGACCATCTGGAATGCAAGAAAACCAAAGCAGGACTAAGAAGGAGCCGTCCCAGTTTCCCATTGATTGTGATTCAAAAGTTAGTGAGCGTCAATGCCGGGGTTGTGTAAGTACAGCGCGTGTTGCATGGCGCCGCTCTTGTTCCGACTCCAAGAACCGGGCCAAGGGGACGACAGCCAGCTCAGCCACGAGGACCAACTGGACCAGCTCCACGTCGAGAAATCACAGCACGGTCGACTGTTCGATGAGGTCAGTGACGGCGGCGGATCAAACGCTCCAACGTTTGTGGTTAGTCGAGCCAAGAAGAGTCGAGTTAGTCGAGATTCGAATGCAAAAGATGTGGCGTGTTCGTGTTTAGATGATGGATTTGATAAAGGTGTGTGCTGTGCAATGCAAAGTGTGTTTTTGACTGGCAAATTGTTCGTGGCTTTAGAAATCTTAGGTCTCTTACACTGAAATACACTTAAATTAGGGCTTATTTGAGGGTAAAACAGTAAAATAATCTTTAGTTTAATAAGGCTGCACAATATATCGCAGATTCTTCATTATCGTAATGTCAACAAATGCAATATCTTACACAAGAAAGTGTCAGTCTTCCATTTTACAGAAACTCACTCTGACCCTTAAATCAAACTGTGTTCAAAATATCTTGATTTAATCCTATTTAGACCTGATTTAGTGTAGGTTTAGTCCTTGTCACGTTATGAATTGGACAGTTTTGACCAGTGGAAGTTGGTCCATAGTCTGGTTTTTCTTCATAATTTATTTAGAAATTTAAAACAGAATTGTTTTTCTTAACAGTTTGGATCATGCCTTACTTTTCAGTGTAAATTTATCAAATCTACCTCAACATCGACACAAGTTCCTTCTCAACTGGTCAGTTTTCCAGTTTTTCTTTTTTTTTTTATCCCTTAGTGTCTTGCCGTTTCTCAAAGTAATAGTTGCCATTGTTATCGTAAACATAACATATCGCTCCAGTTTGTATGATTGGAAATAAACAAATCTGTTGGTAGGTATTTGCGGCGATAGATGTTTGGTGTATAACCAATTTTATCTAAATTAGGGATAATACTGTCTCCTGGAAGTGGCCTATTGCCTTAATTTAATGTCGTTGTTTTTAATAGCACTCAGAAATACTAATAAAATGAGCTTATACTTTATATTTGTGTATTTTAATGGATTGTCATGACAAAAAAAGCATCAGATTAATGTTTTTTCCATAGCATTACCTCAGTTTTCTCTTGAAACTACATAAGTAAACGCCACTGAGTTGTGCAAAGGTTTGTAGATCTTAAAGTGATTACGTTTTGTTTGTATTGGCGTCTACTCGGTTCGGCTTGTTGACTTAAAATGAGGAAAATAAATTAGCAGAGTGTCAGATCTCGGCGTAGATCCTCTTCAAAGCTCGGTTTGAACTTGTGCGTTTTGCAGATGAGTAAGTTGCTGCGTTAATTCGCCTCCACTTCACAGCTGTTCGTACGAGTGTCGGGTCTTCGGGGGCTGATTGTTGTGATGTAATTAGTGCTGCTCTAATGAATTCACCGGTCTGTCTGAAAACAAACTCAGCAGGAGAGAACGGGAGGCTGAGGAGGGGAGAGAAACGCTAACGAGGGTGTAACTACTGCGTGACCGTGAGCCGGTGCAGCACCTGACCTCAGCAAACAGTGTGTGTAGTGTTAATCCAGTCATATGTACAGCGCATGTGTCCTGTTTGCGTTGGAGCAAGATAAACACTTCTTATCCAGTCAGAAATTAACTCTACGAATGTCCCAGAGGTTGTTCACATGTAGCTCTTTTCAGTTTACTATAAAAGTCAAACCAAAATACTCTTAAAAACAAGTCAAAGGATGTGCTCACTTTAAAAAATAAAATAAAATCATCTTAGTTAATGAGTCTCATAATCCTTGATCCAATACTATAAAAGTTATCCTTTTGCAGTGCCCAGTTTGTCCACTCTGTGCAGGAAATAATACATTTATTAAACTCTCCCACTGGGTTTTATGAAGCCTCTGTTTTCCAAAAGCAAAGGGTGTTATTTTGAGAACAGTTCAGAAAAAAAGACAAATGTGTCTCTGAAGTACATAATTTAAAATGTGCATTAACTAAAACTCTGCAGCTAAAACATCAATAACAAAACAAATCAAGCAACATCTATTCTTTTTAGTTTTCTTTATACTATTTGGGTCAAAGGCTCAGTATTTTAACCTGATATATGCTTTGTACTTGCCCTTTTAAATCCCAAACTGGACATACTGTACTTAATGTAATTTAATCATACAGTAGAGAAGTAAAAATAACAAAGAGACTGGGGCGTAATTTGTGTAAACTCTAAATGTGTTAATAAGCTTTTGTTCTTTCACAATCGTAGATGTAGGCTGTAAATAATAATGCTCGTTCATCCGTGAAGCAGCAGTACACTTTAGTTTGTTAACAGTTTTTATATGAAAGGGTAAACCTGGATCTTTTGTTTTCAAACTGCATTAATTCAAAAAAAAAATACATAGGCAACATATTACATTGAGTCACTGCAGAGTTTTCCTCGTAGACTGGAAATACAAACTATGAGACGTCACTTTTTGTTGATCCAAAAGTCTAACCCATCCTTAAATATATTTTTCACAGTCCACCAAACTTTGCTCGTCCAACATTTTGATTTAGATTCAACAAGGACAAGCATTTAAACAACTCTAATGTGCTTTTCAGAGTTTAAAATCAACCATATGTATATTTCTCATTCTATAACACCCCTCACTCATCTCTGGAGATCGTAAATACGTGTCAGGTGCAGTCTCAAGTGTGTGCCACGTTTCGTCACTCTCACATTATTTCATAATAGCAAAGCCATATCCACAGGGAGCATTAAAACAAGTCCGACCGTGTTCATAATGTGACGTAATCGCCATTCATCTGATTGGCTCACGGAGACTCCAGCAGCTACACCAGCCCTCGGTATGTCGGGCCGATTACTGTCAAACCAAAAAGAGGAAGTGCTCAGAATAACTTGTTGAGTGATGGCTCCCGATGGTGTTGTCGAATAAAACGGAGTCTGGTAGAACAGCTCGCCTTTTCCTCAGATGAACCGGTGGTGAGTCAACCAGTCCATCCAAAACTTTTCTTGAACTTTTGATCTTTTGGGTTTTGCTGAAAGAACTTTTTGAATAATTTAGTTGCGAAGCTGACTGTAAACACGATGTACCAATCTGTCAAGTGTAAGAAAATACAGGGACAACATACAAGACTTTAAAGTATAAATATACTGCAACTGTAAATGTCACAGTTAATATCTTTTCCATTTATTTTCCATTTTTTACGATGCACCATAAAGGATTATTCAGTAAATTGTACAGGTAAGTTTTAACTGTAGCATTACTATTTTTCACTGATATTTACTGTTATTTGATAGCATTTTCCTGTAAATGCCACAGTTTATTCAGACCTATGTAAACTTATGCATTTATTCCATTCACGTGGAGTTTCCTTGCGTCAGAGCTGGCACACTTTATTGTGGTCTGTGGCTCTGGGGCTCTTCCCTGACTCAGAGTCTTCCCTCGGGGCAGATTTCCCGACGGTCTGTCACTGTCGAGAACAGACCCTGCCAAGAGACTGTCAAACTTGTTTTGTTTTGGTCGATCACTTCGGGAAAACAGCGCTTTATAGGAATTCATAGAGTGGACTTTGCATTTTCTCCTGCATAGAGATAAAAAACCTTCTTCTTCTTCTGCTTCTGCTTCTTCTTCTGCTTCTGCTTCTTCTTCTGCTGCTTCTTCTTCTGCTTCTACTTCTTCTTCTTCTTCTATTTCTACTTCTTCTACTTCTTCTTCTTCTATTTCTACTTCTTCCACTTCTTCTTCTTCTTCACTCTGTCTTCTCTTGGCATTAGATCAAAATTAACCAAATATGGTCTTGTGCTCCTTTCTCATTTAGCTTTGCCCTTAGAAAGAAATCTCTGTGTAACGTTTCCGGTGACGTATAAACTCTTGTGGTTGTGTGATCATTATTTTACAAACTGTTATTATAGGTATTCAAGCCATTGTCTGATGCATGACAAGGTAATTATTTGTAATTATTATACTGCTCTCTTTGTATTTCAGAACTTTCCTTCTTCCTGTTAAAGCCTCTGAACCTGTTATTCTAGTTCAGGGTTATTTTTATACTATTTTATCTGATGACTGCACCTAAATGGAGGACAAGGATATATAGAAAGTGAATTTCCCCTTTGCTTTCCCAACACTTGAGTATTCCAGTAATTTGGAGAGTAATAATAGAGAGTTTGATGTTAAGCAAAGGATTAAAACAAAAGCCTGTTAAAGAAAAAAGAGAAAGAAGGAAGACAGAAAGCAAGTAGAGATGGCAATGTTTGGGGAAAAAAAACATTTGGCTGTGCAGTACATTTATCCAAAATACAGCAGAATAATACAGCAGCAACTCTGAACATTTGATTCAAAGCAAACGGTTCAGGGTTTTTTGTAAATGTTGCATAAAAGAATCAGTATAAAGTTCACTCACGGCTCCTGCTCCGAGTCCTGCTTGTACCTGAAGTGAAAAACAGAGCAGATATTTGGTTATTACAGGTTATTTTGAAGTCTATTTTTTTGTGAACACCAAGGGTTGCCAAATAAATAATAAAAAATATCAGTAAATGTTGCATCATCATTTTTACAGATGATTCCTGTTCCAATAAGCTAAAAAAATCAGGACTTTTAAGAGCAATCGCAAATAATAATCTGTCACAAAATAAAGAAGCTTTGATTTTCTAGAAGTGACACGTTACCAGATTGGTGCCAGCTCGGACAGTTGTGTAAAGTACATACTTGGTACAGAACGATTTATCTTTTGGACATCTAGTAACTGGGTAAAAGGCTCTCGTAAACTGCTGCCTATTCTTTCTAATCAGGACTTGGGAGACGTATAAAAATGTCCTCAGGTAGAAGCTCACTCTTTAACACCGGTCTCACCACATCCGTTTATCATCGCGATCTTTGTATATAAATTGTGCAACCTCAAGACAAGACAAGCCGTTTATTTTTGGTCGGATGTTTATTTGATGTTTTGTGCGATAACTTCTCACTTCCTCGCGTTTTTCTATTTTAAAACGGTCGCTTCATCCGAGTGTGTAAACCCTCTCTCTGGCCTCCCTCTGATTTTACATGCGCCACATGCACACAGTCGTGAACACTTATCTCTTTGTGCTTGACGCAGAGGCTGATGGATTGAAACTTCCCTCTGATCTGTGAATGTTTACAGCGTCGTGTGATAAATGCGCTCGGAGCTAGAGACGTCAGGGTCCCGATCGAACTCCTTAGATCATATCTGTGCGTTCGGTGCGTGTCTGTGCGTCTGCCTCCGTCTATCACCGCGCCCGGGCATCCTCCTCGTACCAAAAAAAACAAAGAAAAACTGGATCTCCATGGCGACCCCTTATCTCACATTGATTACCCGTGTTGCGTTGTGTTCCTCTCGGCGAAGAACAAAGGAGGAGGACTGAGTGGACGATAAGGAGAGGCTGTAAGCATTTTGTGCAAAGTAAACGTCTCGTATCGAATCTGAAATCTGTCCGTCCTTCGTTCAGCTACAGCTCATTACGGCTGCAAATCTAGACGAGAACCCGCCGCTCTGTCGACACTCGGCCAATCAGTGCTCTCCGTGTCCTTATTTAAAAGACAAATGAGATGACTGCAAATAAAAATGATCCACATCTGACAGTTCACATCACTCAAAAATAAATTACCTGAGAATACGAGTACTTTACTCTCTGTGGTTTGAGTTTTTTGTTCTTCTAAACAGCAGTGGTTGGTATTATTTTAACATAAAGGAAGATGATAACAGCAAATTGTGAATTACATTTAACAAGGCAGTCAAAACAAGTTATAAAACTGAAAAATCAACTCTAAAATCTTGTATAGTAGACATAAAAAGTAGTACAAGGCTCGCCTACCTCATAATTCTTATAGTCTCCCTTTTGTCTGTGCTTTAGATAGTAGGTTTAGTATTATATTTTGTGTTTATATAAAAATAAAAATACAAAAATGTATAAAGCAATAACAAGATTTGCCGGTTTGCACAAGTTGGATCTGAGACACAAAAAAAATAAGAAAAGAAACAAAAAATAAATAAAAAATTGTAGAATTTGAAATGTTGAAAGTGAATGAATAAAAAATCCTGCAGATTTTTAAAGATTGTGTTGATCTTTAATATATCCTTAAGCAAACTGAAATGCAAGTTTTGACCCATTAAGGCTCCTGTAGTTCCTGCAATAGTCACATTAACCCTGTGTAATAAACTGGAATAATGAGTGTGAACCCAAATTTTAATGACTTAAATGTGTAAATATATTGTAGATCTGGTTGTGTTTGAGGAAGTCTTAAAGCAGTGATTTCAGTGAATTGAAGACTAGCTTCAACTTTGCTAAAATGAACAAACAAACAGGAGCCTCTCGAGGACGGTGTGAACGCAGCTTTAGAAACTCCACAAAGCTCTGGTCTTCTTTCATTATTACAACAACAATCCAACACATTTCTTTTGGAGAAACAAGTTGCCGCGTGGTCCTTTAGGCAGAGAGTATGTTTCTGTGAGCACTCAGCTGACAAATGCAGGCCTTCAGGCTAATTGTGCTGCTTTTCGAGTGTCTCTCTTGTGTCTCGCTAAAAACAAAGCGTCTCATTGACAGGATAAACACATCGCTTTTTGTTTGTGTAGAAAGATTGCAGCGCACTTACACGTCTTTTTCTTTCTTTCTTTCTTTATCCTCCTCCCATCTTCCTCTTATTTCCTCGTCTGTCATGTTTTTTTGTCAACAGAAAAGTGTGAAAGAGGGAATCCTGCTCAAACAGACGAGCTCCTTTCAAAGATGGAAAAGGAGGTACTTCAAGCTCAGGGGGAGGACGCTGTATTACGCCAAAGACTGCAAGGTATGGCAAGTATTTTCAGCGACAAGAGTTGGAAATATGACGGTGTGACGCTGAAAAAGTTGTATTTCTTTTTCGCAGTCTCTAATTTTCGATGAGGTGGACCTGTCCGACGCCAGTGTGGCCGAGACCAGCACCAAAAACATCAACAACAGCTTCACGGTACGAAGAGAAAAGGCACAAAAGCTACATGCTAATATGAAAGAAATGTGATTATCAAGTGAGAGTGGCGCTGTTTAGTCCCATTCATGATGCATTACGGAAAACTTTGAGGACTTTGTGTTCGCTAGACGATCGGATGATGCTCGAGGCCAATTCAAGCCCAAAACCAGAGCAGGGCAAGGCTTTGACTGAACCTGAACATAATCCTGTCGCTACATCAACATAAACAATTATTTTCTGTTGAAACTGGGAGCTAATGTGCTTTATCTTTTCATCGTGTCTTAAAAAATAGCGAGAAGGCTTCACATTTGCTGTTGCTTTAACATAAAATTAATCCATACAGATACAGTATTGAGCAAAAGTTTTACTCCGGTGTGAAGATATGCAGTAAAGTAAGAATTCTGTCAATAATTTACAGTTTGAAAGCTTTTTTTTAAATTTACAAAATGGAAAAGTGAGAGAAGAAACAAAAACCGAACTGTTTTGAGGCAAAGTCAGACCAAATATTGATTTGATTTACAATTTTTTTCACTTTCCTTTTTTTAAACTAATAAAAATCACTAGACTTTATAGTTTACTTCACTTTTTATACTCACACCTGCATTAAACTTTTGCACATTACTGTAGACACACTAGAGCTTTACTGTAGCCATGTTTGGACAATAAAATGGTGTCAGAATCTAAGTTAAAGGTGCTTGAATTCTAATCCTGTTCCACTTTTGCAAAACAAATCAAATGAATGCGTTATTTAACCTTCTCTTTTTTATATTCTCTAGGTAATAACTCCATTTCGCAAACTCATGCTGTGCGCCGAGAGCCGAAAGGAAATGGAGGACTGGATCGGCGCTCTTAAATCCGTCCAAAAGTGGGAAACTTATGAGGTTTGTCTTCCTCATCTCTTTTAAGCCTCTTTTTATGATTCGTCTTCATTATTTATTTTGTGAGCTGGCGTCGGACTAGACCAGGGAAAGAGCTGAATTAATGATCCTCAGTAATGTAGTTATATATTCTCTTGTCTCGTTCGCCTTTTTGGATTTTCTCTCTCGGTCCCTTTACGCTCTTAACTTGTGCACTGCCTGCTTTTCGTTTCTTCTCTTTGCCAGCAGATTAATTGCACTCATAAAGTCATACCTAGTGTTTTAATAGACTATAAAGAGAGATGAGGACTTGAAGCTGCAGTCTAAGCTGAACCAATAGACTCTCAAGTTCACTTTGATATTTTCTTTTTATGCAAGAGATTTAAGGCTTAACTGTATCTTTATCGCAGTCGTCTATGTGTTTCTAAGCTTATGTCTGCGCTAATAGCTCCTCTTCATTTTAAAATGCATGTTATTTTTTCATTACGTCTGCACTGCTTTGACATTTTAGGTAAAATGTTGCTGTATTTTGAGATTTGACACTAGGAGGCCACTGTAGTTTAGGTGTTGGCCCTTTAAGGCTGCTTTAGTTTGAAGCCTGACTCTCTGAGGCCTCTTTAGTTTGTGTTTTGACTCTCTGAGACTCTTTAAGTTTGAGTTTTGACCCTCTGAGGCCACTGTAGTTAAAGTTTTGACTCTCTGAGGCCTCTTTAGTTTAGGTTTTGACTCTCTGAAGCCTCTTTAGTTTAGTTTTTGACTCTCTGAGCCCTCTTTAGTTTAGTTTTTGACTCTCTGAGGCCTCTTTAGTTTAGTTTTTGACTCTCTGAGGCCTCTTTAGTTTAGGTTTTGACTCTCTGAGCCCTCTTTAGTTTAGGTTTTGACTCTCTGAGGCCTCTTTAGTTTAGGTTTTGACTCTCTGAGGCCTCTTTAGTTTAGGTTTTGACTCTCTAAGGCCTCTTTAGTTTAGGTTGTGACCCTCTGAAGCCTCTTTAGTTTAGTTTTTGACTCTCTGAGCCCTCTTTAGTTTAGTTTTTGACTCTCTGAGGGCTCTTTAGTTTAGTTTTTGACCCTCTGAGGGCTCTTTAGTTTAGGTTTTGACTCTCTGAGGCCTCTTTAGTTTAGGTTGTGACCCTCTGAGGTCTATTTAATTTTGAGTTTTGACTCTGATGCCTCTTTTGTTTGAGTTTTGATCCTCTAAGGCTGCTGTAGTTTGTGTTTTGACCCTCTGAGGCTGCTGTATTAGTACAGTCCATGAAATCCATTCAAATGCAGTCTGTGGTTCAGTCATTTGACTCTGACTACAATTATTTCATTCAATCTTTTAAGAGTTTGTAGTATTCTCAGCCACACTATTTTCAGCTACAGAAAATGTATTTATGTTTATAAATGATGACAGCATTCAGAGTTTAAATAAATCAAGTCAAAGTTCAGTTCTTTCTTCAGGTTTATTTGTTAGTCAGATTAGTTTAGATCTAATATTAGCCTGTATTATCTTGTGTCTGCCTTTCCTCTGGCTCTGGACCTCTGTGTGAAATATAAAAGTCATCACTGCGTCCTGTAATATCTCTGCTTCTCGAGGCGAGTGACTTTAATGGCGGCTGATGTCCGTCCTGTCCTCTGTCCTCCTCTGGCTCCGAGGCATCGACGGTTTAACACGGAGCTCTGACGTCCCTGTCCTCTCCTTTCCCTTCCCGCAGGCGAGCCAGTTCAACATGGAGCATTTCTCGGGGATGCACAACTGGTACGCCTGCTCGCACGCCAGGCCGACCTTCTGCAACGTGTGCAGGGAGGCGCTGCCGGGCGTCACCTCCCACGGTCTGTCCTGCGAAGGTACGGACAGTCTCTGTGTTCAGATTCACACATTTAGAGCAGGAACATTAGCCACCGAGTCAAAATGACCACCCACAATTGTCTAATAATCTGCCATTCTAGTGAGAGATTGAGTGTTTTTAATTAATTATGATATGTTTAGGGCTGTGTAAGGAGCATTTATTTATTTAGTTTTGTAGTTGATAGTTGATAAATAGATGGAGCAGGTATAAAGTAAATGCACAGAGCCATTTGTTTTTAATCATCAGAGGAGCATAATCAGAAAATAACTAACATATAAGCATCTTTTGTTTGCAGTTTAGTTAAATCTAGTATATCAGCTGCTATTGGTTGTAAACTATAGTAGTTACTGTAGAAAATAGCTTATGATTATGCCATAATTTCATGTCAGAAGTATAGTTTTAAACAGTACCACTTTTTATAAGGGGTCTATTATATCAGATTTATGAAGATTTTTTTAATTTTGTTATTAATAGATGTTTGTAAGTCATAATAAGCTCATTCAAACAGAGAATTGTGAGCAGTCGCTTGCCAAATAGTGAACTTAATACCCGTTCAGGCTGAATTCTTGAAGGTTTTTTGTGTGGGCTCATTATTTAGCAACGAGTGACCATTTTTTTTATGTGTTATATGTGCTTATTGGCTACTTCAAACATTAATAACCACAATAAATAAACCAATAATTGTAGCTTAAATGAGAAACTACATTTTTGTTATTGTTTACCACTTGTTTAAAACATAAATTTGACCTCCACAAACACAAATACATTCATCTCGTACTTTTACTTTTAGCTTCACAGTCCTTTGCAATAATGGGCAAAACTCTCCAAGTAGATTTCAGTAGCAAGTATCTTCCTGACGCCATAGTTTTGTTCAGATTAGATTACAGAAGCAGATTTATAGTTCGTTATTGCAGGGCGTTTAAGCTTTCTGACACATTAACATCAGAGAGTTGCACAACACAAGCAAATAAAAACTAAACGTCCTTTGACCTTCAACTTATCAATCGAATTTCTACATTTTTATTGGCATTTTTTCCCCTCTTTCGTTGCTTTGTTTTACAGTTTGTAAGTTCAAGGCACATAAACGCTGTGCAGTGCGCTCCACCAACAACTGTAAATGGACCACACTGGCCTCAATAGGAAATGACATCATCGAGGACGAAGACGGGGTGAGCAACTCTGAACAAATTTACCTTTTGAACCTAACTCTAAGCCCTGACTGATTTCCAAATACCACCACAACTTTGCATATAACCAGAGAGAGAGGAGTTTCTAAACTTTCCTCTTCTGTCATTGACTCAAATGTCCTGATAAACTAGCTTTACTCTAATCAAACACTACACCCCATGAGCCGGATGAAGAAATAAACCCCTATTTTAGTGTTTCAAAGATGGATATCAATGCATTTTCAATGGACTAAAGGGCATTAATCTGCAAAAATCTGAAAATTCTGCCTAAAAAAGATGGTTTCAGTGGCTGACTATGTGTGTGTTGTCAGTGAGTGGATAGAGAACATTAGCTTCACTACTTATTCCAGCTAACGGCTAAAAGCTACAAGTCACTGGAGGCTTATCTAGGACTATATTACGCTGGACTTCCACAGAAGGTTTTACGACACTTAAAGGATCATAAATTATACATGGGTGGCTTTAGGACCTGTGCTTCCTCATTAAAGACTGACCACATTAGCATATACAGCCCGCTGCTAAAGCCCTAAATTAAGGTTAAAGTGTATGTCACCGCTGTAGACATTATTTAAAAGGAATTAGGTAATGGAGCATGCATATGGCTCGGGGCTGTGCAGAAATATGCAAAGGCTATAGCTGCTTAGCATTCTAGCTTCACATGCTAATGGTAAAGTCTGGTGTCAGTAGAATATGTGCCTAATGCAGTCATCATTTCATATTTTAGTGCTTTTATCCAATGGCGCAGTTTGCTTACTTCTAGAGTACATGTAATATTGGAAATTACTGTAAAAACTCATCTTATTTGAAATGAGAAAGTGCTGTACATTCTTTTTTTAAATTATTTTTAGGAATTATCAAGGAAAAATACACTCTAAAATAGCTCTCTATATATATATTTAACTCACTTTCTGCATCTTATTGGTGGACAATGGCAGTGTTATTTAATTAACAGCAGCACCGACTTTGTCTAAAGTGCCTTTTGTTTCATTTTAGAACTTATGCAACAATGCCATGCAATTTGATCATTTGCTCGTCTAAAGAAAATGTTTTGAAGTGGTTTAATTGCTTAAAAACCAACAGTCTTCTCAATTATTATCCATCATCAGAGCCACTTTTTGTTTTCCTTTCAAAAAACAAACCTGACATCATCCTTTTATATACATCCCACAGAATCTTTAAACTCTCCCGATGTGTTTTGAGGGAAGTGAGTGGGTCATGTTTCTTTTGTGTTGCTGTATTCGTGCAGGTCTCGATGCCGCACCAGTGGCTGGAGGGGAACCTGCCGGTCAGTGCCAAGTGTGTGGTGTGTGACAGGAACTGTGGCAGCGTACGGCGGCTGCAGGACTGGCGCTGCCTCTGGTGCAAAGCCATCGTAAGTCTCACACGAAACTGTCACATCACATCACTGTCAAAATATCTCTGACGGCCAGAGAAGCTTGACAGTAAAATATGGATAAAAAAACAGAAAAAAAAAAATAAAAAACAAACAAAAGCACTTGTGTCAAAGGAAACAGTCAGTATAATCCAGGTTAGAGTTGAAAAACACAATAAATGCAGTTAATTTTGAAATTCCCCCAAAACTTTAAGCTGATTGTATTTTTTTTTTTAAATAAGGATGTATTTGTGGTGAAAATGGTGGAGAAAAAAATGTTAGGCATGACACCAGCGCTAAAATAAATGTAGAAGTAGGTTTTCCAACTTTGTCATCGAAATTACTGTAAAAAAAATGATCCCCTTCAGGTGTGTTTAAAATCTATCAATCTAGAAAACGATTAAATGATAAAATGTCATAGAGCCGCCTTAAATTGTTTAGGATTGTTCAGTAAACTTTAATTTTGTTGGAGAAGTGAAGCAACAATCTGTAAACCTGAGTTTTGACCCTCTGAGGCTGCTGTAGTTTGTCAGAAGAAAGAAGTTTAGTGCAAAATGGGTAAAAAAAAACCTGCTGTGAATAAGAAAATGCTGCTAGAAATAAAAAAGGGCAGGAATTATCCATCTAAACAGTTTCTTCCAAATGTGAAAACAACACAAGACTCTGACTAAATGACATTTAAATGATAATTTTGCAGGTTTTTTTTGCAAATTATCCTGTTACCAAAGCAATAATAAAGAGAGTAGGTTCGTTTAATGCTATAAAACCAAACACTGACAACATTTTCTATAGAATTACAAAACATTATAGTAAATTCACTTTTTTTTCCAAACACCTCAACAATTATTTACCAGTATAATTATATAAATATAGTTTTGACCGCTACAGTATTCCCTTTTTACCGTCCAGTGCAATCTTTCTTTGACTCGTCTAACTTTAAATGCAGTACTTTTTAGTCCTTGACTCCGACTTTTTACGGTCCTCCTCGTCTCGCTCTCGAACCTGTTACAAACTCGAGGCCTGAAGTTCATTGGTGTCATCAGCGTAATGGGACGGCACTTTAAATGGCAGCTCGTGTCCCGAGGGCGGATGAGAGGAAGGGCAGGTGGAAATGAGAGTGGAGCTGATGAATTCCTGTCAGCTCCGGGGTTGAACCGTCTGACCCCGACTGCTTTGAGTGGAACACTTTAAATATGCAGAGTGCAGAGCTGTCCGAGGTTGTTGAAAATTTTATTGATGCAGAATTAACTGATTTTCTCTCCGTAAGTACATTTTTTATACATCTTGTTTAGTAAAATAAGTAAAGGGTTAGTTTTAAGAAGCCAGGGTCCTGGAAATCTAAAAAAAATTAAGTAAAAGTCTAGAAATTTATATAAAAGTTTTCCAGTCACACAAAAATTCAGTAAAATTTCCTAAAAAATAATGTGTATTGTCCTCTAATTTTTAATTGTATTATAGTCCATTATATTTTTCAAAATTTTATTGGTGGTAACGTGCTTTTTGTTTGAAACTTCGACTTGTTTTTGTTGCAATGACATGTAAAGCCATTGGGAATTTCAATTTTGAGTTTGGACCCTTTGAGGCTTCTGTAGTTTGCAGAAATGGACCCTACATCATGAATAAAAACTGAAAATTAAATGGTGGTTAATGAGGTGGTTAATGAATAAACACAGTTGTGAATTATTAAGGAAAAAGTCATTAATGTAACTGTTTTACTTTAATACAAATGTTTTCTGAGGACAAACAAAGCAGATCATAGTGACCTCGGCTTCACAAAAGGCACGATTTTCTTTTAAATATTTGTCTTGCGTTGTTTAAAGTACAAAGAGTTCGTCCTGTGTTTACTCTGGAATATAAAGAGTACAGTGACTCTGCTGAAAGTGAAAAGGTTACTGTCAAAAAATGTAAAAAAAACCTGCTAAAATATATGTAACCCACACCTTTTTAACACATTATCAGTGACTATTACAACACAAGAACATTCTCTGAGTTACTCACAAGCCTTACTATTCTCCTATGGGCTCTTCAGTTTATGTAAATAGCATTGCACTTAAGGCTACGACATGTCTTTGCTCATTAGTTCGAACTTCAAACCAAGCAGCTGCAGCTTTTTGCTAATTCAGTTTTGATACAGATTACAGCTTTCAGTCCAGAACTTTGTCGAATTAAACACGAGGGGTTACCTTGGCGGAGCACAAACTGAGCTGAATCTACGCTCAATATCGTTATTCAAAACCAGACTTATCCTTCAGAGGATGTCAGGAGAGTCACGGTCAGGCTTTCTCCAAGAAAAATGTTAATACATGCATTATATAACAGGATTTGTATTAATACGTCAAGAAGTGGTTTTGGGTGGAGTGTGGAACCAGGTTTAACAGAAAACTGTAGCAAAAATGTCCATGTTTTCAACACAAAGCTAACGGTAATGACAATAATTATGTTTATAATGCACTAATATTGACAATGCACAACAATTAAATAACTTGTGACCATTGTTTGTACATGACACCCCTCTGGAGGTTTTTCTAGGACCTCCAGGTTACGTCAAGAGGCTAATGCATAACTAAAAATGTCCCAGCAAAAGGCCAAAATTAAATATGAAAATAAAACACGAAAAAGCCACATACTTTATTAAGCATAACATTAGTTTGTGATGTTCTGCAGCTGTACTACAAAATGGTACAAGCTTTGTGTTGGATAAATATTTTTTAAAGGGGAATTACGTTTCTTTAAACACTGACCCTGAAGTGAACAGCTTTGTATTTCATTTAAAATTGGTGTTATAAAAGTTTGGTGTTCTTTTTTTTTTCTACAAATATAAACTTCTTGCCCAGTAAAAGTGTCTGTAATGTAAAAAACACTAAATATTACTTGTACGTGAAGTATTTTGTTCCAACACTGTCATGAGGAAGTGAGGTCGCTGTTGCTCGAAGGCACAGATTCACACAGAAATATCAGGTGACACCAGGCAGCGCTCTACTTAGCACGAGGCTGAATTTCCTGTATTTCGGGGAAAGCGTCCCATAAATCAGAGCGGTATTTGGAAAGGTCACAGAAGTGGCATTTGGTCGGCGGCAGTAGGAACGTCATGACCTTTTCCGCTCGTCCTGAAACAGACAATAACCGCGGAGTCCGCTGACCGCTGTTTGTGTTCGATCACAGGTTCACAACAGCTGCAAAGAACAACTGGGGAAGGTGTGTCCTTTGGGTCAGTGTCGAGTGTCGATCATCCCGCCGACGGCGCTCAACAGCATCGACTCAGACGGTGGGTGAACTCACCGGTACTCACCTTTACAGCAGGTTCAAAGATCAGGAACCTCACCTTTAACCAAAGTGTTGTGTAAATCCTTCAAGGTGTGACACTGAGATATGACTCTCCCTTAAAGACTTGATTTTATAAGTATGACGCATTTAAGAAGAAGTTTGTGATTCGAGGAAGAACATAACGTATCCTTCAGAAATAAATCGATTAGTTGTTAATTAAGTTGCTAATTCTATCCACCAGGACCTACTAAATTTAAAAAAAAAGTAATTGAACATTATTTTGTTTCTACAGGTAAACAATTTTAATAAATGTACAAAATGAAAAGTGAATGAAGAGACAAAACACGCAATTTTTAGTCCAGTTTGGCCTGGTTCTGTCTGGGATTCTCCAAATGTTTGAACAGAATCTGCCCAGATCCTTCAAAAAAACCAAAAAAAAAAACCAAGGAACTGCTCGAACTGTTGCTGTTTTGATGGAAAGTCAGACGAAATATTGGCTTCTGTTCTTTCATTTTACATTTTGTAAAAACAACCAGACTTTTTACTTCCACACCTGCATTAAACTTTTGCACAGTACCGTTCGTCTAGTTGTGGATTCCTGTTCTTCATGGCAATCTTTTATTCCTAGATTTTCTACTTCTATTGTTCTTTTGCAACAGTAGCGTGACTATATAAAGAATACATCACCACAAATGGTTATCCTTTATGGTAAGCCAATGTGTTTAATAATGCCTAGAATCATCTCAACTTAGTGTTTATTAATGCAGTATTCTTATTGATATCAGTCTATTACAATAATGCACAGTCCAGAAAATCAATGAATTTAAACCCTAAAACTATAATCCTTTTGACAGCGTTGGTACTTTCAACTGTAATTGTATTCATTTGTAGTAATTGTATTTCCTCTGTGGATCCGTCCTGTAGGTTTTTGGAACTCCACCTCTGCGTCCTGCTCCAGTCCTCTCCTGGTCCTGGTCAACTCTAAAAGTGGAGACAACCAGGGAGTCAAGTTCCTGCGAAAGTTCAAGCAGCTCCTGAACCCGGCGCAAGTCTTTGACCTGATGAACGGAGGACCGGAGCTCGGGTACGCATTCTGTATTATCATACTTCAACAGGTTGTAGTTGGATGTGGATTTGAACAGGTTTTAGTTGGATTTGATCAAGTGTTTGATGGATTTAACAAGTTTCAGTTGGATTTGAGCAGGGTTTAGTTGGATTTGAACAGGTTTCAGTTGGATTTGAGCAGGTTTTATATGAATTTGAACAGGTTTTAGTTGGATTTGATCAAGTGGTTGTTGGATTTAACAAGTTTCAGTTGGATTTGAGCAGGTTTTAGTTGGATTTGAACAGGTTTCAGTTGGATTTGAGCAGGTTTTAGTTGGATTTGAACAGGTTTTAGTTGGATTTGATCAAGTGTTTGTTGGATTTAACAAGTTTCAGTTGGATTTGAGCAGGTTTTAGTTGGATGTTGACAGGTTTTATGTGGATTTGAACAGGTTTTAGTTGGATTTGATCAAGTGTTTGTTGGATTTAACAAGTTTCAGTTGGATTTGAGCAGGTTTTAGTTGGATTTGAACAGGTTTCAGTTGGATTTGAGCAGGTTTTAGTTGGATTTGAACAGGTTTTAGTTGGATTTGATGAAGTGTTTGTTGGATTTAACAAGTTTCAGTTGGATTTGAGCAGGTTTTAGTTGGATTTGAACAGGTTTCAGTTGGATTTGAACAGGTTTTAGTTGGATGTTGACAGGTTTTATATGGATTTGAACAGGTTTAAGTTGGATTGATCAAGTGTTTGTTGGATTTTAACAAGTTTCAGTTGGATTCGAGCTGGTTTTAGTTGGATTTGAACAGGTTTCAGTTGGATTTGATAAGATTTCAGTTGGATTCGAGCAGGTTTCATATGGACTTAAACAGGTTTTAGTTGGACTTGAGCAGGTTTTAGCAGGATTTGTCTGGACTATTGAGTTTGACACCACTGTCATAGAGGGTTTTTTAAATGTAATGAACCTCTAATCAATGAGGTGCTGTTTCCTTAAGTTAAATCAGCGAAAGGAAAATGAAACTGTAACGTTCTCGTCTCTTGTTTTTTAGTCTGAGGCTCTTCCAGAAGTTCGTCACGTTTCGGATCCTGGTTTGCGGAGGAGACGGCAGCGTGGGATGGGTGCTTTCGGAGCTGGACAAACTCAACCTCCACAAACAGGTGAGAACAGGACGGAGGAGGAGGACAGAAACCTGAGGAGGGCTCGGCTTTTCTCCCAAATATACGTCTTAAAACAGAAAACCAACGGATGATTGAAAATAACGAATTGATCTTGTGTGTTTGGGTTCATAAGGATCGACTTCCACGACTTAAACCTTTTGCAAAGTGTAAATCATCTAAAGTAAATATCTAAAGTAGGTTCTGTACATAGTGACTGTTCATAAAGCAGGCAATCAACCAGAATAACATTTAATATCAATGAGAAAAAGTCTCAGTGTGACTTTAATAGGATCAGTCGTGTTAAACATGAACTCATTTATTCATTAATTGAATGAACATCAGCTCATCTCACATGGATTTTATTCGTAATTGGTCTTAAATAAGAATTTTCAGGTCATCGTTGCATTAAACGGATTAATATGTTGAAAATAAGGGTCGGCCACTTCATTTACTCCACATTAAGATTTATAATTCGATTTTTACAGTCATTACGCATGATCATCTCCAGCTGATGTCTGTGATAATACATTTTAGGGATGATTACAGAGGTAATTTGTCCAGAAAAGTAAAGGGTTGTGGCTCTTGTTGTGGTTTAAAAAAGGGCACAAAGAAGATGTAATAAAATAAATAAAGAGTGACTGTATTAATGCGCTACAGTGCCAGCTGGGGGTCCTGCCCTTGGGGACGGGGAACGACCTGGCTCGAGTCCTGGGCTGGGGAGGTCTTTGTGACGACGACGCTCAGCTGCTGCAAATCCTGGAGAAACTGGAGAGAGCCACCACCAAGATGCTCGACAGGTGAATAACGGAACACATACGACAACAAAATACAGGAAAAACAGTCTCTTATGTCCATTAGAAGGTATTTTTAAGAGTTTATGGAGCAAGAAGATGCCATATTTAGAGGCTAGAGTTAAGAAAGAGCCTCATAAACTTGGAAATCTGTGGAAAAAGTGATAATTGTGGTAGAATTTGTTGCCAGACTTGAAGTTATGCATCATCAAAATGGAGAAATAGTTGTTTTATTCATGTACGTATTGCACATTGACTTTTTGAAACTACATTTATCAATATGTTATTACAGTTACACATAAGAGCAACTTGGACTCATTAGAAAGACTCAATTATTGTTCTATATTGATAGAACATGGCTTTTGATGAAAAAGAATGCTAAATGCTAATGCTAATGCTAAATCTGACTTGATAATTGAGACAGTGTGTGGACAACTATGATGATAATAATAAAAAATAATCCAAATTTGACTTGAGAGAACCTAGAAACATCAAAATAAAAACACTCGAACCGCCCAAGGCTTTCATAAATGCAGAATAAAGCCAGAACGAGCGTCAACGATGCTAACCGCTGCTAACAAACCCCTTCTTTCTGCCAGTGTTGCGCTTTAAGGTCTCTGCTTCCCTCTCCAGCTCTAAAGGCTCGTAGCTATAAACCGTCTGACTTTTATCGGGCTCGGTGACGGCTTCTCCTTGGAGGAAATCCCAAAAGAGCAAATTAACCGCTGCTAAGTTTAGCTGCTGTCCTCCCTGAGAGTATTTTAATTTACAAGGGCAGCAAACGGGGCGCGCTGCTCTCAAAGCCATGAAAATAATTAGGCAGAAAGACGTATTTGTTGTTTGTTTATACCTCCTTCTACAATTCAAGACTGTACTCATAAAGGGAGAGCTGCTTTGAGATAACACTGCTGGAGTAATTACACTTTTTCACATAACCTTTGATTAAAAAAAGGCTTATGCTAATGCTTTTTATGGACGTAGACCGGAATAAATCAGCTACAAGCCTCGGAGCGATTGTACTTCTTCTTTCTAATTAACTTTCCTTACAACCAGTCATTTCTGCGACACATTTAAATTGCTCAGCGTTTGACATTTTACAGCCTTCACTTAATATCAATTAAAATGAATGTCCATATAAAGTGAATTCTGTTAGATGTCAAAAATGAAAACTAGTAACATAATAAACAGAATGGATTCCTTTGAAATAAATGTTGACTATGCTTTAGTTTGATTAATGACTATGATTAATATAGTTTCAATTGTTGTGTGTGTTTGAGCATTTTTTGTCGTTAGATTCCACACAAAATCCCCGTTTTGATTTGCTGATACGATTTTAACGACAAAACATACACCTACATTAAACCCAACTTTATTAAATGTAAAACGTGAAATATTATACAGTTTGTTTTAAGCTGTGAGCCCCTAATACAGCTTTCCCAAAATGAGTTTGTAGAATCAAATATTTTCAGATTTTGTTTAGGATAACATTAAGATTGCATAAAATTAGCAAATATACACCTTAATATAAAACGGTATGTTGTCTTTTCTTTGGGATAACAGTATACATTTGATAATTAATCCAATTTTTTATGTTTTACTGTAAATTTGTAATAATAGAAATGACTTGTATGTGATTTTACAACAATTTCCTGTTCATTTTAGTCCATTTTCTTGTTTTTTAAGGTAATTCAGTGTGTTTATTACTGTGATTTGGGCTTTTACACATCTTTATTGCATCCATTTGACTGTATTTCACTTTTTTAACAGTTTATTTTTCAATGCAATGCCCTGTTTTGACACGTTTTAGAGACTTTATCGGAGTGACCTTAAAGTAAAAGTTTTGAGGTGAAAAATCCAAATTAAACCAATAAAAAGCTGAGGTGTTTTTATTGAGTTGCTTTTATCAGACGCCGATCGCAGATAAACACCGAGCTGAGGTCCGGCCGCGTTCGATCGGACTTTCTGATAGAAAACCTTCATTTTCTGCTGTGTTTTTTCAGATGGAGCGTGATGACGTACGAGGTGCCTGCCTCCAACAAACTCCCTCCCATCGTGAAGGAGGAGGACAGCCTCGACTCCCCTCTGCAGGTGACCCACCACCGCACACTTCCACCGGGCTGACGGCCATTTTGACAGACGCCAGCCGTAAATTAAAGCCACAAAGCGAGAGCCTGTGAGCTTTGAGAAAACCACTGAGAATCAATCAAGTCTGCCAGCTAGAGGCCAAAACAATCAGAGCTTGGCTTTAGGGAGCAGTGCAGATATCAAACTGGCTCGATGTTAGTTCAAATTCATCCAGCTTTTATACCACAGCCGTATGTTTTTATATTTATAATAAGAGTCAAAGGACTGAGGAAGAATCTAGCTTTTATATGGACTATGTGAAGTGAATATTTCTAGAGTAAATTTGAATTTTCTTGGATTTTAATTGTGTTGAAATGCCTGAAAATGTCTGCATTTTTCACAAAAAATAGTGGACAATTAATCAAAGCTAGAGCCTACAATAAAGACCAAAGACTATTTATTACTGTCAATACAAAATAATCCCGAAAAAACATTAAAATTACGTGGAAATTCATGAAAAATGTAAAACAACCCTCACAATTTCTCTAAAGTTGCACATATCGTTTCAGACTTAACTTTTTGTGAACAGTGCAGTCACATTCTTCTGTAAATCAGGATTTTAAAGTTTTATGTGTTTCAGGTTCACATCACGCAGTACGCCGACTCCGTGGCCTCGCACCTCGCCAAGATCCTGGACTCGGACAAACACAGTGACGTCATCTCCTCTGCCAAGTACGAACTAAAAACTCCAAATATATAAAGCATGAAAACAATATGAATTATTAAGTATAAAACAAAATATGTAGAACTAGCATCAAACATCTTTGGGGTTTGCACTCATCCTGAAAAACATTAAAATCTAAAATGTTTTCCAGTCAGAATATTATACTTTTTATTTCTTTTTATGTATTTTTTTCATTTATTTGGTTGGGACAATGTAAATTAGTGAATTCACATTGCAAAAAGTCTTAAATAGTCTTAAATTTCCATTCCTTGTCCCAGATTTTGAATTTTGAAACTCAAGCTATGACCCTTTGAGGCTGCTGTAGTTTGTCAGCATACTCCAAAATAAAGTCGTTTAAGCACAAAGGGTTATATATAACTGTTCTTATGTAATCTTATTCCAAAGTAAAATGAAAAAGAAAGTGGCCTCTGATGTGAATTTGTGAAAATAATGAGACTAATTGTAAACAGATCTTAACTTTTGACTAAACAAGCTCTTTACAAAACTGTCTGTAGTCGCAATTAATGAGAAAATACCTTTCTGAATTGTCTTAAAAATACTATCTCCTGGAAAATGTTGCGAACTAATTAGTAAAGATCACTTTTAGCAGTTTGATGAGAGCAGGAGGCTGGGCATTAAGCAGCGCCTCGATGGTTATTGATTCCCTTTCTCGGGTCAGATCCCCGGAGACGCTCACACGCTCGGAGGGGGCAGTAATTGTGGCGGCGCTGTAAGTGAAAAAGACGGATGAATCTGTATTTAGGGGTCATCCTCGGCGCATTAGTACATTAGCGGCCGTCCTGTGGGAAAAGCAGACAGGGCGGTTTTCTTCGGCGGTGATTTTAACGGCTGCTGATTTTATTGCCGACCTGCAGCACATTTAAAACACCTCAGGGACCGGGTCTGGAAGTGCTTTTGAATCTGCATTTGAGCCCGGACGGACAAAACGAATGGGGTTTTACATTTACATTTACAGATCGAAGGACTTTTTACACTTTATCTATGATCATGACAAGATCTGACCATTATTTAACTAGCTTCATTACTGTTTCTAATGAAAATCAGCATATATTTAACAAATCCATGACAATTATATAGATATTGATATATATAGATATTAAACAAAAATGAAAAACACTGTGTAAAAGCCAGTAAATTAAAGGTTAAAGGTTAAAACTTTTGATTAATTGATCATCAGCAGGTGTCCAGACTTAGTCTTGGCCTCAGACTCAGACTCAGACCCGGTACAGTTCAGATATTTAACACAATGGCCCGAGAAAAAGACTAAAACGAACATATAAGTCTTAGAGACAGGGGCAGTAACTTTTTCACGACTTGGTTATTTCAGGCACGATTACGCCAATAAGAAGTTTTGGATGTTGTTTTTGTTTTCAGGTCTAAAAGATGATAAAAGACTTTCCAAAGCCAGACATTTTTTAAAGGGCTTTATGATTGTCGAATGTTTTATTTGAGTTAGAAAATATAAAGAAATAAAATGGCTCTAATGGACTAACTTTCAGTCGTCGAAGCAAAAATCTATATTATTACGATTGATCCAGGAATAAATTAAGACTCAACAGGTTTAAACTAGAACTAAAGACTTTTTATTTAGATTCACTACAGTTTGATTTAAAGCTCAATTTTGAGGCAAAAGTAAATGTCCATCACATAAAAGACATAATATTATTGCGATACAAGTGATTCAGATACAGATATTGCGATAACAGTAAATTTTTTGGTAAAGAAAAGAAAACTAAGTCAAATTAAAACCCTTGGTATCTTTAATTGCATTAGGTTTGTCTCAGCCTGGTATCTCGTCGTTAAAGCGGGACAGAAAATGAACAAAAACACAGAATAAAACTCTAATGACTCACTAAACCTGCTGCACATTAACCTCGAGGCTTTCGTGTCGTGACTCTTTCCTGCTCAGGTTTTTGTGTGGGACCGTCAACGAGTTCGTAGCGGAGGTGGGGAAGGCGTACGAGAGAGCCACCGAGAACAAGGAGGAGGCCGACGCGATGGCGAAGAAGGTAAGTGCGCCGTTTTAGATGTTACGCAAGCGCTTGTGTAACAGTAACTAGTGGGCAAGTGGAGGTGTCGATGCACTGATGCACAGAAACACCACGGGAAAGGTCCCTCGTTCCCTCCGGCTTCACGTATGTTCAACCTATTCATTATCGCTCGGTGTAAAACGGCCACCGAAGCTGCGAGGAGTAAATGTTGTGTTTCGTAACAGCTGAAAATCGACATAAAGATGGAACATTTTGATTTCCTTTTAAATTCCCATAAGCATCTGACACTTACCTTCAGCTTACAGTCTCTTTCAATAGGTATACTTTAGCTTTTTTAGGGTCTGCATAAGGCCACTGTGTAGAGCTATTACTGGGAAGTAGATAATTAAGTGATTGTTGAAAATAAAAAGGCTTTGGTTGCTTTAAAGAAACCAATTCAGTGCCATTATGGAGCTAGGCTTAGGTTCCTGCTGCTTTCAATAATAAAAGATCCTTTATTGATGTCAGAAAAACCTGTTCACTGTCCATACTTTACATTACTCCACTGTTTTAAAACAAAAAAGAAACATTACATTATTCGTCTATATTTGCATTTTACAATTACTAATGAATACATTTGAATAATATAATAAAAAAAGAGAAAATAGGTTGAATTAATGCAGTATCAATTGGAATTAGCCAAGAATATTAAATCAGAGAATCCAACCAGACACTAAACTGTGACTGAATTAGTTCATTTTTAAAGATTTTTTTGGTTTGTCAATTCTATGATGAAGTGCAGGGTTTTCTTCTTTTATTTATTTGAAATTTAACCAATTCGTTTAGATGCAGCCTTCAAGAAACACAGGTCACACCAACGACCGACGACGCCCTAATAGATAAACTGAGTGATGCAGTAGCTCGTCACTCCATCTAGTGGCACAAAGTGATATTACATTTAAATACAGTTATTAGAAAAATAGATAAATCTTGGAAATTTACAATTCGATCCAGGTTTTGGATTTTAAATTATTCACTTTTCTTTATGTTTTAGTGTTAATATAATTTAATCAGACCAGTTTCAAGGTTGTTGGTTTTTTTTAAGGATTTATATTGGATCACAAATGAAATGTGCACTTTTTTACACTTTATAATATTGGTTTATATTTAAGTATGTTTCAAATACCAAAAATAATAATTACATTTGGGTTATTTTTGTCCATTAGAATTTGGTGAAAGGTTATGGAGAAGTTATGAAAAACTTGTTTAAACAGTTGTGACACTTCAGACTCAATGTAATAATCTAAAAATAATAATAATTTGTGTGTTTTCAGTGTGCACTTCTGAATGAAAAGCTGGACTCTCTCGTCAAAGCTTTAAGCGAAGAAGCAGAGGCTCAGGTAACGACGGCATTAATGAGCTCTTAATATTCACAGTCATGGCGTTTGGTACAAGTTCACAGCAAGACGTCCACGGATTAGATTTCCAATGCCTTTCTGTGGATAATGCATGTTTTCCTCATTAATTTTCCTGAGGTCCTCCGGCATCTTCTCTAAAGCCTATAGGCATGAATTTAAAGAGAACGGCTCCAACTGCTTCTGAACCTGAATAATAACAAATGTCAGCCAATAAATCAACACGAGAAAGACTACACGTCGAAAGGCTCGAAAGCTTTACTTAAAAATAAAGTTTGCATCTTTGAAATTAATGGAAACACCTTTTCCTTCATTTAAATAAAACCTTAAGATCTTACTTTTTCTGAAATTCTTTAACATATTCCATTCCTGAGCTTTATAATAAATACCAGTCAATAAATCAACACAAGAAATACTACACATTAAAAAGCTTTCAAGTTTTACTCAAAATCAACACGAGAATTAGGTATTTTGACCCCTTCTCCTTGTTAAAATTGACTTTATTCAAAAAAAAAAAACACAAAAACCTAAGATCTGCCTACATTTTTCTAAAATTCTTTATCATGGTCCATTTCTGAGCTTTCTATAAAAAGGTGGATACATTATGAGTATTTAAACTTACAAATCAGAGTCATTTTTACCCCATAAAGAAGACATTATAGAGGGATGTGGTTGCCCATAGCAACAAAGACCCCATCTTCACCACAGAGTGAAAATTAAAAAAAATAATCATAAAAAAACAATAATAGAATGATTTTTTCCTTTGGGTAGGACTAATCTTAGTGTAATCTCGTATATTTCAGAAACTAATTCACATTATTAGCTCTGGGGCTGTTTTCTAAATCCTTTTATTTACTACAAAACAGTTTTAAAATACCCTCGAGGCCTATTCTTTTCACCAGTTTTGTTTGCTTTCATTTCTCTTCAAAGCAGCTAAACGCTTCACAAAAAAATCAGAGTTGAAAGCTTGTGTGCGTTTCGTCCCTTTGGAGATTTCAGTCACAAATTTGTCGGTGCAGCCCTGAAACTGTCGACACCATTTTATCTCAGCGCTGCTTTTGGATCATATTCTCTCAGATAAATAAAATATGGATACTCTCATTGTCTCTGTGTAGATGAATATTGAATCCTCCATTTGTCAACAGCCATAAAAGTCACACATTTGAACAGCCTTTGAGCAGAAATAGAGGATTTATGAATGAGGAGAGGCGCTTTGAGCTGCTTTGGTTGAAAATGGAGGGCTCGGAGATGATCAGTTTTTCAGAAAAAAGTTGATTTTAATAGCACAGGTTTACTTATATCATATTAATCCACAGTATTACCTACAAATGTGCCTGTATATAGAGAAATAAAGGCACAATATAGTGAGGAAAGTACTTGAATGGAAGTATTAGAGGATGTCCTTCTCTATGTCTCTTGTTTGATGTTTGTTTTTGACTAAAACGTAGTTGTTGTTGTCGTTGTTTTTGTCCCGGTCCAGGTGGTACCAGCAGGGTCGGTGCCTACTGAGGACAGAGGAGGCACCAGTCCCGGAGAAAGCTGTCAAGATTCAGGATCCGACGGTAAAACGTACAGGTCCAAAGAGCAGCTGATGCTCCGAGCCAACAGTCTGAAGAAAGCCCTGAGACAGATTATCGAACAGGCCGAGAAAGGTACGACCGCGTTACTCTGCTTTAACGAAATCTAAATCTAAAGCTTGGACTCGTAAATGTGTTTTTTATTATTTGTTTCAGTTGTGGATGAACAGAACAGACACACGCAGGTCCAGAGGATGTCATCTTCGTCCTCGATCAAAAGGGAAAACAGTGAAGAGCTGAAAGAAACTGAGCCTCGTAAGTGTCTCTTTTAGTCTTTCATTTCAGTCATATCTGCTTTTTGGAGGAACGTAGCTGTAAAATGTCTTCTAAAATGTTTATATTGTCCCGAAAAAGATAACCAACTTCACTAACTTTGCTCCAGGTCAAGGAAACCTAAGTCCCTCGTCCCCCATCGTCTTTGAGAAACCCGAGAGCCTCAACACAGCCACTTACAACGAAGTCACTGTGTGAGTAAAGCATTTCAGTCGCTCAGTTTTATCAGTGATTTTTAACTTTTTATAAAAACAAATGTGTTCATTTATGGGGTTTTTTCTGTAGACAATGCTCAGAGAAGTGTGTGATGAACAACTACTTTGGGATCGGCCTCGATGCGAAGATCTCTTTAGAGTTTAACAACAAAAGAGACGAGCACCCAAAGAAATGCAGGTACGAAAACCTTCTGAGCCTCGTGCTGCGTTCAGGTGATCCTTGAATGAACGGAGTTACGGTATTCTTTCCTTCTTCTTTGTTGTGTTCATGTTTTTATTGACGTTACTGCTCAGAAAATGGCTCAAAAACACCCAAGAGTCAGTGTGAAATAGTAAAATTAATAAAACAACTTCCATATTATGTCGGCAACAAATTTTAATCCTTTTGAGCAGACATTTAGACACATTAGAAACATGTTTTTTCTAACAACCAGATGAAAGCAACACAGCTACGTTACATTTTAAAGTTAAATAGGTCAAAAATTAAAAATATTAAAGGTGCAATGTATAATGTTGTACACACATGGGTCAAAACTATGTTATGCAGATTATAATGTGACATATTTAAGAGTAAAAGTTAAACTTAATTCAAATTTATCAAAAAATACTGAGCGAAAAGTTTCTTATAAAGCTCAGAGAGGACACTTTTTAGTCAAAATGCAATATGTCAATGTCTTAATTCCATAATATTAATGCAATATAAGTTTAGTTTAGTTTATTTTACTGACTTTGTGCTCGTCTTTGTGTCTGTGATTTGTCTTGAAATCTGTGCCTGATTTGAGGTTTTTTTTAGTATGTTTTTATATTTTCTAACCTGTTCTAACTTTTCTATTTGTTATGTTATGTCTTCTGTCCTTTCTCTTTTTGGGACCACAGTTGAAAATGAGCTCTTGTGGCTAAATCTGACATATTTACACGACGGACTAATGTTCTCTTGTTGATTAATACGCTCTGTCCCTTATTAAATCAAATAAACATAAGAGGTTCTTTGCGAGACGGATAAATTGCGAATACAGATATTGATAAAAAAGATAATTTAGTAAAATATTGTGCTGCCCTAGATTTCAGAAACATAAAATAGCCTCAAATGACACCCTTTGCTTTTATCTAACTTGGAAAAATAGATGTATAAAGCTCCACCGAACCCAGTGAAGTAAATCAAACACAAAAAAGCAAAACAAAACCGAGCACTGCTTTTAAAGAAGAGCTGTGATGTTTGAACACTTAATTTTGCAAGATGTTATGAACTAAATTGATTTTGTTTGATAATCTACAAACAAAATAAGTGGCTGTCGAAAAGATAAAATACACTTTGAATCCGTTATGTTTTATTCTTGACTGCTGTTGTCTGGTTAAAAAGGTAAAGGCTGAAATTCACCCACAGGTTTTGTGTTTGACCTTCTGTAAAAGGGCAGCAGCATTGATTGTTTCCTTCCCCGTCTCTTTCTGCAGCAGTCGCACCAAGAACATGATGTGGTACGGCGTGTTGGGAACAAAGGAGCTGGTGCAGAAAACCTACAAAAACCTGGAGCAGCGAGTTCAGCTGGAGGTCGGTGAAAACCCTCGACGCAGGACGCCGTCAGCTGTTTTTCTGCTACCGTCCGGTGTTTTTCAGCCTCATCTCCTTTTGTTTTTCTGCAGTGTGACGGCGTTCCTATGTCTCTGCCCAGTCTCCAGGGTTTGGCTGTGCTCAACATCCCCAGTTACGCGGGAGGCATCAACTTCTGGGGAGGAACAAAGGAAGACAACGTAAGTGGTTTGAAAAGTTTAGTTCACGTCACAAAACGAGAGAAACTGTTTGTTTTTTTTACACGTGTTCTTGTTTACGGCAGAACTTTGGTGCCCCGTCGTTTGATGATAAAAAGCTGGAGGTGGTGGCGGTGTTTGGGAGCATGCAGATGGCCGTGTCCAGAGTTATTAACCTTCAGCATCATCGAATTGCACAGGTAACATTATTGTGTACAACTGTAAACCTGAACTCATTAAGAATTTACCTTTATGACTGCAACAAGCCCCTGTTTTCTGACCATGCAACGTCTCTTGTCTCCTTTCATAAACTACAATACTCTTTTCCTAATTTTCCAGTAAGATTTCAGTATTAATATTGAATTGTAATAAATTGGAGCGCCTTGTTTGCTCATTTATAGCAAGACTTGATGAAACTTGAACCACTTTCTCTGTTTGTTAAAGACAGACTAAGCAGGATTTTCAGGCCTGTCTACATTTAAATGAAAGCTGCCTATAGACCCCTGTCATATAATGCCTCTGTGAGCAGTCATTTATTTAAAGCTACATCAAAAAAACTTGACACTGAGGTTTCATTTTTTTATTTTAATCCTATTATTTCCTTAAAGGCAAAAATACCCAGAAATATCTTTCCCAAAGTTGTCATTTTAAGCATTTGTTTACGCTGTTTCAGTAAAAACATAGTCACACATTTATTATCGTACATTTTGAACCCACATTTTAGTATTTTGTGAAGTTGTTAGATTGTTGAACAGAGCTTTTTAGTGATTTTTATGTTTATGACGGCAGTAAATTCATTTCTTGAGCTTATTATCCTTTTAACCACTTTTATAATCAGTCCAGAAAACCTTTAGCTACATGTCTGTGTTTATACAGAGTTGAATAAGGTTAATACTATATTTAGATTTAAAATATTGCCTTTGTGTTTTGCCTCTGCAGTGTCGTCAGGTGAAGATCACCATCCTGGGGGAGGAGGGGGTCCCGGTGCAGGTTGATGGAGAGGCCTGGATCCAGCCGCCGGGCGTCGTCAAAATCGTCCACAAAAACAGGGCTCAGATGCTCACCAGAGACAGGGTAAGTACATGTATGGACCTGAATAAGAATTACTCTAACATGGAGTTTCCTGTTCCCCATAACGTGAAAGTTTTCCTTTTTTTAATCCATAAATGTGTGTTAAATTTGAACTCATTCGTACTTTTTTGCGACCCTAAATAATTGAGGAACCTTTCCATTTTGAACAAAGTAGAAAATGTTGATCAAGAAGGCTTCAACAAGTGCAGTTAAGCTCCACTCTGATCTCAGCTCTCTCTGCTTTTCCCAGTATTTCATAAATGGAGCTCCCAGCCTCTGTTTGTTCTGCCGTTTCCGCCGCTCGAACCTTTGAGAGCTCTCTGGAGTCCGGCGCTTTGTTTGGCAGTTTGTTTTCTTGGCTTCCTCCTAAAGTGCCCTGCAGGAACAGAAACATACTGCCTTTAGGACTGTACCTTCCTCAATATGTTGTTTGTGGAGAAAAATAGTGACAGGTGAACAGTGGACCTGCCTGAGGCTTTAGTCTAAAGGATGAGGCAAGAAAAAGTGCTGCTTGTTTTAAGCTTAATCCCACAGTGTTTACCCAGGATCTCTTAAACTTGATTTTTAATTTTATTTTGTCAAGTAGCATTACTCTTTTTCACCTCATGATGAAACCTTTTAATTTCTCATTTAATCAAAAACTATAGGGGCTAAAATAATCACACTAACTATATTTAAAGCTCCAGTAGCAGCAACTTTTTCTGCTTCTTTTATTTAAAAAAAGGTAAAACCAAACAAATTTTCCACCACAAAATACTATAACGTTACATTAAATCTTTAAATAAAAAGTTTAGAGCTTACCTTAAACTTTTATATTTGGAGTTTACCCTTCAATAATATAATTTGCTGGTCTTTTCTCTATTTTTAACTTCTTTGAGCTGTTTCTCTGTAAAATAAGACGTATTTCCAACAGAATAACCCATTTCCTTGGTTTATTTCCTTGTTCCTTCGTTGTTGACATCAGTGTCGACCAATGGGAGCGCTCCTTTTTACCTGAAGCGAGCTGTGATTGGACAAAATCTATTAAAATCCTTAATTATAAAGACTAGATCACGTCTTAAGGTCTCATTTTTTCAGATGATTCCTGTTACAATAAACTTTAGTGGATTAAACTGAAAAACTAAATGCAACAGTAAAAAAATGAGGAAACCGACAGATTGAACCGTGTTTCTGCTGCTGCTTCAATGAAAGTGAATGTGAAACCTTCGCGTCTGTGTGAACCAGGCGTTCGAGAGCACGCTGAAGTCGTGGGAGGACAAGAGGAAGATCGACGCCTACCGAGCCACCAGGCCCCGCCTCAACTCCCAGCAGTCCATGGAGTATCTGACGGAAGAGGAGTGCGCTCAGGTCCAGCAGCTCGGGCTCGTGGCCGACACGCTCATCAACAAGTGAGTGACGCTTCGAAATACGAGCCGTCGATGTGAAATAAAGTGGAAAAAACTGGCAGCAATAGAGCTCTGGGCGATACGTGACTTAGTGAGCTTCGGCGGCCATTTTGGAAGGAAAAAGGGAGCAAGAAATAAATAGTGCAAGAGTTATTAAAGCTTCTACAGTTATTGTCACAAAAATGAATAAAATAATAAATAATATTCCTGCATTAGACATGACAGGTATTAAATAAAATGCTACACTTTGAGTAAAGAAGAACTCAACATTTTAAATTATGACCTTTATTATGCTCATATTTTAAAAGATTTCATCCGCCTCTCATTGTTTTGCTGAACAGATCTTCCTCTGTCGTAATATTATAATTTCAGGGACTGCGTTTGCTTCTATTGACCTCATTTCTAGCGTGTGATTGCACATAATAAGGTATATTTCAGTTTTAAAATGACTGGAGTTGTTTGTTTTGAGGTTCTCAAGGGAATCCAACTAATTCTCAGCTCTGTTAGATTTCCTTTTCTTTTTTAGTTTTGCGTTTTTGCACTTTTTGACAGGTTTTTAGTGTGAAATTACATTGATCTGTTTAAAATAAATACAGAAAGCGTCACAAGGAAGGTTTAACATAGCATTAAATAAACGTTAAACTGTTTAAGTAGAAGTTAAATGTGTAGTTTTTCAGCTGCATCTTTCTAAACCGTCGACGCTCACAGGTTTTCTACAGTCTACGGTGGCCCTGCAGGGACACACTTATGAATCAACAAACCTAGTGGAAATAGCTCTTATTACGAGTCCACTTTACAAAAAATGAGAACAAAAGTATAATTTAGCCTTCATGGGAGGTTGTGTGTTCAAAAACAAACATGAATGCTCTTAAGAAGCGAAATTTTAATGAACCCACAGTCTTTTCCTTTTGCAAAATTGTTTCTTCAAAGATAATTGAGATCAGAAAATGCTGCTTACATTTTGGGATTCCTCCGTCCCACTGCAATTAGCTCTCGCTCATTTGTACAAAACTTCTCAGCGGCAGTAATGACTCGTATCATTTCTCTTTTTTCCACTTCATGTCCTTCTCTAACACCTCTCTGCGGCGTCCTCAGCTTGTTTTTCTCTCCTCTTGTTTTTCTTCTTTATCGTTTCTTCCATTATCGCTGCTGGAGTAAATGACGATAAATATTTTAACATTTCTGAGAGGTGTAAACATTGTCATTTTGGGGATTTAAACAGATTGGATGAGGATCATTTGAGAGCACTGTGTACATTAGAGTTCATTTTCAGTCTTAAGCTGTGTTAACTTGTTATTCCGATCCTTATAATTAAGCCATTACTAATTATCCCGAAACAGTAATTAGAGATTGAAGGAGCCTATCATTTTCTCCTCCCACTTCTTCACAGGATCCGAGACGCCGCTAAGAGCCACAAGCTGGTGGAGCAGGAGCTGGCCCACGCCGTGAACGCCACAGCGCTGGTCCTGACCGAAGCCAAACTGTCCAGTCCCGAGGTGAGACATAAAAGGGACGCAGTGGACGGAGCTGGGGTTTGGGAAGAGATAAAACGAGGAAATGTTGTGTAGTTTGCTGAAGTTTGCAGGGGTTGATGGGATTTGAACTGGGGTCTCACAGATTGTGGCAAAAAAACACAGGAAACGTAAGATTTTGAGAATAAAAAAACCTTGCAGAGAACAGTAAGAGCAGCAAAAGTATCAGATCAAAGTGAAAAAGCCAACCTGGCTAGAACAAAAAATTAATTAAAACTATTCTAAGACAAATTAAACTAAAATAGACTATGCATATGTAGAATATTTGGCTATAAATAAATGAGTATGAATAAATAGTAAAAAAAAAAAAAAAAGAAAAGAGTAAATTGCAGATTGTGTCAGATTTCTATGAGGCATTCAACCATATATTTTTAATAAATGAAATAAAAAATGCCAGAATATATTAAATTGTTTACATTTTAAAAATAGATTAAAATAAATAAATAATAGAATAAAATATATGGAAATTTGTAAAAAATAAAAATGAATACATAAATAAATAATAATAATAATAATAATAATAATAATAATAATAATAATAATAATAATAATAATAATAATAATTAAATAAATACATAAATAAATAAAATAAAAAATAGTTGAAATTTTTAAAAATAGATTAAAAATTGTAATTGTTTGAAATATGTGAAAATTTGTAAAAAAAAAAAAAAAAAAAAAGAGACATTGGACATCAGACTTGGGTTCCTGTCAGTGTCCTATCAAATTTTTTTTTTCTTTTTAAGTGTATTAATGTAAGAAACACTTGTTTTCTCCAGTGTCTGAGTCGAAGCACCGCCGTGGAGATCGTCAACAGCAGTAAAGTCCTTCAGGCCGAGACCAAGATGCTGCTCGATGGAAAAATACTGGTATAAATCTACTATTTCATCCCGTTTTGTGCCCGTCCCCGTCTTCGTTTCCTTTCTCTATTCTTTCTCTATCCACGTCTCACATTGCACTTTCTCCTCCTTTTGTTTGCTGTAGTTATTTACCTTTAGAGAAAACCTGGCGTCTTACAATAGCCTTTTGTGCAGGAAGTAAACCAAATGACAGGACATCACTCACTTTTTATTTATCTGCTTAAACTTTTCCTGATTTAATCTTGATGTGGTTATTTTTCCTCATATAGACGCCAAAAATTCAATCTGTGTCATTAATTATGTAGGTTTAGACGCATAAATGGCAGTTTAGGACTTGTATTGAGTACAGGACAATCTAAAGTTGTTTTGTTTTGCTGAAATATGTGTCTCATGACTCGAGACTTTATTTTATAGAGGATCTGCTGAGTGTGTGGTGAAGGAAAGAGGGGTTATTCAGGCTTTTTCATGTCAGATAACTATAAAAAATGACTTAAAATGAGCCTAAATTAGTTCATGATTGTGTATATTTTATAGTTATCTGCAAAAATATATAAGGATTATTAGCTTTTTGTGAAACTCAAGGTGTCTTCTGAATCATTAATTTGCACAAATCAGGAGTGGCTCTGTTCTGTGGCTTTGTTCGATGAGATTTAGGGGTCAATAACAATAATCAAATTTAACATTGCTGGTTTGGCCAATAATCGATTGCTAGTGTCAGTGTGTGATGTAAAAACCCCAATTACATGAAGTTTTGGCTCATTCTGCTCATGTTTCTGAAGAAAAGTTATATTTTTCACACATCTTCAATCCAAATCCAAACTGCAAATAGAACATTTCACATGGGACAGCTTTTCCTTGCCTGATATATTGTGCATCCCAAGCTTAACGCGTCCTATTCGTGTCTGTCTTCAGTCCGAGTGTCCAGAAGAAGAGGAGCTGAGGTCGACTCTGAACAGCCTCAGCGCCGAGCTCCACAAACTGGACGATATTCACTGGATCTGTCCGCTCATGCAGTGTTCGGAGGAGGTGAGGAACGCAGTGGGACAGGGATCGCGACCCGCTGGCTCCGGGTCATTTGCTCATGTGTTTATGGCTGTGTCTCTCTCAGGACTCGGTGAGGAGCAGTAAAAGCAGCAGCAGCAGCAGCAGCATGAAGCTCAAGATCATCCCCAAAGTGAAGAAGGACCGAGAGAAGCTGCACAAACAGAAGTCCAACAGCTCCCTCTCAGGTAAAAGTCCTACAGGTTAAGATTAGAGACAAATAAAGCGAGGTCCGTGTGTTTTATTCAACAACCTAAACCTTTATGTAGGTTTTGTTGCTTTATTGATGTAACAGTCTTTGATGAGGAAGCACAGGTCCCATAGGTCTCTTTATAAAACCTTGGATCCTTCTTGTTGTCTTCTTTGGCGTTCTGTAGGAAAATAACAAATTATTAAATCTCTCGTTTAATACAGCAGCTGAACATCAAGCCAGTCATAATAATAATCTTTTTATCCACTCACTGACAGCACACATTTAAATTACCATTGTCCAGAACCTTAAAAAGGTCATGAAATTGTGTGTATTTTCCTCAAAAGACCTCAAAAACAAGGAGGAAGTCACAGCTAAGCTAACGCTAAACTCTAAACTTCAGTTTGGTGAAATGTATTAGTATTTTGTGGAGTTAAAATTGGTCCATTTTTATTTTTTTTAATAAAAGAGCTGCTTTCGGAGGAGAGTTGAGTCTGAGACAGGGACAAAAACAGAAAATCAGGAAGTGAAGCTTTAATTATTTTGGTTATTAATTGTTTCTAACGTTGATATTCACTGTTGTTACTGTTCTTTTCCAGGAACGTTGGACATCAAAGCTGGAGAGACCGATTTCTCAGGCAACTGAACCTATGGCTGCGGTGTTAACCTGACACGACGGGTTGAGGAGCGCCCCCTGCTGCCCTCCTCCTGTTACTGCTCACAGCGTCTTGCAGCGGATTGAGCCAGACACACTTGAGGAACACCTCTCTTTTTTCTTCTCAGTCCTCACTCTTTTTACAAACGCCGAGGACTTTGTTTTTTTGTTTGTTTTTTTTTTCTTCAATAGTTTGGTTTTGCTTTGTGCTTTAAATCGAGGCTTAACCCGAAAAAGCGGCCGCAGAACCAGGATCTTTGGAAGAAATGTGTTTACGTCGTTTTTCTCTTTGCATGTGGAGTGCAGCCATTTAATTTTATATTCAAAGTGGTTTTTAGTCTTTTCATTTCTCTCTTTTAGCCTTGAGACTATTTATTTGCCGTTGCTACTGCCATGAGAACTTCTACAGCAACAAATCAACAAAATGAACAAACTTAAACATCTCAACTGAACTGAAGTTTATCCTAAATGTTGCAAAAAATATACCGAGGAATGTACTTGTGTGGACTTGTATTAACCTGTGAATAATAATAATAATAATGTCATAACTGATTTAACCGAGGTCGTACTGTTGTGGTACTTAAAGTGGTTCTTAATCGACTGTGGTGTGACTTGTGAGGCTACGCTGCAAAAATATATACGTGTTTTGTTTTTTTTTGACGAGTCATTTCATGTCGAAGTGAAAAGAGAATGAATTATTTAAGGGAATGTACTTGAAATGTGATTAAAAGTCATCTTTTCACTAAAACATACATGAAGTGACTCTAACGGAGGAAGCATCAAGGACTTCTCAGTTTAATCTATGATTGTATGTAACATATGAATACGTGGATATTTGATTTTTTTGCCTTGTCTGTGGATTTAAAGCTATTATTATTATTACAACAGATATATCTATTTTTTGTATCTTATTTTCCCAATGGTACTACGTGAAGCTGGCTTTGCTGCTTCCCCCTTTGACAAACTCCTCGGCCACTGTGCGTATAATCCAAGCCAATTTAATGCTGTCCTGTGTGTTCCTGCATGCAAACCTAGCCTTTCCTCACCTCACAGTTTTAATGCCTCAATGGATTTTAGCCAGTTTTTGTCCTGAACAGCAGCACATTTGAACGTATATTTCACGACACGCTTTATTTAAGGTGAAAACAAGAGAATTTAAGAATATTACGGGCTTCTGCTGTTTAGATAAGACTCGCTAAAACAAACTGATGAAATGGACCCAATACAGTAATGATCCTGGTTAGTTCAAGTCTCCATGTCTCTCCTGGTAAAGCGCATAACACAAAATATTTGGCGAGAAATCTTACAAAACTCATTCAGTTCAACATTGATGACTTCAAGACCATTTTCAGTGTCGTAAAATTATAGACAGATGTGGGTAGAGCCGCCAAAGGTGTGTTTTAATTAAAAATGACTCATGTTGTAATAAATGAGTGTGAAGATCAAAGTAACCAGTGAAATAGTGTACAAATGTACCCAGCAGAAGGAAAGTAATGCGTGTATACATGCATTTAAAGGCATACTATGCAGAATTTAAAGGCATCACTTTGTAAACAAACCCTGCCTTTACTTTTTTTAAAAACACTCATCTGTAAACAATAGTCAAAACAAGGTTTACTCTTGAAAAGAATTCTCCTCTCTTGTCGTACAATTATTCTAAATTTTGTTTTCTTTTACAAACTCAAACACAGTCCTTTAAATAAATGTAAAAGGATCATTTTTTCTGTAAATATCCTGGTGTTCTACCTTCAAAACTGTCCAGATGCCTTCTTCTTAATATTTTTGTATCCTATGATGTCAGACATGTTATTAACAACATACTTAAAATATTACTCATTTACAGAGTAAAGCTAAATACTACCCACCTTTGAGCCTGAACAGACAAAGCTGCATTTTAATATTTGCTTAAGTGTTGTATCCAGGAGTCCAGTGGTGTATTTTGAATAACTAGGATCATTTTTTGCTTCGGGGCTTGGTCCATGATTTCCTCAGAGTTCAGTAAAAGTTACTGTGAGGTGTCGTTGTTGAGCTCTAATAGGATCGTGCTACTGTTTCCATTGTGTGCCAGCGATATGCTTACACCTTTGAGGCTTTAGTGGTTTTTGTGCCAAGTTTGTGCGTTTTGAGACATACACAAAGTGTATAAAGTGTGAGAATGCGTGGACCTACATGCGCAAAGTTAAATGTCGTACATTTCAAAGTTTACTGTGTCACGCCTTGCACTTTATGACAAAGCGAACTCAATGGGAAAAACATTTGTGTGTGTTAATGAGTGTTTTATATTAATTTGACTAAAAGATTTATTTATATGTATACAGACAAAAATGTGTTCATAAAATGTTATGTATCTAACCAAACAAAAGAATATAAATATAAATATTCACTAATGTTTATGGTTGTAAAACCCTTCAGCAGCTTCAGGCCGCGTTTAAGGCATTTATTTAAGTTAATAGCTGTGTACTTGCCGCAGTGGTTGCATTACTCCTGCCTTCATTTGGTGTCACTATACTTTCCCAAAAATCAATGTTAAATTATTCAGTTAATCCAGTGCTCTTACTTGTTCTTTTGTTTAAATGTGAGTTGCCTAAGACAAAAATATACATTGTTGCCTAAATTATATTTGGTCTTTTAAGGAAGGATTTTAGCCCATTTTTTTGTTTTTATAAGTTGTTTACTGTTCATTTTGTTGGTATATTTATAATAAGTGCTTTATCTTCAAAAGAGTGGAGCTTACAGGTGAATACACAGCTTGCAAACAGAAACAGACCCTTGCATAACAAACTCAACCATTTAGTGCAACAGTATTTCATATCTGATGTTCTGATCTGATGATGCGGTGCCGGAGCCAGAATAGATGTTGCACGACTCTGTGTGTTGCAAGGTGTTTTATTGTGTTTATTGTGTGCAGTATGTAACAGACAAAGTCTGTGCAACTCTTTGGAGAATAAATGATTTATTGAAGTGTGAAACTACCTTTGTGTCATTCTTTATTTCTTTTTCTTAACAGTTTCTTTATAGCAAAACTTAATACCTTATATATGACTTATAACTTATATATATTTCAATTATGAGACCATTAGTAAATCATTGGGGACTTTTTATATGATATTCTGTTTGAAAGATGAACAATGTTTACCCATTTTTAGGGCAAAGTTAAATGTGACTCTAAATTGCCATTGTTGCTATAGTGTTTGTGCAAGTGTGAGAAACTCAGCAACTGCCCAGAAACTGCTTCAAAAACACCCTAAAATACCCCTAGGAGCATTTATTGATGCATCATTTCTCATAAAAACCACCTTTTGAGAGACTTTTATTTTTGAGCCAAAATGGCAGTTTTTGCCATACTATAGCCTTACGTTTTTGTGCAAATTTGGGAACTCGGCGACTGCCCAGAAACTACTTCAAAATATCCTAAAATACCCCTGGGAGCATTTATTGATGCATTAATTCTCATTTAAACCACTTTTTGAGAGACTTTTATTTTTGACCCAAAATGGCCGTTTTTGCCATACTATAGCCTTACGTTTTTGTGCAAATTTTGGAACTCGCCGACTGCCCAGAAACTACTTCAAAATATCCTAAAATACACCTGGGAGCATTTATTGATGCATTAATTCTCATTTAAACCACTTTTTGAGAGACTTTTATTTTTGACCCAAAATGGCCGTTTTTGCCATACTATAGCCTTACGTTTTTGTGCAAATTTTGGAACTCGGCGACTGCCCAGAAACTACTTCAAAACATCCTAAAATACCCCTGGGAGCATTTATTGATGCATTAATTCTCATTTAAACCACTTTTTGAGAGACTTTTATTTTTGACCCAAAATGGCCGTTTTTGCCATACTATAGCCTTACGTTTTTGTGCAAATTTTGGAACTCGGCGACTGCCCAGAAACTGCTTCAAAACATCCTAAAATACCCCTGGGAGCATTTATTGATGCATTATTTCTCATTTAAACCACTTTTTGAGAGACTTTTATTTTTGACCCAAAATGGCCGTTTTTGCCATACTATAGCCTTACGTTTTTGTGCAAATTTGGGAACTCGGCGACTGCCCAGAAACTACTTCAAAACATCCTAAAATACCCCTGGGAGCATTTATTGATGCATTAATTCTCATTTAAACCACTTTTTGAGAGAATTTTATTTTTGACCCAAAATGGCCGTTTTGCCATACTATAGCCTTACGTTTTTGTGCAAATTTTGGAACTCGGCGACTGCCCAGAAACTACTTCAAAACATCCTAAAATACCCTTGGGAGCATTTATTGATGCATTAATTCTCATTTAAACCACTTTTTGAGAGACTTTTATTTTTGACCCAAAATGGCCGTTTTTGCCATACTATAGCCTTACGTTTTTGTGCAAATTTGGGAACTCGGCGACTGCCCAGAAACTGCTTCAAAACATCCTAAAATACCCCTGGGAGCATTTATTGATGCATTATTTCTCATTTAAACCACTTTTTGAGAGACTTTTATTTTTGACCCAAAATGGCCGTTTTGCCATACTATAGCCTTACGTTTTTGTGCAAATTTTGGAACTCGGCGACTGCCCAGAAACTACTTCAAAACATCCTAAAATACCCCTGGGAGCATTTATTGATGCATTAATTCTCATTTAAACCACTTTTTGAGAGAATTTTATTTTTGACCCAAAATGGCCGTTTTTGCCATACTATAGCCTTACGTTTTTGTGCAAATTTTGGAACTCGGCGACTGCCCAGAAACTACTTCAAAACATCCTAAAATACCCCTGGGAGCATTTATTGATGCATTAATTCTCATTTAAACCACTTTTTGAGAGACTTTTATTTTTGACCCAAAATGGCCGTTTTTGCCATACTATAGCCTTACGTTTTTGTGCAAATTTGGGAACTTGGCGACTGCCCAGAAACTGCTTCAAAACATCCTAAAATACCCCTGGGAGCATTTATTGATGCATTATTTCTCATTTAAACCACTTTTTGAGAGACTTTTATTTTTGACCCAAAATGGCCGTTTTTGCCATACTATAGCCTTACGTTTTTGTGCAAATTTGGAAACTCGGCGACTTCCCAGAAACTACTTCAAAACATCCTAAAATACCCCTGGGAGCATTTATTGATGCATTAATTCTCATTTAAACCACTTTTTGAGAGAATTTTATTTTTGACCCAAAATGGCCGTTTTTGCCATACTATAGCCTTACGTTTTTGTGCAAATTTTGGAACTCGGCGACTGCCCAGAAACTACTTCAAAACATCCTAAAATACCCCTGGGAGCATTTATTGATGCATTAATTCTCATTTAAACCACTTTTTGAGAGACTTTTATTTTTGACCCAAAATGGCCGTTTTTGCCATACTATAGCCTTACGTTTTTGTGCAAATTTTGGAACTCGCCGACTGCCCAGAAACTGCTTCAAAACATCCTAAAATACCCCTGGGAGCATTTATTGATGCATTAATTCTCATTTAAACCACTTTTTGAGAGACTTTTATTTTTGACCCAAAATGGCCGTTTTTGCCATACTATAGCCTTACGTTTTGTGCAAATTTTGGAACTTGGCGACTGCCCAGAAACTGCTTCAAAACATCCTAAAATACCCCTGGGAGCATTTATTGATGCATTAATTCTCATTTAAACCACTTTTGAGAGAATTTTATTTTTGACCCAAAATGGCCGTTTTGCCATACTATAGCCTTACGTTTTGTGCAAATTTTGGAACTCGGCGACTGCCCAGAAACTGCTTCAAAACATCCTAAAATACCCCTGGGAGCATTTATTGATGCATTAATTCTCATTTAAACCACTTTTTGAGAGACTTTTATTTTTGACCCAAAATGGCCGTTTTGCCATACTATAGCCTTACGTTTTTGTGCAAATTTTGGAACTCGGCGACTGCCCAGAAACTGCTTCAAAACATCCTAAAATACCCCTGGGAGCATTTATTGATGCATTAATTCTCATTTAAACCACTTTTTGAGAGACTTTTATTTTTGACCCAAAATGGCCGTTTTTGCCATAGTCTAGCCTTCTTTTGTGCAAATTTTGGAACTTGGCGACTGCCCAGAAACTGCTTCAAAACATCCTAAAATACCCCTGGGAGCATTTATTGATGCATTAATTCTCATTTAAACCACTTTTGAGAGACTTTTTTTTTGACCCAAAATGGCCGTTTTTGCCATACTATAGCCTTACGTTTTTGTGCAAATTTTGGAACTCGCCGACTGCCCAGAAACTGCTTCAAAACATCCTAAAATACCCCTGGGAGCATTTATTGATGCATTAATTCTCATTTAAACCACTTTTTGAGAGACTTTTATTTTTGACCCAAAATGGCCGTTTTTGCCATACTATAGCCTTACGTTTTTGTGCAAATTTTGGAACTCGGCGACTGCCCAGAAACTACTTCAAAACATCCTAAAATACCCCTGGGAGCATTTATTGATGCATTAATTCTCATTTAAACCACTTTTTGAGAGACTTTTATTTTTGACCCAAAATGGCCGTTTTTGCCATACTATAGCCTTACGTTTTTGTGCAAATTTTGGAACTCGGCGACTGCCCAGAAACTGCTTCAAAACATCCTAAAATACCCCTGGGAGCATTTATTGATGCATTAATTCTCATTTAAACCACTTTTGGAGAGAATTTTATTTTTGACCCAAAATGGCCGTTTTTGCCATACTATAGCCTTACGTTTTTGTGCAAATTTGGGAACTCGGCGACTGCCCAGAAACTGCTTCAAAACATCCTAAAATACCCCTGGGAGCATTTATTGATGCATTAATTCTCATTTAAACCACTTTTTGAGAGACTTTTATTTTTGACCCAAAATGGCCGTTTTTGCCATACTATTTTTGTGCAAATTTTGGAACTTGGCGACTGCCCAGAAACTGCTTCAAAACATCCTAAAATACCCCTGGGAGCATTTATTGATGCATTAATTCTCATTTAAACCACTTTTTGAGAGAATTTTATTTTTGACCCAAAATGGCCGTTTTGCCATACTATAGCCTTACGTTTTGTGCAAATTTTGGAACTCGCTGACTGCCCAGAAACTACTTCAAAACATCCTAAAATACCCCTGGGAGCATTTATTGATGCATTAATTCTCATTTAAACCACTTTTTGAGAGAATTTTATTTTTGACCCAAAATGGCCGTTTTTGCCATACTATAGCCTTACGTTTTTGTGCAAATTTTGGAACTCGGCGACTGCCCAGAAACTGCTTCAAAACATCCTAAAATACCCCTGGGAGCATTTATTGATGCATTAATTCTCATTTAAACCACTTTTTGAGAGAATTTTATTTTTGACCCAAAATGGCCGTTTTTGCCATACTATAGCCTTACGTTTTTGTGCAAATTTGGGAACTCGGCGACTGCCCAGAAACTGCTTCAAAACATCCTAAAATACCCCTGGGAGCATTTATTGATGCATTAATTCTCATTTAAACCACTTTTTGAGAGAATTTTATTTTTGACCCAAAATGGCCGTTTTTGCCATACTATAGCCTTACGTTTTTGTGCAAATTTTGGAACTCGGCGACTGCCCAGAAACTACTTCAAAACATCCTAAAATACCCCTGGGAGCATTTATTGATGCATTAATTCTCATTTAAACCACTTTTTGAGAGAATTTTATTTTTGACCCAAAATGGCCGTTTTTGCCATACTATAGCCTTACGTTTTTGTGCAAATTTTGGAACTCGGCGACTGCCCAGAAACTGCTTCAAAACATCCTAAAATACCCCTGGGAGCATTTATTGATGCATTAATTCTCATTTAAACCACTTTTTGAGAGACTTTTATTTTTGACCCAAAATGGCCGTTTTTGCCATACTATAGCCTTACGTTTTTGTGCAAATTTTGGAACTCGCCGACTGCCCAGAAACTGCTTCAAAACATCCTAAAATACCCCTGGGAGCATTTATTGATGCATTAATTCTCATTTAAACCACTTTTGAGAGACTTTTATTTTTGACCCAAAATGGCCGTTTTTGCCATACTATAGCCTTACGTTTTTGTGCAAATTTTGGAACTCGGCGACTGCCCAGAAACTGCTTCAAAACATCCTAAAATACCCCTGGGAGCATTTATTGATGCATTAATTCTCATTTAAACCACTTTTTGAGAGAATTTTATTTTTGACCCAAAATGGCCGTTTTTGCCATACTATAGCCTTACGTTTTTGTGCAAATTTTGGAACTTGGCGACTGCCCAGAAACTGCTTCAAAACATCCTAAAATACCCCTGGGAGCATTTATTGATGCATTATTTCTCATTTAAACCACTTTTTGAGAGAATTTTATTTTTGACCCAAAATGGCCGTTTTTGCCATACTATAGCCTTACGTTTTTGTGCAAATTTTGGAACTCGGCGACTGCCCAGAAACTACTTCAAAACATCCTAAAATACACTGGGAGCATTTATTGATGCATTAATTCTCATTTAAACCACTTTTTGAGAGACTTTTATTTTTGACCCAAAATGGCCGTTTTTGCCATACTATAGCCTTACGTTTTGTGCAAATTTTGGAACTCGGCGACTGCCCAGAAACTGCTTCAAAACATCCTAAAATACCCCTGGGAGAATTTATTGATGTATTAATTCTCATGTAAACCACTTTTTGAGAGACTTTTATTTTTGACCCAAAATGGCCGTTTTGCCATACTATAGCCTTACGTTTTTGTGCAAATTTTGGAACTCGCGACTGCCCAGAAACTGCTTCAAAACATCCTAAAATACCCCTGGGAGCATTTATTGATGCATTAATTCTCATTTAAACCACTTTTTGAGAGAATTTTATTTTTGACCCAAAATGGCCGTTTTGCCATACTATAGCCTTACGTTTTTGTGCAAATTTTGGAACTCGCCGACTGCCCAGAAACTGCTTCAAAACATCCTAAAATACCCCTGGGAGCATTTATTGATGCATTAATTCTCATTTAAACCACTTTTTGAGAGAATTTTATTTTTGACCCAAAATGGCCGTTTTTGCCATACTATAGCCTTACGTTTTGTGCAAATTTGGGAACTTGGCGACTGCCCAGAAACTGCTTCAAAACATCCTAAAATACCCCTGGGAGCATTTATTGATGCATTAATTCTCATTTAAACCACTTTTTGAGAGACTTTTATTTTTGACCCAAAATGGCCGTTTTTGCCATACTATAGCCTTACGTTTTTGTGCAAATTTGGGAACTTGGCGACTGCCCAGAAACTGCTTCAAAACATCCTAAAATACCCCTGGGAGCATTTATTGATGCATTAATTCTCATTTAAACCACTTTTTGAGAGAATTTTATTTTTGACCCAAAATGGCCGTTTTTGCCATACTATAGCCTTACGTTTTTGTGCAAATTTTGGAACTCGGCGACTGCCCAGAAACTGCTTCAAAACATCCTAAAATACCCCTGGGAGCATTTATTGATGCATTAATTCTCATTTAAACCACTTTTGGAGAGAATTTTATTTTTGACCCAAAATGGCCGTTTTGCCATACTATAGCCTTACGTTTTTGTGCAAATTTTGGAACTCGGCGACTGCCCAGAAACTGCTTCAAAACATCCTAAAATACCCCTGGGAGCATTTATTGATGCATTAATTCTCATTTAAACCACTTTTTGAGAGAATTTTATTTTTGACCCAAAATGGCCGTTTTGCCATACTATAGCCTTACGTTTTTGTGCAAATTTTGGAACTTGGCGACTGCCCAGAAACTGCTTCAAAACATCCTAAAATACCCCTGGGAGCATTTATTGATGCATTAATTCTCATTTAAACCACTTTTGGAGAGAATTTTATTTTTGACCCAAAATGGCCGTTTTTGCCATACTATAGCCTTACGTTTTGTGCAAATTTTGGAACTCGGCGACTGCCCAGAAACTGCTTCAAAACATCCTAAAATACCCCTGGGAGCATTTATTGATGCATTAATTCTCATTTAAACCACTTTTTGAGAGAATTTTATTTTTGACCCAAAATGGCCGTTTTTGCCATACTATAGCCTTACGTTTTTGTGCAAATTTTGGAACTTGGCGACTGCCCAGAAACTGCTTCAAAACATCCTAAAATACCCCTGGGAGCATTTATTGATGCATTAATTCTCATTTAAACCACTTTTTGAGAGACTTTTATTTTTGACCCAAAATGGCCGTTTTGCCATACTATAGCCTTACGTTTTTGTGCAAATTTTGGAACTCGCCGACTGCCCAGAAACTGCTTCAAAACATCCTAAAATACCCCTGGGAGCATTTATTGATGCATTAATTCTCATTTAAACCACTTTTTGAGAGACTTTTATTTTTGACCCAAAATGGCCGTTTTTGCCATACTATAGCCTTACGTTTTGTGCAAATTTTGGAACTCGCCGACTGCCCAGAAACTGCTTCAAAACATCCTAAAATACCCCTGGGAGCATTTATTGATGCATTAATTCTCATTTAAACCACTTTTTGAGAGACTTTTATTTTTGACCCAAAATGGCCGTTTTTGCCATACTATAGCCTTACGTTTTTGTGCAAATTTTGGAACTTGGCGACTGCCCAGAAACTGCTTCAAAACATCCTAAAATACCCCTGGGAGCATTTATTGATGCATTAATTCTCATTTAAACCACTTTTTGAGAGAATTTTATTTTTGACCCAAAATGGCCGTTTTTGCCATACTATAGCCTTACGTTTTTGTGCAAATTTTGGAACTCGCCGACTGCCCAGAAACTGCTTCAAAACATCCTAAAATACCCCTGGGAGCATTTATTGATGCATTAATTCTCATTTAAACCACTTTTTGAGAGACTTTTATTTTTGACCCAAAATGGCCGTTTTTGCTTTTGTGCAAATTTGGGAACTTGGCGACTGCCCAGAAACTGCTTCAAAACATCCTAAAATACACCTGGGAGCATTTATTGATGCATTATTTCTCATTTAAACCACTTTTTGAGAGACTTTTATTTTTGACCCAAAATGGCCGTTTTTGCCATACTATAGCCTTACGTTTTTGTGCAAATTTTGGAACTCGCCGACTGCCCAGAAACTACTTCAAAACATCCTAAAATACCCCTGGGAGCATTTATTGATGCATTAATTCTCATTTAAACCACTTTTTGAGAGACTTTTATTTTTGACCCAAAATGGCCGTTTTTGCCATACTATAGCCTTACGTTTTTGTGCAAATTTTGGAACTCGGCGACTGCCCAGAAACTGCTTCAAAACATCCTAAAATACCCCTGGGAGCATTTATTGATGCATTAATTCTCATTTAAACCACTTTTTGAGAGAATTTTATTTTTGACCCAAAATGGCCGTTTTTGCCATACTATAGCCTTACGTTTTTGTGCAAATTTTGGAACTCGGCGACTGCCCAGAAACTGCTTCAAAACATCCTAAAATACCCCTGGGAGCATTTATTGATGCATTAATTCTCATTTAAACCACTTTTTGAGAGACTTTTATTTTTGATCCAAAATGGCCGTTTTTGCCATAGCCTTACGTTTTTGTGCAAATTTTGGAACTCGCCGACTGCCCAGAAACTGCTTCAAAACATCCTAAAATACCCCTGGGAGCATTTATTGATGCATTAATTCTCATTTAAACCACTTTTTGAGAGAATTTTATTTTTGACCCAAAATGGCCGTTTTTGCCATACTATAGCCTTACGTTTTTGTGCAAATTTTGGAACTCGGCGACTGCCCAGAAACTGCTTCAAAACATCCTAAAATACCCCTGGGAGCATTTATTGATGCATTATTTCTCATTTAAACCACTTTTTGAGAGACTTTTATTTTTGACCCAAAATGGCCGTTTTTGCCATACTATAGCCTTACGTTTTTGTGCAAATTTTGGAACTTGGCGACTGCCCAGAAACTGCTTCAAAACATCCTAAAATACCCCTGGGAGCATTTATTGATGCATTAATTCTCATTTAAACCACTTTTTGAGAGACTTTTATTTTTGACCCAAAATGGCCGTTTTTGCCATACTATAGCCTTACGTTTTTGTGCAAATTTTGGAACTCGGCGACTGCCCAGAAACTGCTTCAAAACATCCTAAAATACCCCTGGGAGCATTTATTGATGCATTAATTCTCATTTAAACCACTTTTTGAGAGACTTTTATTTTTGACCCAAAATGGCCATTTTTGCCATACTATAGCCTTACGTTTTTTTCAACAAATTTGGGAAACTTGCCGACTGCCCAGAAACTGCTTCAGAATCATCTGAATTACCCCTGGAATTTTTTTTTAAGAACACTCAAAACCACCTTAAATACCCTTGGATGCATTTACCCAGTTGGGTGGTTCATAAATTACTTGTGTCATGTAATTAATGACAAGGAGACAAAAACAGAATAGTTTTTAATGAAATTATATTTCATATAACCTTTGCCAAAAAACAGTGTCTAGAGCAATTTTATTAAACAAAATACAAAAGATTGTGTAAGTGGTATGAGGTAACACTTAATTCAAAACGCTCTATCATTAAACTTGAAAACTGATCATTCCAGTTGTTTCACTCTAAGTCAGGCATGTCCTCATATCCTTCCTCCGTCTCTTGTTCTTTCTGTTTCTCTTTCTCTTCTTCGGTCTTCTTCCTTTTCTCCATGGCTTTCTTCATATCGTCGTGCACTTGTTTCATCTGGAGCTTCTGCATCTCCTCCAGCTTCTCTCGGAGCACGTCGTTCTCGTCTTTCTTCACCTGAGGCTGGTTTGCCGGCGTGTCGTAGTTCCACTCTTCGTCGGAGTCGCTGATATCGTCATCTTCGATGTCCCAGTCGGGCTGCAGCGCCTCGTCCGTCTCCTGCAGCTCTTCCTCCGGCTCGGGCTCAGGTTTGTAGTTGGGATCCTCCAGTTTGCCCCAGGACACTTGGTCAGCCTTTCGGAGGGTGATCTCCACTTTGGACGGGACCATGTTCACGGAGCTGTGTTTGACATCCACCACCTGCCGACAACAACGGAAGAGATATTCCAGAGATTAGACCGTTTCACAATTAAAAATATTTAAAATCTGTAACATTTCACCAGGTACTTACCCCCCAAAGGTGAAATTCTCTCTTGAAAATCTTGTCACTCTCAAACTGGATTTGACAAAACAGCTAGAAAAAAACAAACAAAAACATCTTATTTAAACATAAATTTGACATTGTGCCTCTGTTTGTTTTTATTTTAGGTCTAGATTAGCTTTTTGTTTCGACAAAACTAAGTGGAGAGTGCAGGTGTTTAATAAAGAAATGTCCAAATAAGGCATGTGTGTCTAACCGTTACAGTTCTGGTTAAATAATCATATTTTACCTGGATCACAGAAGCAATAACTCATTAATAGTTGAAAAAAACACTTTTTACATGTGTATTTTCTTGTGAGACTATTTATCTTTATTTAAACCGTTTAAACGCTGTAGAGTTGGTCACAGATAACTCTACAGATGTTTGACTATTTATTATTAAGTCATAAATATTTGTTGGTAATCCTTGTGAAGCTCAGATGTAGAGAGCTCTTACCACGGTCTGGTTGGCTTCTATAATGCAAGACTCAGGTTGTGCGTTCTTGGCATAAATTGTTACTACGATGTTATTTCCCGTCTGGTGCCAGTCGTGTCGACACGCCACCTTCTTCTTGTCCTGAAACACACATAAAACACAAATGTTCAGTCAGTGAGGCGTTGGTCCAACAAAAACAATACAAAGCTATTGAGTTGTTATTCTTCCAATGTCTCAAACTAATACAAACATTTTAAATAAAGATTTTTAAATCACATTCTGGGAGGTCACTGGTCTCTGTCCCTTTTTATAAACCAACCAAAAAATAACCATACGTTTGAATCTGATTCCAAATTTACACTGGTAAAATTAAGAAAAAAAGTGATGAATCCATGGCCACTCCGGGCTTCCGTAGAAGATAAACCGCTGCTGTTTTTGTTGAAGTCTTGTCTTTGGGCCGTACCTGTTTGCGAACCCAGCAGTGTTTTCCGGTGCTGCAGCCCTTTTGATCGAGGAAAGCGTTAAAGTCTAACGTCTTGATGCAGCAGCAGCTCCAGTACTTGTACCTGCACAAAAAAAACACATCAACAATGACAGATGAATGTGTAATCCAGCCTTTTATCAGCCTTTTTCTGAATATTTCTGTTTGAAGTTCAGAGGAGCCTTTGTTTGTTTTGCTCAGACGTCTTCAGTTGTGTTTGCTTCATGTTCCTCTTTTGTAGTCGTTAATCGTGCTTTATGTAAATCAACATGTAATTATGATTTTGTTGTTGTGTATAAATCCCCCAGAGTTGGATCAAATGTGTTACGTACCCCTCGTGGAAGACGGGTCCGCCCGGATGGAAGGTGCACACCTTTTGATCAGTTTCTGCGTTTTCATAAACCTGAAAAATGATCATTAATAATCATTAGTCGAGACATTTATTGGTAAATATTGATCATTCACATAAAATCCACAAAACTACCATTATTTTCTGAGCATCACTTGTGTCATGACCTTTTAGATTTACATTAGTATTATATTTATATATTACATTTGTATTAATAGGTTGTATATTTATTAACTGTGACATAGTGTCTTTTTACTGCATTCAATGAGACAGACTAATACAGAAGATTAAAAATTTTGAAGTTGCCCAGTTTGACCACTAGATGGAGCTATTAATAAACTTTCTAACACCAGAGTCTGGGTTTGTCTTGGTTTATGCACAAGACAAAATAAAGTCCTCGTTTTATGGGAATAAAAAAGTAAAAGGGACCCACAGAAAGCTAAATATGAGCAGGTATTTCACACAAGTGTTGATCATGAGTATTTTAACCTTTATGAACATTAACCTTGACCCATTAAAACCTCCATTTTAACCAGGTTTAGCAAAAAATCTGTCAAAAATGTGGTGATTATCTATACTTTATTATGTTATGTGCTATTGTGAGGAAGCAGTGGTAGAACATTTCAGTGAGGGCAATAATATTTGCAATGTTGTCAAAACATTTTAGATATTTATAACTTGAAATTTTGGCAGAATGTTCTCACAGATGTTATTGTGCTGCAAAACTCACAGTTACACAATGAACAATCTGTCAAACCAGGTGCACTTTGTCTTTAAAAGAAGAGGTTAGTCTCCTTTCGTCAAGAAACCACCAAAATGGATTTACAGCAATTGTCAAAATGATTTTTATGCTCCTCATTTTGGGATAAAAATATAAATTTACACAGTGTTGCTTTAATACAAATAAACACCTAAAGAAAAGAAAAAGGTAAATGGAAAACCATTATAACCCTTCACTTTAACCAAGTCTGATCTAATATCAGTCAATGTGGTCATTTTCTGTGTTTGGGTGACATTATTTTACATTATGTAAAAATATGCTCAGAGAAACTAGAAAATAGAGTGGCCCCAATGTCCGTGTCTAATATAATACCAATTAATATTTCTACAACTGGAAGCTTACTTCAAAATAAAGGCCTAAACAAATCTAAAAGGTAAATGTATGTTGAAAAGGGGACACAATGGGATAAATCAGTGTTAAAGAGCTGCTTCATTTTATAGATTAAGCTTAAAGAATGTGTGCTTCATTACTTGAAGTCCCATCACAAAAACTTTAACAGGGGCGTTTACATAAAAAACAACAACAAATGGTTTGTTTGGGATTGTTTGGAGATGCTACACATAAGATTTAGTGAAGAGCCACTGAAAGAAGGTTTATTCTTTGAGTTTCCTGATTGTTTTGAACAGAGCGACACAGACACGTACCGTCTTACAGCCTGAGTTCTTGCAGCGCGTTCCCGGCTTCACGATCTGACTTTCTGTTAAAGACACAAAAGAGGAAATGTAAAAATATCTCAGTCTGTACATTTTCAAACATAACACCAGACGATAGTCGTTAGCTCTGACCTTTAAAGAATAATTCCTCTGAAACACTCACTGCTGTATCAGAGTTTTCTCAACAAAAGTTTGAATCAGTTCATTTGGCTCCACCATTTATCCTTAGATTTTAGAAATGATTGGTGTGAAATCAGCTTAAGTTGTTGGTATTTCATGTAAATACAGACAAAGTGTGAAAGATTAAACCTTAACACAGGACGCACCTTTAGTCCTGGTTTTTAATCTAAAAAAAGACAAACCGGGAACAAAGCTGCTCTGATGTTGGAGTGAACCAGGTCCAAAACAACTTCTGAAGCCAGTTTTAATCTAGAATCAGACTTAATGGCAGAAAAAATTGACTTTAGGACTAAACCAGGGCTAGACCAGGACTAAACTGGGGCTAAAATTAAACTTTACTTAAGACTAAGACTAAACCAGGATTGATCCAGCTTTAAACCATTGACTAAACTAAGACTAAACCCAGAAAAAGGTACTAAAACTGGATTATACCCTCAACTAAACTTGGACTAAACTTGGGACTAAATCAGGATAACACAAGGATTTAGACCAAGGCAAAACCAGGTCTGAACGAGCATTAAATCTGGACTAAACCAGGACAGAACAAGAACTAAGACCAAGATCAAACCAGGGCTAAACTTGAGCTAAAACTAGGATTAAAACAAGATTTAACCATTTACTGAGGTCTTCAATGAGACTAAACCTGGACTAAACCTGGATTTAATGGGACTAACCCCAAGACTAAAACACATTTTCAGTGTTTTAGATGAAATAATTCAAAACCAAATCTGAATAATGACGATAAGGAGAGTTTTCAAACCTTTTTTCTCCAGTTCTAATTTGTGGCTCAGGTCCAGTTTCTCCAGGACTTGGACCAACGAGGCGGACACTTTGTGCGGCAGCTTGGTTCTGGGCTCGTCCGAACTGTGGACACATCGAAAAAACATGAGCTGGACTGAAAAACAAAGCGGGGTTCACCCTCGACACGGCGCTTCCACTGAATTATTGATCTGAGCTGCAGAGCGAGCGCCGTGACCTCCTCGTGACCTCTGAGATTTAATGCAAACGGAGGCAGAAGTTTACATGACACTTCAAACTGAGAGGGATTTCTGAACACAATTGTGACTATATTTTGATCCGAGATGTACTAAAGCAGTTTTTTCCTTTCATTCGATGGAAAAGTGAAGTTTTTCTCAGTAAAGTCATGAGACACAATCCCAGTCGACCAACAGATACTTGGTGTTCTCTCATAACTTACAGTTTGTAGCTAGAGTTCTGGGTGGAATTAGAAAAGCCCACAGTAAAAAAAAAATGGATAAAAACCAGAGTTGTCCAGATCCCGAGAAATATTCACAACATCACAGCCTCTTGTTCTGGTTTCATCTCCTCGATATTGCAGTAAAAGTTAATTTTCTTCCTCTTTTTCTCTATTCAACATAATGTAGGACTTAACGAGGTCTAAAATGAGACTAAACCTGGACTAAACTAGGACTAAAGTAAGGATTTAACAGGACTAACCCTGAGACTAAAACATATTTTCAGTGTTTTAGATGAAATACTGTCAAGTGGATTTACTCTTGAATCCACAAAGGAAATATTTTACTGTAAATGAAGATGGATTAAGATATAATATAACATAATATAACAAGGCTTAGTTTAGTTTACCCTAGAATAAAGTCAAAAAGGATATTCCACAATAAATGTCAAGAAATGGCCTATATATTTGATTGAGTGCTATATTCTGGGGTTTTATCAATAAAATACCGAATCAAAAACACAAAATCAATGTAAATACCTTCTATTTAATACACACTTGGACTAATGCATGTTTTCCAGAAGCCCCTGGTGTGTATTTAATGGCTCCTTTAGCGACAAACATAACACGTTTCTTAAATGTTGCGTGAACCTGAGTGAACTGTACCTGGGTCGTTCTCGCTGCAGTTTCTCGGCAGATTTCGGGCCCTGGTAGATTATCTCTTGGCCGCTGGTGTGTTTCATCTGTCCCTTATCTGTGGTCACCTCCGGCTGCAAAGGCTCCTGGGGCTTTTCGTTGCTGTGGCGTCCGAGAGAACAGCCCTGGACGAATCACAGAGGTCACTTCAGTCGATGAGAAACTCCCGAGAGCGATGCATTTCCAGACTCCGTACGGATTTATAACATCGCTAAAGCTCCGTCTTCTCTTTTAGTTTTGAGTTTGTGCTGCTTTTCCATCAACATCTCACGACTTTATTAAGATTTAAAGTGACGTTTTTGGCCAATTAGAAGAGTTTTCAAATTCAAACAAATTCAAATTCATAAAAATAACAAAATTCAGCATAAACAGTGTCTGTAGTGTTTTAATAATTCATTTTTAACCACATTTCTATGAATGTTTTTGTTTCTTGTTTTATTTTAAACATTTCTAGGAGGGAGATTAGCTGATGATTTAATTTAAAATCCAGCTTTCATAGCTTTAGTCGACTTCAATGAGCATTTGTTGACTTTGTTATGAATTGGTCTAAAAAGGTGTTCCTCAGGGCACTACTCTGGCTCCACCATTGTTTTAAAATACAATATAAAGATTAAAATGGTAGTGGTATTAAATAATTCTATAAAAGACCAGGATGTGTTAATCTGGTCTGTACTGCACTTTTTCTACAAACAGATAATAACTCAAACAATGAATGGACAATAGAAAAGTTGACATCTATTATTTAGAGTTTAGCCGACAATTTACAGGCTTTCAGATCTTTATAGAAAGTTTATTGTTTACTCGTCCGACCATTGACACGGCCATTGACCCAAAAAGTTCTGGATTAGACTGTAATATTTTAAACAACAGAGCTACATTTCAATTTGAGTTATTAGACGGGGATTCAAACTAAAATCCAGCTTTCTCTCTAAGATTTGTCAGATTTTATTGCGTTTGTTAAATTGTTTGGGATAAGTTTTGAGAAAAAATGGCGGTACTATTAAACCATTTTATAAAAAGAAAGTTACGTTATGTTCCATTAGACTATATTAAACACAGAGAAGATTGTTACCTTTATGGAGAGAAACTCAGAGAAGTCTGTGGTCCTCTTCCTACAGCAGGACCAACCCTGGAACAAACAAACACAGATAGTTTATACGTCCGTGTACTGTTTTTATTAATTCCTTATTTATCGTGTAGCTGCGAATGTTTCTGCCGCTCAATTTACTTCCAGACGTCTGAATTTCAATGAGGCCTGTCTGATTAATTCAGCTCCGAATTCAAATGAGTCAACATTTGATTTGTATCGAGCTGTGCTTTGGTTTGTGTTACCTTCAGAGCGTCGTGGAAAATGGGAACGCCAGGATGAAAAACACAGGAATCTGAAGGAAAAGGAAACGATGTTTAGAGATGGAGACACAGGTGGAGCAGCTGAGGTCGGGGGTCGCTACTGCTGTTGGGGGTCTCTACTGCTGTTGGGGGTCGCTACTGCTGTTGGGGGTCGCTGCTGCAGGTGGTGGTGCTGGTGGTGTTGTTGGTGTTGGTGGTGTTGGTGTTGGTGTTGTTGTTGGTGTTGGTGTTGTTGGTGGTGTTGGTGGTGTTGTTGGTGTTGTTGTTGGTGTTGGTGGTGTTGGTGGTGTTGTTGGTGTTGGTGGTGTTGGTGGTGTTGTTGGTGTTGGTGGTGTTGGTGTTGGTGTTGTTGTTGGTGTTGGTGTTGTTGGTGGTGTTGGTGGTGTTGGTGGTGTTGTTGGTGTTGTTGGTGTTGTTGGTGTTGTTGGTGTTGTTGGTGTTGTTGTTGGTGTTGTTGGTGGTGTTGGTGGTGTTGTTGGTGTTGGTGTTGTTGTTGGTGGTGTTGTTGGTGTTGTTGGTGTTGGTGTTGGTGGTGTTGGTGGTGTTGTTGGTGTTGTTGGTGTTGTTGGTGTTGTTGGTGTTGTTGGTGTTGTTGTTGGTGTTGTTGGTGTTGGTGGTGTTGTTGGTGTTGTTGGTGTTGTTGTTGGTGTTGTTGGTGTTGTTGTTGGTGTTGTTGTTGGTGTTGTTGGTGGTGTTGTTGGTGTTGTTGGTGGTGTTGTTGGTGTTGTTGGTGTTGTTGTTGGTGGTGTTGGTGGTGTTGTTGGTGTTGGTGGTGTTGGTGATGTTGGTGTTGGTGTTGGTGGTGTTGTTGGTGGTGGTGTTGGTGATGTTGGTGGTGTTGTTGGTGGTGTTGGTGGTGTTGGTGGTGTTGTTGTTGGTGGTGGTGGTGTTGTTGGTGGTGGTGTTGGTGGTGTTGTTGGTGTTGTTGGTGTTGGTGGTGTTGGTGGTGTTGTTGTTGGTGGTGTTGTTGGTGTTGGTGTTGTTGGTGGTGTTGGTGTTGGTGGTGTTGGCGGTGTTGTTGGTGTTGTTGGTGGTGTTGGTGGTGTTGTTGGTGTTGTTGGTGTTGTTGTTGGTGGTGTTGTTGGTGTTGGTGTTGTTGGTGGTGTTGTTGGTGTTGGTGTTGTTGGTGGTGTTGGTGTTGGTGGTGTTGGCGGTGTTGTTGGTGTTGTTGGTGGTGTTGGCGGTGTTGTTGGTGTTGTTGGTGTTGTTGGTGGTGTTGGTGGTGTTGTTGGTGTTGTTGGTGGTGTTGTTGGTGGTGTTGGTGGTGTTGTTGTTGGTGGTGTTGTTGGTGTTGGTGTTGTTGGTGGTGTTGGTGTTGGTGGTGTTGGCGGTGTTGTTGGTGTTGTTGGTGTTGTTGGTGGTGGTGGTGTTGGTGTTGTTGGTGGTGGTGTTGTTGGTGTTGTTGGTGTTGTTGGTGGTGTTGGTGGTGGTGGTGTTGTTGGTGGTGTTGTTGGTGGTGTTGGTGTTGTTGGTGTTGGTGGTGGTGTTGTTGGTGTTGTTGGTGTTGTTGGTGGTGTTGGTGGTGGTGTTGTTGGTGTTGGTGGTGTTGTTGGTGTTGTTGGTGTTGTTGTTGGTGTTGTTGGTGTTGTTGTTGGTGTTGTTGTTGGTGTTGTTGGTGGTGTTGTTGGTGTTGTTGGTGGTGTTGTTGGTGTTGTTGGTGTTGTTGTTGGTGGTGTTGGTGTTGTTGGTGGTGTTGGTGATGTTGGCAGTGAGAGTAAAAGGAAACCGGTGACAGTCGCTGAAGAACACGACCCTCTCGTTAAAGCCACGTGGCTGAACGTACTCCTTCACTTTCAGAGTCATTAATTAAAATCAAAGAGTAGACATCACTTTGTGACAAACAAAAAAGATGACTTTTGAACAAATTAAATCAAAGTTGTTTTTCTTTTGGTTGTTCTTCAATAAACAATGAGCCCAGTTTTTACCATTTGGCATTTTTTATGACATAGTGTAGTGTAATATAGTGAACAGTAGAGTAGAGCAGAGTAAGAGAGAAGAGTAATAATATAGTAATAGTATAAGGTATTGAAGCATAATATTGAGTAGTATAGCATAGTAATAATAGTATAGTATATAGAAATGTGGTGTGGTATAGTATAAAGTAGAGTCCATACGTTTGATGGGACTGTGTTTCACCAAATGAGCTCCTTTTGGCAGTGAATGGAAAACTGCTGAAGATATATTAAGTTACAAATATAAACCCATTCAATGATTAGACACTGACTCCATCCTAAATATCCACTTTAATGAGTTGATACAAGACAAACGTGATTATTTCTTACCGTCTTTGTTGTTCTTTGGGTCAAACTTCTGCCCACAGCCTTTATTGTAACAAAGCTGAGCCATGTCGGCCTGAGTTCTGAGGAGTTTTCTCTGATCCTCGAGTCTTTCTATCGAGTAATTCCTTCGATATCTTCCTCCGTCCCGGGTCTTAATGCCTACGACGGGAGCTCCAGAAGCTTCTGCTGGCCAAAGAAAAATCCAGAAAGCCTAAAAATGCTTCTGGACAGCGGCAGGACTGGAGGAGGTTTAAGGCCTGGTTGAATGAGTGATAAAAATAGCCCCGCCGCCAGCTCCCTCCTCCTCCTCTGTTACCCCTCCACCCGCTCTCAATTTACAGCTGTCAAAACTTATCTGGAGGTGGGGGTTGGCGTTCCTGCCGGCTGTCAGACAGGCCCGCTGTGCCTCCACACTCACAAAACCACTGACAGCTCCCACATTTCTGTCACTTTGGAACCGCCGGATCCACTGAAGCCGGGACAAATCACGGGTTTATGGGCCCGGGGCAACAGGGGCACTCTGCCGGGTTTTAGTGAAGACACGAGGAAAAGCTGCTGACCGAGGACTGACAGGACTTACAGCAGCCATTTATATGTTATACTTAAAATATAATCTCATTTTTGACATTTTAATATTCGACCAAAGCTACAAATATGAAGGAGTTCCTCAAGGCACCGCTTTAGATCCATTATAGTTTAAAAAAAAGAATAAAATACTAATAAAAAAAATTTTTAGAGAGTCATTGGTCAGATTTCTGAAGCACCAAAAGGATATATTTTCACTTTTTTTGGTCACATCCAAGTAACACTCCTTCCTGCTATTGTTTAATTAATCTATATCTATTATTTGACCAAAAAAAATAAAACAAAATAATAAAAAATAATCACCTATAGATCAACATAAAGAACTTTTACAAGGATTTTTCAGATTTATGCAAAAAAAAAAAAAAAAAACGGATCAAATGAAGCAATAGAAGATATTTTTTTTAGCAAAACTGATTATTGATTATTAATAGCTGAATCTAAAGCTGCTGACAAAGGATTAAGAGGAATTTCTGGATTGGTCTTGGTCAAATTCTAACATTATAAATGAATTTGCATAAGAAGGTTCCCCAGGGCACCATTATAGATCCACTAGAGTTTCAAATTGAATTAAAAAACTTTGGTGATTGGTTTGATTTGTGCCAAAAGTGGAGGTCAGAGGAAACAAGCACTGATTTATTTGAGTTGAAGAAGGCCAGAGGCATCAGCAGAATCTAAAGCTGGAAGACGAGTCCTCTTCGTCCGACAGATGTGAAGTTTAAAAGGTAGTTTGTGGTCATCAGAGGAAACAAAAGGAGGCTCAGGTCAGAGAGACAGGGGTATGTCCTAAATATAACCCCAGTTAAATGGAGGGTTAACAGTGAGGTGTGAAAGGGCATTTATTTTTGTCATTTTATTCTTTGTTTTGACGTTTGACAGAAAGTAAAGAGTTGGGATTGACCAGAAGCAAATGGACCAGAGTCAGAATCAAACCTGAGCTGCTAAACATTATGTATTTGTTAAATTTTGACGTTATGCTACAACTGAGAATGGGTTTTGAAGACTGTCCTGTGTTGGGTTATCTGCCTGAATGTGTGAGTATTTATTGTCTACTGCATTAATTAAAGATTATCTGGAGATTTTTGGGGTAAACTCTTCACGAGCCACAAAATAAGCTCGAGTTTTTTAATGTTTAACACCTTTTAATCACATTTTTTTCATGTTTACTGAATGGTCCCCCATCAAAGCTGAAAATAACTGCGCCCATTTTAATTCTTCATAGAGCCTCACAGTTATCGTTGCTTTAATATAAAAGGCTGAAAGGGTGTTTTGTCATTTTTATGTATTTTTTTTCCGGGGAATCGTTCAAAGAAAACAAAGAAAGAGACAAATCGGCAGCGACTCCAGGTGGTTCCACAATAAATTATTCACTGAAGACAAAACACTGCTGTTTGTCGAAGTGAGTACTTTTTGAGTGATACGCTTTGCCCTGAGGAGCATTTAGTCAAAAAACACAATGACCCTGAAACACAGCGAATGCATCACTGTTGACGTCTCAAAACAAATGTGGATTACAGCTGACTGTGTGAATAAATGCACCAGAGCTGAGATTAAACAGGTTAGATGTGTACATTTAAACAGAACCGCCGTGAGTTTCTGCTGCGACGATGGGAATAACGCGCTACAACGGATCATTATCAGATTAAAAAGGGGGCTTTCAAGTTCAGAACTCAACACAAGGAAAAAAAATCCTTGGTAACTTTATGGTGGGAAAGGATTCATTCAAAGTGTTAGGTTTAAACCATAGAAACAAATATGGAGATTAAATGGAGATTATTTGATAGTTTTGTCAACAGCTTCTGAGAAAAACCAACATAAAGCTTTAAAACAGAGGTGTCAGACTCAAAGAGGTGAGGGGCCGCGATAGTTGATAAGAATCCTTTCAGGGGCCGAAGATGGTGGCATTTGGACGCTTTTATTACATTTTGAATGTGAGATTTCATCTTAATTTGAGTTTTAAAAAATTTACCTTTAACATTAATTACCTCCTTTTATAGAAACTGGTTTAAGTCGGATCTGAACCGGTTTTAGATGGATTTTAACAGGTTTTACTTTGATTTGAACAAGTTTTAGTTGGATTTTTAACAGGTTTTAGATGGATTTGAGCAGGTTTTGGATGGATTTTAACAGATTTGATCTATCTTTGTCGCAAAAATCAAAACTATTCAAATCCAATTAAAACCTAGTGCCAGAAATATCACCTAAATGTATTGAAGGGCCACATAAAACAATGCAAAGGGCCGCATTTGGCCCCCGGGCTTTAAAATGCCCAGATAATTACAACTGTAGGTCCATGTTGGTATTAGAGTCTGTATTGGACTTTTTATAGCATTTTGTTTGTTCATTTCAGTCTGTAAATGGGTCTTAAGTATTAGAAATAATGCTCTGTTAAAGTCAACATGCTTCAAAACTGTCTTGTTTACTTATTATTGAAAAGAAGGAAACTCTTAAAGGTTTACAGTTTCACAGAGAGTTAATCTAAACTCTTGAGTCCATCATTCATTCACTTTAAAGTAGCACCGTGCAACTTTTAGCCCCAAAAATATATATTCTCGCTCTTATTTTGATGGTTCTCGGACGTGAGATCGTTGAAATCAGGCTTATCTCACAGACACAGAACCTTCAGCTGGACAGAAACCTTCAATATAACTTTCCTGTCCCGGGACGAGGACTTATCTCCAGAGATTAGAGAGTGACGAGCCGGAGGGAGCAGAAATAGGCCAATACTGGACACAAGAGGAGTTTTTTTTAACAAACTTTCTAGCTTTAACAACAGCTTTAAACGCATTGAGCAGAGTTCAACAGTGAATTATGACTGTTATATATTTATTATTATTGCAAATTCACCTCATATTAACTTTTTATGAACTTAAACTGAAAGTCAAGAATCAAAAACATCTCGAATATCAGACTTTTACATAACAATGTCTCAATAGAACTTTTCCTTTAACTATTCTCATTGTGCAGATAGGAGTATTTCAAATTCATGAACCACATTTTTCATTTTGGAGCCGATTCATTTCTCATTTGTTTTATCGACGGCAAGTTTGGAGGCGGAGTTTTGAGCTCATCGACTCTAACCGAGCAGTATCAGATCTGGGCGAACACATTTCAAAGCAATTATGTAAAAACACACAGAGACAAAAGGCTTTAGGAATGGAAAATGACTTTTATTTCTTCCAAAAAAGAGAGAAAACAAACCCCAAGAATAAACAAATATACTGCTGTAAAATAAAAGCCTTTGAAGTGATTTCTGTAACATTTGTTTGCTTTTCCATGCTCGATACAATCCATATAATTCTGCTTTAAATAAATAGAAAAAAATGTACAAAGAGGAGACGGAGGGAGGAGACGAGGAGAGGAATCAAGGAGAGAGATCAAAAGGTTTACTCTGCTCAAAAAACATTTGGCATCTTTGACGATTCAGAGCCCACCCCCCGCGGCGTAGTTCTCAAACCGAGGATATATACTGCACTGCTGTCGGAAAAATAACGCAGAAACGATGAGAAAACGGTTATGTGTTGACGCTTTGTAATGTGTGTGGTCTATTTACACAAGAGTGAGGCAGCAATCCGAGGGTTTGACCGAAAAATTACAAAAAAACAGCGTGCACAAAAGATCGACTCACAAAAAAAAAAAAAAAAAAAAGAGTTTGTTACACTGTGGTAAACGGCCCACAGATGGCGCCACTACAAAAGACAAGCTGCTGTAGAAGTACTGCATGAAAGAAAGGTCTTTGGAAAAGTAAAAATAGACAGGGTTTTTGGGTGTGTTTTGCTACAGTGGCTCGTTTTTGGACAATTTCAGACCCGAAAAATGGACCGTCTTTAACATGAGCGGTGGAAGTCGTAAAAATGAAACGATTAAACGTGATGAAAATGCAATTGAATAAAAAGTGACGAGGGAAGGGTGTGAATTCATAAAAAAAAGATATTTACCAGTTACAGAAGAGAGATTTGTGTTACTTTGCCTTTACTTTTCATTTTTAATTTACTCACAATGGAGACTTTTAATTTCTTTCAGTCACGGTATAACTTCTCTTATCTTTCTCATTTCCCTAAATCACCACTAAAAAAGAAAAAAAGAGGTTTATGTATTATTTGGATGAATAAATGGAAATGTACTTTGTATTTTTGAAAGATTGTAAAGGCCTAATTTCTTTCTCTTTTTTCTGTGATGAATCATATTCTTGCAGTGTTTACCTACTTAGTTGATAACAGTTGTCCCAACTACTGGTAGAAATGATAATTTAACCCTTATTATTTGGTGATTGCTTAAGTTGTATGCGTTTGTGTCAAAGAGAAAGAGTTTCTTGACACTTCTGAGTCACACTAAAAGCCGATATGTTTAATAAAGCTGCTGTAAATTCTCCAAAATCTGTCCAAAATGATCAATATAATGCATCTGTTGTGCACCCTCATCAACATAACTAACAGCTTCCAATTTTCTCCATTTTGTCCTGCACATTCTGGTGGTCTCCCAATTTTCTTCCTGTTCCAGGTTGTACCACGACCAGAAGTAACAAAAATTCACTGTTGAAAATAGATAAAATAACAAAAAATACTCTCCTGCAACAGTTAAATGTCCTTTTATCAACTCACAAAGCCTTTCACCGTTCAGTTCATCAAATTAAACGCATTTTAATCATGACTTTTTTTGAATTCACAAGCATTTTTACCACTTCCTCCGCTCATACCTTCACAGACGGCAAACAAACGCTCGAGAAAGTGAGTTTTTGTCCGTCTGTTTCGACAAACCACACAGGGACAGACGAGAAAAAGGAGAATTGATCATTTTCATCACCATCATCACTGTCGTATCATGCTTTTTGTAACGAAAAACGGACGACGAACGACGACACAACCATGCACGACCCCGGGACGACGCTCGGCCGTTCAGCTCGACGTCGACGGTTTTATCGGAGTAACCTTCAACGTGTAAACTCATGCTACAACAGCTGATAGAAACAGCCAGGAATATTAAAAGAGCAGCACTTTTTTTCTAACTTCAGAAGCACTTTGAGGTGTGGCTTCTTCACAAACACCAAAAAAAAAAAAAAGGTGTTTTTTGTTTTTGGAAATCCCCAGCGTTTCGTGTTTGATTTTGTGGAAGGGAGTTGCCGAAAAGGAGCCGGCGAGTTTGGGCCGACACCTTCTTGGGTAAATATGAGTAATCCAATGGTAAAGGTGGAATAAATCCTCATAAAAATAAAATGTTTTGAGCTAGAAAACAGAGAGCAAGGAAGTCAATGGGCTTTGAACTACTTTTGGATTCCCTTTGTGTCGTGCTGTGAAGAGATCACTGCCAAAAGTCTCCAAAGTCAATGGATTTAGACATGTTTTTAACGGTTGAAATCAGTTTAATGGTTGAAGTAGCAAGTTTTGTCAAATTTGTGCTGGTGTTTTTTTGGTGACTTTATTGCTCCCAATAATTTCTAAAGCAGTTATTTATTTGATTAAATGCTCCTGGACAATCACAAACCCCTTTTCTAAACTTGGAAATTACAATTAACTTTCGTGGCGAACTAAATTAAATATTCAGCGACTCATAATTGGGTCCTGACCGACTGTTTAGAAACCGTTGGCCTAAAGCAGAACAAATATTCTGGAAAATGGTGGCCACAGGTGTAAAGAGTGTGGCTTTCCTTTGTAAATGTTTTGTGAAATTAAATGAATAAGAAAAGATTTTAAAGTTCGCTATTGACTTCCATTCAACATTTTTGCAAAGTTTGGAAGGGGCTTGCCGTCTGACTTTATGAGATTTAAAAAAAAGTTGTGGACAATGCCGTCATTAAAAAATAAAAATTAAAAAAAGGCCAGACTCAAGAGTGAAGCTGGACAAAAAAAATTCTCAAAAAACAACTCTGTAAAGTGAATGAAGTTCAGCGGAATCTCTCGACCCGAAGTGAAGTGGTTTATTTTTCTGATCCGAGGTGATGATGACTTCATTCAACGACTTCTTTGTCAAGTGCCAATTTGTCTCGGCAGATTAGAGACAGTTCCGACAGCTGTCTCACAGAATAACAAACCATTATCAGAGCTCATTTAAAACACACAGAAAGCCATTAACTTAAAAGGATATTCCAGGTTTTTTTTTTGGAGAAGCTTGAATGGGTTACTTGAGTTAGACTCTGGTTTATGTCGGGACAGTTTTGAGAAAAGGATGAGTCTGACTTTAGTGACTCGCCGCCTTAAACAAAATATATTATAAAAAACAACAACAAATAAAGGTGGACCAAACTGAATTAAAATGCACCTTTGACCAACTTCACAACAACGTAACTTATGGTCAAACTGTTATTGTGCTATTTTGTGATTATTTTCAGTATTTTTACAGAACCCCAACAGTTATAAATGCATCAAATTCAGCTCAATAACAAACGTGACTTAAACTGGGATAAGAAAAAAATGGTTAAAGATGGTTGGATAATATGTAAAAAGCTTAATTTCTTTTGAATTGCTGAAGATGATGCATTATGAATTATAATGAAATGTTGAAATACGCTGAAATAATGAAAGTGCCAAACTTGCTGAAGTCCCATTAAGAACGAATGGGCAAAAATTGCAATAAAAGGGCAACTATATAAAGTATGAAAAGTAACATCCTATAACTCACTGAATTTAGACACTTGTTAAAGTTTGAACATTCCAAAAGACCACTGTTGATTGAGTAATTACGGCAATTTTTCATGTGATACTATGTTAATTTCTTTTTAATGGTTGTATTATGTATTTTCTGCATCAAGTGTCTGTATATATGAAGTTTTACTGTTTACTGTTCCCATTTGACAGTATTTCTCCGTAAATATCTCAGACTTTTTTAACAGTACCGCCATGGAATTAATGCACAACTAATTTATTCGTTTAGATCTGCCTTTATTGGTGGGTTTTGTATTTAGCGTTGTGTAGGAAAATAAGTAGCATTAAGCGGTAATCGGGCTTACTTCCTGTTCTCCAAACTGTGGACGTCTGACCAGAATCTAAATCTATCAAGTAACCGATGCAATCCTACCTCAAAAAAATCCAAAATATCATTTTAAGCTTGGACTTGCGACCAAAGTGCAAAAAGATTGTTCAGTGGCATGGACAGGCTACATTTGGCCGGACGCCTTTCATTCTTGCTATAGTTGGTTCAAATGAAGCTAAAGCGCTAGCAGCTAAATCAAACGTCCGCTTTGTTTGTAGAAAAAGTACATCCTGGAAATCCAATCCGCTGTCAACAGTCCAAAGACAGAGTTAAACACTGCTGACATCATATAGTGGCAAGAGGAAAGTGACCGATGTTGCAACAAAAACAGTGATCGTTCAAACCTGACGCTAACGGCGAGAAGCGAAGAGTTTACAGCAAAAGGACAGAGACGAGAGATCGATTATAGAGCTATAGTCACTAGACACTGGCAGAGAAGAGGACGAACGGGGAGCTACGGGGTTCAGGGAGGCTCATATGAACGGAGTCTAGCACTAACACAAGACCGCGACAAGAAGAAGAAGAAGAGCAATACCTATCAACAGCGACAGAGATGGGAGACGGAAACTGGTTATTACTACAAGAGCTTCTTTTTTTACATATCTACACAGAGTGAACGGTGGCGAAGCGGCTACAGGAGCAGTGAAAGAGGAGAGGTTTCACAGCAAAAGGATGGATTAGTGATGGATGGTAGAGTTAGGGATGTCCCGATACCTTCTGAGTACTCGCCGATACAAGCTCAGAGTAATTCATGATAAAACAGAGAAATTACAGAGACAGGTTGGATTTATAGTTCGTAGTTAGTTTATAGTTTTATGACACTTTAACAGAGTCTTCTTTAACGTTTTCTTAGTTTATTATCTTTGTTTGGAGGAAAATTTGTCCAAAAAGAGGGCAAACAAGTATCTGAGGAGGTATCGAGTACTTGTATCGATATCTGGACATCCCGAGTTAAAGTGAAAATAAAGTTTACAAAAGGCTCATTGTTAGGATGGCAACTTTTAGTCACCGCCAAAGTGGCTGGTACATTAGACAAAATTATTATTATATTATTATTATTATTACTGGAAAACCCCAAACTACAAATTTCAAATCTCTTATTCACACCAGAAAAAGCTCGTCGACGGCAGGATAGTCACTTCAGTGCAAATTTTTTGCATGTGCATTTTGCAACAAAATGTGATTTCTCTTTATACAAAAAACAATAATAAAAGCGTGTTTGTGTCACTTGGCTCAAATTTGGCTCGAGATTTTGACACTGTTTGACCTTTAGAAATAGCCCTCAATGGAAAGACGTACAGACAACGGTGTAACGTAAAAGTATGAATATAAACATCATGGAAAACGGATGCTTTGGCAAAGAGTGGCATTGTTCTCTTGATTTCCAGGGCTTTAAGAGGATTTGACAGAAATTCAGTGTCGTTTGGTTTTCGGGACACTCAGACCCCCTTCAGACCTTGTGTTTGAATCTGAAACATGGCTCAACTCTGGTATTTACATGGATCCTCCTGAATCTGTGTTAGATTTATTCACTCCTTCCGACTCCATATTTAAAACTTTGCCAGCTTTAATTTATTCAAACTGTGCTTTTTTGGGCGATTGACTATATTTAACCTTTTTCATATTAATAACTTGACTGGCTTTTGCAGAAAGTGTTTGCAATGGGCAGGTACCTTTAATGAATACCTGATATTTGACTAGTTTTATCCAATCAGAGCAGTGCCATGATGTACAACGGTAGGTTTGTTTGTTAAACCTAAAACACGTCCATAATTGTCAACAAAACTGGTCCAACCCAGCTACAATTTGGCTGAAATCCAATTGTTTCAAGTTTATGAAGTCATAATCTTGCAAGAATCCAGCTGCTGCACAAAAAAAATAATTCAGAGAGATAAAGACTGATGAGAACTAAATCTATTCCTGTGTATTTTTGTAGAACTGGTGGTAGCTTTACTTCTTGTTGTGTGACTTAACTTTATAAAACAACACTTTTTAACATTCAGGATGTATTTTTAGCCCAATTATTTCTTGCATTAAGCCACATTAAATCCAGTCTTTCCGTCTGGATTTTATTGCCAGGTCTGAAGGAGGCCTCGGATTCAGTGCAAAAACAAATTGCAAATTCACCTTAATTTATTTGCCTCATGTCCCTCAGTGCTGCGTCATCCATCTTTAACACAATCCTAATGAAAAAGCTCTTATTTTAGGTAGCTTTGCTGATTTTTGCGTGGCACAAGGCTAAAATAAACACTCTTAACAAACCTCCATTTGACAGCGAAACTTTCAGAAACTCATTTACGGACAACAGTACCGTGCTTTCACGTTGTCACTGCTCAGCCCCGTCTTTGTGTGTGAACGATGCGTATGAAGAGCTTAAAACCGTGAAAACAACAACGACTATTAACAACAGACCGCCATAAAAGCCTCGGAGTCACAGAGGAGAAGAAAACAGATCGAAAAATACAAAGTTATCCCGACCGAGAGGAAAATTAGGGCGACACACTCGAGACGCTCGCTTGGATTGGACGGTTGTGGACGGCGAACGAGGAGGAGGAGGCACTCCGAGCGCTCGTCTGAAACAACTGCAGGTAATAAAACAAACACCAGTCCTCGGACGGTAGCCCAGAGAGGACAAATAGCACCAGTATGAAATAAAGCTAATTCTGCAGCAGTTTTCACTCTCTCCGAAACCAGAAAACCCTCATCTCCAACATCACTTTTCGCACTTTTCTCGACAAAAATGCAAAATGGCATCAGCACATTGCGTTAAAAGGCTGTCGGCCAATTTAATAGCACTATTTTTCATCAGGAATCGTTAAATGGGAGCGAAGTGCCAACAAATATGGAAAAAAGTTCACCCTACAACTTAAAAATACACATACAGTTTGGATATTTTATGCCTGAATGAAAATATAGGGATTATTGGGTTAATAAAGGATCACATTAGTGTATTACTGTATAATATATTTCAATTCTTGTCACATTTGTCGTCATTGAAGTGCTGGTTTTAATTTAAATATGGCACTTTAAAGTTATGACTGAATGTGTGACTCTATTTAACGACGCCTGATGACACATAAAAGCTCAAAACATCGCTTTTCCTTTTACAAATATGGTCATTTGTGCAAATCTTTTTCACTTTCAGCTCAATTTTTACTTTCTCCCCACTCTCTATCACCAGAATATAAAATCATATAAAAAGACGCAGTTGTTTCAGACGACCAACGTGAGCCAAAAGGGCGTCCTCCTCGTCGTATCCCATCATCCCTCCGTCCTCTAACACTGTCTCTCGGCTCTGTCCATCTCTGTCGTGTGTGTTTTCTTCCTTCCTTCCTTCCTTTCTTTCTTCCGCCGTTTGTTTGTTTGTTTATTTGTTTGTCGCTTTTGGCACTCTGCTTCCCTCCTCGCTGGATTACATAAACTGCATCTGAACAGAAACACAGGAAAAAGAGATGTTTGTTTGGGATTTCCAGCAGCGACAAACATGTTTAGAAGAGCTGTTTTCAACGTTTCCACTGGAGATCTTTTTGGTATTGTGTGTGTGTCGGGTGCGTCGGGGGGCACCTGGGCTCCTGGGATGGGGGCGAACGGGTTGGTGGGTCTGAGAACAGGCTGGTTGTACATCATCGGCTGAGGAGCCATCACTGGGACCCCTCCCATCTGACCCATCTGGGGAGGGACCTGCACAATGTTAGAATTAAACATCTGGAAGTAAACAAACCACAAATGATCAGCCACAAAACCTGAAATTATTTGTTGCTTCTTATTCCCATCCCCGTTCCTTTTTCCCAAGTAAAAAAATACCCACTTAGAAATATGGAAGGATCAAGGACCCAATGTTTAAACAAGAAATCATAAATACTTCAGGCTAAATTCTTTCTTTTAAAACCCTTAAACATCTTCTCTATTTATTTTCTGCTCATTTTTTTCTCAGTAATTTATCTAAACAACCTGGTCAGCCACATCTATTAACTTTGTAAAGTAAAAAAAGGTTGGTAAACCCTTCCCTTCACAGCAATTTATTTTAACTTATTGGACCAATCATAACTGTTTATTTAAAATGGGGTGGGCTTTATTTTTTTGTTTCTTTATTTCTCTGATTGGTTGTGTGTCCGGTAAATTGACTCCAGAGGCAGTTAATTCTGTGTCTGTTACAGGCCACAAGAAATCCAACTAAAATTCACAGAAATCAGACAATATTTTGTAAAGAATTACAAACAATTAGTCATAAACATAAAAACGTAAACATTTCACATGCATTTGAGGAAAAGGACCAAATTATTAAAGGTTGCTTACAAATTGTCAAAGTAATAATGTCCTATTACTGCTTCTTCACACTAATATATTATTACTTTTAGGCTTTGGCATTTAAATTAAAAGTTAAATCCGATGTTAGTCCACAGCAGTGTTTTATAAATGACGACAGAAGATACACAATCATGATTTTGAACGAACTACTCTTTCTCATGATGGTCTTTTTTGTGTTTTTTTAATACACAAGTGCAAAATCATCATTTCAAGACATTTTTGGGGTTCCGTTTTTCAATTTTAACACTGTCCAAAGCATTTCTTCAGTCTCTTTTATCCTCGAAAGCTACATAAGGATCATTTTGCTGTAACCTTATTAGTGTGAATGCAGCCTGTGTGTTGAAATGATGCACGTGAACGCAGTAAGAACATCCTATTCTCTTTTTTAATGTTTCTCTCCCACATGCAGCAGCCTCAGGAGACACACAGGCGTGAACCGCAGCCTCACGGATCAGCGTCGGCTGTAGATCTAGTTTTAATGCGTTTTCTATAGCGTCCCATAATAAACTCACCATTCCATAGACAGGCACTTGCGGTGTGGTCATGGGGAAAGCCATAGGAGCTGGAGCCTGCAGCGAAAAAAGAGACAAAAGCTCAGAAACAGCAGAGAAGAAAGAAAAATGTCCATCAAACAATAAACAGAATACATTTTCGTTTTAATTTAAAGGCTGTGTTGAATGTGAAGGGTTTGTGATTCATTTTAAAGGGAATTTTAAGTGTTTATTTGTCAAAGAATGCTAACTAGAAACAAAATGACAAACATTTGATAATTTCACCTGATTTCTCATATCAGCATATATTTTTAACCATATTTCATAACTTTACCATATCTTTAAACACGCCCCGTTAAATTAAAGATATTCCAGGATCTATTAAAGAAAAATGTCCATCTAGCAATTAACAGAATACGTTTTATTTTCAGTTTAAAGACTGGTGAATGTGAAGGATTCATTTTCGAGTACATTTTCTGTCAATAGGATCCAAACAAAGCTAAAAAGAAACAAAATGCTAAATAATTTCACACATTTTCTGCCATATTTCACAACTGGAAACACGGCCCGTTAAATTAAAGGTATCCCACGATCTGTAAAAGTGCTTTTTCATGAGCCGTAATCACTTTCCCCGCCGTCTGTCCGTTTAAAAAGCTCCTAAACTTATCACCTGTCTGTATTACAACCTGGAATATAAACACATGTAATCCACGTGTTGTTTGAATGAGAGGAATCGTGTTAGCGCTGATGGAGTGTGTGAACATTAGGAGCCAAACAACGCAGCATGCAGCAGAGCTACTTAGCGGCGTCCCACTGGGAGCGATCATTAGCGGCGCTTTAAAAGGAGAAGCTCAATAGGACGGTGTTTAGCCACGGCCCGGACTCCTCGCTAAACAAATCTAATTCACCTCGGCTCGATGGACGTCAAACCCAACGTGACGGACGATTTGTTTACAACCCGCGCACGTCTGCATCCGAGCTGCTGGGGTTTTTTTTTGTTTTTTTTTAGCTCGGGCAAATTGGTAATTTATAAACCCGGGTGTCCCTGAATGTATCGGGAAATTAGTTTAGGAAATGAGAAGAGGCAATACACGGGACGCCTACACTGCAGTGGGCAGTCGGTAACATATAATATCCACAGATGTCACATGGGTTATCTGCTGCCTGAGGTAATTTCACAGTTTGGAGAGTTACAGGGAGAGCCAGACAATCTAACAACTCTAATAAACAAGACTCTGTGTTTCTCTGTGGGATTCCTGCCAGGATTTACAAGATAATACTAAGGTTTTATTCTGGAGTTACTGACCATAAACTAAAAGACAAGCAAAGTAACTGAGAATTCAACCGTATAATGTTTACTGTGTTTCCTAACGGGCTTTAAAAAACAATAGTCATCATCTAAGGTCCACAAAATGTAGCATGAGGGCCACAACGTTAGCCGTAGCTACAGCTAACGCTAAACTGTGGAAATGCTTGATTGTTTTGTCAATTATCTCACACTTTAGATGCTTACAACTATTTATAATCATAGTTTACACATATTAACAATGTCGTCTTTGGGTTTAAACAAAGAGAGGTGACTGCTTCACTCAAACAAATCTGGTTGTGTTGAAAATAATGAGAAATTATGATGATTAAAAATATTCTGAGTGTATTTAGGGATATTTATTGAATGCAAGTTAATGGGACCTCGTTATCTGGAGTGTCCCCTAGTGGAAACATATGTCATTATAGTTAAAACGACATCCACATTAACTTCCATCTTCTCCAATATGGCGCCATTATTTGTAAAAACTAACATTTCAGCTCCTCAAACACACACTGTTATCCTCACACCTTAATCAATCACTGTAAATTGTTCCCAATGGTCAATTGACTGCAGCTGATACAGCAATACTCCCTCTTTGCCAAAGCTAAACTGCTCCGAGCAGATGATGTAGCTGTGTTTAAAACTGGCAACTGTGAAAAGAAATTATAAAATGTGCGATAATTCTCCCAAAATCCAGTCATTTTCCGTGCGGCGGAGTCATAAACCGCCTCAGCAGTCTTCTGTCGATGATGGATGGCATTAATCAAGGCTATACATTGGTGTGTTTAGGCTTTTTCACAGGCAAAAAATAAACCTACAGTGTTATTATGCTGTAATTGCCACTTGTGCAACAATACTTTAATCAATGCTTTCAACAAACAATCTGCAGAAACAGCTGAGTCTTCCAAGTGGGCTTTAAAGACCATTTAAAACGGCGGATGGGAAAGGAAGTGGTTCTCTGCAAAGGGAAAAAAAACAAAAAACATTTGGTTTGAGGCAGGTGAGTGTGGACGGATCTTAAGGCCTAATCAATGTGATTGAACGGGTGTCTGCTCTTAGATCCGGTCTCAGAGGAACGGCCTGTGAAAGTTGATCATAATTATTGATCACGAGGGTGTCTCTTTGAGAAAATAACACAAACCAGGCTGAGAAATGAGTTTAGAGCTCATTTAGTAACGAACAGGTTTAGAGCTTGTAACATTAGCCAATTACACTAAGCTAAGGTTAACACAAAAGGTCGATAAACCATTAGAGAAGAGTCAAGTCGGCCATTTTGTGTTTGGTTAGTTGCTGAATAGATACTAAACCAGAGCCTAAATGCTTTCAGAAGATACTGCACATACCTCAGCTGAAAAATCTAGAATCTCACTAAAAATCACAAAATGTTACCATTAGCTATTTTAGCCTAGCCGCTAATGCCTTTTTTCTCTGACCTTTTAGTGTAAGACTTGATGTCAAAGCAGGTTATAGGCTACATACAGGTTTTACATACTTAATATTCCTACTCTTTGTGTAAAATATCCAAGAAATCATTTGTTTTTTATTACCATTGTGGCTCATAATGTATGTCTTACAAAAACAAGACGATATCCAACACTTGTTAGCCTTAAAAGGATTGATAACATACATCTATTAATGTTTTTTTATCAGATTTTCTAGCCTTGAACACAAAGTAAAGCCTCCAAACTAACAAAGCTAAGTATTAATTTTTCACATACAACCACATTTGTATAATTTATGTTAAGTTTGCTCAATCAATTTTGTAACTAGCTCAGCGTAAAAAGCACTTTCTTGTACATTTTCTGCTAGAAAGTAATCAGATCGCACTTTTGACTCTACAATATCAGTCGGGATGTTTTTTAGGTTTATTGTGTCCGTGGTACGACTTTGCTTGTAATAAATGAGCTGCTCTTTATTATCACTTCATTTAATTCAACGATTGCTCGGAAAAAAATGTGAAGTGAACGGAAAAAGACTGTCACTTCTCCCTGAGCTCACATGTGGCAACTTATCATTTAATTAAAGACTACACTGAGGAGCTTCAATTAGCACATCATCTGCACCAAACGCTCCATTTTTTTTCCTTCCAATGATAGTCAAGCTGCTTTTTAACATTCGACGAGAGCATATTGTATTTATCGCCTCTTCTCGCCATCTGTCTTCGAGCGCCGTTCCTTTCAATCACCTGTTTCCCTCTATCTGCATTTCTAACATACGATCTGTCCTCGTTAGAAGACACTTTCCCATCTTAAGCACGTCTCGCTCCGTCTTCAACCCTCCCTCCTGCCTCTCCGCTGTCTGTGAACGTCTCGTCTGTACGCTCCGCTCCATCTCTCACGCTGCGTTTTATCAAATCGGCGCTGAACTTTTGCTATTCCCTTTGCAATCTCCCTCCTTCGAAAAAGCCACTTTCTTCTTTCGATGAATCGCTTTTGTAGCCCTGAATGAACCCGTACAGTTAAGTGAAGGTTAAATATGTAATAGGAGCTGGTGAAAAAGGATGAAGGAGGTGGATGCAATGCCTCGTCAGATGTGGGTGGCGTCGGGATCTTACAGACCTTTTAGAAGTGACGACGTTGGCTTTGTTCGGCCAATTGTGTAGATTTTAGAAAGGCTAGAGCCCCGAGAAATGTTATTAAGCCTCTCTAAAAAGTCTGTGCCATTTGTAGTTTCATTTACAAATCCATTTTGCTTCCTCAATCGAAGTAAGACTATCCATTTTCACATTTTCAAAACTACGTTTCCTCTTGGTTTAGCCCTGGTTTAGTTGGTTTTCAGTGGAGAAATTTCCCAGTTTGCCTTCCTTCTCTACACTGTACAAACACGTCTCTTGTTGGTAGATGAACTAAGAATAAAATAGCGCTCCTTAGACAGGCTACTTGTCTAATAAAGACAGGAATTAGAAGTGTTCTTTCTTTAAATCCTAGTGACCTCTCTGGACAACACAATAAATAAAGATAAAGGCCAATCACGGCAACAAAAGCAGAAGAATTTTCCATTAATTTATGACGTTTATGTGCAAGTTAAAACCAAAATTAGTCAAGACAACTTGCACTACAATGTATTGGCTGCAGCACTGTTTACCATAAGCTATAGCCCTGCCTTTGTGTTTTTTTAATCTATTTTGTATCTGGGTAATACAGACGTGCATTTTACCTTAATGTACGTTTGGCAGCTTTAGCAAATTATACGTTAATCTCACTGAGCTAGCACAGGTCCAAAAACAGTCAGTGTGTAACTCTGCGTCCTCCATATAGTTTTTTTTTTGTTGTTCTGTCCCTTGTAACGTCCAGTAGCTTATAGCCTTTAACCGGGGTAGCCTTAATGCTCATATAAATAGAGCAACTGAATACTGATCCATTTGTTTGTGTTCTCTACCCACTCACTGACAGCACACACATGTAAAAAGACAGATACAATCCACCAAAATCCTCTTAATAAAGCAGAATTTGTCATTTTTGATGGATAATGCCACCGTCAGCTCCGTACATGATGCCATTTCTCTTCCTTCATAATCACATACAGGTCATTATGCATTTTTCTATCGCAGTGACGCATTTAAAGAGATTAATAAGCATTTCCCGTCACCGTTCCTTTGTATAAGCAAGAAAAAAAACCCTATTTTTGTCCCGATCTGTCGTGTTTGCTTGTCTTGCTAAATGTGTGCTGAAGGCAGGGTTCAGTCCACTGCTGACTGTACAGCGTCAGGACTTTTGTCTTGAAGCGTATAGGAAGGAGAAGTCATTTTGTTTTGCTTTGCTGAGGGAACAGCAGTGACATTTTATAAATCTGAGCTACTGATTTAATCCCCGAGGACACGGTGACTTTTAAGCTTTCGTTTGGTGGCGGCAATTGTCAAAGAAAGGAAATAGTGCAGCTCTGAAGAGTCTGTGAGGATCTATTCGATGAGGACGTGTTCAGCTCTGACATATTACGTGTAAAAGTGGAAAATGTGCTTTTATTACAATGTTTAATACGTATATGAGAAGAGACATGAGTTTAACTGACTTCTGTTTTTAACTTTTTGTGGAAATATGTTTTTACTACATGTGGCTCATGTTTTTGGATCAAGACTTATATCATTAATCGAAATAAGACACTTTCTAAAGAGTTGGACATTTTCTATTCATAGCTCACTGCTTTTCTAGACCGACACTTTTTGTGCAGTGCAGTTTTAAAAGAGGATTGACTTTGTAGATTTGACGACAAAACCACTAGATGTCACTAAATCACACATTACGGCAGAAGTTAGTGCAACCATTGCTCCTTGGGTTTTTTTTTTTAAAGAATCTGGGGTTTAACCAAAGAAAACATAAACCCCTGACTGTCTTTTTAACTTTATTCAAGTATTATTGGACTCTCAGTCAAAGGACAACTGTACTTTTTTATGATCTTTGTTTACGGGACCATGTACTGTTGATATAATCCACCGCTGTCAAATAATTAGTGTTTGAGTTCTGCGTGTTGAATCTATAGAGTATAACTTGTCTATAATTTGTCATTACGACCTGAAAAAACCTACTTATAAACAGAATTATTGAATGCATGTAGTAAAAACAAAAATAGTATTAGCTTGGCAATTTAAGAATCAGCAAATTCCAAGTTGGTGTGTTTTTGGATGGCCTTGTTCAGCATTAATAAAAGAAAAAGACTTGAGAACTGACAGGAGAAATAGTTTGTGTTTCCTTAATAGTGGATTGGTTCAAAAAAAGACAGTTGCATTAGATTTAATAAAAGATCCCATTACGTTTACACTGGATTTAGTGACAAAAGACCCTTTAAAGATATTATCAAAAAATGGAAAAGGTGCATCAAAAATCCCAGTACATCAAGAACACTGAGAATAAAAGGTCTGTGAATGGTATTGGTCAGTAATCTGTAAGTTATTATTAATTATTAAACTCTTTTAACACAAAATGGTGACCAGTTGCTTGCCAAATAGTGAGCCCAACCTTACCTTTAACTGTCCAGCCTCACATCTTAAACTTAAACTGTTTATTACACATGAATAACCCATTTATGAAGATTTTAAAAGGTATTATTATAAAAAAAATGAGGGATTTCAGAAAAAGCAACACTGACCAAACCCATTATTGTGTGTAAGAAATTTAAAAAAAAAGACAATAAGGAAGAATAAAACTGAGACGGACAAAAGAGAGAAGTGTTACAGAGATAAGTACTTACATAACTAGTATAGAACATTCCATTCTGCATCGGGACGCGACAAAAGACAGAGATAGAAGAGAAGAAAAGAGGATGACAACGGTGAAGCATGTGAGAAAGTATGAACGCAGGTGAACGGGTGCAAAAAACAAAACAAAAAACACGACGAGAGCGAAACAACAAGTGATGGGACAAAAGGAAGACGAGTGCATGACGGTGCAAAACAGACAGGAAGGAGGGATTAGACCCAAACCATGGAGAGGGTTGAAGGAAGGAAGAAAAATGAGAGATATTGGAGAAAGAGGAAACAAGAAAGTGCAGGGTTAGTGACAGTTTGTCATCGTCAGCCAGAAAACACAGCCCAGAGATCAGGAGGACGAACTGGAGCAGACAGAGCGTGCACAGGCAGCAGGACGCCCAGAAAATCACATGTTTACTGAAAAGTGGACCGTTATGAGTCAATATGAGCCATAAAAAATGACCGTGCTTAAAAAACACTGACTTTTTGAAGTGTGGTTGTATAAGAAGAAGAGGAAACTAATATTGCTTGGGCAACGGAAGGGCATTTAGTACAATTTTGAAGATTATTTTCATTCATTATTATCATTTATAGTTGTTTGTTGTTTAAAAATGGACTGAATCGAAATACAGAATGGATGCAACAAGAAACTAAGAGTTAGAAACCTTTCCTTGAAACAGTTTTTTACAGACTATGCTTAGGTTCAGATGGCATACAATACCTCCAATATGGTCAAAAATGCTTCACATACTTAGTACATAACGCCGTTTTGGTCCTTTTTGGTTGAATCTAAAATAAATGAGCTTAGATTCTGTTTCAAAACTCCCATTTCCTTCACCCAACCATTTATGATTGATTTAAATAATAAATGGTGTTTTAAATCTGCGCCTCATACAACCACACATTAGAAATCCAAACTAACCTTTTAATGAAAACCATTTTCAGTTTATTACAACTTGGGTTTTCGTAAATCTGAGGTGACATTTTATAGATCTATTCAAACTTGTGCCATGTATTATTGACAGAAATGTAAATTTAAAGAAAGTAAAGTAAAAAATGCCGTCCACAGACCATCCAGGTTGTAATAAACAGTTTTACAGACACCTTTTGGACGCAGGAGGAGACACTCGGTCCAGTTGGGTTCTTACCACATGTGGCACTGGCATCGGCTGAGGGGCCATCGGCGCTGGGCTCCACTGTGTGGTCGACATGGTCTTGTTTTGCCAGTTCTGGCCCCCGGTCAGCTTCTTCTCCCCGGGCTGGTTCCACTGCATCTCAGGCCTGACGGGAAAGTGTCTGATTTATAATAAAACCTCTCGTTTCTGGACATATTTAAAATGAAAAGGCAAAGACAACAAAACACCAGCTCTATTTGGATTAGTCTATTGTTTTAAGGCACATATTGAATTTTAAACAAAAGCAATATTGCACGATAGTAAATGTGCAGCTCTGCAGGCTGCTGCTGAAACAAATGCTTACATAATTTACTGAAAGTGCTTTAAAATGGATGAAAAATGGATGAAACAGACAATCGTCCAATAGGTGCTTTTGGTTTGGTCTGGCTTCATGATTCAGACACTTACTTCTTGGGGGTCCCACCAAACTGCAGATCTAAAACAGAACAGAAACACAAAAAGAGTTCAAAAATACTTGTATTATTTCAGTGGAAGAAGCTGCACAATTTCTAATGCAGACAATAAAACTCATGGTGATTATGCCCTGAGCTGTTTTTGTGTTGTCAGTGTTGAGAGGTTTGAACTCACTGCCCACGAGGTTGGCCAGAGAGGAGTCGAGGTCGTTGGCGAGCAGCTTTCCTCTGGGATGGATGGCCATGGGCGGCGGAGGAGGCGCAGTGTGAGTGGGAATCGTAGGCTTCAACAGGTCTCCGAGAGCATCAAAACCTGCAAATACAACGCAGTTAAATCAGTTCATAAAGATAGCTGTGAAAGTTTCTAATTATGTAAAAATGAGTTGGAGCTGAAAACAGGAAAGTTGAAGTAGAGGACAAGCTTTTATTAATGTTCAATCAGTGAAAAGCCATTTAAACCCGAGTATAATGAGACAACTGAACTTACCACTCTCATTTTTTCCAACTTAAAAAAAATGCTCAGTCACGATTTTAATGAAGTAGAGCCAGAGTCATGTTATTTTCTTTCTGCAGAGCTTTAAAGTGAGCCGTGCTTTTATCTCGAGTCCTTTTAATTGAACTCTCCCTGTTTTTAAACCTCACTCCGTGGTTTTGGTCTTAATTTACAAAAACCTTTGAGAAATGTTCCTTTTAATTGTGTTTGTAAGATACTCGGCTTGTTTGTGTCTGTAATTACTTATTTATTTATGAGTATGACTTGAAACAGCATAACTTCATGGGATGATAGCACATGAACGCAACACAGTCAGAAAACACATTCCTAATGTAACTGTGCCTTTAGATGAGCACCTGAACGCATCATAAGGTACGGCAGACGGAGCATAAACAGACTCTACCTGATTTTTTTTTTTTCTACTTGGGAAAATGGTTTAAACCCCAAATAGTATATTGTAAACAGACTTTATGATGCCATATACTGTTTATTACACACATTTTAATAGATGATAACCTACAACAGGAAAAAAGAGCTCCCATTGGTCCACACAGCTGTCAATTGAAGGTTTAATGGCTGCCAATAAAACAAAAAGTGTATTTTCGGCAGTAAATACGTCTTTTAAAACAGCAAAACAGCTCAAAAAAGAAAAGCATCGATAGAAAAAAAGTCACGTAATGTTTAACGAAGAGGAGATAAATGCCGTCCTGATGCTGAAGTTGGAGCTTTAGTTTACAGCTAAACTTCAGTTTGGTGAAATGTATTAGTATTCTGTGGAGGAAAAAATGTTCCTGTTTTACTTTTTTTTTTTGATAAATGAAAAGTAAGGAGATTGGAGTAGAGTCTGAGACAGGGACAAAAAAGAAATCAGGGAGTAGAGCTTTAAACTTTTAACGTGAAAGACCAAATGAACAAAGAAAGAACTAAGACAGCAGCAGAATAACCAAAAATAAACTCAAAATATGCGTCTTTGCTGGTCTAAAAAGACGTCAGAGTTGCTCTAAACCTCAGTCTTCTTGTTTTTTTTTGTGTCCAGCTCTGGAGAATGCTATATATGCAATCAAATTTATCATGTTTAAAGCACTTAGAGTTTATTTCTGCTCTGTCAAATCAATGTAGACAGACAAAATCCTCCCTTTTTTTCCCATACAGCAGCTGCCGTGTAATTCCTGAGTCAGTAGCCTGCGGCGTTCCCTCTCGATGATTGATTTATCTGCTCCCAGCTGTCATGTACTAGACTCTAACTGTGATTAGTTTTGAACATGCATGTGCTGTACATAGACCGTTAACAGTGTCCTTTGTCAATGAGCGCAAACAACGGAGCAATTTCCAGTTTTAGAGCTTGTTTTAACAACTTCTCTTGTCATTCAGCTAAACAGGGAGCTTTATCAATGCACAGGTTGGAAATATGTAACAGAAAACACCGGGAGTCGGAATTAAAAAGGTGTAAAGTGGCAAGAAATGATAAAAAAAAGTGGTTGAACAAAAGTCAGAAGAGGAGGAGGAGAGGGTAGAAAGTGACTCGCTCTGGGAATAATATTTAGTTAGGAAGCAGAGTGTTGGTGTGACAGTGGTGCTGACACAAGAGATTCAGAAAACACTTTTCCTGCTAACTTAGCAGATGAGAGGAACGAGGAGGGGAGGCATATTTAAAGAGAAAAAAAAGAGAAAAAATGAGCAAAACAGACAGGACGTTTGAAGTAAATGGAGAGGAAATTAAATGAGGACTGATAGATGGAAAGAGGAACCACGTATCGTTTTAATTTCCCTTTTTGTGTCACAGTCGTGTTGTAGTCAAGACTTTGAGACCAGACCATAATGAAAGGGAAGAGATATCTAGAACTAAAATAAAACTGGAAGTAATTCAGTTGTGGTCTGGGCCACTCTTGATTTCAAATGAAGTCTCTTCTTTTTTTGAGACTGAGCCCCCCTCAGACCTTGGATTATAAACTCTTTCTCTGGATAAATGTGTCCAGCTAAACTCGTATCGAAACCTGTTATTTAAGCTAACTTTGCCTCTTCGTATACAAGGCGTTTGATTGGATAAAACAGCACTTTTCTGACTTTTTATTTCTCTAATTCACCAAAACTATTACATTTCTTGCCTTCTCTCTACGTTTTTCAGATGTATCCAGTGCTGGAAGACTTTCTTATACTTTTTTTCCCCCATACTTTCCTTATTCAAGAGCTAATTGAGAACATGTGATTGGGCAGAGCTTGCTATCACTACAAAATTATATTAGGTAATGACAATTTTCCTCAACGCAACATTTTTGATGTGATGTGAGTACTTTGTCATGTTTTCTCCAATGTTTTCTCTGACAACTCTCATTAAAAAATCACATTAGATCTGATCTCTCTGTTCAGACGCAGGACTGAGACCTTCTAGGACTAGGATCAAGCCCAAAAAATACACCAAAAATTGCCTATTTGCACGTGGCTAATTTGCAACACAATTACATATCATATTATTTTATTAACTGTATTTTCTCTTGCAAATATGAGAGCACAATATGTACACATCTCTTTTACAAACTTACTTTGCAGCAAAATTTGAATATTATTAGCCCCACGATCCATAAAGATGCCTTCAATGTGAAGAAAAAGGCAGAAATATCCAGGAATAAAGTCAATATTAAAGCTGCATATAACCTAAAAATAGAATCAATACAATATCGACACGTACAGTATCTATGAGCTCAGGTCTCGGGGCTTTGTGTTGGTTACTGAGGACACGACTACAACAGGGTGAGTGTTTTTTTTTCTTTCTTTCCGTAACACCCACTGAATTATTGGACCCCGGGAAGCAGAAGGAGAGATAAAAGTGAACCAGTCCCAGAGTAGATCACTCACACCAGAGGCCGGCGGAGAACAAGACCGGCTGGAGGAAGGGTAGAAGAGGGATTGTTGTATCGAACGCGGAGGATAATGCTATCAGTGGGAAGCTTAGCCGTTTCATCTGTGGGCTCCGCAGTCGATAGAGTTTAAGATCAACTGGAGCAAAGGAAGTAAATCCATGTCACGGCTGAGAATCAAAACAGGGAGCGCCGTCGGTTACAATGAAACATGACAGAAACGGTGTCCGGTCCAATAAGTAACCAATAGAAGGGATATAGAACAGATAACCCTGAAGAGACTGTATGTGTAGCTGTCGATTGAAATTATTATGCTTAGTTTTAAGATAATTTAGGGATTAATGGGTTTTTGCCAATGATTAAATCGTTTGGTTGTATATTTACGCTGCATTAATCGCTAACATAAACTTTAATGTCAAATATTCTGTTCAGTTGTGGATTTGCACTTTAATTTTTGGTCGTAAATGGGTTTAATTTGTATATTCACTCTGAAATTTTTAAATGTTTTATCAGTAAATGTGTTTTTAAGGAGACAGTTTTGAGCCTCATGAAAATAGTTAGCTTTTTTTTTTTTTAAATCCATTTATTTTACAATAATCAATGTCGATTACACTGCAGTATCGGAGGAGTATGAGTACAAGAGGCTTTGAGTACTGGTATCAATATCTGATTAATGATAATTTTAAGAGTCTATAACTAATTCCACCATTTGTAAAGCTATAATATTTTACCATAAATTCTGGTTGGTTTAAAGAAACACTATGAAACTTTTTGAAAAAATATGGAGCCTGAAAATCATTCAAATAATATTCCTGGGGCTCTACAAAAAAAAAAAAAAAAAAATTAAATCCACTTTGATGGAAGGAAACTAGCCTTTCTTTTAAAAACAAGTGTGGTTGGTTTGACGCATACTCCATGTTACATCAAATATACATTAAAACTTGGATATTTCTTGAATATTTATGAAGATTAAAGGAGTAGCTGTTATCCTCAGAAATCAAACACGACGCAAATGAAAAAGAGCAACAAAAACAGCAAAGATCTAGGAAATATCTCAACAATGGAGCGATAGACTGGAGTTAGGACGCGGGGGAAAGGGGTGAAGAGTGAATTTTGCCGGAGACGGATGGAGATGGAGTGGTAGCAGCAGATGGAGAGGAGCTGCCTGGGTGATTCTTGTCTTTGTGAAGTGTGAACGTACAAACAACAACAACGCACAAGAAATAAACGGATGGAAGGAGAGCGGGGAAATCGCCACAGACGACAAACGAAAAAGGAAGAGCGTAGACAGATGGGACGGAAAAGAAATTAAAAAAAGATACAACCGAAGAGACAGTTACACGCTTAAAAAGACGGACACGCGCCACACACAAAGACGGTTCTCGAGACGCTGCCAGTCGTCCAGATGGTGAATTGGTTTTTTCCCAGTCTCAGTTTAAACAAGAGCTCTATTAATAGGGAAGTTAGCCCGGTCCGAAGCCAAACCCGGGACGAGGCACGAGCCGCCAACTGTTACTGTGACGGGGACGAGAGACCGGCGGAGTTAGAACAGACGAAAAGGTTTGGATTTATACAGCTGAAGGAATTTGACTCCTAATCTCGGTAATCCTGTATTAATCCTCTTGAATTAGGGTTCTCACTCTGCGATAATCCAGTCGTAAATCGTTTTGAACAGCTGGCTGATTAAACTTGGCATATTTTCATTAAGGCTGACTGATGGGCGTCGGCGACAGGATCCAGAGATAAGATCTGAACAGAACGATAATAATAAGCACTTGGAAGTACAACTGATCATGGATGTAAGATTATGACATTTTAAAGGTAATTTCCCAACTTCCCAAGATGTTGGTTAAACTACAAGATCAAAAACGAGACGTTAAATGGAGTTTTGTGTATTTTAAAGTGTTTGCGGCAGATATCTTTGCACATGTTGAAGGAAGTCTGTGCTTTTACTGAGAGTTTGGATGGGACTGTGTGTAAATATGTTGACAGAAATTTGTAAGTTTACAAGAGTCTACACTTCCATCTGGTGTTTTTTTTCCCACCGATGCTTAAATTTTACATCCATTTAAATGCTGCTGCAACATTTAACTGTACCTTTCTTTTTAATCAATTCAATAAAATAATTCAATAAAGCTTTAGACTTAATTCTGAGTAAATAAAATGGTAAAGAAAGAATCATCTGGGCTCAAATCTATGTCCAGATGACCTCTTCAAACCCATTTTCACACAGTCTTGTCCTGATATTGGACATTAAGACCAAACAAAAATGCGAATTGTTCATTTATCTGCAATCTTTGCCTTTACTTTTGAGTCTGGACTTGGTTTAAAGCTGGACTGTTTGGATTTTGGCCTGTTCCCTGGTGTCTATTCCAATTTATTATTTATTAAAAGTCTTGGCATTGATTTGGTCTCCACCTGACGATAAAACACCAAAGAAATGCTGATTTAAATCATTCTGTAACTCTTAATAAAGACAAAAATGTAATAATAGTGTGTTTAATATGTAAAATAATAAAACAGCTACTTTGATCTGTATTGATGATGCATATGAGATCAAGATTCTGAAGTTATAAATGCTGCAATACACACAGACTGGAAAAGAGCCAACAGGCACATCCAAACTCAGCTCCACTTAAGCACAATATAAATGTCATCAACATGATCTAAAGACCCAGCCACACATCACTCTTGGCGATTCTGAGCAGGACAATCGTACGTGACACATCCAAAAGTGACATTTGTGAAAGAAAAACAAAAGAGTCGCGTTCAGACATGCAGCTCCCCAAAGGTACAGTGCAAAAGTAAATGGGACTAAAAGGTTTAGGCCTGAAATCTATGTTTTTAATCCAAAGAAATGCCAACAGTTCTCAGATAATGTGGTTATAAATCACCGTCACTGCAGACAACAAGACTTAAAACAAGCGAGAGCAGAGCGAGGAAAGCGACGAAAGCCCATCCAGCGGCGGAGACGACCACAAGCCGCCGGTTCGAGTCAGAGAGGGTTAGTCAGATGCTGCGGCGTCAGCAAAGCCGAAAGAGGGTTTTAGTTTTAGTCTGGCTCTGTCCGGACAGTCAGACAGAGGCAGGGCTTTACCGGCTGCAGATTGTGGGCCGTTGTTACTGGGTTCTGCCTTATTCCCGAACACAGCATCGAAATCTACAGTCATGGCCGCGGTGGTCTGCTGCAAGGTCTGGCTGTCCAGTCCTGGAGGAGGCAGGAGAGTCAGTGGTGTGCACAATACTTTATTAATACCTTTATTCCATTTCAAACAGCACTGAACCTTTTATTTAACCCTTCCACTCCAATACTTCCTTTCACGTCCTTTCACCGTCATCATTCAGTATCGACTATGAAGTAAAAATGTGTTTATTTGCTGTATCAACTTTATTATGGGGCTGCTGTGTTGGAAAGTTACGTTATTGTGAGATTAAGGGTTATAAATTAAGTGTATAGCTGACATTCATCTGTAAAAACACAATTTGAAGGTCCAGTGAGTTGGCTAACACCTTAAAAGACACATTTTTTGGTGTAAACACTGCACTTTTATTTCAAATTTAAATGTAAAAAGACCCAATATTTACTTTAATTAATTTGATATATGCATATAACACTTATTGAGCCTGTCGCATGTCCTTCTTTAATGTAAATATATCACTAGAAGAAATATATAGAGATATGTCAATAGAAAAATCTCTTTTAGGGCAACAAATGCTTTCCTGCTTTTCAATGCACTCACTCCAATCATGCCACATTAAAGTAAAGAGTGAAGAAGCACTTTTTTCATGAATGCCCTGAATTTCCTTCAGGGTTAGCCCTTAGTTTCAATGATAAAATGTATTGTTTAAGGCCCCAGCAGCAAGTTCAAATTACAATTTCTGTTAAAAACCTGTTAAAATCCAACTAAAACCTGTTTGAAACCAACTTACACTTGTTTGAAACCAACTTAAACCTGTTTAAATCAAACTAAAACCTGTTAAAATCCAACTAAAACCTGTTTGAAACCAACTTAAACCTGTTTAAATTAAACTAAAACCTGTTAATATCCAACTAAAACCTGTTTGAAACCAACTTAAACCGGTTTAAATCAAACTAAAACCTGTTAAAATCCAACTAAAACCTGTTTGAAACCAACTTAAACCTGTTTAAATTAAACTAAAACCTGTTAATATCCAACTAAAACCTGTTTGAAACCAACTTACACTTGTTTGAAACCAACTTAAACCTGTTTAAATCAAACTAAAACCTGTTAAAATCCAACTAAAACCTGTTTGAAACCAACTTAAACCTGTTTAAATTAAACTAAAACCTGTTAATATCCAACTAAAACCTGTTTGAAACCAACTTAAACCTATTTAAATCAAACTAAAACCTGTTAAAATCCAACTGTACTTGTGGAATTAAAGATTGTCCTTTTAGATTTTACTCTGCTCAAATGTGGCCTTCTTTGCTAAATTAATAAAAATCACACTGAATACTTTTTAAGCATTTGTGGCAATCCTTATGTTTGTAAAAAAAGCAACATCAAGGAACCCTGGAAGAGCACATATGACTTTAAAGAATTTAAAGAAAACAGACAGCCATATCTACAGTATTAATGTGATTGTGGTTTAAAAACTTCCTCCAAACTTCTGAAATAATTGTTGTTTAGACGTTCTGATCGCTGATTACAGTCCAAATAATTGCTCAGCTCCAGTTTGAGTGTTTAAGCTCCATATAATATTGGTTTTGGGAGCGCCTTTATCTAAAAACATACATCAGACGTGTTGAAATCATGGTGTGGTAAGGATTTCAACACCCCCAGCTGCACTAATCCTATTACTTAAGGAACATGGACGTGACAGTGTTCGCTGCGCCGTATTGTTGTTGCTTAGTAACTTGGGATTCGGAGCAGGCTTCTGGGAACGTCGTGCTTTCACGGAGGAGCTAAGCCCGAGCAAAGAAAATACACTGATACACCTTTTGTTTTTTTGTCTTCATCCCCGTCGAGGATTACACGGAGAAGGCTGAGACTGACGGTGGCTGCCTTCGCGGCGTCCCCAGAATGAGAATACACGGCTAAATTTACTCAAAAGTGAGGCGGCAAATCAGAATGGCTTTTATTAAAGGTATTGTACGGATTACGGCTAACATTCCAGGAAAAATGATAAAGATAAATCCATTTATACCTGCAATAGTTAAAAAAAAAAAAGACGTTTTCTTGACGGTTTAGGCCATAATTTTCATACCACTTTTATTGATGTGTAGTAATTACCTCAAATGATTATGACTTCTCGTTTCTGTTTCAGTTTAAACTCAACTCCACAAACTACAGTAGCCTCAGAGGGTCAAAACTGAAATGTCCAAAGTGCTCATGAAAATCTGAAAGTCCTAGTTACAAACAAAATACACACCAATATTTACAGATGTTGGAAAATATAAAGAGGTACTGTTGTCTATATACTATAAATAAAATAAAAAAAATATATAAATAAAACGGAATAAAATAATAAACAATTAAATAAAATGTAATTTAAAAAATGTGTTTATTATAAATCATTTTTGCACCACAAAATTCAGGAAGATTGTTACTTGGTTTATTTCAAATATTTTAAATTTCCTTATGATACTGACTTGGCAGATAATAAATTTCTGGCTTATTAAAAAAAATCTAATCAAATAAAGGTAAAAAAAATAAAAATAATTAAAATTAATAATAATTAAAAAATAAAATAATAATAATAATAATAATAATAATAATAATAATAATAATAATAATAATAATAATAATAATAATAATAATAATAATGACTTGGTGGGTTTCAATTTCGACCTAAAATTCAATGTTTTTTCTTCAAAATCTTGAGTTCCTTTGTTTAAGGTTTTTCACTGCAGCCAAACCAGTTTTCCTAATACAGACTTCAAACTCCATAGTATTTCTTTGTGGTTGTTGAGTGAGATAAATGCTAAATGAAAAACCTGGAGAGGATAAAGTACAAATATTCACTGAAAGTTAGTTGAAAAATCTCCATACTGCTTTAATCCTCTGCTTTGCTCGAGGGAAGTAAACAGAGATTTGAAATGTTGCTGCCACATGGATGAGCCAGGTTTCTTCATTTAAAAACACAGAATTTTAAAGTACATCTACATATTACCAAAAGTTCACCGTTTGCTGCAGGATCCGTCTGTTGTTTGTGATTTGTCTTTGAAAAAACGGCTCCAAAGTAAACAACCTACTGACATTAATAAGTGACCACAATGAACACTAAATCTAACCATACTAGGGTTCCTACTCTTTGAAGAATACTTTCCAGGACTTATAAGTGATTATTTACAGTTTGATGCTAAGGAAGTAAAGTAAAACAATAACGATATATGCTCATAGCTCGATTAAACCTTCACAGTTGGATTTCACGCCTTGTTTACAGCACGAGAGAGAATTAAAGTACTTTATCCACTTGTCTAATGCTGCATTAAGGTGTCGTTAGTATTTCACAGCATTAAGCCTTCGTTATAAAAGAGAAAAGAAGCTAAACCTGTTAAACCTGACTCGTTCGTGGCATTAAAAGCCAATATACTCCAACGATTTTCTCATTAATCATCGAGACATTAATAAACATCAACGGTAAGGCACAGATTTAGGAGTTACACACAACAAACTCGGAATAACGTGTTCATTACTCAGCAACCGCTCTGTCGGAAAGCACCTGAACACATCATAAGCTACGGTAGACTCGCTTGTTCTTCTAAAACTTTTGAAACATGAAAAAAAAAAAAGCAAAATAACAAACAAACAGGAGAGTGACTGAACTTAAAGATAAACACACCTCATCGTCATGCTCATTTCTTAATCTCGTTAACCTATTTTAAATAAAAAGCAGTATTTTGGTACGTTTGTTTGCCTGGCGCCCATTTTTATCGTGGCTCCGAGCCAGATTATGACAAATAAATGACTAAAGGGATGAGCAAAAACAAGTGAAGGCTACGGCTATTAAGCTCCTTCTGCTAACAGTAAACAACACAGCAGCCAACACATTGAGTCAAACTTATGTCCATCTGTGAGATAAAGTTTTTTGCCGCCTCGAACGTGTCTTATCTAGTGTTTAAACTTGCACACTCATAAATGATTGGAAGATAAAGCTGCGTGTTACAGCAGAGGGCTTGTATCTTTTTGATGACACCGCTCATTTCTTGTAAAAGGGCTTATTTTTCCCACTTTTTAAGGACACGTGTTCAATTGCTTTCATTTTATTACACGGCGACACTGTCCTGTACCTTAATTGGTTCTCTGTGGACTTACCTGCTTAAATAAAGGTAAAATAAAGCCCTGTGAAACTACACTCACTAAATCCTGACTCAACTTTATGCCTGGCTGTTTTCACGACACTTTATTCCATGCTCCAACATTTCCCAGGCTTCGTTGGGGATCCACCGCACGGCTCTCGGACTCGCGTGACATGGCTCAGCATTTTTTCTGCCGCCGCCACATTTTCCAATCCGACAAACAGGAAAACGAGGAAGCAGAGGCCGCTCGGATCTCACTCGACATTTTTCCTTGTTTATTGAGCCCCTCAAAGCACAAACCGTGTGTCGAGGATTTATTAGGACATAATACCGTAGTCGTTTACGGCGCTGTGTGTGTAAGTGAACTGGACTAGGTCTGCTTTCTTCTGCAGAGAAATGAATGGTTTTATGGTTATGGGCTGAAATGTATCGATCATAACTATAGTCGGGTACAGACGTGCAATAAAGGTCAACTGTTTTGATTTGTTTTGGGTTTGTGTTGCATTTAAGGTCCACTGGAATAGGTTTACAGGCTTTAGTTTAGATCAAATTTGAGAAAAATCCTCTACACATGTTTTTCTTTAAGGCACCTTCCCTTAAAAGTCTTTCTTCTTGGTCAGATGTTTGTAACTCCTGCTGAACTGAGACCTTGGGTATTCTTAAAAGTTGTCTTCTCCTTATTACTCAGTATTTTCGAAATGTTAAGCACCTTTGGGAAACTAAATAACACGAGTCAGAGCGATGCGAAAGTTGGACACATATTCGAACCAAAATGGCCGACATCCTGTTGCGATTAAGTTGGGGCAATATTAGGATTTTCTAAAGTTCTTGAGATGTTCTATGTTTGTGCCAAGTTTAGTTTTTCTACATTGACTTAACATTGATCCAACGTAGTTTGATTTTCCAGGGTTTGCCACTGAGCCATTTTGCGAACATTATGTAAATTATGGAGGATTTGTGGTCTCCTTTTACACTCAGGCCCTAAATATTGTGTGCGGTTGCTTAAAACCTAAAGTGTTTTTTACTATTCTTCTAAAATGACATTCTCCTCCACATTTAAATGAAGTGCTAGACTTATAGTAAAGGTTTAGCTTGGTTTAGTGGCTCAGGTAAACTCAAAAGAGTGATTTAAGCAGAAATAAATTGAGAAATAAATTGTATAGATCAAAAACTGCCATTTACTAGAATTGAGAAGCGAGAATATTCCATTGTATTTGTGCAAGTGGCTAGAGGTATTGCAGTAGAAGAAGGCTGCTTTCAGTTTATCGCCAGCTTTCTAAAGTATAAATTCAGAGAGAGCATGAATATGACACAAACAAGACACACTTCATTCGAGCCTTTCCGAACGGCTCCAGTAGAAACAAGCCGTTAGAGTACGGGCTGGTGTGTTTGTAACCTACCTCCCCAGGCACTGTTGGCGGTGGAGATGGACGGAGTGCTCTGAACAGCGGGGATGAAGGGCGGCTGAAGATCAAACAGGTCGCTGTTCAGATTGGGCACACTGCAGAGCAAAGGAGAGAAAACACAGGGAGAAGAAAATGAAACGAAAGAGGTTGGAGCGGGGACAGACGGCGAAGGAGCACGAGACAATAATGGATTAGAAATTGGAGGAAGAGGATGAAGATAAAAGCAAGGAGAGGGGATCGAACAGAGGACAAAAAGCCAAGAGTTTTACAGCGAGGCAAAGACAACAAGTGAATAAGAGAAAGATTGAGAGAGACAGCAGCGGGAGACACAAAAGACAGATGGGAAAAGGGGCATTAATATTTAATCAATTGAGCATAAATAGCTAAAGCCGCCACTAAAAATGTTCATTTGTCACAGATAGAGATTAATCTTGTGCCTCTAAAGGGCAGTAAAAACTTCCCCGGCGCAGTAAAACCGAACAGTGAGGAGCAGAAAGAGGAGTGTAAATTGTGTGGGGATTATTAAGAGTAAATAGTGTGAGTCGATTACAGCTGGAGTCAGTCAGCGCCGCCTCTGATAAACGCCACTCCGGTTAAACATCCATCTGTATCCATTTAATAAGATTTCAGACACAATTCTGGAAGTTATTATTTACTGTTGTTGCTTGTACAAATGGCTGACTCCAGATCTCACAGCCATTTCAACATTGTTTGGTCTTGCTGCTCATTTGTCGTATTATCTTTATTTACAAATCTGTCTGTTTTTAGTAACAATTTCACTAAAGAAAAATCACAGTGGCTTTGTATTTTTGCATTAGCTTCATTTTGTTTCTTTCCAAGTGATACATATTGGTTAAGCACCATTTTTATCTCCTGCGTAAATTAAACGTCGAGTCTTTAGTGCTGTTAGCTTAGCCGTAACAAGTTAGATCGATTTATGAGTCACTAAAACAAGCACTAAACAGGGAGACGAGTTGTAAAAAGCTTTATGGGAAATGTAGTCTTAAACACAGACCAAGTTAGAAGGACAAAAGAGACATGAGAAGTTGCTTTTAGCCTGTTATCTGTAGCCTTTAGCCTGCTAGCTTGAACTGCTGCTATGCTAACTGTAACTTGTTGATACGGCTAAAATATAGTTGTGAGTCTAAGTTAAAGGTTTTGGGGTTTTTTTTGTTTTTTTTTTGGTTTAAAGTGGTCCAAGTTTAATTTTATTTCAAAGTAAACCACAGTAGTTACGGTACTGTTGAGTTTGCGGCTAAAACCAACAAATTAGCCACTACATTAGCTAGAAGTCACTGCTAATGCATGATAAAAATGATGTATTTTGCTCAAGGAAACTAAAAAACAATACACTACAATAAAATTTTGCTTCTGTTTCTTTTCCCTAAAGATAGCTGAGTCCACAATAATCCGTTTAATTTAAAATGCATCACTTTTTATTTAGCGAAGAAAAAATGATTTGCCGAAAAATCTGTTCTTTTAAAACAATGGTTATTTAATTGTTTTATATCAACTCAAAAAGCCGTTTAAAACCACGACCTTTTCAGAACACGATCAAGTACATTATAGACACACATGTTCCCATTGAAGCTACAGCCTTAGGTTGAATGTAATTGACATTTATGTGTAAAAAACATGGCATATGAATGAAGTGACAAAAGCCTGTGGACGGTTGTTTTGAAGTTTGCTGCAGTGATTATTATTTGTTCAAATGGGACACTTGGTCTGTTCAAAACTGGGACATATCCGTGTGTTTACAGATATTTGTTGGGACATGGGACAGGGATTGTGAAAGTGGGACAGTCCCCATTAAATAAATTGACTTGTTTTGTTTATATTTTCTTGTTGCTAACGCGGAAAGAAACATTTTACATGAAATTTGTGAAATATATAATATGTTTGGCATCAAATTGTTGAGGGAGTGTATACGGTGCATACATTTTTAACTTGAACTGCTTGGATTTTGTTTCCCTTTTCTTTTTTTTTTCTTTTTTTATCTCTTCAAAAGCAAGTTTTACACCACTTTGAGCATTGTTTTCAAAGCACAATACCTTTTGAAAATGAAATTGCATTAGTATCTCATGAAATAGCTCTGAACTGTCATGTTTTAGGGGTGAATATTGTCGGCCTGCACCTGTTTGTGGACAGCGTGGAGGTGAACAACTCTGGGGTGTGTGCGATGTGGTTGTTGTTGGCGCTGCCTATCGACACGCTGCTGGGGGACGCCGACGGAGGGGTCTGCATGCTGATCTCCTTCAAGCGCTGGTCCTGGAAGACACACACACACAAAAAACAGAGATTCATTATCAGCGGTGTCCAAAAGTACACAAAAAAAGACCAAGTATGTTTCGGGATTCATAGGAACCAATTGTAAACAGTGATTTCCCGTGAGACGAGAACAAGGAGTTATGTTTCCAGTAAATGACGGGAAATTACAAACACATGTTCTCGAAAGACAATACATGTAAATACAGATGTTTAAACTCTGTTGTATCTACACAAACAGATCATTATCAGCGAAGCCAAAATCCATTCACAGTTTGTTGTAATGCTTCCAAAAGCCGTGGTAACACAACAGTATAATTACAGACAATAGGGTTTACGTGCTTTTACATTTGTAGTGTCTATTCTGAGATGAGAATCAAACCAAAGAGCAGCTTTTTCTTTATTATTTTCAACATTTTCAACGTTTTTTGCATGATGCAGTTTGTCATTGCTTTCTATTGAGTCTTTGTCCGTGTCAAAATCTCCATAATAAATATTCCTTTCACAATTTTGAGCCATTCTTCGTGCACCACTGGTTTTCGTCTGCAATATTTTTGTGATGGCCCTTTCCCAGCCTGCCAAGACCGTATTTAATCAATGTCTGTCATCTTTAAACACAGTGTTTCACAGCTAAGTATCCCGCCAATTGTCGAGCTTGACCCCAAATTGTGCAATTTCAGAACAAAGCCAAAACACATGTAAGTAGTCTACATTTATATAAAAACAAACACAATTTATGAAGGTCACTGTGATCAAGAAACAACCAAGAAAATCCAGGTTAATTCATACCTACAATAAAAAGAGCGTCTGGTACATCTGGAAACACTGAAATATTCCATTTAAGCTTAAAAATGTGATACCTTCAAAGACCGTAGAGATTTTACAACATGTTCCCTTCAATCATCCATAGGCCTACTAGCAAATAAAGTCAGAATAATGAGCTCTGCATAAAACACAGTGGTTGGTTTGAATGAGTAAACCTTTGTATGTAACAGAACTCCTATAACAAAAGGTAAAAAAGGCTGAGGGTAAGTTGTTCAAGGTTTGATGTTGCTGCCATTTTCACACTTCTGTCAAACTAATGAACCTGAGGCTTAGGCCAAGGTCGGTGTTGGAGCGGATTTAAAATGTTTGTAGAGACTTTTCTAAGAACTGGTTTTCACTTCCAGAGAACTGTGAGTAATAAGTAATTGGGCATTTTTACATTGCCTACACATGCTCTTTTTCTTTTGTTATGAACAGAAACCTCTCGAATTTCATTAAATTGGGAATTCAAGGTTTATTGCCATTTGTACAGTTTTTATACAAATAGTCTTATTGTCTAAGTTTCCATGATAATTGTAAGCAGGCCAATGGCAAATACAAACTAAAATTGCAAATGTTTTAATATTTTTTGGTTGTTATTGTTATATATATAAAAAAGCGAAATCATCTCCTTTTATGTCAGTCCTTTCACTTTATTTGAGCTTGATTTGTCAAAAAATATACATTCTACAGCACATAATACTCTCATACTCATAATCCTCTCTTTATATACTCATTTATTGCCAATTTAAATATCTGAAAATACTGAGATTATAAAAGGTTGGCACACAATCTCAATCTTTCAATTTTAATGATGTTTTTTTAATGACATTGTCCCATCTTCAAGTCTATTGGTCAGAACGGACCAGAAGAAACATGTCTGCTCTATGGGTGGAACTAAAACCAGAACCAGATGATTATTTTGAGCCAATGAGCAGCTTTTTGTAAAAATCAAGGACAGCCATGACTGATTTGGGAATTGGAAAGGTTATGCTAAATGATTTGAGCTTTTGAGTGATCAATAATGTCAAAAAAATAAAAGTTTCCAGGATTTTGAAGAGTTGCAGCCCTTGAGCTAAGTGGCCCACTCTAGAGGACAGTTTATTTGTTAAATTAGCCGTCTGAAAGTAGCCATTATCTCTCTATCTATACATCTATACATTTGATCAACAGTGACTCCACCTGAGCTTTGTGTTTAAACCCAAATCTATTGTGAAAAGTCTATACACATTTACAATCGAAGCCTCCAATCGCCTTCGGGAAACAAACCCCCTGATCCCACATCAACGTCGCAGCACTTTGAAGACGCTTCTGGGCCTAGAATTTCATTTTCGTCACAAGTTTTTAAAAAATATACTGCTTTGGGGTTGGTTTTATGCAACTCAGACGCAATAGCTCTTTATTAAGCTGCAATGAATGATGTATAACGAGCAATTTAAACCTAAAAGCAGAAAATACCCAAGAAAACCATATTATTTGTATGTATTTCATTCAACTTCTCTGCATTGTATCATTTGTAACTTCACTAAACTGAATCACTTACTGTCTGATCATGTAATGTTCACGTTATAGTCGATCTACTCTTCTTTGTATATCTTCTCCATTTCCCACCGGCTCCTATTACACTTTGCTTTTGAAATGCCCCAATTTCAACACAGTAGTGCGTCGTCCAGTGGGAGCATGTAGCGGGGAATAAAAGTTTGTTTTCTCTTTTAAATTCACAAGACGGACCGCACGAAGAGCGCGGAAGCAATTTACAACACGACTGAGGTGTGGAGTTTTAGCTCGGATGCCCACAAAGGAAATGGTAATGCAGTCAGAGCGTTTGTAATGGTCGACACACGGACACACAGGTATTTAATTCAGACGTGAACGCACGCTTAGGTTTTACTTTCAAAGCACTGGTGTAAGAAATAAAGATGAATGCAAGGCCGCGTCAGTAAATAAGATTCATTTTAAGGGTCAAAGACATTGTGGGTTGGCCAGGCTTTTATAAATCGAACAATAACTGACTGATTACACAAAAGTAAATAAGTCAATCTGCTCCATTGTGTTTCTCCAGTGTCATTCTGTTCTTTTTTAGTGTTGTTTGGTTCAGTTTTAGCAAGTCCTTTATAGACTCCAAATGAATACATACAATTCATTTACACATTCATTTCATTTTTTCATTATGTTTTTTTTATCTATATTGGTGGATTGTAGTTCTTGAGACTTGTCTTCCTAATCTTAAAACCACTTTTTATCAGTCTAGTGTTGGTCTTGGACAGAAAGATCTTGGGATTTTCAATCAAGATCGGCTCTTAGTCATGATTCATTTATTTGTGCACGTGATTAGGTCAAATAAAACGAATTAAAAACATTTTATTCTATTCTTTTATGCATTTGATGTTGTCTTGGCACACAGACATTTATCATAACTTAGTCCAAGTTAGTATGGTAAAAACAAATATATTATCATCTACTATTGTTAACAAAATCAAATTACGGTCCATATGGAGAGTCTCAGTGTCCCGATTTGGCCCGTAGACCTTGCATTTGACTGAGATTTTGAACTTTGAGCAGATTATACAGTGAGTCTCCCGCTGCAGCAGCCCCTTCATTTGTATTCGGACGGTGTAGCGCCGACAAATGGGAACTGCTGTTATTGTCTGGCCCCAGCTGGACAGTAGCAGTGTGTGTTGTACGTACGTGTTAATCCCATATGGACGCCAGAGCGGCCCGACAGCTGGACTCCGGTATTTGGACGACCCCCGTGACCCCGACGGCTCCCTCGCACCATTTTTTATTTATTTATTTTTTTTCTCTGTTATGTTCTCGCTGGCTTCTTCTTTCGAACTAAACCCAAAGGTAATCAGTGGACCTTGGCAGAAACGGGGCAAACAAGGGCACAGAGTAAACAGCGAACTAAAATCCAATCAACTGCACACACAAACAGACGGGAACAGACTGGCAGGACCGGGTCTAATCTACAGGATGTACACAGGCTTCATAAAAGTACAGATAAAGCTAACCCAGACGATGCTACTTTAACAAATTATGAAGGGTAAATAATGGGAAGAGTGGCCAATCAAACGTGACCCATATTCTTGGAGGTCTTTGGGATATTTTTGACGCCATGTTGCTTTTATGACGCTAGAAGACACTATTTTTAGGAAAAAGATGAGAATGCTATTTGCTAACAAAGGCAGAATCAGTGTAAGTCATTATAAATGCTCCGGTTCAATACAGACACTAACTACAAATGCAACAGAGCAGCTAATCCTCAATTTAATCAGTTAAGCTTTGAAAAAAAACAAGCTATCTTTAAAAGTAGCATCAAGCAGTACAATATCAATCACACCGTCCGTGCCGTGTGAGCCACTGTTTGTCATAAGATGGTAAAATGTCTTTTGGTTTGGTACACACCCAGTCCAAAACTATTTTTACAAACAAAATACAGCAGCTTCTGAGTCATGAACATGTTCAAACTAGCCACGGCTAAAGATAACAACAATACGGTACAAACAAACCAAAGATTAAATTGTTAAAACCAAGCACAAGTGCCATAAAACATTTTCCTGTATTTGTGATGCATGAATAGTATTTCCTATGTTAAATCTGAAGGTCATTGGCAAACTCCAAATAAAAACTAGAATGCACCCATAAAGCATTTTTTCTATATGTATTAAATGTGTTATTTTTTAAAAACAGGACATTTTAAAATGACAAGACAGTGACAAGATAATTCAACTTTAAGTGGACATTGAAATGTAAAAGAAAAGAAAACATTCCTACTTTTTTCTCTCTCCTTTTATAACTATTGTCACATCACTCAGATTTCTCACTTTGACTTTGCCCCTGAATGCACCACTTTGAGTGACATTTGTCGGCGTCTGTCAACAACAAAGCATTTAACAGCTTTTGTCTGAAAGATGTGCATTTGTTAATGTTGTCATTAGATGTTGAAATGTTGTGTTTTTGTAGGTTTATGTGGTGTTCATTGTGTTTGATTAAGAGTCCCAAGCAAGAATTTAGTGGTATCATAGCTATAAATATAAAATACAGTCAACGGGTGTCTGCTATATGTCCAACTGACCTATTTCTAAAAGATTATTGTGAGAATTACATGTGATTTTATGCTATTTGTGTCTATTTTAGGCTGCTTTTTTACAACAAAGGGACTACTGATGAAAATTAGCTTAATTCAGCTAACTCGGATACATTTACATTGCTTAATGTTGATTAATATACACTGTCCCTTTTCAAATAAATAAAGTAAAAAAAATAAACTATTTAATAGCTGTAACAGTGAATATCCTTAAATTTGCGCTGTATATTGTGTTATATGTTTATTTAGCAGATGTTGCTAATCACAATCGATAAATTATTATTTGCCTACAACAAGCCTTCACCTGTGTGTTAACAGATATCCAATCTTTCCAATCTTTAGTCCAGCCAGCACACATTTTGTCATTTTATTATCCACTGTCCCGCTACTTGAAGCTAAACGGTGCAGTATTGCCTTAACATTAACAATCATGGACTTGAACCTTTTTAGCAGCTCTTATCTTTTGAATTGAGTCTTACACTTCCACAGAAACCTTCAACATATGTTAAACTCGCAGCGGAATTCAAACTGTGTCAGAAAAACATGTTATTGACCGGTATTTTCCTTGAAGTGAGCCCTCCGAGGTCCGGTTCATCCGTCTGAAGAGTGCTTCACATGCAAACATCCTCTCGCTCCGAGCCTCTCTCTACGTAGCTCCACTGCTCTTACTCAATTACAGTTGGCTGTGAGGCAGAACTACTCCCAAGGACTGGTGCGAGAAATGTCAACGACTTTTACACTTGACTCTTTCCTATTGCCGGATTTGGCCGCCGAGACTCCCGGACTTTATCCTCAGCGGGAGTTCAACAATTTGACAAACAGCGATCGTTGCCAGGCAGTCTATCAGTCGTCCTTGGCAACAACACATCGAGCCCGATTCCTAAATGAAAGCACTTCTTCTTCTTTTTTTTTTTTTTTTTGCAGTAAGAGTGGTCGTCTGTGCTGTTTTTTAAGGCTCGAGTGTTTTGCAGTTTTTAGAAGTGGCTCGGTTTATTCCCTTTGTGAGAGCCGTCACAGCGGGAGAGCAGATCAAGGCCGGTGGCGGCAGATGCACAACATTTTCAACCCATTTATTGGATCTGATATGTCCCTATTTTTCCACATTTTAAGAGAAAAGACAGCAATGCTTCTTCATATTTCTTTATCAGCAGATGAAGTAATACATTTAATTTCATGCTTGACCTTTTGACGGTGCTACATGTGTTTTTGAGGGTAGTTCATTAAAGGATTTCTCCATTTACAGTCAGCAACCTCATCCAACAGGGAACTAAAAGTGTACCAAGGCTCTTATTAAAGTGTTCTTGTCAAAACTGTTCTGAGAAGACTGTAAAGGGTGTGTTCAGACTCACAGTGACTGGTTTGGTAAAAACAAACTCGTGCGGTTGCTGTGTTTGTCCGAATGCTGTCATACATGTGCACAGATCCTGTAAATCCAATGAAATCTGGTGCGCTTTATTTGAAATGTGAGCACCACACAAACCAAAGATATGTAATCAGAACAAAAACAGGAAGAACTTGGCGAGATGGGACCGGAAAATCACACTTGATAAACAAACAGAGTCAAAACAAAGCACGATGAGGAGGTTTTACGCCGGTCCGATCAGATTCGGCACAAACATTCTCTCCTGAAAGCACCGTCAAGTCTGTCTCTTACAAAAGGAACAGGTTGCTTTGTCATTTAGCCCAGTGTTAAAATGCTATTGTGATTGCTAAATGGACCAAGAACTAAAAGAAACCACTGTAAGCACCTTTAGCGACTGGGACCAACTATAACGCACCAATAAAGCATTTTTTCTACATGTATTAAATGACTTATTCATTTAAAAAACATCAACATTCATTTTACAGCACATTTAAAAATGACAAAACAATGACAAGACTGTTAAACTTTTATCTCATTGTTTTATAAAAATGTAAAGCTTCACTGTCATTCGATTTATTTCCAGGGTTTTACGTAGCTTTTATGTCAATGCTCTTGTCTGTTTTTAATGCAAAAGCCAATACTTCCTAAAAAATTCCACTTTTTTCCACTTTTCGTCAAGTTTATTTAAAGTATTATGAGGCACTTGTGCGTTTAAAAGCAATGTGACTGTTCTTAGCTGCTTAATTAGTTTAGGATACAAGAGTCAGAACAGAAACTTGGCAAATTAATACCTGCTAAATTACTGCAAAAAAATAGTTGCAGGGAGCCTCACAGAAAAAAAGACATTTATCGTTTTAGTATTCGAGGCAGAATCAGTGACATTAGACTGATTTGCATGAGTAAATATCAAAACATGCTGGAGAAATACAACCAGCTAAAGCCTAACACTTCCTCTTAATCCGACCTCCTGCCTCTAATCTGAGTTCAAATCGTCTGGAGCGATCGTACCTTGAGCGCCTGGAGTCGGGCCTGCTCCTCTTCTAAGGCCTGCTGCTTCTCCTTCTCGTCCATCCGGCTGAAGGACATCCCGGTCGACGACAGGGACGAGACGGCGCTGGACAGAGTGGACGCCCTGCAACGCACCGATGTAATTTAATACTGTAATTTACTTTGCGCGGCCACAAGCGGCATATTAATGGGACCTATCAATTCTGTGGGTTTGTAGCGTGTCACGGGAAGAAAAAATGAAAGGCTGGAGTAATATCATCGAGGTTGAGAGTCACAAAAGAAATCAGGATCAGTTTCTTTGTTAGATGAGTCCTAATACTGTTTTTAGTTCAAAAGAAAAAGTACTAAAACTCAGACCTTTGTTACTATGGAAACACAGACAAAGTTAACAAAAAAGTAAAGTAAAAAAATAAATAAATAAATGGAGGGCACCTTGGTGGCTCGTCAAATAAAGGCAAAAAAACAAAAAAGAGAGAAAAACTTCTAGTTAGTGTCAACTTTTTGCTTTGAAATACAACTTTTATTTAAAAAAGTTAACACAGTGTGGTCTTGAGACCCCGTTCAAACCTGGAATTAAAATGCGTTCCGAGTGGATTATAAGTAATGTCAGTGAGAATGCTAACACTGAATGAGCTCACACTAACACAAAAACAAAAAAAACAATAAAGGAACAGAGTAAGTTGGGTAGTTTCAAGGTATAAAAGTTAATCTATAAATTTTTGTTAGCATTATTTTCGCTAGCATTATTTTCGCCAGGGTTTATTATCATATAGAGCAAGGAAGCAAGGTCCAACGACATATCTCCAAGAAAAAAAAATTAGTCCCACGTCTGAGAAGTTTAATAAATCTAAACTAATCTGAGCATAAAGTGAGAACAGATTGTATGAAGCTGTTTGGAAAAAGTCAGTCATAACAACAAGGGTTTTACTTGAATGTAATGTGCAAACTGAATTTAATTTACAGTCTAAGTTCTTGTGGTAGTGTGATTTTAACCAATTTAAAGTGTATTATTTTGCAGGGTGTGAGGTCTGAGCTCATGCGGATACAACAGACACATTAACGTCAACGAGCCAATGTTTCTAATTTATTAGCTCTGAACACAAGCGGTCACACAAGGTCACATGGGTGCACATAGAGCCGAGCGGGAATAAAACAGCTAGAGCAATCAACATAAACGTTAACCCCGGGTCTGAACAGGTCCCGACACAGCCTCGACAGCTCCAGATAAGATTTATGGACCAACCTGGTGTCTGCGTTGAGTTCCTTGGTCTTCTTGCCCTCGAGCGAGGCCAGGTGCTGCTCTAAAGCCTCCAGGAGACTACTGGGGGCCTGGGATACACATTACAAAAGAGAAGCTACGTGAGAGATGGATGGAAGTTTGAAGTCAAGTTTTTGGAGAATGATTCAGTGAGTCTCAAAGGTCCAAACAGACTGAACAGCACAAACACAAAACCTAAAGTTAGTCAGGTCTCAGAGGAAGACTCCAGGAAAAGCCAAAGTAACATGCAGCTAACACTCAGAGGAGAGGAACAAAGTGTGGAAAAAACAAAGCACAAGGGAAGCAATGGAGGGAAAAAGAGAGGTCGCAACACTTTTTATCCTGACTTCACACAAAAACGTGATAATTTATGTGTGGTTTTATTTTATACTTTGATTCAGTGGGTGTTTTTTTGCCTCTTTGTTTTGTTTATTGTGAGGTCCTGTCAGAATTATACCAATAGTGTGATGGCAAACCTATTACCTCAACACCGTTTTTACTAAATCTTGGCTTAATAACAGCTCCAGCAGGGATAGAGATAATTCTGAAATCTTTTTTAATTAGCTGACCAGGAAAACACAGAGGGGCAGGAGGCTTTTGTCGTAAAATGACACAGTAGCAGCAGTTTTTAGTGCGAGCTGTAGTGTTTAGAAGTTTAGCTAATGTTGCTATAAAACAGTTTCAACATGACACTTACTGTAGACATTTATGCTAACTGTGCACTAAACATAGGTGTGTCAGGTAGCTAATCATTGATGCTAAAGCTTGGATTATTTACATCTGGATGTGGATATATACATCTAACACTAACAGATTGTAACATAATTGACATAACATTGGTTTTTGAAACACAAAAACACCATATTTTCAAATTGCTGTTCTACTTGTTGTGTGTTGCCAGCAGCCAATTCCTTCTTCTCTTTCACTGACGACTGCGTTTTCATTTGTTTTGTTTAAATAATTGGCCTAAATGCAAAAAATAAAGACTCAAAATATGTTGTCATGTAAATCTTTGTGCATGTCGCTTTGTTTTCTGATGATTCTGTTCAAACAGGAAGCAGTTCTTTGGGGCTGTACATAGTGTGACATCTGCACTGTGCCCTCTAGTGGAGCGGTGGAGTAATGCTGGAGTACATTTAGGTAAGTATGGGAACGACTGCTTTTAAAGACACTAACAGATGGCTTAATATCAAGTATGATTGGCTTTAATGGACTGTTCCTGATGCAGCAAATGTTTGACTTGTGCAATAAATAATCTGTAGGTTTCACTTATCACTTGCCTTTTTAATTTACTGTAAGTTATCTTATTGTTACTCAAAGCAAACTGAAAATATGTCTTAAAAGTATCTTATTATCGCTCTAAGCTTGTAAAAGTGTCTTGTTAAAGTCCTAAAAGGAACATGAGGCAAAAAGTGAAAAGCATTTGCAGCTCACGGAAATAGTTTTCCTTCTGGTGGTTGAGAAAAGAGAAAAAGGAAATTCTTCCACTGAGAAAATATGAAAACGTCATGTCTGCGTCTCCGTCCACAAGAATGTGAAGTGCGCTGCTGGTATGGCTGCGCTCTCGCACACATTTGGGAGTGTTTTGGCTCGTGAGGTTTCTGTGGCCGGACAGAGCCAGGCGTCTTGCCAAACTGTTGCCTGGCTCTTGAAGAAACAGTAGCTTTCAAAGGTTTTTTTTGTTAGCCGTCAGCAGATTTGAGCGGGTGAAAAGAGAAACCAGTCAATATTAGCTTTGAAGCACAAATACAGCTCAGCGGGAGGTCCCATTGTGTAGTTTTCTCATGTCTTGTAAATGCACCTTATCTAACATTGAAAGGGAGAAAAGAAAAGCAAGAGACTCCCCCCTTTTTCTCCTTTGTCATGTTTGAGTTTTTGTAATAATTACACGGTAAATGGAGGGTCACTCGCTGTTAAACTACCGCATGTTGAAGCGTGATGCGGTGCATGACAAATACGTTATAAACAACATCTAAAAATCGGGGAAAAAAGGGTGGAATTTGAATGAGCGAATGTGGAGTCGGCGCAGGGATTCTTTCATGCAGATGAAGACAGAGAGGTGCAGGGCGAAGCCTCATTGTCTATTCATGAGGTTTCGTGGCCTTTCGCTGGTTGTGTTCAGTCTGTGTAAGTCTGTCGGCGAGCTCCGAGCGGGGCCACCTGAGGCCGACACACAGTGAACCGGGGCCAAGTTCTGCACATACACGGATTTTTTTATGAATTGTGTTTCGACAAAATATATCAGTTCCAGACACAGCTACGAGTGTTTAAAGGAGTCCGCCAGGCCTCTAGGTGGCGATAGAAGACATGGCACCAACTGGAGGGTTACATGCTGGTTTATGGAAGGGATCTATTCAGCTTTCATGGTAAAGCTGGAGGTGATAAGATATAATTTGTACAGATTTGAAGATCAGTGTTAAGCTACAGGTCTAAATAAATTGGATTAATGAGATGACAGGACATAATAGGCTACAGGTCAAAGGTTATACAAGTCTTTGTTAGATCATAAGTTGATATTGGTTCATAGATTTATTTATTTTTTAATTATTTTTTCTATATTATGTCTTTTAGGTTCTCAATATCTCCCTTTTACACAGATAAATGTCCCTCGTTTTTAATTTGTCACCGAAATCCACTTTCCACAAACCCTTTCTCTAAACATCTTACAAACTACATGGATATTCTAGCAGAATATGTTTTTGGCACGTGCTCAATCCCACTGTCGAGTTGAACCTCAGCACTTTTAAAATTAAGATTAATGTTACTTTAATGTGTGTAGCTTGTCTGCGGTGGCCTGTCTGTCTGGAGTCACATTAAATACGTGATGTATGTACATTTCCAAGTCAAACTAACCTTAGTTCAACCACAGAATTGGAAACCTATTAGAAAAAAAACTGGATGCTACTCTTGTATGCTAAAAAGTTGAAAAGAAGGCATCTGGTCTTGTAACTCTTGTTTAGAAACTGCCAATAACACAGAATCTACCTATGTCCATCCGTCATATTGAGCTTTACATAAAACATAAGGGTTTAGTTGATGTTTGAGGCCAGTAAACATACAACGGAGCCGCTAACCGCCATCAGATTTGCCAAATGTAAATGGTTCCTTGTACTTTACATTTCAGCTGCAATTTATAGCTGTCAATCTGGTCATTTTAGAAGAAAAAAAAGAAGATGGGGCTAAGGTAACGACAGGAAGTGACCTCATATTCCAGCCATGACACTGTCCATTGTTATATACAGGCTATGATTTCAATGATTACTGCTATTTTCATGTCTATAATGTACAGCCATCATATTATTAATGTTATTTTCAAGTGAAGTCAATCAAAAGCTGATTATACGAAGCTCAAAGTCCAAAGTGAGCTGCGATGGATAAAAAAAATCCTTCTTTATGCACGTCTACATCTGTTCGGTTTACAAAAATATCCGTATGTGCGTAAAGACTTGGCCTGAGTGGACAGAGAAGAGAAGGAGCATGCTCTTTGTGTTCATGCAGGAGAGTAGCACGTTGTTAAAAAATAAAAAAAAAAGGAGGGGAAGCCATACAGTAAGCCACCCACCACCTACAATGTAAGTTCCTTTTGTTTTCTGCGACAGCGAAAGGAAAAAAAAGAGAAATGTGTTTAACAAATCTACAGTTTAACCATGACTCTGACACCCACACAGTTAAAACTTCACACTGCGTAATGATTTTTTTTTACTAATGCACCACCAAGGTTACATTCCAGCGAGGCAGTAAAACATTACAGGTTGTTGGCTGGTCGTGTGTGGGATTTTTTTTTTTTTTTTAATGCTTGTAATGCTGTCTCGAGGCAAAGAGCAGCGCAGTTTCCAACCTTTTCAACGCCACTGAGCAGCAAAGTATGTGCAGAGAGAGGAAGCTATAAACCTAATGATTATTTTCATTGTCTGAACGTTGTTATTCTGCTTCAGCGCGTCGTGACCGGAGCGGAAGCAGAAGCAGAAGCAGAAGCAGCAGCAGCGATGTAGTGAATTAAAAATGACACGAGGTACATTTACATGCTCTCCAATATTCCACTGTTATTAGGAATATGACAGTAGGTTACATTTAGTCCGCGTCATTAAATACAGTGTGAATATTGTAAAGTAGGTCGTATTCGAGGTAATGATTTGTCCAATTAAGGGAATGAAAACAGCAGATTTGGAAAATACAGTAGATTTTTAGCCATTTTTAGACAGTTTGCAAGATAAATCTTAATCTGATTGGTATTGTAATTAAACAACCTATTATACCTTCTAGTTTCACCATCTCAAGTGCCTGTATAATTACTTTGTTCTAAAGTTTGCGCAATTTAAACAGGAAAAAAGCGATATTTTATGCAGTTTAATCACCTAATATCATGTTGGAATAAGAATCATCTGTAAAAAAAAAACTTAATATGTCAACTACACTTTTTAATTATAAATTTTTTTAAAATTATTAACAATAAACAGAGGCTTTGGCCAATCAAAGCTCGCTACCATAAAAGGAGCGCTCCCATTGGTTAACACTGATGTCAATAAGGAAGTAATGGCTGGTGATAAAACAGAGAAAGTGTAGATTCATCACTGAATACATCTTTTTACAAAAAAACAGCACAAAAAACATAAGCAAAAGAGTAGCAACGTAAAACGGAGATAAATACTGTCAATTCAATCACGTAATAATTAACGAGGAGGAGATAATTGCAGTTTTGACGCTGAAGTCAGACCTCAAAGTTTAGGGTAAGCTCTAAACTTCATTTTGGTGAAATTTATTAGTATTTTGTGCAGGAAAAATGGTCTGGTTTGACTTTTTAATAAAAGAAAAGCAGGAGAGGTCCCTCTGCTGCTGTTGGGATCAGGGACGGAAAAAAGAAAATCAGGTAAAGCCACTTTAATTCAGGCAATCTAGCAGCGTGGCTCAACGATTAATGCAGCAAAAACTATTTATCGACGCTAACAATACAGTCTGACCTCATATGTTGTGTAAAAGTCTTTTAATATGTCTTAAAACTAGAAATATCCCTCAGACCTTTGTGATGAAACTAGAGATCCTTGCTGAAATCGAAAGCTTTGTAAGAGCTTTAGAACATGTATGGGGCACAAAAGGCAACACTTGATGTAAATATTTAGAGTATATATGCGAAAAATGATTAATTTTCCACCTCACATTGACATACTGGGGAACAACTCCATTAACAGTTCGTTATACGTCAAAGATGATGATGCTTCTGTTCACTTTTTGAATGTTGTAAGTAAATCCATGGAGACAATTCACTGCAAAACTTTATAATTCAGGGAAAAATCTGACTATTTAGGTCATGTAAACAGAAACTGAGATGCCTGAAGGATGAGTAAATATTAGTTGAGTTCATTTGGATAAACATAAAGCTTCAAAACCACCCTAAATGAAAGTGACGTCTGTCCTTGTAACAGTGCTTTCCTGTGGAGGTAAATGACGTCTGTAGATCCAAAGTCCCTCAGTTTAAATAGAGCTGATGAAACCTGTGTTAGGGGCATCATCCTTAATTAGCATTTAGAGGAAAAAGGCAGAGGAAGCAGAATCAATCAAGACCAGAGAGAGCTGCCGGGACTCAAAACAATTAGATCAAGTCAGACAAGCTCACAAGAAAACTAGTGACGAAGAGAGAGGGGTGAACTATGACGGTGAATTAGTGCCACATTAAAAGGAACAGAATCCAGATATTAACAGGAAGAGACATAAACCTGAAATAGTTTTAGTAGTATGAAGTAAAAAGTAATGGTTCAATAATGGAAATAAGTCTGTCACTATTCCTGGAGCAGTACAAGATGGATTTTAGTGAGAATCCACTCTGACTTTTGGCTCAAAAATCGACGTTAAAAGTAAAATAGTGTTGTTTTTTTCTTTTTACTTGTGAAACTTAGATACTTTTAGTTCATATAAAAGGTCAGGGAAATTCTCAAAGACGAACGTTAAAGCCTGGCGGAGCATTTTCCTCCAGTTTTAATTCCTTTAGATTAACAAAAAACATCAATGTGCAGTGGTTTTATCAGATTTTGTGATGTCACTAAATCCCCTATTACTACCCAAAAGATAGAGTGCAATATTAGATACATAAATAGTAATTAGGAGTACTCTTTTGGCGAGTTTTCTTGTTGTAGCTGGATATTCATATAGGTTATATATAAAATGTGTTTTTAATGGGTTTTCGGCACCATTTTAACCTGTTATTTGTAGAAAAATGACAGGTCCTAAAAAATAAAGTAATTTAAATGTAATGTTTTGCTAAATTGTGTGGTAATTGGATGTAGGTAAAACTTGAACCAAAGTGAAAATAAAATATGAACAGTAAGTCGTATAATCTTGTAATATTTGGATTATTTAGTTTAATGTGGCCCTAATAATCCACTGTAGTAAAGAAACAGGAAAATGCAGAGGTGACACGGGATAGATGCACGAGAGAAGCTATGAAACCACATGTATGTTTCAACAGAGAGAAAACACAAGTCCAAAAGAAAGACAAAAGTGGATTGTGAGATGTACACTGACCTGTGAGAGATCTGGGATGTCTCCCTGATCTATTCCAACTTGCTGTCGTCAAAAACAAACAAAATAAAAAAATAAAAATAAAAAAAAAAGGAGGAGGAGGAGGAGAGGAAGGTGGGATAAAATGGAGAAACAAAGAATTGCAGGGTCCATTACTTCATGCAGTGGCAGTGTTAACATAAACAACAACAGAAATAAACATGAAAACCTCTGGACGTCTGGAGTCGGGATTGGCCATCACAGTGATATAATGATAATGACGCATGTCCAATGAGGAGGAGAGGTGGCTGATGGGTAATGAGTGACGTAAAACATTTAAAAAGGGACGACTAAAGCCATTTAAAGTTTAGACGTACATTTGTCTGGACTTATCTGGACAAACACAAAGGACATTTAAGGCTTTCTATGTAATCATTTTGAGCCTTTAATCTAAACAGCTGCATTTACTTTTATAATTAACATTTAAGATTAAGATTTTGGTTTAAATTTGGATAAAAGGTTTGGTTGAAAATAAAGTTCTGCATAAAAGGCACGAGAAATGTCACTTTTCTTTTGTAAACAGCTCAGAAAGGAGAAATTTTAAAAAGTTTTAGCTCAGAAATATACTTTTTGGTGGAGATTTGTCACAGAGGAAAATGTTTAATGTAAAAAAACTAAAAAATAGCTTACTTCACCTTTAATCCTTGCGGTAAAAAGGGAAAGGCTCATTATCGGTTAATACACAGTTTAATTTTTGCACAATGGGGCACTTTTGTTTTAAATTGAACGTCCAAAAAATAATTATCCCGGGAGCTCATCAAAACACAATTATAAAAGACAAAGGAATTAGATTGGGACCATTTATTTTACTGTGCTTTGGTGGAGAACATGAACCACCAGCGTTAGGGGAAACTACAATGGGCCATTTTCACTGTTTCAAGTCTGTTGGAATGAAAAAAAAAAAAAAAGGGGGGAACAAAGAGGGATGATCGGTGGGCGCTGGGCAGAGGAGAGCCCTCGAGTATCCATCTTTGTCAGGAGGAAGCTGGAAGAGCACAGGCTGGAGCTGGAGCAAAGGGAGCGGGGAGCTAACACAGCGCCTAACCACATCCTCCATCTTTGGGTTATTTTGGGTCTGGATCCTGGATGTGACCGTCTGAGCTGAGAATATGGGGCAGTGAGGGTCTGACTGGGGTTTCTGTTACAGTAAAGGAGAGTATAGCTGCCCTTATGCGATATACACTGAGCTTAAAACACGTTCAGTTCACAGTAATGTTGTTTTTGTGTTTTTATAAGGCTGCATCCACACTAATGAACTGTCACTTGATTTTACAAATGCTTTAAAACTTAGCTGGAGATCCCTCAGGAAAAGATTTAGTTTGAGCAGATGATTTTTATTTAATTTTTATTTAATATGAAAAAGAAAACTACAATATGATAACTTCTTCCCTAATTTTTCCCTTTTGTCTTGTTTATTCTTAATTTTTAATCTGCATTTTTATCTATAAGTTACACTTTATTTTTTTCCGTACATTTATTTATTTTGGAAGATTTGTATTTTTATTTATTAAAATACTGCAAGAAAAAGAAAGAAAAAAGTTTTTGTTTTTTTTTGTTTTTTTTTTGCCTTAAGTCATAAAGCTGTATGTATGTTTTAGGAAAATCTAAAAAAATGTATGTATGAGAAGTAACCCCATCAAAAATAACTCATTGTTTATGGATTTTTTGCAGCTATAGATCGACACAAAAGCAACTTTTTTTTATAAATTACAATACATTCATATATGACAAAAAAAAAACCCGATTAATTTTGTGTCATTCTAACTCAATTATAACTTTAACTAATAGATGTTCTGTTACATTTGCAGGTTTATCCCTTTTTTACAGAGTCTGTTGTGCAGTGTGACTCCAAGCTAACTTTATGCTATAACTTCAATGTGCATTAGTGTGGATGTAGCCTGTATCTAATCCCTGAAGTGTCTATAACTGCGTACTTTCCTCTGTTTTTTTCGTGAGTGAACAAACCTCTGCCACTTTGAGGAACTCCGACAGCTTCGTCATCCTGTACAGAAACTTCTTGTAGATGTCCAGCGCGTCTTTACACTGGTTCTTTTTCATGTCGAAATATTTCTCTAAAGAAACAAGAGAGAAATCAACGTAAGAAAAAGAACATTTAGAAGAAAAAAAGGACAAATAATTAAAGTATTGTCAAAACCTTTGCAACAAAAATGCCTAACGTTGGTTATAAAATGTTGCAAAATGCGATATATTTATTAAAAAAATAACTGTAATGCTTTTTAGAGAAAGAAAATGAAAGAAATAGGTCTTGAACTGTAAAACTGTCAAACTACAAGAGGCTGTTTTAAGAATGTAGTCACAAAATAGTTGGTAGCTGTGCTCAAAATCTTAAGTAAAAGTATTGTTGCGTTAAATAATATTTCTCAAATGCAAGTAAAAGTAGTTACTGTGGTGAAAGTAGCAAAGTATGCAGTAAAACGACTGAAGAACTGAGTAACTTTTGATTTTTTTTGGCCAAAAAACTCGAGCAACATGTACTTCTACTACCTCTAAGACTTCTATATTTTGAAGTATGAAAGAAAAGCAAATAAAAACAGCGGGGAAAAAGGACTGCGGGTGAAAATAAGTGAAGAAACTGGGCCGAGATTGTGTTGAGATGAACAGAAGCGCTCGACACGACAGCTCGTCAAATCCTCCCGTGCTGCCGTTATAAGCCTTCTGTGAGCACATATGTTATCGCCGCTGCTGCTTCTTCCAGATCGAAGCTGTCAGAGCGTCCTCAAAACAACCTGTAGTTATATTTTCACCTCCTTTCGACGCCGAAGATTGAGATTTAAATGAAGCGGGTTGTGTTTATCCAGACGGCGAGCGGGAAGATGTGTTTGTGTTTTACCCAAAAGGTTGATGACCCCTTCGTTGTAGGCAGCGAACAGCCGTATGGAGTCTTTGAAGAGCAACATGAAGGCCGAGTTTATCACGCCGTTGGTCAGCTCGTTAGGGTTGGCCTGGAAAAAAAAACAGACAGGTAAAAAGGAGATATCCCCGACACGTTTTTAAACTGAGATTTCACTCCCTTCAATATCTATAAACTGTTTTTTTCATCTCGAACAGGAGCACATTCTTCCTTTGGTATGAAGTAAACACATCGTATCACACCGAGCAGCTGTCAAATTGGTTTTGGAACGATACCGGCGAAAACATCTGGGTAAAAAGTAATAAACAGGAACAAAAATGGAACAAACTGCTAAAAGTTAATAATGTAACGCAATTATAACGGATGGAATGGAGCTAAATGACAATATAAAGGAACAAAATGAAACTGGAACAAGACTAAAAGGAAAAAAACAGCAAACATTTACCTTGTTTTTAATAAATGTAAGTAACTTAACATACTAACTTATAATCTGCAATGTCAACAGTAAAAAAGAATAAATAAAGGAGCTTTTAAATGGACCAAAGAGCAACAGAATTAGGTTAAAAAGAGACAAAATCAAGATTAAAAATAACTAACCGCACAAATTCACCAAGATTGAAATCATAACTTAACATAGAAAGATAAAATTACCAAAGTTATCAGTAAAAATGACAAAGTAGTGTCTTTAACGTTGATGAAAAGACAGTAAAAGGAAAAAATGGGGCCAAGAAGTGACAAAAATCACACTAAAAATAGACAAACAGCACAAATTCATCAAGTTTTGAATGTAATGGATCATAAATTAACCTGCAGACTGACAATTTGAGATGCTATTGGTAAAAAAAGAACAACTAAAGCAATGGCAAATTAGTAAAAAGAGACAAAATAAATCTAAAAGGAAACAAACTGTAAATACAAAGCTGTAAATCTGCTTCTGACCATCTACAGCTCACATTTCAGAGAGAACTGATCCTGTTGACGCAGACTCGTTTTAGTATCATCAGTGAAATGATTATCTTTAACCAAATTTCTTCATTATAATTTATATATAATGTTATTTTGATCATGGTTTTGTGTCCTTTTAAGAATAATGTGCTGTTTTCTTCCTCGTGATGTTTTTAAAAGCAGTATTTCTACTCATTAAATGCCAGTGGACTACCGCATTTTCATTTTTTTTGTACTTATTTTTTTAACTTGACCCAAATAAAACCCATTTCTGGGCTTGGAACCACTGCACTAGACAATTGTTTTCCATTTTAACAGAAAATCAGGACACTTAGTGGATTTCTTTCTGTTTTGTTGCTCACTTAAACAAAATGGGACACAATGTTTACTGAGACTAAAGAAATTCCAACAAATAACCTAAAAAACAGCTTTTCTACTGTTTTCTTTTGCTTCTACACATCTTTAAAAGTGTATTCAAACTTTCCCTGTTTTCCCTGGACACAGCTGAACCCCGAAACACACACACACCGCTGAAAAACCGCCATCCATTCATTTTTAACCGTCTTCGAAGCTCGCCGGCCCAAACCACAATGCACCCATCAATTTCTCCAAATCCCCACCCAATCCCTCTTTTCTCTGTTCTGTACAAACACAGTCTTATGCTAAACTCTAAAACGTGTAATATATTTCTCCCCGCTTCGATAAAGAGGCACTATCACAATGAAATCTGGGCTGTTTCCATTTACATTTTGATGCTTCTCTGACAAGCCGTGCACAAGGGCACACCTCGTACCTGGAAATCCAACAGAGCGTCCAGCTGGTTCTGAATGATGGGCAGCGTCTTGATTAGCTTCTCCGTGTTCATGGTGCGCATCACGCCGTCGATTCTGCTCAAAGACGAAACAGAAAAAACACATCTGCGGCAGGCGTGTATTTAGGGATACCCACATTAAAATGCAAATGAGAACGCTACAGAGAAATTATAGGAATACAAGCTAATTTCGCATACCGAGGTTTTCTCAGAAATGCTAAATTTTCACAGCTTCACCAGGCAAAACATTTCTCTGATGCATAATGAGCTCCCAAAAAATCAACATGACAAAAGGTTCAGTGTCGTCCCACAACAGCTGGACTTTGTGAATTTAAATGGCTTTCCAAACACAACCAGCTAAAATGAATCAGCCTTCGAGAAAAAACCCAGCAGGGCCACAATGTCGGCGAATGCATTTGAAATGAGCTTTGTTCGAAAAAAAAAAAAAGAAGCACAATTCAAGGACATACTCCGGGATTTTTTTGTGGGATTACTCATTTTTCAAGATTTTGATCATTTGAACGAGTTTGTTGACACTGACTTGAACAGGACAGTTTTACCTGTTCGTATTCATGAATGTAAACTTATGTTAACTTTAATGGAAACATATCCTGGTTTCACAAAATGCTTTACCGTGTTATGTTGTGCTATGCTATAATATACTATACTATACAACACAATACAACACAACACTAGACTACTACACCACACTACTGTATAATATACCAACCTGTACAAACCATACTATACTGCACTATACTACTATAATATAATATACTACACTGTACAAACCAGACTATACTACACTACACTACTTTGATATAATATATTACACTGTACAAACCTATACTATACTATACTACTTTAATATAATATACTACACTGTAAAAACCATACTATACTACACTATTCTACTTTAATATAATATAACACCCTGTACAAACCATACTATACTACACTATACTACTTTAATATAACATACTACACTGTACAACACCACACTACTATACACAACGCTATACTACACTACATCACGCTATAGTATACTACTATGCAAAATTATACTACACTGTACAACACTTTACTGCACCACACTATTACTCTATACTATGCTTTACAACACTGCACTATACAACACTATACTACACTATAGTACACCACACTATACTGCACTACACTACTACACAACACTATATTACAAAACACTATACAACACTACTATATTACACTAAACAACATTATTCTATTCTACACTATGCTGCAGTAAAATATATTGATTTGTTAAATGTTTTTGTTAAATCAATGTCCTATTTGAGCGTAAAAATAAGTTTTAGGAGGTACTAACTACTATCAAAATTCTCTGTAATTTGCCAGTATATATTTAATGTCAAGGCTCATGTTTTGAAAGTAAAAATTTTCACTCCTTGGTCTTTCAAATATCCCACTTGCCTTTCCGTAAACTCAAATAAAAAGCCTGGAGTATTGGCAGAGACATTTTATTCCTCTTTACTGTAGACTATGGAGGCTGTAAATTGCCATCAAAATAAGACATGTTGAAAAGGTAAAACATCTCTCGCTCGGAGCCAAAAGCTGAAGCCCAAGTCTCGTCGAGCGTGTCACGAAAAGTGCAGTGATTCATTTGAAGTGCGACCCTCTCTTACCCCCGCTTCATCTTTGTGAAATCCACCGCCACGAGTCTGTAGGACATGGCCTTCTCGTTCAGGTAACGGCTGTATCGTCTGATGAAAGTCGACATGTCGTAACCTGGGGACGGGACAGAAAGAGGAAGGAAGTCAATCTAGTGCAGAGAGGAGTATCAGGCAGAAATAAAAAATATGAAGTCAAGGGTAAAAACTATCCAATAATGGAACCTTATATTCACTATATATTGTAAATTTGATGTTTTCACAATATCAACAAACTACATTAAAGTCAAAAAGTCAAAATCTTCCAGTTAGAGCCTTAAATAAAACTAAAAAACTAATAATAATTTGAGTTTCCATGAACTCAGAAAAACAAAAATACACTTCTCTAAGGCACAGTTTATGGAGTGAAAACACAGATGGAATATCAACTTAATGGGTTAATTGTATGAAGAATTCATTTGGTGTCTTTTTTTTGTTTTAAATAATAATAAAAACTAAAGTTGTGAGCCAAAAAAGTCATGGTTTAGTCCTGATTCAGTTGACTTTTTATTTTGATTTAGCCTGCTTTGTAACAGTGTCTAAATTAATGATTAAGTTCATATAATTAGCATCTTCAAAGTGCAAACAAGCTATTTTAGTTGCTATATTATTGGAGTATTTTCATAATTTAGCCAATCAGAAAAGAGCATTTAGCCAGATTATGGGACAAAATACAGAACCATATTTAAAAAAGCTGTAAAAAAGGCTAATCTTACTAATAATACCTCTACATTACGCTTTAAGCTTTCCATTACGGGGTAAATGATTTTATTTATTGTGTTTTTGTTTACCTTGCAGAGCTCCTTTGTCCAAGAAGTTGTTGAGGTTGAACAGAGTGTTTCTGGAGGCCAGGTACTGGATGAAACGCTGAAACGACAACAGAACAGAAATGAAACTCAGGCTCGTGATGTGATTTTACTGCGACAAACAAACACAATAAAAATAGATAATAGTTTCTGAGAATTATGACAGCGGCAATGGTCAATAATGAACTGCTTTCAAAGATAGAACTGTCCTGAAAGGCAGCTGTTTAATAAAAGTAATGTTGAACAAAGCGTTTTTATAAAAAGCCATTTGCTGACTATAGCTCTATTTTTTTATGGAAACATCAGACATAAGTTATAGAACATACATGATATAATTCTGTGGAAGTACATTAATAAAAATCTCTTGAAAACTGGTGAAATGAACCGTAATGGTCCACGTATGACAGATGGCGATAGACCGCGCTCATTAGGCCGCGGCTAATAATGAAGAACGATGTGATTTCACACAGACATGAAGTTCCCACTCGATTAAAATGCGATGCAGTTTCCTCGGCCATGACTCAAACACTTAATCCCGCGAGATGCTTTATGGCCCCCAAATGATTAATCCATACTTTTATGCTCCGAGAACCGTGAAGGCGGGAAATGGACTTTTTGCTTTTATCGCCATGAGGTTAAAGGTCATCTGGGAACAGGGAAAGTGTTTTTGGAAGATACTTGGAGAGTTTATGCAAGATTGTTGATGGAATTAAATGAAGCTCGGTACTTTCTGTAACCATCTATTTATGTTGCTGACAAATTAATAAAGTTTGTAGAGATTCAGGTCATATTCCAAATAAAAGGTTAAGAAGGCATCTGGAAAAAAGTGTTTAAAGGTAGAAGACTTGATGAATTCTACTCTAAAAATACTACGTCCAGGTGCCTTCTTCTCAACCTTTTATTGAAATTAATGAATAGTTTTAGTTGTACAGTGATTATTTCAAAGATTATATTTTATTATTATTGTTATTATTGTTATTATTATTATATTAAGACTATTTTACCCATTGTAGTTTGAGCCAAGCTTCACTGTTAGCAAAGCCAGTAGCAGCAGTTGCTAATGTTAGCATTGGTTTGTGTTACAATAAAATTTCAGCTAGCATGCTAAGTGGTATTTATTATGAAGTTGACAACTCCACCAAATGTACGCTGAGTTAAGGCTGCACAATATATCGCAAATGTGTAATTATCAGCAATATATATATATATCACAATATATGTATCGCAAAGAATGACTAGTATTGCATTATTCTTTCATGTGATGGACATTTTCTCTTTGCCTCAAAATCATTGTCCAAACAGAGAATCAAATCAAAATGTGGTACGCCAAAATAAAAAAGTCCTGGTTCATTCTTACATCTATCAATTTCACATTTTTTGCAAAATCCAACAGAGCATTCATATTTTTATCGCAATACTCAAAATAGTAATAATAATAGTTGTGTTTTAATATTTCATTCTTTTAGCACTGCTGTTACTTACATACTTTTTATACTAGCACTGCTGTTACTTACATACTTTTTATACTTAAGTGTTGTAATGTGCTCTTTTTTTTTTATAATATTTTCTCCAATTTGATTTGTCGTGTCTTGTATTGACACAATCCACATTTCATTTCTTCAGTCTTTGGAAAGATTTAGTGAAGATGACAACAAAAACTAGTCTGATTTTGAGTGAAGGTGTGATTAAAGGGAACAGCAGTAAAATGAGAAGTGAGTGATGAAATAGTTTAGCTACACATCATCACAGTCGTTGATGTTGAGTCAGCAATAAAGCTTATCCTGTCCATCTGGTTTACAACAATCTGAAAATCCATTTCCTGGTATCCTGCTCCTTTTATCCAATCAGAGAAGAGAACTCACTGAATAGGTTGTTTTGTGCTGTGTTCAGGTGAAAACTAGCAGCAGGAACAGATCTGTATTTGACTCTACAGTAGTTAGCTCAGTAGGTTAGGTTTGTTGTCATTAGTTGATTTAAATGCACTTAATTATGACGTGATGCCTCCAAAAACTGATATCTCAGAGGGGCCAAAATCTAAATTTACATCTTACATTTAACTTTGCTGTAATAACTAAGCCTATAACCATAAGAGACTGACAGTGAAACCACCAATCACAGCCGTCCCACCGACTGATCCAAACTAATAATCCCTTTTTCGCTCGAGGACTATGAGTCAGATTTAAATGAACAAACCTGACGCGCTGTAACCTCCCCTCGGGCAACTCCCGGTTAAAAATGAACTCTCCTCTTGCATTCATTCATTAGGACTCCTCAGACTGAGTGTTGAGGGAGGACAAAAAAAAACAGCGAGGGAAAGCGTCAGGAAAAAAATTAATTAACCTTTGGGAAGACGTCGAAGACTGGCAGCGGGCTATAATGAATTATTACATAACAAACCCTCGAAAATGTTAATGAGATCAAATCTTTAACTTCTTTGCGGAAAATGATGAATCGCCTCGTCCGTATCCTCATGGCATTTCTGTGTTTATACCGTGTGATATTTAAAAAATGTACAGCCACCAGTGCCTTGTTTGTTTTGGCAGATCCTGTTATTACCTGTTTTAAAAAACAAATATCAGCTGTGTTTTTTCCTTCAATTGAAATGGACACCTTTTAAATTTCTCAAAAACCTGACGGCGGTGTCTTTTTTTGACAGTTCAAGATCGTTAGCTGTAAAAATAAATGAGCTCTTTTCACCTACGGCGCCCGCAGTGACCCCTGAAGCTCTGATTATTCTGCTACAACAATCTGACCGAGGGATGGTTAATAAGTAAAGCTGTTCTCATCTTTAATTTAACAGTGGAGCGGCTTTCGACAAAACAAAAGATCTCCAAAAGAAAATGAAGGATTTACGCTTCAGTCAAGACAAATACAACCACAGAAAATTTCAAAAACCCTTACACCTCTGTATTCTGTGCAATAGGAAATCATAAAAGTAAAATAAACAAACAAACAAAAAAACAAACATAAAATAGAGGTTGACCAAGTAACTGACTAAGGACTAAACATAACCCTGGTTCTCTGAGGTGTCTCCAAAAATGTGAAGAGTTGAGTTTTTGGATAAAGCTAGTGGCAAAGTTTCAGAATTTACTTCCAGACTATAGACCACGCCTTTCTACAGCCTGTGAGCACCTACGGTAGCCCTGCAGGGACATATCTTTGATTTGACCAAACCCAATGGGAATAAAATGATGAGATCACTTTAGACATTCAGAAAGAAATGCAAGTGCCCTAATGAGAGTTGTCCATTGTTTAAATTTTTTTTTTCCCAAAGCTGCTAGGATGGGCTCCAGTCACCCACAAATCTTCTTGTAAACAGTCCAGTGTTTGATTAATGTCTTTTCACATGTTTTGATGCAAACTTCCTGGAGTCTTCCAATCAGCTGGTGTTACACAGGTTTTGTTGTCCAGCCTGGAGCAGTACGACAAATGTGTGACCTCTTTCGGACCTCTCAGGTGTGACAGCATGTACGCCCCCTGGTGCTGGTTTACTGTCATTTGGCTCATTTACGAATCTTGGTCACCTCTTTAGTTTTAACGACTCTGATAAGATTCATCACGTGACTTTTTTGAAAAAGAACGCAGAAAGTTAGCATTGAAACATGTCAAGGCTTGATCCCAAAACATCATTTGTCTGTTTATAACTAATTACAAATTGCAGTATGACAATTTAGTTTATATTTCCAAAACTACAATTACAAATGGGGTAACATTTCCAGTGATTATAAAGTGAGGTTTCTCTTTTTCTGAGGTTTCTCTTTTTCCCCAGCTGGGTTTTTTGAGTTTTTCCTGATGGAGGGTCTAAGGACAGGAGATGTTGTCTTGTTCTGCTGTTCTGTTTCCATTTTACTGTCTGTTTTGTGAAGCCCTTTGAGGCAATTGTTGTTGTGATACTGGGCTGTACAAATAAAAGATTGAAAAAATAAATTGAAAAAAACTGAATAAAGTTAGTCTAAGTTTTAAAAGCTAAAATCTGTTTCCCTTTAAACACTACTGTGCTCTGCAGCAGCCAGACGGCCTCTGTTTCCTCGATGCTCATAAATTAATGAGCGCTTCTATTGTTGCCAAGTTAAATCACCAGAGATTCAAGCCTAGACTTAAATCACTCAGGAGTGAACAGACTTGGCTTGAACTCAGGCTGAAAGAGTTGACCCAAACGTGTCCCTCCTGGGCCTCTGTAGTCGTCGAGTTCAGTGCAATAAACCCCGTCTAACGTCTGCTTTGGCGAAGACGGGCCCGAGGCGTTTTAAGGTTAAAGCCGTCTCTGTCCAACTGCCTTAAAATGATCTGAGACTTGCCCGTTTGCCAAATCCCGGAGCTGGAAGAGGACCAGTGTTTACCGACCGAACGGACCGTGGTGTGTGTGTGTGTGTGTGTGTGTGAAATACGCTCGCGGGCATGCGTATTGGATCGGGCCGCTCTGACACGTTTCCAAGCCTCTGGGACTGTTTAAAAAGAATTTGATTTAGTTCTTTTTAGTGTGTGGTTTAATGTGTGTCGATGCCGTTTGAACAAAATACAGTTTACCCAATCAGTCCGAGAGCATGAGTCGACAAAATGTAAATATTGATACAGTGAGAAAGCTATTGTTTTCATTATTAATTAATCTGAGCTGATCTGGCAGCGTTTTAATGTGGAAATGGCCGGCAGCCTGATTTGTGTTATTTTATTCAACAGTTTTTGTTTATTCAGATGAAAACGTCAGATGTTCAAATGTAATGAATATCAATGAGTAAAGCCTTGACGTGTTTGCCAATAAATAAGACTAAAAAATGTATCAAAAAACAGAGTACATTTATCACCTAATTTAGATTTTGTCAGGTCTTTTAAAACAGACCTGTGAGGAATGTATTTATAATAAACGTATACCTTTGGAGAAGCAGAGGAGTAAGTAAAGAAATGGGATGTGGTGACATTTTAGGACTTTGGCAAAAGATTTTATTGGAAAAAGAAGTTTTTTTCAGCAGGTGAAGTACTGTAGACAAAACAAGAAAGGGGGCAAATACTTTTTCATGGAACAATGGTACCACATTTGCTTTAAAAGACTCGCCAGTAAATGTAAACATATCATTGGGTTGTTTATATTTGGCTTTGTGTTTTGTGTTTGGACCAGTTTTTGTAAAGAATAGAAACTCTTTGCACTATTCTTGTTGTGCATATTTCAACTTTCAACCATTTTTATCTTGGATCTACGTTTCTTTCATTCTTTCGTTCATTTATTAACCAACTTTTCAAATGACAGAGAATCTCTACCTTTAAATGCAACTAATAACAGTTTCATTTAATTACAGGTAACCTTTTCTCACCGAGTGCTACCAAACCAGCCATAAGTTTCAACCTGTTCTTAGTATTTTTTCCCACGGATCATGCACTGGTCTCGGTCTGGTCTCAGTTACTTGGTGTGGTCCCAACTACGACGGCGCACTGCGAATCTCTCTCGAACACAAAGGCGGAGACAGAAGGAGCCGCACAAAACACATGGATGCAGTTCAAAGGCAGAGTATCTAAAAAAAGGAGCGTGGAAAAAAAGCACTCTGGGAGGGTTTTTACACCGAAAAACCTCTGATTATTCAGCAAAGACGCTTCCGAGAAACAGATGCCTTTTGGGTTTTGAGAAAAAGGTGTAGGAACAGAGTAGATATAGAAATAGCGCGGGGATCGGCTGCGCAGTGTGTCGACTCGGCTCGTCAAATAATTCATGTTAGCATATCGGAGAACAAGTGCATGGATTATTAATGCATTTAGGTCCCGGCTACTCCGCCTCATGCAGAAAACCAGGCTATACATAGAGCTCCAGCAGCAGCGTCCACACTTTTCCACCCAGCACCGGTTCTGCGTCTCTCAATTTCAATAAAAGTGCACGAGTTGGTGGTGGTTTCCGTAGTAACCAAAAACCAAGGCTTCGGCGCTGACCTGAAGTGTTTTGTTGTGGGGTTTTTTTTTCACCCCAATTCTGCGTTGAGAAGCAAAGATGGCACCGATAAATCTTCGGATAAACGAGTAGAAGCTGTGTAATGATGCGAGTTAAAAAATACAAAATACAGCTTTTTATTTTTGTAATGTGATAAAAGAAAAGACTGGGTTGAGACCTTGAGCAATTAAATATCAGATCTAGTTGATACATTAGTCATGCATTTGAAAAGAAAGAGTGAGGTTATACTCTGGGTTTTTGAAAGGCAGCAATTAGCCTTTATTTTATGTTAATTATATGTTTCAAAGTTCCCTTAAAAGCCAATACATAATTAAATCCAATTTACTGAAACAACTTAAAAGCACAGTTTGTACCAATACTTTAACAACATTAGTAAACAAACTTGGCCAAACCCACTCCAGTTTTGAGCTTTATCAGCTTTATAGTTTAGATTGGATGTATTTTTGTTTTTGTTTTTGGTCCCATGGCACCATTGTTTAAGCTCTGCAAGATCTGATTGGCTGAGGGCAACAAACCCAACAGATACAAAAATTAGATCCAATTTTCGCCGCTGTGGGTGAAAGATAAATCAAATGCATGTCATTACTTCATCTCATTGTGTAAACTCTGAGATTTTATTATGAATGTAGAATTAATACAGAAGAAACCTCAAATGCACTGATTTAAATCACTATAACGCTCATTAGAAAACCTTCCATAGCACATAGACAAATAGATTAATATAAAAAATTAAAAAACAATCTGTGTGTCTTCAGTTTTTTACTCGACTGATGTGTTTCCACCATTTTCTTCCTTTGTTTGCTTGTCTTCGTGTGTTTGTTTTTCACTTCCTGCATTGGGTCCAAAAGTCTCAACTATCGTCCTTTGTTCAGTCAGTTTGACCCGGACGGAGACCAAAGAGCAGCCGGACCATGGACCGCTGGTGTTTCTCATCTGAAAGTCCATAGACAATCCTTCTTGAACCAGGATAGTTTCATATTGTTTCATACCAGTAGCTGAGCGCTGGATAAACTGTAAGATAACACTAAACAGCTGTCTTTGCAACATCATGTCTAAGCTGTCATCTTTTTTTCTAAAACTCCATCTTGTTCAAACGATATTCCTCTTTTTTTCCTCTAATTTGTATGCCACATGGAGCTTTAAAGTTGCCTGTTGAGAAAGTGGAAGAAGCCTATTGATGTTGCACAGTGTGACATGTAATAATGGTAGAAGACTGGACAAATTCCACAGTTTGTCAAAGTTTTATTCGGGTTTTATCTTTCCTTTTCTTTTCCTTCATACTAATCTTTGTAATAGCCTTCATAGCAAGCTTAAGAGTAGATTTGAGTGTAAATAAAGTATAGGTAGAGGCATATAGAGGTAAAAAAGTAAAAAAAATAGACCAACTAATAATGAACTCTTGGCTATTTCGATCATTTTAAGAAGAGTTTGGGACCCTTTTAGACTTAATAGATGACTTAATAATCAACAACAACAACTATATAAAGCTCAGAACTGACTGATCCAGACGTTAAGACCAGAAATATGAGGTTTAAATGCCTTTTCTGAAAACTGTGAGAGCAACATATGGTTGAATTTCAAACTGCCTTTTAAAAACGAAGACTGCATCTGCCCGAAGAACAGCTCAGAGAGTTAGATCCTTTTCATCGCTTCCCTTTGGTATTAAAAAAGTAAAAGCAGAACTCCCGGTCCAGCTCGGTCGGTAAACATCAGTGTGCTGCGTGGAGCTCGCTGACGTCACAGCAAGTGTTTCTGGGAAGTTTAACCAGCTCCAGTAAAGGCCTCTAGAGACTCTCTGGTCCAAACTTCAGAGCTACGGATATAGACGATAAATCAGTTCCGGCGGATTTAGTTTGGGTTACTTCAGTGTTTTATATTTGGTAATAGTTATAGATCAGTAAAAGGGCCAACACTGTCAGTTCCCAGTGCTAAAAAAGCTTAAGTAGAGGCTAATGAAGAAGTGTCTTTAAGTTTAGGAATAACCTCATCTGCCCTTTACATCAAAACAAGATTATTACCTTCTGAAAACCAGTTTTTAATTGTTGCAGTACTTTTCTGAGAGATTGCAACACAGCTATGAGCTAAGAGACATGATACGGCAGCTGCAGAAAGGGAAAAACAAAACATCTACTTTGTAAAATGAACTGTTATTTACATTTAAGAAGGAATATATACTATAGGTACAGTTTAAACTAGGTCTGAGAATTTTGTAGTTGACATAACTTTGACCAAATCCAAAAAGAGCTTCAGTAAATCAAAATGACACTCCTCTGGTTTATCCATCTTCTTAAAATGAACAATTAATGCTCCATAGAACCCAGTGAAAGGACAATCTTATGGCATTTATTGTCTTTAAGGGCTAGTATTGCTGTTCACATGCTCCAAAAAGAAGGGTGTGGTGAAATTTACACAACTGGTCTTTAAAAGTTTCAAAACCTGTCTGTCTGGGCAAAATGTGACATAAATTTTACACAAACAACAAGAATATTCACCAAACTTCCTCCTTTTCTTCCTCCTTTATTTCCTTGAGTAAATAGCAACAACACAAACTACAAAAGAATGGTATTCTTTGTGCTGCACAATGAGTCCAAAATTGGTTGAATCATGTTCTTAATTATTAATTTAAAAGCTTGAGCATATTCGAGGTTGAGCATATTATTTTTGCACAGATTTAATTCATAAATTCATGAATAATAAATTGCCACTGTTTCCAAATCTTAATTTAGTGACATCCAAACAGACTTATTGATATAACTATTTTACAAGCTATAAGTCATATTCATAAAAGCTTCTAAAGAGAGTATAATCAATAATAACACTAGTCTCAATGCTTATCCGTCTTTTTAAAGCTGTAAGTGTTGATCTGACTTTATATTTCAGGCTCCTCCAAACACCATAACAGCTGTTTACAGGGAATGAAAAAAAGGATGAGTGAAATCCAGAGAGTTGGAGCCAAAATGGGGTCGAAGAGTCCGCAGGGGAATTCAATTTTGGCTGGTGGACTCCATATCAATCTCTCGCTCAGAAAACTGTCAGGAGTGACTGCAGACCGGCTTTTATTGAAAGGTGATGACTCACTCTGTAAGAACGAGTCGTGAGGCTGAATGAAAGCAGTTCTTACGCAACACAAACATGAGAAGGAGCCGACGCATATAGACAGACGTGTTGAGAGATGAAACATAACACAGACCAGGATAAGTTCAGCCTGGGATTCTCCCACTCACTGCTTTTGGTTTTGTGTAATGTTTACTCACTTCTTATGCAATCGACTCGTCAGCTTCAGGGATCAGTTGGCTCAGACTGGTCTTTAGTGTTAGTCCCAGGTTAATTTTTAATTTAAAGACTAAAACTTTAACTTATGTTGGCTGAATTCTCTAAATTAAAGGGCAGCTCTGTACAAATGATGCATTAATGTCTATTTTCAGTTAGGAAGGCTTGTCACTGTTGCTGTTCAAAAGAATTTGTAATTTATTAGTACTATTAATTAGTTTTGATATTGATTGCATTTGTGGTTCCTCTGAAACTCAGGAAAACATTTTCACGAGGCTAAAAATGCAGATGAGCACCTGCTAAAGTCGAAAAAAGAACTCGGGTTAACCATTGTTGCTCTTGGCGTCATGTGTGTCATCAACATGGAAAAGAAAAACAGTTCTTGAATTAATTTCACTGATGTCTAAGAATCATCAAAATGATTGGGAGAATATATATTTTTGGGCTAAAAATTACACAGTGCCCCTTTAATTTTAATTTAATTTTCAACAGCTGATATCTCCATTAAAGGCGTTAATATTATATAGTTTCCAAGATGAAAGAATATAAAAACAACTTCCAATCTCGAAATATAGACCATCCGTGGACCACATGAAACCACATGAAAATAAAAAGAAAGCAGATTTTTATTGAAGACTATATAAAATATGAATGAATAAAAGTTTGATGCATAAAACTGTTTTATAACATCTCAAATATTCTATGTAGAAAACATGTACTTTACTCCAAAGGCTCATGATATTCCAGAAAAAACAAAGAAGCTGCTTGTGATTGGACTACATTGAAATGTCTTATGTAAAGCATTGTGGGAAACGTAGTTAAGAGATGCTAAAACAAACAAACTCAGCTCTATAATCAATAAATTATCTTATTTATTGGGATTTATTTGTTGTCTATTTAATTTTTAAGCTCCAAAAACTGGATTGTGTTAGAAAAAATGCTTTTACAAATGTGTAAAATGGCTTCAATACCATATATTTTCACTCTGAGGCCATAATTAGAAGTGAAATAAACAGATTTTTTTAAGTCTCATACATGTATCAGCCAATGGAAACACATCGGGGTCTCTAAGAGTTTGTATTCAACAGTTCACAGAGCACCCCGGCATGAATATAGTGAGTTCAGAGCAAGGACAGCGCATGAGACTACGCTTCATGTTACTACAGACTGATGAAACTTTAGCGAAACGAGCTTTTCAAATTGTCACAAAGATCCAGCAGGTATAAAAGCACGCCTTCACAGTCTTTGAAGTGCGTAGGAGCCTCTGAGGTGACGAGGCTAACGCTGTAACAGTGTGGGCTCTCGTGGGAGTCTCTGAGGCTCGTGGGACTGGGACCAACGCGTCCATAAAGACAATGAAGCAGCCGAGCAACATGACTCATTATTTCAAACACTCATAAACAGGTCGGGTTTAAGTACAGGCTTCTGACGAGAGCCGTGTCGAGGGGTAACTATAGCACGTCGTCAAAGAGGCAAAAATAGACGCAGGGGGAACACACACACTCAATGGAAACAGTCAGCTGGAAGTATTTTGGGTGTCGTTATTACGTAAGACGTCAACATGCTCATTATCTCAAATAGACTCTCATGAATCAGACTTGTTTGTCCAACACATTCGAGACACTGAGTTGTTTTTTTAGTAAACACTGATCACTAGAGACAAGAAGAGTCGCCCGTCACCTTTCGTCCAGCTTCCAACACATTCATTTTAACATAAACTCCTATATCTTTTGCCATGATCACCAGTTAAAGTTATGTTTTTTTTCCCAATCAAACAGTTGCCATTCACTAAATACTTTCAAATTACCAAAATCAATAAGTCTTTCACACATAGACATTAGAAAAACAGTGGAACAATAAACTGTGAATAACCTTTTCACACAAATCTTTAAATCTCTTAATCCAGTGGTTCCCAAACTTTTTCTGTCAAGCCAATCTTTGATGATTATTTCCATTATCAGCAGACTTTTTTTAATTTTTTTTTCCACATGACTATCAACGACAGAAAACAGCATATAATGTTGCTTAATTTTTTTTATTTTATTTTTTTTCGCTATGTGTAGGTGCAACCGTATGATATGTTTGCAGTTGTATTTGATTTAATTTTATTTTATATCGTTTTTAGTGCCCTTCAGTTTGGGAACCATTGCCTTAATCTTGTCTTAGTCTTAATGAATTTGCAGTAATTTGAAATTCTCTAAACTTTTCCTCTTAAGTCAAAGAAAAAAGAGAAGTTTTAAAACATGACAATGCGACTCAGAACAGTTTCTATCCATTTTCTTCCTCTGATCGGGGCAACAGAGACACTAATCATTTGTAAATCCTTCTGAAACTAAATTGTAATGGATTATATAAATTTGAACTGTAATAGATTGGGATCAATAACCTTTGCAGTCATTGTAATACAGTAAAATAATACAAATATTTGACCAGTTTCCCAAATATAAGAGCTACAGATTTTAATATAAACAACTTCAGTGGTTAATTTGGAAATGTGTGGCTGTTCAAAATCGGTTACAGCTAATTACAAATGTTAAGGGTGCAATTTTACAGAGGGGCATCCGCCGTGAAGCTAATTACAGACGACTAATTAAACCAGCCGCTGGAGGAAAAGGGAAAAATGTCAGAGGAGGTTCCGTGAAAACAAAACTACTTCATAAAAAAAAAAGCCTGAACAAAGTGAGAGGAGTGTTCTGTTTGTGGCTGAACGGACACTCGGGTCGAAACGTGGGCTGGACACATTTCATGGACCATTAGGAGCTGAACCTCAGTTTGGCCTCGAATACTGTCCTCCTACAAATGTCACAAAAGGTGTAGATACTGTGGATAGTAAACAAGATACGGCTCAACCGCCATTAGCATTTTGTCATGAGAGACTTTCACAATTACTTTAAAAAGTCAATAATGCCTCACAGCTCGAAGCCTAATGGGACTAACATTACAGTGGAGCGCAATATATTTTCATTATTAAACTGATGAACTGAGCTCAAATTCTGACTAATCTATTTAAAGTTTATTTATTTAGCACTCACACAAAGAAGCTAATGGCTAACACTTGGTCCTTAGCTTCAGGGATAAAATGTATTGTTTGTAACCCCAGCAGCTTCATACAAACAGATTAAAATCTAACTAAAACCTGTTTAAATCCATCTTTAAACTGTACAAACTCGACTAAAACGGGTTAAAATCTGACTAAACCTGTTTAAATCCAATTTAATCCTGTTCAATTCCATCTAAAACCTGCTCAAATCTACCTATAACCTGCCCAAATCTGACTTAAACCTGTTCAAATCTGACTTCAACCTGTTCTAATCCATCTAAAATCTGGTCAACCTCAACTTAAACCCGTTCAAATCCATCTAAAACCTGGTCAAATTAAACTTAAGCCTGTTCTAATCCATCCAAAACCTACTCTTATTCAACTAAAACTTACTAAAATTCAACTTAAACCTGTTAAAATGCAACTAAAACCTGCTCAAATCCGAATAAAACCTTTTCAAATCTACCTTTAACCTGCCCAAATCTGACTTAAACCTGTTCAAATTTGACTTAAACCTGTTCAAATCTGACTTAAACCTGTTCAAATTTGACTTAAACCTGTTCAAATTTGACTTAAACCTGTTCAAATCTGACTTAAACCTGTTCAAATTTGACTTAAACCTGTTCAAATCTGACTTAAACCTGTTCAAATCTGACTTAAACCTCTTGTGGAAGAAGACTAAAATCTGCCTTTGGAAATTTTGCTCTCATCAAATGTGTCCCTCTTTGCAAAAAGTGTAATAATGAGTTATCTATAAATCATTGGCTCAGTTTACTCATAGTTCACTAAAAAATGGAAAAAGTCACAGCATTTCTATTTAATAACACAGCATATAGTTCCCTCCATTAAAAAAGCTGAACAGAAAGCGACAAACTGTCAGACCTTATAGCTAAATAAGAGTAAACCAATAACAATAATCAAGTTGTGAGTGTGAAAATGTCCGTTTATAACATCCACACAAGAGCTTTTATTTACCACAGATGCAGCCCGTATATTTGACACCACTTTATCTGAAGCTGAAGGAGCGTAATGAAACTGCAGCGAGTGTGTGTGTCTTTATCGTGGGTCACACTGGATACGACTGGAGACGATAAGCAGGAGTCCATCAGAGTCACGCAGACGACGCTCCAAAATCTCCCGAGAAACTAATCATTTTTTATCAACGGTGGCTGATACGAAGCCCTTGCGTCTCTGCTCGTGTCTCGAGATTATCACAAATGACCTCCGTTAGAGTCGGGGTGACCTCTGAACGCGTAAACACCAATAACATCCTCCCTGTTCCCTTTGACACGGCGCTCGACTCAGCACTTTTCAGGCCTTGTGCTGTCCTTTTGTTTCCGCCAGACGACGTTTTTTCATTCAGAGGAGTCTAGTCTTTTGAACACAGATTGTAGAAGAACAGTGGAACAACAGACCGTGGCTTACTTTTCACAAATCATCTTCCTTAAAGCAGCCGGTGCATCTAGATAATGTAATTCTTTAAGCTTTTACTGCATTTATATGACAAAGAGGGACTGGAGACTTGACAGAGCACATCAAAAACAGAACAAATGACAAAAAGACAAAGAAAACACAGTAAACCAACCATTACTTATTCCTTATTTGTCTGTTGTTTTGTCTCTGATCTAATGTAAAAAGCTCAAATAGCAATAGGGAGCCAAGAGTGGAGCATTGCAAAGTTGTTTTATTACCTCTTGTGCATAAATACTCAAACAAGGATAAAAAGACAAGAAATAAATAAATAAATATGTAAATTCACCAACATAAACTCACAATGGACCTGCACAGTTACAGAAGTTCACAGCGTGATCTGTACAATTAAATAAACATTTTACCTTGATTTAATTAAAGAATGATCATTAGGTTTGTGCCTCAGACTATTACTATTAACTACCCTGTTAATTGTTGCTTTTACAATATACTATTTGTGATTTAAACCATTTTCTCCAACTTGAAGAAAAAATATCAGGCACAGGCTCAGGTCTGTTTAAAGCTAAGATACTGTCTTAATTGAGGTTAATTTAGAGGAGCTGAAGGTCTATTTGGGTTATATAATCAGTCATATATTGATCCTTTTAAAAGTGAAAACCATAGTAAAATATAAAGTAGACAAAACAATCACCAGAGACTAAAAAACGACTAGCTAGCTGCTAATGCTAATGGACATTTCCAAATACCAGTTACCTTCCTACAACATTTTACAGATGCTAAGCTAACCACAGTCATCTTGAAATGTCTTTAGAGTATTAGCAAGATGAAGCTAATCACCGAAAAGCTAGCAGCCAGTTCAGCAGCCTGTTATTTGTCCCAAAATCTAATTTAGTGGAACAATAATTTACTGATTGACCGCCAAAAGTTTTCAAATAAAGAAAATAAAACCAGGGAAGAGTTAAAAGCTTATTAGATCTGGGATTTCTGGAGCCGGACCTCACTTTTAAATCAGCTACATAGTCACCCAATGATCCCATGATCCACTATTTGCTTTAAACTCTTCCTCAAACCTCCGCCATGTCCTCACTTTCCTCGAAGGAGACGAGTGAACGACGGAGCGTTGAGATAGTTTACGCTGACGTCACTGAAACAAATGGGCCGTTCTTTATCTGGGACACGGCCGGCCGAGACTTCACACAGGCATTAAAAAGACTCTCACGTACACCTACTGTTCGCCGGGGGAAGCTGTGTGTGTGTCGCTAGCGTCAGCATTTTCCCCGGAGTGTCCTCGCCACAGACCGTCCCTGTCTCCTCTCATGTCCTTAATGACTCTCAGTCTCCCAGCGCCACCAGCTTTCTCCTTCTCATATCTTTTAGCTTCAATACGCTCCATCCATGTCATGTACGAGAAGGTAAAGAAGCTAATATCTGTACTCAGTGGTGAGTTTAAGATGAAAATGATACAAGAATGATGGCAACTGAGGCCCACATTTGCAGCATCAGGTGGAGCACAGTTGTCAATGTAGTGAAAATCTACTGATCGATTAAGCTAGGATGAAGCTAAAGATGATATGGACCATGAGATGACCAACTAAATACATTAGGAAAAGGTATTATTGGTGGAAAAGTAGTAATAACTGTAGATGGAGCAGAAGGAACAGTTTCCAGATGATTTAAGCTTTGGTTTAATTTAATATAAAAGCTGGAGGCAATAATTGATTTAGTTTTTCTTTCAGTTTGAAATGTGTTTGTAAGAGTAATTTGTGAGTGCATTCTACTGGCTCTAAAGAGGAGTAGAGCAAAAATTCTTGGCCTCCAAAATCTCTAAACCGTGGTTACAGCCACAGTTAGCAGTGTTAGCCAAATTTCCTAAACGGGGTTCTTTTTTCTTTTTACACTGCTGACTTATCAATCTCACTTTTTTTAATGATAAAAAGAAGAAATAGCCCACCTCTTCCTCGACATTTCTGCTTTATCACATTTAAACAGTGATGAACATTAGCATTCTGGGTTAGCAATGTTAGCTAACACCAGATACTGCTCTGCACTGCCAACTAATGTCTCAAAAAGGTAAAGATCTCACATTCCCTGCACTTACATCCTCCATATTTTGTCTACTAAAGCTTACTGGATAAATTGAAAGTGTTGATTAAGGCTAAAATGTGATTCCCGGAGTCCACAGTGAGACCATGGTCCAGACCGGTAAGTTGCTTATTTCTAAATGGGGTCTTAAACTGAGCCAATCAGCCTATTTTTTTATTTTTTATTTTTTGTTGCCACTGAAAAAAATATAGCGAAAAGCAATTATTACTAAAACACACAAAAATAAAATAATGAAATATCACAAAGATGGATCAAAGCAGTTTGATGCTAATTAAGGAGCCCAAACACAAGGAAAAAAAAATCTTAGGAGTAAATAGAAAATGTGTTAAAAATGTTAAAAATGTTAAAAAGTATGAAATATAATAAAAATACAAAAAAATATAATGTAATAAAATACATAACAGCGGTAGAAATAGAAGTAACTGAACTTGATCAAACCTAAAGGTGACATTTTCCTCTTAAATTAATTCCAATAATGAAACAGAAAATAAAAGTGAACTCTCACAAATATATTTAATTCACAAAGTTTCCACCTCTGTTCCTCCATTACGAAGCCCAGACTGTGTTTCCCCGAATCCCAAAGCACTAAGGTGCAATCAATCAGACTCTAATATTACTCTCTGACACTTACAACTGCCTCGTCCCGAAGAAGAAAGGATGACGGTGTTTTTTCGGAGGTCTGGGCGTCCTTCAAAACAAACTTTCCCCCAAAAAGGTTTTACAGAGCTGTTATAATGTACTTTGAGGTGTTTCACAAAAACTGAGGGGCAACAGGAGTCTGGGAAGTTTAGTTTTGGTTTCTGGACTTAACTAAAAACATTTGGCGCTCATATAAGCCAAAACAAATGTATTAATTCTACATTAGAAAGAGAAAAAACCCTAGAATTGTATGATAAATATGAAACGGGACAGTGGGAAAATAAAAACCCTAAGATGGGGAAAAGTTGCTTTGGTTGCAGTTTTTACTAAATGCTGACATCAGCTAAAAGCTTTTCACTTTGAGTCAGGCCTTGGTTTTTTTTTAAATGTAAAAAGTCTACAAAAAGAATATCTAAAGAATTTGGTCTCACTGAATAGAAATCAGACTAGCAATAGAAATTAATTAGAAGAAGATTAAAGAGAAGAATATGAAAAAGTGAGGCAAGGTGGTCAAAAAGTATACGTCAATATATTTAGCTGATGTTCAACTTGCAGCATTTATGTCGATATATTTTCCAATAAAGTAATAAAGACAAAACATACAGTTAAAAATGTACATAAGCACTGTCACAGCAAGAAGGTCCTGAGTTCGAATCCCGATCTGGGCGGGGCCTGTCTGTGTGGATTTGCATGTTTTTGTTCCATGCTCTTTTGGGTTTCCTCCAGGGACTCCAGTTTACCCCACCAACATCAAAAAACATGCTGTAGTTTCAGGTTAACTTTTAAATAACACGAATAGGAAGAAAAGAAAAAGACAAATTACTGGTTCTACAGTTTAACGTCACATAACAATACATTACAGTGAACTTTATTTTTACATAACGCTATTGTCTAATCCCATTTCTTGTATTTTGAAAACTATGCCGAAATATTAGCTGTTTTTTGAACTTTAAAAGAAGTCCAGAAATCAAAGTTCAACCCAATACTGACGTTATTCTACATAAACAGTTCCCTCACAGTCATTGTTGCCAAATAATTCTTTATACCAGCTCGGTTCTTGAAGAAAACCTAACCTACAGCTTCTCTAATTGCACATTTGACTTTTGTTCAGCAGCCATTAAAAGTGTTGCCATGACACGAACACTGACTTTTATGAGCCAGATTTAAATGTCAAAACATTTATTTGAAATTAGGAGACAATTTCGGTGCAGATTATAAATATCAGCCCTGAAATTAGCTTCCTGTTGTTTGTGTATGACTCACCTCACTTCAGCTGGAATGAGCTCCGACTAAATATAAATGATTGAAAAGGTATCGCAAAATAAAATCACAACTTTGGAAGCTTTGAGGAGAGAAATGTGCAAAATAACTTTACATATTAAAAGTTTTGCTCAAGGGCTGATATAAAATGCGAATAACTAGATGCTGAATATTATCAAATTGCTTAAAGCGAAGTGATTTTAAAATAACTTTCTAAATGACACCAGTCTCCCATAAGCACTTATTCGCCCTCCTTTCTGCGCCATTGTTTAACTTTAGCACAATTACATCAGACAGAAACAGCCACAGCTCTTCCCCAGCTTTTTGGATTCAAAGGCGGTGCGTTTGAGCTTCTCTAGCCATTGTTTTGGGGTTTTCCTGTTGGATTGTTTTCGGTACATTCTGGCCGTAGATACAAAGACTTGGAAAATGAAGCACACGGTGACAAATGATAACAGATTACACAACGGCGAGACGAGACGCCGGTGACGAAGGTCTGAGCGGACTCCTGTTAGAGGTAGACACAAAGTCATACATCGGTCTCGGGTTTAAGTGGTGTTTTTGAAGAGGCATGGGTTCAGAGTGGGTTTGCGGCAGCACACACTCGTGATCGGAGATATCGACTGGGCGTTGATCGTTCATAAGATTCAGAGTGGCACTGGGGACTGAGCCAGGATTGTTTCTTGGCAGGAAGCAAAAAAGTGGACTTGAAGAATTGAAAGAGTGTCAATACTGGCCTAGCACACAAATAAACTTGTTTGGTTCATTTCTGTTTGGTTTTGTTTGCTTATTTATTGTCAAAAAATTACGTAGGGAACAAAAAAAAACACAGTCCCATATCACATTCGGTAGAAAAGGTACTAAAAGGTGAAGCTAAACACACTGAGTTGATAGATTAAACGGCAGTGAATCAGTAAAAGGACGATAATATGAAATGAAATACAAATAATGAACATGATTCTTAAACAAAGCTTGTTTTATTCCTATGACCAACAGACAGGTGTCAAGATTAAAGTCAAAAAAGCAAAATTTTCTTCTATAGCGCTTTTAAAACAACCTAAAACAAAATCAAGAAAAAAAAAAGTTAACCTTAGAGCTGTATAAGCCACATAAATACACACCTATTAGTGGATTTAAAAGATAAAACAATTAAAAAACGTAGCTATAAACTAAGGAATTAAAACCTATAGTATTTCTGGGCTGTAGTCCTGTTTCTATAAAATAAAAAGCTAATTCGAAGCTCATTTTTGTAATCCAAAAAAATGTGAGTCAAGTGCGTTCCCATTAACAGTGAAAAAGTGAAAATACTGGTGTGTCATTTTTTAGGTTTTAGATGGATTTTGCAAAACCCTCAGAAAAATTGGATCAAGCTTTTCAAGATCCATCTTCCTTATGTGATCCTACACAAATATGAGTTAAAAGATATCACTCTCTAAAAACAGTGAAAGAACAAAAATGTTTTGATAGTTTTTGCAATTTTACAGTATAATACATTCTGATGAGGTATTTCAAAATGGAAATGATGTCTGTTTGATGGAAACACAAAGACTGAGCAAATGGATAGACCTTTTAAAGCTCTTTTATTTTTGTTTATTTGTTTTTTTCCTCTATTTGAGGTTTAGAAAGCATAGAAACTGCATCTTTACTTTCCAGCTTCCCAAAAACTTAATTTCGAAACTGCTTTTTGTGTGGTTTGACGTCACCCTTTACGTAGCTGAGGCCAGGTTAGGATCACTCCATATTGTACCGTGCTGCTTGATAAAAACGTCCATAAAATGTGCTATTTTTCTAATCCCGTGCATCTAAACGAACACCAGCCGAGGCAAAGAAGAGATATTAAAACTTAATTCCTCTGCTATTCCCCCTGAATTCCCACATTTGATTTGAATTATTACCAGGACAGCAGAATAAAATGGGCTGCGATTAAAGCGGGCCGCGTTCTGCTGACATCCTGAACAATTTACAATGAATGCAACTGCAGACCTTATTTAAATACGCTCAGATATTAGAGTCTGTCGATTTAGATTTAGTTGTGGAGTAGACTCATGGGTAAAAAGGCTCTCTATGTGAATAAAATGCTGTATTTACATAACTAGGATGAGGGTGGTGTACAGAGTATCTGAGGTTAATTTACACTGAAGCTACTCAAGGTCTGGGACACGTTAACAACAAAATAACAGACTGATAAAAGGGATATCAGTGCGTTAAGAGTGTCCTTGGTCAACATCAGAGTTAAAAATGAGGGTTAAAAGCTGTCAGTCTCAGCTAAAAGTAACTTAAAAGGCATCTACAAAACTGACCGAAAAGTTTGAACTTGAGCGTTTAAATAAATAAAAAGAATAGACTGTATATAAATATGGACAAAGGTTATTTTATATCCAAAAAATGAGACCTTAAGACGTGATCCAGGCTTTATAATTAAGCCCACAGCAGGATTTTGTCCAATCACAGCTCGCTTCAGGTAAAAAGGAGCGCTCCCATTGGTCGACACGAAGGAACGAGGAGATAAACCAAGGAAATGAGTTATTCTGTTGCAAAAAACATCTTATTTTACAGAGAAACATCTAAAAAACGTTTAACGAAAGAGAGATAATTCCAGGATCGCTACAGTCTACAACGGTAAACTCCAAAGATAAAAGTTTCAGGTCAGCTCTAAACTTCAATGTAACGTAAGGTATTTTGTGGTGAAAAATTGGTTCGGTTTTACCTTATTTTTAAATAAAAGAAGCAGGAAAGGTGTTAAAATGACGACTTAAGGTCTGGGTGATTAAACAGTTTTCTTCAAATACTACTCTTTAACTTTAGAAAAAACAAACAAACATCGATTTTGTTGCAGCCACAAAGCTTTGGACGTTACACCTGTCCCTGTTGTTGCCAAAGCCGCCTGAGCCTGTAGCGGTCGGCGCGTTGATCTGACAGTAAAGTCTATTGACCTCTATTCTGCGGGTCCGCGCTTCCTAATTTTATGAGCAGATTCCTCTCAGGCCTGACGGTAACGGATGGGACGGGGTTGGGAGGGGGTTTGAGCGGAGACACCTGGCCGCTCCGCCTCAGTCAGCAGCAGTGTCCTGACAGCGCTGATGAATGCACACAGCCCTGGTCCAGTCCAGCCAGAAACATCAAGACTTGGACTTTGCAATTACCACAAATCATACTCATTAATAATAAATAATGAACACTCTGCATTTGTACCTTCACTGATTATCAGCAGTTTTACGCATATTTTACCATTTCCAAAGCACACTCCACTGCTTTGAGAACAATTGTAGGCAGCATTTTTCCCTTTATCTTTACTTAGAAAGGTAATAAGCAATTTGGGACTAAAAATAGCCGTGTTGACGGTGTGCCAAAGACATTAAGGTGTTGTGCAGAGATGTCAACAGAAAACTGGCAAAGGGATGGTGTATATCCGTCTTTCAGGAGAACAGGAACTAAAGCTGACTGGTTCTCACTTCTAAGCTCCATTAATCCATTTTTACATCATATTATTGAAGTAAAACAGCTGTTACTATAACTATTTTGTGGCTTCGTATTCTTACACCAAAAGATCGAAGCACTGGAAGCACACAGCAGTGATATTCATGCAACCAGTGACATTTTTAATAACTACAGAGCTATTAAACTGGCCCCTTAGCTTACAAAAGGAAATGTATTGTCATTTTTTCATTCAAGACATGAGCCAAAAACTCAAGTCCGGCGGCATCGTGGGGGTAAAGGGTAGGAGTTCTTCAGTCTTACAGCCTCTGGGAAGAATCTGTGTTTTATCCTGGCTGTTCTGCCGTCGAGGCTGTATGATGGAGGTGGCTCTGTGCAAATATCCTCCGGGGAAGAGAGCAGCGGCAGATTTAACCTATGCAGAGCCTTCCTGTCGGCAGCAGAGCAGTTCCCACCACACACCTGATACTTAAGGCTACTAAGAAGTGAGCGCTGAGTCCGGACCACTTCAGACTCCTCGGAAAGTACAGATGTCGGGGCGTCTTTTTAATAATACTGTCTGCGACTCGAAGTGTTTTTTTTTTACTTATGTCGGTCTGAGTCATGATGTTGTTATGGTGGCTTTAGCTCGACAAAAGATGGATTATTGAGCTATGACTGTAAGAACAAACTAAGACGTGTTGCATGATGTTGTGATTTATCAAAACCGCATGATTCTGTTGCGGTTCGGCCTCTCGTTTACACAAGGCCAGTGTTTTCACGCCACAAAAACACAAACTTTCGCTTCTGTCTTGTGTAAATGTAAAAAGTAAAAAGTAAAACCTGCCACCAACAGGTCTGGCATATGTAATAAATCATTTTGGGTCGACGAGAATCAGAATCGACTGTTTTCTGGACCAGCGTTCTCGTGTATAGTTCCTTAAATGAAAAATATTTGAACTGGAGCTGATTTAAGGCTTTGCTTTGACGGTTTTCTGCATCAAACTTGAAGTCAATAGTTTAATGTATTACTAAAACAGCAGCACTTCTGAATTATACCTCTGTACTGTAGAGATGTAATGATCAAATGTTTACAAAACGAAAAAACTACGACTGCAAAGCCAAAATATAACTATATTTATTAGACTTTGGAACTCTTAAAATGTCCCCAAGTGATGATTTTTCTGTGGAGACTGAGGTTGATGGAACAGAATGACATGACTCTTTTTTTGTGACTTAAAACGTATTATGATAGAAGAAGAAGACCAATCAAGGAACTAAACCACTTTTTATTGCAGTTCGTTTCTTGTTTTTACCAATATTTTGTCAATATTCATTCTATATTACTTGCTGTAGTGGAAAGGGAAACGTGAATAAAACTTTCACTTCCTGATTGCTGCAACATGAGGTTATGAAACATAAATATTTTGTGCATTTTAGTCATTGCTTCTTCTTCTTCTACTGCTTTTGGAGGACTTTCTGTGTTCAAAACAGTGTATAAAAGGAGCTCTTAATGATTAATCTTACGTAACATTCAAATTTAAAGCCTATACGTGCGGATTTAAAAAACAAAATTACTTCAGCGTACGTCACCTGTATATTTTTAGGAGCTCGTTACGCCTAAAGTTTGGGATGCGCACAGTTACGACGAACTGTCAGAGCCGCTCGGAGTGAGACATCAAAGCGGTTCGACGTGACAGTCACAACTCTGGAGATAAATCAGCAGACAGCTTGGGAATACCTCTAAACCACTCACCGCCGCTCTGCAGTGACCTACTTAGCACGACTCGGTTCATCAGAGAAAACGTTTCGGGCATTTCCACAGTCTTCTGCTGACATTATGTACAAATACGTGTGAGGTCTTGTGTTTCAAAGCAGTCAGTTTGTCTCCGGTGAACCTTTAGCACACAGTGTAAGTCGGTTTCGCGGCTAATTGTCGACACAACTTCCCGTTTGGCCGCAAAAACACCCAAACATTGGGGCGTTCACGGGGCTTATAGTGACAAAACACAAGAAACACCCAAGTCTTCCTCTTTTTTGAGGAAGTTTAGATTAGTGCAATAAACAGGGAAGCTACAAAGGAAGAGTTATGTAATGTTAAATCAAGTGATACGCGCCGAACACAGAAACAGTGCTTCCTCATTTGAATGAAAATGGAAAGCAGTGAAGGGAAAGATACAACATATGATTTAAAAAGATCTGTGGGGATTGAAATGCAGCTTTTATTCATGACGTGAGGTTTAGGGAACAGGAAATATCAATGTTTAGGAGGAAAAACTTGAAGAAGAACGCTATGTGAGAAATAAGGATGTACTACAAATGAAAGTATTGAGGCAAAATCAAGTGCAATGTACGCGTCTGCATGGTTTTCTCCATATATTACAGTCTTTCCTACCTGTAATAACCAGGAGATGTGCAATTGCAGTGGGTAAGAAAGAAAAAAAAGCTATTACCAAATCTGAAAATAGTTCTGTTCTGAAAATAAATGCATAAAGCAACCCTGCGTAACTTTTCTAACTCTCTTCACGGATGTTATTTACGTAGAGACTATCCAAGTGAATCTGGAAGAAAAAACATGTCTCCTCACTCACATAATCTGTCTAAAAACCATCAAAATGACAGTGAGAATATACATTTTTGAGCTAAAACTTCTCCAGTGCTACTTTAACTTGTATTTAGTGTCTCCCAAAACGACACATTTTGTTTCCACTTTGTCCCAAAACCTTACCAAGGACTTTTCCCTTAATATTCAACAACCACACCTGAATGATTTGTGTCTAATAATGTGTCTATTCGATAAATTCGCAGCTAACGTTTAGTGTTTTGATGTGAATTAGCCTGTACAAGCTTAGAATGGGACGAGACTTGATCCGTTCACCCTGTATTTGTCCCTGTGATGAAAAAATGCATGGTCACTGTTTAGAATCTATTACCTCTCACATAAAACACTCCAAAACAGACTCCACATACTCAAATGGCCCCAGTAAAAGCCAAAACAGTAGATCTCGAGTGTACAACAATCACCAAAACTACCCCATTTTGCAGAAATGAACTTTTACAAACCCTAAATCTGCCGCGAAGTCCCAAAGTCTCTATAAATAAATCTGCATGAATTTTCATTTTCTATCACAATGAAGGAAATCCACCGAGGCGGCTCTTTTTATTCGAGCGCTTTGATCCATATTTTTAGTTCATTTATTTCATTCTCCATTTGTTTCTGCTATCCTCGTCCTCCATCTTGCCTCCTCCTGCACCGAGCTAATTAATTTCAGCGCTCTCTCCGGCTCAAAATCAATTAATAACTCCTCGTGTCCGCTGTTGATGCTAATAGTGATACTGGCATAAATAAATAATCCGAATGTGAATGCATTTACGGAGGTGTGGGCGAGACAGACTTGATTAATAACACGACTGATTGATGTAGGCTTCAGCGAAAGCCCCGGGGAGAGTTTTGTTGTTTTTGTCGTTGTAGAAAAACAGTGAGTTAAGCCTCGTACCTCGTTGCCGTACATCATGAGGTGGTGGGTGGTGATAAGGGCTTTGAAGACCACCACCCAGCTGGAGTTGGCCGTGCGCTCGAACAGCGTGTCTGCCAGCTGAGGGATGTTCACGTTCATCTCATTGGTGCAGTGGATCAGATCTGGCAGAAGAAGAAGAAAACAAGAAAGAGACAAAGAGCTGTGAGATGTGCAGAAACAAACACTGCACCGACGTGTCACGACAAATAAATAACATTATTGTAGTTCTAGCTGTCTTATGCTAATGCTTTAGCAGGTATTTTCACATTTTATAACGAGTTCAATCATTATAAGACTAAATTAAGCCAGGTATAAACTGTTTTATTTCTAATCGTACAACAATATTTGAGTCCGGACAAATTTCAGGTTGGTTATGTGTCTTTTTTATAGAATAGAAGCCATTAATCTATCAAAATTGGATGAAATTACGCCGGATTCATATCAGAAATTTTAGTCAAAGCAAACAAATGGGATCGTACAGTGTGGAGTTCTATTTAAACACTCTAGCCTTTCGTCTACAGCCCCAAATGCATGTCCCTGCAGGGCTACCGTAGGTGCTCACAGTCAAAAGGACGGTTGTGAAATGTGGCAATGTCTCTATCGACTCAGCGCAACAAGAAAATGCATTATTTATAAAGTAAAACTAAACATCACAACATTAAACACACAGATATTGTATGTTTTCCATCAATAGTATAGATTTGTACAGTGAAATTGAAGTAAAAGTTGTTGATTTAGACCAAAACAGATAAAAGCCTCATGAAAACCCAAACATTTTACTACATTGAAGTCACAGCCGTCCATCTTCAATCCATTTGTTGCAACACTGTAAGTTGGCCTCTGGTAAAATAAGCTTTTAAGTAAACTTTATGGTGCGTTCTGTTTCATCTGATCGACCAAAAACATTAAAGTAAGAGAAAAAGAACCATCTCAGAACACTATAGAAACATTTATTCAGTGCAAGCAGTCTTTTGTGATCCGTATATGGCACAGATTGCGTTTACAACAAGGATTTAATAAACTGTGCAGCAAAACTCTTGCTCGGCCCTGACCCCAGAATAATAAAGCATTTGACAACATTAGTAAACAAACAGCAACAAGAGGAACAACCTGGATTAAATATAAATTGCAACCAACACATGGACAAGGACAAAAAAATATATACTTCTTTGAATAAAGTTTGAAGGACAAAGTTTGAACCCACAGTAGAAGTTTTGTATCTCCTTTTGTGCACAGCTTTTCATTCCTCGAGGGAAAAGTTTAACAGACGTCATTTTTTTTCACTGAATGTTGAGAAAATTGAACTTTCTGCATCAAGAAGTCACTTTATTCCCATTGGGTCTGTCACTATACGCTCAGATTTATACTAGTGTCAGTGTAGTACGTTTCTGAAACAGTCTGAGCCCCCTTCTTTGAATTATATGTTTAATACTAACAAACATTTCAGCATGCCATTATTTATTTATCAGAAATACAGCCAAAATTAAAATAACAGTTGTAGTCAGGTGCTGCTAATCACCAGGCTTTGATTATTTGATTATTTTCAGTTTGTTGGTCTGTAGTCCTTAAATTATTGTTGCCTCTTGGGTCAAAATGGTGTTAATATGTCAAGGCCAAAACGCCACCAAACTCTGAAGTCCAGTGGGTTATAGCTTCGAGGTCTTAGAAGAAGATCCTTTGGGAATTTCTTGTGCTTCAATAGATTTTACTGCCTTTTGGTCGGTACAGAACACTACAGACCAAAGACATCCACCAAATTTTCAGTTCCTCCCAATCGCCCTTTATTAAAGTTGCTCAAAGTTTTACAATTGACCACTTTTTCTTCTTTAAGATCCAAATGTCAAGGACAAAAGGTGCACTTAAAAAGAGCTCCTAATACAGCAATCAATCAGCCGCTGTTGTCACATTGGTCAAAAATGCAGGACTAAGTCAGTTTCTGTTCAACTAATTTAATACACTTACATTTATTTATGTAAACAAATATCCGCTGGAGTCCACTGATGGAAGACTTCTTTAATAAACTCTGGAGATTTAGTGATATACACATATTCATTTATAAATTATCAGGAAAAACTGACATTTTTTATGAACATTATGGCAAACTGCTGTACGTAAGTAAAAACAATAGAGTTGCTAGTTTTTTTTAAATAGCATTTTCTCAATGTTAACAGACAGGGTTTGTGAGATGATGCCACATTTTTATAAACACCATTTTGAGGTTCAAATATTGTTTAAAACCTAAATAATCTTAATGGAAAATGCGACATACTGTACAGACTGAGGCCTAATCAGGAAACAATGTGCACTTTACTTAATCTATTTTCCTATTGAGAATGATGGTGCAATAATAAAGTGCATCTAAATGTATTCAGAGCTTGACACTGTCCTTTTTCTCCTCCACAAATAAAACGCAGCAGCTCCAGGGTTTAAATCCATGTATTGATGTCAGACTAATGCATAAAACTCTCTTTAATTTAGGCAGCAGTCAACTTTATTTCTGCAGCGCGTGATATGATCTGACCAGATACTAATAGCTCGGCCGCACCTCGGTCTTTCTGCCTCTTTTTAGACGAGATTGATTCGAACTGGTTCTCGCTCAAGTCCCAGAGGCCGGCACAGAGACTCCCATCACAACAAACCAAAGCGTCGATACACAGTGGGTTAGATTGATCATTCAAATCGGACGCCATTTTGATTCTTTTCTATCCACCTCTTTATATAAAGTCTTCAGTGTGTGCAGTTTGTAAAGCTTTATTATCAAGAATTATGCAAAATGCTCCTCAAAACTTAATCATTGGCGACGAAAAATACTGAGAAAGTCATTCTCAATCATTTTAATCAAAACAGCAAAACTGAAAAACAAAAATAGAGGAAAAAGAGAAGCTAAAAACAGAAGTGAAACAAGCTGACTCAAAAAAAAAAGCCCTAAAATGTATCTATTTCTAGGGAAAAGAGAAAAAAACATCCTGCTTTTGGTCAAAAACATGGGAAAGTTTTGTGCAACGCATTCTTGAAAACCTAGTTTGAGCCACTAGCTGCTGAGTTAATCAATTAAACAGTTAATAAGAAAGTTAAAGGTTATTAGTGGCGCAAAAGAGCCCATCAAAAGTATAAAATGTAAAAAAAAAACAGGATTTAAATGCACCACATGGCTCCAGATATATTGTTTGTGCTGAAATACACAGAAAGTCAAGAGCACACACTAAAATAAGCTGTATCCAAAGCTAGGACTAAACAAACGAATAGCTTGTCCCAATACAAAACAGGTCTAATGTTACACAGATGTACATTAGCATCCGTTTAGCTGCATTTAACTAAACAGGGCCTAAACCCAGCAATAAACCATTACAGAGACTAAACCCAAGACTAAACAAAGATTGGAAAAGTCTAGGACAAAACCTGGGGCTGAGAAACAAGGAACAAAGGAACACAACACGAAAAGAAAAATCAAACTCTATCCAATCCAAACATGAAGCTATGAAATAAAACCTACACAATGGAAAGTGTTTTAATCAATATTTAGGCCTTCAGGTGGCTAGAGAACATTAAAAAATAAAAAATAAGCATAGATTTGACTAAGTTTGTTTGCCTGGACGTCCTGAAAACCATAGTGTGCCTTTAAACTGTGATTTTGTTTGGACAATTTCCATTTTGGTCTCGCTGACTGAGAACTGGTCTCTGTATTTCCCTCTCGCCTCCAGCTCTTTCTTTGTTCTTCACCGCGGGACGTTCCCGAGCCGCCGACTCTCACCTGGTAACTACGGAAACGGCTTCTCATTAGACGGCGGTGTCAGGGAGGGTCCCGTCGGGGGCCTTCATCATCATAACCAGGACTTTTCCCGCGTGTCTTTAGGAGCGTGTGGACGACCGTAATGTCGTTTAATAAAGACGTTCAGTCAGCGCTTCCCACGGTGTCTTTATTTGTAGAAGCTTTTGTGTGTGGTCCCTCTGGAGTCGATATGAATCTAACACTATTCTTGTAGCTGTGGTTAGTGGTGATGGACAATCAGCAGAATAAATACATGCCCGTTTAGACCAGGTTTAGTTAGTTTCTCCAAATTTAGTCTCTGTTAATTCCAGTTTATTCACAGTTTAGTCTCAGTTTGTGTTTTGTCCAATTTTTGCGTTTGGTCTTGGTTATGTTTTTAAGTCCAGTAATGGTTAAGTCAAGGCTTCTCTCCGGGTTATTCTTGGTTTTATTCCTTCATTAGTTTTTAGCCATAATTTAATTGTTATAGTCCTATTTTTGCAGTGGTTTAGACCTAGTCCAGTCCAACTTAATCCTGTTTTAATCCTGGTTTATTCCTTGGTTTTGTCAGATTTTTTTGCTTTATTTCTTGGTTTAGTCCTTTTTTACTCCTGAGATATTTCATTTCACAAAATAAAACAGTGATGTCGTACATTTGTCCAATCTAGCATTTTCTCCATGATACAAGTTGAGGCAGAGGATGGGACATAAAACCCAGGACTTGGTACCTAAACACATGTATTGCTTGTGATTGGGGAGAATTATTATGAATGTGGCAGAAACCACGTTATTATTAGTCATTATTACAATGTCCACGATCATTGAGGTAAAATGGGCCATTTACCATGTCTTTCAAACAAAAACTGTAACTTAGACATGAAGCAAGACGATAATATGGACTACTTTTCAGTTTTTTTCTAATAAATGCATTTATATAGCTTTATATACATTCAGACAGATGCTGAACAACTGTTGACCCCTTGTTAAAATAATACAAGACTAATGCAACTCAGAGGTACATTAGCTTATTTAGCTGCATTTAAACACCAACATTTCCCAGATTTTTTCAAAAACACAAAGCGTGGAGCAACAAAATGCCACTGATTGACCTATTTCTCTGCATCACACAAATCACATGTATATGCTTGGTCAAAACGGCAGAGAAAAGAGACAACTTTTTATGACCTCCACCATACATTTGAGAGAAATGGCGACTGGGACATGAAGCTTGAATATAAAATCTACACAAAAACATCTAAGATACATATTTTTCGAGTTAAAATGCATGTGCAGTTGGGAGATCTAGTGAAAAAACTGTTTCATAATCTTGACCCTACACAGTATTTATCAATTATACATCCTTGTCGACATCTACCCTTTCCAACACTTTTTTCTCTTTACGCATCTTATTTACTCCATTCCTGATTAAAACCAATTACCGTCTGTGAATCCAAAGACACAAAATGGTGGCTGTGAAAAGCATCACCTGTTTCCTTTCAGTCTGGCTCGTCGTCCTCTTTCGCCGAGTCCGTCTCGGTTTTTCTTTTAACGCCGGCTCATGTTTTTTCATTAGCTGTGGAGTGAGCGGTCGGTGTGAGGGAACGAGGAGAGCAGGACTGATTAGGTCTGTGGGGACGAGCGTGCACGAGGCGGACGTGCACGGGTGATAATGTAAAGAGGCTACATGTGCTGACTTAATCAGGTGGAGAGCATCAGACACTCGGGCTTGAAGTGGAACAGACAGAAGAAGGCAAACATCTGGCCGAGGAAAATATTGACAGTTCTTATTTGCACCAAAGTGTCAGTAGATAATGGGGCTTTTTACACCAGAGTTCAATCAGGTTTTAACCAGCTTTAAACACGGCCTAATTATAAGCCTGAGTGGTACAGTTTGGCACAGGTAAGTCCTAAATAGACAGGTTTCCTCCAAAGTCTGCGATGTAAAGGGTGCGGACAAAAGAGAAAAAAAAAAATTTATTCCAAAAAAAATTTATTTAAAATAAGAGTGGGTTTTTAAAAACTGGGGGCTTGGGCAATAATGATACAAGAAACAGATGTCAATGAGCTACAGGAAGTACATTTAGTAGATTTTCACCATTTATCAAAAGAACAAGACATGCTTCAATTAAAAAAACACGCCTGGTTTTCTGTTTTTTTTCTTTTGCTTCTCTTTTTCACTCCAGATTATCATCGTCCAATGTGGTTTAGCTCCACATTTAGGAAAACTGACACCGCCAAAGCAACCAAAGGCCAAACGTTCTTTTCGGGAGCACTTTAGATCCCTTTTGGCTGTGGAAACTCACCCATATTACATATAAATACAAGTCATAATCTCAGCTTTCCACTTTTGAGACAAGCTAATACTATTATAAGTCTACAACGCTGGGTTTGATCTCGTTGTTGTCCCCAAACATCATACTATTTTAAGTTTAAAAAGGCTAACTAAAGAGCTAAATCTGTGTCTGATTTGGAAACAGGAACTAATCATCTGTGAAGAGTGTAACAGAACGGTACAACCCTTTCTGTAATGAGTAATAAAATGTCAATGAGTCAGCACCAGAAGGCAATCTCTTTTTATACAGTCTTGACTGAAATAACGTCACAACCTCGATTCTTGAGATCGAACAGCTCACAGTGGATTCTTCGTGGCCACTGGGTCACGTCCTACTCCAGTAATAATATGGTAAAAACAGCATAGAATCATGTAAAAGCACTTCAACTTTTAGTGTTTAGGCGACACGGTGATTTAATGCTAACTGGGAATTAGCAAAATGGCAAAAGACGACAGGAAAGGCGTATTCAGAAGGAGAATATGAACGGAGTAAAGCAGTCAAAAAGACAAACGATAATGACTTGAGTGTCTTCCTCACATCCAGCTACAAACTCTTTTCCCTCCTTTATCTCCTCTCGGTCATGGTCTACAGCACAAACAGCCCTGGAGATGCTTTTTCTCTTTTAGAATGAAGTCTGTGCAATTATTCCGAGCGTTGACGGAAAAATACATACGATTCACAGCCAAACACTCCTCGGAGACAGGGCTCCGACCAACTCCTCAAAGTCCTGAGAGTAATCAGCGCCAACAGTTGCACAAGTCACTGCTGCACGGCTAATGGGCTCCAATGCACTTCGAGGGGCTGTTACACAAGACTGTTGAAGAAGAGGGGTAACGTTTACAGTCTATACGTGTCACTTATTAATCGTGCAATACATTGAGTCAAACCTGAAATTGATTTTTAGTTCAGGAATTTACGTGATTGTCCAAAAATGTATTTATTTAAGTATTTACAAGCATCTCCAAGTGAGTGTTAAGTGTGTAAAAATAGCTAAAAATATATGTATTGTAGATAAATATGATACATAATATAATATCCAAGACATTTAATCCAAATCTGACAAAAAATGTAATAGGACTTTAAAAAAAAATAATTCAACAGCTTATTTTTATTTATTACAAGATTACAAGACACAACAGAGAATCTAACAAATATAACGTTTGCACAAAAAAAAATGTTTTAGATCTAACAACAGAAATTTGACTTAAAAATGTTAAATTTAAATTTGATGATACCCATTAGCAAATGCCTACATTTTTTTATTATGTCTTACTTTTTGCACGTATTATGGCGTTGTTTTTGTGACTTGGAAGAGAAAAAGAAAGACCTGAATTGATCTTTTTGTTACGGGTCAAAAGGAACATTTTATCAACTAGAATCGTTTTACTTTCACACGTGCAAAGCATAATCAATCCAAAAAATGGCGACAAAGTTCCTTCAGATTATTCACAAAATGCCCTTAATTGATGTTTTCACATTTTTCTGCTACATTTACTCAAACACCTCTCACAGGAGATTACTTAATATTTTTTTTGCATTTCAAATCACTGCAGGCCAAGCTAAGACAGCATTAGATCACATAAGAGTATATTTTTTTACACTGATGGATTTTAAACTCTACTGAGACACTATGAAGTCACACATTTCTCTCACGTCTTGTCATAACGTCTTGTGACTTGTGCAAACATCTGGGCTAGTTTACTCAAACCTCCAAATGAGTGGGAAAAAACGATTACACAGAGACATTTAACACCATATTCCTTCAGAAAAACACATGTTCATTTTAAAACTCAGCCTTGTCGACTCTTTACGCAGCCTCTGTTTCTAATCTCGGTCATCAAAAGATATTGCTACAACAGCGGTCACACTCTGCGGAGGAATGTAGTAAATATGATCTCACTCCCAACAGTGGCCTGCTCTGTTCCTGCCGGCTCTGAGGGCCATTGTTACCGCAGATCTGATGACCTTTATGGCCTTTAATTGAACCACAATGGACCAGAGACTTCCTGGTACCGAGGGAGTAGCTACACAAACCACAGATCTAACAGGGAAGTGTTAGCTCGTGTCCAGTCGATAAACCATCCCAGATACTTAGCCACGTCTTTATAATTAACATTCAGGTCCTCAAAGCATCCCACAATATTACATTTATCTATATTTGTACCGTTTGTTTTTTAATAAGTGGCGCAACACAATACAATTTCCGATATTTTGTCCTCGATAATATCGCGATACGACGATTCTTCAGACATTCATTTACAATATCTTTACATTGCTGTGTCATTTAACGTATTGTCTCAAATGAATCAATGTCTTTTACATACTTTTAAGTTTTGTTTGGCATATATAACTCATGTCTATATCCACTTTTCGTGTTTAAAGATGGCCTTTTAACAAATATCGCGATATCTGTATCTGTATCACGATAATGTATCACAAGAAGAAAGCTATCCGATAACGATACGTATAATAAATTGTCCCAGAAAACCAACTAATGGCCCTTTTATGATACTTTGAACAAACCCAGACTCGAGAAGATGCTAATATGATCAAAAATAACAGTACAATTAAACACTTCTGCCAAACTCAATGCATTCAGTCAAAACTGCCACATTGTATTTGCAGTTGTGTAAGATTAATACAAGTCAAAAAGTGATTGAAGTCTGCATAATGTCGCTGTATGATTGAAAAAGTCAAGGGCATCAAGGCTACTCTACAAAGAAACAGGCAGCAGCAACAAGTGTAAATATAAATATAAATGTTTTATAGAGAAAGAGAGTTTAACCCTCTACATCCTGAGCCTATCTATCCATTTTACTTTCACTTTTTTTTGATAATCATCATTTCTTCAATCTATTTTTCCACTTTGACTCAAATCGAGCTTAAGCGGTGAGAAAATATGACCAATCAAATGCCATTATGTTGTAAAGAGAAATCTCTGCATGGGGTCAATCGGAAGAAGCCTGTAGTTACACAGAAGCAGAAAGGTAGAAACACTTTGGAAGATGTATGTCCATTCCGTTATTACAGACTCCTAAAAATCCAGCTTGAATCCACAGAAAAAAGACGAATTCATTGTATAGAACAGAAAAAGATTTAAAATGGCTGACCGGGCTATGTTAATTGTATATTTTTGAGTATTGTGGGTCTGAACAAGGTCTCAGAAATCCAATTTTAGCTCCCAATGGCAACACATTTACCTGGATCTGATATAGAAAAAGCCCTTTTCTTTTGCAGCCAGGACTAAACATATTGGGATAAAAAAGACTTGAAACAGCATCCAGCTTTTTCTATAGAGCATAACCACACATTTTCTAACAAAGGCAGCAATTTGATGTCTTTAAAAATCAAGAACTCTTTCTCAATTCAAAGAAAGGCAGCATTGCTTTTTCTTTTCTTTTCTTTTTTTGAAGTCTTCAAATCCGAGAGGCTTTATAGTCATTCATTTGTGAAAGCAGAAGCTGTGAAGCACTTATAGCTCTGACATAAATGCATGTACTTTGCCAAGGCCAGTTCTCAGGATGAAATATGGTCGAGAATAGTTGCATACCGAGCACAGCCGACGTTCAGATTCACTTACACCTCCACAGATTGTATTTATTACCATACACCTTGTAAAAATCTACGGTTAGACTTCCAAAAAATCTACAAAGCAACAAAGCTATGGAAACAGTTTAAACGCATGAAGCAGGGTTTACCGGTTGCATAATCGTCATGTGCTCCGGTGTCCTGCATTTTCAAATGGTCAGAAAATGCCTCTCTTTTCCCCTTGGAGGAATTCCAGCTATGTGAACCTGCCCTTCTCTTGGTGGTCTTTGGAGAAATGGCTGGATTGAACTGTGTCGAGAGCACAAAGCCAGCCACTGATGTCCCGTAATGCCCGAGCGAGGTTTTTAAAGATCTGAAGATTGGATTGTATTGCAGGTCTTTTTGGTGAGGTTCTCGAATCTATGGCGCCCAGAGAACTGTTAAATTACTTCGATCCCACTTTTTTTTACAATGTGGAAAGTTGGGCCCCGGTGTCCACATCGACTGGCTTTAAAAGGTGTTATCTCAGGTTATTTCTCTGCAGTGCAAATAAATACGCTTTCCACAAAATCACTTGTAAAAGAGCATATTAGAAGTTTTTACAATCAATTCTTAATCTAAACCTGTTAATATCCATCCACTACTAGCACTGTCTGAGCCACAAGATTTATAATTGTTAGATATTGATTATTCCTGACAGCAGCATGGCAGAAACTCATTACATTTCAGCTGTATATTCTTTCTGAAACAGTGAAAAGCTCCGGGCTAAGACAGAATTTGTAAAAATCCCATTAAAACCCACCTGTGGCACCAACTGATAAACATTTTTTAGCACAGTAGTAGATAGTATAATAAAAGAAATGTAATTATGTGCTGCTTGGAAAATTAGAAAAGGTGTTTCCAGGTTGAAAATGCACTTTAAAATTTGCATAAAATGTCTCAGAAATGTGAATTTATGACATATGCATCAGCAAAGTAGTAGCTTTATAGTTTATAAAACAGGTTTATGGGATTGACTGACTGGTTTAAAAAGCTTTTTACTAATAATCTTTAAGCCAAAACCGTCAAATTTAGCTATATTTGTGTTAGCGTTTAGCAATGATATGAGTTGTTAGCTCATGTCAAAAAAAATTGAGTCAAACAGCAATTAACTTTCTCAATTGACAGAACAAAGTCAGAAAAACAACTTCCAACTCAAAAACCATTCAAGGAGTAAATTAATGTTGCATTAATGTGGCAGCAATCTGCACTGCATTAGCTCACTGGGTTATGTATTAGCATACAGCCGCCTGGTTCTTTCTACCAGGAATTAGTCTGGTCCTCATCAATTTGAGTTTAATGTCCAGGAGGCAGAACAAACAGACATAAACTACGCTACCTATTAGATACAAAAGTGTGTGCTCAACAACAACAACAAAAACATTTCTAGTGCATCTTTTCCAGCAGTAATCAGTTTGTCCTCTCTGGGCAGTTGTAGGAAGAGAAACAGGAAGTACTAATATTAAAATGGCTCTTCCACTGGATTTCTTTGAGCTTTAAATGTCTATTTTTCCAGATTAGATGAAAAAAAATGTAATTTAGAGGTGATTATGCAGTGAAAAATACATACTTTTTATGGATATGTTCTATTTGTTCAACAGTACACATAAAATATTATCTATTACTGGTTTTTATTTTTTAGTTTTTTTATACATGCACCTTTTGTTCTGCATATTCAAATTTGAAACGTCATGTCCTGTGTTCTGTCGACCTGCTGCCTTTGAATTTTAAATGGTATTACATAAAACAGAGAATTCAACAAAGATGTAAATGGATCACCATATAACACTCAATACATTACATCTAGCATAAATATGGCTCCGATTAGTTTCAACAAACCAGCAAAAAGAAGCAGTCCAGTACATGATTTGTGCTTGAATAACGTTGAGGAATGTAGAATCAGGAGTGAGAACCGGCTCGAGCAAAGATCAGTGCTTTCCGAGAGTCTCTTTTGTTGACTATTGGGATTCTTTAGCCATTTTTGGCACCATTGTGTCATTGTACAGAGCGGCCGTTGATCCCGCGTGGCTGAAATGGATTAACTAAAGAAGAAAGAGACTGACTGCACTGGCAAAAAGAAAGAAGAGAAGATAAAAGGGGGACGAAACAACTAATTAGCGAACATGTTATATACAAGCATAGTTAAAAGATAAACTCATTGGAGGGTAATTATCATTAAAGAAGAAAGAAATAAAGGCAATAGTAGGGAAAGTCATGGCCATGTTTGTGAGTAGATCAGAGGAGGATTGAGATGAAAGTGAGTTCAGAAGGGTTTAAACAGGGTTTGGTGTGGAATTGTGTGTGTGTAAAGACTGGATATGGAGGACTTTAAGGCGAAGTGAGAATAAAGTAAGCGTCTGTGTGTCTGAGGCGGCAGCTGGACTAGATGTGACCCTCTGCAGCATCACCGTCCACTTCATCTAACCACCTGCTCGCTCTGAGTCAAGTGTGATGTTTAAAGTCGTTTGGAGGGTTTCTGGGTGAGGAATACTTTTACCTTTTTACCTTTACCCCACACAAACACTTCCCAGATATCAGTCTCTGAAACCAGAACCGGCTGTCGACATAAGCTTGTATCTTAAAAAACTGTTTCCATTTTACTAACCATTGAGTATCTGGCGGCTATAATGAGTTATCCGAACGATGCAATACATATGCCAGACCAGCAGGGGGTGGGTTTTCTTTTAGCTACTTCTGCTTCTTCTCTCCACATTTTAAAAACTTTTGAAACGAAAACGCTTCCTCAGTCGGATTCAAACGTTAGCATTTTCGTGGAGTCACAAATGAGACGCCAATTCCCAACAGAATCATCGTAGTTTGGGCTAAACAAGTCGTCTTTAAGTCTGGTCCCTCTTTGTTTGAATTTGATTTGCTGAAGGCGGAACAAATGGAACGCACAACCTCAATCAAAATTAAGGGGCAGTTCCAACATACGCAGATGGACCAGCGTAATTTGGAAAACACAAAACCAATCAGAGAAAGAAGACATAGTTTTAGATAAACTGGACTTGAACTCAATCAATCCGTTGCTAAGAACTGGAATGGGTCTGGCTGGGCAGGCGAATGATGCATGTGTTGCTTTTTTAGCTATAGTTGCTAACTTGCTGCAGTAAAGAAAAACGAAAGGTACCAAGGACATTTTAACGTTTCTTCCAGGGCATTCAAATTCATTTCCAGATAATTTTCATAACTACTCTCTAAAATTTCTCTTTTGTTAGATCAGTTGGACACTTTACATTTGACAATTTGCCTCTGACTGAGAAAGTTAAGGAAAAAAGAGCAAAGGCCGACCTTGGAAAAAAAACAAAAATGGCTATTGGTTGAACTTTCTTTTCCCAACCTTTCAATACTTCACACAACTACAGTTTAGAGCAAATGAAGCGCTTAGCAGGAACCACACTGTTATTAAAACAGCAAGACGATATGAGGCACAATAGCCCATGACGCACAAAGAAATAGCCCTCGCATTTGAATGGCCGGCTAATGCATGACCGTTTCCGTGTCAAAAAGCCACTTTACCAGCACAGTTTAGCTCTTAGCGCCCATTGTTACCAGAGCTCCCCTATAGCGACTTGGAAATGCCATGTTATTAAAGCGCTTATGCATATTGAAGTATGTTTCCATGCCGACGACTGAAAAACATCCGCCATCTGCGTCGGTCTTTGATGGTCGTTTTGTGCGTCGCTGAAGGACACTTGTTCGGGGACCCTTCACCGCTTGATACCGGCTAAAGGGCAGAGTCACCAGCCGCCGCCGCGTTTCAATCACTCCACGGGGACTCGAGATTACAATAGTTTAATAATCGAACAAGGAAACGCTCCGGACTCAACCGACCTTCGAGTGAAATCTGAAAATGTAGCAGAAAGGCGAAGAGTGAGATGAGCTTCAAGGATGAACGGGGTCTAATCTGTAGAAGCTTAACACGGCGTAGTATCAGCACCTTGTCTGGCGTGTTCTTGTAATCTCCTCTCGTCTGTTTCGCCGCATTAGGATGTACAGAAATGGTTTGACTTTAAAGAGGAATCCCCATGCGCCCTTCTGTTTCTCATTTAAAAATCCTTGTAAGAGGACGAGGAGAAGCGTGGAGAATAATAGCCCTGATAAATATAAAGATACACACTATTTCTCTTTCTTTCTTGGCCTCCTGTGACAAACCCTGCTTTGTTCTTCCACTTTGAATGAATATAAATGTCTGCTCTTGTTTCATCAAGTGAAGAAGAGAAAACAAAACCTTTATGTAAATGTTTCCTCAAGATTATTGGTGTTCTGACAAAATGGATGTTTGTACAGTTGTTAACTTGAGTGAATGCGGTTATTTTTTTATGTATTCATGCAAAGGACTTCAGTTATGGCAGTGAGATGCTTTGGTGAAATGGTTTTGTTGCATTTCGCTGTATCTTTTTATTATTATTATCTTTATTTCTGCCTTTTTAGATATGTTTTGGGGACTTTTAGACAATAGCAAGAAAACAAGAGGCAGAGATAGGGGACGACATGGACAAATCAGGCTCGAGCTGGGAATTGAACGCAAAAATGTGTTCTTTAAAGTGATTTCCATGTTTTTACTGTGACTTTCTGTGGCGGTGTACCTGGCATTTTACCAAGTTCCACATTATTCTTAATGACCAGTCTGCCTGAAGGCGTGAAAGTCTTGTAAAATCATAATAATTAAATTAATTATTTACCAGTTCAGTGGATTTTGACACAATAAAAAGTCTGTGAGGCATGAATATTGCCAACAAACCATATTCAGTCAGTCTGGATTACAGATGCCCAGTGAACCGTTTACTAGTTAAAAGTCTTTTTCCATTGATCTATGGAGAAAACCCTTTATTGAGATGGGATTTTTAGGCTGCAATACCTCGAGTGGCCAATAGTGAACTGGCGAAGGGGCAGAATGATAAATAGCCCTTTCTAATACATCCATGAAACTGATTTTTTCTTAGTAGTTTGCTTTGTACAAACCAAATGCACCAATTCAATATGTGTAATCCTAAACAATACACTTTTGGTTTTAAGAAAAAACTCCAATAAATGTATTATTTATTAAGTGTGGCCAATGCATCTTGATTTACAACCTCTTTTTTATTTGGTTAATTATCCATAAATGTTCCTTTTTGTAGTCATAATACTACCATCCTTGACGACAAAACTGCATGTGATAAACACAGAAGATACGACTAATGGCAATAAAACATGTTGAAGTAGAAATAAAGCCAATATCCAGCCCCTTTCTTGCTATATTTATTTTCGTAGCGTGGTGCCCTTAAGCAAAATGTTTAAACTGTACGGATACGGTACATTAATGTAATTGCAAACTTGGAATAACATTTTTCAGGTTGGTATCTTAGAAATGCGAAGCAGGAAGATCAGGACGAGGTGTTTGGTCAAGAGCCAAGAGTAAAACGGACGACTTCAAAAAAGATATTCGTAAAGTAAATGAAAAAGTACAAAGAGAGTTACCAGACGTTGGCCTATTATTAGAGCAGCTCTGCGTCTATGGCTTTAATTCTCCCCTTGAGGACTTAAATAAAAGTGGTTTCTCCTCTCTTTCATGTCGCTGTCTCTTTTAGTCAGCCACACAGTCAGACACAGGCACAGACTCTCTTCTCCAACTCCGCCGTTTTCACGAGGGATTTGGAAAGTCGTGTCAAGCGAACGGGATTGAAAAGTCGGAGCGTTCGTCTCGGAGCGCGCCGCTAACGTCTTGAGGGAACATCTCTCAATTTCTGTCAAAAAAAAAAAGAGACGTCGAGACAGACAGACACAAGTTTGAGTACAGGTAGCAAGAAAAAGACGCAGTTGAACTCAGCCAATGGCTCCGGAGAGAACAGGGCTAAAAATAACCCCACATCAGAACGGGACGGGAACAGAAGCACTGAATGTTCCCAAACACAAACATTTAGAGAGACGCAGGGGCAGAGCCTGTTTAATGTGGTAAATGGATGTCAAAGAGGAGTATTACTCTACCTGCCGTACAACTTATTGGGTATGTCTCAGTATGTAGACAGGTATTCCCTCGTTGAAGACACAAACAGTCTATTTAAGTCTCACTGGAGTAAAACTATTTGTCTCAACAATAGAAGATATAAGTGTAATTAGAGGTGAGACAATATATCGTTTAGATCGTTATTGTTATCCTCTGAAACATTAGTTTAAGTGTAACACAATCAGGCAGATCCTTAATTCTTGTTGGCCTGCCTTACACACAAGAAACAAGCCTCAAAAAAATCTAATATAACAGCTGTTTATTTTCACTTTAAGCTGCTCCATGGTGCCGTTTCAAAAAAATATAGCTTTCAGGTCTTTTTTTTTTTACGATGGTCACTACGGCCTTACAAACTCGACTTTGGGCACTACATTTTTAAAGACTATTTATGTAAAATAATTTGTTATTATCTGATTTTGATAAGGCATTACACTGAATAAAGTGCAATGTTTGTAGGCGTGGGACCCAATATTTTGTAAGTTATTTGAAAAAAAACTAAGCATATCCTTCCCACCATTACCACTGTCACTATTTATTAATCATCTTTAAAACGATATACAAACTGTGTGTCTGTCAAAATAAAAGCCTCACATAATAAGGCCATAAAAAATAGAAAAGTTACAGTATAATCCACAGCCACAGTGTCTTCCTTGTTTGGGGTAAATCCTGTGGTTAACGGTCAAATGCAACTTCTCCTTTAGAGGTTTTCATACGGATCACTATCGTATCTATATTGAATCTTTTCATCCTGAAGAGTCTATTTCCAGCGGGATTTCCTTAAAACAGTATCTTTCTGTGCATTATACTGTGCGGCGCGACGGAATAAAGCGGCAGAGACAGAGTGCTTAACATTACTTTCCCTACAATGAAAGAAAATTAAATTCATAGAGTCTAAGAGCAATAACATGACCAGCGTAATAAAAAGAAAGTGGTGCTGCTTACGGCCGAAGGCTTTAAGTAAGAGTTTGTTCGAATGACAAATGAGAGTCTTTATAAACCAGACTGTATTACTGCTATGTTCTGGTAAAACCTGATGTGATAATCCAAGGCCTTGTTGAATGCAGCTCACTGTAAAATCTAGTCTGTTTGATCGATCACAGCTGAAGTGTAAGGTGAAGTCTATGGTCTGTTTATTGCTCTTACAAACCGTCCAGGCCATTTGTTCCCACTCACTTCTTCACAAGCTTCCCCCTGAGCTCGACTTGAAACAGAAATGCATCGAGAAGTGCCCCTTTCCTCGGCCTATCTGTGCTGTGCAGCCGGGGAGGGGCCGCCTCACTCTGTTTAGATAGGACCGGACTCACCTACATTCATTTACCAAGGAGCTACACCCAGAAATAAAACCTATCGTCGTCTGAATCGATGGAGCGCAACGGTACCAGGAAATACCCCAGACGTGAGTAACCTTAAGTGCTCTCAGGCCACACTGACACACTCTGCAGCAAAAATAATAAAAAAAAACCAGGGATTTTCCAGGTATAATCAAGAGGTGCTTTCATTCTTGGTGAACTGAATGCTGGGTTGAAGCAAACAATCAAATGCTAAAGATTTGAAGTAAATTTATGAAGCAAGTTGTTAAAGAGTGCTATATATATATGTTTTAGAGCTGGGACAATATATGATTAGTATTTTTTTGGGATTGTTTTCCTCTTGTGATACATTATCGTGATACAGATATCGTGATATTTGGCCATTTTTCACTGTAAAAGAGCTGTTGTGGATATAAACATGTGGGAGTTATGTGAAAAACAGCGAATAAGCAAAAACTAAAATGTAAAATCCACTTTTGTCCAACTTTCCACTACATTTTCACAGATTTTTTGTAAATGAATGCCGGCAGAATCGCTGTATCGTGATAATATCGTGGACAGTGTATCGGAAATATAATCGTGTCGTGTGATTCCCACATCTAATACGCTTATGTAAATGTAAATATAATCTACACTTGAGCAAGCTTATGTTAACACAACATGTCAACGTAAAACCTAATGGAAAGTGTCAAATGTTTACCCGATTTTCAAGAAAAATAAAAAAAATTTCAAGTTTTGGACCAATCTGAACATATGTTTCAATGTATAAGGCTTTATTGTGTTCACTGTCACCTTTAATTGGACTTATCAGACCTGGACAGTATTGATCATGGGTAGTTTTTTCATACAATACAGTCCAATGTCACTTTATGTTTAGCTTAGTCACGATACGGAGTTGGAGCTCTTTCAGTATCAATAATTTATGAACCATCTGTGATTTAGTAAACTCAAAATTCATGAGTTTTATTTATCAATCCAGGTTAATCAAGTCGAACACAGAGCAAGCAGTCGATCAATAAACTGTCTTTGTACCTTTTTTAGCCGCAGTGATTCAATGTGACATTTTCGGCTCTGTCCACAAACTGAACTCCGCTCGGTAAACTCCGATCGAGCAATTCTCTTATTGGAATCGATCAGGTGTCTATCACTGACGTGCAGTTCTTTTGTTTTATTCCCAAAGCCTGTATTGACGAGCCCCAAACTCTGTGTACGCTTCTGTAGAGCCGCATCAAGGGCAGAAACACAATAAAAGTGTCCGTCAAGGTGCCCTCCTCAGTCTGACAGAGCTGTAAAGTCTGAATAAGCACCGGCTCATTGGACGATGAAACCAAAGTTAAACACAGCCCAATGACGTCCGTGTCCATAGCAAACTGTTCTCAGGCCTCAAGACAATCAAAACAAAGCCTTTTCTATAAATGTTTACTTATATTTGCTTGGTATTAAGCTCTAGGACGTGACGTCACACAACTTCAAATTCAGCCTTTTTCTACATCAAGCTGTGTCATTAAAAAGAAAAGTATTAGTATTGCATTGTAGACATTAAAGATACTTGCAGTGGACTGTAAAACTACTGAGATTAAGTAAAAGAAAATTTTTACCTGAACCGGAGCAAAACAAGGCCCTGGGACCCTACCGTAACATCAGAAATTGATCAAATTTAGCACAAACTTTCCTTATGTGACCCTAAATAAATAAATATCTATTAGACCTATGACCTATGAACAATCCAGTTGCAATGCTCCAAAATCTGCAAATATTCGACTGAAAATACTTGCAGATGGGTCAATTATTGTTCCCACATTCAGCAAAATTCATTTACAAAAAAGTGACCCTGATTTTTTCTTATAAACCTGCTTACAGCCTCAATAATTATAATAATTTTAGAGTTTTTCTGTATCTACTGTGTTGTTTACTGCCACCTATTGGTCTGGAGCACTTAGTAATTATGTCACAGAGATGTACAACTCTCTGGGGAAATATCAGTTTGTAAAAATACATCTTTCGTGTGGGCTCAGCCTTATTCAGAGCTGGAAAAAAACCTCACAAATCTAGCCAGGAAAACAACATGCCATTAAGGACCCGCCAACATGAAGCAAAGGAGAAATCCCCTGAAATATGTGCTTACAGGCAGTATACTGTAATCTGACGAGGCAGGCAGCGCAGCCAAAAGCTATGATTCAAGATTTCTATTGCAAATGCTATTTCAGACAACAATAACTTTCTACTCAAGGACAATGCACCAGCTACAGGTAAAAAACATGTCAAAGGTTTCCTAGCAACAAACTGTTTCGATGTCAGAGGCTGGTCGCCGAAGCAGCCGTCTAATGTTAATGTGAAGAAGTCATCACAAAGAGCGCTTTAGACCTGCTCCGGGCTCAAAAGTCAAAGGTCAAGACCAGTCACGACAAGGCGTTATTGTGTCGAGAAGTGACATGTCAAATCCAAAGAAACAAACAGTCAAGGTCTAGAGAAAACACCTTTACAGTCTGCATCCACAAGTGTTCGCTTTAAAGAATGTGACGATATAAGTGCTAACAGGTCACTAGCACAAAGTTAGCATAGTTTCTACAGTGCATTTCCTTCAAAACTTTTTTTTTCAAATGGAAAAATGCACATGAATGCGTCCTTAAGTAAGAGATGAACTTGAAAAATCAGGTTAAAATTTGTTACCAGCGTTTCTCACTTGACGACATGCATCCTCGAGATTTGGCACAAAGCTAGCATTGTCATTAGCACAAAGTTAGCGTAGAAGTTAGCGTCTCAATACCAACAGTACGATTTATGCAGATTAATTTAGCTAACCCTCTCGCAAAAAATTAAAGTTTTAAGTAAATTACCATGTTCAACCATTAGCTACTGTTGGCTAACAAACCACTGTTAAGTTAGCCAACGTTAGCTGTGTAAGTCACATTAAAAAAGCTATTGCTGACGTTATTTTATCTCATTTTCAATAACTGAAAAGGCAAAAATGGAGAAGGCCTTTTACTTTTGTTGTAAATGTTGTGGTCTTCTCTTGATCTTGTTTTAAAGACTATGAAGAACTTATTTTAAGAAGAAGAGCAATAATGGTTTGAGGAGGCATAGAAAGGGCCATTTAAAGCAAACCAGAACAAAACCTCAATGAACACCGCCACAACAACACTTCCTACTCAGTCCTAACAGCGGTACATTCACACCTCCAGAGTTTATGAGACACAAATTACTCTCAGGAGGTTTTCAAGTGCCTCTTCAAGTCAAGGTGTCAATTGTTCTCAAAGTTAAGAGCTTGTGCTACTCCATTTAGAAAAAAGCCAAAAGGGAAAGTTGTTAATTTGAGGAAAAAACAGAAATAACGTCCAGAACTAGTCAGACCCACATCTTACATTTAAAAAACACATTATAAAAGGCTGGAAATACTCAATAAATAACAGTAAGTAATGTAATGAAATGAAATAAATAACATTAAGGTGCCAGAAAAATAAGTTAAAACGAAACGCGCATGGCTAATTTGCCCAATCACACATGCACTATCCTTGTTTTTGACAGATTTTCTCGTCGTTTTTATTTGTCTCATTTCTGTGATTTTCTGTGAGATTCTCCCTCCCCTCGCTGGCGCTGTATCTTTTCAAATGAGGCAAAATATAAGAAAGACCGGCAACAAAAAGTGAGCATAAAAGCGGCTAATGTATCTGAGCTCACAAAAAAAGCAAGGCATATGAAATTGTTTATTAAAAAGTGATGTTAATATGCGGCAAACACAAGCCTTATTTAAATCAAACCAAGAAAAAGCCTATTATACTGAGGTAAATAAAGCTAAATAGGTTACTATTTTAGGGAAATGGGTTTTTCACTACCTGCATTACAGAGAACCTTCATTAGAATCTCATTTACTACTTTCCACGAATCACTGAGCAAACACCCAGCTCCAGAGAATAAAAAGGGTTGTAAAAGCAGCACCATTACCGCGCCATGCAACTTTCCCTGTCACTTACTAAAGTCCATTTAACAGATGCCAATTGGCTGGTCCGCTGCCATGACAACAGCGGGTCCGTGAATAGGGGAAACTAGACTTGAGTTGAAATGTCACAACTTGCCGCTAACAGCTGCGAGACGTCGAAACAATCTCGAAACAAAGTTGGGAGAAAGAGGAATGAAGAGTGTGCGAGGAATGGAAATCACTTAGCTGCAAACAAAAGACGGATTAAACAAATAACAGGCTTCACCTTGACTTAGAGCCGCGTGCAAGCAAACAGACATTTTTCACCGCACGTCTCTGAACAATTTTTACGACGATTATCCATAAAAAAGGGGCTTTCAGCGGAGATTGGAAGCGGCCGTCATTTTCGCCGATGACTCATGAGGGGTTAATTGAGGTGGACAGGCCCAATCATGACACTAAATGGCTTTAAAGCGGTAGTTATTTTCGCCAGTGGTGCATGAATGTCACGGCTGCTCGGTCTAACAGCGGCTCCCTGAATCACTGCTGGCTCCGGGCCGAGGGTTATTGGGTCTATAGATGTAAATACGACCACGAGATCATTCGCTGTGCATTTTAGAGTTACATTTGACTCCTTAAGTGATTAGGCATTTTGATTATTTTGGTGGTATATTTAGTTAATAATAGACTTCTGGTTTGAAAATAAAAAGTGTATCGTGCTTAATATTTATTTGTACATGACATTTATAGACAGAAATACTTAATAGATTAATGTTTGGTAACTTTTTGAGCAGATTTAATCTTACTTTCCTTGGGTCCAAGTCACAAAAAGATGGTTTTTAATTATAAAAAATGGGCAAGGTTTTCACCAATTGTGACTGAAATTAAAACATTTCAGACAAAGACATTCTTTTAGTGTTTGCTTAGTTCCTCTTTTCCACTTAACTCCAACATGTCTATATCCAAAACAGCCCTTTCCAATAAAAAATGGTCTTTTAATAAATATCATATCTGTTTTACGACAATGTATTGTGCTACCTTTAGTTTATACAATTGAACATTTTGGCTCCGGTAAAATATTACATTCAAAAATTGATGATCATTTAAAAGAGTAATAATGTCTATGGGGTAGGTTTGGGAATAATAACAGATGCCAAGAAAATCAAGAAAAGTTATTTATTTTCAGTCTGAGAACAATTGCGACAGCTGGCCTGATACATACAAGAAATAAGTAAATAAAACTAGTAAAATAAATAAAAATTACGTTAATACTGTAAAAGTTTGTGAGAGTGTTAATGAAAAGTCTTGAGGTTTAATCTGAAGCGGGTTGCAACAAGGTCTTTGTGTTTCAGTAACAAAAATATAAGATGTATGAAGTTTTTGATGAACTGCGAGGGCTTTATGAACTCACGTTTATGTCTCCAAGAGGATGAACTACAATAACTGAGCTCATCCCCAGACATTTCACCGTCATATTACATTTTATGTTTTCCAATAGCAGATTTTATGACATATACTTTTATAGTAATGATATTTCCTATAGTGCATTGGGTTTAGAGCTTATTGGCCAATGTTAACTTTATAGAAGACTTCAGTGAACATGATAAAAATGAAATATGTTGAGCGTCAGCATGTTGCTTATGCTGACATTAGCATTAAGTGTCTTTGTGGATCCACAGAGAGCCTGAAGCGTCGCTGTAAACGCTTTGTCTTCTTTCCAGGTTTCTCTCTGGCCATTAATAAATGGCACTGCAGGCGTCCACTTCACCGACTGTGTGGACTTGTTAGCTGACTCGCGGGCTAGCGGCTGCCTGATGAGAGCTCCCAGCTTCTTCCAAGGCTCTTTTAAAACCTGTGGCATGTTTAGAGACGGTTGGGTTCCGTTTAGATGTGTCTGATTGCAGTTTAGCTTATGTTTAAAGTTATTTATTCATTTTCAACCCGTTTCCATCTCCTGCAGATTGCTGAAGTCTATCCCCGTTTAATGAAAATAAGTTTAAGCTTTAAAATGACTTTCGTTGCCCTGAATCATTTGTTAGATAAATAAATGACGCATTTTTAATTGCCTTGTACATGGTTTGAGTAAATGTTTATGGTTCTCCTTTAGTTTAGTGGTGCGTACAGCTTAACTTACACCACTTTTCTTTTTACTTCCACTTGTCTTTTCTCAAGGCACTGTTTTTCCAAACTTCAAAGTCAAGATGGCGGCTCTTGAGTGTGGAAGGAGTATGTTGATGCACACTCTTTTTATGACCGTTGGATGTGCGCCAGTTGAGTAGGGCATTGCATGTTACTATAAATACTGTGACCTGAGAAGTGTGGTTAGTGAGTGTGAGTATACCGACTATAGATTTGTGCAGGTATGTCAAGTTAAAACAGTTTGTAAAGGACAAGTAAGGTCTAAATATACCAATAAATTTGACCTAGTGGCACATTCACAAACCCATTTACCTCTTTGAACCATCTGCATTTTAAAGTGTTGTGTCCGAGCAAGCATATTTTATGGCTGAAATCTTGTCCTCTGATGGTCATTTTGTCTAATTACCACCATATCTCTGCCAGGCTAATACCTGCGCAGCTGATTCATCATTTACATTTAGAGGAACAGCATTTCACAGAGGACACAAACAAGGACACAATAGCCTTCGGCTCCAGCTTTCATCGATGCCAAGGCTGCGGCCATAAATATTGTCCAGTTTTGTTGTGCGTTTTATTTCCTTCAATGAATTTAAATAAGAAGAAACAGCCTGATAGGAGGACTATCTGTGCTGCCTGCATCTGTTCATTATTAAACTGCCTGGTTAGATAAGATGGCTGACTGGTTGACTGAGTAATGATCGAGCACAATGCCTGCCAGCTCCAGCAGCTCGCTAACCGACTCTCAAATTGACTACCTGCCTGACTCAATGACAAACCAACCTATATCCTGCCTTTATTTCTGCTGCCGGCCACCAGTTTGTCCTCGTAATGCCGTAATGATGATACACATGAACCCTGGCTGGGCGAGATGATGAAAAACACATATTATTAACCTATTGAGCTAACAAAGATCGATAAAATACAGTTTACTTGCTGCGGCTTTTCTCCAGCTTCACTGTTGTTTTGACAAATGCATAGACTTCCTATTTGCTGAGTTCTCTCTTTAAATTGGACAAAATACAATCATCCCACAGACTCTACTAAACAAACTGCCTCTGGGTCTTGGAGTCTGACTAACTTCAAGTCAATGCCGTCTCATCAACAACCTTCACACTCAACAACCTCTGCAACAAGGTGAGAAAACTAAAGATTTGAAAAGAATGGGAGTGGACTTTACAAAAAGAAGGGTCACAAAGCTGTAGAGGTGGCGTCTACATTTAAAGACCTGGATGTGCACATTTTAATTGACTAAAAACACAGCCAGCATTATTAAAAAAGGCCCATCGACGTCTGTACTTTCTGAGGAGGACTTTTATCAATGTGTGATGGTGCTACATAAAGGAAGCCATTTTGATTCTGTTGTGGATCGGCATCTCATTTACACCGTCCTCACTCCACAAACTTTCAGACGAGGAGGTGTTTTTGTTTCGTTGCGGCTGCCGTTTAAACCTTGGAGCAGAAAAAGCAAAAGAAAACCCACCCCCTACTCGTCTGGCATATATCATTTTGGACATCATCATCAGCTTTCTCGTGTAAATTGCCCCTAAATCTCCAACAACAACCAACATCGGTCTTCCTTCTCTGGAGCACATTTACGTGAGTTGTTGCAGGAGCAGAATCACCTCCATCAAGACGGATGAGTCCCATCAGCACAAGAGCTAAAAGTTAAAACACAGCTTCTTTCCAAAGGCTGTAGGAATATTTACGCTGCTTGATCTGAAGAAAGTTTAATTTACTCCCGTCTTGCATGAGAAAATATTAATAAAGTACTTTGAAAACCCCGTAAAAAAACTCCATGAATGTTTGTGACACAGTTGAATTTTCTGGTTTTCTTGAAGGTAAGTTTAAAGCCCTGCCCTAAGAGACTGCGATCATTTATTTAAAAGAATTGCAACTGTGTTTAGCTTTGACAACAACCCAAACACTCAAAAATAAAAGCAATAACATAATACTGTCAGGATCCATATTGAAAGCTTATAATTTTTCATAATGACGCTTTAATAACACAAGTTGGCGAAGTTCCGCGATGAACTCGACGACCCTGGATGTTACCTTCATGGCAAAATGATCAAGCTCAACAACAACATTAATAGCGGAGCACCTTTGAGTGACCGCTCCACCTCCAGCGCCGGGGTTGTTGCTCTCACAAAGAAATCAATATCCTCCAATGATTTAGCCTGACGCTGTAAAGTGAATTGGCTGTAAAAGGTCCGGGCCAAGTTCACAAAGAGAGCACAGACAATACGGGACTTTTGTTGGGCGTCAGCAGCTGAGCATCGAGAGCGAGTGGGCAGCAGTTGACGGATGCGAGGCCGAGTTGAAGCATTGATCAAACATGTGCGTCCCATGCTGTTCCCAGAAACTGAACTTCAGCACATTTCGCCTCAAAAGAACCAGCCCTCGACGCACGTCTGTTTGTTTGATTCATTGATCCCTTCGCTTTAATCTCGTCCCAACCATTTCCCTGACACTTGCCCAATAAATATCTGTAAGCCATTTCAACTATTTAATCATAAATCTTTCATGGGCTAAAAAGAAGGGAACACAACCACGAATTACCCGTCTAAAACCTACACCGTATAAAACAATGGACCAATGGACTGTGGCATCATCGATATAAACTCAAAATGGATTTATGGAACCACCATTTTAAGTAGGAAGAAGCAACTACCACATTTACAAAATACATTGGCGTTCAGTGTGCAAAAAGGATAGCAGTTAAGCAAAGTTAGCCTACGCTTTAGCCTATGTAGCTAGTGATGCTAACAGATGATAAAGTAGCAGTGAGTTCATCCATAAATACCATAAGATTAGGCAGCTATTTCTTTCCTAATACATAAAAAAATAGTTTTTATTCATAGCCCTTTAAATATTTTGATTCGTATGTATAATAAGGGCACCAAATGTTTAGTTTTTGTGTGTTTTGATTTATGGGCTAGCTTATAAAAACATAATAAATTAGAAAAAAAATATTTGGATAAAGAAGCAGTGAAATTTTAACATTTGAAAAAGGAACATAAATGCAATCAAAGCCAGGAAGTCTATTTTGCATCTAAGCTAGCATACGGCTAACAAGCTCTATCATCTCAAAATCTTTTACCAATGATGCAAAAATAGCTAAATTGTTTTTAAAAAAATATCATATTAAACCAGAATTTTAACAAAATATTGATATATACTGTTTTTTGGGGGTTTTTTTCAATGGAAGTAAATGGGAACCAGATCTTTTGGAGCCAGCCCTCAGTTCAATGCCACATTTTGTTCCCATGGTCCACTTTTTTGTGTTGTCTTTCTTTAAAACCCAGTAGAGAACCATTTTATTTTCTTAATTAATGACTAGTTTTAAGTTTAAAGCTTGATACACTTGAGCAAAAACCCATTCCCAGAAAGAATACAAATGTAAACCATATTTTTAAGCAATGTACTATGGGCTTAATTAAACCAATGGACGAACCAGCTTCTTCTTAAGTCTTTTTTTCTGGCTATTTCTTCAAATGAGATATGACTTTTCAGTTTTTGCTCTGATTTTGTCATCAGTTTGAAACCCAATGAGCACAGTGTGTCCTTCCTGACTGCAGTATTTCATAACACCTGTCAGTTATTTGTTATCTCTATCTGTTGCTGCCATTGTCTGCCATTGTAGTCTGTGCAACAGGAACCTGCTGCGAGTTGTGTAACCGATCCGCTACAGTCTTTTTTTATTAATATACATATTTATAACGGCTCACAAAGAACGCCGAGCTAAAAATATTCAAGCCTCGGAATAATAATTGGGTGGTTTAATGATTTCGCGTCAACAGAAACAAGAGATTTAACAGTGACAGCTGGTTGATTGTCAGGATTTGGTGGATTTCCAACAGTTTTTATGACAAAAGGATCAAAATTTGGATGCTTTGTGAACATGTATAAAGTATTTCATCATTTATATAAAGGTAATGGCCTCTGGAGTTAGCAAAATGAATGGAACATGGGGAAAAAATCACTTTGACTATACATTTTCTCTGTAATGTAAGTAATCAATGAATACAGAGTCTAATCAAGTCATTTTTTTGAGACTGGGAGAAAAATATGGTCAGTTTCAGTAAATAAAAACATCACATTTTGCTATTTCTGTTATATTAAATAAGATAATGTTACTGACAGTGCAGCCCTTATGTGAACTAATACAGCACTGAACCAGTTTATCTGAATACACACCATAATACCAAACTTAAATGTCATGTAAAAAGGTAGAAAATCCAAATAACACAACCTCTTCTTTCACCAAAATGCCTCAAACACATTTATCAAAAGATAGAAAGCTGTCGAGTCACCTCTAAACAATCTCCACAGTTAATCTGCTGTAAATTCAACATAAATATACAACATTAAAACTGTATTTCACTTGAGAAAGTAGTAGAAATGTGAGGTTCTGCCAAGCCATCCATTTGCAGTTCTACCTTACTTCTGTTTAAAAATGTTTTATGGGAAAATCAACAAAAATCCACCAAAAGACAAATGTTTAGCAGCTTTAATAATGATTTTTTTTGTCGTTGCAGCTGTCAGACTCGCCTGTACAACCCAAATTTTGCCAAAGGGTTAGCGTCTTGTAGGTTTTGTAAAGTGTAAATTAGTCTGAGATGAGAAAATGCTACAAATTCTACCAGCAACAAACCAAAACACCACTTTGCTTCCTGATGCTTTGTGAAAGTAAAGCTCTGATTGGTCACTGCAGCTTCTACGCGTCACATGACAAGTCTGTGATTGGCCAAATTCTCTTTTACGGCTTCGTTTTTTCTAAAGAAGTTGTGTCCAAAGTGTGGCTCGAGGACCGATCACAGCCTTAAATCAGAATAGTTTGGCCCATCAGCTTTCTTAATAAAACATACATATATAGCCTGCTAGCTCTTTATTAGCATCTATTACTGCATTAAAAGCACGTACGCAAAACTATCACGTGACTAAACATCAAAACATCACACGTTATCAAAATCTGCAAGATAATAACGATGCCTACACCAGCTTTAATCGATCCAATATGGACACCAATGCAATTAAACAAATCATTTTCACACAAATCAACAATTAAAGCTGCATAATGTACACTTTCCATTTGCATACGCTTCATTTTTACTCCATTTCAGATTAAAAGCTGTATATACTTCAATCCCTGCAGACAGTGATGCTGCCCAACCATCCAGGTGGAGCACAGGAATGCCTTACACCTCAGAGGACTGGTATATCTGCTTTCTGTCGCAGCTGAATAAAGATATACTCACAGTCGAGGTGTTTCTTCTTGGGCCCGCTGACTTCGTGTGTTGTAGCCTTGCACACCGCTTTGCTGATGGCCGAGCCGGTCATGCTGTGCTGGGCTGCCGCGATCCGATCTGTGATGGATTGCCCCGACATCTCTCTCTCTTTATTTCTGCTTTTTTTTTTTTGGCTAAAATAGCACAATAATGATCCGATCAATAGTTCAACTCCCCAGAGGCTACAACCAAAACGTGACTTCCCTGTTTAGTGAATGCAAAGTGGGCGAAAATAGCAGAGGTATATCCCCAAGTGCGTTTAAAACCACTGCTGTGTCGTTTATTGCAGACTAAAAATGGATTAAGCAGATTTTTTGGCAACAGTTTACCTTCTTTCTACTAATCTAGCAAAGAAAACAGCGACACTAATGCGAGCTAGTGTGTGTTAGCTAAATAAGCAAATGTTTTCCTTCAGAAGAGTCCCACTGTGGATCTTGTAAACACTAAAAATGACTTTTTGGCCACAAATTAACATAGCTAAATAGCTGGTTTGTAACCCGGACTCCTTTTTAAGTGTCACCACAAACAAAAAAGTCCGCTTAAAAGAAGAAAAGTAATCCAAATGTGTTCAGTTGCAAAACACAAATCTTGAGTTCCTCCTTCAACTTGGGTTACGAGCTACCACAAATTACGGGATAAAAAAGGGAGAAAAGTGGTGTAAAAAGTAGTTCAAAATTGAGCAGCGCATTGTCTGAAGAGTTTAAAAGGGTAATGTGGTGTTGACAGCCGGGTCAGGGGTGTTTTTTACCCCCGGAGAGAGGCAAAAAGGACGCGGTGGGTGGGTGTTAGCAGAGCGGCTAGCGGGGTTGAGCTCCAGACGACCGGAGCCACACAGCGGGAGAACGTCAAGTCTGTGACCGAGGAGCGAAGCCGGCGGTCGGTTAAGTTCACCCGGGCAGCTCCCTCCTCCTCCTGGTCCCACCTGGATGTGATCCGGGCTCAGTTGGTGCAGTGTCCCCCGGTGAAAAGGCGGCTGGGGGTCGGCTGTTCTTAACTCCACGGTCCGGTCCTGTGTCTGAGGGGAAAGTGTCGCCAGTGGTTTGTGTTTCGGACTGTGACTGGAGCCTGTTCTGCCGGACAAAATGGCAGCGTAAAAAAATCAGCTGATCTCACAACTGGGATGCGTTCAGGGGCCTCTGCTAAGGTTGGAAAATAGAAATATCACGTTTAGTGAGTTAACGGGCTTCACTATTTTAATTAGAGCTGCTCGATAATGGAAAAAATCGTAATCGCAATTATTGAAATCACGATTATTTCACACATTGACTTTGAAAATATGTTGGGTTTATTGAACAAAACAGTCAATTCTCCTTAAACTAAATAAAATATTCAAACATATAAATAAATAGCTTGAAAAGTAAAGAAACTAGAAATAGCAATCAAGATAAATAAATAAGATCAACAATCTCGCGGAAAAAAAGTAATAGATAAAAATCGTATCGTTTTTTTCCTCAATTAGGTTTTGTAATCTTTGAAAATTCGATTAATTGCACACCCCTAATTGTAATTTAATCTTCACTTCATTATTACCTACTTTCTCATTACTTTCAAACTGCAAATGGACGCTTTATTTAATACATTCACTCAAAACAAGATGCTAGTTTATCTTGACCTGGTTGCACCTTTTAAAGTTTCTGTAAACATTTTTATACTCTATATTTAAAATTTGTTTTAAAAGTCTGTGTAAATATTTTTATACTTCAGTTCTATTTTATTAAAATGAATAAACAGTAGTGACATATCCATACAAACATACACAGGACAAATTAGTGACAAAAGAAAAAAAAAAGGGGAGAAACAAATACATTTTTCCCACGCACACCACCTTCTCTCTTTTTATATTATCCAACACTATTAAACTCCTAAAGTTACTCAAAAGTTTACTGAATGTTTGAAATATCTGTCCACATACAGTACACATGTAAATATGTGTTGTATTTGTGGTTTGTACAGCACTTAAGTTGTTGTAAATGTGGTTCAGTGACATGTTTACAGTGTGGTAGTTGTTTTTGGTTACCTTTCTGATTCCTGGCTGCAGATGTTTCCATTATGGTGCGGCTGGTTAGTTTTTTAATAATCATAGTACAAAAATGTGCACAGTGACACAGACGACCATTAATCAGGTTCTCAGGGGCTGCAGCCTCTAAAAGAACATAAATAGTGGAATTTGTCATATCGTCACTCCTAATTCCTTGTATACACTTAAAAAAACAATTAAGATGGCTGACCAGGCAAACCAGATCAAGTCCTATTTGACAAGCGTATGGCCGTAAGCAGTGAAATATCTATTTAAATCTCCCAGTTTCAGAAAGAACATCTGGCACAGAGCATGACATTTAATTTAAAGCTGCAAAAAGAGAAGGGTGATGCCTTTTGGGGAAAAATGGGAAATGTAGCTCATAAAACAGGTGTTAATGTGGAGTCTACTTGTATTCTCTTTTCTACAACCCCACATTGTTGCTATTCTGTTTATGTGTGTGTTCTTATCTTAAAATTTAAATGTAAAAATCTTAAAGAAGGATTAAAAACAACAACAACAAAAAAGAACATCTGTAGAGCATCAAAAACAAACACGTTTTCCATATGTTTTCAGCCTGCATTTGTTCAAATGTTGTCAAATCAATTCACAAAAACAGTTTCTGCACATTTCTGCTGCTTGCCACACCTGGACACCTGAAGTCTACCATTCTCCCACGGCCCCTGAACGCCGCAGACTCCTACTGGAGGAGACACTGGAGCGGAGCGTAGTCTTTAAGGTGCCGCGGATTTAATTGTAGCGGAATTTATCAAACAATTACGAGCTAATTTCATAATATCAACTACATAAACGCAAATGAAGTACATCTGGATCATAATGAGACGTTTACTGGGGCAGATTTCTGTGGTTTTAAAGCAGGTTTGGCGCAGCGCTCATCCCGTTTTTTAAGGTCGTATCTAGAGAGTCCTCAGACGCCGTGTCCTTGTTTGACTCCGGGCTCAATGTGGAACACGGTGTGCTGCTGGAAATCAGTGGGAAAGCGCGCTCCCGAGCCCGTGCACGAGCCCAGCGGCGGGCACCACACACAAACCGCGCACAGGATGAGCCCAAATCAAATCTGAGGCGAGTATTTCACACAAAGAGGGATGTAATTACAGATAACAGAGAGGATGCTGCCGGTAACTGCTTCAAACTGATGCAATGGAGCTGCATCCGAGTCTGACATGAGAAATATGACTGATTTCCACGTGTAACCTTCCCATTATATCATTTAAAATATCCTAAAGCGGTCCATTTAATGATGTGTCGCTGTAACTGCTGTAATGGTTCAAAATGTGGGCAAAAAAATGGACAGGTTTATCTCAGGACAGAATATGCAAATGTAAAAATGAGATATGGACTCTTGCTGTGAAAATATAGCCAGCCTTTCTTTGAGAAGTAAGTGCACCAGCTGTTAATGCACATGACGGTCTTTTCCTGCAATTTTGTAGAATATACTTAAACAAAATGGAGAACATCGATCAAGTGAGTTGAATGGAAAATCACAGCAGAATAACAGTCTTTACATGTGTCTCGGAAGCGTGTACAGCTCCGTAGAATCTAGTGAAAAGAGACATTTTAGTTCCATTATGTCCTGTTCCTGCGGGCGCCCAGAGTCAAATACTAACCCTCAATGAGTCTGGACCCGGTCAAAAACTGGACTGTTCAGGTTTTAGAGCTGTTTACAATATATTACACGCAGTTCTTGGTCTTGATCCCTAAAACTCTTTGGCTCGATCCAATTTCTCGCCCTCAGTTTTGAGCGTTCATGAATAGGTTTCCCAATTCTCTTTTAGATCGAGGGGGTTTTCAGGGACCACACTTGAAACAGAGCGGTAAAAGAAATTTCCCAGGATACAGTGCGTTCACCAGCTCCACAACAATAAAGGAGATGCATAAGTGTAACTAATTTTATCAATAATCAAGATTTTAAATTCAAAAATCTGTACAAATCATTATTTTCCTCCAAAAGTGTGCTATCATTATGACGTCTAATATTAGCTAACACATAACACCACCATCAGTTTCTTCATTGATTTTCAGTGATTTAGTGATAGTTTTTGTCGTATTAACATCCTTCTCGTGTCTTTCGTGACGCCTACAACACACCAACATGGCCGCCGTCGGTGCTCCCAGGCTGAAGAAAGGAGACAGCAACCTGAAAACAAATGCTATAAAGTACAGACTGTTAAATGTTAGCTTGATTTCTTCCTAAAACAAGCCACAACAGGTTTGTCCCCAGATGAGCTTTGTGTATAAAGTCCAACAGCAGTGTCAAAGTAAAATATCTGAAGAGGAAATGTGGATCCTATGAAGGGCCAGATATATTTGTAATTGGTTACAGGACGGATATCTCATCTTTGTTTTCTGTTTCGGACAATTAACAGGAAAAAGAATCACAAATTGACAAAAGAAATTCCCGAAAAACAAACCTATCCGACACAACTGTTACTTTCAATTAAACTTAAAGAAATACTGTGTAGTTTCATGTGTCATTTGGTTGTAATCAGAGACTTTGTTTGTTAAAAAACTTGCAAAGATTTGGATTTAAACCCATGACCATGAACTCCACACATGAGCTTCACATAAAACCCCAAAAAAGATCAGCAAAAGAAACAGAATGACATTTAAATGACATCAAATCGTGACGAAACATTAAAAAAGATCGGATTTTGAAACGAGCTCTTCCTGAAAAACACTTCGGAGACACTTTGTTGCAGCAGAACTCCCGGTGCGTGGGTTGTGTGTGCTCTCCGTGTTTTTACTGCCGCAGATCCATGTGCAGTATTTGGCAGCCGAGCGGGAAATACTGCAGAGCCAGCCCTAAAGCCCCAGCAGCAGGTGAATTCTTTGAATCCGACGAAGCAGACGACCTGCAGTGACCTCTCCTCTTCCTCCTCCTCCTCCTCAGACGAAGAGTAATGACAAACACATGCTGCTCACACACTCACAGTCTGTCAGCGATAAACTGTTGTGGACAAAGCCCCCGAGCGCTTTCACAGAATAAAAACTCAGGCCATGTTGCACAATATAATTAATTCCTATTGTCCCACAAAAAACCTGGTAAAAAGCTACATCTTTTTGCATTTTAACGTTTAAATTCTATGAAAGCTTCTGCTCGTGTGAAGGGAGGGAACATATTGGGGGCTCGTCCTGAATGAAAAAAACAGAAACGAGGCTAGAAAACAAGATTACACTAAAACAGTAACGGACCAGGATGCTTTAGCTGCTTAAAAGAAGAAATAAACATCTCCTTTTTGAAAAATGTGATGGTTCAGAGTCAAGAGTCTGTATTTTGTACTTTGTAATTTGTACTTAAGTGAAAGTATTAAAGAACCTGCTTTAAAATGTACTTAAAAGTATAAAAGTAAAAGTATTTAACTCAGCTTCAACAACTAAATCTAAAATTGATTTAGTTTATAGATAAAAAAGGTGGTGCTATAGGTTCAGGAGCACATTATGTACCACTTTAACATTTAATTTAAGGGTTTGCACATTTACAATCTTTTTTAAAACACAAATTTACTTGCAGTGAAGTAGAAAGTATAGATATTTGCTTTACAGGGTAGTGGAGTAAAAGTAAAAAGTACCCTCTTTTAAATCTACTTAAGTAAAGTACAGATACTTGAAAATTATTCTTTAGGACAGTACTTGAATATTTTTACCTTGTTCATTCCACTACTGACTTTAATTGTTAATAAAATGAAATAGAAATGTGTAAAGTAATGACAGAGAATGAAAAAGATTTTATAATTAACACAGTATGTCATAAAAATGGTGATTAAAGTCCATCAAATCCTCTGCCGTGATGATTGTCTCCGAGGACTGGCTCCAGACCCGGCCTGTGGCGCCCTCTGCAGGTGGAACAGCCCAACTCCACATTTCCATGGCAACAGATTAAATCTACATAGAGGGGAGCCCCGTCTGTCGCCCATGGCAACCAGCTCAGGGTCCTGTCGGGGTTTTCTGTCGAGTCTGGGTCAGAGCGAACCAGACAAATATGGCTCCACACTTTTAGAAAATAAACACAACATCATTTCAGATTTTTCACTTTTTAACGGAAAGTTTAAATGACACAATTTGGGCTCTTTTTAATAAGACTGGATTTAAATAATTCTCGAGTTTGCAAACTGTCAAAAATCCATCTTGAACTGATCCAAGGAAAGTAAGCAAAGACTGTTTTAACCATTTTACCGTAAACAACGTAAACAACATGCAGCAGTAGGATTTAAATGCACATTTTCCCTTTTCCACGGCAAGAACTTTTTAATTTACCCAGAATTTTTAAAAACCTGAAATGAACCTGGTAAAAACGTTCACTTCAAAACAAAATTTCCCTGAAAAAAGTACCGAGAGGGAGGCAGGAGGTAAATCAATTCCTAATAATAAAAGTTCCTGGAAATTTGGATGGAAAAGGGGCTAATCATTTTCTTTGTGTCCATTAGGTTTTGTTTAATTTCGAGCCATAGACACTGAGACTAAACCTGGACGTTGGGCTGGAATATTGGGAAAAGGTGCTTTGAGTTCCAATTAAAGTAGAAAAGTGCTTCATGTAGTAATTAATTATATCATTATTAATGTCTTAACGCTCTATACAGGTATTATTTACTCGAAGAAACCTTAAACTATTGGCAATTTATCAACGTTTCTAAAACTTTTGTCCTGAGGAGCCGTATTTCAAAATATCAAATGAATCAAGCCCCAAACTTTTGAGCTTTTTACTCTGGGTTTTTGGGAAACATTGTTGTATCTGCAGTGTTTCCATTTGCACCTCAGTATTAGACACAGCCTCATTTAGTTTTAAACCCAGAGCTTTTATGTCTCGGCTTCACACCGACGCAATTAACAACAGAAGCTTTCATGCTGCTTCGTGTGGTGCTCGAAACTTGGGAAAAACATCTATTGTAGTTGTAAAAAACACATAAATGCCTGCTCGAAAGGAAAAAAACAGGCATTCGGCGGAAATCTTTTAGCTGAAATTATTATGAGATGTTGGTAAAGTAGTAATGATATATAATAATACGTAAGAAGAGCACATAAAAACAGAGGCTTCTCAGTTCAAATGGCAAAAGGTGAGAAATAAATGGCAAAAGGTGAGAAAAAAACTTTGTAAAACTTGCTTTTTTCTTCCATTTGGCCTTCTGTAAAACAAAACTAAATAAAAAGGGAGGCGCAGGTTTTTTGACAAGACCTTCACTCTTTGTGCCACAGATTCTGGTTCTGTTTAGAGCAAAAAGAAGAAAAAATAAATGCAGCCCATGAATCAAGGCCTGGAAGACACCGAATAAAAATGGAAATCGCTCTCGGTGTGAAATTTTATGGGTTTTTTTCAGACAAGCTTAGAGAAAATGTCTGATCAAAGCAACGAATACAAGTAAATATATTTTGTGAATGTAATTTTGCCCTTTTATTCATTTATTAAAGGTTAAGACCATCACGTTGAGTCTGATTTATCACATTTTTTCGTCTTATTCCGATGCCATATTTTGTTTTATTTTCCAAACGTTCTGATTTCATTGCAGTGATTATTTGTGCCTTGTTGTTTGTAAATTGCAGTGGTATTTAAAGTGCTTTTCTGCTGCATTTCCATGGAAACAATAGTCAAGACTGCAGCACAACAACAGCTTAAAGGCCTCTCATGTCCTGCTCATGCATTTACGCTAAACTTCAAGTGTTTGCTTTAAGACATAATGGGCTGTTGTTGCATTGGAGTCAAGACCAGAGTCAAGACAGGGTTGGTTCTGGAGACTTTAAGCAGTTTCCAGAGCTGTATATTATCAATAAAAGACGCTGTTATTAGTTTTGTCTGACTGTACCTGATATTTGTTTTCCTCTAGTTTGGAAAATGATTTTAACCCCAAATAGCACATTGTAAAAGCAATTATAGCAGTCTTTATGATCCATCTACTGTTTATTATAAGGGATTGTAATAGATGAGAACCTCTATTCAGGAACAGAAAACCTTGGACAATCACATGCTCCAAAAAGGAGCGCTCCCATTGGTCGACACTTGTCACATGACGTTCCAGGAAGTTTAATAGCTGCAGATAAAGTGTATTTTCAGCTGAATATGTCTTTTAACAGAGAAACAGCTGAAAAAAGAAAAGCATCAACAGAGAAAAGGAGGCAACATAAAACCCCGATAAAATTCTTCAAATTAAACCCCAAATGTTTTACGGGGGGGGGAAAATTTTTTTTCCGACACTGAAGTCACAGCTAAGCTAACGCTAAACTCTAAACTTCAGTTTGGTCAAATGGATTAGTATTTTGTGAAGGAAATATTGGTCTGGTTTTATTTTATTTTATTAATAAAAGAGAAGCAGGAGAGGCCTCGAGGCTGCTTTTGGAGGAGAGTGGAGTCTGAGACAGGGACAAAAAAGAAAATCAGGGACTGGAGCTTTAATGATGACCTACAACTGGGCAAAACTGGATTCCTGGATATTTTCTTGATTCATGTCAAATCAGAATAAACTGTAAGAAGAATTTTTATTTGAATTACGGAAAAATGTTGGAGTAAATGATGGACTGTACCGATCACCTGAAGATTGTTCAGGAATCTTTGCTATGATTTTTAAAACATCAGAGGAACTGCAAAAGAACTCTGTCACTTTGATGGGTTCTAAGATTAAAAAAAAAGAATAACACCTCCTTTATAGATAATACAGCTTTGTGAGCAGGGTTTTTATAGATGGATTTATGGTCAATTTAGCAAGAAAATTATTCAAAAAAGGTAGTATAAAAAGCATAATCAAAGACAATTATAGGATCTAAAGAAAGCACCTCCTCCTCCTACAGTGTACTTCAGATTCTTTTGTACGGGGTCGTCATATGGACATAACACCAGAAAGCAGCAGAATAAAGGCTCACATCTCACGGCTGAATGCATCAAAGATGAGTTTTTTTTCGGCCGACTCCTTTTTCCTTTCTGTTCTGTACGTTCTGTGTGTTCTATGTGAAGTCTGCGGATGCATTAATGCTTTTGAAGAAGATGTGCGTCATTTATGTGAGGTTTATGTTAGCTATAGGCCGGGTCAGTACGGGGTCACAGAAACATTACTAGGGATAAAATGAGATTGAACGTGAGTATGAATGGTAGAATTGGTTTTAGACTCTGAATGTCCTGCTAACATGATTTTATGTTTTATTGTGCAGTGTCCATGTTTTTTTGTTGTTTGTGCTGCAGTCTTTGATCTCAAAATGTGAACTCAAAGAGTGGCACAACCTGATTTTGTCTTTTTTGTCCCAGTCTTAGACACGTTCACCTCTAAAAGCAGCCTAGAGACCTCTCCTGGTTTTCTTTTATAAAAAAAAATAAAACTGGACCAAATTTTCCTTCACAAAATCCATTACATAAAACTGTGAAGTGTAAACTTTTAGCTCTGACTTTAGCGTCTGAACGGCGGGTGGTTGTGTCATTTTGGAGGTAATTCTTTGTTTGATTAGTTTGAATGGGAACATTTGGAAAACTTTTATCATTTTAATTTGTAAAAAAGACGGAAAGTATTATTTTAACTTAAAGAACAGGTCACTACAACAACAACAGTCTCAGTCTCGTTAAACATTATGAGACTGAATATTTATCTGTTTATTATTTCCACCTTTTCTCTGTTTATGTTTTTCTTATGTGCTTTAAATAGACATATCTAATCCCGAATATAAAATTTCTGTTTTATCGGCAGCCATTACTTCCTTATTGACATCAGTGTCGACCAATGGGAGCGCTCCTTTTTCCAGAAGCGAGCTGTGATTGGTCAAAGCTTCTGTTCAGGACTAATAAAGCCTGGATGACGTCTTAAGGTCTTGTTTTTTCCTATTATTCCTATTAAAATATGATATATTCATTATATTAGGTGATTAAACAGTTCTTACATATGCATAATCGCAGATCCCCGTTTGAGGGACTAAAATCATTTCTTTTGAAGAATAGTAGCCGATAGCATATTTGTATTCGAGTGTATACAAGTGCAGCTTCTTGTAAAGTTGTGCTGCTGAATCCTTTAGCAACATTTTTCTCATAAATATGGAGCTGCTGTAGGTCACTGTGGACATTCAATAACAGTGTCAAGAATATTTTGACCTTTACGTCTTTTATAGAAAGCTCCAGAGAAAAGACACAGCGCTGTATATATGTTCCTCCAGAGAAAACGCCAAAATAAAACCCAGCGCGGCTCACAGGTGCAGGGGCATAAATTCATTCTCTTTAATCAAATCTGTGTTAAATGAATTGATGTTAATAAATACAGACTGTCCTTTGAGGCATGGATGATTGGTATGCACATTATTTCCAGTTTTGTAAGGAACGGCTGAAAATAATGCTAATAACAGGGTCTGATAATCAGGCGTATTTACTGAGTCTTTGTCTGGGTGAAATCTTTCTTCGAACCAAAGGCGGAGATGGCATTACAGGAAAAACAGAGACAAAACCGGCAAGAAAACAGAAAAACAAGACAATGTTGGCATGGTGCTGCAGCGAGAGCGCGCACACGAGCAACAAAAGGAAAAGCAGAGCAAGAAAAGCTAAAGTCTGCTATTTCCGAACACTGTATGAGGGACTGGGACAAAGCCAGAATTACAGGAACACAGGACAAAAAGCACCGTGGAATAAAGAGGAGAAATAAGCTCAGAAAACAGGCTGCAGACGGGACGGGGTCAGGTGGGTTTATACAATCAAGCCATGAAATGAATAGGGCAAGAAATAAAGAGTAAATGCTACAATATAGTACCACATAATAATGGCACCCTTTTTCCATTTTTGTATCATAATATTCTGGCTCATTGTAAAGCTATTAGCGTCTTAAATTAGAGAAATTACAATTTTTATTTGTCCAGATCATGCCATGGTTTCTACAGCAAGAAAATAACACTTATCAACTAACTATTACAGTGAATGTAGGTAAATAAATGAAGTAACTAAAGTAGACGGTACTGGAGACTATCCAAGCGCCAAATTTGGAATAAAAAAGCATTTCTTCTGACAGTGTCCAACCCTTCTTTTTGTGCTCGTGTTAAAGCCATGTTTACTCTGGTTAATGAAGCATTATCCATTCGTTTGAATAGCTTTAACTCATGTCAAATGCTATTTAAACCGGACGGACTGTGTTTAAATAGACTCGCCACATATTTTCCTGTTAACTACACATTACAGCTTTAATCTCACCTTTTGACCTCTCTCATTTCCTGAGTTAGCACTGTTTGCGTAATTACTCGACCAAAGGTAACGCCGGGTCACTCCATTTGCATTTAAATGAAGAAAATATGATTAAACGTTATAATAGTTGTACTGAAGGCCTGGAGATATGAAACATTTAAAGGTGACATTAAAAAGCAGCCTCAGATGCATTGAGTACGTATAAAGATATACATTTAGAGACATAATCGCCCACTGCCTGCCCTCTTAGACCCCCATTTTCACATTCTCATATCTGAAAATATCCTTGATTCATTCCTTCATTCGTTGAATTGAAAAGAGCCACACGCTTTTATAATTTGAATAGAAAATATCACATTGCGGTCTTGAAGCCTTCGGCGCCGTATTGTCTCAGGTCACTTATCCATTTATTCAACCTGGGAATGAAGACGCTGAATAATACACGACTGATTCATTCGGTCTTTTAAGAGTCTCCTTGATGTCGGCGGATTATGGACGTGACTCATGAGAAAATAAAACAGAATGTTCTTAGTCAGTCAAGGACAAAAGACGTCAAAATCACTTATGAAACAGACATACATCATGGATTCTTTCACTTGATGTGTTGTATGCTTTCATATATTAACCACATTTCATATTTTATAACTTATTATTGTATTAGAAGCAGAGCAAGGTGTGGATGTTATATTAGTTTAAAGCAGGGGTGTCAAACGTATAGTCCGCGGGCGAATAACGGCCCATAAGAGGGTACAATCTGGCCCCTGAGTTTAGAAAATGAGAAAATTACAGAGAAGAAATAAACGGTAATTGCTATTCCTAATTTGTCCACTGGGTGTCGCGTTGTTTTAGTAAAATTAACAGATCCAACACAAAAGTGAGCTCCAGAACGAAATGCTGTTAAAATTAAACCCCGTGGCACCATTATTACCCCAAATGTCTGTCAAAAAGGAGAAAAAAAATGGACCACTTCCTGTTTATTCACTGAAGAGAATGGGAAACCTGTTTGTTTGGTTTGCACGCAGCTGACATTCATCATGAAGAAAGATCGCTGCAGGACGAGAGAAGAGAGAAGATAAATGAACTGTAATCGGGTCTGAGGGAAAAACTATTTTTTACTTGTAGCCGAGATGTCAGTGAAGTGGGTTTATTCTCATTCTGAAGGAGGATGTTGTCTAGTTTAAACTGCGTATGTGTTTACTGTCTTTTGTTTTTGTTCAGCCCTTTGACAGAGAATTGTTACTGTGAAAAAACTGAAATAAATTGAAGGTTAGCTGCATTATTACTGGCAAAATAGCATTAGTATCAAAGCCATATTGCGAGGGCAAGTTCGTGAAAACATAAATGCTAAAGGCTTTTACCAACGTTAGCCTTTTTCAGCTGTGATTCATGAGAACACAGGCGTTAATAATAATGTAATTGTACTTTACGTTGTTATTTATTGCTTATTATGCTGTTATTTTACTTCAGATTGAATTGGGCGCTATGTGACCCCTGAACTAAAAAACTTTGACACTTGAAAATGTCAAAACATCTTGTCAGTGCTATTTGTAACCTGAGACAATATCTGTAAGCTTTGTTTAAGTTGAGTTCTTTTGATTTTCTTGGACGCTATTTGACTAAATTAGCTACTACCTTTGATTTTTAGGGTTTTTTGGGGGGTTTTTTTGCTTCTCAGGATGATAACAGGTGCATTGTGAGGGATTTTAACGTCAAATCATGGAGACAGCTTGGAACAGAGAGTTTTCCTAATGAATTTCTTATTATTGAGTAAAATGAATGACTGACAGTAATTGCTCTAACATCCAAAGCCAGCATAAGGCAGAAAGATGATATTGTAGCTGTTATTTGCTTCAAATACAACATTATGTGACCAAAGTTAGGGCCGTTCAGAGCTCACTCACAGTAACAAAAGGCCATTGTATGAGGCAGAAATATCTAGACAAAGTGTTTGGAGGAGCTTAATGGAGGACAAAACTGAAAAAACCCAAGAGTAGAAATAAAAGCACTGACTTAAGCCCATTGTTAGAGCCATCTCAGTTTGTTGCTCACTTGCTTGTACTGGGAGTTATTGTGATACTTTTAGGCTGTGTTATTGTAGGTTTATATAAGGCAACGTTTAAATTCAATAATTCAAACACAAACCAGACCAGAAATATTTGAGAAATATTTGAGTGTATTCAGTGTCCATCTCGGTTTAAATCAGGTCTTTTTGTCTCAACCTCTTGACTCTAATCAGACAAATTCATAATATTCCTTTGAAAGAATAAATAAAACAAAATCAACAAATTTTTACATTTTTGTACAAAATATATATAAAAATCTCCTCTTTTTCGACCGTTTTGTCATCACTGTCACTCGCCCCCTGTCGTTTCTTGTGCCAAATCTCCAGCTCTTTAAATAGACTCCATTTCACACCCGCTCCCAAAGCGGCGGAGAGGGCGACGCGGGTGTGAATTGTACTGTATCTGTCGCAGAAAAGCACGTCCTGCCTTCACACCATCCCGTCCAGCGCTTCGGGCTCGGCCCCGACGCTCACCGGTTGGCAGCAGCCGATGCAGATGTAGCGCAGGACCCAGAGGTAGATGATGCCCGACAGGACGACGGTCAGGCCCAGCATCACCAGACTCATGAAGTACTCTCCGCTCAGGCCCACGTCCGAGTAATCAGACTGAGGCGTGGAGGCGTCTGGGGGTTTCTGGGCTTGAAGAAAAGACAAGCAAATATGGAAGCTCTAAAAAAAAATTTACCCACAGTGGTTATAATTATTAGAAACAAAGCTGTAATAATGGCATTACACAGGGTCGCACGAAAATTAAAAATGTTCACGATTTTTTTTTCACTCTTCTTAAGTTGTATTGTGTTATAATATATTGTAAGCAAGAATTTTAAAAAATCTCCTCCTCGGACCTCAGGTGAGACTGAACCAATGACAAATATCAACAAAGAATAAATTGTATTTTTTGTGTTTGTGTGTTTCTATAAAAGGGTTATGCATTAAACTGTCAGAGTTGAAGGATTTTAAAAAGAAGATGGATGAGTCACTTTCAGAATTGGCTTTTTACTTTAGAAATCTTCTAAATGCTGTCTGGAGAATCATAAATAAACCTTGAGCGGCTTTGATTTTGCTTTAAACCCAACGCCCAAGTGTCTCTTCCTGTTCAAATATGATAATTAATCCGCAGAAACAAATTGGACGGACATTTTTCAGTGAGTTGACCTCAGCCGACAGAGTTGATTTAATGCGTCTTTTAGATAAAAATTAAATAAAATCCATGGTATTTTCTCTCTGGTGTAAAAAGGCTCCATTAACTGCCTTCACTGACACGCTCCTATGAATAAACCCTGATGTAATTAAGAGCTGAAACATAAAGGTCTGCTGTCACTGATGTAAGAGGTTTCTCAGTGTGAGCCGGGTCTCATTACTTTTTCACTCCTCCACAGAGGTCTGAATACATCCAGATACATGTCTCACAGTCCACCTCCTCATGTCCTCATCCGGTCTCTCGGGACACATTTGTTAAGGATGTGTTTCTGACGGAGTGTTACAGGCAGGGTCGACTCAGGACGGATCAGTTCGGTTCAAGTTACGCATAAAGTGATTTGTATTTCCACTGGGCTTTGTCCAGGAGAGCGTTGAATATATTTGAAGTGACTTTTTAAAGCTTGGATACATGGACTGACGTATAACGGTCTCTTCAAATTAATTCAAAAGCTAATTATTTGAATTCCTTGCTTGAGTCTTACTTCAATTGTTCTCTCACTGATTTGGCTGTTTACAAAAAGACTATATTTGGGGGAAAAAACGACTATTTATTTTGAAAACTTCCGCCAAAGCCTCTAACCCACACTTGACTCACAGCTCTTCCACACTGAACAGAGCTAAATGGGTGAAAAACAATTATGGTTGGAGAGTTTCTTTGATCAGAGGTAGAGGGCCGGGGATGAGCCAGAAGACTAGAAAAAAAGAGAGCTGCACTAAAAAGAAAAACCCAGGAGTCCTACTTTAATTACGAGTTCATTGCAACAGGTGATACACAAGCCCCAAACCCTCTCGAATATATACAGAGTCAATTCAAATCTCACAACAGTCTGAATTGAAGTAAATCCTCTACATTATATTGAGTTTATTTACATTATAAGTGTAGAGAATAAGTTATGAAACGGTAGCCTATAATTTGAGCGTGGAATATCTAACACGAGTACGATACGGTAGGCTTTTTGGGGGCACTTTGGACCCATTTTGGCGAACTGACCCATACTGTGCCGCTCCAGTGAAAACTATTGACCCCATTCACAGCTTGCATTAAGATCCAATCACGCTGTTCAGATTTTAATGGAACTAATGTGTGTTTATAATGTGCCTTTGAGTAAAAATGTTAAAATCTAGTCTTTTTGTCTCATAATTTTTACTTAGGTATTTTTTCATGTATTATTCAACGCCAGAAACAGGTTATATGTGCTGAGAACACTGAGACACACAGGAATAAGACAAGAACACTTGAGCAGAGAACAAGTGGCTGGCACAATGAATAGAAATGAAGGTCAATACAGGTTGGCCGTCCTTATAGACAGCCCTAGAACTATCATGGGTTTTGTGACAAAGAGAAGGTTTCAAGGATGTAGCAGTAAAGAGCTATATGAACAGTGAAGTGAATTAGTGCAATATTGAGAAGTGTACCAGGGCTTTCAACAGGGCTTCAAGTGTCAGGGCCACAACAAAAGTAATGCATTCGATCTAAAAGGAAGTGTATGATTTTGAACGTGTGTGGAAAAAACATTAGGATTTTGTGTTACGAAGCAATTAAAGAACTGCGACAATGAAAAGTAACCTGACAAATATATAAACGGAAATATCTGAATAGAGTTATTAAGAAGAAATCACAATAAGCACTGGATGGAAAATGATTGTTGAAAAAGCACAAAAGATGAGAGACGTTAATGAAGGAGAAAATCTCTGATTAAAAACTGACTTTGTGAAAATTGGATTAATTATGAGAGTCATCCTTTAGAATTTAATTTTCTTGACTGCTTCAGCACATGAACATGAGCAGCTTTTCATTAACTGGTATCACTGGGTTTATATGAAGGTGTTACAGCTGTTTGAAGGCTCGAACACGGTTAATGCTGCGAGATGTAAGGCTGTACAGCTAAAGGATGGAGTTTTCTTATTACTGTTATAAACCTAAGTATAATCTGTTATAAAGGGCATAGCAACGAGTCATAGAGCTGCTTCTCCACATCCAGCTCCTGCTCTACGTCTGGATGGTTGATAAACAGCGGCTGGTGGTAGTCGGCAGCTTCTGTGATCACACCTTTAATAAAACTAAAAAAACAGGTGTCACATTGTTTACATTGCTCAAAGATGATGGACAAAGGGCCAAAAACTACATACTCCACCATTAAAAGAGGTATATTCGGTTACTGTATTTTCTTGATGTATTCTGATGTTATTTTTTGTCTGTATGGCTTATAAAAATGGTAAAACTGAAAATCAAACCTACTTCAAAGTGACACATATGAGACGTGAGTAAAGGAGTGCTGTAATATCTGACAAAACTAATCCATCACCGTCCACACATCGTCTGCCTCCTGATATTTTCGTCTGGGATTGATTCTTTTTAAAGGAAACAGTCTGTGGTTGCACCTGCTCGGGAGGAACCGCTCCTCCGTTCAGCAGCTAATCGTTCACTTAGTCACGAATCTCACCGAGTGGTCATTACCGTTTCTTTGATGCCGACTGCTGCCAGAAATACCTCCCTCAAGTGCTCTTAGAAGTGAACCGAAAAGCTCAAACAACAGCCAAATCGGAAAGTGGAAAAAGGAAGTCGCTGTAAGGGTTTTATGCAACATCCTTTTAAGGCAATTCTCAATTATGTGCTAATTCAGTAGATTAAAATATTTTCAAAGGAAGTCATTAGCTCATTAGTCCCTTCAGTTTGAATGTTGTGTTGACGAACGCTGGGGCTTTTGACCTTTTCCTTGAAACAATCTTCAGTGTCGTCAGTTTGTGTTGTAGGTGTCTGATTAATTGTGTCTCTGGTCGAAGCCAATTCAACAGCAATGTATATAAAGTATCTCCAGGGTTAAGGGCTAAGGTTGAGCTGTGGGAGAAGAAAAACCTCACAGTGAACATCGGCAGGAGCTGATTTAGTTTTTATAAAAAGCTCTACCTACTTGTTGTGCAGCTCTGCAACAACAACAAGAAATGTAGGGACATGACTCCCACTCCCTCAGTAAAATAAACTTACAGAATCTATAAATACATGAAATATGATGCATATTCACACGCAACGAACAGTAGTTAAGCATTAATAAATGTGTAATTAACAATAAATTGATCAACTATTTATAGACACTGAAATATCTATTTATATGTAAATTATACAAGGGGTTATTGTTAAGACTAAATCATTTATAACAATGTTTATAATGTAATGTGGTTATAAATGTTGGATTAATGCTTTGTAAATGATGAATTATGGATTAATTAAGTTGTTATAAATACTCATCTAATGCTTAATAGTATGAGCTATTCTAAAGTGTTACCTCGCTTTTCTAACTAATTGTTGCTGGTTTGAAACTACATTTCCATTTCTGAATATTTGATTTAAAGCATTATTTGTTGAACAGCTTGTTTACATCTTACATTTTTGTTGTCTCACATGTTGCAGTGACCATATTTTTCATTTAATTTTCTTTTTGACAGCGTCACAAAACCAATTAACCGCTGTCTCTTTCTGAAGTGTTCATTTTTAGGTTGGTATTTTGTCGGAAGCACTACACTGCCTCTCGTTGAAGCTGAAGTGAGGAGGAGGCCATCGTGACCAACGAGGCTTTTAGGGGGAACTACGGGTGGGTGCCATTTCACATGAAAAGTGCTCTTAGAGGCACTCACCTCTGCTCGAGTGTAGAATTAGCATCAGCAGGACGACGGTGATCTGAACGGCAGCTGTCATGTTCGGCGTGGACTGGCTTCACCGGGAATTATTTGAGGATGGAGCCTGTCACGAGAAAACAGAAAATGTCAGATATTTGAGAAAGATGGGGACCAGGAGTGACAGGAAAGTGGAGCTCGAGGATGAATGAATGAACATAAGGTCAGAGTGGGTGGAAACTGGGTGAGGGGGCTTTATTAAACAACATGGACCACCAACTACAGCCTGTAATAAAGCAGGTGGATATCTGATCATCTGCAGCGATAAGGCTTTGTTATAACAACAGTCTGTGGGAGATGAATCAATTCCATAACATCTCTTTTTTATTTGAATTAAAAAAAAAACATATGTTAGAGTGATTAGTTAAAAGTAAAAAAGAACACTATATTCCTCCAACTTGCTATTTTAAAGATGAGCTGAGTAGTTTGGGCTGTTTTTAGCGACATCTGGAGGAGAAATTGAGGACTACAACTCCACACTTTTACACCTCCTTTTTAGAGCAAGTGAACAGCTACGGTAGCCCTGTAGGGACATGCTTTTATAGGAGCTAAATTAAATTTAAAAAAGTTTGATGGTGATTTTAATTAACAAAAGGGTACCTGAGAGGCTCACCTGGAAGAGCGCACAGCAGACACTTAAGAGACCTGGGTTCGATTCCGTCTCGGGTCATTTGCTCTCAACCTGTTTCCTGTCTTTGTCTCAAATAAAGACTAAAAAGCCCCTGAAATAAAGACACAAAATGACATTTTGTTCATAAGTGCTGCTGCTCAGTTTGTCCTCTCTGAAAGCAATAGAAGTGTGCTTTAAATTTCTGTTTTTTCCTGTTTTAGTTTGTTTTTTTGTGTGATTATGCATAGTGACACAATCAATACAGACAGGAAACAGGATGAGAGAAGATAAATGACCCGAGACGGAAACAAACCCAGGTCTCCCAAGTATGTGGCATGTAACAGCTGAGCCACTGAGTCACCAGATTATGCACAGTTTTGACTTACAACACATATTTACCAAATTCATTAAGGATCAGCACAATTTCCCAACGTCAAATAAATGTATACTTATTTAAATCTGCATTTGATATTGCAATTTCTCCATAATATTTGAGTTTAAATTGCACAGACCACAACACAACAGCATTACAGATGTGACCACATAGCAATACCAATTAACTGAACACATAATTAACTTAGCAAGCTACTGACAAGCCTTTTTCCTTAACAATGAAAACTCAAAAAAAAGACCTAAATGAAAAATTCAATGACACTATTTAGTTAATATACAATTCGTCCTACCTCAGATGTGCTTTCGTAGTGTCTTATTTGAGATCTGACCAGTCTCAACAGGAAAAGCGCAAGCAAAACCAATAATCCATGTTTCCCTCGTCACGGACCTGAGCAAAACAAATCAATTGACAAGAGCCGGACGTAACGGACAGCCTCTTTCCACAAGTGCAGACTTCAAACTGAGGGAAACGCTTCAGTAAACAACAACAGCAGTGAGCCACCCTCTCCTCGCCTCGCTCTGATCAACTCCATCGTGTAACGTTCAGGCGCCGGAGCTATAATGAGATTCAGGAGAAAAAAATGACCTGGTAGGAGACCTGTGAGAGGGAGAGAGAGGGAGAGAAGAGGGTGTGAGGAGGAAAACACAGCGGGGCATCAGGGAAAGTCAAGGGCAATAAGTGAGGAAAGACACAGAAGAAAGATATAGGAAAAATATAGAAAGATGTATGAAAATAGAATCCATTTTTGGAGACTGTCAGCTGTCTTAATTGAAATAGAAATGACTCCCCCTGGTGGTGGAGACGGGCACAGCAGGTGAACAGAGCCGACCAGTCCCTTGTGTAAATTAAACCAAAGCTATTTTTATCTTTGAGCTCACGCTGGGTAAAGGTGCCTTGTTAAAAACGTTGTCAGTGTGTTAAACAGATGTCCAGGTTAGCCTTCTTACTCTTAATATTTGCATATCTTGGGAAAATATGGGTTTAACGCTGAAAGCGCTGCTGAAGGAGAAGCACATTTACTTTACTTATTCTTGTATTCTTTAAATTTATGACATTACTGAACTCAGTTGGTTTATTTGATTGATTTTTATATTTAAATGTTATATAAAAGTAAATTACCAGACACAGGGGACTATTCAATCATGCAGACCCTGTAAGTCAGTGTCAAACTCAAAATGGTGAGGAGCTGTGATGGTTATTAAGAAGAAGGAAAAAATTTTCATCATCATTTGTGAACAGGTTTTAGTTGGATTTGAACAAGTTTTTTTTTTTTTTGGAAAGGGGGGTTTTAGGGGGAAAAAATTTAAGGGGGTTGGAGGGGGTTTTTTGTGGGGGGGGCAGGTTTTAGTCTAATTTAAACAGGTTTTAGTTGGATTTGAACAGATCTTAATTGGATTCAAACAAGTTTTATTTGTATTTGAACAGGATTTAGGTCCAATGGAACAGATTTTAGATGATTTGAAGAGATTTTAGTTGGATTTGAACAGGTTTTAGTCTAATTTGAACAGGTTTAAGTTGGATTTGAACAGGTCGTAGTAGGTAGTAGGTTAATCTTTGTAGCAAAACCATCTAAAACCTGTTCAAATCCAACTAAAACCTGTTCAAACCTATTGCCAAAAATGTAACCTACTTAATCTTAAGTGTTCAAATTACTAGATACACAGGGTCTTCTCTGTACTGACCTCCTGAATGATGAACCCTACACATTTTAATTTTGCATCCCTTACCTGACCTTGTCTTCATTCACTGAGCTTGTTTTAGTGACCACCTCTTGCCTCTTCCACAGCGGCCGGTGTCCTAGCTTCCATATTAAAGCTCCTGTCTGCTTCTACAAACAATCTTTGCACATAAAGGTGATACAAACCAGTTCAACCAGGAGCTAACATTACTGACTGTTGGGCATTTGTGAAGAAGTGGAGAGATGGTTATGCAATCATTATTTATTATGCTCCGCTTATAGTTAGTAGAACCTGGTCCGCCATTACACGTACTGTTCCTATTTGTGAAATTATTATCAACAGACGGAAAATAAAGTGCATCTGGACACAACAACACACCAGAGAAACAAAGCACTGCATAAAGCCCGCCTCATTTCGAATAAAGAGTAAAATCACTGTGAAGGGAAGGGATGCCGGGCTAAATTCACTGAGAATGGGTATGGCTGGCCAGGCTGGTGGAAAACATTATTCAAACCTATGATAATATACATACAAAACATATTACATTTAAATATGAATGTCTTTTTTTTTATCACATTATAAATAAGACAAAAACAAATTTAAAATGTCCATCTTGATCCAAGGAATTAAAAAAAAATGTGTTAATAAAGATAAATATTTTAAAAACTTATATAAAAACAAGCAAAAGATTTAATCCCTAAGTAAAATAAAGTTGCATTAGCTTTTTTATTCTATGATTTTTATGATTATTTTAGATGTGTTTAATGTTTTGTGAGAATTCTGTCAGAATTTTAAATCAGAAAAAGTCTATTAAATGTCCAGTGGAGCTATTTGTGTAGAAGATTTGATATTTTTTATGACTAACGAGGACTTGGCAGTGAACAGTCTTTGAAAAATCTCAAGCCAAGCGCATCCAGTATTTGTTTTCTGTCTCTGCAGCGGATTCCTCCGTTGAGAATCTGAGCAGAGGAAGGAGACAGTCTATTTAAATATTTAACAAAGTCTCTCCCGGGTTTAGATCACCTCTGCTTTAATCGTCCGAGTCCCTGGATTTGAGCGAAGGGCACCCGGAGCAGCCGCCGAGCCTCTTCTCTTTGAGGTGGTAGTCGAAGCTGGGCAGCACCAGGACGCCGCCCTCGGCCTCGCTTTTAGAAAGACCGGCCTCGCTTTCCTCCTGCAGCGACATGATGTGCTTCACCAGACACGTCATGGCTGCGTCAATGTTGGTATTGTCCTGCACACAATGGACAAAAGGGACAATGGGGACACATCTTAGATCATTTCAGTACATTCAAACACATTTCTCAGTCGAAGGAGAAACAAAACGTCCGATAAAGTCAACCGCTGTCGACAAACGTAACAGACTGAAGCTGAAGGGGCAAATCTGGCTCTGTATCTGCAGCTAGTTTTCACTGGTCTGACTTCACACTTCTGATTGAAAACAGGAAGTGAGTAGAAGAAGGTGTATTCTCGGTTTGTTACGAAGCAGAGGGACTGAGGCTGCCGTGTCACTGACTGAGCAACACCAATTTAAGCTTTAGTTTGTCTTGTTTACTTGTTTACTGCCTGCATATTTATCCTCAAAAGTAGTGCTGCTCTTGGAGGGATAAAGAAAAGTGCCAGTATAAACTTTATTTAACGGCTCATGGTTTAGCTCTGGTTCAGTCTTTAATATTGATTTAGCTGCTGCTTTGACGACTTAAAGCTAGTCCACAGAATAAACATGTCTATTGTCAAAGAGCAGTCAAATATCACATCATATCGTTATCACAATTATTATTATAATTGCCTCTGGTTTCGAGTCAATATAAGAATATATTGCTTTGAAACGGCTCAGTTAATGCCAGTGCTACTTTGCTGCTGCTTTGTCAAACAAAAAAAAAAACTACAGGAGAAGTCACTCTGTCGGCTGTAATAATCTAATCACATAAAATAATGCAACAATAGAGACAATTATCGAACTTTGAGTACAGAATATACTATACAAATTTACTGCGACCTGAATTTGTCATGAAAAATAATGATAGCAGTCATCTACAATAAACTAGAGCCTTAAACTCCTGCTTTAAATACAGAAAAACCTCTGATTTAGTCACAAGTTGCCTTCATTTTTATCTATAATTACGTCGAATTTATCCCATTAAATATAGATAAAGTGGACAAATAATCAAATTGAAACCAAATCAAAAACAACCCTGTCCTTTGTCCTGAGTCCATTAAACTCCTCTCTGCTCAGCTCCATCTGAGTCACTCACAATCTGAGTTTAGCTCTCGGTCAGAGGTAGGCACTAATTCACCACAATTATGGATCACTAATGGCAGTGCTGAGAGAAAGTGTTTGCTTTTTACGTAATTCCAGTAAATTACACTTAATGGAAGCCTTTGTGCAGCTTTTGTTCAACTTTTTTATAGAGATGATAGATAGAGATGCATCACACTTTGCTTTGTCTAGTTGTTTTGTTCCTAACCTGGAATTCACTCACTCTCCATTTAATGTCATGCAAAAATATTCTCATTCAAACGCAAAAGAAGACAACAAATAGGATCGGAATAAACAACTGACTACATTTAGTATGTGTAGGGATAATAAGAGGGACGTCTAACCTTGGCAGAAGTTTCAAACCAGCCGACGAATCCGTACTGCTGCGTGAAGGTTTCCAGTTTGGGAAGTTTGGGACAGAGACCGTGGCGTCTCTGGTCGCACTTGTTGGCCAATAAAACAGCGGGAACAGGTCGACCGTTGCTAAGGGCCACCTGTAGCAAAAAATAAATAACAGAAATGAAGAGGTGCATTGCTAACAGTGAATCACAGACTATATTCCCACTGGCAAGTCACACGATGGGACCATGCAACAAAATGTGAGATTTGAAACCAATCTTTGAAGGGATAAATGGACGATAAAATGACGAGCTGGGTTAAGCCCGGCTCACACTGGTGGATAATAAGCCCACGTCTGTCCTCCAACAACAGCAGAAGTGTGGGAAGCCTCATGAGAGCGCGTATCTGCCTCGAGTCTCATGTTGTCTGAGCGGTCAGAGATTGAGCCTCCACCTGTGACCCAATTTAGTTCAAAGTGGTTTCTTTTTCCTTGCTTTCTTGACAAAAACATCACTGGGGAGCGAAGGGGAGATGTCATTAGATGCAGTTACAGCGACGCCAGAGACCTGTGCAGTGCTGGAGGGAAGCAAAAGCTGTGGATTCTTTATATTATACAAAAGCAAACGGCGTTTCCCACAACAGTCTTTCATTACGGAAGCCATCTTGACATAAAGCCTGAGTAACTACAAATATTCTGTGGGAAACACAAAAACAAAGAAGAGGCAGGGAGTATGTGCATCTTTATTTTCACCACATTAAAATCCACTGTTATACAAAAGCTGTAGACAAAAAACTGCACTAAAACAACACAGTTAATGCGATTTCAAAATTAGGTGAGATTTTATTATCCTTTAGTGTGAGCCATATATTAGTTTTTAGTCTTTTAAATGAATAACTTTTCTTTTTAGCAACAAATCCATAAACTGGGGTTTTATTCAAGACATACTGACATCAGCTATTGTTGATCATGGGCCAAAACTGTTAATATTAGCAACTGTTTTCACCCAAAATTTTAATATTTAATTAGAGGAAACTGCAGGATTGAATTCTACCCATTTGCGTTAACTTCATATTCTCTTAACTCAATCACTTTTAAAAATTTTGATTGTTTTTTCACTTCCTATTCATCTTAACGTAAATTTACCTTCGAGTCCAGGTCCCCTTTCCACTTGAGAACGGCCTGAAACGTGGAGAGTCGGGTCATGTCGAACACGACCAGCGCCCCCACTGCCTCTCTGTAGTAAACTCGGGTCATGTTGCCGTACCGCTCTTGTCCTGGAACAGAAAGAAAATCGTGTTAAAAAGGAGTATTATTTGTCATTTTTCTCGTTCGACCGGTTTGTTGCGTTTTAAAATGCAAATGCTTGAGTAAATTTGACTTGGTTTTTCCCTGTTTTTTTGAGTAGCCTTGAAAAAAAAAGGAGTTAAGCCTTTAAGTCAACAAGAGCGAGGCCTTTCTGACAGACTTTTATCATAAAGTCTGTTACTGAGCCCCAAATATTTGCTGTGTGGAGATATGTTAGACTGAAATAGGCCCGAGCTTTGTGTGAGAGCTGTCGTGTAGATCATGTGCAGCAGATTTGGTCTCAGATGCTCAGTTGCTGATTCACCTCTATATTAGGATCATGTGGAGGAAGTTAGTCCAGTATAGAGACTTATTGAGTCACACAGCACAAAGAATTAGCCCAAGCCTTCTATGTCCCCACTTAGTTACTGAAAGACTGGAGTTTGCTGTTTTTATTTATGAAATATCTTATTTATACATGCAGCTCTAAGGACACAGGTTTTTCATGACAGTTATTTAAATGGCCATCTTGGATTTGCCTTAAACTATCTTTATGCAAATCTTTTGGTTGGGTTTAAGGGTTTTTTCGTTTTTTTCATGTTTTAAAAGAGAGTGTGACGGATATGAAGTTCTACATGTTATAAATTTTCCACTTTTTGTGCCAGATTAGTAAAATATTCTTTGTTCTACACTGTGTAAGTCTTTAGTTTGTGAAAAACAAGTGGCCCCCATTTGTATATTTTCCAAGTTATGGCCTGTCAGACTGTAAAGGTAAACATTATACTTGAAAGCTTTCATATCTCCAGGATAATACACCTACGTAATAGTACTTCACTAGGACTTTTGTGAAAATAATGCAATATTTTCTGATTTATTAGGCAGTAAAGATTAAAAAAAGTGATTTCACACCTTTTTCCAACTTGATTTTGCCAATGCACATCAACATCTTCAAAAAACACCACCATCACACCATTTGAAAAAGCACTTCACTTAAGATGACTCCCATAAAACTCCAAATGTAATGACTTAAATCTACTAATATGAGAAAAAACTGAAAACAATACACATTTATTATATATTTTGTTCAGTCTGCTAGCCTTGATTAAATACACATGGAGTTAATCTAATGTCCTCTATGTTTCCACGTGAGAAAACATCTAGTGCGTGCAGACTCTCGCCTTCAAGCTGCCAATTTAATTTAGTTAAACTGATTGTCGAGTTAGCTACAGCATAAAACCGGGGCCATCAAAGGGTAGCTGTAATTCATGCCATTACCCAGACTTCAAATGTGTAGGTTTTATTTTGCATTTGGCAAATGTTTACAAAAAAGTCTCATTTTCAGCGCTACTTGACCTGAAATGATCTGTAATGTTTGCACAAGGTCAGCTAATAGCCCTCCATATTCTCCTGATAAACATCTATTCAGTCTCTCACAATGTGGTCATCACCGAGAGAGGATTAAACCATCATCTGTGAGCCTCACACTAGCGGCCTCTCAGCGGTAATGCCACTGAGGTCAGCGCTTCTCATTCAGCCAGACTCTTGAATGCAAATGCTGGCAGTTGTCAATAATAATTGCTCAGGAGCACGAGAGAACACAAAATCTAATGACTGTTGATGCACGAGGCACAGACACAAGCACAGGCAGGAAATAACACAGAATTACACGCAATACACAGCTTGAACGTGACTGTATGACTGTATAACTGTGTGATATATGCACAATTTGAGTCTGGGTATTAACGTAAAGAGAAGCAGAGAAACACTGGAGTATTGCCTTAACGCAAATATGGAGCCTAATAAAAATATGGCACACATGCAAACATAGTCTCAGAGTTATAAACATAACTGTATGTTTAGTTCCTCTTGCTAATATTCATAAGAGTAGCTGCATAGTTTAATATTACACACCAAATAGAGACCATTATATTTTGACCATTTGAAATTACAACTTACTTTAGGTACAATTTGTAAAGTAATGTAATTAATCAAATTGGCACAAATTGGTTGATTTTGTTATATTTAGTGCTGTTTGTGTCTGTTTGAAAATATAGCTATTGCATTTGTAATAGTCAATATTGCAGTTAACTTTACATTACACTTAAATGACTCACATCTTTTGCTTTTTCTCTTCTTATTTAAGCTCTTACTTTGAAATAGGTAACTGCTGTTTATTTTGAAAACAAACTTGATCATGGACAATGATATCATACAAACAAATGTATTAATGTAATGATAAATATGGAAATATAAACATAAAAAAATTGATAACCATTGATTTTGATAATTTGAAAAGGGCCACCCCAATTTATGGGGGCCCAGCACAGCCCCTACTTTCTTTGTTTACGCCACTGAAAGGTACCGTGATATATGCTCTTTAAATGATCTTTGATGACTTTAGAGCTTATAAATAGCAGTATACTTTAACTTTAATGTAATCTAAACATGAAATACTGTAGTTTAATAACACAATTTAAAGTCTAAAATAGTTCTCTTCAGTTTGACAGATAATAATTCAGGTATAATCAGCTTGAACAGATGGTTATTTAAGACTTCCAGTGACTCACCTGCGATGTCCCATAACTGGAGCCTGATTACGGTCTTGTGATCCCAATTGAGCACTTTGAGAGCAAAGTCTACTCCGATGGTGGCTCGATAATGCTGCGAGAAAACTTGATGGACGTATCTCTTTATGATGGAGGTCTTCCCGACTCCCAGGTCCCCGATGACCAGCACTTTGAGAAGCCTTTCCTGCTGCATTTCTGCTCGGGTTCAGGCGCTTTCAATGGATGGAAAAGTTACGTGTCCTATTAAAAAGTACTACGTTGATTTAATTCGAAAAACTGCGAAAAAGTTGTGTATTTTGCTATAGTTGCATCTTCTTAAATAACCGTTGCAAATGTGCTCATCGGAAGTTAGCCAAACAGACAAAAAGAAGAACTGTCAAACGCTGTCGTGGCAAGAAGAAGACAAAAAAACCAAAACACCTTCTCATCTGTTTCGCCTGCGGTTTGTGTACATCTCCTCCTCTTCTTGGTGTGCTGCCCTGCTAAAAAAAAAAAAAAAAAAAAAAAGTAAAAAACGCAGTGAAATTAATGAAGCAACAGTGAGACGCCGTCAGCACTTCTTTTTGACAGTTGAGCTGGTTGTCAGGACGACCACGCCCCCGCCATGACAGTTCCTCCGCTAGCTTCATTAGCATTGTGTGGCTAATGAAGCTAGCTTTACTAGCCACACAATGCTACACCTGCGTTTAATTGTGGATAACTGGCTAAAAAGTAATTCAAGAGTGTTTGAATGTAATTTTTAAAAGGTGTTAACTATTTAGATAAATGTCAGTTATTTTGCAACGTTATATTAATTTAATATTAATTAAATTTTTATGCATTATAGAATTTAATTTTATTGTAAGGTTTTATTTATTTATTTAATTATTTTTTTTATTTTTTTTACTTTTGCCTGCCACATTCAAAACCTTTACAGCTATACAGCTAGTTAAAAGGTTATACTCCATTTTACAGTACGGTTGAGGCATGTTTGAATGTAATTTATTTATTTATTGCATTTGTTTACTTCTGCTACCCAAATTCAAAACTTTTTACAGCTAGTTAAAAGTTAATATTCCATTCATGGTTGGAAATACAATAAAGAAAAACAGAATATTGAGCTTGCTAGTTTATGCTTGTTTGCTTGTTCACTGTATTTCTTTCTTTGTCTCTATTCACATCTGAACACCCTGTTTTTATTGCATCATAAAAGTTGTCAGTTTAAAGTTGCATTACTCAGGTGTGGCCACACGTGGGTACTGTTGAGTAGCAGAAAGTGCTTAGAACAAAGACCTGTCATTACTCAATCTATTTTTTCACACTCATTTACATGGCTTACTATTCTGCATTCAATATCTGTGTTTTTTTCTGGCAGCAGAAGATTTGCCTACACATGCAAAAAATCTTACATACTAAGGACTTTTAAAGCCTGCATTTTCTTGCCTGCTTTTATGTAATATGGCACTGTTGGGTATCAGTGTCATCAGAAAAGCTTAAGAAAGGATCTATTGGACAGTCAGGGGACCGCACCTTGTGGGAACAGATGGTCAATGTAAAGATTTGTACTATTGATCCTTTAAACATCCTTTAAACAGGAAATCATGCCTGTTTAAGTGAGAAGTGGTAACACAGCATGATGCAATCTGGTGCCAAGGCTTTTCTAATCCACTTATATAGCATTTCATAGTTTAATACAGTTTTCAGAAAGCTGCAATACACTAAAAACAATAAAACAATATCAATACTTGTAAAACCTCATACATAATAATTGTTATAGGGCAGTTAACCTCTTTGACATTGTATTCAGTTACTATATCATATTGTAGGAACAGAAAGCAGGTTTTGTAACTTTTTAAAGGTGTAATATGTAAGATTTTTATGAAAAGGCAAATCTTAATCCACTGAAAATCCTTTTTATTTCACACCCATGGCTCTCTCAAACATTTGGGATGAAAATGTATCTGTAAACCATATATTAAATCTTGTACTATAGATAAACCATGTATTTTTACTCCTTTGTTGAAGACGAAAACACGAATCACAGCTTACAAAAGAAATAAAAACACAGCAACTCTCAAATACAGCAAAACTAAATTATGGCTGGAAGATATACAGAACTAGGTTTGTTTACAACACACTTCATATTATGTCTTTAATGTTATCATAACGTGGAGGTGACTATTTCACACAGTGCAGCCTACAGTGTGTCCAGTATGCTGCCAAAAATATAAGTAATTCATAACAAACTATTGATAAATGGACATCTAGTGTAGCTTTATCCATCTATGTGAGAAAGTATATGAAAATAAAAACAAAAAAAGTACTAGATTGTATGCCTCCTAGGTTTGTAGTTTACCCTAAACTACACATCCCAGCCTAAACTACACATCCCAGCCAAAGTTCCATTTCCGCGTCTGCGCAGTGACCTCGGTGCCTGTAAAACACGGTAAATGCGCATGTTGTCTTGTTACACTTCTTTGTAAACAAACTCGACGTTGTAATAACTATAATTACACTCATAATTATCCATAACAAGAAGAAAGTGGGTTATTTATACTGTCGCCGCTGCATCACGAGCCCTTTTATTATAACGTTGAGTGAAAGCTAGCAGGAATAGGGCTAAGCTAACAGGAAATACTTTCATTTAGACTTAAGTCGTAACTGTGAATTGTTTTCTGATGTGTTTTAATTCGAATAAGTAGTCTATAACTTCATATATTGTGATAAATGTGTAGAGTAATAACGCTTTTACCGTATAACAGCGGGCAGTGTTTGTGTGTGCGCCTCTGTGCGGAGCGTTACGGTAGTGGTACTGATGCGGGATGAGTCAGGCTATATGATGCTCCCGCTGCCATTTCATCAGCAGCCAAAGCCCACAAACACTACAGCGAGCTCAGGCATGAGTCCACGGGATTCCCCTCTGACAGCGAGCATCCTGGCTTCATAAACAACCCCTCAGCTGCTCCTTTACTCGACCCAAAACAAACCATTATTGTCTCTGCTTTCAACTTCGTGGTTTTTTCTCGCTGCACCTGCTTCGGAGTCGTATTTTTAGGCCTGACATCAACGCGTTTGTGACTCCACAGGGCCTTAAAGCAGCCTGTTGTTTTTCCACTACTCGTCCACTCCCTCGAAGGCTTTGTCAGTGATTTCAGGAAAAGATTTGACGGTGCCGTAATGGAGCCCGTGTCTACTCGATGCTAAACGGACCACGACGTAACCACGTAAGAGCTTCTATTCTGGCCTAATGTCACTAGCATTTACCGTCAGTGCCTGTTGTTAGCATGCTATCAAGTGGGTTACTGTAAAACGCATGGGATTTAGTCATGGAAGCTAATTAGGATGGCTAATGTAAATCAATTCAGCTTTATTGATTTACCAGAAAATAAATTAGGCTTTTATTTAACTCACAGCACTCACATAAGAATATAGACACAACAACAACTTATAACTTGCATGATCTGAGCCAATTAAACACACAGTTCATAGTAGGCTTTTGTAGACATATAATAGTAATCCACATATTCCATAATTAGTCCAATTTATTCCCAAAGATATCTATGAGTATCATATTTGTCAAGGCTGTATAATTGTTTGCAATGTATATGTTTGTCCCTAATGGTTAAGTCATGACCAAAACATTATACAAAAGCACATTTAAAAGGTATAAATTTGTTTTTATTTACAATAGGATGAGCCATTATCATTAATTTTCTGTTAGAAGGATGTAGTAATTGTAAACTATAACAAAATGAAGATTTGTAATTTGATATATAAGCACTGCACGTGTGAATATATGGCTGTATTATATAAAAAAAAACTATTATATTTATAACAATTACAGCAATATATCTCAAGAGTGTAAAATAATAAGCGTGGACATCTTCTCTATATCATCCTTCAGTTTTACCTTAATATTTTTAAAAGCCTTATTATGAAAATACCAAATTAAATGCTAAATACTGCATGTAGGACAATGATCTCTGTAACCTTTACCTAAAAAACTAACAACACTTGTCCATTTTCTCCACATTTAGTATCCGATTAGCCATAGATTACCATAAATTTTCCAAGAATTTATTATAAAAACTCATGGGATTTGGTGATATACTGTAAGCGTCGCACATGGGATTCCAAAGTGTGTGGAAAGACATTCACATTTAGCACCAGTTTTAGCAAATATATGTAATATTAGTTAGTACTATCCACTCTGATTTAGAACTAGCCCATAATATTTGGTTAAAAAGAGTGTTGTCAACAGTGAAGATAAGAACTGGGTAATATCTTTTTTCTTTACTGCATTTTGGAGGAAAATTCAAACTATATAAATGAGCAAAAGTGGAGTAACGTAGACTAAACACACAGAAGGAGTGGGAGTAATAGCATCCACTGTTTTGTCCGTGACACTCAGGATTTGACAGATGTGAGCCTCGGACGCGTGACTCCTCTCTCTGTGCAGCGAGGTGGTTATTCACAGAGGATCGGGACACTAATGTTTGCATACCGACCGCGCTACGCAACCGGACACCACAGAAACACACAGACAGAGAGAGAGGGAGAAGAGGGGGCTGATGGGAAGGATAAGTCTGGCTCATCATCACGAGCCCGTCACTTACGGCTGTGGTGGAGTAGTGCTCTGAGACTAAAGCTAAAGTCATTTATTTACCGGTCGTTATGATATTTTTAAAAGCACAATTCATACAGACTATAAAAAAAGATTATGATATATGATTATGTGTGTGCTGTCAGTGAGTGGTTATATAGTTAGCTGCTTTACATACAGGAACATTTAGTTTACAAGCTTCAAGTCTCTGGATGTTTCGGACTATGTTATGCTGGACAATAATCTCGTGTTTTTCTCTTTTTTCGCCGTGATGTGTGCAGTTTTATTTGCCACATTCATCCAGTCAGGTGCTAAAAATGCAGTAACATGTTATAAGCAGCAAAGTTTTAATCATGAGGTCAGGTGTTAAGCCTCATCTTGTATCAGAAAGAGCATTAGAGCTGGATTAATATATTAATTGACAGCATCAAATGACTGCAAAAGCATAAGAGGATTTTTTCTTTTAAATCTCAGACTGAAAGTAACAAAGGCTAGTTTTGTGTCTGGGGTTAAGGTTCATATGAATATTATTGGTCAATCACGCAGCAGAGACCTAAATTATTGCATTGTGAGTTATGTAATGTACTTGGTTTAAATGTGGTTTAAATTTCTGAAAAATGTTGTCAGAATTAGGACGTAACATTTGGAGCGAGAAGGAAAAAATCTCATTGTACAGTACGCAGACTTGAGTCTTTCTTACTTTTTTTTCTCAGGATATTAAACTAGAATGGCTAAATTACTTGCATTTTAAAGTGCTTAACAAAAGGGTCTAGGTGCATGTATTTAGAAGCATTCAATTGGATCACAAAAGCAGGTTAACAGAAGCCAAAGAAAACAGCTACAGGCAACAGAATCAAAAGATCAAGTATTTACGAGGGACGGAACTAGACCAAAAACAGGCAGGAACAGGAAACAGGAAGAGAAAATCAGTCCGGAAACAGTCTGGCAGCGAGTGGGGAGGGAGAGTTAGTATATAAACACTGTCCTGATTGAGGAGAGCTGAGGGTACAGGTGAGTAGATGGAAGAGTGGGAAAACAAGAGTGAAATATGGACTGGAGCTGGGGAGAAAAATGGAGCAGGAATGGGCTAAAAGGCAAATAGAACAGAAATGAGGTAAATTATTTGGAGTATATTGTAATAACGTGACACTGAATCAATGGCGGCGGAAAATCCGACTGGAAATGTCTGCTTACACTGAGAAAGAAAAAAGAAAATAGAGAAAAGGGAAGCAAAGTGAAACACAGAAATGCATTTGTGTGTTTTTTGGATTCTGCAGCTTTAAATGCTTGAAGCTACAATTAGCATAAACCAATATTAGTGAAAAAGTTGTTCAAACAGAGAATAGACACTGAATAGCATGTTCTCTTTTTTTTCCCCCATGCTGCTTTAGTCCCACTCGAGACTCAGGCCGAAAGTGAAACCCTCTGATAAGACTCTGAGCTGAGGTCCCGGAACATGGAGGCGATCTGGCTCTATCAGTTCAGGCTCATCGTGATCGGGGACTCCACCGTGGGGAAGTCGTGTCTGATCCGCCGCTTCACCGAGGGACGCTTCGCTCAGGTGTCGGACCCCACCGTCGGCGTCGACTTCTTCTCGAGGCTCGTGGAGATCGAGCCTGGCAAAAGGATCAAGCTGCAGATCTGGGACACGGCGGGACAGGAGCGCTTCAGGTACGGTTTAGTTCAGGTAAAGAGGCTGAAGAGGCGTATGTTTCCACTGAGCTGCTCCAGAAGAAGTTATACTCAAAGCAAACTTAGAAGCGTTGTCATTAATTAGAATAAAAAATGCATAAACCCAACTTTGTAACGCTGCAAACGGCTGAAGGTCAAGCTGAATACTGCTGCAGGAAAAAGTAGAAGAAGAATGTCTCCTTTATTCTTCCTTTGACTCTCGCCTTGAATCATTGGACTTTGTTCTGTTGCCACTATTTTATTGATTTAGGATTGACTTTGAAATGTTTTGACTGGTGAAGATGGCTGGCAATGAAATACAGCATTTAATTGTGCTTTTATTTAACTTTTGCTATCCTCACACAGCGCAACAAATGGCAATATAACAATAATGCTCCTCTAAAATTCAAATTAATCCAGTGAAAACTCTTAAATGTCTCAAAAATGCAGTCAGTCAGATGTGAATTGACAGTTTAAAACATGAAATATATGTGAAATATCCAAACAAATGTGGTTATTGTGATATATTTGCACAAAACATTTACTACAGTATGAGAAATGTGGTTAATATGAGCCAAAAAATGAAAAGGAAGCATCCTCAAATCAAAGTAATAGGCTTTTTCAATACATTATGCTGTAGTTTACAACAAAACATATACAAGTCGAACTAAACATGCTGCGACAGAAAAGGACACACAGTCTTTTTCGTTTCTATTTTTAATCTCAGATGCACCCTTTCTCAGTTTGTTTTAGAAGCAAGCCTGAAGGAAGCTCAATATTCAATATACACAAACGAACCGGTCAAAGGTGGAGCTTTTGTCCAAAATATCAGTGTCTGTGGTAAATATTACAGGACACAGTGGTTAAATCAATGCCTGAAGCTGTTAAAACCTGAATTACAGCCTTGAACTAAAGGAAAGAGCTGTTATGTAAATGAGTTAAAAAGGAAACACAACCAGAAGCGCTGACTTTGTCGAACAAGACGCTCTGTACACTTCACTTCTCTTTTGTGTTTCTTTATTAAGACAATGACAGTCATAAATGTAAAAATAGTGAAAGTCCTATTTCCTTTTCTTTACATATTACCTCGAATTTATGCTGCAATGTAAAACAAAGATATAACTGAAAAAAGCTATTTGTTGCATATGAGATAAAAAATGTGACGTTTGATAAAAAAGATGGATCATGGACGACATTTTTAACCTTGAGCAACATTAAAAACCGTCTGACCCGCGTTAATAAATCTATAATAAGTCGTCGTGACTAAAACACGTCCTCGTGACAGAAGGGAGCGCTCTCACCTGTCGCTGCCATGTTTCCGCGGCAACGGTGACAAGTCCGACAGCGAAGGACGAATCTGAGCAGCTCCAGATCGGTAAGAAATAAACAGTTGAAGCTCGTATAGTTTCTGCTCTTAACCGTAGTTTCAACGATCGGCGGCTTGTTATGTTATAAAGATATTTTATTCACTTCTAGTTTTTGGAATATCTTTATTTTTAGCAGTTTTTGAAATGTTCGGAACAGATTTGAGCTTGTTGTAACAGGATCTGTAGTTTAACATGGAACTTTAACCAGATTCGGACTGGTTATAATGGGTTTAACAGGTTTTGAACAAATTTGAAGCGGTTATAACTTGATGTAGATGGGTTTTAAGTGGTTTAACTCAGACTTTAACTGGTTTTGAACAGATTTAAACTGGTTATAACATTAGGTAGACTGATTTTAAGTGCTTTATTTTGGATTTCTACCAATAATAAATGGATTTAAACTGGTTATAACTATTTGGACTGGTAATAAATGGTTTAACTTGGTCTATAACTGGTTTTGAAGAGGCATGAACTGGTTATAACTTGATTTAAATGGGTTTTAAGTGTTTTTTCTTGGACTTTAACCAGTAGTAAATGGATTTGGATTTGTTATAACTGGATTTGGACTGGTTATAAATGGTTTAACTTGGTCTATAACTGGTTTTGAAGAGGCATGAACTGGTTATAACTTGATTTAAACGGGTTTTAACCAGTAGTAAATGGAAAATAAACTGATAATAACTGGACTTGGACATCTTTTAAGAGGTTGAACATGGACTTTAACTGGTTTTAAAGAGATTTAAACTCGTTATAATTTGATGTAGACCAGTTTATTTAAGTGGTTTATCTTGGACTTTAACCAGTAGTAAATGGATTTGGATTTGTTATAACTGGATTTGGACTGGTTTTAAATGGTTTATCTCAGTCTTTACCCAATGATAAATGGTTTTAAATGAGTTATAACCAGATTTCCACTGGTTTTAACTTGATATAGACGGGTTTTAAGTATTTTATCTCAGACTTAGAAATGGATTTAGAAGCGATCGCTCCTTTGTTGTGCCATGACTCATTTTCTGCACTCGTATCCCAGTCCCGGCTTTTGCCTTATCTTTGTCGAGTCTGTAATTTTCCTCGTTATGTTTATGTCAGCGTGTCTCTGGTGAGAAAATAGACGCATCAAACCGAGGACGGTGTCTGGAGACGTTTGTGTTCGAACACTGTGTCACGGCTTGTCAAAATCTAGCAGCGTGTCTCCGCCTCGACGGGCTGCAGTGGAGCTGGCAGCGTTTTCTCTGGGCCTCGACTGATACTGCACTAGATTTTCACTGTGGAAAAGCAATCATTTAGTGTTTTACTCTGCCTTGTCAAGACCAACCAAGACCAACCACGACTTAAAATGGCATAGTTGTCTGTTCTTGGGATTGAATGATACCTCGATCATTTTATATTCAATACAAAATCTTGTTCTAACTCTGTCTCCTTCACCAAACACTGACCTCCATGAGTCTGGACGCTGTAAAAATATAGTCTGGACCTGGCTAAGACTGACTAACTTGTCTCCTTCACCAAAACTGATATAGTTGGATGGTCTAAGACTGGACTAATTGTCTCCTTCACCAAAATGATCATGAGTCTGGACCTGGTCTAAGACTGGACTAATTGTCTCCTTCACCAAAACTGACTCCATGAGTCTGGACCTGGTCTAAGACTGGACTAACTCTGTCTCCTTCACCAAACACTGACCTCCATGAGTCTGGACCTGGTCTAAGACTGGACTAACTCTGTCTCCTTCACCAAACACTGACCTCCATGAGTCTGGACCTGGTCTAAGACTGGACTAACTCTGTCTCCTTCACCAAACACTGACCTCCATGAGTCTGGACTTGGTTGAAAACTGGACTTGGACTGTTTATTTTCTTGTGTCTATCAAAGTGTATTGTGGTTCTGGTCTTGATCTAGTCTTGATCTAGTCTTGATCTAGTCTTGATCCGGTCTTGATCTGGTCTTGATCTGGTCTCTAAAGTGTTTTTTTTACTCCCTTTTGGCAGTGACACCTCAGACAACAGCAGATAACAGTATAGCATTAGCTCCGTAGCATTAGCGCCTCTGTCTGACACTAAATACCTCCCTTCTCTGGTGTAGGTCCATCACTCGAGCGTATTACCGTAACTCTGTGGGCGGCCTGCTCTTGTTCGACATCACAAACCGCCGCTCGTTCCAGAACGTCCACGACTGGTTGGAGGAGGCCCGCAGCCACGTCCAGCCGCACAGCATCGTGTTCCTATTGGTCGGACACAAGTGCGACCTGGAGGCGCAGCGTCAGGTGAGAGGTGTTTCCAGATGTGATAAAGCCTGGAGTTATCGGAGTCTGCGGTTTAAAAATAGCCTTTTAGATCAGTGCACATTTAGATCAGTCAAATGTGTGTAATCCCCGAGAGAAAAGAGGCCAGCACAAAGCAAAAATCTCATCAGCGAAAGTAAAGTGACAAAGCAAAACAGAGGGCTTTAGTGAATAATAATATGGAGGTTTTATTTGACGCTGGTGCAGAAGGAATCATTTTTAATTTAAAGTTTAAATGATTCACAGTTTTGCCCTTTTCTGGTCTACACTAAACTCTAATTTCTTCATTTGTGCATAAACCAGTTGGAAGAGAAGCCACTCTCCTTTTATTTATTTTATTCATATTTTTTGCTATTTTAAAACGTGGAGTGTGTAGTTAAAGGAGAAAGTGCACCCCTAAAACTTTGAATAAATAAAACAGGTCTGATGGTCAATTCACTTTAAAACATTTTGAAATAATTAACATTTTGTTCATAAATGCCCTAAACTTTTACCTTTATGCTGTAGGAACACAAAGATGAATTACTGTGTCCTTCCACTTGGTTTTAAAGAGCTGTAAAAGTCACGATATCGGAAAACCTCTGCGATACGAGATAACTATTTTGAAAACTGTGATTATGATATGACCCGCGATATTTGAATACTCGTCAAAATCATGGATTCAATCAATATTTAAGCCAGAACTTTATGAAAGATTCTTTGGACGCATCAGAGTTTGATTTAAGGCTCTGTTTGTAGGATGATTTTAGGCAAAAAATAAATGTCCGTGACCTGGGAAAGAATAAAATCACAGCGATACAAGTTCTTTGTGATACATATATCGCGATTTATGATATCGCAATAACAATAAATTTGCAATATATTGTGCAGCCCTAATTTTAACTTTTTTTTTGCCTGATCGTAAATCCAAGGCTCAAGATGGCTGAGTTTGAATATCAAGAACACTTTATTAGTTTTATTCCAATTGCAAGCTCTTGGACATTTCACACTGACCTTTATTGAGAGCCTCTACTCTGTGTTGACTGTGGGGGTCTCTGGTCTTACAGGTGACCCGTCAGGAGGCAGAGAAGCTGGCCGGAGCTTACGGCATGCGCTACGTGGAGACCTCGGCCCGGGACGCCATCAACGTGGAGCACGCCTTCACCGAGCTGACCCGGGAAATCTTCGCTCTGGTCCGATCCGGAGACATCACGATCCAGGAGGGCTGGGAGGGCGTCAAGAGCGGGTTCGTACCTAACGTGGTCCACTCCTCGGAAGAAGTGACCAAGAGCGACCGCCGCTGTCTGTGTTGAACCGGGACGAGGCGCTAGAGAGGTTTTAAGAAGGTTTCAGAAAGACAGGGGCTGACAGACTGATAAAGACGCCAGCCCCCGAGACTGAAACTCCCTGTTTTTTGTCGCTTTGATTCAAGAAAGTGGAGGATTTGGACGCTTCTTGGGTAAAAATGGGTGTAAGACTTGAAACTTTGAATCATATACACTTCAATCCAAAAGAGGAAGGATCATTTATGAGGAAGGCGGTTATATTTTTGCTTCATTTATTTTGCTTGCCTCATGAAAAAGTCACCTGTTTTTCTTCCGTCACGACTCGTCCCACTTCTTGTAAACCGTCTTCAATATGCAATTACATATCACTTTTTGTTAACATCCTGAAATTAGACAAACTTCCCAAGAGTGGTATCTCTCTTTTTGTGCTACATTCCACTATCAGACATTTTGGAGGGTCTTAACTTTGCGACAGTGTGATTTCCCTTGACGAGCTTATTCTATCCAGTGTCAATTCTTCGATAACAAACGCCATTACACGCCGGGTTCTGATTGGACGAAGCAGGACGAGATAAAGTGTACAGCTAAACTGGACAAGACTGACTTGAAAGGACCAAAAATTTGACTTTAAGATGGACGTTAAGGTTCGACAAAAGGGAATGTTGGAAAAAAAAGCCGGAAAGCACCTTAGTGCGGTCTTGGGACATTATAAAGTGCAAACAAATGGACAGGCACTACATTACCCACAATGCACACCGAAAGGCCGGGCTCTACCAACGTTTGATGATGCAAAGGAAGTTAAATCAGCGAGAGATAGAGGGACAAGTTACAGTTTGTTTGAGTGAAATTGATTATTTTAAGTTAAACGACAGTGCTAAATATATCTCAGAGTCATTTGCACAAATAAATATAAGTACAATATGTCAAATAAATGCATGGTGCTACCTTTTAAGTAACACACACCTGCACTGATACACAACACTAAACTTCTGGTTCGACAAACTAACGGGAATCTAGAAAACTAGAAAAAGCTGCTTCCTAAATAGTCTGAAGAGGTTTTAAAGCTGTTATTTGTGCAAATGTCTCCATATATTTTACCTTCACCCTGCTTCTGTTATGTCTTAAAGTGCATTTTTTCCACTGTCTGCCTTTTTTGACTCATTTTGTTGTTACTTGAATGTATTTTATGGGAGAAGATGTTATAAAAAAGTGTGAAAGTGTGTAAAAGTAAAGGCTGCAGACAAAATCAATTCCACCCAAAAAATGCTTTTACGGGAATTACGGTAAAAAGCTTTCAGCGCAATTTAAAGAAATAGAAGCTCATTATTAAGGTTTGCCAATGTACTTATAGATATTTTTGATGAGACAGTGTTTTTCCTAAATAACATTTCTCTCATATTGTTACATTTTACAAGAAGACATTATATTTTAGCGTTGCCTTTTACGATTTTGTTCCTGATAAGAATTTACTTGTCTTTGTCATTATTATTTGCATTTCTCATGTATACAAGTCAAATAATGTAAAATTCGAAAAGTATAGTATGCCGGTTTCTAGTACGTGATGAAAAAACAGATCTGGTGAGTCAAAATATTGAAAAACTCTAAGATAATGACTCGCAATTTTGTCTCTTGACCAAAAACTGATATGAAAATAATGTTAGTTTTTGGAGACTCAAGTAAAAATAAATCCTGTTACCATAAACTTTTAATTATTTTTCGAAAACCGATTTTATACTTTGGTTTGGTTTTTGAACTCTCCTTTCTCCAGCCTGTGAGCACCTACGGTAGCCTTGCAGGGACACGGTGCTGCCTATGAACAAACGCAATAGAAATAGTATCAGAGATTAATTCAGTTTAGGAAATTTAGAAACAAAATCACTTAATAAAAACAAATGTCTTCATGAAAAATGTATGTTTAAATTAGGAATTAACTTCTCCAGCGGTTTGTCCTTTCTGGGCATTTGTAGAAACAGGAAGTAGTGGAAATAAAATGGCTCCTTCCATGAATCTTTAAATGTCCAGAGTTATTCTGATGATATTATACACTGTACACATTTTAATAATTTTGTTTAACTATATACTAAAACATTTTATACAGTGCACCTTTAATTTTAGTTTTTCATTATTTTGACTTAAAAATAAGATGCTTTTTACAAATAAACCAATCTTATAAATGATGGATTTGGCTAAAAGTACATCCCGTATTGAAATAGCTTTGTCAGGTTTATTTTTGGAGCTACTGGACAGGTCTGGGTCACTGTTCAGCTGAATACAAAAGGTCGTGTCTTGTGTAAAGCTGCTAAAAGTGACGGTTAATGTCTTTTATCCCCATCTTGTGTCTCTATTTCTTGTTTTTCAGCCCCTGTTGTTTCGTAATTGCAGCTTGTTAACTCACGACATTTGCAGGAAGCACTTTTAGCTCAATGCTAGTGTTAAGCTAGCTCTTTGTTTTAAACAGCTATTGATCCGAGGCTTGGCCAGATGCTGACAAAGCCCACTGAGGACTTTGGAAAGGGATCAGCTTTGCATTTTGTTATTTGATGGGGAACCTGCTCTGATTTCTTGCCAATGCTTTTTGGCAGGTTTTACTAAAGCTTCTTCGGGCAAATGTAGCCAGAGATGAGCTAATAATAACTTTTGTTTCACCGTTTGTTTGCTTTCTTGTCACTTTTCTTATATTCATCTGCGTTTTTGGTGAAATATACTGTATTCCTGCCAAAACAACACAATTCTCTCATTATTTTAGCGTAAATTAAGGTTTAAAACTAGCATAATGTTAGCCTGACCAGCCATACTTGTTCTGATTTCTGTAGATCATTCCACAAGCTACGTCATCAAAAACCGTGTGTTTTATGGTAAAAGTGGTCTTTCCCAAACATTTAGCAAACCACATAAGTTTTAAGAGACAAAAATGACAGGCGGTTGTGGATATAGTTGATGAGAAAGGAGTAGGACGCAAAACCAAAGGATACATTAGCATAAAGTGTACGATTTAGCATGCTAGCTATAACTAAAGCTATTACATAATGAGTTACCCAAACACAGCAGTAAAATTAACTGTCCAGAAATAGGTTTTTGAGCCCGCCCTTTTTAAAATAAACTATTACGATTGGTTCGACAGGATTTCTAAAGCTGCTGTGAAGGAAAGTGAACGGGTATGGCTGGCCAGGATTACAAAATAGAGCATTAAGTCAACAATTTGGGAATAAAACACAACCTTTAATAGCACTTTATGATAGAGTAAACTGTTTGTAATTTCACTTTACAAATTGTGCCCATTTTGACTTGTATCATGACAACAGAGACGCCATCTTGAAGGGAATGATCCGTGTTGGGTTTTCTGTTGCTAACTATTTTCTGGACATGTCCCTCGTTCTCACTGGAAACATTTGGACGACGGTACGTTTCACTCTCGGACCCTCTGAGCTGTACAGACGATGTATCACTGTCCCTCGTCCTGCTTTGGAAAACACGGACAGTCTCTCTTCTCCCGCTCAAGTTATCTATCGACAAACTGAAATGTACTAAAAATAAAATGTGACTGGAAAATAACGCTTTTCTTGTTTTCATTATCTTATTTTGCAAAAGTACGTCTCTAGAACTAACACTACTTTACTTGTGTTAAAGTATGTTAGCTGCTGCGTTGTTTACCTTTAGCTAACAGAGCAAAACGCTAAAAACCAATAGCCTTAACATATTTTTTGCAAAGCTACCAAGGTTTAAACATGTTCTACTTGACTAAATATTGATTTTTATCTTGTATAAGTCTATAATTTTGCCATGCTGACAACATTTATGTAAGTTTTGCAGCTTTAGCGATGCATATGCTAATCAGGAAAATCTCAGTTTGACAGTCTTTAATGAGGAAGCACAGGTCCTAAAACAATCTGCATTACTCTGGTACCTCCATGTGGTTTTATTTCTCTTTTATTTCGCCTTTAGCTTGTGTAGCCTAAATGCTTGTATAAATAGAACAGCATCAAGGCACTCTAATGTAATGTTTTCTACCCACTCACTGACAGCACGTACATATTGTCATCTTTTGCCAAAGTATTTACGTTTAGGCTAAATTTTAGATTTCTTATGGCTTATAATAATGCCCTTTTTTGTCCATAAAATTAGTAAATGAGTCTATACAACTATTATGAGGTGTGTGCAATGCTTCAAATTAAAATAATATTAAATAAGGTCAGATATTTTACTATTTACTACTTTATTATTAAAAAAAAAAAAAAGATATGGATAGTGTCTCTGTCAAACATTTGCAGTTTCTTGAAGGATGTAAAAACATTTCGGTGGCGGCTAAATGACTATAGTATCATTTGAGTTTCTATTTAGAGGAAAAAAATGAAGATGTTTCCTTGTCAATATTCACCGAGTCTTGTTTTATTTATCTTAGTGAAGCCCCTGAATTAGCTTTATTGTATTCAAAGCAAAAAACAGAACTGGAAGGATCCTAACAGGACAGTGAAGGAGAATAAAGAAAGGGAATATAAGGATTAATGATGGAGTATTTTACCAACACAGGTTTATTTTGATAAGCCAATACCGAAGTTGCGGAGCTGGTTTTACTGTGTTTAGTGTAAAGAGACTTCTCATTTATAAAATAGTTGTGTGTTGCATGTGGAAAGACAAATTCTAGTTTATAAACAGTTATTTTCGAGTATGAAGTCTGGTTTCTGTGAGTTTGGGTTGGATTTCCTCAAAAAACTGCCTCAAATTATACTGTATTCATGGTTCAACAGTATTTCTAAAACCTCTGTGAAGGGAAGTGAATGGGTAAGGCTGGCCAGGCTCGCAAAATTACATGTAGAAACAGAGATTATCACCTCCTGTGGTAAAAAGTCAGTGTAAGAGCAAGAAAGGAATTACTCTGAAGCTACTGGGGCTCTACAGCAACATCTAGTGGACAATGGAGGCAGTGCAGAAATTATGCTTGATGTTAAAAGGGTCAATAATTAAAGTGCATCTGTGGGTTAAAAACCAGGTGAAGGACTCCATTTAAAAGGGCACAGGTATGTCCTTTGTTTAATTAAAGTCTTTTATCGGCTCGTTCTTGTTTGGCCTATACTTAACTTATATTTATTTTGAAAAACAAGCTACATTTATAGACTTTTTAACTGTGTTTTGTTTATTCTGACTCAATTTTTCTTATTTAACACTGATATTTTCTAGAAAATAAGGGTTAAATGGCTGTATATTCAAAGAGGCTTCACTAACATGAGTTTCCTGGTATCCCGTCCTCTTTTATCCAATCAGGAGAGAGCGCTCAATAAACAGGAAGTGCGTATAAACAATATGTACTGTATGTAAAGCTGTTAAATCCAAACAAATAACACACAGAGGAACAGGACAGGAGTGGATATCTCTTTGCCCACACGTTCTTTTACTTCATTCTTCGTTTAATGCGAGACAAATAAATACAGACAAAATGGAGAGAGGACAAAGAGAAAAGGGGGAAAGGAGAAAAGATGGCCGACGTACAACTGAGCTCACACCTTCGAAATAACCTGGAAACTGTAGCCACAAGGCAAAACTGGATTTATTCAATATTCGTCTGTCACAGTTTGTATTGAGCTGAACTAAACCGTTAACGAGCTGTGAAACGGAAAAGAAAGAGAAGTCGGAAACAACAGGAACGTACTGAACTTATTAAAAGAATACAAAAATCACCTTGTAGCATTTCCTTTTCTTTTTTTTACTTGAAAAAATACTTTAAAAAGTAACAAATGAACAGAAAACAGTAGTGACAGTGGTTTGTTTGAGCTCGAGGGTGTTTTTAAATCTAACAAAGCTGTGAGGTGCGCTTCATTTACTCCACTCCACGTGATTATGGCACCTCAGGAATCTCTCTAAACACGACACGACGAGCGCACCTCGGCTTTGAAAGGATTTGGAAAAAAACACCGTGTTCGTGTGCAGCTCTGAGAGGGACGTACATGGTTTTAAATTTTGGGGAGTAGTTTTTGTCGACTAAAGGAGATGGTGATGTTTAGCGGAAGGTATTAAGACTTTTCAGCCGATTTGAGGAGGTTTTCTTTGCTCCGTCTCTTCACGTCCCAGTTGTAGACTCGTGCCATGTCTGAGGCAAAGGGTCAAGGAACAGCAGCATCACCTTTGACAGAACTGTTTTATCCACTTGCATTTGTATAGATCAATTTAAACATATGGATGTGGGCGATATGGTTGAAAAATAAAGTCTCGATTCTTTTCATTTTTAAGACGATTTACGATTTTAATCTATTTTTTGTCTTGCTGCTGACCTAAAAAGGTAATTCAAATGTATATTTTTTATTTTTTTTACCAACACAAAATGACAGCAGCAGTGAGCATTACCCTCAGAGTGAAAATAAACCACTTTAGGTGAGATACTTTTTAGTTTTAGCCCTTTCTGTCTCCATAAACATGTCTAATATAATTTTTGCTGCACAAAGTCGTTAAAAGTGCTACGACCATGTGGTTCATTTGCATAAATCAATAGTCAAAAACTTAAATTAAGTACTACACTTGATTCTCTTGTTCCTCTTTAGACCTTACAATAGTAAAAACTCATATGTTTGGCTCACACATGACAATAAATTCCCTTTTTTGCTGTGTTGCTGGAGATTATCGATGTCTCAAAATCCCACTAATTTGACAGAAGACAGGATAAAAGTGGCTATTGTCAGAAGTAAACGTGTAAAGGGGTCATTTCTTTAATCTCGCGTCTCGGTGGAAGGATACTGACTTCGGTGGTGGTGAACTGGTCTCGCAGGAAGTCCAGGTCTTCTTCGAGGGTCTCTAGATTACGGGACGCTGTGGACAGGTTCTTCTCGAGCAGAGCCTGGGCTTCGTCGATGTCGTACTCCAACATGACGTTAGCCTTTTAGGGGAGAAAAAAAATACAGTCCCTTTATAAACAAAAAACACTTAAAAAGCACACGACATGGGGTCAATGGAGAACTTACCCCTAACCATAGGCAGACCTTCTCGGTGGGCGGGACCGAGGCCTTGCAGTAAACATTATCGGCCAATAAGAAGTGTGTTTCCATTGGCTCTGTGGTGTCCTGAGGAACGACATTAGAGGATTAAACAGTTTGAGTGTAAAACATACTTATTTAAAGAATGAAATGTGCACTGTTTAATTTTAATCTCACAGTCTAAGCCCTTCAAATTAAAAATCAGACATTAGTTCCACTGCGTATTATAAGTGTATTCATTTCCTTTTTTACTTCCAAAACATTTCCACTGTATTTGTCCAAAAGTTCAAATGGCCATGCCTCTATTTGTATGTAAAACCAATTTTTAATAAAAGGAAATATTTAAATGACCATTTTCTTGACGATTTACAAAAATACACAAACTCTACTATAATGTTTGCTGAATAAGAACAATTAAATTCTTATTGTTCTGTCTTTTCTTATATGTATCCTGTAATCAATCCACGTCAATTACATCTAGTCAGGTAAATGTTGTGATAAAGACAAACCTTTTTCTTCTGCATGTGTCGTAGGATTTCTAGCGTCTGTGTGATTTGAGGGATCTGATTTTTCAACCTGGACAAAAGAAGAATTAGTGTTATTTAAACATGTCAAATAGAGCCTGAAAATGACAAAGACAACTGAGAATGTTGGGTTAGTCTGGATCCCAAACGGTGCGTCTGAGTGCTGTACCTGAGTTTCTTCTGGGACAGGTTGAGCTCCATGTATTTGTATTTCTGGTACTGTTCGTCGAGCCTCCTCAGAGCAGAGTCTGCCGTCTCGTTCCCGGGCTGCTTCATGAACGAGTCCACATCCTCCTGAAGAACGCAGCAGAGAAAATATAAAGGTTTAAGTGTCGTCTGTAACGTTCAGAAGTAAGGAAGCAGTAACGACAGCCACAAAAGGTATTTCTATTGGACTTTTGAGCCATAAAGAAAGTCAAAGTGCTTCACAAAAAGTAGGAGGGATGTATTCTTTACATTTAATCCTTCTGGTTCAGCATCATTACCTTGAAATGTAGAAATTTGAGGACAAGGCTTATGAAAACCTACATTTCTCTTTCATTAATATATTTTTGTAAATGATATGATGTATAGCTACACTTATAACTAATACAGCATTATAACAGTGCAACAGATTTGCACAAAGAAATTACTTTTTTTCCCCATTTAATAGTAATTTCATACTGGTGAATATAAACAAGTGTGTTGCTGTTTGACAAGTTTTATGTAGAAGGGGTCTGCTACTAATATTTGAGATTGATCTGACAGTTAAATTTAAATTAGGCTAATTGTTTATCTGTGTTGAGAAGTATAAGTCAGTTTTGTCATGTTTTATTTTCAAATGACTTTATTAGCCTCGGCTGTAATACCTGCCTAATGCTCCTTAGTGAGAATGACTGGATAATTGATTCAGGGTGACTTAACAATGAATGAGAGAAGGAGGAAGTGCATGAATTGCTCTAAATAATTTAAAACCTTATAAGGAAACGAGGCACAGGCTCCTAAAACGAGCAGGTATTCCTCTGACATACTGCCTTTGCCTTAGATGGACGTGAACAGACGCCCTGCCTTTCTCACACTGCACGATCAAACCCTGTTAGCTCCCGTTAGCTTCGCCTGCTAACTATCGCTCCCACGGACATTATTTCACTCCGGGTAGATTTGAACAGCCCTAGCCGAGCTGCAGACGTGTGAGACGGTGTAAAATACCCGGGTTGTACCCACCACAAACACAGCTTCGGGGATGCCCAGGTGCTTTTTCTTTGTCGCCTGTACGGCATTGCTGTTGTCTATGGTCGTCGCCATCTTGGAGAGAGGCCGCGCCTTCCTTCTTTACGTACGTAAGTCTGAGCGTCAACGTCTCACAAGGAAAAAACTAAGGGGATGCTCCCTCTGGTGGCAGTAGACGGGAACTGCATGTCTGCCACTAAAATACACAAAACACAAGTAATACTAAATAATAATAATAAAAACAAAACAGTAAACAAATACAATACATATTATGTTTGTCTTAAAATGATATTATTAGACATAAAAGTTAAAAACCAGTCTATTGACGTTGTTGTAATCACTGTATTGCCATTTTTTTACAGTGTTAAAGTGTTATTTTTATACTGTTTTCAAAGTTGCCTGGAGATTTTGTGGTTCATTTCTACATAAATTAAATATTCCATCAGGATTGTTCTAATAGCACCAAGTTTCATCATTTGTTACATGATTTAATGCACTGTTGAAGCCATGACAAACAAAAAAAACATGTCACTTTGTATAAAGATATATAATTTAAACATAAATACAAGATAAACATTGTATAAGCCTTTATTTTTTCAACTGTGGGAAAACTTGTGGTGTTATAAAAGCAAAAAACAAAATGTTAAATACATAGTGACAAGAATAATCACATTTGTCAGTTTACACAGACCTAAATGACTTATATTGTAGCTACATGGTTTAAGTAATTGATAACTCAGATTTTTTTACTTGGAAACAGTGTTGAGTGTCTAGTGAAAGGCTTTTATTTGTAAATAATAATGTTTATATAAAACCTGATGCAAAAAAAGATGGAAATGTACTGTAATGTAATATAAACTGATGCAAATAACATGCTAAGTCCTTGATTTGATTAGTCTTAGGTAAATAACCACAACAGTTTGAAGGAAAGCCCTTTGTTAACATTTTGCCAAATCCCTTTATTTTTTGGCACCACACACTAATATAAAACCAGACTTATGTTAAATGTAAAGGCTATAACAGCATAATTTAAGATTAAATAAAAGAAGCTGGTCAGAATCTGATCTAGACGAGAGGACAGGTGCGCTCTGCAGGTTCAGGTTCAGGTTCAGGTGTAATCTTTAACGGGGCTTTGCTCCACGACAAACGTAAGTCTTGAGACACTCCTTGGTCTTTCAGCTTGGTCTGTATCTGCACAAAAGAGGAAAACAATCAGCTACGTCAGATATTTTAATTTTTAAGTGTATGTCTGCATATAATCACTAGTCTTTGTTTTTATTAGTTACATTTCCACCCCCCCCCACGCCCCCCCAAATAAAATTAAATTTTTTTTTTTTTTTTTTTTTTTTTTTTTTTTTTTTCATTTATTTTATCTTCAGATTATTTTAAGTGTATGTTTGCAAAGCAAAAAAATGATGTATTTTGTTATATTTTGGCGTTCATTCTGGTATTTCCAACACAGACTAAGCCTTTCTTAAAAGACAAGACAAGAAAAGCTTGTGGAAGCATTTATAAACAATTCTAAACACTTTTCACCTCCTCATAGCTCCATGTTTAGCCTCAATTTGTTTGGTTTTATTTCAAGAGACATCACTCTTTACACATGATTTTAAAGCTGATTCTTTTCACACTCTTCTGTTTTTGGGATTATATATATTCAATTTACAACTAGGTGCATTTCTTGTTTTCTCCTCTGCTCTGTCCTTTTTGATTTCTCTTTATATGTGTGCTATACAAGCCTACATATATATAAAAGTTTTAAAAGTAAGTCAGAAAAGCCGAGTTACCACTTGAAGCAGAGAGTCAGACAACGCAGCGTCGGCCAGATCCACAGCGCCGTCGGGAACAGAGATCTTAACCTTCACAGAGTACTTCTTCTGCCCTCCTGAACAGAAAACAACACAATTAACTACTCATTATATTAGATGTAACACATAAAGATTAAAATATACATACTGCTGTAACAAAAGAACGGGAGAGTGTCGGTACAGTCCCGGTCAACGATGCCAGGAGGCTTCGCGGTGACGTGTAGCGCGCTGCAGAGACGATCCCCGTCCATCCGCGGTGCCTCAGACGTCCAGGGAATAAACGAGGCGTGACTCCCGTCCGACCAGGTCCAGACCGTCTGCGAGAGGCCGATCCACGCCGGGCCTGTCCTGTAAACGCTGAGCAGAAGCTGGTTCTCCTCCAGGTTTCGGATCCGGGCCAAAGCTGTGTGGTTGCGTTTGCAGTACGACCTGGCGTGGGCCCAGGACATAGTGCCGTTTCCCTCCACAAACCTGTCTGGAGCAGATTCTACAAATAACAAAATGAGAAATAGATGAATGAATGTGAGAGTGAAGGGTGTATATCAGAGTCTGTAAGTGTTAACCCTGTGATAAAGTGGCAAAAGAATATAGATAGACATGAACAAATACTCATTTTTTAATTAATCCAGGTATAATTTGTTGTATCATATTAGTAAATGATGCAAAATTGACACTATTGAAACTATATAATACAAAACGGATTAATTCATGCAAGGACAAAGCATGACTCACTTTAACAACTAAGATAATGCCAATAAACATCTAAAATTCATATTATTTATTACTTTAGGATAATACAAACGTCTGCTTCATGAATTGTCAATAGTTTACAAAAGAGATGATCCATGTATTTAGACTTTCACTTAAATGAGAACAAGTGAGAACAAATAAACCAGTTGGACCACATTTCTCACCGTCATGGCAGAAAAAAGGCAGCTCTGTGGAACATTTCTCCGTGGACCACTCCCCTGTCGATGTCATGGTTCCACAGTCGTTCCAGGCGTTGGGTTCACCGGTTCTGAAGTTTTTATAAGTGAGCGCCCTCTCCCTGTAGTCAGCGCTCTCTGATCGGTCCCAGGCCCATATTCTCTGCAAACCCACAAAGACGTACTCGTCGCCGGCGTCCACCAGACCTCCGAGAGCCGCCAGGTCGCTCCCGTCGTCGATCGTGGCCAAATCGACGTGGTTTTCTCTGCAGTGAGCTCGTGCGGTCGCCCAGTCCGCTCGTTTAGGGATGAAGTGTAAGGCTCTTGGATGTGAGGATGAAGACAGGCTGCAAAAACCTGCAGGTCGGAGAGTTTAGCTTAAAGTAACATCAGTGATTTTAGGATAAAGGTCATTTTTGGAAGTCAATATTAAAGAAACATCCATAAACAATGAATGCATCAAATAATTTCAGAAAAAAAGTGTTTGAACTCTATTGAACAGGGGTAAACTGAAATCAGCCATTATCATTAAGCATTTTGTACTATTTTACTTCCTCCTAATCCTTCTTGAGTATCGTACAATCATCTATAATGGTTTATTCGGAAATGACAGGACAAATCTGTGCCTTCTGTATCTCCGAAACAAACAAGAAAATGAATATAAAACATATAATTGAAAGAAAATCTTACTAATAAACAAATCAAAACAGCTTTGGACTCACCTGCCAGCAGCAAAATGCCCACTGCTCCCCGCTCCATGATCTGTTGAAGAAAGAAAACAAGGTTAAAAAAGTAAATTAAAGCCCAATAAAAAGACGATAATGTAAAACCTACCTGATGAAGAAGAAGAAGAAAGCAGCAGATCTCAAATGGGATGGTCCCGTCTTCCACTCTTCTCTTTATAAAGCCTTGTACAGTCACACACGCCTCATATTCAAATGTTTTTCTCTCATGATGGGAATTACATGTTGTTTTTTGCATTTATGAGCGAAAGGAAGGTGTTGTCTCTGAGTTTATGTTTGCATTGACGGTAAAATTTTATAATATACAGTCAAAAATGATCAATAGACAGTTTCAAAGATTGAACAACAGCAAACATGACGACACTGGACGAGGGTTTAATGTATATCTTCAGAAAGAGGTGAGAAAAACACTGGTCTGAGTGGCCTTTGAATGCATCGCGTCTTCATTCAACCGATGAAACTGATCTGTACAGGCTTTGGACAAACCTCTGGACAACTCCAGACCCTCATCAAAAAGTTCTGCCATTGTCTCCTGCTTCAAATTCAGAGTAGAGCTCATCACTGCCCCCTAAAGGCCAAAACATGAACTGCTTTGTTGGTCCATTTCCTCAATCTTTAGGAAAATGGACCAAAGTACGAACAAAATGAAGGACAGAAGGCTCCGTACGTATCTGAAAGCACATTGAACGAACTGCATAAACATAAACGTGTCTGTCTCTAAATATTAACACTGCGATTAACCCTGACAATAAGTAGAATATAAATTATGTATTAACGTGAGAATATCAACTAAATGTCCTTGAGTTTTGTCATATCTTTAACACTTTGTAAACAAGTGAGTCTAAATGACCTCCTTAAGTCTGTGGTATCAAATCCACTTCCCTCAGAAATGCAAAGCAGATGGAAATGTGTTCTTGACATAAGCAAAAATCTTGCAAAATAGAAAAAAGGTTTCTCAGTCGAGGGTGTAATCAGCTTTAATTCATAATCCACCTTGATCTTTTAAGGAAATCAGCACCAAATCAAATGTAGAGGAACGTTAGATATTGTAAAACAGAGTTGAGTGATATTATAGTGACTTTAGCTCATGTCTCAGGATTTACAGCCATCACTATCAACGGTGCGATGTTTTTCCCCTCGTCACAAACTCCGGGGCTGAAAAACGGGAAGATCCTCCCAGTGAACTCACAACCGGTAAAAGTGTAAACATGGGACTTGGCTTCGACGTCAAAAAACGACACGATCCCCTCGTCGTAGTCGGCGAACACGGCCACAGTCTGCGGTTTGTGTTTGAGCGGCAGCAGGACCGAAGGCGAGTCCAGGGCGCGGTACTCGTCGCCCGCTCGGAGACGCACCGTCCAGAAACCGTTCTCGGGCTTCGAGGTGATCATGCCCTTTCTGTTCACGGACTCCAGGACCACGCCCAGGTCCCAGAAAGTCTTTGACCCCACAACGACCTGATTAATTAAAGAATACAAAATTAAATCAGTGTTAGTTTGTTCCTTAATACGTTTCTGGATCATTTTTTCCTCCTTCATCTTGTTGTAATCCATTGTTTACTTTTACAATAACACTTTTGAATGGGTTTAGAAGCATTTAATAGACTTTTTAGTTATGAGTAGCTGATTATAAATTTGTCTGCTCTGTAGTTTTTGTTTTGGTTAATCATGACAACACTGGCTCGCTGAAACATACACCATGAACCATAAATTCTGTCTGAGTTAAAGCTCGGAAAAACCATCCTTATTCAAATTGAATTAGTCTTTCTCAGTCTGTTATTTTTCTCAAAATATTAGAGAATACGCCCTATCTATTCACGATTATTGGTCACTAAATAAGGCTGTTAATAGTTCATAAAAGCACATAGGTGTAAGTATATGCACATTCATTGTTCTATTTCAAATCCATTGTTGGTGTATGAAAGCATGTGGATCTCACTGACTGTATTTGCTTATTTATTTAATTTGTGCAGCATGTTTTTACCCAAAGAAGCTTCAAAAGTGTGTCTCTGGCCCAGCTGCGAAAACCAATATTGTGGATGCAGGTAAAAAGGACCAAAGTAGAGGATTTGAACCTTGTCCCTAAACTCAGAAGACACTCTAAAGTCCTCCTCAAAGTGTGCATTTGTGGGTTAGGTTTAGGACAGCACAAGGGCCCAATGCTGATTAAAAAAAAGAGTTGGGACAGTCCTGTACAATTCTGTTTGTATATTTTTGTGGTTTTATTCTTTAATTTAGCTGTTAATACATTTACATCCACTTCATTTTTGGTTCATTTTTGGATTGTGTTTAATATAAAATGTAGAACTACTAGAACTAGCCTAGCGTCCCTCAGCGTGAGTTTTACCGACAGACACTCTCACCTGGAAGTAGAACCTCCCGGACCGGTAGCCCTTCTTCCCCAGGACGCAGATGACCGGGTCGAAGCGCTGGGGGATGTCCGGGACGAGGTGCAGCAGCTCACCTCGGCCCGCTTGTTTCCCGTCGGCCGACAGGACGATGTTGGGGTGGGCCGTGTCGGGGTCCATGACCACGTCGACTACGGACACACAGTAACGTCCGCGGGAATAAAGATGTGTAACGTATAGCCACAGAAAACACAAGCTTAAACTCACAAGAGGAAATTTAATGGTTGACTTGCTTTGATGATAAATAAAGTAAAGTTGACAGTGTCTTTAATGAGTGATATTTGTTTTAAAATAATGTCCAATAAAGAAAACAAGTCCTACACTTTACTAATAGCATGAACAGCCAGGACCAGACTAAAAGAATGAGTAAAAGTACCAATAACAGGGAAGTTTGACACTAATTTTCCAGTTTTTAGTAGCTTAATCCATTCTGTGAACAGTGGGTTTGTTTGGTAGAAATAATGAGTTTTCTGAGAACAGGAATTTGTATTTGACACTACTTTTAATGTTGCTCCATGTGAGTTTATGTTAATATATACACTGTATTGTTGTACTGCACCTGCATATTGCTGCAACCTCTTCATTTCTGTCAAAGAAAAAGAAAAGAGCACATTTTTATCTTGAAAATGCAGATTGATTTATGTAATGAGTCATATTTATAGAGAGAGAGAGAGAGAGCTATGTAAAATCTTATCTTTATTGTGGGGCATTAGTGTGAAGCCCAGATTAGAGGCAACATTAGAGAGCCATTTGGAGATAATAAATGAAGTGTATAAGATATGAATGTGCGGGTGAAATAAAACGTGTAGCTCTGTAATTTAAGTATTACTTCAGCCTTTCTTTTGGAGCTAAACCCATTTTTTCTTACCTTCTCCTTTGACAGTGTCCAGTTCTCTCTGCAGTGTGTCGTCCAGTTTGGACAGAGCGGCCCTCAGAGTCCCCACACCCAGCTCTGACGGGACGCTGACCTCTGTCCAGTCTTTGGACGGAGGAGGAGAGGTCAGAGACGGTAGCTTCTGCAAGACAACATGGAAAAACACTTCTTATTTAGTTTTTCTTGTTTATTTCAGCTTAATTAATGCTATTTTTTACGTATAAATCATGACCAAATTGGATTTAATGGGTTGATATATATTCAGGACACCACAAAATCTTATATATACACTATGAACTAGGTTTTAAGATAACCTGTAGAAGATGGAGGTGATCGTCAGTGTTCCTCAGCTCCTCCAACTCGTTGTTTCTCGTCTGAAGCTCATCGATCTCCTGCCTCAGATCCTGGATCAGCTCCTCGGCTCTGGTCTCCGCTGCCTTCTGCTCCTTCGTTACGTCTGCCTTCACTTCGGTCCATCTCTCTTTGATGGAGTCGATCAGAAACGCAAACAGACGGCCGCTCTCCTTCAGCTCCTCCTCTGCGCTCACCTTCATAGAAAAGAAGGAAAATTAAGCTTTAAAACAGCTGACTACTGAGTTAATGAGTGAGTTTAGAGACTCACGTTACTGAGCTGGAGACAGTTAGTGATCTCCTGCACTTTCCTCAGTCGCTCCTCGATCATGTTTTTGAATTCAACCTCAGTGTTGATTATCTGGACCTAAACAGACAGAGTATAAACCATATGTTAAGAGTGTTCATTTGTATTTACATAGAATGAAACCAAGAGAAAGTGAAATAATTTGTTTTGTTTGTTTAGCCCATGACATTTGACAACATTAAGAACATGTCACACTTTTTTAACCATAGAACAATGTTATTTATTCTACTGTAGTGGTGTTCATCCATCTTAATTCTTTTTCTTTGCAACAGAAAAATGGCACAAGACTTGCTCAAAAAATCTGGATAACCTTTGATGTCCAACTGCTGCAAATCTTTGCCAATTCTGTCAAACGGCCGAGGACAAATTCATTAAAATATGAGGAATATAATATCTGACTGTGAGACTTCAGTCCAAAATGGCCAACTTTGTCAAGGAACAAAGCCATAATCATATTTTTTGTTTGCCTCGACGTGAGGAATGTGACAGATATACAACATATGTTTGCTTTTAAACTCTTACTGATCCATCTTAAAATGTCGGACTATTGATTTCTGCTACAACTTCTCTATAATACACTTTACTACGCCACTAAATGTGTGGAATCTTGAAACGCAGTGGGATTCAAAATGTGATTTCAAAGAAGCATTCAAGTGTGTGTTCATATAAAACTTAAAATGGCATTGAACCGGCAAAAAGGTGTTACTTGGAAAGACAAATATTTTCTGGTGGTACTTGATGTCTTCACATATTCATCATTTGAATAGAACTCCTGGTCACCTTCCTCTGTTGGCTCTCGTCCTCTAAGCTCACGGCCTGATGCTCTCTGTGCTCCGTCTCGACGCAGAAGCGGCACACGCACCTCTGTTCGTCTCTGCAGAACATCTCCAGCAGCCGGTCGTGCTTTTGACACAGTCGCTGCTGCAGGTCGGTCGCCGGGTCGATCAGCTTGTGCATCTTCAGCGTGGACACCTTCTGATGCGGCTCCAGGTGCGCCGCGCAGTACGACGTCAGACAAACCAGACACGACTTCTGGGCTTTGACTTGCTGAGACGTAGCGGCGCACACGTCACAGACCACTTCCCCGGGTCGGACGGCGGCGAGAGGGGTAACCGTCCGGGACACGATCATGTTCCTGAACGCGTCTGCCAGCTCTTTGAACGCCGCGTTGATGCTGATTTCAGGACGGGGCGAGAATGATTTCTTGCAGGTGGGACACTGGCAGATGTTGTCGCACTTGTCCCACGCTTTTTGGAGGCAGCTTTGGCAGAAGTTGTGTCCGCAGGGAGTGGTGACCGGGTCGGTGAAGACCAGAGCGCACAGGGGGCACTGGAGCTGCTTTTCTGGAAGCATGTTTCCCACAGAGGCCATTATCTGCAGCAGACGGGACGATAAAAAGAGGAAGTAGAAGTGAGGACGTTACTTGACTGAGGAAGAAAGTGAATTTACAATATACAGAGCAAACATATAAATGTGAATCAAAGTGATGGTCCAATATGAGATAAGAGTCTTGATAAAGGACTGGGTTTGACAACTTTTCAGAGCTACAGTAGGTCTTTAATTAAGTCATTATGCACAGGGGGGTTCCTAGAGACTGTAGGGCCTATGCACTTTAATCATACACATGAGGTGATTTGCAAAAGACAAAACCACCGTAAAACATATATTTAAAAGACAAACATATAAAAGAGTCTGATTTTTAAAATACAGTAAAATGGTTAAAAGAAAATGGTGGTTATCTTTTTTAGTGAAGATTGTCTACAAGCATCTTTTGGGGTCTTTTATTGATTAGGACCCTAGAGAACTGCCTGTTTTCCTGGACATTTCTTCTTAACAATTGTTTTAAGTTTCTGCTCAAACTCTGATACACAAACAACAGAAGCCTCAAAAGGTCAAAACTTGTTTATCTTAAAAGCCAGTCAAGATTAAAGAAAATGGTCACTGAAATTCAAATTTGCAAAAAAAAAAAAAAAACCCACAAGGGGCTAAAATGCAACTAACTTTGGATATTTTAATAATTTTCCAGGTTTTCCAGGACTCGTGGGAACCCTTATGTTGTGGTCCTTTGGAAAATGGAATATCAATGGCAGCTTAGGACAATTTCATTCTCAAAAATATGCGTTTGAGTAGAAGTCTGATGGTTTTATATAGTGGTAAAGCAAACATTATCCTACAATTTTAAAATAAATTCTGTCAATTCTGGTCTACATTTTTTTTGCATTTTTGTGTCAAACCTGTAGAAAGAACATAAAGCTGCTCTTGCGTGTCTGTAAATATGTTTCCAAGAGACACAGCGGCGTGAATTATGTTTGCCTTCCTCAAACAAACAAGGAACGGGCTTCTAATAACTCCACAAACCAAATACCATCTTAACCTGAATACCAAACAGAACTGGTTCATGAGTCTCTAGGCTTCATTTAATAGAAATAATAACGCCACCAAATTACAGTGAGTAAATATATAGTTGGGTTTTTTTTATCATAAATGGTACAATGTAGGATCTTGTAATTCAGGACTCATACACCCAGTACTGTTATTAGTCATCCCTGTTTTCAACTAAACACACAGGCACACCCTGAGTTTGAGGCCACATAATTACACTAATCTTCATCATTCATACAAAGCACAAGACTGAACTGAGAGATAATGATTCATTTATACATCTTTTACTGCTTATTCTTCTTGTGACGAGCCTATACACTCGCTATTTAAATACCAAATGGCCAATCACGGTTCACTGATGTCAAAAAGAGAGTAATGGTAACAGGGAAAGTGTATATTCAGCACTGAATACGTCTTTGTACGCTGCGTAAAAAAGGAAAATATAAACCAAGAAATGGGAGTTAATGCAAAATGGAAATAAATATGGCATTTCAATCACGTCATGTTTAACGAGGAGGAGATAACTGCCGTTCTGACGTTAAAGTCGGAGCTAAAAGTTTAGAGTAACCTCTTTACAAAGTCTCATTATAACAACACACGATTAAACCAGCGTAAAGCATGAATAATTATGTAATCGATTAAAAATGAATGAACAAGTTATAGATGCTGAAGTATCATCAGTACATAACTATACATTAGCCTATAAAATATTAATAATGGTGTTTTTAGGAATAATGCCTTGTAAATAACAAAATGAGTAGTTGCTAATACTTAACTAATGCTGAATTGTGTGTATTTATTATAAAAGATTCCCTAAAGTTGTAATTATGTTGACTTGTACAAAAACTAGACATATATCGAGACTACTGTGAGCTAAAATGAGGTTTATTATTCTAAAGCAAAACCACATTAGCACAGGCCACGCTAAAGACAACCAGACCTCATTCATTCAAAGTCTACATGACAATCCTAAAGACTAAACTCTCGGGTCTTAGCTAACGTTACTGTTTAAAATCTCTACTTTTCTGCCTAATCTTTGCTGAATCACATGATGTTTTTGTGGCTGGTGTAAAGCGTTAGTACTTACAGTAAAAGCTCGGTCACAGGAGGCAGCAGGTGACTCTTTATGAATGAATACATTACGGTGCGAGCTGTGAAACAGGAAAATGAAACGTCAACACAGTTATTCATCAGCCCGGCCCTCCCTTTTCTGAGCTGTCACAGCCTAATGTTGAAATATATCACTCAAAAACCAACATTATCACTGAGGCTGGATCCAGAGGTGTTATGTTCACTTTACGGGCTGTGTTTTTTATTTTGTGTTTGTTTATAAATGATGGTTGGGATAATATAATAAAAGCTCAGACAGAGTGAAGACTGTGTTTGTCCTGGTGGGTGTGTACTCTGAGTCCAATGGTTAACATTTTCCACTGGTGACGCAGCTGAAAAGCAGCAAACACCAGCCCAGGCCTGAGGAATGCTGCAGCTCTGCATTGCTTTGACAATATACTGCACAGCTTTGACAATGCTGTGGTGTCACGGTTCGCTTGATATAACAGCGTTTAACTACATTTGTTCTAAATTACAGAATGCAGATTAAAACAGGTCAAATGTTGGACAGCAACTGGGAGTGGAGGTGTTATCAGAGGATGAGTGTAAAGTGGTGTTAACAAGGTCATAAAATTATTCAAGCACAGCAACTAAAAGACTGATTCTAATATACTTTCGTTGTGTCCATTACATACTTTCCAGTGTTCATTAATGTATTTCTTGGAGAAACTCAAAAGCCTCACAACAGGGTGATTTCTGATCTAATAAAAACGAGTTCTACAGTAAAATAAATTAATACTTTGATGTCAGAAAATATGGGATTAATTATTAGACAAGATCTTCCAGTTTTTACAAAAATCAAATGAGGCTTCGTCCAGAGACAGGAAAGTTACACTGGAGGTTTCTGTCCAGCTGTGAGCGCTGTTTCAGTCACACAAATGATTTTGAGAATATATATTTTTGGGCTAAAAGTTACACAGTGCTGCTTTAAATTAATTAATGTAGATAAACATATAGATCTCCTTTTCCCTTTTGTGTAGAAACCTCCTGGTTGTGCTTATATTATTCAAATAATTCTGAATTTCTTCTATTTTATTCCAATAATTTGATGATAGGGTAATTTTTCTCACACAAAATCTTATAAAAAATTATACAGATATCTTGTGTTTTCAGAAAATGTAATGAAAATTCGCACACAGGTAAAATCAAATATATTATTGATTTAAATTCATAAAAATACATACTGTTACTGTAAAAAATCTATGACCTTTAGCCAAAATTTTCAATCAATTTTCTCTCTCTGTTACGACTATTAGGGGTGCCTCGGTGACAACCTGGTAGAGCACACATCACATACTCAGTCGACCCAGGTTTTATTTCGGCTCAGGTCATTGGCCCATATTGTTTACGCCCATATATTTTTTGAAGGGGGTCATTTTAGGAGACACACTGAAAAGAAAGCATTTTAATTTCATAAAAATAAACTGAAACCTTTAAACCTACTCTAACATTGTGCCAGTCACCTAATTCCATGAAAATGTTCTCAACCAAGTATTTCCATTTCCGCAGAAGCCGCCGGGTGGTTATTGTTAACATAGTGTTTGCATCTGGCGTGGCAGGGTCCTTTTACATCTGCTTTGTTTGTCTGAAACAGAGACAAACCCACAGCGGCCATTTTGAAACCAACCATGACTGATGTAACACAGTTCACCTCATGTTCAACCGTACTCATAACTACATGGGATACTGCACTCTGTACCCTTGACAAATATAATTATTCGAATCAGTACATAGTTTTGATTAAGTACCCATGTAATACACCTCAATACATTTGTTTGTGCTGCCTATTTACTCTGAAAAACATGCATAACAGAAAAATCCTCCAGTCACTGACCGGGATCAAGGCTCAGATCTGGTGATGCTCCACAGCTTTTTTATTTTAGTGTAATTATGTCATATATTTATTTTTTACACAGGTTTAGAGATGTTTAAAAGTGCAGTGTGTAGTTTCTGGTGCTATTATCCTCTACTTCTCAGCTGGTGAACATCTACGGTAGCCCTGCAGGGACATGCTGTTGTCTAGTGGTAAAATGTCAAATGAAAAGTTCAATTCAGGTCCATAAATTTTAATTGTGCTTAAAAAGAAACATGAGTGTGCTTCTTTTCCAGCAGTGCTCAGTTTGGAGCAGTAAGTCACTTTCACTGGGTTTTATGCATGGATGTTAGATTAGAACAGGATCCTGATTAAGTAATGGCCACTGCTGATTTTCAATGATTAAATATTCATTGATCATCAGCGGCGTATGGAGCACAATGTTCTGTGTAACTGGTTCTGACCAATGGACTCAAAGTTGGGACAAAGCTGTGATATTACAAAAAGTTATTTGTAGTTAATTTGAAGATGTTAATAATTTGAAAATAGACAAAATCTGACCATTTTGGAAGTTGTAGTCAGGTGTCTCTTTTTATTCTTGCTTTTCTTTCTGGGATGTGCTGGTTAATGACTAAAACTCTATATTTTCAGTGACAGACATGCTCCACTTCAACTGTATTTCAACAGTGTACCTTAAACAATATTTTAAAAACTACGTCAAATTACAAATTATATTTCATCTCATGAGGCCTTGATACACAATGTAGAAAGTGTTATCCAACTCAAGTTCAAACATGAAAGACATATACGGGATGTACATTTGCAATTGTCCCATTAACATCATAAAACTAGGATTAAGATGCAAATATTACGTGATGCACCCATTATCACAGTGTTCTTTCAGTGTTCTTTTCATTAACGTCTTAAGTCATCACTGTTTGTTTAGCAAATCATGCAAAAATGTACTGAAGCTATGTACAAGGTAAAGAACAAGATAAAATAAGGAAATGCGGACTATTTAAAAGGCGTATACGGACCTTCATTGTGACATCGATCCAAGTGATTGAAGATGTTTGCAGCTCGTACCATGGTTTGTCTTGGTAAGTACAAAAATCTTTTCTGAAGCAAAGTATATTGAGATCAGGTCAACAATAGTTTCTGTTTTCATACAACATACTTTTTATTTACAGGGATTGGAGGCACATTGATGTGTATTCTGCTTTTATCAGGTTTGTTCATTACACTATTTGCCATCACAATAAACACTCTTAATGCAAACAAATGAAAATACTATCTCAAGTTTTGCTGACATTAATAAAGCATGCTAAAATATTGTAGTGCAATAGAATAAAACACATTCTTGGGGACACTATGTTTGAACTAAACTTTCCACTTACACATTACTCAATCTGCCATTTTGCGTAAATAATTAGCTTTTTAGCAAGTCTTGTTCCTTTAAAATAGTTTTGTTACTTTTTTTGTTTCCATTGAGGCTTTGTTGGCTCCTTTAATTACTCTAACGATAACTTATCAGCTGTCCTTTAAAAGTATTCTGTTCAGAGCAGGAGCTGTGATGCATTCACAGTAATAATATTATTTTGCCCCTAATTAGCTGCATATAAAAACTGTACCTAAAAAAGAATGCATGAACACATGCCAAAAAAACTTTTTTCACCCAACCGACCCATTTACACATCAAAATCTTAACATTTACTCTTTTTCAGGGTTTGGTTCTTGTCTGGAAAGTTACTTATTGATTAACAAACAAATGACATGGAAGGAAGCCCAAAGCTACTGCAGACAGAAGTACATTGATCTGCCCAGTGTCAATGGTAACAACAAGATGGCGCAGATGGTCAAAGATGTAGGCAGCCATTACGAGGGCCAAGCGTGGATCGGCTACTATAGCAACGACTTTAAATGGGCCTATCAGGGAAGTGGCTACTATGCCCCTGGAGAACAGGAATTCAGGAGATGGGCAGAAGGAGAACCAAACAATGATCTATGGCAGGGTGTGGTTTTAAAGAATGGTTATTTCTATGTCCGTAATTATTGGGAATCACACAGCTTTATCTGCTACACTAACACCAGTACCAGTAAGTAAAATTAAAATTACTTGATGTTTAAAATCCCAAGAAGCATTTACCATGTGTAAAAAGCTCTAATTAATATAATGTGCAATCTTTCAGATTCAAATCCTTTGCAATGGCCCTTAAAATTCATTAATGATCCAATGACATGGGATTCATCACGGTCATATTGTACCTGGAACCATCTGAGCATAGCCAGTGCCAGAAATTTGGCAGAAATTGAAGCAATACAGCAGATCATACCGGCAGATGAAGAGGTGTGGATTGGTCTGTCCAGAAGGGGTTGGGGACGATGGTCTGACGGCTCATTAGAATATGTGAACAACTGGTTAAATGGCATTGCTCCAAAACAAAATGACAACTGTGCAGTCAGCGTATTTAACTCTACGGCACAAGGAAAGTTTCTGGGCAGGAACTGTGATGACAAAATGCATTTCGTGTGCACCACTATCAGTGAGTACATTTAATCCCTGAGTCTGAATATACCTAATATACCTTACTAAATATTGTTTATTGTTTAAATATTGTTTTCAGCAAAGCCACGTGTCTTCAGAATCAAGCTGATGTTAAGGGTATCCACCATTGACCCAAACCAGCCTGTAGTGAGTGAGAGCATCTCAAAATGGGTAACGTACGCCGGGCCGACACGAGGCTAAGACGATCCAACAGTTGCAACGATTGAAACATGATTCACTTGATCTGCTTTATCTTCATAATTAACCTGTTTTTCAGCTGGAACAAAAGCTAACACAGGAAGTCCCGGAGCCAAAGCCCAAGATTACATGGATAAAGAGCCCTGGCGAGAAAATCTTCCATAAAAATGACATCGCAGGAACTGACCACAAACAAGCAGAAAACAATGATAAAGAAACGTGTTGAACTTAGCTCCTTTCGCCCCAAAATTTGTAACACGGCTTTAAGACCTACCTAGGTTCCCCTGTGAGTTACAGCACATTTCGCGTCAGTACGGCATGGTTGGGTTCGGGTAACCCCTTCAAGAGTCATACATTTCCACTGCTAGGTCCCGAAGAACAGCATCTGCTCCATAAACAATGTTATTGAAGTTCCACAAAAATCATGTCTCTATTTGAGATATAAAACGTATTTGAAGCAGACTTTTTTAAAGTTGGATGAATTGTCAATATTTAATATAAGTAAATCCTGTAGCGAGAGGCTGGAGGTACAAATTTCCTATAATTTAGGGACTGAATATATGAGGCACAGGTTCTGCTTGTGTTTATTGCAGTGTAGACTTGGGAAGCTGCAGGAGGAAATAATGAAACTAATATAGTCTTACACTGAATTTTAAACATATATTTCATTTCTTGATTTTTTTTTCAAAATAGATTATAGTCGGTTGTGTTTGGTGTGATTATAGATGTTTGGAAACAAAATACCTTAAGATTTTTTTCTTTTTTGCCTTTTTGACTTTGTTTGATAAAGGTCTCTATCAGGTGAATATGTCTGTATATATAAGTTGTGTCACTATGGCATTATTGCCATGTTCATCCTCACTTACTCACCAACTAACTTTATAATTTAAAATAGGCTTAACGTCATGTTTCCGCTGAAACTGAGCAAATCAGAATAAAAATGAATTTATGACTTGATATAAATGGTTTGTTTAATTATTATAACATACAGGGTCTTTCACTGCATAAGCAGTGTCTGATTTTACTTAAGAGCTGTTAGAGGCTACAACACAAAGAGAACATGTTAAACTATTTGTGGTGATTTCATTTGATGTTGTTCCACCACTGTATGTACATTTTTATCAAATACTATGATTTTTAGATTAAACCAAAATGGACTAAAACCTCACTAGAGGCTTTTAAATTAAAGGACCTCAGTGGGACATGAATGCAGTTGCAAAGGATGAAATGTAGTTATTATTTTTACCACTAGTGGTCACTAAATCTTGCAATCTAATTACATCTTCAGTATTTGCCAGCTTTTGAAAACCAAACATTTGCAAAATGGCAAAGAATAACTACACTTTCCAACAACAGTAGTCAGACATTATCATGTACATTTGACAAAATGTGGATAAAGTAATACATTGAAACAATTATTATTTTTTTAATTTTTTTTTACTATCGTTACTGCAATGCTCTCACTCTTCCACTTGGGGGCAAAAACACAGCGTGAGATCAGCACTTGAACTAAGAAGAGAAAAATGCACTCCTTCAGGCAACTTCAAGTACACATTGTTTTCAAGATACACTGCATCTCTGTGTAGTGCTTAACTTGCTTATACTTGGACAATAACATGCTAACTTTTATAATCATGTCTAATGGTTTGACAATTTGAACTTTTCCACATCTCAACAAGTCCTAGCAACTTTCCAGATTACCTTATCTATTTTTGGGATCAGGGACGTCTTCACCTAACGCCAAAACATATCAGACATTTGTCTGTTTCATTACTGAGTGTGTGGTATTTCTTGTCTTGTCTAAGGTTTGTTACAGTAGAGGTGATTGAAGCCAACATATTGAAGCCAACGTGTTTACTAAAGGCAGTGTAACCTTGGCTCGTCCAGTTAGAGGCTACTCTACTTGTCTTCAATAAACACAACATGAAGCACGACTAATTTTTAATAAGCAGGTGATTTCATACACATTTATGTACCAAAAAAAAGAATAACTCATTTCAAATTAGTAAAAATATGTAAAGTTTGTCAAGTTTCCGCAAATTTTACAAGGCAATACAAATCTAATGCTAGATTTCAAAATGCACATTAAATCTGTTTGTGGAAACCCAACTCTTGCTTTTTTCATTCAGATTTTTCTTCAGATTTAGCTTATTGCACTTCTTGACCGACACAATATTGATGTCCTCTTTAACTGTTTCACTGCTATCAAGCAATCCAATGCTTTCAAGCACATTGTAAGAAATATTGGCAAATGTAGCTCTATGATTTTGTCTTAATGCTTTTAGAGGTTAAGTCTGTACTCATTTTGTGTATAAGCACCAGTTTTTGATTGCAAGGTGCGGTGCTGTCGGCAGGCTGCCATTCAGCTTCTGCTTATTATAGTCTCTGTTGTAAATGCACTGTAGGAATACTGGGACACTGGGGTGTGTATAAAATGTGCCAACGCCTAATGAAGATATAATTTTCGCTAACATCCCGATGGTGAACGTGTTGACAGACAACGGTTTGTCACTTTGGTTCATGAACTCTTCAAGGTCTAAGTTTAAGAAATTAATGACCTTCAAGTTTGCTCTGCTTTGCATCAATATTTTTCTATTCTGAACTTAATATGTCAATAAGACCAAGTCACTTCAACTATAATAATTAAAAACACTTCCATTTGGTCGTAGTGTGCAGCAAAAAAGCCCAAGAATGTAACAATTAATCAAAAACCAGTCAGATATGTAACAGAAGCTATGAATTATATAATTATTTTAATAACATTTGTGGTTTGTGAGCATTGAGGATGCAAACGAACGCTAACTGCTGCAACTGTTCCACAGAAGTGTCAAACTAATTTTAGTTCAGGACAGACCAGTTAAATAGTAACATATTGTAATAAACTATAAATATTGTCAACTTGTAAATTTTTGTCCTTTGTTTTAGTGCAAAGAAGTACAATTACATCTTAATGTCAGCGCTCTCAACAATCGCAAAAAGTCTATTGTGTATATTGTGGACCTCGCAGCTTGTCACAATTTAGTGGCTTTAAAAGGTAAACAATTTTAAAAATGGAAACTCGCCCGGTGTCAGATTACAGTTAAACCAAGAGCACAGAGTTTCAGTGCATCAGGATAAAATGTAATCTCGATTTAAAGGAATGACTAAAATAAGGTTTACATCTTAGTGCAATGTGAATTGAGGTTTAACTATTAAGGTTTAAGTCAGTTTAAACTTATTGGCACAATGAGGCCTTCAGGACAGACACGTATTTGCACCTTAATTCATTCTCTATGGACAATTCAGAGCCACAAATTCACATGTATTTTTGGACAAGATATTTGTAGAGAAGATACAGTAGCACAAGGAGGACATGCAGACGCCATACAGAAGACCATTACCGGATCGATCACATGACCTTCTCACTGTGAGGCAAGAGTACTGACAACTCTGCCACTATGCACCTGAAATACATAATTAAAACCTGCTTAGATGTCACTTCTGCCGTGAGCATTAATTAAGTAATAAGATCATCTCACACTGAGTGAGGATTTTATGTTAACATGAAGGGCGTGTTCACAAGTATAGCCCGCTACATTTAGTATGCACCAAAACAGAAAACCGATTAGATTGATCCATTATCAAAAAGCCCCAGTCCATCTAGTGTTAGCATTTGGCGTTTTAAACTGCACCAAACAACAAAAACATTACACTTAATGGTGCTGCCCATTTTATCTAGGGAGACAATTTAGTTTCGGTTTGTTTTTTCTGCTCTCGGGAAAACTAAACATTACGTGATGTTTTCGTCGCCAATTTATGACGTTCTTTGTGTTTGGGCTCACTCTTTTTCGTACCAGAGTTCAGCTGGAAGCGCTTCAAGACCTCTGTTTTCGAAGGGGTCTCGGCGCATGTTTAATGCACACTGGGGTTCGTATGGAAGCAATCACACTTATCCAAGTGACCCACACTAACAGAACAACCACACTAGAGTCCATTTGAACAGCACCAAACACGACAAGTGTGAACGCAACCTCCATGGGAAAATTTAAAAAAAAAAGTTTTCCCTGTAATGTGAATGCAGTATTCACAAAGTGTTAATTTGAAAAGACTAGCATTGGCTTGACTGGTTAAAACCACATCTTGTTTCTAGGTGTAGCCATTTACCTCCTGTTCATTTAATCTGGTTTCAAAGAATGTTACCATAGTACGTCATTTAACCCAATTTAAAAACCACAACCATATCAACGCCTTATCATTATACTCCTCTAATGCTTGGGACATTGTTTAGTCTCTTTGGAAAGTGCGACAATTGGGTCAGTTCAGGTTTTAATTGAAAAATAGCAGTAGCTTAGGAATAGGTTAATTTGGTTATTTGTATAGTTTCAAATGAAAGAGGATTTGTTTGTAAACAGGAAGCATGAATAGGTCGTGGGGTCATTATGGTATATATATGTGTGTGTGTGTGTGTTAACATGTTATTTAATCATTAGCTCTACTCTAATAATTTAAAAGCATTTAATAATAGCTCTCATAAGCCATGTTTTCATGCACTAGTAGGGTATGTCATAGGTTGAACTTTTTCAATGCAGAAATGTAGCTTGGCCAGTCATCCTAATCCTTTTTCTGTTCTGTACAAAGTCTGGTCTCTCACGGTTTGAGTTTGATTGGCAGTACAACGAACAAAAAGTCAATCATAGTCCAGGGCAGTACCAACATTCACAGAGACCTTTATTTACGTTCTGTAGTGGCAACGAAATCTGAAAAACAGACAACCGTGTAAATAGATTATAGACACGAATAGAACGTGTAAAGCTCCCATTTTAAATAAATGGTTACAATTAGTCGAGCGAAGTGGAAGTCAAAGGGTCAGACAGGCCCCGCTAACAAAAATGAGTGAAAAGGAAAAATACACAATGGCAATGTTTTCTCAAATGAAGCTTGTCTGTGTTTTTGTGATAAGTAATCACATTCAAAGATGAAATAAAGCAAAATGGCCTTTTTTTAAAAAAACAAGAAACTGGGTTGAGAAATACACCTATGTCTTTTTCCTCCAAACCTGGCAGCTTTTATAGTGTTTACTTCAAAACCAACAGCATCAGTAAAATGATGCTGCTGTTGTAGAGGGATCTTCAATCTCTAAAGTCATCTTAGTTTGCCTTGAATAGGATTTACAGCTAAAGCCTCCTCAGGGATCACCTAAAACAACTGTCCCGTACCAGTCAATAGAAACGTCTCTGTTTGGACACCACTGGTAGTAAGCTGGCTTTTTGTGGTGGTACTCACTAATGTCAGAGATATTTAAAGATTAAATAACAATTAAACATTTCATTTACAAAATGTCGGACTTTGTTGTTTGTTTTTGCTGTAGCTTTCCTATTTTGTACTTTACAATAGCACTGACTGTTTGGATCCTTAAAAAGCTAAGGGATTTAAACAGAGATTTCAAAAGGCAAGTATAACAAGAAACATAGTGACTTGGTAGAGGCACAGCACAAGTCAGTTCATGATATTCATATTTATAGGTTAAACTTAAATAGGACAAGACTTCCATATTTTATTGCCATTAATGTAGAATTTGAGAATCAGTGGCCAGTCACATGAAGCTATCCAATATGTTTGCTTGAAAAAGTAAAAAAAACCCAGTAATAAACAGTAATTAAATGTTTCAAAACATGAATAAACAATGTAGAGGACTTATTTTACTCTGGAAACCTTACTGGACGTAGGGTCAAACCACTGTTGTGCAGAAAGACAAAGCAATAACCTGATAAGTATCCATTAAAAATCCATCAATCAGGTAATAATAATAATAATTGCATGTTTCATCTCTATTTTGGCTACACAGTGTTCTACCAGACATGGAATAATAAAATATTTAACATTGTGTACTCCACCCATGAGCATACAATACTAATTAGCCTCTGTCTGCAGGACTATTGAACCAGTGTTTTTGTCATCGATGATAAATAATAGTCAACTCCGTGATTGTGTCATTTGGTTATTGTTATCCAGGATGTTACTCAAATTATATATAATTTACAAGTGTGGGCGCCTCTGTGGCTCACCTGGTACGGCGCATACCACAGACTCGGGAGACCGGGGTTAGAGTCCAGCTCGGGTCATTTGCCCAGTGTCATCCCTCTCTCTCACCCTGTTTCTTGCTAAATAAAGGCAAAAATGATAAATGTAAGGACATTTAAATGACAAAGGTAGTGTGACTAGGATCAGCCCCGGAGATAAGTAACACTGCACAGTTTACTCAGGCCATACTCACATTGTTAGTGCAGTTTTTGGTTCCTTGTTTGAAAAAAATGTTCAGCTTTGCAATTTCCTTCTAAAATGTAATTCGATCGCAACAGTAGCCGAGGTAACTGGAATAACCAGCTCATCAATGTGGGAGGTGTCCTGACGTCAAGATTTAAGTCGGATCAAAACACACTTACACATGTTTTGTCCCTTCACCTGAAAGAGGATCATCAACAAGTCAGGTAAACGTGGCATTTAATTACTATTTCTAATGTGTTATTTTAGTAAATGTTTTTTGAGTTAAAGCAATGTATGTAAGCGAAACATAGTTAAAACACTTATTTATGTGACGTCTGTGATGATTATCAGTCATGTTGGCACGTATATTACAGTAAATTGGCTAATAAAGCACTTTTAGGTGACTTTTAAAGAACCATAAGCGCCATTAAATCACCAAACACTGACTAATTTTTGAAGGAAGTACTACTATTTTAAGCTGAAGTAAACATTATCGATAGTGACACACACTATGTCTAAATAATTTATCTCTTCGAGTCTATAATGCATACATGTTTTGATATTTTTGTTGTAATATACACCAACACTGTGCGCAGAAGTCTTTTTGTTAACAAATGATATATATGAGGAAATACCCTGTGAAGGGCAGGTAGATGTGGCACAGTGATTAGGTTACAAGTGCTTTGAATAGGCTGATTATCCTTTTGTACAAAACAGGGAAATAAACCTGATTCAATTTACAGCGACAACTTGGTACTCTTCTAAATCTTATAATTTTACTCTAAAATCTTTTTTTGTATAAAAGTTGATGCATAATTATAAAGTGGGTAATATATCCTGAAATGTTACATTGTGTTGCTTTATACATTTTGATATGATTAAAGCATATCACAGTTTTTGGCCAAGAATATATGCAGAGGCAATGCAACAGAGTAAGTAAGCCAAGTGTATAAGGCCCCGAGCAGGAAGATGGCTGTTTCCACATTTCTTTGATTATTTAACTGAAATTTATAACAATAACCAATATTATAACAGTGACTTGCTGTTGGAGGTAAATTATTTTCTTTGTGTAATCATTCATGTGCATGGATTTATTACAAATACATCTGTCATGCCTCAAAACCATTGTGTTAGGTGTTCTCTAAAAACTATATAACTTAATAGTTAATCCAGTTTAAAGGTGGTCACAGATCTCATGTCATCGAAGATAAACTGCCGTCTATATTTCCTGCAGTCAGCCCACTATGTCAGATGGGACTCCACCTAGGTCCTAAAAAAGTTAAAAGGTATAAAGAGTTAAGGAATATGAAGTGTTAAAGTATATATTAAAGTGTGACTATCTTTACCAGTAAAAAATGTATCACGCAGTTTAACAAAATTACATTTAATAACAGGCTACTGTTGCAATTTAATAGTCTAATAAAGCTTAATTATACACATACTGATGCACTGCATCACAAACTCTTTCCAAGGATATAATCATTGGCCCTGCCCAGAGATTAGCACAAGCAAACACGTCATCCTTTTCCACATCCAACAATAGTGCCAGCAGTGAATATCACATTTATCTAGTCTCTATTTATGTGATTAACTTGCTCATCTGTCATTCAAAACAGTAAAACAGGAACAGTGGAACTTGAAGAAAACAGTTTAAAAGGTGCTTTCTAATATTCTTGGAAAAAATGTTTTTCACCTTGCCTTGAATTCCTAACTAAGGCAGAAGGCAACCTGTAATTAATCATAATCAGAAAATCCTGTTTAATTATCTTTGACCCATTCATTTAATTCCTGGTCCATCTCAAACAGCATCATCACATTCAACTAATTTTCAGCTCTCAGCAATGTTGCCTGCATACTATTACTAAAAATCTAAACCTGTGTCTCTTTACACAGACCAGAGATGCCGTCTACTCTAAGTGAAGTGCAGTTTCGGTGCAGTATTTGTCTGGACATATTCAAGAGCCCCGTGTCTATCCCGTGTGGACACAACTTCTGCCTGGGATGCATCAAACGCTTCTGGGACACGAGGCACAAGTCGGAATGTCCACTCTGCAAAGAGACGTTTAAGGACCGTCCACACTTGAGAATCAACGTTGACCTGAGAGACATCACGGAGCAATTTAAAAAGTACATTCTCATAACAATTTAGCATTTATGAATATAATTTAAAACACTTAATAACTACATGCCATTAGGCATTAATGGAGCATTTGAGAAGACTCAACTGGGAGAGCACATACCACATACTTGTGAGACCCAGGTTTTTTTCCGGCTCATTGTCACTCTCTCACCCTGTTTCCTGTTGATTTACTGTCAAATAAAGGCTAAAAGGCCAAAAAATCTTTAAAGGAAAAAAAAAGATCTTGCCTTAATCAAATGCTTACCGTCCATTATTTTAGGCCTGGTCTAAGACTTACCGTGTTTGTATTTTATAACTGTTCTCTGGGATATCTTCATTTTGTTCTTGACTATAACACTACTTCATTAAAAATCCCTTTCACCTTTAAATAAACCTTCTAATAAATGTCTTGTGTTTTTGTGCAAAGATCTCTGAAGGACAGACCACCATTCAAACCTGCCCCCCAAAAGCGCCCCAAAGTCCCGAAACAAATCTCCAGATCGGATGAAATTTTCTGTGACGTATGTATTGGGGACAAGATGTTGGCGGTGAAGTCGTGCCTGGCGTGTCGTGAGTCTTACTGTGAAGTCCACCTGGGGCCTCACCTCTGGGACCCGGTGATGACCAAACACAAGTTGACAGACCCCGGGACCTTCGCCACCAGCCACAGGTGCAAAAAACACAGCCTGCTCCTCGAAATGTTCTGCAAGAAAGACCAGGCGCTTGTGTGTCCAAAATGTACCGACAGAGACCACAAGTACCACGAGGTTGTCACCATCGAAAAGGAAAGCAGGAAAATCAGGGTAAAGAGATGATTAAACCTCCTGTTAATATACTTACGCTGTGTTTAGCTTATGACAACATTTAGTGACAGCATTGCACTTAGCATTTCACACCCTAAACCCCTTCTGAGCACCTACGGAAGCCCTGAAGGGACATGCTGGTATCTAGGAACAAACCCAATAGATCCTGAGCTCACATTAAAAAATATAGAAACTTCATAAAGGTACAAACCCTTGTTCAAAAAGAAACATGAATGCTCTTCTCCTTCAACGGCACAACAACAGTTTGTCCTCTCTGGGCACCCGTAAGGCAATTTCCACTACCTTGTGCAGAGCTATAACTATCCTTCACAAAGCAATTATAAAATATTATTGTACTGTCCTTTGACTAACCCTAAACATGCATGACAAATTCAGCCTTTTAAATTGTAAAACTGCAGCTTTCTTTACTTCGTTGTAGAAACAGGAATTAATGGAGCATATGGTTCCTTCTGGTTCTATAGCGCTTTGAATGTTTATTTTTTAAGGTTATATATATTATATATATGTTATATATATTGAAAAAAGTCTTGGCTGATGAGTTTCTAGATTATGTCATGAGAAGTTTCTTTTTTAGTCACCGGAGTGCTTCTAGTCATAATGTCAGACTGACAGTGATATAATATAAAATGCAAATGGTTCGATTTCTTTAAAGCATCCGACGCATGTTTACTTCTGCTTTACATACACAAAATTACACAAAAGATTTGTGGTAAAATGGCGTCACATGTTTACAGAGCGATATGAAGAAGGCTGACATGGACTTCCATCAGATGATCCAGACCCGAGTGCACAAGATGAAGGAGATCAAAGATAGAATGGAGCAGAGCAAAGTAAGATTATCATAGTTAAATGTAATGTCTGTGTTTGATTTGTATCTTAATGACTCACTGCTCGTTGTCCACACACACAATCTTATGAAACTGTTTGTTGTATAGGCGGTAATTGGGGTGTGACGTAACATTGGTTTAGGACTAAGTGCTCTATTAGAGCATTTACTAAAGTATGATTTAATTAGCCATTATAAGGTTTCTTTTGAGGGTAATACTCAACACAGGTAATACTTGTTAAAAAAAAAAAAAAAAAATCTAGAACAATTAGTGTGTAGATTTATGTGCTGAGGAATATTTGCATATATAAGGTATAATTGTTTTAAAATAGAATGTGGCATCAATTTCCTTTATATGCTTAAAATGTGATATTTTATGCATAACTTTTAGCCCAAAATTCTAAATTCTCAAAATGTTCAAACATATGATGCTTAATACTAAAACCAGCTTTTTAAACTGAGTTCTGCACCATCTTGTTGCCAAGGTATATGAAGATGTTAAATTATTATTTGTCTGTATTATGTAATATGAAAAGTCCAAAGTTACCAGTGATGGATTATTTAATTAAGCATAATTTGTTTTCTTTAATTTGTTAAATAAGTAACATGTCACGTTAAATGTGGTAATAAATATTTGCAGAAAGAAAAAGAGAACAACATCAGGATGAGCGTCCATGTCTACACAACGGTGATTAGTGCAATCGAGAGACACCAGGCGGCGCTGATCGAGGAGACGGAGGAGAAGCAAGAAGAGACGGAGAGAAAAGCGCAGGAGCTTCTCCGACAACTCAGCCTGGAAGTGAACGAACTCCAGTGCAGACGCAGCGAAATGAATCAGCTCGAGCTCACCGACGACCCACTGCACCTCATCCAGGTTAGACACGAGCAATGGGCTCTTGTCACAATTATAACTGACCCTGGACTAGTTTTTTACATTATAATTCATAGGACATGCCTTTTTTCTTGGCATTTCAGGGCTGCATTTACTCAAAACAATTAAATGAGGTTACATATGTTTATCTAAAGATAGATGGAAGTTTAAAGGCTCAATGTTGGCAAAAAATGAGGTGCCATTAAAAATCTAATTTGGCTTTAGAGCACTGAGATGTTCAGTGTGGAAATTAAAAATTATGTTTCTGGGGGTTAGTCTGGCTGTGGGATTGTCTATTAAGGCGGATCCTGTTGTGGCCAAGCAGAAGTAAAATACCATTGCTGAAGTGACATGGCGTTAAGCCAAAAACACCGCAAACAAAGCCTCTCAACACCTCTTGTAACCTGATAAAGGGATTTTTAGATCCTAAAACAGATTTCTACTTCCACAGAAATCTAGAGACCTCTCAGGAATCTGTGACAATCTAGACAATCACTTTCCTCTTAGCAGCAATGCATTCTGCCAATCTGCTATTAGGAAACCCAATTGAAGGTCTGCATCTGGTGAAGAATGCCAGACGGTGACAAGAAAAAAGTAAAAAATGACAGACTTAATCATCAAAATGATCATTATCAAGGCCTTGTATGAATTGGTTTGAGTGTCCTAATTTCACCTCAATTTCCCCAAAAATGTCTAACACCTTCACTCACTTGTCCTTAGAGCGTTCCATCTTTGATCCTCCTGCCGTTCACAAATGACATGTCCAAAATGAAGATCGACACCAGCACCCGCTTGAGCACAGTGAGGAACGCTTTCTCCAAACTGGTGGAGGTCTGCCAAGAACTGGAGAAGAAGCTGGCTACAGAAGGTCAGGAACTAAACAATTTGTATAAAAATATTATCCTAATGAACCAATACTTTTATTTTACTATATTTTGTCTAATTTTCTTTGTAGAGGTGAACAAGTTGATTGAATATGCAGGTATGTATATGTTTGAACATAGCTGGTATTGATAACAATTAGTATTTACATATTAGAGATAAAATGAATGGGCCAAAATATAATTAAAAGTATTAATGCTGCCATTTTTGGTCAAACAAACTCTAATACAGTTCAGTGTGAATCTGGCTTGTAAAAAACAGTGCACACTAAACTAATCCTGCATTCAGTGCAGCAGCCGTCATTGTTGTCATTCAGTCCAATCAGATTAAGCCCTTATCCACACCCTCCACTGTGAATGCTAAGCTAATCAGGAGCTAACCAAACAAATGGAGGGAGGGATTGTTTTCTGATTTGGTCCAAACCAAAAACATGGGACAAGAATCAAGACACCCTATGAGTATAGACTTTTAAATTAAAATGTAAAGGGTTGCACTAAAGTATAGCATCTACCACTTAATTATAGCAATTCAAACAAAGCTCATTAATTTTCATGATTTCCTTTTGACATACCATCCATTCTACTTCTAAATACAACAAATTGATAGAAACCAAACTTCTACCCTTATCTTTTGGAACCTATAAATCATGAATCAACATTTGAGACCAGGCCTTCACTGCAGTAATGACTAGCGATGCCAAATAATCCTTTCTCATTAAATCTATAGCCTGAATTTTAAAAACTACATAGAAGTTCAAAATGGCTTCTTGTTTTTCTACTCTCTGTCACATTTTGTGCGCTTAAAAAAAAAAAAAAGAAGTAAAATACGGCAAATCTAATTTAACATTTACAAGCTTAACAACGGATCTCTACTCTTTTAACAACAGTACTCTTATTCACAGTTTTTGGGCATTACGAATGACCAGACTGATGTTACCTGTTTGTGTTTACAGTTGATGTGTCTATGGACCCCTCGACGGCAGCCGGCTGGCTCATCGTGTCTGCAGATGGAAAAAAGGTCAATCGAATTGCAGATATTATTAAAACTGACACATAAACAAAACAAAATGAGTGGGGTAATTGATGACTATTAAATGTGAATTGTTCACATAGTGTACAATTAAACCAGTGCCAAGAATTCACACCTGCACCTGTGGCTTTCTTGTTATGAGGACAATGTTAATTATACAGGAAAGACGTATCCTTCAATGTACACCTAATGGAATTATCATAATAAAAGTATATTGTTTTCTCATTAGGTTAGCCTCAATGCAACCCAAAGGAGACCCTCACTGCCTGACGACCCTCGCAGATTTGACTCCTGTGTTGCCGTTCTGGGCAAACAAAGCTTCACCACCGGGAGACATTACTGGGTGGTTCAGGTAGGAATCAAAAAGGTTATACAACAGACCTGGCAACCTTTCCGACAAAGAAGCTTTGATGTAGTCCAAACCTTCCAAAAAGCTGAGCCATTAAGACAATTGTTAGGTTCTAGTGCAAGGTGTATGAAGTAGATATAAAAAATAAAATATCCCATGTCAGTGTTATCACAGTGTTCAAAAGCCATATGCCAAATCATATCTTTTCTTGATATCTCGTACTGTTTCAGGTTGGAGAGAAAACTGACTGGGACCTGGGCATAGCAAAAGAGTCCATCAACAGGAAGGGTGCTATCACTGTGCGTCCCGACTGTGGCTTTTGGGCGATCTGTCGTCGTAAAGGTGGCTGCCTCAGCGCCTGCACCAGCCCCTCCATCCCGCTGCCCCTGAAGGAAACCCCTCAGAAAGTGGGCATCTTCCTTGACTACAAAGAAGGTGTGGTCTCTTTCTACGACGCAGAAGCAAAAGTCCATATTTACACTTTTAGTGGGTGCGACTTTACTGAGCCTCTCTACCCCTACTTGAACCCATGTCTGCGGGACAACGGAAAAAACACTGCCCCGCTCATTATCTCTCCAATTGAATCTATAATTGGAGGGGATAGTGCTGTATTTTGAGCTACAGTCACAAGCATTTGGTTAAATTAAACACATGAAAACATGAAAATGAAATAGTTTGAGATAGTTGTCAATTACCAATGCCATTAGGAAAAGTTCAGTTTCACCTAAGATACTATGTCGTATATTAAAATGCAATAAACAGAGCTGCTGAAAGCCTTCACCTTGGCCGATCTTATCAAAACTGTAAGTTTTCTGTGAAACAAAACACAGTTTATGTGTGAACAGGCCGAAATGTAAAGAGAATTTTTTTTTCAGAGATACTCATATGGCTCTAATAGAGATGCATTGATTACTGTCAGATTTAAAAACACATGTAGATTGAAGCTGTTACGTTTGCTGTATAGAAATATGAATATGTGGGAAGGATTTTTTTTAATAATTTAATTTTTATAGAAAATCCTGAGGTTGCTGAAGCTGGTAAAAATTTAAAAAGAAATTGCTAAGCTCCCGACTGTGAAGGGATTTGTTGGAGAAACTCAGGTTTGCATTATTTACATTATTATTATTTACATCTCTTACATTATTTGACTTTGAGAGATGAGTGGAGATCATTTTTGCACTTATATAATAATACACATATAATATATGTTGCAAGGTTTTGTTTATTTTTTTATGTCTGGTTGCTTTTATACATGAATACCCATGTACTATTATTGTTATTGTTATATTTACATTTTTGTGATCACCTTTTGTAACTCATTTATGATATGACTCATGAATTCAGTTTATATTGTTGCAACTCCAATTTTATTTTCTCTACCTTGGACTTTAGTCTAATTTTTTCCTGCTCAAACAGAAGATGCATTAATTCTTTACATCAGGCCTTCAACCAACACAGGAACCAGCTCGACCTGGGCTCTTCTCTCTTACACGGCATTATTGTTTTAAGAAGTTAGTGTAAACATTAATAATGCTTGTGTACACACTATAGTAAAACGCACAAAGACATATATTATATATATTTTTTTTTTGTTGGTTTGGGGGTTGCATTTATCTTTTCATATAAAAAGTATGTATTGTTTCATGTGTAATAACTTGTGTGTCCGATGATGAAGTTTAAATGTTTTGACCTCTCTTTTGCTGCTGTAAACCCTGACTATAACTGCTACCAGTGCATTAGGTAAACTCATTCAACTAGTGCCAAGATATTTTTCAAGTATAAGCAGGTTTTTAAAACACGCTTTTTATATACCTTTTCATATCCTGTGTTCTGCATTTTACACATTTTAAAATGGAACAACTTTTCATGCCATCTGTTTATTTTTAAACCAATAAAGTAACCCTTAAAATTGTGGAGTTTTGTTGACATCATTCATATGTAGTCTTTTCAATATTAGAAACACAATCATCAATTCTAATCCCAGTTGCAAGTTTGAATTCAGCTCTATCCATCCCTTTTATATCTTTTAGGCCCAATCCTATTTCTCCCTCTTAGCCTTTCCCCTTAGCCCTCCAAAGGAAGGGTTAAGGCTAAAACAATCACCCCAAAAAAATGAGATACATCTAAAATAATATAAAATCTGCAAAAGTCTATAAAATAGACCTTGTGTGTATATAAAATAAAGTCTAATGGATTTGTTGAATACATCCATGTTCATACGTCATCTACGGCATATGAAAACTTTTTTTGCCAAGTATTTTGACTTTCCCGAGTTCCTTGTTTTCTGCTTTGAACAGTATCAGCTCGTGTTGAAATACCCCTTCACCTCTCGTGAACGCTCAAAACTGAGGGACAGGGCTAATTGGAAGGACTAAGGGGTAGAAATAGGCCCCAAGATACAAAGCCATTTGTTTTATCATTTGGCACCATCTAGTGGCCTTTTATAAATTTTGTGACTGACTGAAACAGTAAACTCAACTGTATCTTTAATTTAAATATAGAGTAAAAAAAAACAAAGCATTTTAGTCTTGATACTTTTTAGTTTTAGCCTTCTTTGTTTCTATAGAGCAGCTTTGATATTATTCACACAACACACAAAGTTGAACAAAGCACTCTAAACCAAGGCATTACAGACGTATTATGACTCAATTTCTGGTGATAATTAGTGTCTTAATAGTCTGCAATGTCATTATCACTAAAAACTTAAATTGTAATCTGGCAGCAGAGGGAGCCAGAGTGTAAAGAATTATGTTGTTTAAGTATGATTGTGCTCTGTTTGTTTTAAGACCAGTTCTCAGATCACGAGGTTTAGGTCTAGTCTCAGAATCAAATACAACTTCTTGACTTGTGTTGGTTTCTGTCAAAGATGCTCTCCAAGATCACATTTTTCTTTTTTTAATTAGCTTCTAGCTCTAAATTGTGAGGTTATTCCTGTTTTCTAATTTTGAATCACTGATAATCTTTTTAAACATTGCACCAAACTTGCAGAATTAAACTTTAGGCCTAGTCTGACGGCTCCTGTGTGGTTTTAGTCTTCGATCTGTCTCTCTCCTCTTAATTCTAGGACTCAAAACATCTCAAGCTTGCCTTGGTTAAACTCCAAACCAACACAAGGAGGCGTACTATTCAACATTTGTTTTAATGTTTCCCAGGTGCCCTCAGGTAAGCCCCAGAGAAAAGGGTGAGGATTCTATTCAACCTAAAAGCATTCATTGAAACCAAATTTTTGCAATTCCTTGTGAAGGATGCTGATGTGTGACTGGGTTATCACGTTACAAGTTTGTTCTGCAGGTATTTCGACATGCTTCACCAAACCACAGATTTCCTCGTTAAAACGACAGAGAAAATACTGTAGAAATGTAATATACAGGTCAGCCCTGATTAAATGCTGTTGCTTCTTTTCTCAGAAAAGTAAAAGTAAAGGCTTCACCGACATCCAAGCAGTCAGTTTTTTGTTTACCCTGTAATACAGCCAGTAATGTTTATAGAAAAAATATATTAAAATAAATATATAGATGAACTTTTATCGGTGAGAATATGCTTTTTCTGATAATATTTGCTGTTTTCATTTACAGTGAAGTCTGAGGCCCTCTCATTTAAATATACACTGTAAAAGTATGTGTTTGTAAAAATACCCATGCACGTGTAGCCGGGCCCTTATTTGTCCAGTTAATCAAAAGCTACTCAGTACTTGATCGTTTTTCATTTAATACTTGTCACTCTTCCATAAGTAATGATAATTTTGTTGACAACTTTACTTTTACCCAATGAATACTACAGTAAAAGATATTCTTAGTATTGATTTTGACTCTTCTACGCACAGCTACAAGGTTCCAAAGCCTGCTTTAGTGAAGTCAACTGATATGGCTTTGCATTTGTGAACAAAAGCTACACTGTGAACATATTACTGCAATAGGATGTGGGATGTGTATTCATTTCCATAAATGTTTGAGGGGTTTGACACGGTTCTCATGTTTCAAGCTTGTGCTGCATGTTTTTCATCGTGATTGGTTCCAGTTGAAAAAGAGATTGCAGGAGAAAATAGGTTTATATTTTACATACAGTTGCAACTGTTCAGAGTTCAGTTTTTTTTTAAATTTAAGCTAAGTGAGGGGAATGATTGGGTAAAAGAATGTAATCCGGGTCGCCTGAGTATGTGGCGTGTGCTCTACCAGGTGAACCACCGAGGGGCCCTTTTGTGGGACAGCTTTAACTTAATGTACAAAGTAAATAGTAGTTAGACGGGAAAGAAATGGTAGAACAGGAGAACAGGCCCAAATGAGTCAAACCCAGTCCACTGGAGACAGTTTCGAAAATTATACAATTCCCCAAACGTAAGTCTGATAAAATCTACTCTGAAAGCTGAAAAAAGATCAAAGCCAACTTGTGCTTTGTTACAGAGAAAGAGGAAGCACATGGCTTTTGTGTAACAATGTGTGTGTCTAGTGATTTTCACACGATTCTTTTTGATTTTGTAAGAGAAGCAACAGCCCAAAACACAAACAAGTCTGATACAATCCAATGATTCATGTTCAAAAACACAGAACAAAGCCACAATCAGACTGACACTCACACTTGACTGAATTTCTATCGACTAAAACAACTGGCATTTAGTTTCCTTTGATTATTGCTTCCTGCAACACCTACAGAAGTCTTACTGATAATGGAAATATTTAACAGTTTCTTGCCTAATAACTCAAAGGCTCATTTACATTGTATATTCAGATATATTTTTGTGCAATTGTACTTTTTAAGTTTTAAAGTCAATATTTTCTATTAATATTCTTAGATTCATTACTGAGTGAAACATTCATCCATTTTCTAAAGTCATTTATAAGTCACAATTCCTTTTTGCCAGTTTTTCTTTTTTCAGTTCTAATTTTGGATGCACATGATAACTACTTAAACATAACTTAATGGATGAAACTTTTATTTTTAATTACAAAGGCTTGCAATGAGCCCACAAAAATTGAGTCTGTTAAGGTGGTAGCCATCTCTTCAGAGCTCCTAATTGTGTCCCTAAAGATTCTTGTCATTATAAACTTCATTTATAACTCCCTAAATGCGTCAGTAACTTAACCTATGTAAAATGTAAATTTCAACAAAAAGCACCATAATAAAGTTAATTTATCACATATATGTTATTTTTGTATTGTTCTGTAGGATATATTTGACTTTATATAGCTTATATTGGGCGCTTGTTGCCACGGTGACCTCCTTGTCATATATTTTTGATATTAAAATAACTGGAAAAGTACACACAGAGATGAAGCATTTCTCAATTGTTTTCATTAAAAGTTAATTATTTTAATTATGTTTTTTTTGTATTGTAATTCCTTAAGTATGTGGAGCTCTGTATAAAGTTACCAGACTGTGAATGTGAAGGTGGATCAATCATCAATCATCATCATCAGGTACAACCTCATCAATCTAATTCAGAGAGCGTGTGAAATGTGAAAACTCGTAGCGGTACAAAATGTGCTGCTCTTCCCTTTGGCTCACAAACAAAAATATGTTCTACAGCATTAGATGAGTTCTCGAGTCTGAACATATGGGTGATAGTAAGGTTAAGGTATATTAACGTGTAATTATTTATAATTGCCTGCCTATACAAAGAGTTGTATTTGCTTTTCCCATGTCATCACTGTCACAGTCCATTTACAGGCTTTTACAGCACTGACAGTAACAGTAAATTTCATAAAAAACATAGACCAAATGTAATACTTCAAAACTTCAATTATATATTTATATTTACTATATGATGCCTTATAACTATCAGTATTGTGCTAAAAACAACCATTTTTTGAAGAACAGAATCATAAAAAACATTTAATATTTGATCATTTGTAGCATTTTCAAGCACTTTATTCCAAATTCAAACTTGAAATCCATCATGTTTTAACATTTCAGTAGTCTTTTAGTGATAGAAAGAAATAAGTAAGTACAGAATTTGACCCCTCTGTCCACCTCTGCCTAACAAAAGGGATTAAGACTTCAGTAACATCAATTTTCAATAAGAGTTGGGTTTTTTCAAGATGAACTGAAGAAGCAGGCGCTGCAGGATTGATTCCCAGAAATGTTTTTTTTCTGGTTGAAAAGGAGAACAGATGCCGAAAACATAAAGTAGTAATAAAGAAGATTAATGAAGGTTTATTACTTTATTTAAAGGATTGTCAAGCACTTTATCTTAAATTCTTAAAAGTTTATCATACTGAATATATATATAAAATAATATAACCAAAATAAAGACAGTATTTATGATCAAGAACTAAAAGTAAAAGCACTAATAGTAAAGTGTTGTTGGTATACATTGCTTCCCCAATTTTAAAAATTACTTTTATTTCTCTCTTGGTTCACATTGTACTTGTAGCAAATACACCTCTAAATCAGACACCAGAGGGAGCTAGAGAGTAAATAATGATGTGGTTAAGACTTCAAACTGTCATCAGCCTCAAGGCCACACTCAAAACAAATCTAAACGGGCAATTTATAATAACATTTATTGACTTGTCAAGACCTCCACGTCCAATACAGAGACAAGACCAAGTCAAAATGAGTACCTTTAAAACATGTTTGTCTCAGGTGCTACACTAAACTACTAACTACTGTAAAAATATTTATCAACCTCAAAAAAACATGCTCGTTCTGTTGCTGATAACATTGTTCCTGCTCTTTTTCAAAAACTTCTAACAAACTCGCCTTGACTTTTACATTTAGTATCTCCAATCATCCAACACAGACCAAAGGGTGAGGTTACATCCAACTGTAGACACATTATTGCAAAACCTGCTGCAGGATGTGGATCAATTTACAAAAATGTACTGAAGGTTTGCCTCAGTTCTCAAGTTTGAACCTTGTGCAGCGGGTATAGCAACGTGTTTTTACAGATGGGTTTCCCAGATGAGTCCAATCTGCACAAGATGCTCTGTGGCTCACCTGGTAAAGAGTTTGTGTATCATGTAAAATGGAGAGGCCTGGATTTGAATTCCGGTTTGGGGCTATTCGACGGGTTAGAACCAAATAAGTAAATAACATTTTGAGGGAAATTTAGTATTACATATCAAATGAAAGCTCTTGTCAGTCTTGTCAGTTGTTGAAATAATGTGTGTTGGAACTAAAAAGGTATATGTCACTTACACCCTTTGGTTCTAAGCCATTAAACTGTTCCTTGGCTTTAACTTGTTCACTAGGTTGGGGACCAGTGCTCTAACATATTTTTAAAGAGTTAGCGTACTACTTCTTAAGTGTAGTTCTATAATCACATCTGAAAGTTCGCTCCAAGGACCACACTAAGAACTCCACAGTATTCGTTTTTGGCTTTACACTAGTTTTAAAAGTTCAGTATAAGGCTTTTCCTGACGCTATGATTACTGTCATGATACTGTGTCTCCTGTAGATGGCTTTTACTGATTTTAATCACTATAACCCTAGAAAACGGTCGGCTGCACAGGCATCTGCAGTAGATTAGCAAGAAAAATAGAGCCATACATTGTGTTTTTAAACCTGACCGCTGACTATTTTGCTTGTTTCCCTCGGTTCACTCTTTTTTGTGTGTTTAATTGGTCGTAACTTTGTGCATTTGGTCCAAATGGCAGCTGTTTGGTCCAAATTTCGGTCTGTTGGTTTTTTCACACCTGAAGATTTGGTTCGGACCAAACGGGAAAAAACTAAACTCTGGACCAAACGGTGCAGGTGTGAAAGAAGATACATGGGGTCCATAGAGAATAATTTCGCTTGTTGTTGAGAAATAGACCAAATTTTGGTTCTGATGGTCACACTGAGTAAACTGTTCTGATGAGTGATAAGTCCTGATATCCTGGTTTAAACTTTCACCAAAATCTACATTTGAATCTTGTAACAACCAGTTGGTGCGTCTGGTCAAATACCAGCCCAACACAACTCCTGCGTCAGCCCGCATCTGGAGGTCAGATGGTATTGTAGTTAAGGCAGATTTCAGTTTGTCTGCTGGTTTGAACTGCACTGACACTTACTGAGCGAACAAAATGGCCGAAAACACAAGCATATCTGATCAAATCTACCACCCAATGACGTGTCAATACCAACAAAAAACAGAGAACAAACTGTGCTCTGTAACGGGGAAAGTACGAGAGAATTGAGGAAACACATCAGTTTTACGTTTCAAAATGTGACTATGTAATTTTCATTTTTTAAAAGAACAAACGCCCGTAACACAAACAAGTCGACGTGTGACTGAAATTAAAGAGTTGATCTCCAGAAAGACTTTACAAGACCTGCCCTGTTTATGTTTATTTCAACCATGAATGGTGCAGCATTCACTTGACAGTATTTAAGTGGGTTTTTGTGCACGTGTACTCTTTGCCTACTTTTGCCTAAAACCTATTGAGACATATGGTGATTAAATCATCAATTTTCTACCTCTTATCCTTTACGGGTCATGAAGCTGGAGCTCCTCCCAGCTGCTTAGTTTGGCCGTGAGGTTGGCTACGCCGTGCACAATCACCAGTCATCACAGAGCTGACTATTAAAAACAACAAAAGCCAACTATATTACTTTACTTAAGAAGATTTTAGCTGAAAGTAATGTTACTTTTACTTGCCATCTCGGTCTCAGGCACCACTCAACCCCCAGCAGCAACCCCTCTCCTTTTCTTTAATAAAAAAAAAAAACTGAATCAAATTTTTCCTCCGCAAAATACTAATACATTACACCAAAGTCAAGTTTAGAGTTTAACATTCAGCTCCGACTTCAGTGTCAGGAGTGTAATTACAACTATGTGACAGCTCTAAAGCACATTAAAGGAGTTTTTGCTCACAACACACCATCTAGCCAAAAGATGTGTTTGAAACTGAGAATAAATTACCCCAATGAGAGAAAAACTGCTCTAACATCACAGTTTATGGCTCAGATCCCGAAGAGGTCTGCTGCTCTTATGGCATTAAATATTTAACAAGTTTAAGTCATCCATAATCTGTTAAATAATTGTATTTATCCTCGAATCAAATTTGTAGCAAACATCTGGATTAAAAAAAAAAAAGAGGAGATGGTAGAGCATTGGCCGTCCATGCACTTTCCGTGCTTTATGTCTAATCAACACTCAGACATAGGCAGCTGTCAGACATGTTGGCGTTTTCCCATCAGGCACTGAAACAGACGTTTCCTGGTGGTTTCACACAAAAAAAAAACAAAACACAAAAAATGAGGGGAATTTAGTTCAGTTGCTCATCCTGCCTTATTTCCCTGTGTACTGTACTTTTTAAGCTCTTGATTTACCAGTTCATTTTGAATGTTTGAATACTAACATTGAGTCATTAATTTGTTATCAAAATTATTTATTAGCGTTAACCACAGCTAACAAGTCAGGCCAATAAATAGACCAATACACCGGACCCTAGCAGAGTCGTATTTGAACAAAATACACCTACTGCCTACTGTTTCAGAAGATATCTCAAGATATCTATCTGCCATTTACTTGTGGAGTTAATTTATTCCTGCCAGTAGACTCTCCCGGTTTGGAAAAGCAGAGGCAATGCCAAAGAGTAATCCTTGTCCTACTGTAGATATGAATTAGATTTTAAACACTGAAAATCACAAAGAAGATATGTCCACAACATAAAGGTTAGGTTCATATCGTCTGTCCACTCCACTTTCTCTTAAAATCAAGAAGATATGTTTTTTCTTCCAAACTTGCTGCTTGGATACTCTCTACTTATAAACAAATATGGCGCTGCTGACAGAGCAGTTGCACAGAGAGGGATCTGCGCCCTCTACTGGCTAAAAGCTATGCAATACCACGTTAAGCAAAGTATTATTGAGCAAAAGGCAAATTATTATAACAGATACTTTGCTGCCCTTTTGGAGGAAGTCACGTTGGAAAGTCGAGTGTCAGTTTTTACCTAAGTTTCCAAGCAACACAAAAATAAAGCATTACTTTTTACGTACTTCAAAGATTTTAATCAAGATTTACTCAACGAACTGGAAAGCAGCTGTCCATCTTCAAAGCACTTTGAAAGGTCCTCAAAGGTACAATAGTCAGTTGTAATTCAGTAAATATGTAGCGTGGTGCATTAAGTCACCAGACCATGACCATTCAATCAGTCAACGACAGAGTGAGGCGTGTGTCATAGTTAAAGACACAATCTTAACAAAGCTTCTCACATTGACTGAGCGTGTGAAATGTGAAAGCTTGTCACTTGTCCACACTTCTTCATTCACTCAGTGTTTCCTGCTCATCCCGTTGGGGGTCTAAGAATAATAGGTATACGTATTTAACTTCACTTTAATTAAACCGGTGCCTATGTCAATCACTCTCTAGGCCCATTTCCAAGCTTGTCCAGCAATATGTCCAAAAGTATTACTAGGCACTACGAACTTTGAAAACACACACTTGAAATGTGGACTCGTCTGTATTGTTAGACCACAGTTATTTTATGTTTCGAGGGGGCAATAGTAGACAATACATGCAGGTTATTAGTGTTATTAAGGAAATGTGAGATGGCTGACTTGGCAGCACTGACAATGTGACAACACGACCCATGTCGCCAACTGTATACATTTGATCCGAGAATGGGACAAGGAAGAGACGGGCCTATTCTTTAGTATATCATTACAAAAATACAACATTTTTTTCCATGAGAATGTAATAAGAGACATTTGGTGACACCAGGTGCGCTCTTGAGTTGCAAAAAATACTGCCCAAACATTCTGTGACCCCTCCCAATAGAACCCTTGTCACAGTCCTATTTCGACGTGTCATCGCACCTGAAAAAGCACCTGGCTGTCTTGTTTCTGCAGAAAATATGTGGCTATTCTCAGAGACTGAGACGAGCCAAACCAAAAAACACAGAGTACTTCACAGCAGCAACATGACTCCAGCTCCTCTTCAATCACAGAAACATGAAGCAGAAAACTAGTTCTGTCATGTCGTCAGGTTTTTAACATAGACACATGCTCATTTCCATCGCTTGGTGTTGCGTTTTCAAGTGTTTCAATGCAGAGAATTATCTGTTTGTCGACAATTGCCCAGCTGCTGTTTCGTTTTTAATGGTGCAATATAAATACAGATCATTGTTACTGAGGAGTTCAAAGATAAGCTAAAATGACATGTTTTGATTTGATCCCAAGAATAACGAGGACAAACAAACTGATGACTAGTCGTGTACGTCAAAAACCGAGACAAGATTGAGTAAAAAATTTGTTTGCATTCCAGTTTCAGGTCTTATCTGAAGTTTGCTTTTGTGCTTGAAATATTGAATTCCCTCTTAAAGCAAAGCTGACTTTAATTCGCTGACCTATATTTGTACCTACTGTTTTTTCCCACTGTCCTCTGGGTACAAAAGGCCTTATTGTTCTGTCTAATGCATGAATGGTGTGAATTTCACCGCCTTGTGACACTGCTGCAAGCGCTTTATCTCTATCGCGCTCCGACGCCACTCAACACTCCCAGAAGGCTGCTTTTGACGCAAATCACAATTTCTATCTCTTCCATCTCCCTTCAACAGGCTGCAAACGAAGATAAATCATTCTAATGTGCAGACATTTTTCCTGACTTGAGGAAGAACAAGTTTGACTCCTGTTTCTAGAATGGCTTAACAACACAACATGACACTTTTTTACAGCAAAGAAAGGCACATAACACTTTGTGGCTTTCTCGTTTGCTCTGAACCAAATCTTCAGGTGTGAAAGCGCCTGTGGACCGTGGGTCGGACCAAACAGCTGCTCTTTGGCCTTGGTCCAGACCAAACTGAACCAAGGTCAAGTTTGTTTGTACTGTCAAAAGCACATTTGCTGAAATGCAGGAAGTCCCGCCAATTAAAGACCCCAAAAAGAGCGAACGGAGGAGAGAAAAGGGCAAAATGGATACCACTCAGGTTTTAAAACACATAGATTACATTGTTTTATGTTTTATATGGCTGTATTTTTCTTCCTACTCTGTGAAAGATGCCTCCTTCCATTTAATTGTTATAGTGATTTAAATCATGTCTTAAACAGTGCATTTGAAGTTTCATTTGTTTGTATTCATTCTTTATTAATAATAACATGTCTCTGTAGGCCCTACTCCAGTCTGATTATTGTATTTCTCCAGTTCAACTGTAAACTGAGCCTCTGAAGAGACACATTCATCACAGTAAAAGCCATCTACAGGAGATATGCCCCGTTGTCATGACGACAAAAACAAAGGCAAGAAATGTCCGATAGCCCGCTTTTAAAAACTGTAGTTTTAAAACTAAAAAACATAACAAATACTGCATAACAATTTGTGAGTTCTTAATGCAGACCTTGCTGTGGACTTTCAGGAGAGAAAATGTCCTAAACTGACTCTTTCCTTTGCTTTTGGCTTCTGTAGAATTAAAGTAACTTACCTGATAGTTTTACCTTGGTTCACCATTGACCTGAACCGTTTGAATGCACAGCTTGAAAGTCTTTTTGCTGAGTTCTCTCTTCTGATTGGATAAAAAAAAGGGATGGGAAACCACAAAATTCATGCTCTTTTTGTTGAAACGAGATGGACAGCCGTGTTACTGACTCAACAGGAATGTCTGCTTTAATATTCATCTGTTTAACTCTTCCACTCCTTTGACTTCAAAACACATCTCTTATCACTTCTCTGACATTAAACTATAATACAATTGTTCATGTTGTACATTTGTTTATATATTGTATTTGTATTTAGATTATTTTTGTTCTTAGACTGGTTTTATTCACTTTTTCTTATTCGCTTCTGTAAAACACATTGAGTTGCCTTAGTACAAAAAGGGCTCTAAAATTAAATACATTTTCTTTTTCTGCTTTTTCTTGATAGCTTTCAAACGGTCAAGTATTTTTCCTGCTAATGCACTATGCCCTTTAAAACATTTTTATATATATATATATACATATTCTAGTTCACAGTAAATAGGTGTCTGGGTTATCTAACCAGACAAACGTCTGACAGCTAATTCCTGTAAACAGTTGCTGTGTGAACTTAAATGTGCGACTTAATTGCTGCGTAATGGGTACATTGAATGCATCTGAGGTAAGGCTTAAGATTTAAGTTACATAAATGTAGCACACATACCACTGAGTGCTGGGAGGAGAACAAAAGCTATGGGCAGCCATGAGTAAACACTCAGGTGTTTTAATTAACAGGTTTGATGTTACATAAACATTTAACGTGTCTTAGCAAACTTGCTGTGTTTCATAACTAAATCCCAGACCAACACATAATTGTTCCATTTTGAACTGTGATTTTTTTTTATATTTTATACGGTACATGTTTTTCTAAAGTCCTGTTCTCACAACTAACAAAGGGCAGCAGAAATGAGGGAAAACCAAATCTGCCCTAATATCACACTGTCTATTGTACTAAGGATCCACTTAATCTTAAATTCCCTTTGATCTTTTGAAGCACCCATTTTGGGCCTACACCACATCTGTCCGACCTGCTTCAGCCCTACACTCCCTGACCTTCTCTCAGGACGGAGCAGATCAGTCCATGTTAACTCAAAGAGAAAGAGAACGCTGAGAGGTGACCACGCTTTTTCAGTCGCTGGCCCTAAACTGTGGAATGAGTTGCCGTTGCACGACAGGCAGACATATTTTCTGATTTTAAATACTTTATTAAAACACGTTTGTTCTCTTTGGCTTTTACCTGAGGATGAGCTGTTGACTTTTACTGTTGTTTTATCATTTTTAAACTGCTTTTTATAATAAAGTTGGATGGGATACAACTTTTACCTGAGTTTGCTAGTACACCCTGAATAAAACTTTGGTACCAAAATGTGAAGAGGAAATAAAGTTAAATTTAAAAAAATATTTTTTTTTAATTTTTGTGCCCAACAGAGTGCCTTGGAAGTGTTTTGTCTGCTTCCGAGGCACTCTGTTTATTCACATTTGCCTCACATTTTCACTTAAAGCAGACATTATCTTTCTCATGCTATTCAGAATAAAAAGGCATGTAAATGTATTCTGTGTAACACACGCTAGCACTGGCAGAAGTTTTTAGAAGACATTTTTTGTGTGTTTTCACTGGACATAAATCCATACATAGCACAAAGCGACTGCCATTGCCCCATCTGCTTCTCCAAAATAGGACTGTGCTGACAATTATTTACTGTAGGGATTCCTTTCAGGTAAAACAAAACTATAGCCTACAAGTGGGATAAAGTGATATTGCAGCTGTTCATTTTTATAAATGACCAGTGACTGTTCTTTATCGTTAAACTGGACACATAGCAGTTAGTTTTACAACGCAAGGTAGTGGATGATTAAAGTAGACCCTTAAACACTTAATATACTTATAAAACTTAACATTTAATTTGCATTCATGAGTTATGTTGTTATAATGTAGTTCCAGCATGTGTCCATGTTGCAGCTAAAGTACATTTTACTATGAGTCAATGTAAATTACCAAATGTTACTTTTCGTACATCGTTTTCATTCAGTGATGTTCAGAACTAGGCTATGAGTTTTTAAGTTTCCCAATCACAGGTCATGTTTCTGGTACACGTCGAGTCTTACACAATTTACTTGGCAGAGCAGCCAAACCAGAAACACCAGAGAGGTAGCAAGAACAGCAATCCCATGAGTTGAAATACAACAATAGCCTAAATGACTCACCTGAGGGAGGGGTGAACAGGTGTATAAAAACCCCTGTGTGGTGCTTGCTGTCTGTCACTACTATCATCGGGACTGCCACCATGTCGACACAAACAGGTAAGACAGAGGAGATTTTACATTACTGCAGCCTGAAAGAACAGAGATTAAGGCACAATTATCATAGATTCAGTGCATGATCTCTTATATTTTACTTATTTTCAAGCTACACATTTTTAAATCCACTTTTAATGGACTGTTTTTGATTATTTTTAATTTTTTTGTATTCTAGTTGAGTTTAAAATCAAGTCATAACTAACCATAATCTGACTGAAATTAGCATTATAAATGAGCTAACCTCCATTTGCAATTTAAGCAGTTTTTTTTTAATTAAAACTAGCCTTAATATCCATTTTTATTTGGCCTATCCTTTGATTTCCTACTCCATTTATTTCATTTGGTTTGAATTAAGGCATTAAAACACTTACTTATGTATGAATTATTTGTCCCGTTGTAGCTTCAAAGTTAAGCTAATCTAACTTTAGCTTAACGTTAGCTTAAAATGTTGACCGTTAATCGCTCACGCGCTGCTTATTTGAGCCGGTTATCCAAATATGGGCAACGGAACTGACTTTACCTGAGCGAAAAATACAAAATGCTGCAACAAAAAAGAAAACTTAAAGCATCCTTCTTCATTTTTTTGGCAGGTATCGCTAACATGAGCTCCACGTTTGAGGAGCAGTTCAGGTGCTGCATTTGTCTGGACATTTACCGCGACCCTGTGTCCACACCGTGCGGACACAACTTCTGCCTGGACTGCATCGACGGCTACTGGGACACCAAAGACAAGTATGAATGTCCCCTGTGCAAAGAGACATTCAGCCGTCGCCCTGAGCTGAGGATCAACCACGGATTTGCTGACATTGTTCAATATTTTAAAAGGTATGGCGTGCATTTTGAGACACCTGTTTAAATGCAAAGAAATGCCCACTGTGTTCAAAATATATGTGCCTTTAAATTGCTAAGATATAATTGATGCTTCATCTTTGGATCATCTTATAGACAATCACATGCAGTTTATAATCCTACTGCATATATGAGACAATAATGTTCAAAGCATATTTACTAGAAGATGCCTTGACGATTATAAATTTAAATGTGTGTTTTTGTTTTGTTTTTAAAGATCTCTGTTAAACAATAAAGAGGATGTGTCTGTGGAAGAACCCCAGCAATGCTTCCCAGATGAGGTCCTGTGCGACGTCTGCCACGGGGAGCAGCTGGCGGCCGTCAAGTCCTGCCTCGTTTGCCAGGCGTCCTACTGCGAAGTCCACCTGGCCCCTCACCTTCGCGACGCCGCTCTGCAGAGGCACAGTCTCACCGACCCGGCCACTTTCTCCACCAGTCACCTCTGCCGCAAACACAACAAGCCCCTGGAGATATTCTGCAAGACGGATCATACCCCTGTGTGCGCCAGCTGCAGAGACCACAAACACCACGAACTCGTGTCCATTTCCAGAGCCGGCAAGAAAGTCAAGGTAAAGCATTGTTTAGTTTGCTTCCTGTTGCTTGAAAGAGTGACAGTTTTATTGTGGTATGACTTTCACGACATATTTATGAGCCTCATTATATTTTCCTGTCAACTTCTTCCTTGTACAATTTCGTATACTGCTGTAATTGTTTAGATCTTATGCAAGTTTGGCATTTAGTGAGTTTATTGGCATTTAAAGTATATAAAGTATATTTCCAAAAAGCTCAGTATCAGCCACATTTAAAACAATATGACTCTTTATTATTTTTAGTTTCTATTGCACTGTGTCAATGGAAGACTGCGTGTGACTAATTCTTAATAATAGCTTAAGCAATTACCTTTAATCTTAAAATGGGGAAGTGAGATTTGACTTGACCCAAATAAATCCCAATTGAACTTTCAACAGAGTAAACTAGAAAACTTAGTAAACCATCTTATGCAACTGATTTAAAAATGAATGCATTTTACCCTTGCAGGCTTCATTAAAGGAAACTAAAGGCGACATTAAGAAGATGATCAAAGCCAGAATTCGTAAAGTCGAAGAGATCCAGGTCTCAGTGGACGCAAGCAAAGTAAGTTTTAAATTTATTATTAAATCATTATGAGGTAAAAAAGTTTGTGGGTTTTTTGCAAGCATTTACTTACTTTATATGTTTTTATGATAGAAAATTACAGAGAGAGAGATTCAGAGCAGCGTCCAGGTTTGCACTATGTTGATCAGCGCCATTGAGCAACAGCAGGCCGAGCTGGTGGAGGAGCTGCAGAGACGACAGAAAGAGGTGGAGAGACAGGCGGAGGACTTACAGACGGAGCTGCAGATGGAGATTAACAGCCTGCAGATGAGATACAGCGAGCTACTCGGCTTAGAACAGACTCAAAACCCGCTCCACCTCCTACAGGTTAGACACAACACAATATACCCGCTGGATCACAACATAAGAGTCTGTAAAATGGATTGTAGAGGTTAATCAAGTGCTGTTTTTGTCTGTTTTAGAGTTTGCCATCGCTGAGTAAACTCCCTCCGACCAAAGAATGGACTGAAGTTAAGGTCTACTCTGATAATGTCATGGGATCTGTGACAGGAGCCATTTCAAAGCTCATGGACTTCTGCAACAACAAACTAGTTTCCGAAGGTCAGTAACTCTCATTTTATATTGCACTGGATTAACACATTTACTTCACCAGTTTTTTTTTACCCAGTGCTTTCTGCAAAATCCAAGGCATTAAATGAGTTCTTTTTGCTTTTACAGAAATGGACAAACTAAATCAATATGCAGTCGATGTCACTCTCGACCCTGACACTGCTTCAGGATGGGTCGAGCTCTCCGCTGACGGAAAGAAGGTAATAAGTTGTCTATAAAGCATTTCAAAAAAATATATGAACAGATTTGGAAAGGAATGGTTTGTTGATTATTTTGCAGAACGTAAAATATTATTGATTGTTGTCCACAGGTGAGCCTCAGCAGCCAGAAAAAAAAGACCCCAGTCACAGATAACTCAAAGCGGTTCGACTCTTGTGTCTGTGTTTTGGGCAAAGAGCACTTCAAGTCTGGACGTCGCTATTGGGTCGTTGAGGTGAGGACAACACATATGCTTTAGACTGAATTAGATGTAAACTAGTAGTAGCTCAGCAAACTGTATGCCATCAATAAAAGCAAGCAATTAAATCCTTGTATCATTTTTAGGTCGGAGATAAAACTGACTGGGACCTGGGTTTGGCCAAAGAGTCCGTCAACAGAAGGGGGTCCATCTCAGTGCGTCCCGACAGCGGCTTCTGGGCGATCTGCCGTCGTAAAGGTGGCAGCCTCAGCGCCTGCACCAGCCCCTCCGTCACCCTGTCCATGAAGGAGGCCCCACAGAAAGTTGGGATTTTCCTGGACTACGAAGAAGGCGTGGTCTCCTTTTACGACGCAGAGGCAAAGAAACACCTTTACACTTACACTGGATGTAACTTCACTGACTCTGTCTGCCCATATTTTAACCCCTGTGTCCAGGACAATGGCCAGAACACCCCCCTGGTCATTTGTCCTGTTGAGGAACGGGTTCAGGAGGGACTGAGACAGGACCTCATCATGAGAACCACTGTCTAATGTAGATTGTACACTGTTCTTGTTAAAGAACATGATTGAATCCATTTGGTTAAACCCATTTTGGTTGGGTCTCTTGTATATATTGTTGTATTCTACTGCATGAGTATTTACATTAGTGGCCTGCAGCAGGCTGAACCTTTTCTGTTACAGTGTAATAATGACTGTGAAAGTGCAATAAAATAAATTAACTATTACTATATTATTTGTCTATTATTTTACAAGTTTTCTTCATTCATTTTACAAGTTTTCTTCATTCATCATCACATGTCATTACCACATAGGACCACATCACAATTTAATACAATGTGGTTTATAAATTACACGCAATAATATCTACAGGTACATTTCCTAACTTAAATATAAATGAAGCTGGAGCTCTGAGAATTGGACCATTTTTAATGGTTCAGAGAACAGTTGACAATCTCATAAAACCCTGACTTGAACTCAACACAGATTTTATTAAGACTTCCTTGATGGCAAAAAGCATTCATTTCGTTTTGTCTATTATATATTTAAAAGCTCATTTAGTTTTTACTAGATATTGCCTAATCTAACTTAAATATAGCTACATAGACACTATATACTATACTACTATATAGATACATAAGTTTATCCTAAACATGGAAATACAAAAATTAGTACCGTACAGCAGCTAAAGGAGCTCATCACAGAAATGAAACACATCTGTGGTCAGCTCCATCTATTTCTAGTGTTCACAGTGAGCCATGGTCCAGACCGGTGTGGTGCTTGTTTTTGGGATGATGTTCTAAACTGAGCATTCATTATGTTTTTGTTCTTCACTGTGCAAACTAGCTCCGCAGATATATATCAATATAAAGTTATTATATTATTTAAGTCATTATATAAGTTCTATTTTCACATAAGGTTTATTTCACTTCTTCCAATAGAACTGTTTGTTTGGCCAATTTTTTATGTTAAGCTTTATTGAACGCAACAGCTTTTTCTGGATACTCAGCATTTCCAATATGTGACCTAACTATTAAAAAAAGCCCGTATGGGAGGGGAAACAGGTAGGGGGTCGAGGATGAGAAGTGAGAACAGAAGGCCCTCGGTGCTCGTCATTTGATTAAACGTCTGCTTAAACACTGGGGATCCTCGGAAAAGGGAGAGAACGACGGGTAAAGAAAGAGCCGTATCAAAAAACAGTGGACAGTAACGGGACAGAGCGGTCTGTTGGGGTGAACTGATGGTGGTGCAGGATTAGGAAGAGCTCACGTTTTCAACAAACAGGTAGGCAGCAGGACTTCCTCTTACACATTTGGGGACTTTTTTGTACTTTGGGTTCAAGTTGCACATGTCTGATTTTAATTATAGCTGCACATTGGGAAAAGAGTTCAGTCTAATTATAATTGTTAAAAGGAGCTGCTTTTACAATTTTACAGTGTGGAAGAAGTACATGTTGGATAGTAATTACAGCTTTAGAAAAATACTTCAACTTAAATCAATGATCTTACCTGGGGAACACTGGTTACAGGATAATAGCTTTAGGTAGAGCTTGTCATTTTTATACACCTTCTTACAGTTTTATGTTTTGAGTTGCACACGCCAGATATTATTCATTGATATGTACTGGAAATATGGAATTGGTTAAGTACTGTTTACTATTGTAAGACTTAAACTGGGAGTGTGGGATTTTTTATGCACGTGAAAAAGAAACGTTTAATCACCTTATAGCGGGGTGCACAGTGGTAGAATGGTTAGTGCTCCAGCCTCACAGCAAAGAGATCTTTCTGTGAGGAGACTGCATGTCTTCCCCGTGTCACTGTGGGTCCTCTCTGGGACCGGCTCCCTCCCACCGCCCAAAGACATCCATGTTCAGGTGAACTGGTGACTCTAGAGTGCCCCTAGTGGATGAATGTGAGAGTGAATGGTTGTCTGTCAGTGTCTGTCTCTAAGTGTTAGCCCTGCGACTAACTGTCCATTGTCCAGGGTGTACCCCACCTCAGACCCCAAAGCTGCTGGGATAGGCTCCAGTTACCTGAGACTCTTATTGGGACTAAGTGGAAGAAGATGAATTAATGAATGAATAATCCTAATAAATAATTAAATAAATAAATAAATAATATCATATTGTAACAGGAATCATCTGTAAATAAAAAAAAATTTAAAAAAAGGCTTTATTATCAAGGATTTTAATAGATGAGATTTTTGGAGCTTTGTCCAATCACAGCTCGCTTCAGGAAAAAGAAGCGCTCCCATTGGTCGACACTGATGTCAATAAGGAAGTAATGGCTGTCGATAAAACAGAGAAAGTGTATATTCAGCGCTGGATATGTCTATTACAGAGAAACCGCACAAAAAAAATGGAAATGTAATCATGTAATGTTTAACGAGGAGAAGATAATTGCCGTTCTGATGCTGAAAGTGTACGATAAGCTCTAAATTTCTGTATTAGTATTAGTATTTTGTAGAAGATTTTTTTTTTTTTTATAAAAGAAAAGCAGGAGAGGTTCCTATGCTGCAGTAGAGGGAGAGTGGAGATAGGGACAGCAAAAAGTAGAAATTGGGCATTGCCACTTTAACAGTAAATGTTTTTGTAGGACTACTTACAGTTTGATGTTTTGTTCAAGCTGCACATGATGGGTATTTTTTGTAGCGTGTGTACTTGAAGTACACAGTTAAACTAACTATCCTAATCGATTACAAGAACAAACATTTAAGTAGGTTAAAGCATTTTAACTCTGTCAAGTCTCTTTTAGCCTTTGCATTACGGGAAGAGTTAAAGTTTTGTCTTTTGTTCAAGTTATGTATGCTGGACAATAATGACAGCTTTATTGGGTCAAATAGTTAAACTAATTATCTGATGTCCAATTGAATACATTCAAAAACACCCTGTCAACATAATTACTACCTTAGCCAGTCTTCCCATCAGTCATTTTGTCACTACCCCTTGTTAGACTTGAATTTGCCAGTAAAGGGAGTGTTGTTTGTGCACAGAATAAACAGCTCAATCTTTGTTAGTGAGTCAGCCATTGTTCATTTTGATGTTTATGAGCAGTGTTCTGGGTACTATTGTCGGAACAGATGCCTTCTCTAGTGGACTACTATATAAGACTATATAAGAGTATGAGAAATTTTTAAGATGAAAAATCAACTATGAATTGTAAATCTATTCCTTTACTGTTTAACATACTACAACACTACACTTACAAACTGCCCATTTTTTTTTTATAATATATAATATCTCCTTCTCTTCAGCGGCAGGATGACAATTATCTCTTCCTCGTTAAACAGTATATGAATGAAGCCAATATTTATCCCTGTTTTACGTTGCCTCCCTTTTTTTTTTGCTCTGTTTCTCTGTAAAAAATATATATCCAGCGCCAAATCTACACTTTCTCTGTTTTATCGGCAGCCATTACTTCCTTATTGACGTCAGTGTCGACCAATGGGAGCAGTAGAGAACAATTGAACCATGTTTTTAAAACAAGCTTGAAACAAATATATTAATAGCATCAGTGTGTGTATGTGTGAAGGAATCTATGTTTAAAATTCCCAGTGGTGTGTGTCAGAGTGTTCATCCACAGATGGCCTCTTGGCGGTGGGACGGTGAGAGTCCGCTGTCCCCCTCCTGAGTCCAGCTGGTCCTGCTCACGCAGCCCATTTCCTGCCAAAGCATTAGCTCATCACCAGGACTGGAATCTGTCTTGGCCGAGTAGAGAATTCACGATATGCTCCTCTTCGGTGAAGTGGTTAGCACCCCTCCCTTTGGTGAGGCATTCAATTTAGTTTCAAATGAAACCATCATGAAATCACCATCTGACCTATTTCTACTGGGTTTGGCTTAGACAACAGCATGTCTCTGTAAGGCGCCATGGCTGTTCACATGCTCCGTCTAAAAGTTTTTAACCAGATGTTACCATAAAACTTCACACTCCACCTTTTATTACCGTTTTGCAAAAATAAACCCACACAAACATGTCAAACTCCATGTTCCCGTAACACACAGCAGTTCATTCAGGTAGATACATTATGAAAATACCTTAATGGGGTGTGCCTTATATAAATGGAGAGCTGGTAAATGCAAGCCATACTTTTGGAACTTGTTTGTACATAACTTAAAAAATAAAAATAATCCAAAGGTGTGCTGACAGTTTGCAAACTAGTCCATGCCCAGACCTGGAATGCCTCTAAAGTCTGGTTTGTTTGGCTGATGGGAGTGATCCCATTTATTCTAGAGAATGGAACACTTCCAGTTTCAGCAGGGTTGGAAGAGGAGGGCCACGAAACTAGACAGTTGCTGACACATTCATGACTGTGAGCCATGTTCATGTCATAATTGATAGAAACAGCCACCTCACAGACTTTTTAGGGTGCACCCATATTAGGGCAATTTAAACTGTTTAAATTAGGGATAGGTTTCTGTCCTCCACCGTCCTGCACCTACATTTGCATAAACAGTCCACGCCTGGGCCCAGTTATGTCTCCAGGTATTAGAAACTAGATTTTTGATAAGCCATTATAATTAGTAGATGTTGTTATCTTGGACAAGCTCAATGGGTGGGGATCCAGACCCACTAGACTTTGCTAAGAAAGGTTCAGTTGGCTGCTCAGGCTAACTCACATTAGCCAAAACGAACTAAGAAACAAACCAGACTTTAAGGGTTTCCAGGGCTGTGCACGGAATGGTTGGGTGAGTGCAACATTGGCGGCAACATAGGATGAAGACTATTGTCATCTGACCTGATTATGTAACTGGGCCTAGACACGCATTGTTTTTGCATGTTTTTACAAATGGGAAAAACCACTGTCAGATTAACAGTGATTAATTCAGGTAACCACATTAACACTAAAAATACCTTAACGGGTGTGTGCCTTTTTTAAGTTGACAGGTGGTAAATGAATGCCATACTTTCGAATCTGCCAAAGACAATGTTGGCTCGTTTGTGCATAACTAAAGAGCTTACTAGGTTTCTGAGCCAGGACTGGTGCTTAATTATAGACCAGTGGATGTGAAAAAATGTATTGTACAAATGTCTTCCAAATATTTGCATTCACATTGATTTGATCGGGAAGACAGAGATATGATTTGCTGTAAATACCCAACATGGCAGCCATCTGTTAGATCACATGCCTCCAAAAAGCAGATAAACAAACTAGATGTCAAAACAAAAACACAGTCTACATATAAATCCGCACATTGCCCAATTCTTCATATGCACCAATCATTACCAATCTGACTCTAAAAACTGTGGAACAATCTCAGAAAAACGTCAAACTAAATTATCCCACCGTCTACAGAACATAATACCATCAAAAGAATCAGAGAATGTGAAGAAATCTCTGTGAAAGGGACAAATATCAAAGTTGGAGGCTCGTGATCTTCAGGCTCAAACAAAAACACGCCTCAGTCTGTTCCAGGAGTCTCAGTCCGGCTTGCCATCCAAAAAGTAAAGCTGTATCCTGCAAAGAAGACGCCATGTAAACACCATGCCGAAACAGACGTATCTATTTACATTCTCTCATTTACAGCTCCTAGATCTTTGTACCTTTATGCAGAGGCCTATTTAGCTTTATGCATGAGGTCAACAGTTCACCAACACATGCATGGGTTTGAACGGCTGGAGGAAAACAAAAAGTAGCCACAGTAAACTTAAATAATAAATAATAAAAATTGTGCAGAACTTTTCCATTTCCAAAACAAGTCAGCTGACCCTCTGTTTTCTTCAACAGGTTTCAAACTGCTTCTCGTATTTCAAGAATCTGGATCATCTCGATTCTTTCGGCCCATATCAGGACTTCCTCTGTGCTGCCATGGATAACCACTGTGTTGTTGATTGAAGCAATACTTGTGGCAAGAAAACAGGATTCCTCACACCTTTTTACATACTGAAACCATGGCACACCTCGTTAATTAAGAACACACCTCGTCTTGGAACAATGCCCCGTTTGCTCCCGCTCTTCCTTTCAATGCTGTGTTTCGTTCTGGAGGTCAGAGGTCAAAATGAGACCGAGCCGATCGTGCTGGAGGGAAAGTGTCTGGTCGTGTGTGACTCCACCCCTTCGGCCGAACCGTCGGGCAGCGCTCTGGGCATGTCCGTGAGGTCGGGGACGGGTCGAGTGGCGTTTTCGGCCATTCGAAACACCAACCACGAACCGTCGGAGATGAGCAACCGCACCATGACCATCTACTTTGACCAGGTTAGTATTTATGTAACCGGGAAAGTCCATGAAAAAACAAATAATTGTGTTTTTTATAGCAATTGACATAAAAATACAGGCCTAAACACACAGTACTAGTTCATATCATCTGTTTCTGACACAGACTGTATATAACAATGGATAGAGTCACCACCCTTCCACCATTTTGGATTGAGGCAACTTTCCAAAGACATCTTGCCCCAATCACAAAGACATCACTCATTTTACATTTTAGTTGATGTCACAAAAGGCCAGACACTAACTTATTAGATTTATTTACATATTTTAATAAGCGTTTGCCCAATCTTGAAGTTTCTCCCCATTTTTTGCCCTCCATCTTGCTCAGGTCACTTGCTCAATGTCACTTCCCGGTCACTATGAAAAAAAAGCCAAAAAATATTTTTTTGAGTCTCTTTTATGCTTTAACTCCCTTTCTTGTTTTTATACTCCAGCCTATTTTTGATGTTTATTCTTTATTTGGGTTTTGACTTATATAAACTTTTGTTTTGTTGATTTTTTTGTTTTGTTTTATCGGTTGGTTTTTATGGGTACAAGTTGGACCCTAGAGCTGAAAAAATATATGGAAATGTGGCTCTGGATTTTAGGAACAAGTGCTGCTAGCATCAGATTCTTTTTTAATAAACATACAAAACTATCAGTCCAGGTAAAATCTGTAGCAGGGAAGTTAAAGTTTACTCTACAGTTGTCCCATGGGGGGCTCATTTTGTTAGGTTTGTTGCCAGAGTTTGATATTATTGGACATATTTCAGTAAAAGAGCCACTTGTCACAATACTGATTCAGTTAAAATGCAATGTTAACTCTAAAAAAACCCAAAACATTTCATTTCTTCACCTTGTTATATGGGAAAACTGATTCATTTTTCCTATTATAGTCTTAGCTCATTCAAAAACCAAAGTATTACTCACACAGGTTATGGAAACAAGTTAATTAATTTGGAAAAAGCTTCTCATAATTGTCATTGGATTTTTTTTTCATTACACGGGCGGAAACAGTTTCCATAAAGAGCCACCTTCCGCTCCTTATTAATTAACTTAATTGTATTAACAGTGCAAATCCGGGTTAGGTGCACATGTGGCAATAGTAACTTTCCCTTGCCATTGCCTCATTGCTATTGTGTCCAGTTTCCGGCTCCGGACCAATCACGAGACGCCTTGAAGTCAGAGGCCTTTTGAGTCATTGTGAGTCAGTGCTTGTGGTTTGAACAACAGACAGTGTACAAGTTGCACAATGTTGATACTAAATGATAATTACCAGTGTCTATCAGTAAAAAAGTCCATAAAAACAGGTGAGGTATGGTCAAAAGTATGCCCTCACTTACTTCCTTGTTTTAAACACTGTCTTCATTGTTCAACTCAAATAGAGACTTTGGCAGGAGTTCAGCAAACAATGAACAGGACAAGTCTGTTTTATTTGCTTTGTTAACTTTATCTTACAGGCCTGAATGCACACACACTGACTAATGGATTCTGTGTCTCGTTGCAGATCCTTGTAAACGTTGGCAGTCATTTCGACCCGGCCCGGAGTATCTTTGTGGCCCCGAGGAAAGGCGTCTACTGTTTCAGTTTTCATGTAGTAAAAGTGTACAACCGTCAGACGATACATGTAAGTGAAACCCCCGTCTGCCACGTACACACATCCAACATTATGACTTTTAACACTGATAGTGCCCTGAAAGTATCTGATGAAAGGTCTCTGTCCAAATAATGCAGCAATGAAAACACTCTTAACGCCACAGAAAATAGAGTGTAGTCCATAGACACCTCTCTCAATATGGATTGGGGAAATTTTCCACCGCCACCATTGCCTCTCTATTGTCTCTGCTCAAAAACATCACATCTGATCCTTTTTCCAATGACATCATACAAGTGCCACACCAGTTGGGTTTTGAGATATAAATGGCACCAATCTCGCAACAATTGTCATTAATTAAGAAAGTAAACCTTCCTTTTGCAGAGAGACTAGAGGTATAGCGGTGTAATGCTGCAGTAAACTGGAGAATAAGAATGTAGTTTGTAGTTTATGTTGCGTTTACAGCTTTTTAGGGACTCACAATTTAGTGTTACATTGGGTTTAGGTACTGCCGCTAGCTTTGGTATTGGAAAAAAGTATACATTTAGCATGTTTTTGGACAATTTATCTTAAGAAGAAGGCAGATTTTATTATCTATCATCAAATCAACAGACTGCAATATTTAGCTTCACCTTTTCGAAAGTGGATTACACACTTGGGACCAGGGGCCAAAGTGTCCCCAAAGTAGTACGATACAGTCTGTTTTTTGTAATGGAAACGTATCCATATCCTCACCCCAACCTTACTGCACCGCTCCAGTGAAAATAAAGCTTAAGACGCCTAGTAATAATGTACAGCTTTCTCTACGACCTCTCTACAACCTAATGCTCTTTTGTGAAGGTGAGTTTGGTCCACAATGGCTGGCCGGTGATCTCTGCTTTTGCGGGTGACCAGGATGTAACCCGGGAGGCAGCCACCAACGCGGGGCTGGTGATAATGGAGCGAGGGGACAAGGCGTACCTCAAACTGGAGAGGGGTAACCTGATGGGAGGCTGGAAGTACTCCACTTTCTCCGGGTTTCTGGTTTTCCCTTTGTAGGCCAAGATTAATAAAGCTTCCGTTTTTTCATCACAACTTTACAAATTACAAGATTTAAGATGCATTTCTAGCGGCTCTGAACTGTTGTGTTACTGATATGTTTAGTATTTTTGTTTTATCTAACATATTGAAAAGACTCTTTATTTTTGGAATACGCATTTGTGCAGATTGACATTTTAATACTGTGAAAATGGTTTTAGCTTATTGACAGTAAACAGGAGTGACACAGTTAGTTTTAATTCACTTCTCTGGACATCCATCCGCAGATTTTTGTTAAAGTGTCTTAAAATTTGGAGATGAATAACCAATTCTTGAACTGTTGTAACTGATCGACAGTTAACATTAGCATAGCCATTAGCTTCCAGTCACTTTTTAAGCTTGTTTTTTTAAGCAAAACATTCATTTTATTGGAGACTCAAGACTGTAAACATTGTATCTGTGGTTGCCCTAATGCTTTTTAAATGTATGTTGTTTTCTGCTTCCTTCTTTTCTGGCCGGTAGCATTAGTCGCTAACAACAGCTAACTTCCTGTTTAGCGTTGTGCTTCATGCTTCCTGAACTCTGATCGATTCCAATTATGTAAACATCATAATTTCATCATGACTTTAAAACTTCTCAGAAGATGGACTTCAACAGCTCCAATGGATGATGTCACACATAATTTCTCCGTTCCTCTTTACGGTCAAACAAATACTTTCCCTTGATGTAAACACAACGGGATAAATGTGAACCGCAGGGATTAAAAAAAAAAAAGACATCATGAATAATGCTCAATTAAAATAATTGCTTTGGAAAGTCCATTACATGAGTGCATAAGCCTTTGATGAGCTTTTCCAATTTGACCCATATTGAAATACATCTAAATACTAACTCAATATCTTTTCCACAGTTTTATTTTACCTTTCTGAAAGTCTGTAGAGTCACTCACTCTTATATTTTTGAGTTGAATAACTAACTTAACACAATTTTTGAGTTGAATAACTAACTTTTGTTTCAAGGCTTCTCTTGTTTTTTGAAGATTAAAGGGTACAAACATAGTATCTGTGGTTAATCAATCCTACTATAAGGTGTTGCACTAATGTCTTTTAAATTTATTTCCTTTTCCTTCTTTTTTGGTCATTAATAGCTGAAGACAGCTAATACCAGTTTACCTTTTCATTTTGAGTTGAATAACCAACTTATAAACTGATCGACAGCTCAATAGATAGCCATTAGCTTCTAGTCTAGTTCTAAGCATTGGTTTTTATACATAGCATTCATTTTATTGACAATTTAAGGCTTCTGTACTGTATTAACTGTAGCATTGTGCTTTATGCTTCCTGAACACTGACTAATTGCACTCACGGAAACTTATTAATTTCATAATGGCTTTAAAAATTCTCAGAAGATGAATTTCAACAGCTCCATGTCACACTTTATTTGTCCACTTTCTCTTTTTTTTTATTTACATAACATCATCATGAATAATATACAATTAAAATAACTGGTTTGGAAAGTCCAACACATGAGTGGATACACCTTTTATGTAACACCTTTTTCCTGCTTCTCTACCTGTAGATGACTGCTGTGCTCTGTGTCATCAAACCAATGACTAAATCACTTTGCATTACTCATGAATGTACCATCTACTACCATTGCACTATTAGCCTTCCGTCTAGTGTAATTAAGTATAATTGTGTTGGCCCTGCTTCCTGTTACTTCATTTTGGCTACAGCATGATATCACAAACTGTCAATAAATACAAATGGCTGGTTGTAATCTCTGTCATTCAATAAACCCTTCAGCTTTGGCTTGTATTAAAGGTGTGTTGTGTGATATGTTGTAGTATAACAATATATAGTGGTGTATATTAGTTATAGCTGTGTTTTTACTAGTGTAAAGTCCCATAACAGAACAATATACACCAGTGGCCACAAGTTTTTTAACTGATCCTTTAGTAGTGACGCACTTTTCACAGAACCCAGTTTATATTGATTTTCTATGCTTTGTCCTCTTGTGGGTCTTGGGACTGGGGGCAGTTTTGGGCATCAGGCAGGTATCTACAGACTAGAAATGTACCCCAACGGTAACTTTCAAGGCCTAACATTTAAAACGTACTTCTATATTCAGTCTAAACAAATCCATACTTCACAATCTGAACCTGTCCTTTTATTAAACTATTATTACATAAGCCAACAGTGAACTTTCCGAACAAAGGGCATAAACAGTACAGCAGTTTACTAGTTATATTTTTACACTTTCTTCTTTTTTTATTCTGGGACCCACAAAGAACAAGATGCACCCGTTAAGAAAGATGGCTCCATCTGTGTCATGGGAAAAAGACGTGAAGCTCCAAAGAAACAAAGGAAGATGTATTACTTCCTGTTCCTCTTTTTATAGCTGTTCAAATGCTCTAAAAATGAGTTTGGGGAGTGAAATTCCAAAATGCACTTTTTTCGTTTATGTGAAAACTCAAAGATTAGTGTCAAAACACAATTTCTCAATATATGAATACATATAATTTGCATACACAAAAAAAAGTCTGACAAAACATTTTCCAGAAGTACCATGTACCCAGCCATTACATTAGAAATGATCTCACCAGTGATACTATTTCAAGCTAACATTACTCACAATGTAATTATAATTCTATTTTAAGCTAACAGCACATAATTATAATGTTCAGAGACACAGCTGTTATACAATCTACTGCAGCAGCTAAAATTAAACCAGACATTAAGGGTTTGTATGATTTAAATATACTATAATTTGTGATGTGTCTTAAAATATCAAGTCTGTACAACATCGCTGTTAATATAAATGTTATCACTGGTGCTGTAGACCTTTTTAGTGTTCGTAACGCTACGTGGACATCAGTACACAAAACATTTTCAATGGTTTTGACAAATGTCTCCAACAGACGACACGTGTTTAATGTCTGAGTCTCAGGAGACAACATCAGAGACTGGCTCCATGTCAAGCTGTTTGTAAATCTTGTCTATTACTACCATACTTGTCTATTGATTTTACCGGCATAGTGGGGAAACCGTAGTAAATAATAAAATATATAGCTTGGTTTATAGCTATCATAATAAATCATATGCTAATGTATCCGTTCTTTTTTTTACTGTTGCATTGTGCACCTTTATCACTAACAGAAAACAACTAGTCAGTTTATTCTCTCTCGAAACACTTCATTTACTGGTTTTACTTTGCTCATTAAAATGAATGGAAAAGTACTTCCATGACTATCAGGCCTGTGCAGTTATTGGTGACGCCACTGTTGGAAAGGTCTATAATACACAAGTATGACATATTTTAGTATAGAGCAGCTTACACAGAGAGTGATTTTATGTAATTCAAAAATAACATATAACAATTGGCAATAAGCACTTCTTGCTGGCTTCATCTCTTACATTTTAAAGTGAAAACTGCACACTTCAAACTGAGTGTTTATAGATTTTCTTCAGACAACGAACAGTTTTCACGCTGCTTAAACACTGGCCTTAGACAATTCCTTTAGAAAATAAGACAAATTCCCTTTTGTGTAAAAGTAAAAGACTTCCTGATATTTTAAGTTTTGCTTCAAAAATTTTGGTATGACTTGATGACTTGTCTATTTTTTGGCCAAAACAAGATTATTTTCACACAACAATTAGGCTCAGACTATTGTGAAGACAAATACACTTTAGCCATTTCTTTTCATTGTTCTTCCCATTATCTCACAGAGTCTCACTAAAGGGAGCTCGAAACTTTTCCCACAGTTTGAGAAAACCAGTCTCTAGTAAACATCAGAGAAGTGTCCCAGATCAGGTAAGAATGTTTTTAAATCAAACCACGAACTGCTTATGAAAGAAAAGAACATTCCGCACCTTCAATTATTGTGTTGGCACTATTCTGGGTTCCAAACTACTTCTGCAACATTTTTGATGAGCTGCATAAATGATAGAGGTGACAGACAGCTGTCCCTCCCTGCTTTGTTTACTATGTTTTCCATTGTCTGATGTCAACCTCAAGCTTTGTTTCTTCTTGTGCACTATAGGTTGTGTCGGGACAGATCCGTTTCACAATGTTCAAAATAGGTATGAAGTATTTCAGATAAGCATCCTGTACTACATTGTCTTTTGGTTCCACCAGGGGGGGGCTGCTTTCCAAAAAAAGGTGGAACTAACTGGTCTTTAATTAGAGAGAATTCAAACAAAAATGAGAAAACAAAACTGCAATATTTAAACAAAACCTGTCTTGGTTTTTTTTTTGTTTTTTTTTATAAACAGTCTTAACCTTGACCCCAAGAAGAAAGAGAGAGATATCAAATAATGATCATTTATGAACGACAGCTGTTTACTGTTTTGTTGGCCTCATATGGCTGAATTATGAACCCTTCAAAGAATGAGTTCCTAATTTAAAATTTTAGAAATTATTGTCTAAAGTAAAAAAAAATACTGTTTACTAAAAACTGCTGTTTCTGGTTTTAGACAGAGTCAGTATTCTATAGTGGGCTACTTTTGGAAAAAAATAACATTCGCCGTCTTCACAATCAGAGCTTATTACATAAAATAATGAGTTGCTAAAATCGAGAGGGTGACCAAATATCCTGCTTTTTGTAGAACTGCACAGCATTTTCAACAAAAATGTCCCACTAATTGACTCTATGTCCCACATTTTTATTGGCTCTAGATAATTAAAGAAAGATCCGGCTCTGCTTTGTTTCCAGTAGCAACACACTGAGAAAGCCCTGTTAGTGCAGGGCTCCAGCTCTGAGCAGGTCGACCTGACAGTGACTCTGCTGCTGACAGTGACTCAACAGTACTGCTAAGGCCAGTCCAAGGAGGCTAAGTGTGTGGTGTGGGTTGTTTTTTTTTGGGAGCTATGTCAGTGGGAAATCTCCGTTCCTGCTCTGTATTTGTCTAATAATAATAATAATAATATGCCGAACAACAGAGCTCAGTAAGGTGTCCCGCATTCAGCCTCATGCACCGCTAAACACATGGATTTACTCTCTTCCTGCCCTGATTAATGGTAGCACATCAGTGTTTTGAATGTTTGCCTCAGAAACAATTCACATAGAAACATTATTTATCACTTTGCCGCTCTTCTGCTCTCTTTTAGAAAAGCAGAAAGCATAAGTGTGCCTTAAACGAATCCAGTTATCTTTACTTTTCTCTCTCCAGCTTCATCACAATCAAATCTAACACTCCAAAGCTCTCATCACGTCGTTGTATCGTGTTGTGCCGATGCCTGTTTTTCACGGCGCTGGATCCGGTGGCAGATGGAGTGACGACAGTGATGGTAAAGGTGCCAGGAGCCTGCTGCGTCCACACTGCAGTGTCATTACGGATTAGAGTCAACACTTCGCTGCACAGCAGAGGCCTGTGTTAGCGCTTCAGAGTCACAAAGTTGTGTCTGGACTACAAATAATCAGCAGAGTTTGGGTTTAACCTAAATCAACTGGAGGAAACAGGCCTAAAGACTTTCATTCGTATCTAATCTATCTTTCTTTAGAACACCGTAGACTTTAATTGGTGTAAATAAAAACAATTGTGGCTCCAGCATTAGCTCATGCTGGTTATTTTTTATGTATTTGTGTCATTCAAATGAACTCAATTCTTAAATGCAATGTTAAGCTGTGTTAATTTTATGACTCCATAGAATTAAATAGATATCATTTATGTAATCGTTTGTTTGGCTTGTCAGATGGTGTCCAAGTAAAACCCTTTTAGGCCAGGCGCCAGTTTAATCTACATTTATTTAAGTAATTGTTTTAATTATACAGCCGTAGTGAGTAAAGTGAGATAATGTGATCTGCGCATTACAACCTCTCACTGTAGAAGGATAAATTAAGCTGACAGCGCCACCTACAGACGCCAAATGAATCAAGAAAGACAAGGTGAGATGTGCATTTGGCCCTGTTTCAGCGCCTCGGAGCCTGGACAGTAATAGCATACGATGGGTGTGTTTGTTTTGAATAATTACACGTTGAAATTGCCAAGTTTAAAAAAATGGATGCAGAATTTATTTTGTGATTGACAGCAACTACAAAAATAGATGCATATTTACAGCTCAGTAGCCACAAATAAACCACATTGTTCGTTGGACTTAACCAAAGCTACGTGACACTTCTCTCGAGTGAAGTTTTCCAAGCCAAGATTAGCACCAGTCATTACATTTCTTCCATACTTTCATCAAACACTCAAATGCTTTCCAAATGCAGAATAGAAATATATAGAAACAACAGAAACAAATGCAAAAAGTATAAAGCAATTCATGAAAACAACCTGAGCTTTGTTGTTTAATACTCATTCATTCATTTGTTCATTATATTCACAATAAAAAATAAGGCTTCAAGTGATATTCTGGGATTTTGTATGTTGTACTATTTAAAAATCAAGCTGATAAAGTTAAAATGATATTAGTATGTAGTACTTGTTTAGTATATACGGATTGCTGTCTTTGCGCGGTCTTGAATCTGTGAAAAAACAAGACCGTAAGACATCATCGAGGCTTTATTATCAAGAATTTTAATAGATGAGGATGTTCAGCAAGTGACGTCAAATTTTGGGGTCTGATTCCATTGAAATAGTGCGCTCTTCATGTCCATGTGTCGTTTTACTCGCTAAGATGCTGGAAATAGAAGCAGGGTTTTGGTGCTATTGTTGTGAGCACGGTATGTTCTGCCACGGCTTCAAAGTTTAATTGCCTCTGTCTTTCATGTTCGCGCTGTTTTCTTTCAAAATATTCCAAAGGATTATTGTTTAACGCAGGTTGTTTGGTTTCTATGTGGTGCAGTATATTTATTTCACAGAAAGGGCTTGGGGCTTGTGTATCTCCTGTTGCTATGAACTCGTAATTTAAGTAGGACTCGTAGTATCTTGTTTTAAATGTAGTAAACTGGTATTTGCTTTTCCAGAACAAATGAATATCAGCTTAAAAGTATGCTGCATATTCCTAATACATAAGTGTTACCATTTTAGGTGCAATATTGTGATGTAAGGCTATGTTTTTTGTCTAAAATGTGCTTTATTTTCCCTGACATGTTAATACACTGTTGTCTGAGCGTGGCCAGTTTATGGAAAATCTATCTAACCATCAAACAAAACAATCTATCAATCCCAAAATCCTGGAAATATCACTTTGACCATATTGGCTTGTTTTTGAAATAGTCGTGTTTTTGCAGGATTTCACACTTTTTGAGGCTGTGGAGATTTTGTTGACCTCAGTAAAAAGACATATGGTCATCCTTGGCTCAATATAAATGGACTCACATGTCAATAGTTTGTGCTGTAATGACGTTAGACTTAAAGGGCGCAGATGATGCAAGTGCAAAAACATCAAACTGTTCTGTATCTACCAGAAAAATATGTATCCAACTGCATTCTCATAAAATATATTGAGTAAAAAAAGACACACGTGAGAAATATTTATGAGAACTTTCAATTAAGCCTCTGATTATAACCTCAGCCCACTCCGCCTCCCTTCTGTTGAGGCGGCAGGTCGACCCTAGAGGGCGCCGTCGGGTGCCGTTTCCTGTCGGACTGGACTAAGCTTTCAATGTACATGGTGTTGTTGTTGCCGCACTGAAGCCCGGTGACGTTGCTGCAGTGGATGTTGAAGTGAAGACCGGGAGGCTGCTGGTGGTTCGGCAAAGTCTCCGGGGTCGAGAACTGACGCTGGGAGAAAAACAGACAAAACAGTAGATCTATGATGAGTCAGGCCCAGCTCCACAGAGGCGTTAACGGGTGTATTAAACCATCAAATTAATCACACAAAAGTTAGTTACAGGGTCAGGTTTAACACTTTACTGACCTTATATTAAAGAAAGTTATGTTTTTTTCTGTGCTCTTCTGTTTTTTTGCTTGTTATGTACCAAATAAAGTAAATAAACTTCCATTACCAAACCAGAGTCAGTTTGATTAGATTAAAAATATATGTAAATTGTGTTGAAGCCATACAATGATGATTAATTTTCTCTCTCTCTGAAATATAAATACAGTGTGTAACAACCAGTCTCCATGTGCAGTACCAAATAGTGTCACTTGATGTCGCCTTCTTTGTTGTTACCTGTACTCGAGATCATGGTTCACTATGTACCACCAGTGCTAGTAATACAGGTTTATCTGTGGTATTAATTGTGCCAGTGTCCAAAGTGCAAAAATATATACAGTGAATAAAGGTCATCCACAATGTATTTACAAATGTACAAAAAGAAAGACAAGTCTAGTAAATAGTTCTGCAAAGACTCAAACACAGAGCTCAGAGTGCTCCCAGCCAACGTTACCTGGACCGTACCTGGCTCCAGACTAGACTGAATACAGGTCTGACATGGCTCCTCTAAATACCCCTCTGGCCCCTCCCATTGGGCTTCACTATTCCACAAAATATAAATCAATAAACAAACAATCAGTTGCAACATTTATGTTTTGTTACGTTATGGTCCTGTCTCAAGTGTGCACCCTTGGGAGCATAAAAGCAGCAGGAAAATGGGAAAAAAGGCGTTGGTCGTGTGTCGGGTGGGTATTAATGGACAAGCGGGGTAAACGGGGAATTAGGTCTGCGTTGTGTATGTGTGCGTGGCCAGTGCGAGTTGATGGGTTCCTTTGTGACTCATTGACGGGCGCGCTCTGTCACATGTGCACTCTAGATGCAGGCTTTATCTGATCCTCGAGAAGGCGTACAAAAGAAAGTGTGAACCACCTCAGCAGGCTCCACTCAATGTGAAGGAGCAGCGCCTCTACCCCGAGCTACCCCAAGTGCCCAGCAACCCATTTTGGCTGCTTGTATCTGAGATCTTGTCCTTTTGGTCATGACCCAGAGCTCAGGGTCATAGGTGAGAGTAGGAACGTAGTAAATCTCCATCTTCACCACAATCTCATTATCTGTCCTTCCTTTACTCATGAAAAAGACCCTAAGATGCTTTAAAAACTGTAAAAATCAACATTGTTAAATCATCAGCTTTGGCTCAGTTTGTTCCGTGGGTTCTATTGTGTTAAATGTGTATCAAAATAAACAGTGATGACTTTTAATTTAATGCAGTTATACCCTTCTGAAAACACAGTTAAGCCTGTATTATGATATTTTACACAATGCTTCTTTGTAAAGTGAGTCAGACCTGATATTGTTGGAACCTGATTTGCTGAGCGGCGGCAGCCTGAGGTCCTCTGTTCCTCGGTGAGGAGGCGGGAGGCAGCGGTGATGCTCCGATCGGCTGAACGGACGAGGCCATGAGTTTGGGTCCTGAATCTGAGCGACACTTGTCTGCTGCGTCACTCACACGAACAGGAAAAGGAATTGACTGATCTGGACAAAAAAGACAATAACTCAAATAATGTATTGTAATCTGTGACACAACTTCAAAGTGTATGTTTGTTTTGTTTTGTTTTTTTTTACCTCTGAATCTGCCTGAATTCTGGTTCCCACTGCAACAACCAGCAACTTCCTGCAATAAATAAAATAATAAACTTGATGTTTAATGTTGGGAATAACCCAAGAAAAAACAATATAACTAAGAGTCTTGAGGGAATCCATTTCTTACGTCATTTGACATTTATTCAGAGCTAAATGTCCTGTGGTAGTTAACAGCAACACGCAACAAATCTTAATTCATTTCACGCCAATCAAAATACAAGACTAAGTGAAGTATTTCCCTGAAAACACAGTATTATTCAATAAACATAACAAAAAACACAGGCTGTTGGCTAAATTGCTTGATAATAGTGTCTTGTTTCTTGCTGGTGAGAACACATTTATCACGGGCCTGAAATTTCACAGAATCAAACCCAAATATGAAGAAAAAAAAATGGGCTCAATATATTAACGTCGGGACAATATTTGTTTATCTTTTTCTTTCGTACTTGCTCTGGACCTGAGTACAGTCCATGGTGAGCTGGTGCTTTAAGTAGACAACCACTTACAGTACCTTCATGGTCCACCAGGGGGCCTCATCCTACAGTTTGGGAACCACTAAGTTATATGAAAAGCTCAATTATTTTATAAAAAAAATCTCTTACATTTATACAAAACACTGAGCTCAAAAATGAACAGATAATATTAAATAGACCTCTCATCTGGTGTTTGTTGTTCTTCAATCATCAGGCTTTTTGCTGTTAAGGCTCAAACAATAACACAATGGTTTTAGATTGTAATAACTTGATGATTTCACTGAGAATCATATTTTGAGTTTTTTCAGTGAAACATACACAACTTATTTTTATAGACTTTCAGAAGATTGCTCTCAATAAATGTACAAACTCTTGCCACAAAACAGAGACATTTATCTAAAATAATAAGAAACATCAAACTGTTGAGAGCCTCACTTCTTTATATTTTATTTCGTTTTACTGTTTGTTTTCATGCGTGTTTGTTTTCAACTGCGCTGCTGTGACAAAGCATTTTCTGATAAATACTGTGAGCAGTAAAACTGATCAAAGAGCCCCACCTGGTGGTTTCCCACAAGTTTACATCTCAGTCATTTTGATATTTTGTGGTTAAAGTGACTAATGTGCATGAGTCTTAACAAAGCGGAGTGTAAAATCCGAGGGGGCTCCCCTTTTTTCACTTTCACACAAACTCAAGCTGTGCTCATCTGTTTTTCCTGTGAAATCCCCCTGAGACTGACAGAAGGAAGTGACGTGTAATACCAAATGTAATGCAAATGCAGCCTTTGAAACATTACAGCATTAGCCAATATCTGATACACACACTCGTAAATAAACCTTGTGCGCAAACAGAGTGTATAATCAGTTTTTGCAGAGCACCTTTGACACAATGATGGCAGGTCATGTAACACATTTGTACCTGAACCGGGCATTTTCCTGTTGGAACGTCCAAGCAGCCATTTACTGAGCTCACTGTTGAAGGAAAGAAGAAAATCTCAGGAGTCATGTTTTATTCGTACACTCTAGTGTTGTGTTAAAGTCCGACCTGGAGATTGGTTGATGTGAACCCTCTTGAGTTGGTCTGTGAGTCTTTCTGCAGGAGTTTGGTCCTAGAAAAAAAAAAAAAAAGAGGAAGAGAATAAAGCAGTGACAGGAAACAACAAGCATCTGCTGCGTAATGAAATGTTACAGCATCTCGAACAAATCATATGTGGCTTTTGAGGAAGTTTCAATTCAACTTCTTAAATGTTTTTACAATGCAGAATTTATAAAATATTTAAAAAATTGGACAAATGCTCAAAAGGGTCCTACAGGTGCCCAGAGAGGACAAAATGAGCACTGCTGGAGGAGAAAGTACATTCATGTTTGTTTGTTTTTTAACACAATTTAGCATGAACGATTAAAAAAGTTATGTTTTTGAATGTCTAATCATCAATCTTCTGGGTTTATTTAGACAACAGCGTGTCCCTGCAGGGCTACCGTAGGTGCTAACAGGCTGTAGAAAGGAGAGGTTATAGGTACAGAACTGCACTCTGCACTTTTGACATATTCAAGTAAAAATTGTTGACACTTTGAGACATTTTATCTTTTTTTTGTGTGAACTTTGGACTCTGTTACTGCTTTTATTTGCAAGAAATTAAACAAAATTAACCATTCATTTGGGCATTATGTCTTTAAACAGGGTTATACAAAAGGATTATTAATGATAGTATCTAATCTAGGGAACATTTGACGACGAGTTTGTTTTAATTTGAAAAGATGCAGTGAGGATCTTTACCAGTTTTTGTATAACTTGAAGAACAACAGCATCAACGGCGTGTTTGTGCAGCTTGAACAGCTCCTCTGTCATTATCGTGCAATCTGAAAAGGAACGACAAAAAGCTCTGAGACCGAATGAACAACGGTTAAAGAAAGTCAAACAACGAGGTTAAACTCACCGTAAGACGAGGGGCGGTCGGACGGTCTCGTCTCCCAGCATTTTTCCATCAGGTCCATGAGTCCAGCGAGTCCTGCGATTCCAGAGGCCTGGATCCGGATGTCGTCCAGCGAAGGCCGGTCGCCCTGCGGGATCCGTAAACGCACGATGCTGGACAGTGCATCTAGAGCAAAAAACATGGATTTAGTTGAATGAATGCATTTTACTGTTGGTTTTATTACTGTGGGAGTCTTTGAGTACAGCCCTAGTTGAGGTTTATGTTCCAGAAGCTATTTACAGGTAGAGTAGACCCAATGAAGAGTGGGATTTCATTTGATTTTTACATTAGAATCAATTCTAGAATCAATTGTTCAATTAGTGGCTGTTGTGGTATTGGTGGCATAAAAATGTATTTAATTGTTGAGTCTTTGGATATTGAAACAAGTCTAAAAATGTAAAATTAGGGTTTTAGGTAGTTTGACTTAGACTGAATCTGGTTTTCAGTGGTTTTAAACTGGTTTGAGATGGATTTGGATGGGTTTTAAGAAGTTTGACTCGGACTGTAACTGGTTTTCAGTGGCTTTAAACTGGTTTTATTTGGGTTTAAGCACTTTGACTCAGACTGTGAATGCTTTTCAGTGGCTTTGAAGTGGTTATAGATGGGTTCAGGTAGTTTGACTTGGATTGTGTAGGGTTTTCAGTGGTTTTAAACTGGTTTGAGATGGATTTGGATGGGTTTTTAAACAGTTTGACTCGGACCGTAACTGGTTTTGAGCAGCTTTTATTTGTTTAACTCATATTTAACCTGGTTTTAAAAAACAAATGTTAGGTGTGTTCACAAAAAGGGCTTGCCCCATGTGATGGAACATGTAACAATACATTAAATACAATAGGACTTTACTAAAACAACAATAAGTGACAAAAGCAAACATTCATAAAGAACATGGCTCACGTGCATACGGCTGTTTCCCAGTGACAATGGACCACAGGAGAATACCAAAACTAAAACACAGACAAACAAAAACACATTGAGAGACATTATTAGATGCCAGTGGTTGACTCATACACCTGCAGCACCAGGTTTAGGTGAGGCTCGTCTCATGAGGAAGTCACATGACAAACTGGGACAACAATCAATGCATTTACTGTGTTTTTATTATTCGTTTTACTCATAAAGACTATAATGTTAAAGTAATTTCAGGCTCCTGACAAAGCTGAATCTTCAAAATCTGGTTAATGTAACATACTAATATAGTTTTATACATATATTTAATTATACCCAGTGATTTACAGCAAGTTGGACCAAAATTGATGCTTTTATTGTACTGTCTGAGGATGTTTTTGTAACCAGGCTTTTATTTTGAACTGATTTTAAACAGTTAAAGTCAACAATAACTGAATATACATTAGGTGAGTTACGTTTAGAGTTTACATGTTACATTATTAATCCTGTTAGTTAAAGGTGCATTGGAGTATACAATTAAACAAAATGGACCCCATCAAAATAACACTCCTTGCATTTGTCAAGCTTAAAAAAAAAAAAAAAATGAAAAAAGCAACCCACAAAGGACAAACTGAGCACAGCTGGAGGAGAAGTTCACTTAAGAACACACATACATTTTGAAATAAGTGGAATTGCAATCTGAAATTTCACCACCAGATGCCTCCAAAAACTACACACTATGTATTTTCTGATCAGATAGCAGTACAAAAATACATTCTAAATTGTATTTACTGTATATTTTGGCTTTTATGGGTTTTTATTGTTGACATTGGGATATTTACTCCAAAATTTCCAAATATAATAGGCACAATATATCCTGCATTGTCTTTTTTTGTTTTAAAAAAAGTCAAATTTACAGTAAAAAGTGGCAACCAAAGCTGCCAGATTTTTACTGTTATTTTGTTTATTTTTTACAGTGTAAATAAATTGCATATGGGTAGACAGGGCTTAAACATCATTACAGCACCTTTTAAATTGTAATGTTTTAAAGCTAACTTTCCTTTCATGGTTTTTACACCTGCTCTATGTTTAATTTATTTATTTAAGGATTGTATATGATACCTGTAGATGTCAGAGGCCTTCGTGGGACTGTAGGACAAGTCAAATGCTTCCGGAGGCATGTAGCTGATCGTTCCTCCTTCGGTGTCACTGTCTTTTTTAGAAACTTTTTTAGAAATCCGTGTGACGCTGTGGTAAACCCTGGCCAAACCAAAATCTGTGAGCTGGAGATAAAACGTCAGAAGTGATTAGGAAAAATATTTAAAAATGACACGTTAATGTTCAATTTTGGAGCAGACCTTGGCTTTGAGGGACGAGTCGAGCAGGACGTTGCTGGGCTTCAGGTCGAGGTGGAGCATAGGAGGGGACAGGTTGTGGAGGAAGTTAATGCCCAGAGCCACTTGATGGGCCAGTCTGAAGACCAGGGGCCAGGGAGGGGCTTCACACAAACGCTCCTGAAAGAGACACAAGGGAAAGCACACAGTGACTTCTTCTAATACATTAAAATATATGGAATAGACGCAATGAATACTGGGTTTTGTTTGGATGCACTTAAAAAAAAAAGAGACAAATTTACAAGACATAAAAAGCCAATATGGTATATACACAATAGAACTATTTACATGCAAGTACATAGCTTTTGTTTGTTTTTTTCTTTTTTACAGTACAATCCTATAGATAAAAACACAGCAACCATCTTTTTTCCTCCAATCGTGAAGCTTTAATATTTGTTTGAATGGAAGGTTTCATCTTCATTTGAGTCTCACAAATGTTATCTTTAACATTCATTTCCTCCATTTAAGGAAACTGGTTTTGTTTGGAATTGAACTGGTTTTAGATGATCTGAACTGCTTAAAGTTGGATTTGAACAGGTTTTATTTGGATTTAACCAGGTTTTATTTGTATTTGAACAGGTTTTAGATAGTTTTGAACAGGTTTTATTTGGATTTAAGCAGATTATATATAGCTTAGTCCCAAAAACTGGCTTAAGATTTCTCAAACAAACTATTGGATTCAAATCCATCTAAAACCTGTTCAAATCCAGTTAAGACCTAGTGCCAAAAATATCACCTTCTAAATGTATTGAAGGGCCATATGAAACATTGCAAAGGGCCACATTTGGCCCCCGGGCCTTGAGTTTGACACGTGTGATCTAATGGGACAAATAGGTTTTTTTTTTGTGTATTTGTCATTTTTTAGACTAGTTCTTTTTTCTTGTGCTATTTTATTAATTTTGAATGCTGTTTTGAGTTTTTTTTTTTTTTTTGAGTATGTTTATCCAGTGTTTGGAACCACAGCTCTAAAATATATTTCCCAGAATAATGACTGTGGTAAAATAATTAAATGTAGCCTTCATTTATTTAATGTAACATAAAACTGAAGGGTCTATTTAGATATTACTCTGATATGACTTTAGTGTAAAAATGCTACAAACTGTCCCTTCAGTGTGAGTTGAGGAGTTGCAATCTACAATTTCACCACCAGATGTCACCAAAACAACACACTGCACCTTTAACACGACACATTGACATATTTAGGTTCATGTTAATGCAATACAGTAAGGTTTTACAATATAATAAATACACAATCCCCTTAGTTTACTTAGTTTTCTCAACATGTTCAGCATTGTTTAGCATTTCAGGAGTGGATTTACTTCCCAAACAACGTAATTTAACACATTCCCATCTGTCCATGATTCAGATTGAGAATTTAAATCTACAAAATGCAGGATCTTTATGAATTTTTCTGTCAAAGCAAAGGCCTGTGTTTCACTATTTAGTCTAGAACTCAAGGTCAGGTCAGGACAGGTGAGTGTTTATTACCTGTAACGTGGCCAGACAGCCCCTCTCCATAAACTCCATGACGAGCCCGAGCTGCGCAGTGGGTCCAGACGTAGGCAGCCGACCGCTGAAGACCCCCAGGACCTGAATAACGTACGGGCTGTTCCCCTGTCGCATCATGTTGAGCTCACGCAGCAACGACGAGCCCTTCCTGTCGGAGTAACATTGTTATTTACTGTAAACGAGTAGCATTTACAGTCAAATATTTCCAAACTGTGTTGTAGGTAGAAAATGGGGAACTCAAGCTGCAGTGAGTAAACGCTAGTGTTGTAATATCTGAGAAGGTAAACATTTCAGACACTGTTACTGGTATCAAGACAACACTAATAACACAATCGCATCAAGCAACAGCAATACTGATAAATATAAATGAATAGCTCATTTTAAATCTGAAAAAAATAGTATTAAGGCCACACATAAATGAATAAAGTACCGTATTTTCACAGTAAAATAGTGTTAAATGGCAACACCAAAAACCTGTAAAAGCAAAAATAGAATTTGATTGTAGTAAAAACATTGATTTACCATAAAAAAAAAAAAAAAAACAGTATAGAAATGTACATGATAAACGATGTAGAAAATACGTTATAACGCATTATTTTGTTAAGAATGAAAGAATGAAATGACAATGGATGGATTAGCAACAAATATATTGTAACATCATAGAGTATGTTGTTGTTTTTTAATAGGAATTGGGCCATAATCAAGTGTCTATACTATACTCTATACTATATTTACTGTATTGTCTTTTATAATGTGTCCATACGTTTACGGTGAAAAACTGCCAAACTGAAGCTGCCAGTATTTTACTGTGAATTTTGTTTTTGACAGTATATACTTCAGCTTTGATAGACTTGGTTATGATTTTGCACAATTACAGCCAGTTTATTAGTATTACTTTGGTTTTTCCATGTATTTTAAACTAACAGCAGCACATTACCTTACTGCAAAAAGGGTCACAGATTAAATTCCTAATTTCTGTGCACGTACCAGATTTCTTAACACCGTTTCTTGTTCTCCCTAAAGTCCCTAAAGGAGTTAAACAGTGGGATGTAAAAGTCTATAGTCACCTGCATAAGTCACCTTTTAAAGCTTTTAAAATACCCACCCGTCGTCGTAATGAAGCAGCTTAATGGCCACGTCGCAGCACAGGTTTTTATGCCTGGCTTTGTAAACTTGACCGAAGCCTCCGGAGCCAACCCGTGTCCAGGCCTCGAGGCAGGAGTCTTCAACCAGAATCGGAGCAGGACAGCTGACCAGTTCCATCGTTTACTACGAGGCAAAGGCTTCAGTTTAATACAATTCATGAAGAACACAGGCTTTAACATCCTCATTGAAACAGATGGAGTAAGTAAGTATGTAAGTAAGTAGAAGTAGAAGTAGAAGTATTAGTATAGTATAGTATAGTATAGTATAAGTATAAGTATAAGTATAGTATAGTATAGTATAGTATAGTATAGTATAGTATAGTATAGTATAGGTATAGTATAAGTATAAGTATAAGTATAGTATAGTTTAGTATAGTTTAGTATAGTCTAGTAGTGTATAGTAGTGTAGTGTGGTATGGTATGGTATGGTATAGGTATAAGTATAGTATAAGTATAGTATAGTATAGTAGTGTGGTGTGGTGTGGTGTGGTGTGGTATGGTATAGTATAGTTTGGTATAGTTTGGTATAGCATAGTAGTCTGTTATTGTATGGTATGGTATAGTATAGTGCAATATAGTCGCGTGGTATAGAATAATATTGTGGTGTAGTACAGTATAGTATAGTGGTGTAGTATGGTAGTGTAGTGTTGTATTGCAGTGTAGTGTAGTATAGTGTAGTGTAGTACAGTATAGTCATGTGGTATAGAATTATATTGTGGTGTGGTGTAGAGTAGAGTAGTATAGCAGTGTAGTATGGTAGTGTAGTGTTGTATTGCAGTGTAGTGTAGTATAGTGTAGTGTAGTACAGTATAGTCATGTGGTATAGAATTATATTGTGGTGTGGTGTAGAGTAGAGTAGTATAGCAGTGTAGTATGGTAGTGTAGTGTTGTATTGCAGTGTAGTGTAGTATAGTATTGTAGTATAGTATGGCAGTGTAGCGCATTATCAAAGAACATTTTTAAAATGATAGAATAACAAAGTAATAAGGTCACTTTTACACAAGGATTATCTTTTTTACCATAATACAAGACATACAAATATATAAATATATAGATGTGTAGGCTGTTTAATCTTGTATTAGTCTTGGGTTTGCTCTGGTTTTGATCTGGTTTACTCTTTGTCTGGGTTTAGAGCTGGTTAAGTCCTGGTTTTGTTCCAGGTTTAGTCTTGGTTTAAAGCATAAAAGTAGCTTCAATAGTGCATTTACCCACAGATTTTTCTTCAGTTGTTTTTGAGTGACCAACAAATGGCAGGTGTAGTGTGTTTGATCTGTGACACGGTTTCAGCAACATTTACAGGAAACCACTCTCTTTTGTGATGAGACGGCCCAACATGCAGCAGAGGTTTTTGAGGGCATTGGTAACAACAACAAGAATGTAAGAATACGACATGGCTCGCTCTTTTCAAAAGGAGAGTTTGGTTTGTGGGTAAAAATGAACTGAGTGATAAGTTTTACTACAGAAAGATAAACATCACACTAATAAGGTCCTACATTCATCTTGGTTTTGACCTGGTTTGGTCTTTTGTTTCTCCCATGATTTGTTTTCATTTTATCCAACAGTTTAGTTCTGGTTTAATCCTGGCTTTAGGTCTTCACTAGTCCTGGTTTAGTCCTGATTCAAACCAGATTCAGTCCTAGGTTTAGTCCTGGTTTAGTCCTGTTTCAAAGCTGCTTTAGTTCTGGTTTTGTTCTGATTCGAAGCTGCTTTAGTCCTGGTTTAGTCCTGATTCAAACCTGATTTAGTCCTGGTTTAGTTCTGGTTTAGTCCTGATTCAAACCAGCTTTAGCCCTAGATTTAGTCCTGATTCAAATCTGCTTTAGTTCTGGTTTTGTCCTGATTCAAAGCAGCTTTAGTTCTGGTTTTGTTCTGATTCAAAGCTGCTTTAGCCGTCATTTAGTCGTGAAGCGAACCTGATTAAGTCCTGGTTTAATCCTGGTTTAGTCCTCATTCGAACCAGCTTTAGCCTTAGGTTTTGTCCTGATTCAAAGCATCTTTAATCCTCGTTTAGTCGCAATTCAAACCAGATTCAGTCCTAGGTTTAGTCCTGGTTTAGTCCTGATTTAGTCTTGATTCAAAACTGATTTAGTCCTGGTTTCGTTTTGATTTGAACCTGATTTAGTCCTGGTTTCGTCTTGATTTGTACCTGATTTAGTCCTGGTGTAGTCCTGGGTTTAATTCACGCTGATGTAAGTCTGGTGTAACCTTGGTTAAAGCCAGGTTTAGTTCAGGTCTAGTTCTGGTTCAGCCCTCCACAGGTTAAGTCCAAGTATATCCGTGTCTTTTTAACCTTCTTTAGTCCTGGTTTGGTCACAGTTTAATCTAGGTTTAGTACTCGGTTTAGCCGTTTAAAACAAATCACAACACTCCCAAAACGTATTCAAACACAAGGTAAAACTCTGACTCACCCGTCGCTCTGAACTCTTCCTTCTCATCGTTCAGACTCAATCAGAGACTCAGTCCCAGCAACAGGCGCAGAAGCAGAAGTGAAACCTAGAGCCTAGATCCGTCCCACTGCCGACTGTGCACAACTTCTGCTTTTGCACAGGAAGAGAATCCAAACCATTTATATAAAACCAGTGATCGTGAAATGTCTGGAAACAGGAGTCGATATGACGCTTTTACGCGAGTTTTTCTCTATTTGATGCTTAATCCTGGCTTTGTTTCATTCTTTAGAACTGTTTTAGACATGTTTTACTCCTGGTTTAGTTCTAGTTTATTGTTGTGGTGTGATTCCTGTCCTGTAACCATCACTGAATCTGAATTACGGCATTAAAATGAGGAATATGTTTCTTTTACCAACACAAAACACATTATTTTATAAAATACTCAAGTTACAATACATTTAAGGCTCAAATACTCTTATTTAGACAGATATATTGTTCATTTAATTGGTCCTGATTCATAGTTAAGCCGTTTTTTGTAAATCGTAAACCTTGTATATAAAGACAATATGTGTCTCTTTTATGTTTATGCTCTCCCACTTTGAAAATCTTTATCCAATGTTCAAACAAATATCTGCAAAAGCACCGACATTTCCCAGTTTTAAACAGTTTTTACAATTATATAATGCTGCCTAGATGGTGTATAAATCGTTATAATCGTAACTCTATGACCGAAGCTATCCTACTGCTGTTGTATTATACTATTATTCTTTTCAATTTTAATTTAATTGTTTTGTTTATTTGTCTTTCGGCTGCTCCCTTTAGTGATTCGCTTGATGGTGTTTCGAATAAACACTAGCTTTATCGTCAAGAAAAGTACAATATTTACCTTGTTAGCTCTTGAATATGACGTTAATCACAAGAACAGGGTCTAATTTATTGTAAAATCTCTCTGTGAAGATGATCTATCGTCCAATTTGCTGATGGCAGTATTTAGCCCCACCTTTTCTGAAGCGTACCACAAACCCAGACAAGCTAGATAACCCAGAGGCATCCCCAAAGTGGTACGCTATGCTTTTTGGGGACCTTTTTTGATAACAGAAACGTCCCAGAACTAACCTGACCTGTTGCTGTCTGAGTGCGGTGTTTATAATGTGCTTCCAAATACGAAAAAGTCCAGAAAGTAAAATATGTCCTCGTTTATTGAACAAAATGAATAAGAAAATGACAAGTCTGGTTCAGAGTTGTCCGTGGTGGTGGTCTATGGAGGATAAAGAGCACCCTGAACGCCTCACTCACGCCTATATACAGCTATACACAGCGCCACCAGTGGTCAGGTAAGATATAGGTCAGTGCTCTACCAAATGGAAACAAACACCAACCCGGAAGTTAATTAAAGCACCAATTATGCTTTAAAGTGAACATTTTACCTCAGTATTTTTTAAATCCTGGCCATGATGAGGATGTGTGAGTTTGGATATTTCCTGCAACACTTTACTGTTTCCTGTCTGCCTTGTCATTTCAATAGCACTGCTGTAAAAAAAAAAAAAAAAGAAGAGAAAAACAGAAAACCCTCGCTTCTGACGCATCTGGAAATCCCCCTTTTTATCCCGTGGCACTCACACACTGTCGATATTCAGTGTTTACAGCTAGTGAAAACAAACATGCTAGGAGATGAAGATTAGCATAGCCTCACTTTTTTTTTTTTTTTTTACATTGATTATCCATTTAGAAAGTCACACTCATATAACTTAATCTAACATAAAGGCTGTTTTTTAATTATAAATGAATATTTCCATTTTATTTTTTAATAAAGTTGCATTTTTAAAGTAATGTGCCTTTTTTTTAATTATTACTATTATTATTTTGATTAAACCACTTTGACGTCGCGACGTAAACGCCCCTCAGAGCTGCACGCGCTGACATCTGAGCTGTGTTTGTGCCTTTTTTTAGTTTCGCTTTTGTCTCTGGGCTTTTTCCATCGCTTATTTAATGTCCAACTCGGGCTTCCTTATCCCTCCCCTTTTAACCAGAAGAACACGGTCACGAATTGCGTTTTGAAGCATGAACTTTGGAGCTGGAGCTGTTGTTGTTGATTTTTTTTTTTTTTTGTGATTGCGGAAGAAGAACAAGAATGAGGTGAGCGGTTTTTTAGCAGCAGCGACGGCGCAGACTCTGGAAACGAAACTTTAGGAGGCACAGACTCGACCCAAGTAAGAAAACAACACCGTGAAACCGTCTATTTATACTTTATCCACTTCATAAACGATAAATAATCCACCTTAAATGACTGTACACTTTGTTGTGGCACATTTTACAGAAGCTATTGTTGCTCTACACAGGCCTTAAATTAATAAACTACCTAAGAGGCACGTTAAATTTAATAGAAATTGATAAAATGACAAGAAAAACGTAGATATAAGCCAAATGTAGCTAAGTGTAAAGCTAAATAATTGCTGTGTAATGCTAGGCAACGGCTAATGGTTTTGTTTACAAGTTTGTACAAGAGCCAATGTCAGCTGGGACAAAGGAAAACATGAATATTATATGAAAAAGCTAACGTCTACATCATTTTATGAAGTTTTGAATATGAATACAACAGTGTTAACATAGACTTGATCTCCTACACTACACAATAAAGCAATACAATCCACTTTTAACATTAATCTCTTGTCAAAAACTCCTGGATTTTACCTTTTTCTAACACAATCTGCTAAATCCTAAAGAAAACCCATATTAATTTGATTTAATGCTCAGTTTTTTTGAGGCAAAGAGTAAATGGCAAGCGCATGGAAGACCGTAATGTTAATTCAAAACAAGTCGGTCTTTGCGATACGGATATTTGATAACGATAATATTGCGATAACATTTGTGATATATTGTGTAGCCCTAACTTTAATCAAGTAACGTTAAGGCGAAAAACACATATAATTTATCACCATATTATCAAAGAACTATTCAAAGAGACATTAAATGTATTATTTATTTAGTTGTAATACTCAAAAGTGGTCTGATTTTTTACTCAAGACCATCTAAGACCAACCAAGGCCACAAATGGTATTATTGTCTGTTTTTGGGATTGAATAAAACATTTATCTTCAATCTTCTGGATTTGGTGTAAGATTGGAGTGAATTTAAAAAAAAAAGACACTGAAAACCAGACTGATTAAATGTCTATGGTAAGATAAATTAAAAATTATAAGTATACGTAGTGTTTATCATTGACAGCAGTTGCTTTGAGTGACTTTTATTTATGTGAACAAAAGGGAACAGTGAAATGTTTATTTAGTCAGAGTCATTTTCAGTGTAATAATACCTTGAGTCAGTACTTTCCCCACCTCTGTCTGTCAGGAAATAAAAAGGTACGATACCAAAACGAACACGTGACTCGAGTTTTGTGTAAACTGTATTGATCCATGAGAGAAACTGTGGCTAATATTAAAATAGCGATAGCATAATGTAAAGCAGGTGGTTTTTGAATGAACAGTATGTTGTGTTCATTAAGTAAAAGTGAAAGTCAAACAGTCAAAAATAGATGTATTAGTGCTCCCTGTTTGCTTAAAAGCTAAGATATAGTTTAATGTCACCTCATATATGTATCCTTAAGTGAATATTATTTGTGTTTGCTGTATTTTACCGTATTTATCGTATCTTGGATGTCTTTACCGCAATAGCCAGTTATAATCTACACCAACATTATGGACAGTTATAATCCACAGGTCCATCAAGAACAGATAGAAACTAAAGTAATTATATAAAGGACTCGTAAAATCGAAGAAACGAGATAAAGGAACGTTATTTAGATTCATAAAAATAGACGATTGACAGAGAACAGCTGCCGATATTGTACGTTCGCCCGCTGACAAAGAAATGATCAGTATATAATTTCACTGGTAGGTTTATTCTAACAGTGAGAGACAGAATAACAACAAAAACATCCAGAAAAACGCATTTCAAAAAAGCAAAACATGACGGAGTTGGCTTCCTCTTATTTTAAAATGATCCACGTGTTTTTCCCAACTCTCTGCCCTACTTTAGCAGCAATAGTGAGTGAAAAATGCACCATTTAATTTAATTTAATTTAATTTAAAGCGTTTTAGCTGCATTGAAATATATATATTTGGGAAGAAATTTGAATCTGTTGTGGAGAGTTTTTTGTGTTTTGTCCTATTTAATATTTTGGTGTTTAAATGTTTCTTCTTTCCTCTTTCATTGTTTTATTTGAGCTATGTCCATGTTTTTGCTTTGAAGGTTCCAGATATGACAAAGTATTACAAAACTAGATTTGATAAATGGTACAAAATGCCATGTGTGTGGGGTTTTTTTTGTTTTGTTTGTTTTCTACAATGCTATAGATTAGATCTGAGAATCATATGGTTCCACTTAATACGATTTCCACGATAATATCACGATACAACGATACATTCATTTACAGTGTATCATGATATTTGGAAATCTTGTCATTTTAATTTAATTTGCCTGAATTTGTCCAATGTCTATCACCTGCTTTTAGCTTTTGCTTTGCCCATTTTTGCACATAACTCCCATATGTTTTTATTCAAAAGCATTTTATCAAACATGACGATATCTGTATCACGATAATGTATCACGAGAGATATATTGTCCCACCTCTATTACAGATACTATAATATTAGTGATATGTTTGCTGCAAAATGATAAATAAGGCTTCAGAAACACACTTTTTATTTCATTTCACGTTTTGTTTAAAGGATTTCCAGGGCTTGTAAACAAACTCGTCCCATCTTCAAGTCTAATCCAGGTTTACTATGTTTTTTGAATGAACTGTTGTCACTTTTCATATAATTCTGCTGTATTCCTTTGTTTTCTATGAGCTTTGTTTGGCCGACATTCAATAACATCCCTCCAATTTAAATAAAATCAGTATTTCCGTCGCTTCAGGATACACATTATAATAAAAACCAAGCATATTTTGCCTTTATTTTATCGTTTAAAGTGATATAAAGCCGCTAAAGTAACCACATTAACTGAGATTTTCTGCTTTCAGGATGTTTTACAGTTGACTCTGAAGCATGGACAGCGAGAGGATGGATGTTGCCGGGGACGAGCTGGAGGTGGAGGACGAGTTCGCCTGCGCCGGGATGCTCCGAGGGTCTCTGACGTCGCTGCACAGCACTGTGGAGCGTATCTTCAGGGTCCGCTTCGCCATCGGGACGGACCAGCTGCCCCACGGCAACGACGGGCAGATCTGGCTGAAACTACGGGGCCCCGACGCCAACGTTCAAGCGGCTAAAGTAAGGCCCGGACGTGTCATAACGGACTCCACCTTCGGCTTTTTTAATCTTATCTGTCATGTGTCCTTATTTGACGTGGCTAAGGCGTAACACTGCAGCGGGAATGATGACGGGGCAAATTGAAAATGAAAGCTTCCGTGTGAAGGAATGAATCATGAGTCACTCAGAGCAGGTTTACACAGCGTTGCATAAGACAAAATACATCTGAAAAATGACAAACAGAAGAAAATGGGAAGTGTTTAAGATGGAAAGCAAGAAGAAAATTAAAAACAAATAGAGATATTTGAGAATGTACGCAGGAATAAACAAATAATACGTCTCCAATGGTGTAAAATTGGTAGATTTTAAGTACAAAATGTTATAAAGTGAATTAGAAAAGCCTCACAGTTGTAGTTGCAGTAATAAAATCTTTTTCTCTCCAGTTGTTTGTGAAAGGCCTGGTGAACCAAGAGGAGCAGCAGGAGGTGTCGTACCCGGACGTCCTACACTGTATTTTCTGTGGAGCCAGAGGTCTGTTCGTGGACTGCCTGATCCGGACCACCTCAGCCCTCATCGTGGTGAGTCCTGACCACATTCACAGCAGATCTTTACACTTTCACATCGAGAAAATGGCATAAACACTTGCACACAAACATATATTTTCCAGGGAATGTGACAAAAAGCTGTGTCACATTTCCATGCATCATCCGTGAGCAGCTTTATATTTTTTAACATTGGTAAAAAGGAAACTGATTCATGAAAAAGTGATAAAAAATTCACATTATTTGTCAATCTCAGTGTTGCATCATATTCAGAGTGTGTCAAAGTGAATCATGATGAATCTTTATATCGTCGGATTTTTTTCAAACTATTAATAAAATGTCTTCACTTCACTTTAAGTTCTGTTTTGGAAAAATGTATTAAATTGAAATACAAGCCATGGTAACAGTCTCGAGTATCTCATCCTAATTATGACAATATTCGGCAAAGGAACACACAGACAAAGCTTATTTAGCACATTTCCAACAACACAGGGGCAAATGCCACTGTCCCAGAGCAGGACGAGGTTTAGACAAAAGCTTTGTGAAGATACAGCGTCCTTTAGTGGAGCGATAGTTAAAAATATGAGGGCAAAACAACAAAAAACAGCAGCGTTCAACATTAAAGTTGCAGTAGTGTTGGAATATTGTTTGGTGAATAACAATCTGAAGTTTTGAAAGCACAGATTTAGCTTTTTGTCAGAATCCTGGCTCATCCCGGACTCTAAAATCAGAATATATTGTCCCGTTTACCTGATAATTAAAAATATTTACAGTTAAATCATGGTATTTTTCCTCTAGCTCATTATATTGAATGTTGTATTGCACTTAAACAATCTTTTCCCGCTAATCCAGGTGGGCTCTCCTGGTTTCCTGCTGATATCGGGTCTGATGGAGCCAGTGGTCCGGGCCTACTCCCTCATCACAGACCTGGTGGAGCGATGCGAAGGCGTCCAGTCCAGACGCACCGAAGCCGGAGACCGAGACCCGGGAGAGTCCCTGGAATCGCGCCGAGCCTTCAAAAACCTGGTGGAGCAATGGGACGACAGGCACACACTGGATCTGTTAGTACTTCCTGGATCCGTCAAAGAAATCCTGCTTAATTTAGTGGAAGAGTCCGGACTTGGGGACAATCCGAGGCCTCTGTTCGAAGACAGGGCAAGACGAGAGGACACATGGGACAAACCGACGTCTAGTGGATCTTTCGGAGACGGAAGGATTAGTGATCGGTGGGGTGCAAGTTCAGGAAGTGACTCTTTAGCCAATGATGGTTTATTTAGATCTTTAGGGGATTCGGGAGGAGATAGAGGTGGAGCAGAAGGCGCTGAAGGACATTTAAAATCGCCACAGGAAGTCGGAGAAGAAGAGCAACTGGAAACCGACGAAAACGTCCAAGATGAAGAGGAACAACACTTGCAGTTGTCCGGCAGAAAGGAGTTTTGGCTTTTATTGAAATTTTTCACAGCTATGGGATACACCGAGGATGTGGTTGAAAGGGTTTTAGCGAAAACAGGACTCCAAGAGGCTTCGCAGATCCTCGATTTGGTTCAACAAGAGCAAGATCGAAGCGACAGAGAGCGGAAGGACTCGGGAGAGACAAGTTGGAAAAATCAAGATGGCGGCGCGTCAAAGGAGGACGCAAGAAATAGACCTTGTGAGACGGAGCATAGAGATGACGAGGAAACGGTGAAAAGACGAGCGAGAAGAGAAATGAGCGATGATTATAGATTAAACAGAGCCACAGGAGGCATCGGGGAGTTAAAAGATGATGATTTTGTGTTAGGAGTGTTAAAGAAAGCCGCCGCGAGCTGTGGCTACAACGAACGGAAAGTGAGCGAAGTCTACAGCATGCTGCCCGACCGATCCATGCGACAGCTGCTGTTAGAGCTCCAAAAGAACGAGACCGGACAAACGGACTATTTCAAAGAGGGTCCCAGAGAGATGGACGACGTCTTGACCGAGAGAGAGTCACAGAAAGCCTCGAAAACAGACAATAAAGTTAAAGAGAGAAAGGATAGAGGCAGTGCGGTGGCGGGAAATAGGGACATAAATGAAAGAGGAAGTGTTAAATTGCCAAAAAGAAGTGCGTCCGGTGCAGAGCAGGACTCGTCTCGGGTTGATAAGCAGCAAACGAACCAGCGTAAAAAAACAGCAATAAATGGACCTCAAAATGGTTCTCCAGATGTTCGTGGGCCACCTTTGTCGACGTACGCCTCGTCTAATGACCCTCCGAATCTACAAAGCAGCAAACACTTCACCAGCAACGTCTTCCCTTCAAATCCATCAGCCTCGGATCACTTTACCACAACGCGGCCGCAGTCGCATCATTTTAATAAACAAGGCTTTGACGCCGTGCAGCCCGTGAATAGAAAAGACTGGCCTCAGACGAGTACGAGAGAGAAGAAGGGCTTCCAGCAGCAGTCGTCGGTGGTGGTGACGGGGGAGCAGCGTTTTCTCGAAGGACTGAACTCACCTTTTGTGCTGAAGCTGACGGATCGACCCGGAAACGCGAAACTGAGGACGGTGATCATCGACGGGAGCAACGTAGCCATGAGGTGGGAGTCAAAAAAAACACATAAAACCTACATTATTGTTCTCCGTTTATGGAAACAGGTTTTAGTTGGATTTGGACAAGTTTCAGTTGGATTTGAGTAGGATTTAGATGGATTTAAACTAGTTTTAGGTGGATTTGAACTGGTTTTAGATTCATTTGAACTGGTTTTATATGGATTTAAACTAGTTTTAGGTGGATTTGAACTGGTTTTAGATTCATTTGAACAGGTTTTATTTGGATTTGAACAGCTTTTATATGGATCTAAACTGGTTTTAGATGGATTTGATTAGGATTTAGATGGATTTAAACTAGTTTTAGATTAATCTGAACAGGTTTTATATGGATCTAAACTGGTTTTTGATGGATTTGAGTAGGATTTAGATGGATGTGAACTGGTTTTAGATGGATTTGAACAGGTTTTATTTGGATTTGAGCAGTTTATATACATCTTTGCAGCAGAAACTAGTTTAAGATTTCATGAACAAATTAAATTACACAAAACAAAAACGAAACAAAAACACACGGAGCTAAATGAATGTGTCCGTTTTTTTCGTATATGTTATATTTGTGATTGATAATGTCGTCCACAGTCACGGTCTGGGTCATTTCTTCTCGTGTCGGGGGATAGCTCTGGCCGTGCAGCACTTCTGGGACCGAGGCCATCGTCAGATCAGCGCTATGGTCCCGCAGTGGAGGACCAAGACCGACCCCAGGATCAAAGGCAAGACTCGGGCCATTCATTTAGATAATAATCATCAAACCAAATCAAAATGCAGACTACAGACTGACGTTAGTAGTGTTTTTTTGTCATTTCCGTTCCTCTCACAGAGCAGCACTATCTGACCGAGCTCAACAAACTGGGCCTGGTGTCCTACACGCCGTCGAGGGAGGTCCAGGGCAAACGGATCAGCTCGTACGACGACAGGTGCAGCGGTTACTCCTCCTTCAGACCGATTATCTAACGCGTCTAATGTTATTTTAACTCTCCTTCGTCGTCCTCGCAGATTCATGCTGCAGCTCGCTCAGAAAACAGACGGAGTGATTGTGACCAACGACAATCTGAGAGACCTGTTGGACGAGTCTCCCGTTTTCACAGACATCATTAAAAAGAGGTAGACACTGACGATTTAATTGATTTTAATGAACTCTCTGTGTGTTTACTGACCTTTTGAACTCACACAAACAAAAAAAACATACATAAACTGCGGCGTTTTCGTGTTCCCCGTCCAGACTCCTGCAGTACACGTTCGTCGGGGACCACTTCATGGTACCGGACGACCCACTGGGACGAGGAGGGCCCCACCTGGACCACTTCCTGTCCACGGAGCACAGGTAGCTCCGCCTCACACAGAAAAACTCCACAAATAAAACTGTTTCAGTGAAATGATCTACAGTGTTGTTGTTGTTTTGTTTTTTTACTTTCTTTTTATTGAATTTTTCCAAACGAAGAAAAAACAAAACAAAAATACAAATTCCCACAAAACTTAAGACATAAAGATGAGAAAATAAAACATAACATACCTAATAACTAAAAAAAAATCGTCTAATTCTAGATGTTTAATTATGTCATGCAATAGATTGGAATAAGTTTCTTCTTTTCCAATTCCAAAATACAGTGTTGTTTAACCAAACAATACAATAAATATATATAAAAATGATAAATAGAATACACTCTGTTCAATCTGTGTTAAATTCCATTATTTTTAAATTTTAATATACTGTTTTCAAGGTTGTAAAAGTCGTTGAATTTTTGGATAAAGTGCCTGAAAGTGCTTGAAATTCTGATCGTGTTGCTTCATCCAATAACTTTACATCTTTTTGATCAAACAAGTTTCATTTTTGGGTGAACTAACCCTTGTTTATGCTCCAAGTTATTCAACAATTTAAACATTTTAAGTTGGAAATGTCATTTTGGCGTCTTTTTTATACCACAATGGATTTAAATAAGAAAAAGTACATATGATATCTGTATGTGTATGTCATTTACCGTAAGGTGCTTGAAAAACATGAAAACACACCTTGAAAGTGCTTGAAAAGTGCTGGAATTTGAACTTTATTTTGAAATTTGAGGCTGTGCAGAGTAAAAAAAGACTAAATAATAACGTTGACTCTCCTCTTTCGGGTTAGATCTCCAGATCCAGGCGGCCACATTTACCCCGGAGCCTCCTCCCCGTTCTCTTCTTCCCCCAAACATCCTCGGTCCCAAACGGGGCTGTCGAACTACCGGGACCGATCACCGGGGGGCGCCTGGGACCCGACGGGGCGACGAGGAGGACGGGACGGCGCGGGGCAGGGGCAGGGGCAGAACTGGCTGGGAGCTGGACTCAGACCGGAGCGGACCCCGGAGGAAACGTCCCGCCTCAGGGAGCAGCTGTGTCAGATCTTCCCGGGACAGGACAGCATCGTGACGCTGGTGCTGCAGTGTCATCCCGCGGAGACGGACATCAACGCGCTCTCGGGGTTTATTCTGGAGGAAGACAAAGACTAGTTTGGAGTTTCTCTTTTTATTTAACTGCGTTTTACTTTGAATAATGTTTACTGAATGAATCGCACTGATTATTTTTTCCCATTAATGCTTTTATGACATTTTTGGAGCCCTTTTATCAGCTTGAAGTATTGTAGTGTAAGCTCAGCATGAGGCACAAAGTATTTAAGAGGATCTATAAGATACTTTTAGTTAATTTATTCCCTACTTTAGATAAATGTCAGCACAGACCTAGTTTAGAGAAGCAGACAGGAGCAACTACACAGTTATGAATGGCTGCTAATGGGACCATAAAACATTCTTTTACAAAACTTCTTACTCAATTTTGACATGTTTCAGATATTATTCTCTTTGTTTTATTCCTTTCTAGTGTCATTTAATTCATTTTAAAGATGTTTTGGTCATTTTTATCATAGTATACTTCACATTTTTAGTGTCTTTTTCGATTATTCTTTGCCTAATGTCATTCCTGAACATCACCAATTTACTAAAACTATCGTAAAATACTGTGAGTTAGATTTTTTTTCAGCCGCCTAAATAAAACCTCCCGCGATTCCCGACGCAGTGTTTGACAACCGCAGCCGTAGATAACGTTTGGAACGACTCACGACAGAGCAAAAATGAGCCTTAAAGAAGTATAAAGGTTTTAAAATGTTCAAGCACTTATAATTTGATTTTAAAACAATATTAGCTTTTCAGTGACATCATCTATAGACAACACATTTTATTTCACATTGAACTAGCTCCATGTTTTTTATATAAACTATTTTAAATCTATCTTTTATGTAAGTTGCTCCTGTTTGTTTCCCCTGGGCCTTATTTACCCCTCACTGAACCAGATCGAGACTTAAACAACTTTATACACACCTTTTGTAACATTGAATCCATATTGAGAGTATTTTTAAACGGACATCTTCAATATGAGCCTTTGAGAACTGACTAAAATGAGCTTTATAATCTTTATCTCGATTACGTCTTCATTTTCTTCGAGTTTAAGTCTTAATGTGCTGCTGTTTAGAGAAATGGACCAAGGAAATTCAATTAAAAAACAACATTAATATGAAGGAAGACATTTTCTCAAAAACGATGGTAATTTCTGTATAAATCCAGTTTGTTTTGTGTTGTTTTGCTGCATCGTCTTTAGCTTTAATACTTTCTGCTAGAGTTAACATCTGGAATGGGCACTTTGTTTTTGATATAAATTATTTCGCTTCTGGACTCTCTTTTTTGTCTCATGCAAATTCTATTTTTGTTAAATTTAGCATGTGTGTTCTGTGATTTCTGCAAAAATAAAGCAATAAACTCAAACTTAAGTGGGAGCTTTTTCTTTCTAAGGGACCAGATACTGATATTAAAGTCACATACAGACAACCTAAAGGCACTGCACTTTTATAAATGAAGATTTGACTCATTTTAATACAACTTGATTGAGTTTTAGGACAGATGTGGATGAGAAACACTCCGTAATTCCAATAAAGTCTACAAAAAAAAAATAAAAAATCACCCGAGCCTGCAATACAATACAATGTCCACAAGAGGACATCACTTTACCACACTTTTTCACTTGTTTGCTCCTTTTTCAGATATTTCCAGCCTTCAAATACACATGAATGACAGATTTTGGCTGCAACTTTTGATAAAAAATAATTAATACATGTTTTAACCAACGCAAAAAATGACACAAAAAGCAGAGGGAAGTCGATATTATTAGATTAAACACAATAATCTACACAACGATCCCACTCTGAGCTCAAATGTTTTGCCTTTTCTTTGGATTAGTAATGTATTTCTGTCTTTTTTCTGCAGTTCTCCAGCACTTGCTTCTCACTGGACTGGATTCTTTTGACCTGCTGCAATGTGAGTTCCCTTTTTTTTCCAATTTTTTCTCTACACAGCGCTTATATTAAGATGTAAAAGTAAAGCGAACTGCTACTAATTCTCTGTAAAAGTCACAAAAAACGTTAAAACAAGTCAGTGTCATCAACATAAATCTGTAATCTGTCCAGGATCATCCTTTTACGGCTGTACACAGGATTTTAAAAATACCGAGATCCAAAAAAAGACTTGTGCAGTGGTTTCATTACCTTTTTTGTGCAATATAATTTTGTTTATCATCCAAATAAATGCATCGTTTCATAGTGTTTTTTGAATAAGGCCAGGATTGCTTTGTTTGATGCTCACAATTACTCCCTTTTTTTCTTCTTCTTCTTGTTTTTCACATTTGTACTCGTCTCCATTTCTCAGTAAAGACTCATTTTCATGTCAGACAGCAATAGAATTCCTCGTTACGTAGCAGCGTGTTTCTGAGAATAGAAGCTAAAACCGGTCTGATGAGTCTATTTTGGGCACTTCCTGCTGAGGACAGTGGGAATCTTAACATAGGTCACTTCAAAGCACTTCATTTAATCACAATAATGAACAATCAGAGCTCGGTGGGCGTCGATTTTTACTGTAATTACAAATAAAACGTCATAATTTGTCCAATAAACGTCTGACGTCTGATGTAACCACAGCAGTGTTTATCTGCCAGTTTACTTTAATTTGTAGCATCTAATTATGACATTATCTTTTGTACAAACCAGTACATGCATTTCAATTAAAAAAGACTTAAAACGAATCATTTTGTGGTTTGTCAGTTGTTTACAGCTCTTTTTCCTTTTTTTTTTACATTTTGCTGTGCATTTTCATTAGATTTTTTTGTTTTTTTCTCCCCAGATTGTATTTTGTTTTGTTTTTCTGTCATGGCCTAGAATTTTGTTGTTATTGGCCAACTATAGGTTAATTTAACACACTAGTTTTTCAATGTAAAGCATATATATTAAATCTGTGGTTCCCAAACACTGGCTTGTATCCAAAAAGTGGTTCGTGGGTGATTTTATTGGGGTTACCAAAAAATAAATAAATAATAATAACCATAAAAATAACTAATAACCATAAAAAATTCTAAAGTAATATAAAAATAATTGTAAAAAAAAAACTAAACAAAGCTAAAATGAGCAACATTATAAAAGTAAAAAAAAAATCTAAAAAATAAAAACATATAATACAAACTACATTAAAAAATACATTTAAAAAAAAGCTAAATTTACAGTAAAAAAAAATGGCGGCTGTGGTTGTGCCAGTTTTTTGTTTTGTTTTTACAGCACTATCCTAAGCAATATTACAAAAATGTAATTATTTTAGATTAAAATGATGTAACTTCACTTTGTTGCCAGTAGCTGCTCGTCCTCCTTCGTTTTGTGAACTCCTGTGAACTCCTGCAAATAAGAAGGAAATACAAACACGAGAATATGAGACTCAGAAGTTAGAAAGTGGTTTAATACAAATCCAATGCACTGTGACACTAAAACTACCATAGAATTGGGTTTACACTGTTTTTTTGGTATTGAAATATGGGTCCCAGGACAAAAATAAATGTGGGGAAGTTTGGGAAACAGGGTTCTAAAAGAATAATAACTTTTTACACCAAGCGAAAAAAAATAAACAAAACAAAACAAAAATGGCTGCCAGACCCTTCACTTTCAGAGCGAAGTGGGTAAGATAGATAAATATGGAGTTGTATTTCTCTTGTTTCCAAACTCTTGCTCCGTCTTAACCTCTGAGTGACCCTCGAGCAGACTTTACACCTGCCTCATCAAACAGACTATTTTACATTTACAGCTCTGCAAAGCCTTCAGTGTTATAATGAACAGAGTGTGTTTGTTTATTTTGGCGATAAAAGACATTACTTTGATAAAGCTGTTTGACGTGAGGCTGTGAGACTGTTTGCTTTTCTGTTTAAACATATATATTTATGGTGCGTTGTGTCTTTTTAAAGCTATAGTGAGCAGCTTTGATTAATTACAACGCACAGCTGTCAATCCCTGGCTCCAAAATGCAAAAGTACAAAAGAAAGACGGCTGCAAATAAACGATTGACATTTTTTCTTTAACAGTTTTTTACCGTTAACACTGAATTCATTGCCTTTCTCATTCAGGATGCTTTTATTATTCATTTTTCTCCTTTTTTGGACAATCTCTTCACATCAGTTTCCTAAAACATTTAATCTGAGTCTCAGAAAAGTTAAATATTATTCATCTTGCTGAGTCAGGCTGGTGCAGTTGCTGTAAGTTACTGTATAATCTATGAGAAAATGTTTACAGACTGCATTTAAAAGTAGGAAACTGTAACTACATTCAATAAAACAGCTTCAAAAGTCATTAAACGTACTAATAAGGAGTGAATGTCAATTATTTTTTACTTTCGTGGGACACAGTGTTAAAAATAGTCCTGTTTTCTTTATAGTTCTGCAATTTCCCTCAATACACTCTTTGTTTTACTGTTAGATCTAACATAGATTACACTTAAATGCAAAAGAGGCTGTGCAGCATAACAAAAAAACATTTTATTCCACTCAATGAGTAATATGTAAATTAATATATAGCCTTTAAAGCCTTCAACTGTAGCCTTTCCTCATTTGTTTACATGAGAGAGATGTTTAACGCAGCCAAAAACAGCTCCAAAACTGAAATTAAACGCGTTAAATCCATCTGAAAGGGGTTTAAATTCATCCAATCGAGAGAAGAGGCACCTGCTGTGACCTTTGACCCTCTCCAGTCTCCATCCCTCAGCCTCTCTTCTCTCTCTGTGCGTGCGTCCTGGTGTTTACTCGGTGCCGTTTACGCGCAGAAGGACGGCACACCCCCGGCTCCTCCGCGCACCTGTCGAGCCTCACACTGGCTCTGCTCTCTCCAGACTCACGCCTTTCACCGTCCACCAGCAGCGTTCAGAGCCCAAACTCACATATTCTCAGATTTTAACGCGTTTTAAAAGGTCCCAAGTGCCGTTTAGGAGCTATTTAACGACGGCGGAAGGATTTGGAGGCTAAAACAAACCGTGGAATTATTTTTAAAAGATCGAAATAATGCGGTAAGTTTGCGACTTCTCTCTTCATTTGGACACAACACACTCCTTCGTAACATTTTTATCCAATAATGTAGTTTTACTGTTTAAAATACACAACTCGTACAGTAAAAAATAGTATTAGCCAAACTATGCTAGCATCCATCAAAGTCTTTTTGAAGCTTTAAACGCCGTGGCTTTTCCTCTTTGGATATTTTTGTCTTTTATTGAATGTTAGAGTCGTAAAAAATGCATTTAAATGAAAAATACTGCTTCATCACTGCAGATAAGACGCAAAAGCAATAAGATATTACGCAAAAAAGAGCGATTTATTTATTTAGTTGCTATCTTATTGTGTTAAAGGTGATTCAAAGCACAAATATTGATTAAAATGGAAAAGTCAAATGCCCAAAATGTGTAAAAAACTGCTCAAATCTTTTATTAATATATATATATATATAAGTGTATCCAATCCATCATAAACTGGTCTTGGTCTTGTCTCTTATGGACAGGATTCAACAACAAAGCTGCCTGAGTAAATTTAAACAAAGAATACTTCAAGTAAAGCCCAGTGTGAATCATAAAATTTCCCTAAATAAATAAAAACTCATATCTTGGGTGTTAGCTGTGTTCTTATATTTGTCCAACACCCAAACCTGACCTAATGCCAAACAAAACATCCCAAAGTCCCAAAGTCTGGTGCATTATTCATTACATGTCATACCTGCTTTATACGCAAATTATAATATAATATTATAAAATTTTTTTAAACTAATAAATGGTTAGAGATATATTCAGTGTTGTCATTTGTTGTGTCTCTGTATAAATCAGAGGGTTTTTTTGTTTGTTTTTTTTAGATTTGTGTAAAATACCATGTTACGTTCACAGTTTTGTTTTTGGCAGCCATTTTGACGGACCAGTGCGATAAATGCTAACAAAGAAATAGCTATCCGCGTTTCATTTCAATTATATAGCCCTATTACAACTTAAAAACTATATTTTATGCAAGAAAATATATTTATAAGTAGAACAATACATCAAAATATATGGAATACATCTCCAAAACAGAGAAATATACAGAAAAATATAAACGTGAATCTACATATTTGCGAATAATCTCATTAAACAGGTGTAGATTCATAGAAATTGAACTAATGTTTCATGGATCTACTTTATCAACAAGAGCTGGAAGTCAAATAGTACACAATATGATTCGCGATACACATTTCATGATAATATCACGATACAGTGTCCGCGATAATATCACGATACGGCAATTCTTACATTAATGTACAATAAAACATGAAAGCTGCGAAAATGTTGAGGAAAGACAGCTCTAGATTGACAAAAAGTGGATTTTGTGTGTTAATTCTTAGCATTTTATCATCATTACTCTACAAATATCACTCTATCTTTATCACGATAATGTATGATAATAGGATAACGATACATACGATATATTGTCCCATCTCAGACGACATAACCACTTTATTTATTTATTTTATTAGCTATTGTTAAGTCATCTTTTGCTTCATTATTCATCTACAATACTTAATTTCGTGGTTAAGTTAACTCTTTTTGTGTTTTTCTTGGCAGCCATTTTGAATGACCAGTTCGCTAAATGTATCGTCTCATATTTAAACTTCACTTTTCCTTATTTCAGAACCAAATTAATTTATAAAACCAGGTAAATCCAATCACAACAGTGTTTTCCATTGGTTAATACCCCTCATTTACCAATAGCTACATTAATTTACATGTTTTTACGTTTAAGAACTGTAATCTTTAAGCACAGACTCACACAGAAAGGCCACGGTTGCATCACACCATGTTATTACATAATTAATGTTGTCTAGTGTCATTCATGAGACTTGGGTGTGTTGTTTTCACTTCTGCTCCTGGTATTTCCTACATTCAGTGGTTCTCTTGGTTTGACTTGTTTGATTTAAATTGCAAACATTGCGTGGGCGAAATGTCAAAAAAAAAACATATCAGTTTATTTGGAAAAACCTCAATCATGTTTTTATGATGATTCAAGTTGATTTTGTGCCAACGTACCTTATTATAATTACTATATACTGACAATTATAAAGTTACTGGCAATAACAAACTGTAAATGTAAAAGGATTAAATCATTAAAGCATCTTTATGTAATGAAAATCTGTCATAATTTAAACTGATCAAACATATCGGCATTTATTAGTTGATTGAAAGAGGAAAAGTGTCTATCTATGAAACAAATCCTGTAATAACTCTCTTTCTAAAGACGTTTACTGCCATAAGAATGTGTCTTTTAGATTTGACATAAACTCAACTCATAATACGTCTTATTCAGGGAAAACAGAAAAGACACAGAGAGGTTTTACATACGTTCCTCAGCGTTTAGTCCTGGTTTAGACTTGTTTAGTCCTGGTTTAGTGGACGACAAAGAGGCCTGTGTCCTCAGACTCTAAATTAAACATCTCATAGTTCATTTAAGGCACGACACGAGCCACAAAACATAGCGAGCGGATGGGAAAATGAAAAGTTGTGTCTGTAATGAGCGTGGAACTTCAATAAATGTCTCCACGGCTGTTTTTTCTCGTCCTGATGGAAGGTCTGAGGACAAGGAGTGTTGTCTTGTACAGTTTGTTTGTCTATTTGCTGTTTATTCGTATCTCTTTACTTTATCAGGGGCAGCAGTCTAAACAGAGACGCCCAGACTTCCCCCTCCCAAGACACTTCCTCCCAAATTGAAATAAAAGTTCAACGTAAAGAAAACCCTTTCCTCAAATGACACATTCTTCAACTTTTTAAAACATTTTTTGGTTGAAGTTTGTCTTTTGGAACAAGTTATTACCATTTTAGAAATCCCCCAAATAAAAAAAACATAGTATCTGTCAAAATATGTTTATCAAACTAAAAGAGCCATAAACAGAACGATGTGACATTTTTGTATTGCCTCTGGTGAACTTCCTGTTTGCCCTCGTCAACATCCTACAATAATGTCATGTGACCGACTATACGCCCCCAACTGAGGCTTGGGTTTTTCCTTACAGTGATGTTACTTCATGATCTTTTATCTTGTCTTATCTTATTTGACGTCCCTGGGCTAGACTTCTCGCCTGCTCTTGATTTAGGAAAAAAACAGCCTGTAATTTGTGCGGCCAGTCAGATGTCAGTGGAGCTACTTGAACTCAAACGTCTCATGAAACTGCATTTATGATGTTACACAGTGAAGTATCAGAGGTTTTGTCTTTTTAATGTCTCTAAAACCATTAAAATGACTTTCAATCTATTTATTTAAAGCGTATGAAGTGTAAATGTTGAGTTGAAACCTGCTTCCTACTGAACTCTGATTAAAGTATGGACCACAGACGTCTAAAAGAGCCCAAACAGAAAGATTGGTGACGAAAACCTAACTTGTAGCTGTACCGAGAGCAGAAAAACAAACCGAATCAATATTTTCCTTCAATGCAGAGAGCGTATTTTCAGATTTTATACAGCTAAACCCCTCTAACAGCGCCCTCTAGTGTATTTCCTGAGAAATGCCTTGTTTTTGTTGTTTGTTGTTTGCTGTGAATGCGACGTGGGCCGGAGCTTTTTTAAACTAAATGTATTGTTGTAAATGAGGTGGACTATTGAGGAATATTGTGAAATTGAGAATACATTATTGAGGAATGTGTGGAGATAAAATATAATTCATAATTTCCAGGACGATGTAGAAGTTTTCATTCAAAGTACAGGTTATTTCACAGACTGTAACACAACTCTTAAAGTTTTCAGGACTTGTTGAAACAAATTCTACCGTCTTTATCTCTAAACCTACAGCTGTCTGCCATTAACTTTTGATTTTTTTTTAGTAAACATTGAAATTTAAAGAGCTAGCATTACCTTGCGTTGCTAAATATAGCTTTAAAACCTTTCACATTACTTACATTACATCTTGTTCGTCTGGGACAGGGTTAATTCTGGGAAACCCCTTTTCTTTTTGCACATACCTTCACAGACTTTCAAAGAGTGGAAAACGACACCGGACCAAAGGCAGAACGTACAAAGGGAGCTCTGTCATAACAGCCTTGAGTTACAGAAAGCCTCTTTTGTGCTGCGTGTAGTTCAGTGTAAAATGAATGGGTTATAGTCTGAAAAAGTCAGTCAAGGTCACACAAAGCAGACAGGTACAACCGCGTAATCCCTCCGTGGCCGTCAAACCTGATATTTACCTGAGAAGGCGGCAGATTAAAGAGGTTTTAATCCCAAAATAAATGAAAATAGTGGGCCACATTGTGTTATTTTGGGATGTTATTGAAGTAGACACAGCAACTTGGAGACACAGCAAACAAAACTAAGCAGGACAGGCATGAGCTAAATCAAAACTAAAGACTGAACCAGGACTAAATCAGGACTAAATAGGTCTAAACTAGGACCAAATGTAGGAATTAACCACGACTGAATTTATTTGGATGAAGGCTTTGTTTGGACGGTGATTTTGAGACAAGTAAATATCATACTGTTGCGATAAAAGTACTTGTGATATTGATATTACTCTAATTTAAATAGAAATTAAACATGATATAATTTGAAATGTATAAAAAAAATGTGAATTGAGAAGTTGTCTCTGTGGTATCGTTCATTTTGACTTAAATAAAACCAAGACATTGCTTAGATCACATTTAATTTACTTGGATCTTGTCTTAAAAACGTTTTGACAGTATTTAACTTTTCACTTTCGGATCGATGCATCTAAACAAGCACTCGTTTTGACCTCCTTAGATACTGCCTTGTACTTAACTCAGTGTAGTGTGTATTTTTGTTCCATTTTTTTAATCTTTTGGACATATTTTGCTGTAAATGAAAAGTATAAATATAGTATAAACAGAAAAGAAAAGGCTCTGCTAATGTCAAAAGACTCAAAAACTGTCTTTTTCAAAACAAGTCACTGATAAAACCTGTGAAAATCTGTGTTTATTCATAAATACCAAATAGAGCTGCATAATATACCGCAATATCATGAATCGTAATATCTGTATCGCGATAAACCACTATTGCAATAACAATATATTCTTGCATGTGACAGAAACAAACCCTTAAATCAAACTGTGGTGTCTCTGAATAAAAAGTCCCACATTTAGTTCCAGTTTAGACCTGGTTCAGTCTTTAATATTAATTTAGCCCCTGCTTTAATGAGTGAAAGTTTCTCTGTATTTTGGTATCTGTACACAATATTGCTGAGTTAAAAATACCTGTTCTTTTACTTATTCTGAAGGAAGTTAAAGTTGCTATTAAGAAGGATGTGATAAATACGTGTCATTTTATCTGTTAGTAATACATCAACAAGGAAGGACATCAAGAAGGCAGGAAATCAGCTGAGTCAAATGTTAAAGTGAAGTGTAGGCGGTGTCTGGAAAATGTTTTTTATGTCACTGGGTGCGACGTGCCTTTGAATGCATCAGCGAGGAACGTGCACGACTTGTGAGCGAAGCTGGACCGACGAGTTTTCTTCACACAATGGAGAAATTACTCGAAGTGCAGTCATTCTAATGGCACTGCAAACACGTTCAAAAGTGCAGATTCATGCAGAAGTAATACAGTCTGCTTTACTTTAAAATAACTCTTAGACTCAGCGCCAACTATTTAACTAAGTTAGTCATGCTCAGTTATAGAAAAAAATCATAATCATTACTGAAATCATGATTATTTTACGCAGTTACTCATTGACTTTGGAAATATGTTGGATTTATTGAACAAAACAGTGAATTCTCCTTAAAATAAATAATATCATCAAACGTATAAATAAATAGTTTAAAAATATACAGAAATAATAATTAAGATAAATAAATAAGATCAACAATCTCATGGAAAACAAGTAATAAGTAATAAATAAAAACAAGTAATAAATAATTGTTTTTTTCTAGATTGCAGAGGGACCTCTCCTGCTCTTCTTTTTTTTTTTTTTTTAATAAAACTGGACCAATTTTTCTTCTGCAAAATACTAATACATTTCACCAAACTGAAGCTAAATTTCTAGCTGCAGCACCAAACCAAAGAAGATTTATCCCTGTTTCACGTTGCCTCCCTTTTCTTTGTTTATCTTTTTAATTTTTTTGGAATGTTTCTCTGCACTGAATAAATACTTTCTTTGTTTTATTGGCAGCCATTACTTCCTTATTGACATCAGTGTCGACCAATGAGAGCGCTCCTTTTTCCGTAAGAGAGCTGCGATTGGCCGAAGCTTCCGTTCAGGACTGAAAATTCAAATTGATTAAAATCCTTGATAATAAAGCCATTTTGATGCTGTTTTACAATATTGAATATTTTCTTAATGCACATTAATTGAGTCTTGCTTAATTGTTTTGTGTTTCTTTACAGTGAGAGTCTACTGTCCTTTGAAGATTGTAGAAGCAGATCGAGCAGCGACTGAGGACCGTTTTTTGGACCATAATCAATTCAAGAAATCATTATAATTTATTGTTATGCTTTTAGGACGAGCTGGACTCACTCTAAATAGTTGCTAGTTTATTTATTGTTTTGTATTTTTAACTTGTAAGAATAGAAGTAGAAGAAGAATGTACAGGATGAGGAAGTAAACAATAGCCTTAAGTTTTGTTTTTTGTTTTTTTATTATGTGAGAGAGGAAATCTAAGTGACAGGTGGATGACAGAGAGGCTCACGATGCCAGATGAGTCACAGAGGCCCGGGGCAGGGCAGCACCAGTCGCAGGTGTCTCTAACGCCCAACATCGGGGTCGGAAACAGCCTCGAGCTCAACGACTTGGGTCAAAAAGATGGACAAGTCAAGGGCAAAGAACTGAATGACTCCCAGGTTTTTGTGGAAGTCGGTGTGGTCAAAACAGATAAAGTTCCAGAACCTTTTTTAGCAGAAACTGTTGTCGTTTCGGATAAAAGTGACCCGGTTTTTTTAAACGGTCCGAGTGATTCAGACTATTCCAGCTCTAAATCCACCCCGGAAAGCTCTCACGTAAACTTTAACGACGACGAACGCGAAGAGCGGCACAAAAAGACTCCGGACTCCTCTGTGCATTTCACTGACGCGAACAGTTGTGGCCGAACGGAGGACGGTTCGAGGCGGGACACGGTCGTGAGATACAGCATCGACAGCCTCGACGCGCGGTGGTCGGAGGACGGGGACGAGGACGGGGGCAGCGTTCGGTCGGGCAGGAGCGTGGCCGAGGGCGTCTGCTGCTGCTTTCAGGCCGTCCACAGGGGCTGTCTGCAGTGTGTGGAGGAGACGCCCGCCATGTTGTCGGGACTAGTGCTGTCTCTGGCTTTCTGCGTGGCTATAATCGTCCTCATTCCCACAACGGGACGGGTACGACTCATTCATTCATTCATTCAGCTGGAGCCTGTCCCAGATGCTGTAGGTGTGACGCTGGAAAAGTTAATCACAGGGTTAACACTTGGGCCGAGTCCAAAACCACTCCTTAGTCTTTAAAACTCAGTCATTAGTCATGTGACTGCTGATTTTGATTTCTGTACATTCTAATAAGACTTAAAGTGATTAATTACAAACACATAATGAGTGAGCATGTGTTATATTCATCAGATCTTTATATATTCTCACGTAGACACAGACAACCATTCACACTTCCTTTTTATAGACAATTTAAATCAGAAATTGCTGTATTCCTATGTATCAAGGTTAAATTTACCTTATATTTGCTATTATTACACTATTACATTGATCCTGCGTCCATTGTTTTTGAGATTAAGCTGAACGTACTCTGTTTTTGTAACGACAGACGAGAAGTTACACTTTATTTTCCAAAAAAAGGGTTGAGTATTTTGTTCTGTCGTCAGCTCCATGCTTCATTCCTTGTTAAATTCAATTGAGCAGCATCACAAAACGCTTAAAAATTAAATACCAGGACTTTTAGGCAACATTTTTAGCAATAGAGAAAGAATACATGCCAGGAATTACACATGAAAACTCACAATGGCAGTGTTTTCTCCACAGAAACTCCTGGTCCACGTCGGGGCTCTGTCTGTGGTGTGTATAGTGCTCTGTCTCAGTGCCATCCTGCTCGTCTGCCTGCCGTGGCTGGCCACAGTGAGGCGCTGTGGAGGAGCCCTGGCCCTGTTCGTTTGGGGGACCCTGTACGTCACTGCTGTAGTTTTCATGTTCACCGGAGGTCCCGTCACTACATGGGAACAGGTGAGAGCCTAGCTTCGTAACGGGTTCTTTCACTGGATTTTTCAGAGAGAGACAATACATAATGTTATTTGACGTGATTATACGCTATTACACTTGGTTTTGACCTGTGTAATCCAGTTTTTCGACCGTATACTGCAATATGTCACTTTTTTGTGTCAGCTTTATTCAAAATCTTTCAACATTTCAACTTCTTTAACATTAATTTATCGTCTTTTTCAGCTTTTCACAGCATCAGCCAACTCTTTTCTCTTCTTATTTCAGTTTAGTTTACTTCCTTTTTGATAGAATCCAACATGTTTTCCACTTATTACAGCTTTCTTCAACTTATTTTAGCCTAATTCAGCTTCTTCTTCATCCAAACACAACGTCAATGTGGCTGCCATTCTTTTATGTAACACTGACTGCTCTCTCTCTTCTTCAGGTGGCGTTTTTCCTCTTTCTTTCTTTAAGCGTCTACACGGTGCTGCCTCTGTCGATGACCTGGGCTCTCATGGTCGGAATAGGCACCAGCGTGTCCCACATCATCATCGTCAGTGTTTACGTCCCGGTCACGAGCCCCGACACGCCGGACCTCGCTGTGCAGGTATGTTTTTCACTCGCTCATTTCCATTAACTGAGATAAATCCTTTAACAGTAGCCGTTTAGCATTTGCGTCCGAAGGAAAACGTGTCCAGTTTTTGCATATGACACTTTGCATGCGTCTGAAATACATTTAAAGACTGCAGCTTTGTTTGTTTCTGCTTCTCACTCACAGTTAATAGCGAACGCGCTGTTGTTTTTGTGCGTGAACTGCGTCGGGATTTTCCACCGATGGATGACGGAGCACGACCTGAGGGTGTCCAATCAGAAGAGAGAGGAGTTCAGCGCCATTCGATCACAGAAGGAAATAATTAAATACCAACAGGTTAAAACATTTACTGCTTTGTGTCCCGGGGGGCATTTTTGTGTAGCCAGTGGTTTAGACATTAAATACATTCTCCTCGCTCTTTATTTGGGACTGTACGGCCAATGAGAGCGTGAGGTCATGTGAAAATGTCCATTAAATGTTAATAAAACTAGTCCTCTTTCATCATTGCATCATAACACTTACTTAAAACATTACTTTAAAGGGGGACCGTATAACTTTCAGCTTAAAAATATATATTCTCTCTCATTTTGATGGGTCTGAGACATGAAATCAGTAGAATCATGTCTATCTCACTGACGCAGTACCTTCAGATACTTTCAGAATAAAAAGAAACCTCCAATGTGACTTATCTGTCCCGGGACGAGGATTTAACTCTCAGCTTAAATAAAAAGAGCAGAAATAGGCCAATACACTGGACCATAGCAGAGTTATATTTCAACAAAATCTGCTTAAAGTACCGTGGAAGACCCTTGGAATTGCGCCTTCTACTGGATAAAAGTTCCACAGTTCCACTTTAAAACAAGTTTGTAGTTTTTGGCAGCATCTAGTAGCGCTATTTCACAATAAAAGTGTAATCCTTCCTTTCTACAGCATGTGAGCATCTACGGTAGCCCTGCAGGGACATACTGTGTTGTGAATAAATCATGTGTAAATAGTTCTAATGATGAGTTCTCTTCAATTTAATTCAAGTAGCTTTCTGCAAGATTGTGTTAAAAAAAGAAACATGAATGCACTTCTCTTTTTCCAGTGCTCAGTTTGTCCTCTCTGGGCCCCTGTAGAAACAGAAACAGGAAGTAATGAACCAAAATAGCTCCTTTCACTTGGTTCTGTGGAGCTTTAAATGTCAATTTGTCCAAGACAGAGTACTATTTTGAAGAAATTATACAAAAAATGATAGTTTGTTAGTATTGTGTTTTATTTTATTTAATTTCATACAACTATAAATAAGTCAGAGGTTTTTAAACTGAATATTGCTGCCAGAAAGAAAATGAATACATTGAAAATCTATCAGTATACCTGCATTATATTAATTAAACGGTAAAATAAATACATAGAGACAACAGGAAGTATATAAAATGGTATTCTGCTGTTTACTTCCATCATTGAAAATCATTCTCCAGATGTTTTTTCAGTCCATTCGGTCACAGCGAGTTTCAAATGGAAATCGTTTAGAGGTAATTGCTCTTATTAAAGGGTCTGTGTACATACTGCCTGGTTACTGTACGCTTTACTGACTGCTATAGATTAATCATTCACTCGTCTGAAGAAGAGTGGGCGAGAGCTATTCAGAGCAACTCACACAAACAAACCAACAAACGCCGCCGTCTATTTCTTTTACAGCCTCGGCGCTCCGTAATGACCTGTTCGGTCTTTAAAAAAACTCATCTCATTCATAAATATTTGTGTGTTGTGTGTTTCCGCGGCGACAGGAGGGTCTGCTTCTGTCGGTGTTGCCACGGTACCTCGCCAAAGAGCTGAAGGCGGAGGTGATAAGCCGCCTGTCCAAACCCGAGTCCACGTCCCGGAGCAACAACGGAGAGGACAAACACGACAAACGCAACTTCCACAGCCTTTACATCCGGCAGCACAAAGACGTCAGGTGAAAAAAATCAGACGCTACGCCACAATAATCCAATATTTCTGATCAAAACGAGTACAAGAGGTGTTCAAACAACCCGATTTTGTCTATATTTCTCTATAAAACTTACAAAAACATACAAAATTAGCTTTTTTCTCACAAAACGCATAACTTTAACATTTGGTTTTCATGTAAAGTCCACACTGTTGGGATCAGAAAGTAAAACTGAGACTTCAAACCACTCCAGACTCTACTGAATGTGTTGTAACTTGAAAAAATAATGACGCAGATCCTTCTTTGTGGTCAAGACGTCTTCTGTGATTTATTGTGGAAGGAAAATGTGTCAACTCTTTGCGATTGAAAGTTCCCACGGATGCTTTAAATCTTTGAAATTGCTTAAATTCTCATGAAACCTGCTTAAACTGCTTCAGGAGAATTGAACTTTTTAGTGTGTGAAGGTTAGATGCTGGAAAACCTCGAAAATGGGTCTTGAAATGCGTCATGATTGAAAAAGGTGTGTCTTGTAATTCACCCTCAGGTCTTTAATGATACACTGATCTAAAAGTCAAACATGATACTCCTTTGTTTCTCAGTTCCTGCCTTTGGAAATAGTTGGCAACCACAAAACAAACACAGCTCTTTATTATATTCCAAGATTTGTTTCCTCGTGTTTAGGATTCTTACTTTATTTACTCTTACTTTATCAATAAAAGTGAAGTCACTGAACATGAAACAAACAAATTCACAGATAAAGAATAACAATAAACTAAGTCTTTTTGCAGGAAATGCTCATATCTCATGGCACTTTTTTATATTTTCTGTCATGCATTTTGAGTTAATAACATGTCAGAGAGTTTTCCTACACGTTGTGATTTTTAATTTGTATTTACAGCATCCTTTACGCCGACATCGTGGGCTTCACTAAACTGGCCAGCACCTGCACCCCCGAGGAGCTGGTCGCGGTGCTCAACAAGCTTTTCGGACGATTTGACGACATCGCAAAGGTAGAAGTGCTGCTAATTCAATTCCAATACAAGGCTATACGGGGTGTCTAATGGCTAATCAGGGGTGTCCACACATTTTTGCAAAGAGTGACACATTTAATAAGTGTCGACAGTCGTATTTTTCTACAAGTATAGGTTTTAGTTGGATTGGAACAGGTTTTAGTTGGATTTGAACAGGTTTTAGATGGATTGGAAAAGTTTTAGTTGGATTTGAACAGGTTTTAGTTGGATTTGAACAGGCTTTATTTGGATCTGAACAGGATTTAGATGGATTTGAACAGGTTTTAGTAGGATTTGAACAGGTTTTAGTTGGATTTGAACAGGTTTTAGTTGGATTGGAACAGTTTTAGTTGCATTTGAACATGTTTTAGATGGATTTGAATAGGTTTTAGTTGGATTTGAATAGGTTTTTGTTGATTCATCTGACTCCACTCTTTGGGGATTAACTTATTAATGTCATTTGGTTCATTTAAAGAAACTTTTTGCTCATTTTCAATGTAATACTCCTATTTTATGACACTTTGTTTACTTTTCATTCTGTTATTTTAAATATAAGCAAGTTTTTGTAAATTATAGTCATGTCTATTTTGTAGTCTTGTCTATTTCTTGATTATTCTGCTTTTTAGAGCCAATTCAGTGTCTTTTTACTCATTTTTTATTGTAAACGTCACAGTATTTAGTTTTAGAAACCATTAAATAAAAAGTCTAAACGTTAAAAGGCTGCTTTCTATTCGCTCTTTTACATCTGTCTCACTCTAAACATCTTTCTCTGACCCTGATTTGTATTTATTTGCAGAAAAATGGCTGTCTTCGCATCAAAATCCTGGGCGACTGTTACTACTGTGTGTCCGGTTTGCCCGACCCCATCCCGACTCACGCCAAAAACTGTGTCCAGATGGGACTGGACATGTGCACCGCCATCGGGTCGGTCACGTTTCCACTTCATCCTCCTGTCTTTATGACTCCACTCGAATAAAAGCTCATTGTTGGCCCTATTTGCATCTGCTTTACTCTGTTACTTCCTCGTTCGACTCGACTCAGTTGCAAAATGTGGAAGCAAATATTGAATACAGTTTTCCTCTTCAGAAGACTCTCAGGTTTCAATATCAAAGACTTCTTGTACGATATTTGATATTCTTTGTGCAAAAATGTGTGACTTTGTGGCCTTCAAACTGGAAATTTTCAACAGATCATTAATAATTCATGATTGTAGCACATAAAAACTGCATAAATGGCCTTAAAACTCATCTTATACTGTAATATTTTCACCTGTGAGTATTTCTTGTATGCATTTCTGATGTGTTTTCTCTGCAGTAACCTTCGAGAGGCGACGGGGGTGGATATTAACATGAGAGTGGGCGTCCACACCGGGAACGTCCTCTCAGGCGTCATCGGTTTACAAAAGTGGCAGTACGACGTCTGGTCACATGACGTCACCTTAGCCAATCACATGGAGTCTGGAGGGCTTCCCGGGTGAGAACTTTTCCTACAAAATGAATTGAGTGAAAATATAACGAGAGGAAAATGGAGGCGATGGAGCTTTGGGTGATGGTTTTGTGTTTTTAAATCAGGCGAGTTCATATCACTGAAGAGACGCTGAAGCATTTAGACGGAAAGTACCGAGTGGAGGAGGGGAACGGGGCCAGTCGGGACCCTCTTCTTCAGGGGAGGAAGACCTACCTGGTGATCGACCCCGAGAAACCACAGAGCAGTTCAAGGAGAGCCAAACTGGTACAACTCCACACTGTTTTTGGTTTTGATTGTGAACGTTTGAGCTGCTTTTACAAATGAATACACCTACTCTTCATGAAACAGGATTAAAATCTGGTTTTGAGACTCATACGTGTCTCTTTTATTAAAGATTATTGCAACAAAAAAGTGAATGAACTCAGAGAGGCTACATCTTTATTGACCTGATTACACGAGCCGAGGGAAATTCAATTGGTATTTTTGAGAAACAGACCCAACGATATCGGTTTAACTTAAACTCGGCTACTTTACCAAGTTATCATTGAATAAATTGTGAGTCTTGCTTTGGCTGGAAGAAAGTCTGGGGTTATGACGCTGAACGAGCCCCTAATTAAGACATAAATGAGTAAATAAGCGACACAAGACATAAAAGAAGGATCTAGTTAACACAAAATACTACTCACAAACGACCAAAAAGAGACATGAGCCCTGCCGCTAAAGAGGGAATAACTAATCTACAGCTACAGGGAAATGGGACGTAAAGAGTAAGAGACATGAACACAAATTAAAAATACACAATAAGTGCATAAACACATCTTAAAAACACACTTAAGATGCATTTACTTGTTAAAAACCGACAAATTAAACACAGTGTAGACAGTAATTTGAAACAGTTTGATAGAAAAACATTAACGTATTGTATCGTTTTGTATTTCTCTGAACTATTAGTGTTGTATACCTTATTAAAAACCTAACTAAAAACATTTATAATGAGGTGTAACAGGTATGTAATGCTGTGTAATTGTGGTTTGTTTGATTATAGCATAGGTTGAAGTCCTGGAGCAATAAAAGTCTAGAAATATAATCTTATAAAGTAAGTAAAACCACAAAATCAGATTCATTCCTCATGTTTAACTCACATTACGCTGCATATTATAATCCCTCACGCTGCGTTATAGACACAGGCTTCATATACAGCGTTACCGAAGTGATAATACATTCACAGATATATTTATAACGGCTGCGAAATCCTGTCTTTTCAGGGCAACACTCTGACGTCGGGAGAGCCGAGGCAGCGGGCGTCGGTGCGGATGTCCCAGTACCTCCAGTCCTGGCACACCGCCCACCCCTTCGAAGACCTCAACAACCCCAACGCCAAGACCACCAAGAGGCACCTGCTGCGCCGCCACATGGGCCTGAAACACTCGCACCAGGTCAGTCCAGTTCATGTTCTAAAGTTCTTCTACAACAAAATAATAACATCGTCTGGATTTTTAAACCACTCTTTTACGTGAACAGCTCGAGACCTGCTTTTATTTGATCAAAAAAGTAAAACTAGACCAATTTTTTGCCACAAAATACGGATATATTTCATCAAAATGAAGTTTAGAGCATACTTTTGAGTTCAGACACATGGGCTCTTTGCTAAATATTCTCAACAATACTTAATAATAAAACCTAGATGGCATCTTGAGGTCTTGTTTTAGCGGATGATTCCTATTACAATATGTTATTAGATGATTTTATACAGTTTTTTTTTAAATACAACAAAAAAACTGTTATTTTCTGTTCATTTCCATTGAGCCTTTGTAAAAAATGACAAAAGGCGCTGACCTTTGTAATGTTAAATGCTAATAAACTAGGCTACTTTACTGTAATCATCACTTTATGAATGGATTTTAGCTTTAATGCACTGACTTTTTGAACCATTTGCACATTACACACTTATTTTTCCCCCTGTTCCTTCTTTCATTTACCTTTTTTCCCTTCTTTAATTGTCCATGACTGTTTGTATTTGGTCCAAAAGTCCGAACTGTCACTAAACACAGCTCCACACTTTGGTCCGAACCAGACTTTGGTCCTGTTTGGTCCTAAAATATAAGCAGCACTTTATATATATACGTGCCTTTTTAATTACTAGATAACATTATAACAGCAAAAAGCAAACACCTCATACTCTAGATTACATTTTCAGGTTGTTTTTTTTAACATTTATGCACAAATTTTGTTTTTTGTGGCTGAAAATGCTTGTAAAACTTTCCAACTACAGCTACATTATTTAATATTTAGCTTATTACGTGGTGGAAGAACAAAATAAGCCTGAAATTAAGTCTAGACATTTTATTTATTCCATATACTGATGTCTTGATGAGTGTTGGACATAATAATCTTGAAAATGTGCATGAAAAGTGTGTGAATATGACTTTGAGAAGGCTGTAATTAACTCAAATATTGCTTTAGTCTGTTCTTGGTCTGTTTGCTTTAATTAAGTCTGTGTTTGCTTCAGGATAAAACACCGCATCAGAACAACTCCGGCTGGTGAGTTAGAACGTACACAACGCTCTATATGTCGGGAATTATGGCCTACGCTTTGAGATGAAGACATAAATATCGCTTTAATGTGCAGCGTTTAATATATTTGTGTGTTTTTTCTCAGGCCGGTCGTCGATAACGCCACGCGAAGGTCACTGGACACGATAGACACCGCGGGGTACGTCCTCACGACGCCTGATTCGACTTTATGTTACTTTACAATCATTTATAGAATAGAAATACAGTATGATGAGAAAAATAGACAAAAATTACACTTAAATCAACTTTTATTACGTGACTTATGCGCCTATTTATTGTATATATCTGTCTGTTTTTGTAGATGGAGAAAAAAGAAGCTCAACTGTTTGACTTTGCTGTTTAACGACTTAAGGCTGGAGAGAAAGGTGACACACACTTAATAAAACTTGATTAAAACTGAATATTCAGTGTGATGTCGTCAAGACCAAGACTGTAATAGACACAACAGATCAAGAGTTTAAACAGTCCAAGTCCAGTCTTCAAAGAGAGGTTCAAGAGTTTTGCTTTAATATAAAAAAGATGGAGGTTTTATTTTAATTAATTAGACTATATCAGTTGTGGTCTTGGTTGGTTTTGACTTTCAAGACCGAGACAAGACCGATTTAAAATGAGTTTGAGAACAAGACTTTTAGGGAACAAGACCAAGACGAGACCAAGACTTCTAGGGATTGAGACCAAGATAGGGATCAAGACCAAGACTTTTATGGATCAAGACCAAGACTTTTAGGGATCGAGACCAAGACAAGACCGAGCCTTTTAAGGATCAAGACCAAGACTTTTAGGGATCAAGACCAAGACTTTTAGGGATCAAGACCCAGACAAGACCAAGACTTTTAGGGATTGAGACCAAGACTTTTAGCGATCTAGACCAAGACTTTTATGGATCGAGACCAAGACAAGACCAAGACTTTTAGCGATCTAGACCAAGACAAGAAGCGTAACCAAGACTTTTATGGATCGAGACCAAGACTTTTAGGGATCAAGACCAAGACTTTTAGCGATCTAGACCAAGACTTTTATGGATCGAGACCAAGACTTTTATGGATCAAGACCAAGATGAGAACAAGACTTTTAGGGATCGAGACCAAAACGAGACCAAGACTTTTATGGATCAAGACCAAGACAAGACCAAGACTTTTAGGGATCAAGACCAAGACTTTTAGGGATCGAGACCAAGATGAGACCAAGACTTTTATGGATCGAGACCAAGACGAGACCAAGACTTTTTGGATCGAGACCAAGACAAGACCAAGACTTTTATGGATCAAGACCAAGACTTTTAGGGATCGAGACCAAGACAAGACCAAGACTTTTAGGGATCGAGACCAAGACAAGACCAAGACTTTTAGGGATCAAGACCAAGACTTTTAGGGATCAAGACCAAGACAAGACCAAGACTTTTATGGATCGAGACCAAGATGAGACCAAGACTTTTATGGATCGAGACCAAGACAAGACCAAGACTTTTAGGGATCAAGACCAAGACAAGACCAAGACTTTTATGGATCGAGACCAAGACGAGAACAAGACACATATTAATACGTTCATCATGTGTTTGTGTCTGCGTGGGACCCAGTTCCGGTTTTCGGAGGTGAAGGGTCTGCATCAGTCCGTTACCTGCGTCGCTCTCATCTTCGTGACTCTGTTCGCGGTTCAGATGCTCGTCTCGGAAAAGTGAGTCATATTTCAGTCACATTCGCACTCCGCCCACGTCTCGGAGCTGTTTATGCTGCTTTTTCTGAAATAACGGCAGCCGCTTTCACACAAATCGAACACGAACCACTTACTTCTGTATTTATTTTTATTATCTTCCAGGAACTTTGCCATGGCTGTGTCGTACGGAGCCACGTTCCCGGTGTTGGTCCTGCTGCTGGCCGTCGCATTCACAGGATATTTAGAGGTAAACATGACTTATTTACAGAAAAACCTACATAAAACACTACAATACTGAGAATTAACTACGATTTCTTACAGCTTTGTGTTACAAAAGTAGTCCTATTTGTTTTTTTTGGCAACAAACAAGTGGCTTTAACACTTAAACAATAGCAAATCGTATCGAAAAACTGAATAATAGATACGATTTAGAAAATAAACACAAGCATACAGGTCAGAAAATATTCTTCCTAATATAGAATTAAACTGTTATCTATTTAAAAAAACAGGGATGGAAGCCTAGAAAATAGTCACAAAACTGGCTTGAACCAAATGTAAGAAGAAACATGAACAATTCTAATGCTTTAATCGTGTTTTTTGTAGAATATACCTGTTATTTATAAGACAGCAGTGATATTTATGGAGCTTGAAGATTGGACTGTTGGACGCAGCGGATCGAAAACACTGCCTTTCTGTAATTTAGTCCCACGGGTCGATAGTTGTGTTTAAGATTGTTGCGTGTATTTGCACCTTTCACGAAATAACAGCGGCAGTTAATGCAAACGGCTTCATTTTTGTCTCGGTTTTCGATTCCCAGTCCTAATCGTGAACAAGAAAGAGTCTCAAATACTGCTGCACTTGAAATAATGACTACAAATATAAAATAAAATAATGCAAACAAGATCAAATTAATCAGAAGTGAGTTGTCTGAGCTTCGTGGATTAAAAGGTTCCCGTCCAATCCTATCCCGTGACTTTGTTCTTGAACAGAAATGGCGGTCGAAGGTTCCCGAGAGCGTGCAGTGGGTCTCGGGCCTGTCCCGCGGCGTCTCGACTCGAGTGGCTCTCCGTCTGTTCGTGGTGACTCTGTGTGCGCTCATCACTTTGCTCATGGCCGTCCTCAACTTCGTGAGTCCTTCTGCAGCCTCCCTCTGGTTTATTTTGTTTTTAATCGTGGCATTTCTTGTTTATATTTCCGTCCATTTATAAATAAATATCCCCTTCTATTCATCTGTTTTGTTCTGGTGTTTTGTTCTTTGTTTGCGGTTCCTTCCAGTTCTTCCTGCCAGGAAACGACTGCACCTCCATCAGCAACAGGACCGAGCTGGAGGCCCTCCGACTCTACACTGTGCCTGTGAGTTTGGAGTTTCACTTTACAGTTTATAAAACAGAAAAATACTTAACATTTATGAACCAGACGTAGATTTCATGTTGCGTTTTCAAATGTTTCAGCAGTAATTGGTTTTGACAGACAGTTTTTGTTCCCTTTGAGACTTTAGCAAAGCATTAATTCAAGTTTTCTCTACTTTTATCATCTTTCTTAGAGTAAATTATTTCCGAACAAATGAGCACAAGAGGCTCCAATATCAACAAATATCTGGACTTTACCAAAAAAAAAAAAAAAAAAATCTAAAGTATTTGTCCAAATGAAACAAGAAAGAAAGAAAGTTGTGTTCTCTTTGTTTCTTATATGTTTAATAACCCACCGATACTTGATTATAAACCCTAGATGTCATCTTAAGTTCTTGTTTTTAACAGATAATTCCTGTTACAATATGATATTTGATGATTTTAGACAGTTTTTCTCAAATACAAGAAAGAAATCTGGTATTTTCTGTTACTTTTTATTGAGCCTTTGTAAAAAATGACATAAGGAGCTGACTTTAAACCTGTTTGTAGCGTTAAATGCTAATAAATAGGCTACTTTACTGTATTTAATGTATGCAATAACTTTATTTATGGGTTGTAGCGACTTTTTGAACTGATTACACACAGCTTTTTCCCCTTTTTCCTTCCTTCATTTACTTTTTTCAATTGTTTAATTGTCTGTAACTGTTTGTATTTGGTCCAAAAGTCCAAACTATCTCTAAGTCTAGCTCCTCTTTTTGTTTCTCGTGTTCGATAACCCGCCCTCGTGTCCCGATGGAGCAGTATTACCTGTACTGCTGCCTGCTGGCGATGCTGGGAGTCATCGTCTTCGTGAAAACCTGTTTGTTGGTGAAGGCGCTGCTGCTGACGCTGGCCGTGGTCGTGTACCTCGCTCTGTTCCTCCACGTTTACGCCCCGAGGTCCTTCTGCCTCGTCGACCTGCTCTACGACGACGCGCAGAAGTGGGTAAACCTCCGGCCGTTTTAGGGTTTTCGAGGATTTGTGCTTTGACGTGATGTTTTTCAGTTTGAAACGTGATCAGTTGACTTTTTAGGTGGATCCAAGTAACATTTTAATATATGTTTCTGAGTAATAGTGACGTACTGTTTAAAAGCACTGTGCAAAAAGGGCTTTATATGTATTCTGTTGGTTTATTTAACAACCATTTTCCCATGAACAGCAAATATCTTAAATTATTGCTGTCTGGTAAAAATGTATTGAGATATTTGTCTTATATCAAGATATTAGGGCATTTTTCAGAAGATTTACGATTTTAATCAATTTTTTTGTCTTGCTACTGACCTAAAAAGGTAATTCAAATGTATTTTTTGTATTTTGCAGTGAGCATTACCCTCAGATTGAAAATAAACCACGTCTGCTGCACGTCTTGTTAAAAGAGTTAAAAGCGTGTGGCTAATTTATAAATTAATAGATCTACATACTGCACAGACTCTGTTTCTGTCGATCAGTTTCCTCCCACTTTAAACCACAGCATCTCAGGGAAATATGAGGCTTTTTCTGTGATTATTAGTGTTTTTATCGTCTGCAGAATCAACACAGATATTACTGGAGCTGCTCTGGAGCTAACATTAGCCACAACACAGTGTTTTTCTGTTAAATTTGATTCAGCGATTTGGCTTTTTTTGACATCATCCAAAATTAAAAACTCAAATGAACACAAAAACAAACTCAAAAAGGTTTATTGTGTGATGAAACCTTGGTCCCAAAACACGGTCCCAATTTTTTTCAGTGTATTCCACAACATTTGCACAAATCTTCCCGTTAGAAGCGTCACACGTCTGTAACTAAACCTCCTCTCGACCCGTCCTTAACCCGTTCAAGTGCCTGTTTGCACGTCCCACTCGTCCACATTCATTCATTCATTATCTTTAGCCATCTCCGCGTCCGTCTTTCTCAGCCCAGGTTTTAAATTTCACGGCTTTGTGCGCCACTCAAAGTCCAGATTGTCGGTCTTTGTCGGGAGTTTCAGCTCACCATCATTTATTCAAGAGCTTTGTGACGACGAAAGAAGCTGCAGGCTCAGACCACTTTGACTCAGAAATAGATAATCCTCTCCGGGAAGTGATGCCGGGGAATTAAAAAGCTTGTGTTTTGGAATAAATGTCACATAATTCATTCCTAATATAAAGTAAGGCTGCACAATTATTTAGATGCAATGTGAACTTTACCTTAATCAAAGCAAATAAGAATCTTTTCAGAGGCCGAAGACTGTGAAGCGTTTATTAATATTTAACATTATTTTCCTTTTTTCATGGATTTTAGTTGGATTTGAACAGGTTTTAGTTGGATTTAAACAGGTTTTAGTTGGATTTAAACAGGTTTTATTTCTCTTTGTGGCAAAAAAATGGCTTAACCTGTAAGATTTCATGAACAAATAAATAAAAATCTGATTCAAATCTTTCTAAAACCTGTTCAAATCCAACGAAACCTGTTCAAATCCAACTAAAACCTGTTCAAATCCATCTACAACCTGCTCAAGTCCATCTAAAACCTGTTCAAATCCAACGAAACCTGTTCAAATCCAACTAAAACCTGTTCAAATCCAACTAAAACCTGTTCAAATCCAACTAAAACCTGTTCAAATCCATCTACAACCTGCTCAAGTCCATCTAAAACCTGTTCAAATCCATCTAAAACCTGTTCAAATCCAACTAAAACCTGTTCAAATCCAACTAAAACCTGCTCAAGTCCATCTAAAACCTGTTCAAATACAACTAAAACCTGTTCAAATCCAACTAAAACCTGTTCAAATCCAACTAAAACCTGTTCAAGTCCATCTAAAACCTGTTCAAATCCATCTAAAACCTGTTCAGATGCATCTAAAACCTGTTCAAATCCACCTAAAACCTTTTCAAACCCAATAAAAACATAGTGCAAAAAATATAACCTTCTATATTTATATTAAAACATGGCAAAGGGCTGTATTCGAGTTTGAGAAGTGTGCCTTAATACCTCTGAGCCCTGACAGAAATGTGAATGTGTTCCCACAGACCCGGAGTCCTCAAAGACCCTCAGATCATGTCGGGAGTTTGGCTCGTCATCTTTTACGTGGTTTGCCTCATTCTGGCTCGACAGGTGAGTGAACTAAAGAGTTGATCGTTAAATAAAGAATGAAAGGGACTTATTATTTATAATTAATTTAATATTAATCCCGTGTCTCCGTCAGGACGAGCTCGGGTGCCGCGTGGACTTCCTGTTGGAGCACTGTTTCCAGTTGGAGCGAGAGGAGATGGAGACAATGGAGAACGTCAACAAACTCCTGCTGCAGAACGTCCTGCCCATGCACGTCGCCTCCTTCTTCATGGGCAAAAACGTTCGCAACCAGGTTAAAAAACTACTCTCAGAAAGCTTTACATTGAAGAGACCATAAAGATGTCCATGTCCTTCCTTTAAAACAGCAAAAAAATGGCCTTGAAAGTGCTTAAACAGTGCTTAAATGTAGCAATTAAAAAGCTTAACTGTGTTTTAAATCTAAAATATTCAAATTAACTCCATAAAAAGCCAATTAGATCATGATTTTTACGTTAAAAATTGTATTTACAGGTTTAATTTGAAAACACATATTTACTTTAAGAAAAAAAAACACCGAATTAACAAATATTTATGTTGTAAGAGTCAATTTTCCGTGCTAATTGTCTTCCAGGACCTGTACAGTCAGTCGTACGATTGCGTGTGCGTCATGTTCGCCTCCGTGCCTCAGTTTAAAGAGTTTTACAGCGAAAACAGCGCCAACAAAGAAGGCCTGGAGTGTCTGCGCTTCCTCAACGAGATCATCTCAGATTTTGACGAGGTAGGAGGAAAACTTTGTGTAGCTCCTCGGAAATATCTGATTTGACCTTTAACCTGAAGATTTATTTCATTTACTTCAAACAATAAACAATAAAGCTAACCTAGTGAGCTAACAAACATGTAAATGGACAAAAATTCTGTTTAAAATGATGTTTATTTAATATATTTCTCTTTTTGCTGAACAGCTTTTATCTAAACCCAAGTTCAGTTCGGTGGAGAAGATAAAAACCATCGGCAGCACGTACATGGCAGCAGCAGGACTCACCCACTCACCTCCAGGAGACGAGAGGAAGGTTTGTCTTCTTTAGTTTTTCACAATGAATTAAACACTAGATGCCATTTTCTGAACCAACTGCTTAAACACATTTATCAAACTGTCCTTAAACCTTACATCTTTTTGCAAAATACTAATAAGAGATTGGACATTCTTACTTTCCTGTGAGACAAAACGATAACGACAGGAGACAGAAATTACACAAAAACACTTATTTCTGATTGGAGAAAGACAAGATAAAGACAGTTCTCAGACACAAGTCTTCTAGTCCTCTTTCAAGACACACTTTTTGTCTGAATGATGGACTCAAAAACACCAAAAGGATTTTATACTCGTATCTACATTTGCTGAAGTGTTACTGTAAGAAGATTTAGAGACAGGAGTAAATATATATGTGCATTTGTAAAAAGATATTTGTTTTATTTGTAAAAAGAGAAGATGTGTTTCTGTAGAAATGAGCTGCTGTGTGTGACTCTGGGTAAAATTCAAATTCGGTAACAAACACAAATTTTGGGGTTGATTTGACTCTAATCTGATCTGATTAGATGTGGATGAAGTCTGGTCTAACCACACAGACGTAACACTGAGGAAGAATAAATAAGAACACTGAGTAAACTGTTGTCTTTACTAAAGAGAATACAATAAACTCTCCTGGTTTGGGAAATTAAAGAAATGAAGCTGTATCGTTTGAAGCAATTGTACCTTTTATTCAGTTTAATTCTGTTGAGCTTGATTCAGTTTTGTCATTTTGTTTCTGATGATATTCTGACAACTGTTTAGTGTTTTTCTCTGTAGTGTGTGTTCATTTTGACGACAGAATGTACAATATGACAACAGTGTTAGCTTTTGGCTGGAAACTCAGAAGTTCTGTTAATTTAGTTTCAATTTTAGAAAGGTGTTTGAGGTTTTGAGAAGTAGGTTTTAAGTTTCAGGAAATGTGTCTTAGCAATTGTGGAAAAACTGTAACACAAACTCTGGCGCCCCCTGCAGAAATGCGAGTTGTCCTACAGCCACGTGCGCGCCATGGTGGAGTTCGCCATCGCTTTAATGGCAAAACTGGAGGTCATCAACAAACACTCCTTCAACAGCTTCAAACTGAGGATCGGTGAGTCTCCATTTGATGAAGACATATTAAAACCCGCTGATAAAAGCAGATCCTGACAAAACAATGTTAAATCCAGTCTTATATGTGTATATTTTCTGATGATTTTAACTTGTTCCAGGGATTAACCACGGCCCGGTGATCGCAGGCGTCATCGGAGCTCACAAACCTCAGTACGACATCTGGGGCAACTCTGTGAATGTGGCGAGTCGCATGGACAGCACCGGAGTCCTCGACAAGATACAGGTAAAAAAAACAGACCGAGAGTGAAATCTAATACAAACACAGACGTACTTTAATAAAAGAACAACATGGAAACTCATTTTAGTGACACAAACAGTTGATAGATTTATAAATGTGAAGTATTTCCATTGTTTTCCTTCACAATAAAAGCTTTATAAAAGGCTTTATATAGAAAGATGGAACAAAAGTGATGGTTAATGTTGCTTTTATCAGTCATTGTTATTCATTGATATTGTTTATTGTGTCTTCAGGTGACGGAGGAGACGGCGCAGATGGTGGAGAGCGTGGGCTACACCTGCTCCCTCAGAGGAGTCATCAACGTCAAGGGAAAAGGACAGCTCACCACGTACTTTATCAACACAGACCACTCCAACGGCACCATCTAACTCCTGAACGTTACACTTCTGACTTTCACCGTTCGCTTTAACCGTCTGAACTACAAAAAAAAAAACTGAATAAACTTGACTCTGAAGTGGAGCTGCCTTTGTCTTTGGGATAAGACACTAAAAATATCCAAAAACATGGACCGTTTAATGGCAAAAAACACCCTAGTACTGTATTGGACCGACTTAATGAAGAATTGTCCTTACCATTTGTACTTTATATCATTGCATTTTATTGTTATAGTAATTTATTATGCTCAGAGGTACCAAAGATGTATACATTTAAAGGCTAGTCTATGTAAAAACTATGTATATAATATAGTGAAGTAATTAAAAATCTGTTGAGTTTTGCACTGACAATGTTTGAAAAGGTAATCAAACAAAATGGCCGCTTAGTGACTTCTTTCTTTCCCTTTCTTTCCTTCCTTCCTTTTTTTTTTTTTTTTTTGTTACTAATAGGTGCGTTCGAGTTGAGCCACATGGCCATAATAATAAAGATAAACTTCAGCATCTAATATCTTTGTTTAAACCAAAGTCTTATGTCTTATTATAGTGTTTTGTTGTAATTTGCAACTTGTCTTTAAATGAGCTTTTCTGAAACTGCAAAAATTAAAAGAGGAGCTATGAAGGATGCAATAAAAACAGTAAATACATTGCACAAAACTGACATAATTACTGTAACTGATGTGATGTGTGACAATAGACAGCATATAATCTGAACTAAAACTGCACTTTAACTTTTTATTTTTCAACTTGAGGATTGAAAGAAGTTGTTTTTCTTGTCTATCACTCTATTTATTCTAATAAACTTTAATTGTGATTGATTATTTACTTGTCTGTCAAACTTTCCGATGAGCAACCTATGGAATTTCCCCTTTGCTCGTAACCCCGCCTCCCTGCGCTCTGATTGGCTGAAGACAACGTTCCTCACTTCTCATTGGCCGCCGCTGCTGTCAATCATCCAACTTCCTACTTCGCCTCAGTTCGGTTTGTTGTTGAAGCGAAGTTCGTTCAAAAGTGGAGTTTATGAAGTTGGTAAGTTTTAATAAACATTTAGCTGAGTAAAAGCTGTGTTTAAAGAGCCGAATGTGTGTTATAAAAGTAATGTAACGCTTTTTATTAAATGAGAAAGTGTTAAAATGAACTTTGTTACCTGTATCTGCGGAGGTGGACTTGCCCCAAAGGTGTTATTATTTTACATCCTATTGTTGTTACAGGAAAATGGCGAGATTAATGCTATAGTGACTTGTCCAGATATTGAGGAAATTTAAAAAAATGTCAGGGGAAAACAGGAAACGTCGGTCCTTGAAGTACTTTTTGGTCACGATCGACATGAAGGTGCACGACCAGCTGGACGGGACGGTGTGGCTGCGGAAGGGTTACCTGTGTCTGGAGCAGGACGGGGGCCGGAGCATCGACAGCGGGAAGAACCAGCCCCGGATCCACCAGTGGGTCAAGGTGAGACTGTCACACCGCTGTTTTTATTCACAATACAGTCTGTGTTAACCCAAAAGTTCATTTAATGCAGTGGTGGGAAACTCAAAGCGGTGAGGGGCCACAATACTAAATAAGAATCATTTCAGGGGTAAAGATAGTGAGAAATCCAACTAGAACTGGCTCAAATCCAACTAAAACCTGTTAAAATCCAATTGATATCTGTTAAAATCCAATTGATATCTGTTAAAATCCAATTGATACCTGTTAAAATCAACAAAAACTTGTTAAAATCCAACAAAAACTTGTTAAAATCTAATCGTGTTCACATCCAAATAAAAACTGTTCAAATCTAAAAGAGACCTGTTCAAATCCAACTGAAACATGTTCAAATCCTACTAAATCTGTTCAAATCTAAATAAAACCTGTTCAAATTCGACTAAAACCTTTTGTTCCCTATTACATATCTGAACTATTATCTAATAGTTCAGTGCCTTTTGTAAAGCCAAAAATATTCCCCCCCCAAAACGTTGGAAAGGCCCAAAAAAAAAGTGGGGGCCCCAGGGGGGGGTTTTCTCCCCCCCCCTCCCACATCCATTAAAAAAAAAAAAAACTACAGGAACAGAATATATAGCATTGTCAGGCTCATCGTTAAACAGTTTGTTTTCTTTAAATGAATGAATGTGGACTTATTTAAAAGAGCACAACTGATACAGACGTATATTACAGACGTGTTTGGTGAAGGAGACAGAATTAGAGCGAGATATTTTATTTAATTTTAAATTGTGGCTTTCATTTAATCAAAAGAAAAGATGAATTATTTGTGTTCTTGGTTGGTTTTAGTGTCCAAGACCGAGACAAAATCAAGACCGGTCTCAAATAGAAGAAAATAAGTTCACTTTAGGTTTGTTTTTGTTATATATGTTCAAATGGATTTAGTTTATAGTAGTTTATAGTATATGTCGTAAATAGGGCCACACAGTATATTGTTATTGTAAGAACTTCCTCCATGTGATGGATATTTAGTTCGTACAAACAGCATTAAATCAAACTGGTCCATCCAAATAAACAACTCCTGGTCTAGACCTAGTTCATTCCTTAATTTAGTCCTAGTTTAGTCACGGTTCAGTCTTCTTTTCGTTGCAGGTTTTTGACAATGGCTCCGTGTTGAAACTAGAAAAGAGGCACCTGCTCGAAATCACACCGGTTTTTGGTGGTTTGTTGGAGCCTGTTGATCCAGAGACTCGCATGAAACTGATCGGTACGAAAACGAGGCTTTTAAAACACAAATAGAAGTCACAGAAGTCACATAACTTTGATCATCACTTTGTTTTGTGTTTTAGAAAATCCCGGGAAGCTGGCTCAGTTGGGCTCTTTGCCTGAAGGCTCCCCTCTGTGGGTCCAGATCGGCCAAAAGGACGAGCTGGCGGAGGCGGAGCTTAGGTACATCGGACCGGTGGCAGGAGGGAGCACCGCTGTGTACTTTGGGGTCCAACTCAGGGTAAAAGTCTCAACATTGCTCCACTTTTTATGTCAAGAGACCATCAAAATAAATGTATAATGTAATGCTAGGATTGTAATGATTTTCTGTTGGAGAAATGTTTAAAAATGTGACTCTATCGTTTATATATTTTTTCTTTCTTTGTTTATTCTGGTCCAGGGCTCAGCGAAGGGAAGAGGAATAAGTAACGGTTCCTACAACGGCCGTCAGTTCTTCTCGTGTCCCGAGGCCTGCGCCCTGTTCGTCCCGGTCACTCACATCCGGGAGAGACAGTGGTCCCGCTCCAACCAACAACGGGTTCACCGCAGCACCAGCAGCAGGAACAATCACCACAGCAACGGCCACAGCAACGGCCACGGCAACCGCATCAGCATCCACATGTCCCAACAACCGCACCACCTCGGCCCTCCTCACGGTCCCAGTATCCTGCCGCGGGCCACGGAGTCCGCCCCGATCGCGGCCCACGTCCAGAACCAGGTGCGAGTGGCTCCTCCGTCCGCTCCGTCCGCTCCGTTTCATTCGGGACAGAGAGTGTGTTTCCCGCTGGACGACACCGTTCGCTCCGGAGAGGTGCGCTTCTGTGGGCTTCTGCCGGGACGCTCCTCTGCAGGGGTTCACGTCGGGGTCCTGCTGGTCAGTATCGACTACAGTACACACCTGTAAATACAAACTGAGAAAACATGAACATTAAATATAATAAATGACAGTTTTGGCCTCAGGATGAAAGCTCCTCGATCCAGATTTGGGTGTTACTCAGTTTTTGAGTAATTACACTTAATGAAGGTGCTTGTAATGTTCCTCCTACTTAATAAACACTTGGATTGGACTTGGATTGGAAACACTTCTCTTGATGCCAACTAGTAAACTGATCAACAACTGTATTAATATGAGACAGATTTATTTATTTAAAGTTTATTCAAGTATGTTTCATTAATTATGTCACATTCTACAGCGTTTATAGTTGAATTTTCAGCTTGTTTTTCGAAGTGCTTTTCAGAATATTCACAATAAGACCTAAAACACAAATCAATTATGGTCACAAAACTGAATTCTCTTTAAAAAACACAGAATTTCAAAATTTAAGTGTGTTTTAGTTGAGGAGACAGGGAGGTCCACAGATTAATGCCTTAAACAGAAAAAGAGACGCTTTACAGTTTCCATTGGACGCTCCTCGTGTGATGGAGGCCACAGATCTATTAGCACACTAAGAATACCATCCCCTAATGTTTCCTCAAAACTTGTGTGAATGGTTGTGTTTGTCCCTCTTCAGGACGACCCGGTTGGACAGTGGGACGGCTCTTTTAACAAAGAGAAGCTGTGCACGGTTCCTTCACCTGAGCTCGGGGCTCTGCTGCCGGTCAACGTGGTGTCACCAGGTACAGGAGCTACACACGGACAGGATTTATGACTCATTATCTGTTTCTGTTTAAGATTAGTGACGCACGGTTGAGTTTAAATCTGAAAAATACTCAATTAAAGTAGGGTCGGGACAGTTTGTTCAATCAGAGTTTGAGTGCATTTTTATTATAGTCTTTTTTATAGTATGCCATTCTTTCTCCTGTGAAGTCTGTTCCTTACAGGCACCTGTAGTTCTGAATTTAATCCCAAAATTCTGACTTTTTCTGCCTTTTTTTTTCCTCAGAGTTCTCAGATTTCTTTCTTTTTTCCTCTAAATTCTAACTTTTTTGCAGAATTATGACTTCAGTATCCCAACTAAAAAAAAAAGGAAGTAATGTACAGTGGCATTTTCTTTTCATTGGCCATAATCCTACTCTAAACACTAAACCAAAATTTAATTTAATGGTCACAAAGAAATAATTCATTTTAGAATAATGCTTTAGGTTGGATACTGTTGAACAAAGTAGAATAAATCAGTCAAAAATCTCCAAAAATGAGACATTTAAAGCTCCATAATAATGGTTTGATTATTTCCTGTTGAGATCGGACAAACTGAGCACTGTTTTGTGAAAAAGCATGTCATGTTTCTGTGACTTTTCGGCTAATTTCAAATCTTTTAAGGCACGTTTATAAAAGAACAAGCCCTAATTTCATCCACTCTCATCCTTCAGAGCCCAAATCCCACCGACTCACCGCCTCGGCTCAAGCCCTGAAGTCCATCCTGAAGTCGGCGCTGCCTCCCGTCAACAAACCCAGCCCCTCGTCTCCATCTTCAGCTGCTCCCAAAGTGGCCCTGTTACCCCCGAACAAACCAGCGCATAAACCCCCTCCTCTTCCTCCACCGAAGCCCGGCCACAAGCTCCCCCCGCCCGTCCCGCCTCCCAAACCTCACAGCCCGACGACTCCGACCGAAACGGAGCAGCAGCACTCGAGCGATAACGGCGTCCACAGCGTCCACGGCGTCCACGGCCCTCCGTCGCCGCTGAGGTCTCCGGAGAACGCAGAGGAGGCCGGGGACGGTGAAGCCTCGGGGCCCGGGACCGTGTTAGAGCTGGGGTCCATGGTGGAAGTCAACGACCCGCCGATTTTTGGGGTGATTCGATGGATTGGACGGATCAGCGGGATCTCGGAGCAAGTGGCAGGGATTGAGCTGGTATGAAAAAAACATTAAAACCAGAGAGCGTATTTTAAAGTCTTGTTCAGTTTTCCAGTTTTGTGTTGGATTCAAAGATGCTTCGTAAAAACTCAACAAAGATTGTGTGTATTTATTTAAGAATATTTGACGCAAACTTTCAAAAATTTAGATTAATTAATATTTAAGATTAGCGTAAATTCTGAAGTGTTGCAGTGAGTTTCCAGCTTTTTTAACATTAAATTCACAGAGCAGCGCCAGTTCCTTAAATCGTTTGTATGGAAACATTTTGGTTTTCAGTAGAAACAGTGAAAGAGAGGCTAACACCAGCTCTATGTAAAGACCTAGAACGACCACAGCTTTAACCAGCCACAACTGAAAATAGTGGAGAAATCTTGTCTCGTGTCTCGTCACTCTCTTAGTGTTTAATGTCAAAGTTCTGTAGAAAATAATTGCATTATCTTTTAATTCACAAAGCATGAGCCGTATGACGCATAAGAGCTGTTGCTATTGAATGCCAGCTTTGTTTTTGGGCTAAAAAAGTACAACATTTAGCATTTTTTTTCTTGAAATATGACGTTTATCACAAGAACAAGCCGTATTTCATTAAAAAAATTCCTTTATGTTTTTCCTTTTGCTTCGGATCGGTATGGGTTCTATTTTATGAGTGAAATCTTGACTTGGAGGGGACACTATGGCCAGTAATTTGATTCCTAAAAACCGTCAATTAACATGATATTCTTGGACTATTTGTCTAATTTAGATTTATCAGACACAGAGAACACAGTGATTATTATATTTGCTACATAACGGCTTTTGTAAACTAGCTGCTCAGGTTATTATTATAAAGGCCAACAGTTTTTATTGCAGCCGTAATGTGTGTGTCTCAGGAGCAGGAGCTGTCTGCAGGAACAGACGGCAGCTACCTCGGAGAGCGTTACTTCCACTGTCCGCCGAATAAAGGGCTGTTTGTCAAACTCCGCAAATGTCGCCGCGACTCCCGGTTCCCCGCCCCCGAGACGCCCGTCAATCAAGTGGAACGGTGCAACTCCATAGGTACAAAACAATAATAAAGGCATCCTAAATGTAGCTTATGAAGAAGATACATTTGCAGCTTTTTTTGTATTTCTAAATGTCCTCTGTAATGTTTTTTGTGACCCTCAGCCTTTGCAGAGTGGGGCAGCGAGCGCGTCGAGGACCACACTCCTCCCGTAGAAGGAGACGAGGCCCGGGACCTGTACCGGGGCTGGAAACGAGGCATTCAGGGTCACCTCAATTCCTGTTATCTGGACGCCACGCTCTTCAGGTAAACGCTCATCTTGATTTTAGAGCGCGTCCCGTTCGACTGACGTGTCCCTCCGTCCCGCAGCCTGTTCTCCTGCTGTAGCTCGGCCGACTGGGTCCTGTTCTGGCCGTCGGACCCGGAGACGGACCAGAGCTCGGGTCAGGCTCAGGACCTGCTGCGCTGTGAGATCGTCAACCCTTTACGCAGGTCTGTGTGCCCTTTGACATTATGAATGCAATAAAATACTTTGTTTTGCTGCAAACCCAGACCCCCAACAGAGATTAGCTTATGACTAGCCACCTCAGCTAATGGGATAGAAAGTAGAAGGATGTACAGAGGGGCATATAAAGCCACATTTGCACTCAATGGTACAATACAGTTGGGTTTTAGGCTTGTTTTTATCAGTAAACCCCTGAAGGAATTGCGAGGTATAACTGTTTACTGCTGCAATAAACAGAAGAAGAAGAAGAATGGCTCCGGTTTTTACTTAAACTCATAGATCTGTGCCATTTTCCAATAAAATTCTCAAAACTGAGTATATTCAGCTTCTGCAGAACTTCACAATGGTGTTGCTCATAACTGAATTATCTCCCCAAACACAAACTTGTGTTTATGGTTGTGTTTGTCCCTCTTCAGGGCTACAATAAACAGAAGAAGAAGAATAGCTCTGTTTCTTACTTTAAACTCATATGTGCGTCATTTTCCTATATTTAGAGACTCACTATTGATTGTCACAAGTAATTCTTTAGTTTAATGCAAGGACATTTAATACTTTTTGTTAATTTGCAAAATAAAAGCCATAAGACACAACACCTGGTTCCGGTTTTAGAAAAAAGTGCGACAATTGACATTATTCCTCGTTGCAAAATGACTGTTTATCACAAGAACAAGACATGCTTCATTTGAGAAAATCATGGCCATTTGGTGTTTTTTCTTTCTCGTCTAATTTTTGCTTGAATAGCGATTATCTGACAGATTACATTAGTCTAGTATCCTATTTTGGGATGCTTTGTTTCCCTTTTAACAATGAAAACTGGCCTGTATTCTTCTGTATGGACATGGACAAGTGTAAATCCTTACCACTATTATCACCGTTCAAGTGTTTTATATGTATTCTGTTTGATTTTGCAGCCGTAATAGAAAGTACACGTGTTTTTCAGGTTTGGTTACGTGTGTGCCAGTAAAACCATGGCTTTGAGGCGACTCCTGGAGGCAGCCAACAGCGACACAGGCTTCACCAACCAAGAGAAAGGTACAGTATCTGTTTGTGTCTCCTGCGTTTCTCAAACTTAAACTGACAGCTGCCTTTATGTCAACCAGACTGACAGGAATGTGGTCCTTCTGCTCTTCTTCTTTTTCTCAGATCCAGAGGAATTCCTCAACAGGCTTTTCCAGCTTCTCCGAGTCGAGCCGCTCCTCAAGATCAGGTGACACTGTGTTTTTCATACTGTTTCATACTTAATTGGCTGCTTTACTAGATTGAGCTACACAATTGTTATCTATTCACATCTTCTTTACTTACATATTAAGGGAAAGGGGTTGTCTATTATTCCTTATCTAATGTATAAACACTGTATTATATCCCACCAATCTGACACATTGAACAAATAATCAAAACTCACTGATGGCGTTTTAAAAAATCTGTTTCAATTTGGTTTGTTTAATAAAGAAAACCCAACTATTGACGTTAATTTTGTATTCATGTATTTTCTTAATGGATTAAAAGTGTAGTATGTCGTTTTTTTTGCAGATTTTGACTGTAAAAAATGTAAAAGCAGATGTCTTATTTCATATTGAAGGTGTTTTCTCATAAATACCGTCCTCCTCCTGTGTCCCAGGTCGATGACCCAGCAGCCCCAGGAGTGCCACCTCTACCAGCTCTTCCCCCCGTCCCTCCCTTCGTCCCCGTCCTCTCCTCTGTCCCAGTCCCCGTCTCAGTCTCCTCCCATCGCCCTCCTGTCCTCGTCCGGTGGAATGAGAGTGGCCAGCGTCCAGTCTCTGCTCGAATCCTCCTTCTTCCACTCGGGCCTGAAGTTCGTCGAGGTCGGTCTGTGAGCTTTAGCGACCCGTCAACCTTTAGTGAAACTGTTTCTATTTTTTTTTTTGTGTTTGTTTTGTTTCATCCAGGCTCCGTCCTGCCTCCTGCTGCTGATGCCCAGGTTTGGAAAAGACTTTAAAATGTACGACGCCATTGTGCCCTCACTCAGCATCGACATCACTGACCTCCTGGACGACAGTAAGGAACATTTTACCAAACAATCGTATGTAAGAGCTGTATTTTTGAGTCTGATTCCCGTTTCTCTCCTTGTTTCGTGCGTCCAGCTCTGAGGCAGTGCAGTATCTGTGAGGCTGTGGCCGAATGGGAGTGTGTTCAGTGTTACGACGACCTCGACATCACTCCTGGTCAGCTGAAGCAGTACTGCCAAACCTGCAGCACTCAGGTAAATACTGAGCAAACAATATACTCACACCTAATATTGTAGCAACGTATTTACACTTAAATGATAACATATTACAACAGGGGTCTTCAACTAAATTTGCTTGAGAGCCTGTTATTTCACAAGTGCTGAGGGGAGCCTTTCAAACTAAAATATATTGTTAAATAAGTAAATATCTTCACTTTTTCCTGTTATTTTATTAGATTTCTTAATGGTTAAATATCTTTGAGACTTTGATAGGTTATTGGAAGTTGGAAAAAAACCATTAACCAACAGTTTGTGGAAAAGCGTGATGATTTGTCTTGTGAAAAAATAAAACCAAGTAACAAAGAGAACTACCAATTCGTCCCCATTCTTAAACGTAGACGGAATAAGTCACAAACAACACTTATTTTTTATTGTTATGTTATTTGTGATGCAACTGAGCCTGGCATTTTTCGCGACTGAAAACAAAAAAAGTTTGAATTCACTGTCGTTTTTCTAAAGACATTTTTTTCTGTTAAATCAAATAATCCAGTTTCCCCGACCTAAATAGAAAAATAAAAGTACTACAAGGAGAGGGTCCCTGGGTGCCCCCTGAGCGTCTGCCCACAGGTTAATAAAGAGTAACTTAAACTTAAACCTAATTGTCCAGTTGTGGGAAAATTGCAGTGTTTGAATAAAACATCACACAAAGTTTGAGGGTATTGCAAAATCTCAAAATCCTGGAGGGACTTATTCAAATATATGTCTCTACTAAGGCCATTTGCACTTTTAGCTGTGATGCTTGAATAATTATTGTAAGTATAAGGATGATACATTTACCACAGCTGAAGTACCAAAAGAGCTTCAATATGTACATTTTGCATTTCGTTTAACATTTAAATCATGTTACAGAGCTTTTTCTCTCTTTGACAAGTGCCTGCATAAATCCTCTGTGCTCTTCAGGTTCACAGCCACAAGAAGCGAGTGTCCCACAGTCCTCTGAAGATCGGAGTCCCTCAGGGGTCGTACAGCGCCCCCCTTTACTGCACACGTCAGCGAATGTCTCTGTTCGCCGTCACATGCATCGAAACCAGTCATTACGTAAGCTTCGTCAAACACGGGCCCCTTCCCACAGACTGGCTGTTTTTCGACAGCATGGCGGATCGAGAAGGTGAGATAAAATCAGTCAGTCAGGATTTCACAAAGGACAATATAATAATAGGCTTTATGTGCAGTATCAGATCTCAGATTTCACCGTTTGTGTGCTCTCTTCTTCTTCAGGTGGTGAGAACGGGTTTAACGTCCCCCGAGTGAGAGCGTGTCCCGAGGTGGGCCGTTATCTCAGTCTGTCGGAGCAGGAGCTGGGCCGAGTGGACCCCGCCTCTTTACGGGAGCCGGCCCGCCGTCTTCTGTGCGACTCCTACATGTGTCTGTACCACAGCCCCGAGCTCAGCCTCTACAAGTGACACGGAAACACAAGCTTCTTCCCAAAAAAAAAAACATGTGAAGGACTGTCGAGACGTCTGTTATGGTTTACTCTCAGGTTTCTACAGGGATTAAATGCACAATAACAAATGCATGTCTATTGATAATATGTTCTATATTGGCCAGTATTTCTCTCTTTAAACAGTAGATTAGAAAACGGTTTAATGATGCAGTGAAAACAGAGCAATAAACGCCGTAAAAGTGAGTTTTAAATGGCCAGATTCACCCAACAGTAATCAGAGAGTACCTTGTGATACATTTACATTGACAGCAGTGGCGTAAGGTCCCAGTGCAGGTTTTTATTAAGATCCCTAAAGTTTTGGAGGATAATAACATCTTATATTAAACACAAATGAAAAATAATTACATTAAAAGTAAAGTAATAGACTTAAAGAAAAGGCTTCACGCAGCAATAAGATAAAGGTGTTTCTTAATTCATTATATGTCACAAATTAAAAATATATATATTTCCAAAATAAGAGAGAAAAATGTCTGCGTTTTAATGGAGCTACGTCTTCTTCCTTCATTTATTAACAATATGAAAGCCTATACTGAATACTCTAATGACCCCTTGACCTGCACGGTGGTCTTATGCCACGCCTCAGATTGACAGGAATATAATATTTTCAATGTATAATGTATTACAAGGTGCATTAATAATATTCTGCTACAGTGTTAATGCAAGACAATCATCCATTACGTACTAATCACGATAAAAAGGCAGAAAAACACTGTGTAAAATGGTAAATGGCAAAATATATGCATTAATTTACTGTATTGTAGCATCAGGTCAACAACGAAACAGTACATGCGTTTAAGAGTCCAGTTTTAGTCCGACTAAAGCCATAACATGAATTTTTCTAGTTTTATGTCAACAGCAAATCTCCAGTATTTAGTGTTGCTACTCTACCGCTCTGAAACAGCCTTTTCTGTATCTGTATCACAAAAACTATTCACCAGGTCTGCCTTCTATTAAATTGCACTAATAATAGGATCACATTCCTTGATTTAAATACAGTTGTCTGCAAAACTATACATTTTATATCATTGGAAAAGCTGCTAAACACATCTGTGCCTCTGTTTCTATGTAAATAATCTGAACTACACTCTATTGCAGTAATATGTTGATGCAGTAATACAACACTGTATTTTCTCTTGTGTTTTAATAACTTCTGTAGCCCACAAACTGCTGTGAACCTTAACATTTGATTTGCACTGCTTTATTTACATGTTGTACGTGTGTATATATGAGAAATGTATAATGAAAAAAGTAAACACAACAATTGTATTATAACTTCTTTAATATAATGCAACCACAGAAACTAATTGTGAGCTAATAAAAGCTCCTATTGCTTTTTAAATTTGGGGTCCTTGTCTCATTCGAGTGTCATAATGAAACTTGTAAATACATTCAGTTAAAGTTATTATAAAGGTTAAACATATTTGATATATTGTAAATATTTTTGCCACAGTACGTCCAAGGCTTTTAGAGAAATGCTTTATTTGGTTTATTATCACCAAAAGTGATTGACGTTTGTGTGCTGTTCTCTCCGCTGACGGTAGAGGGCGCGCCGGACCCACTTCCGCCTCTGAGCTGCGTCATCAGTGCGTGCCCCGGAAACAGCGCTAAGGGGTTGACTTTCCTTCATCTCCGAACCGTTTTGCCTCGTTTTTCTTCAACAACAGCAACACATCTTACAAATATCTGCGGTTTTAATGCTTCAATAAGGTAAAGGCACCGTTTAAAGGCTGTTTATTTCCTGTTTGTGGCTGTATTTAGCTTCGTATTTACGTTAACGTCAAGTGTTGGTAGCGGCGTGCCTTAATACATTCTCGCACCGTTATAGCTACATTTTACAACCTTTACTGTTTTAATTCACGACTTCACTTTGTCTTTTTATTTGACACCAGACAACTGTAGAAGTAAAAACTATTATCACATCAACAATTCACCTATTTTTGCCTGAATCTCCTCCCTTTCAGGCCTTTTAAGCACAGTTTGCATTAGCATTAGGGTAATTTGTGTGACATGATAACCATTTATCCAGTTTTATTTAACTGTAGCTGTTCGTAATTACTATAATAGAGACTCATACTAAATCTTTGACCTGTCTAGGTGTCCCGCGTGGGTCTGTTACATCGAAATTAACGCTTATATTTAATTTCTGCTGTTGGATAGCCAGATTAGCATAAACACAATACAGTGTAGATCTATCTTTAAAGCTTCCGTAGTATTTTTATTTTAATATTCATGTCTTAAACTAGTTTTGTGTCTGAATAATTCCAGTATACACCTTATATAAGCCTAATAGAGGTCTGATTCTCACTGATGTGATGCCTTTACTGTTTATTTTTAGGTGCTGTCTGTCTCTGAGGTGTAGCAGTGCAGCCCGTTGCCATGGCGTCTCCAGGGGGACAAGGAGGAGCGCTGTCCACGCGAGGAGGAGCAGGTGCAGCCAAAAGGATGAAGTGGGCTCTGGAGCTGAGTCTGGGCAACACCAGGTAAACGGAACGGGTTTGGTGTAAGCACATACGCTTTACATTTGGAGAATCCTAGACAAAACCAGGCCAAACGGGACTAAACTAGACCATCAAATCTCAGAAGGCACTAGGCTACTTTATTTTACTTTTTATGTCCACACCTGCATAAAACTTTTGCACAGTACTGTATACAACACAATTTTTTACTATAAAAACTATAACACAAATAACACAAACCAGAGCTCCTACCTGTACAGCTCCAGAATATCAGACCGGATTATACACAAACAGCAAAGACGTGTTTTTAAAGAGTAAAAAGGGAGCTCAAAGTGATATTTTTGCTGCAGGGGTCGTGGAGATCGTCAGGGAGGTCAGGGTGACGTTGTTTACCCCATCGGCTACTCAGAGAAACCTGTCCCAGACACCAGCATCCAGGAAACAGACAAGAACCTGGTGGAGAAGGTGAGCTGCTACTTTTCTTTGTATAAAAACACCTTTTGGTTGCAGTAATGTGGTTTACAGATAGAGGTTGATGTGACTGAACATGACTGATATCCCTGTGTTGTGTAGCGCTGCTGGGACGTCGCTCTCGGGCCCCTGAAGCAGATCCCCATGAACCTGTTCATCATGTACATGTCGGGAAACACCATCTCCATCTTCCCCATCATGATGGTCTGCATGATGGCCTGGAGACCCATCCAGGCTCTGATGTCCATGTCAGCGAGTGAGTATCCTGTTACACTGTGTCACACTGCTGTATTTCATATTATTATATCTCACTGTTGCTGTTTTCTCAGCCTTTAAACTGTTGGAGAGCTCCAGTCAGCAGTGGCTCCAGGGCCTCGTTTACCTGATCGGGAACCTGCTGGGCTCAGCGCTGGCCATTTACAAATGTCAGTCAATGGGACTGCTTCCAACACATTCGTCTGACTGGTTAGCTTTCATAGACCCCCCTCAAGTAAGTATGACTAGACAAAGAAATGTGAATTCTGTTTGCCTTCATTTGAGTTTTTAACATATCCATTGTGTTAAAAGTTGGTAAAATATTCTTTTGTCTTCTTTATTCTTTAGTCTATCATTCATATTCCAACTTGGCGTCAAGTCAAATCAAATTCACCATCAAAGTACAAGGCCATACAGACAGAAAATAATGTGAATAGTAACATAAATAAACATCAAATGCTCATTGACTGGACCGCTTGAATGTAAAATGAAAAAGCTCTGGACTTTGACTAATTGTTTTTTGGGAACTGATTGCAGCACTTAGTTCTTTTAACAGCAACTGGCCACTAGATGGTGCCACATATTCCTGTTTTGTTTTGTTTGCCCAACACAATCACAGTACAGGAGTTTAACTTAAAATGAGTATGTTATTCCTAACTTTTCCGTTTTGTCTGCAGCGACTGGAGATCATGGGCGGCGGGATGGTGTTGTGAAGACAGGATTCATATAAATTTACAGATATTCTATAAACTGTACATATTCTTCAGCACAGAACTAGACCACACTTCACGACCGAAACGAACCAACTGTTTCACCAGCCGCTTATTAAACTGTGAGACATGGAGCGGCTTCAGTTTGTTCCTTTTTTGACAGATTTGCCTGTCTTGTCTTTGTGGTCCACTTTTTGATCATATTCACACTGATGGGGGCACTGTTTTTAATGTAGGCTAACAATATAAGAATGTTTATAGGCTTACTAACAAATGCCAGTTCAAGATTAAATGTTTTTTATCTTGTCAGACGCTCAAGCATTGGCATTGTAGTCTGTTCTCTCAGTCTTCCTCATCACTTTGTCTGCTTACAACCCTCCATTCTGTCACCAACATCAACTTTGTTTAATTTATAGGTCTGCTAATTTATACTCATTTGCTCTATTAAAGAAATCCTTATTATTTGAAGGGAAATTATGTCTACTGTGTCAATAAATGTGATGAATAAAGAGAGAACTGTCTTCATTCTTTATTGATTTTTTAGCCTTTTCCGTTGTCCTAGTGAGAAAACATTGAAAGCTAAGGCTGCATTTAATCAGTAATCCTTTTTTTATCATAACCTCAAGTGAAATAAAACAGTCAAAGTTAAGTAAATAGAGATTAAGGTGGTATAATTAGACATCAGGCTTAAGTTATGTAATTGGGCTACAAAACTACTACTTTGAACTATCTTCTGTTGTTTTAAACTGAGCAATTAAGCATTAAAGTATCTGAAATTCCTTAAAAACCTGATTAAACTCATTAATAGGGTTGCTGCTGGTGCCTTTATGTCTGTTTGTTAGCTGCTCACTATTTAACATAGGCTAATTAATGCTGCTATAGTGGAACTGTAGTAATGCAGACAGTACAATGTTATTTAAAACACACAGTATATTTGTTAAAGTTATATTAAATGTCGCTTTATGTTCTGTTATGGCTAATGTTATTGTCCAGATTCCAATTAATATGTGTTTATTATGGTTTTTTTGAATATATGCATGTAGGTTTTGTGAATATTTGTAAACCCTCCAAAACCCTGCAAGATTTCCATGTAAAAACAGTGATTGTTCATTCATAATTGGGTGTGGGGGGTTTTTTCTCGATGGTTTTGGTATCAGGAGCTACACCCTGCATTAAAAACAAAAGGTGGGGCAGAGCTTAAAAGGTGAGTGGTACAAAGTCTGGGGAGTTTGATATTCTGCCATGCTTGAGCAAATATATGAAGGATTTCCTTACTGTACAAAAATGTGGGAGGTCCCTTGTGTTATATAATCATCACTGCCTCCTGCCTCCAGTTACATATAGTTGTTGTCATGGTTACCAATTTTCTTTAACTCCTGTTTTTTTCTTTTTTTTTTTTTAATAAAATGTATAGGCTGTCAGACAAATTTTATAAAATAGTTAACTGCTGAATATAATATAATATAAAAAATCTTCACACAATACCATTTTGTGTAAAAATATCGACATTTTAGCCAAGCTGCTTCTGTGATGCCTTTTGGAGCAACGGAAATTTTCATATTCACTAACACCAATAGAGATTAATTCCAAATTTTCTTTTTAATTTGGTTCAAATCATAGACAGTGCTCGTATTTTAGTTCTAATAAAACATAAATAGTCTTTTATGACCATTACCCATTTAATCAATTGTAATTAAAGGTGCTAGTTGTTAATTTAAACATCATTCTTCGCAGCCGTTGGGCGTAGTTTCAGCGGACTGGTCGGACTCGCCAAACCCGCCTCTGAGCGCTGAAGACGGGCTGTCACATCGTGAAGGGGCGGGACAGGTGAGAAGGAGGAGGAGAGCCTGTGAAAGCATAAGTACTGGCAGCTTTTTTTTTTTTTCAAGCGTGGTTATACATGTGGAAGAGGAGAGCCTGAGGAGATTGTTTTTAGCTGATTGTCGTCACTTTTTTTTGGCTACTTTCCTCTCCTTGTTTTTAAGAAATTCTTGCTGCGGACGGATTTTAAATTGGACTAAACAAACTTTTTCAACGAAGTAGACAACTTTGTAATGCTACGTTAAACTTTAAAACTCAAGAATAACTTTTAGGTGTACTTTTATCTCGCAGACTTCTCATTTTATTAGCTTTTTTTTTTTTAATTTAGCAAACTAGCCTAGCATAACTATCCGTTAAGGTTTGCGTCGTCGCCATGGACAACGACGTCTGTCACTCAGCAACGACAGAGCATCCGCACCCGTTCATTCATGAGGTGAAACTGACCAAAGCCCAGAGAATCAGGGTAAGCCTCAAAACATCATTATTTCACTTATTTATGTATAAAACCGTAGCTACAGGTGGTAGACAAGTCGAAACATTAGATTTAATCACGCCCCAAACCAACACCTGAAATTAATTGGGACGTCATTAAGGTGCCGCGATATTATTAAGGGCGACACCATAAACAGAAAAACCAGGAAGAGAACATAATTATGCTACTAAAATGTTATACCGAAGTGTTAACTGCAGAAATGACCTTATTTACTTATGTTCCTGTTAAAAAATGTAAAATTACCAAGTAAAATAAAACTAAACAGGCACAGTGGCATTTCACATTTACTTCTGGTTCATATTTTTGCATCACAGCTTGGTTTGTGGTCAGTATGATAAATTAATTACCCTTTTATCTTAATTATCTTAACTTTGCCTCCTTCCTTCTAATGAGTCAAAGCTACACTGGTAAAACAGATTAGGATAGGCAAGTACAGTGTAATGGATGCCACAGAATAGTTCTGTATAGTACACCTATTACATAAGAGACATGACAGGAGTGCCTTAATAAAACATACCAGGCATAGATCAACTGGATATATCCATATAAATATTTATCACCATATGCAGAGTGACATGACACATGCTGGACTTCGCTATGGCTTTACAACATGCTTTTCCTTAAAGGGACAGTCCAGTATTTTGTTAAAGGTTTTTTTTTTTTTTGAGATACTTATGGATCTTTTTGGTTTGGAAAAGCAGACTGGAGCAATTCCACAGAGACTAAATCATGTAAACGGGCAGTAAACATTTTATTTTAAAGACTTAACTGAACAAAGCCAGATTTAATGTGTGGTCCAGAAAATGCTTTGTAAACTCTGCATTTAGTTTAAAGCTTTAGATAAATTATGCATCTTTACATTTAACCTCCTTCATAAACCCCTCTGAGTCTGCCGTAGTTTGTGGATTGGAGGTCAAAGTGAAGCAGAGAATAATAATATCAGAATAATAACAGCTGATGAACTTAAAAAATTTAAATGAATGTCTCTGTCAAAATGGAGTGCACTTTTTGCTGGGGTATATGCTTTATTATCTGATTTTTTTGTAATAATGGCAAAAGTTCTTGATTTGACTTGTCTTTTTTTACTTTTAGGGCGTTATCTTGGGCAGCATCCTCTTCCCTTTGCGCGTGTTCCTCGCCGCTCTCTTCTTCCTCATCATGTGGCCCGTCGCTCGACTCCGAATGGTCGGTCTGTCCCAGGAGGAGCGCTCCCGTCCGGTGGTCGGCTGGAGGCAGTGGCTGTACCACCCCATCGTCTGGCTCCTGAGCAGAGCGGTCTTCTTCTCCCTCGGCTTCTTCTGGGTCAAGGTCAAAGGGCGGCGTGCGAACCTGAAGGAGGCGCCCGTGTTGGTGGTGGCCCCTCACAGCGGCTTCCTGGACATGATCGTCCTGTGCCCGACGCAGCTCGCTACAGTGGTGTCGCGCTCTGAGAACACCAGTCTGCCCGTTATCGGAGGTGAGAGACGACAAACTCACACACTGATGCTCTGAGGATGAAATTTAATATATACTCCCCACTGTCAGAACGTAAACACTAGACGAAATAAGCATAGTTTGCATTAATAATGAAACAAATTCCTTTTATTGTGTTTTGAGGGTGTAGCTCACACATCTCACATCACATCTCTAAGAAAAGAAATACAAGGAAAACTAAACAACAGATTGCTAGAGTTTATTCAAAGCCAGCGTAAACCTAAAAATGTACTTGACTGATCAATAAAACAGGATATGGCAATATTAAATATAGATTTAAAACCATTTTTTAATGTGTGCTTTGCCTTTAAAGAAAGAAGGTATTTGATGGGCATAGTTTATGGGTAAAATAAAAGAATACAACCTAAAAACAAAAAAAAAATATGTTTAAATATTGGGGATTGTGACTTTATACCATCATGTAGTATTGCAGGCAAGACCACACTAAGAAAGATCAGACTGAGATTTTTAGGAATCAGTTTTGAATACATTTAAAGAGATCCCAGGAAATAGTTACAAAATCCAAACAGTTCAGTCTTAAAGCAAATCAAAACTCATAGAAGGGCGATTGTTTGATGGCACAGAGTTAAAGGGATATTTTCTTCTTAAAGATCGACGCAGACAACATAAGTAGTGGTCTTGGTTGGTCTTGAATTATAATAGCTAGATGCACTGACTGAGGCAAGACTGAGTAAAAGTGAGACTGAATCTGAGAGGAGCCCTTTTGAAGTGTTTCTATGACGTCTCGAGGGCTCCAACACTGTCATCAATCACTGCATCAGGCTTCGTGTGATTTTGATTTGTTGGAAGTGTTCTTCTAAATAAATGGGTAAACACTATCTCAATCTGAATCAAACCCCTGAGGCTAAGTCTGTAAAGGATTCCTCATTGTAAGCCACGTCTTGAGTGTTTATCTGAAAAAAGTATTTGTATAATCCTCACATATTTCGTTTCTGCTGTGTCTAAAATGTGTTGGCTGACTTGGACCTTGTTATATACAAACAGAGGATGACTTTCTTTGGAAACCACAGCATGTACAGACTTAACCCCAAAGAAACAAAAACTACAGAGAACTTCTTGTGCTCTCTCAAACTGATTTTGCAATAAAGGCCTTTTTCACACTGTCATAAAAACTTGAAATGACACATTCACCTTCAGTCAGTGCACGTGTGTTTCCTCATGTTTCCAGTATCATTTCTCACCTGCTTATCTCCCTTGCAGCTTCACTTCTGCTCACACATTCAGCAGCTATTTAAGGCTCATATATGGAGGCTCTTTTAGACGCAGACCTGCAGGTGGAAGTGACAGTCGGAGCTGGACCAGACTAGCCTGGCACTCACGTACAGTTTCAGAGGCGTTCCAGCAGCTGTGCCCTATCTGTGTTTGTTCATGTGGGAGTTGGCATCAGGAGTGTAGGGTTAGGCTGTCATTATTTCCCTCTTATGTTTGGCATGTACATTGTTTCCTGCTGGAAGGCAGACTGCATAGTTTATATAGGTCTTTAAAGCAGCCTGTAGACATCTGTAGGTTAGATCTGATATCGAAGGAAACCAGCTTGACTCGATAATGTAACTAATCAGAATCACAGACAAAGGAATCGAATGCATTTACGAGATATTTATTTATACATAAAATACTTGGCGCTTGAAGTACTGTCTTTGTCCTGTTTAACTACATACATAATAGTTTTCATAGCAGACAGTTCATTCCTACATGAGTTTCATGAAGTGAAAACTATTTAGAATTAGGCTAGCATAGAAAATGAATAGGCCTACAATTTATAATTAAGTGTTTGATTGTTTCATGGAAGAATGCTGCAGCGAAACTGTAAATAGAGCCACCAGTGGTACTCTTACTACAGTTGGGGTACCACTGATCAGTATCAGTATTGATCATATAATCAATAATACCAATAAAGCTGATGTTTATCCACCAGTAAAGTTCAAAATATACTATTACTGCTATTGTCAGTAGTCCTGTTACTGTTGCTACTACTAGTGTTACAAGTCAATGCTAAACTTGTCATGAATTTTAGTAACTAAGTGTATTTTAGGCGCCTACAACATCCCTCTCTAATCTGTTGTCAGTTTAAAAGGGTTTATTTAGGGTTTCCTTTGGAGCCTTAAATCTGAAATGTTTACATTTTATGAAGAAAACATACTTGAAATTGCTTACAAGATATATGTCACAAGATATAAGTTACATCTAATATGTTACAACAATCTGACTAAATTCTCATTTTGTATTTAGTTCACTTATCTGGACAAAGAACAGACAGAAAACACAGAAGAAGGATAATTGACCGAATGATTTTATACGTGTAATATTGATAATGTGTATGAATCCAGTTTAATAGAACTGTTGTTGTTTTTAGCTCTTCTTGAGTTCAATCAGTCGGTGCTGGTGAGCAGGAAGGACCCAGAGTCGAGGAAACAGGCGGTTTCTCAGGTCACAGAGAGGCTGACGTCCAACGGCTACTGGCCTCAGGTACAGTCACACACCCACAATCACAAAATAACGCCTTTACTTTTTCTTCTTTAATTCTAATTGATCTCTCCTTCTTTTTGTCCAGATGCTCATGTTTCCTGAAGGCACCACCACAAATGGACAGGCTCTTATTAAATTCAAACCTGGTGAGTAAAGTGGAAAAAAAGTAATTAATAAAAACAGCTAAGACAACAATCTACTATCATCACATGTATTCAAGTTACATGAGACAATATAAATATGATTAAGAGTTATATAATCCGTCTGTTGCCTTCTGACATGGTAGATCTGGCTTGTCATTCGTACGCCTGAGCCAGGAATGAGTGGCATGAGGCGAGAAATGGGCGTAGTGTTGCGCCTCACGATGATTAAGAGCTTCTGTGACAGTTCCTCCCTGTCATTCACTTTGTTTCAGGTGCGTTCCTCGCCGGAGTCCCAGTCCAACCGGTTCTGCTGCGTTACCCCAATAAACTGGTGAGTAATCCGTCACCGAGCGGTTTCACAAGTCCCTCAGTTCACGCAGAGTTAACGTGACGTAAACTAAAGCAACAATAGTCTGGTTTCTCTAAACAATCACAGTAAATCGAAAACATAGGCTGGTCACATGTTGAACTATGTCATGGCAAATAGTCGCAGTTGAGGCAGGGACAAAGGTGCGGCAGAAGAACAGAGTGTATTGGGTGATTCAGGTTTAGTTGAGACTGGATTTCATTTTGTGTGTATTGTTCAGAGTCAAAATCCTGAGTTGTTTTGGTCGTCTGATGGTGATATGTTGAGAGGGCATGGGCATGAAAATAAGGAAAGGCTTGAAACTTGACAATTCAATTCAGTTTTATTTATACAGCCCAATATCACAAAAGCAATTGCCTCAAATTGATTTAGAAACAAAAAGCATCATAACACCTCCTGTCCTTATAACCTCCATCAGGGAAACGAAAAACAACCAAATTTGGAAACGATTTAAGGGAATATTCTGATGGAGCTAATATCAATCCTATTATTTCCAGTAATATTTTATGTAAATCAACCCACATTTAAAGCATTTGGTTGGACAGAATTAAAACCAAGACGTTTTATGTTGTGTTGAGGCAAACCTTTGTATTATTAGAGTGAGTCACCATCGTCTAAACAACTATTTTTCAGTTTGACATGTGGGAACAAGAGTAACTCTTTTTTTTTTAACCATTTATTCCAGCTCAAATACACCCCATTTTTCTTTTTTTTTCTTTTTTTGTTTTGCAACATTTAAAGAAACATTTTACTTCGATTGACAAAGGGACAGGGAGTGTTTCCCCAGTGACAATGAACAGGAATATGAATTCTGCCCAGTCGTCTTCTTTTAGAAAAAGTTATAGAACAACTGGTGCAAGGTACTGTAACCTTCCAACAAAGCAAAGATGAAGGATGCTTATAAAAACTAAACTCATTTATAAGAGTTGGACCAAATGGCAAACAGATCTGATCTCCCTTTAAGTGTCAAGTATTAATGTGTCGCTTCAGTTTGTGTGCGAAACACATCACATTAAACTGTTGGAAAGTGAGAGGTGCTTGTTCATTTGTTTAGTTTCACTCTGATTTTACAATGTGTTCAAACCAAACAAACTCCACCTGTCAAAGCAAAGAGACCCGTTCCACCATAAACCTTTTCAGTCTTCAGTAAAAGTGTTGTAACTTCACACAAACCAGCCCCACGTGAGCTCAAAACATCTGCACGCTCCGGCCTCCTGAAATATTGAGCAACCCTCAGGAGCCCAGCCCAAAACAGGCGACACTTTGTTCTGTCTGAAACAGTCATTCCCTCTGTCACTTCAGCTCGGTGCAAAGATCATAACCCTATATTTTATTACACTGAACATACTTTATTTAAACTAGCAGTGTTTGCATATAGGCCTCAATTAATAAAGTAATAAGGTAAAATAAAATGCTGTCCTTTCTGTGATGATTAAACCTGCTTCTTTTGCCTGTGGTCTGATATTTAAATACAGTTTGTATGACCCTAACAGGACACTGTTCGCTGGACGTACAAAGGCTCATCATGGTAAGTTCCCCATCATAAACGAATAAAAGTGTAAATGCTCCTGTTGTAATGGGATAAAAGTGTTAAACGTGTTCCTGCTTTAGGGTCGAGGCCCTGTGGCACACCACTTCACAGCTCTACACAAACATGACTGTCGAGGTAAGTCGCTGCTCCAGAGACCCATGCCTCACATTCTGTCCAAGTATATTTTTAAACAGTAACTAAACCCCTGCTTCCTATAGGCCCCAGTGGTTATAGTCCTCATGGTAAAGGGATGGCAGACCCGACTGTGTGTGTTAAAGGGCAGATATAGGAAGAGCAGGGATGAAATAGTGATGTGTATGCTTTAAAATGTCACACAAAACACCTTTTTAATAGCTTTAGTTCTTTCTATAGAAGGATTGTATGGATATAGTTGTATATAAAGCTTATATAAAGCTATAAGTTAAACAGTGGTTTCATGGTTTGTTGTTTCAGTTTTTGCCGGTTTACAGCCCCTCGGAGGAAGAGAAGAACAACCCTGGTCTTTACGCAGACAATGTTCAGAAACTCATGGCTAAGTAAGAACAATTTGTATTAAATAAAGTACTATATTTATGAACTAGGCGCAAAATAGATGGGCACTATTAATGCCTATAGACCCTTCCAAAAGCATCATTAAAACATATAGGGTCATTGTAACAAGAAGCATCCATAAAAAAACTTGTGTGTTTGAGTCAGCTTTGTACTGATGGATGTCAAGTATGTTAGCTGCTTTGTTGTTTACCATTAGCAAGAATGCTAAGAATCTGTAGCAATAAGATATTTAATATAGTTTTGAGGCTGTACATGTGTGTTACTTGGTATAGGTTAAAACAATGTCTGTTTATACTGGCGTCCTGCATTTTACTTAACTTTAATTTTAACGTTTTACGGCTTCAGAAATGTGTGTACTGTAACATACCTTGCAGATCTTTAACAGTCTTTGAAGAAGAAGCACAGGTCCTATATCTATCCATGCCTTTTTTTGGCCCTATTTTTGCCCTATTTTGTTTCTGAACTTCTTTTGCTAAAATGTGCAGCTCATGTGGCCTATAAATAAGGGACTACCGAGATGAAAAGCCTCCTTCCTGTTGCAATAGGAAGCATCATTTGTACAGGTTAAGACGGAGGTGGAACATGCTTTGGTGTAGTTTCTAATGCTGTTTCTTTGATGCAGAGCCCTCGGTGTCCCAGCTACAGACTACGTGATGGAGGGACGGATCCCTGTCAGTAAACTCGGGGGTCTGTCTCTGCCGCTGGAGTCTCCTGCGAGAGAAACCCTGTCTCTGCTGCACAAGAACGGGTAAGAACCGCCAGCGTTTGTGTTTGGAGTAAAAATGGCAGCACACAGTCTTTTAACTGGTTTTTGTTTTGTCAGAATGGGATCGTCAGACGTAGAAGCAGCTCTGAACAGGATGATGGACAGGTGTCAGTCGGAGGGTCAGGGGTTAAAGACCAGTGCAGATGAACTCCTGTCTGTCCTGGGACTGAAGGACAGAGAAACGGCTGTATCCGTCTGTGGACTCTACTCAAAGGTAAAACAAACCTAAAAACTAAAACCTTTATAAGTACAGTGTGTGACTGCTGCCCATAAAATAAATAGTTTTTCTACCTGAAAGTGACAAGAATGCACTTAAAGACCTACTGAAATGTAAATACTTGATCCAGTTCTTCTTTTTCTCTCCCAGGATGAGTCTGTGGACCTCAGACAGGTTTATGTGAGTGTCGCTGCCGTGTCGGGCTCTGTCCCCTTCAAAACACTCCTTCACACTGCTTTTACCGTAAGTTATGACATTACACGTCTATTTCCATCTGCTAATGTAGTGTGTGATCAATAATTTACGAGATTTACACTGGAGTTGGACTGAAATGGTATATTTATGTGCTGTCAGTTCTTTGACGGAGAAGGCAGAGGCAGCCTGAGTGCAGAGGAGCTGTCCGGCCTCATGGGGGCGCTGCTGGGCGTTCCTCAGTATCACACCACAGAGCTCTACACTGAAGCCTCCAAACAGGGCCAGCTCACTGAAGGTACGTGTCATTAATCTGGTTTAGACTTTAAACTGTGTCCACAAACGAAGACGCTTTTTATCAGTGCCTTAATAAACGTTAAATTTAGTCTCTCTTTGTTCATTTTTAACCCCTTTAGAGTTGCTTTAAATATGTAAGCTACTACAATTAGAAGCTGCTACTACTCTAACCTTAATTAAACATAATCACTAATATAACCCGTCCCCTTTTCCGTCAGACCACCTGCTGAGAGCGCTGACGACCCACCCGACCTACCAGAGACTCGTCAACGAATACCTGCAGCCGGAGGGGTCCCAGCTGCCCTTCACCGCTTTGACCAACGGCGTCAACAACAACAAGAGCATGCACAACGGCAACGGCACGCTTCAATCCAAGAAGTTCGAATAAGGACAAATAAAATGGCATCAGTAACTCTTCCTGAAAAGGCTCATTTCTCTGACAGACCTTTTTAAATGGACTAAGTCAAAGACGCCAAACTCGTCAGGTTTTATTTCGTGTGTGGACGGTTAATCAAGTCTAAAAGCCGATGAATGACTCCGGTGTGTTTGTTTACCAGTGTGCCTTTATCTCCTCAGTGTGTTTCAGATGCTGTTAAAAGACTACACAAAGCTGTAATTGTTATTTATAATATATCTTGTATGTATTTTTTTAAAAAGGGAAAGGGCTGTTTACTGAAGAAAACTCGTCACTTTGAAAATTCCGTTTTATTATGTCAACGTTTTCATACATTTTTACGTAAATCTGTTTATTTAACTTTAATAAAACTGTGAATTATTTGAATTTCATTTTGTCAGACGTCACTTTGCCCTGCTGCGTGTCCAGCTTTTCTGACTTGCTTTTGCTGCTGCTGCTTCTTCTTTCCTTCAACTTCTTTTTTGCCAGACACAAAGTTGTTATACTTCGCAGCTAAGTTCCTCAACTTCTGCCTTCTGCGACGGCGTCTGTGTGTGCGTCTCTTGGTCACCTCTTGCTTCACCTCTTCTATTTCCTCTTGTTTCTCCTCTTGTTTTCCTTCTTCTGCCATTTTCCCATCATCTTCACAGAGCGCTCTCCTCACTGTTTGAACTCCTGCTTCTTCTTTATCGTCCCTTAAGCTAATGCCGGGCCTTTTTGCTTTAGATTCTCCGTCACTTCCGCTCGAATGATTTGTCTTTGACTTTTTCTTGGGACTGCTCTTCTCTATTTCCTCTGTCCTCTTGTTAATGTCTTTAAAATCCCCACCTTCTTGTATACGCCTCTTCATGGGACTCAGCTGTTGACTCTCCGTGTTTTTTTCTTTTTTTAAGACACTAACCAGACTCTCCTCATTGTGTCCTTTTAGGTCTAAGTATCTCTGAACACTTCCCAAGCTTCCACATCGAGGTCTCAAAACAAGAGTGGTCTTCACGAGATTAACTATGTGCTCTACCTCCTGTATTTTCAGTCTTCTCTCCTCACTTCTTCCCCTTTTCTCTTTCCAACCTAAACCCTCTTTAGAAGCACTTAGTGGAGTCATTCTCTCTGCATTTTCTTTACCATCTTCATTTCCCTCTTTGGTTTTCTGCCCCTGTGTCTCGTCAAAACTGCCTTTTTCTCCTTGACATGACTCCATCTCACTTGCGTCACCACGAAATTTCTCAACTTTCTCTGACAGCCTCTGACTCCTTCTCATAGGAACAACTGTTTTCCCTCTTTCCTCTTCTCCATTTTCTTTACTTCCTTTAGATAAACCCTTTTCTCTCGCTACTTGCTGGTCTTCTACCCTGGGTATTTCCTCGTCTGCGGTCTCGTTTTCTTGTTTTTCAGGCTCTACGTCTCCACAAACATCAGTTTTGGGAACACTATCTCTTTCTAATCCCATCCAAGTGGAGCCATCCTGGATTGGACTTGCAACGGTAAGAACATCACGCATCAAAACTGCTGTTTCCTCAAACGACGTCGGCTCTTGGCTCGTCATCTCATCGCTGTTCTCTCTCTCAGGTTGTTCTGTCGGGTCTAAACCGAGGAAGGCCTTCAAAGCCAACTCGCTCAACGCCTCTGGTGACGAACCACGGCTCTGTTTGGACTCCGAAAGCAGGTACCAATCGTCCTCGGGCACGTCGTCTCGAAGGAAAATCTCCGCCAGAGTCTCGAGGTCTACTGTGGACAGGTTTGACATCATGTGAGCGGGGTTCTGCGAGAACTTCTGCAGCGAATCCCAGTTCATGTACATGGACCCTTCAAAGGGAGAGTTTCTTCCTGTCAAAGTGCTGATGTAGTCGTCGGGCACGGCGCTGATCAGCTCGAGGAGAGGTGAATGTAGCGGAGGAGAACCAACAGGACGGGTTTTGTCTGATTCAAGTCCATTTTCTCCTTCGTTGTCAACATTTGGCCAATTTAATATTTCACACTCTGAGGCCGTGGCTTGTGCTGATGCTGGACTCGTTTTGTGATCTTCCAATAATGATGTTCTCTCCTGAGACAAAAAGACAAGAGGGGGAAAGCAGGATATTTAAATTAATCCAAAGAAAATGTGTCAAAGTTGAAGCGAAGATCTGTTTTAGGGAGAGATTACACAACTTCCATGGCGTTTTCCAATAGAAAAGAGTCAAACACTAAACTAGCTTTGTTTGCTTTATGTTGTGGCAGGTGTTTGCAAATGGAAATAAGGAAATAAATATAGGTATAGTAGGAAATAAATGGGGAAAGCATGACATAAAAGTCATGTTATAAGAGGTATGAATAGCAAATGTAAAGGCACCCAAGCACCTGAATTTAGATAATGTGTGAACAGCTGAAATCTGTTGAAGAGTTGAAAATGGTGAAAAAAAAATCTGAATGAATGGAGTAGGTCTCACAAATGCCATTTCCTTGCTGTCGTTCCTGCTCTTGCAAGAAAGTGCTAAAAATTAAACACAAATACAATATCTAGACAAATAACTATCCAATCAAAAAAGGGCTAAAGCTAAATATGAAAAAAACTAATGGACAAATGGCTTCTATCTGTTGTGTGGAAAAATGGCGGACATTTTTGAAATATTTAAAAAAAATTTGTCTGAGTAAGCCTCCAAGATAAACAAAAAAATCCCTAAAATGTCTGTCAGTTTTTACGGCTGAAAAAAATAGTCTTCCAAAATACCCCAGTTGGCTCACACAAAGCTAATCGTTTGGCTTTTCTCCCCAAATAATCATCCTTTAGTTTGTCGCATTCATACATTTTTACTGGACATTGAAAGATTTCTTGTTAAAATGTTAAAAACTTGCCTCATCAAACTGTGCTTCACCGTTATCTTCGACTTTAGCTGAAGTTATAGGATCAACTTCTGACATTAAGGACATCAGCTCCTCCAGGATCTACCAAAACAAACAATAAGGTAAACAAAGAAAACATGGCTGCCGCTTTTACATTAACCTACCGCTTTCTCGAGGTCATCAAGCTGAATGTCTTCATCACGGTTTGTTGATATTGTCTGGTTTGAGTCCAAATGGTCTTGATCAAAATCAGACGGCTCCAGAGACTAAAGCAAAATGAGACTATTGGAAAAACTGACCAGTTCTCAGAGATTAAATAAAAGGTTAGTATAAACAATAACATACAGTGAGTGGAGTTTCAGATAAAAAGGTGTTTGAATTGGACTCATTGGGAAGTGTCTGCTCAAGCTGTGCCTGTCGAGACAAACAAAAGGTTAAAAAGCAGGCAATAATTATAAATAGTTTGGTACATTGAGATATTACATTCATTCACTCCTTAGATCGACTGCAACTGAACCATTTCCTTTAAGCAGCACTGTCAATAAACACTTATTTTTATTGATTTATTCATCTACTGTGGGGGCTGGGGTTTCTATGTTCCCACAACAAGGAAATAAAAGAATAATACTTTACATTACCTCCCATTGATGGCCTTTTTCCAACGCAAACAGGTCGAGGGGGTCTGGGTCCGAGGACATGAGGGAGTCCCAGTAATCCATGTTCAGCGTCGATCCAACCTGAAAGACAGTTTATCGCATTATAATTATTTCATTGATGTGAGACAGTGGAGATCTGCTCATAACTTACATTCCTGACGAACTCTGTGTCGCTGCACAGTTCCTCCAGATACTCCAGGAACATCCCGTCGTCTTTGAACAGTTCGTCCAGGAGCTCATCGTTTTTGTGTTCCTCCTTCACATTTCCAAACAAGACAAGCGCGTTACCTCCGTCCAAAACCATACCTGCTGTTTCAAACTTTCACGTGATCTACCTCGAAACCGAGCGAGTCCATTATGGCTGTGTACTCCTCAAAGGCTCGCTCCTTCAGTGTCTCCTCATCCAAGCATTTTAAAGGTTTTGCAAGTGATTTACAGGAAAATTCTGTCTCTTCGTCCTTATTTTCATGTAGTTTGTCACTGGCTTCTGTCTCCACTTTTGGCTGATCTTCTATCAAATCACAATGACAGCATGATAGACTTAAAGCATTGAAATTATTAAAAAATAAAATGGTGAAGCTTGTACACAACCTTCTGAACCGGCCTCTTGGATGCTTGGTTTCTTTGGCATCACCGTTACATTTTGAGTGACGGCAACCGCCGATGTATTCAAAACCCTAAGATAAGACCGTATTTGTTGAATTAGAAAGTATTGAAACCATGCTTTTGAGATTGTGTGAGGCTTGTGTGTTTTTGTGTCTTACAGGTTTGAGTTGGAGCATTGATGGACAGGAAGTGGCTGAGAGCAAACGCACCAAGCAGGATGAGAAGCTGTCTGAGGGCCTAACCATGTGACCGGCCCCGCAGATCGACTCGGAAGCAGGACGACCGGCTGCAAATCGAAATGCGTGGCGTACGTAGGCTGCCCATAGTAAGTCAAATCCAAAACAGAAGGTCTCATTTGGAAAAGTCTAACGAATCCTTGGTTGTTGTATCCCATTATCTGCGCTCCTCTGTAGGTCTGAGAGGGCTGTCTGTAGAGCTGCTGGGAGGTTAAAGGCTGCTGTGGTGGGATTTCTGGAGCAAGGCCAGCATTGTTGTTGAACGAACAGACGTCGTAAAGCTGTAGAGGGGAGAAATCGAGCTCCTCAAGATCCGACAACTCCCAATCCATTATAAATCAGTGGAGTTTTGGCACTGTGGCTGTCAGGAAGAAGTGGAAAATGGCTGCTCAGGTGTGTTTTTGTACTTGTAGAGTACTTAATAAAACTTAAATACCAAGATAATATGCTCTGTTGTGTAATTTGTTATTGTCAATCACATATCCTCTATATTACTTTCCATAGTGCCTCCAGGTCTAGCACATGTTTTATTTACCCTTATTTTTGGCAAATCATGACCTTGCACTGACCCAATATTCTTTTAGGTGAAAAATGTGCAGCATTTTTTAAACTTGGGCTGTCATATGAGTTATTTAGATGAACAAAAATACACTTTAAATACATAAGCTTCCTGCAAATGGCAAAGAGACTGTAATTTATAATTGCCAGGATTTGTTGATGAAAAATGGGGATAGAGTTAACTTTACATGCGTAATAGTAATTTATTCTTCCACATTTTGTATTGCATCTGAGGGGTCTTATGCAGTCTCATCCAATATTCTTATTAATATGATTATTATGGTTGTAATGTCATTGTAGAGCCCCTGAGTGTTGAGAAAACGAGGTTTAGTAACAAGAGGAAGTAACTAGACACAGACCATGTATAATAACTGGGTTTTTGTGCCCAAGCAAAATGTTATGTGACATACACAAACCCATTTAAAAGCCATTAAAAATCAGAGTAGTTGGATAACAATATCTTATATCATAATGAAGCTGTATAGTGTTAGTGCATTTTCTCCTAGATTTGTATATATTTTAATTTTATATGTTTCAATATTTTCTGGTTTTGTATTGTAAGTATATTTTCTATTAAAGTTTATCATAATCAGAGACATAGTCCTACCTTTGTTGTAGTAGAAGTAATTTTCTTCACCAGTATTTGAAATGCTGTCTTAACAGAGTAGTGTGTTGTATTTTTAAAAATCAACACCATTTGTTTATATCACGTCTAGAATTTTTGTGTGACTGAAGGATTCTTAACTTCTTTTTTGTCTGATGATGATGATGTTTAAATCGCCATTTTTATTTTTTTATTTTTTATTAATTTCCCAGTGTATATTTTCTACACAAATTACACATTAATCAGTGGTTGTATTGATGCCTATCTAAATTAAATATCTCATGAATGTAGAACCACAATTCCCATGTTGCCTAGCGACATTTACTCTAAACCGGATATCCGCTTTCTCGCGTTGGTAGCCGAGAAACACCACACGTGGGAAACACTACTTAGCTCGCTCAGTTTACGTGTTTTGTTCATAAAATCCGAACTGTTAATACTTCTTTTGTTGTACGGATACAAGAGAAGACTTTATACAAAAATGTTTCTGCAGTATTACCTGAACGAGAACGGCGACAGAGTCTACACGCTAAAGGTAGCATACATTTTACTGTACTAGCTAGCTTCATGCTTTTTACTTTATTACAGCTTTTTGTTACAAGCAACCCCTTATTACCATTGAACTAAAAGTTTTTCTATTAATTTTGTGTTCTTTGGACCCTGATAACAGCTAATTTCTGGTTGATCCCTACTTGCATAGTTTGATATGGTTTCTTATGTCTGGGATAAATAAAGTGTGTCATTGCAGGGATGATTATAATTATCAGTTTGTTATTGCAGTTTAATTTTTAAACTGGCTGTTTAATTTGAATTTTATACCAAGGAAAGAACAATATCATTAATGTAAATACTCAGCTTTACAAACAGGAGCTGCATCTGAAAGATTACTATGGTTTTAATCAAATTTTGTGAAATTTTGTGTGTAAATTATGTGAAAGTAGTACCGAGTGCAATAAAACAGTTTCCAGAAGTCATTTATTTCATCTATTTGTTGGATTTTACTGCTGAGTCTTGTTTGATGTGGGTTCTAATGTCTCCATTTACACCAGCAAATCAAACACCCATTTTTAACTTAATCTGTTTACTTTTTCTTCTTTAATAGAAGGTGGCTCCCGATGGCCTGCCCACCAGCTCGGCACATCCGGCCCGCTTCTCACCAGACGACAAGTTCTCCAGACACAGGGTGACGCTGAAGAAACGCTTCGGCATCCTGCTCACTCAGCAGCCCAAACCCATTCTGTGAGAAACCAAGACGAGGAGCTGGCGTGAGCTTCAGAGGTTTAATCCAGATGAAGATGGGACTGCAATGGAAAAGACACTTACAAATATATAACTACTGTCTATAAATGTAAAGGAATAGATCATGAGTTGGATGAGACCTGCCAGGGGATAAGGACTTTCTTTTTTATAAACTTTTATTAATTCCACAATCTTTTATTTGAACTCATTGTTGTACTTTTATGTTAAATAATGGTTTCTTGTCAGTTGGCTGTGCATACTCTTGGTTGGAAAATGATAAGTCCTAAATAAATGCATTGCACACTTTGTAAGCCATAACTAGATGCGCTTATGTCTCTTATAAAGTTCACTTAAATAACACCGTCACTTGAGCAGATTAAGAGGAATTTTCTTGCCCATGCTCAGTGTTTTTCATTGTTTTAATTGTTTTGAACACACAGCCAAGCTTAGTCTGGTGTTAGAAAAAGATTGCTTGACATATGCAGTTGTTTTGATGAATTTTAACCACATGGGGGAGTACACTTGTTGTTTGTGCCTCTGCTTTTTGTAGTTTTATGTACTTCTAGGAGTCCCACAAATCAGAGGCTGGGGAGCAGGATGAGTTTTTCACTGATACTAACATGATAATCATAAGTCTGGCTAAATTACACTGAATTCATACAATTTAAGTTTATATACTGATCTGAGACATTGTATGTTGTTGCTATATATAGGTTTATGGATTTGGGTTAAATAGACTTTTTAACATCCATCCAAAATGAGCATGCATCTGTTATTGAAACCATCACTATCTCAGCCACTGTTTTGGAGTTAAATACAGCAGAATACATACTTTAAGATGGTATAAGCTCTGCATTTCCATATTTGAGGTAGTGTCTGGTTGACCAAAAACATTTAGATTTATTTTAGTTTGTAGTAGGGCTGTGCAATTTATTTGAATTTTCATTTTTGGCTCCCAAACGATCACAAAACCTATGTAACAGAGGTCAATGAGTAATCGTGTAAAATAATTATGATTTCAATAATGACCAAAATAATTGTGAATATGATTTTTTTTTTTTGTAATCGTGCAGCCTTAGTATGTAGGCTTATTGTTTAATTAGAGGTAAATATATATTGCCAACCCATTCAATTACATCGGATTTTAAAATAAAGAACTGCAATACTTTATGAATGAAAAAATAACTAAAATAAATCTAAATGTGTTCTTAGTGATATTATTTAGATTAACGTTTGTTTTTGTAGTTTATTCTAACATATAATCCATATTTCACCGCTTTGTTACTCGCTGTTGCCATGGTTATCAAAGACTACATTTCCCTGTGTGGCGTACGACATGACGCATGCGCAGTCCACCGATGCGACGGGACCTGCCTCTCGCATGTTTTTTGTTGGGTCGCTTTGGACAAAAAGTGCCGTGTATAAACCACAAACCAGGGACAGGAGCCAAATCTTCCCAGATGTAACTCAAGAGAAACGCAACACGGACTTTTTTTCTAAATGGGAACGTGAAGCAGGTAGGTTTTTGTTGTGAATAATGCACGGGTTGTGATGGTTTCTACGGGCGTTAGTCGCTGTCAGTGAGAAAGCAGTGGAGTTGACAGTTTATCAGCGGCGTGGCTAATGCTAACTGTGGCTAATGCGACCACTCACCCATAGACGCTTCCTTCATCCTATAGCTACCGAAGTGTGGGTTTGTAGTTTTGCTTTAAGACCCTCAACATTGGTTTTACATAGTGCTTAAATCTAACTTTACAAAAAAAACAAGCTAATTAGTCTCACATGTTTTCCCAATTCAAATGCGCGCCTCTGGGAATTTAGCCGGTTTCACGAGCGTCATACGTAAAACTGCTGCTGAATCGTGTAATTTTGCAAGGAAAACGCTGCCAATTCAAATAAATGCTCACATTTTTTTCCTATAACGCCACATCTTTTTGTTAAATAACACTGGGAGGCGTTTACCGACCGGTTCAATCCAGAATGACTATGGCGAGCTTCAATTGGCTTAAGTGACAGTGGGGTTCAGCAGAGGAGCGTCCCTGTCAGCTGTACTCGGCTTAATTCACCACAGACTGAGACTAATTAGACAAATGTTAGTGTTAATTAGTGAAAACGCGTTAAATCTGCTTGAGTCAGTGTCGTAGCAGATGCGTAAATGTGCACCGCTGTGGGAGGAACTGATTTCTGAGTGAGAGACCGAAGGATGTCATTTACACACGTCACATTAATTAACTGTTGTTAGGTGTTTAATCGTAGCCCCAGGGATTGGGCTGTGGTTCACTTTTTTAATTTGAATATATGACACACAATAGGAACCTTCAGTCTTTTTATATGCAAACCAAAGTAAAGTGACATTTTCTTGGCCATGCTCCACCTTTTGTCAAGTTTAATAAACCGTGTACATTTTGTGTACCCTACAGAAGGGTAACTTTAGCAAAGTGTGTTTTGAAGGAATTATGTGCTAATACATAAAACAGAATTCATAAATTCTAGCATAGCACAGTATAAAATAATAGTAAATATAACATATTTATACAATGACATTGTCCTACTCTTAAAATACAACTAAAATCTGAGAAGATAAAATTGGTTCTTCTTTTTGATTTGTTTTTACCCTGAATAAACAGAACAACTTTGCAGCATGTAGTAAATACGAGGGTGTTTCCCTCTGTAGAGATCATGATCAGAACAGTGAGCTCTAAGAGGCATGTGTTCATGAAACTATACCTTTATGAGCTGTTGTTTATTGGTAATTTAAGTGCTTGCGCTCCCTGTTTCTATGAGACAGTCTGGTCTGTGGTAAACCCTGCAGCCGTCTGCAGTCTCACCTGTCCACTACAGAAGTGGACTGCAGAGAGTGAGCAGGCTGTGTTATGAAACAGGAAAAATGTGCCGTGCCTCTGCATGCAGAGTCAGAGGAAAGCCGGCAGCTACCGGCACAACCGGTTGAAACCGCTCTCCTTTAATTATTAAATTATGAACCAAGCTAAAACAACACTAACTATGTCCAAACGGCTCGGGTTCTATTCAAAACAAAGCAGTAAAATAACCTGTTGACATTACTTTCACTGAATTTGGCCCAAAGGCATCATAAACACTTGTTGTTGCTGTAAGTCTCCCTCGTCGAGAGTCCTGTCATGTTTCAGATAATCGCAGGATGAGACGTCAGTCTGAGATTCTGCTTCTGTGAGATGAGCCTGACTCATGCAACTATAAATGTGTTGTTGTAAATGTTGTTGGGTCAAAGGCACAGGTTATTATGTCTCTCATGTGGTTAGGATTTTGTGACTTTTTATTGTTTATAGAAAAACCTGTTTGAGCTTGTGCCAGTTGACTTTGGAGCCGGCTGTTTCAGTGAATTCTTCACACATCTTGCATCATTTCATATTATGGCACTATAGCTCTCTGTCAAACTTAAACAAATGAAAGTTTTAAATTGGAATATATTAAAATCTCACACATACTTTAAAATATTAACAATATCATATAACTCTGTTTCTTTTGTCTCCTTATTCCATCCCTTCCCCTCGTCTTCATTTCAGCGATGGTCATCTCCTGCTGTGGATGCCCTCCTCAGTTTTAATTGCTGAGCTACAGACCTTCATTTGTTAAAAAGGTACCAACATCTGAAGCTTTATGATTTTTTCAAACAGACGTGAAGCAGTAAAATGTTCTCAAGAACTAGAAACTCCTTCTGACACAGTGCAGTCTGTGTGGATTCTGCTTCAATGGAGGATTTTATTAAATCACAAACTCGTAGCGGCCATTTTGACTTGAGCTTCACTCGGGAGGGAGCCTAGCCCACCTCAGCCCTGGCTTCAGCGAGCGACCACCATAGCCCTCCCCACACCGCGCCCCCCTCCGTCCCGTCTGTGGCCATGGCGTCGGTGCGTTTCACGGTGACGCCCACCAAAGCCGAGGACCTGCCCGGCGTCTCGGACACTTCTCCGGACATCAGCTCTCGCTCCAGCAACCGCGTCCGCTTCGGGTCCAGGGAGAGCGTGAACCGGAGCGAGCCCCAGAGCGAGGGGTCCGCCCCAGCTCAGGGAGGGACCGAAACACCGGACCACAGCTACTCAGAGCAAGGTAAGACACACTCGGGGCCCCTAAAACTTAAATCTACAGCTATTATTAACTTGAGCTGAAAAGTTGTTTCCAGCTAGAATTAAACTATACTGGTTCCTCCTAGTCTCAATCAATTTCTGTTTTTATCAAGATTTCCTATATTTGGCGTTATAAATGACTTTTTTACTCCTTGATTGGTTACTTCTACATTCAATTCAAATTGTAACATGCCCTGGACAGAATCATCTGTTTCTCACAGTTAATGTTTGCAAATACTGTACTCTTTACTTACCTTTGGTCTATTCCACTTAACCTTAAATAAATATAGAGAAGCTTGCAAATAATCTGAACACTACGCCAGGTTAGTTTTCTCTGCCAACACATGTGGGACTGAAGCTCCTGTGAAATGTTAGCGTGCACCACCATCCCATATTTGCACAGTAGAATATCTGATAAGCCAAAAGTCGATGAATGAGGGTTTGTTCTCTGTTTAGACATGTAACAATCCATTAAAATGATTTATAATATGTGTATGTTCAGAGTAAATGGTGACTTAGTGTTGCTTTAGGTCACACATGTCAAACTCAAATGCAGCCCTTTGCAATGTTTTGTATGGCCCTTCAGTGCATTTGGTAAGCACAATCTTTGGGACTTTACAAAAGGCACTAAACTATTTGATTTGGTTTGAGGTGGATTTGAACAGGTTTTATTTGGATTTGAACGTGTTTCAGGTAGATTTGAATAGGTTTTTGTGGGATTTTAACAGGTTTAGTTGGATTTGAACAGGTTTTATTTGGATTTGAACATGTTTTAGTTGGATTTGAACATGTTTTAGTTGGATTTGAACATGTTTTAGTTGGATTTGAACAGGTTTTATTTGGATTTGAACAGGTTTAGTTGGATTTGAACTGGTTTTTGTTAGATTTGAACAGGTTTTTGCTGGATTTGAACAGGTTTAGTTGGATTTTAATAGGTTTTATTTGGATTTGAACATGTTTTATGTAGATTTGAACAGGTTTAGTTGGATTTGAACAGGTTTTATTTGGATTTGAATAGGGTTTAGTTGGATTTGAGCCATTTTTTGTTGGATTTGTCACAGTGGCCCCTACAATGGTTCCTTTTTACTAGTGTGGATCCTCACCACTTTGAGTTTGACGCCGCTGCTTTAGGCCTTGTTTTCTTTTTGGATTTTCTTGTTGGTGCGACAGATTGCAGCAACACCATTTTCTTACTGAAGCTCTGTGTCTGCTGCTCTCGACAAACCAAATAATTCAATTTTTATGAAGAAGCAGGAAGTGAACATTCCACTCTTTTTCATCATTGTTCATTTGACACTTTAGGAATAACATGCCTCTTCTGGGCCTGGGTGGTGTTCCCTGCGGCTGGTTTTTGTTTGTAATCCTATTAATGAGACGGACACTGACACTGAGTCCACCGTTTAATCCATTTGTGTAAGACGTGTAAGCGGCAGACAAAGGCTCCCAAATGTTCCCTCACACTGCAGCCACCATTTTCAATAGACTTATTTCACACAATGCAACACAAAACAATACCATACACTAGTAACTGATTAAACTGGTGTGGAGAAATGAGCTGCTGTGTAATAGGAACAAATGTCACTGACTAAAGTTATTAAGTTCGACTTAAAAAACAGCCCTAAAACAGTCCTGACCCGTCGAGGCCTGGACTCCGCTGGACCCTGAAGGGGTGCTGTGGGATCTGGCTCCAAGATGTTAACACCAGAACAGGTTTTAGATGGATTTGAACAGGTTATAGATGGCTCGTAACAGGTTTTAGATGGATCTGAAGGTGTACTGTGCTGTCTGGCTCCAAGATGTTAACAGCAGAACAGGGTTTAGATGGATTTGAACAGGTTTTAGATGGATCTGGAGGTGTACTGTGCTGTCTGGCTCCAAGATGTTAACAGCAGAACAGGGTTTAGATGGATTTTAACAGGTTTTAGATGGATTTGAACATGTTTTAGTTGGATTTGAACATGTTTTAGTTGGATTTGAACATGTTTTAGTTGGATTTGAACAGGTTTTATTTGGATTTGAACAGGTTTAGTTGGATTTGAACTGGTTTTTGTTAGATTTGAACAGGTTTTTGCTGGATTTGAACAGGTTTAGTTGGATTTTAATAGGTTTTATTTGGATTTGAACATGTTTTATGTAGATTTGAACAGGTTTAGTTGGATTTGAACAGGTTTTATTTGGATTTGAATAGGGTTTAGTTGGATTTGAGCCATTTTTTGTTGGATTTGTCACAGTGGCCCCTACAATGGTTCCTTTTTACTAGTGTGGATCCTCACCACTTTGAGTTTGACGCCGCTGCTTTAGGCCTTGTTTTCTTTTTGGATTTTCTTGTTGGTGCGACAGATTGCAGCAACACCATTTTCTTACTGAAGCTCTGTGTCTGCTGCTCTCGACAAACCAAATACTTCAATTTTTATGAAGAAGCAGGAAGTCAACATTCCACTCTTTTTCTTCATTGTTCATTTGACACTTTAGGAATAACATGCCTCTTCTGGGCCTGGGTGGTGTTCCCTGCGGCTGGTTTTTGTTTGTAATCCTATTAATGAGACGGACACTGACACTGAGTCCACCGTTTAATCCATTTGTGTAAGACGTGTAAGCGGCAGACAAAGGCTCCCAAATGTTCCCTCACACTGCAGCCACCATTTTCAATAGACTTATTTCACACAATGCAACACAAAACAATACCATACACTAGTAACTGATTAAACTGGTGTGGAGAAATGAGCTGCTGTGTAATAGGAACAAATGTCACTGACTAAAGTTATTAAGTTCGACTTAAAAAACAGCCCTAAAACAGTCCTGACCCTTCGAGGCCTGGACTCCTCTGGACCCTGAAGGGGTGCTGTGGGATCTGGCTCCAAGATGTTAGCAGCAGAACAGGTTTTAGATGGATTTGAACAGGTTATAGATGGCTCGTAACAGGTTTTAGATGGATCTGAAGGTGTACTGTGCTGTCTGGCTCCAAGATGTTAACAGCAGAACAGGGTTTAGATGGATTTGAACAGGTTTTAGATGGATCTGAAGGTGTACTGTGCTGTCTGGCTCCAAGATGTTAACAGCAGAACAGGGTTTAGATGGATTTGAACAGGTTTTTGATGGATCTGAAGGTGTACTGTGGGAACTGGCTCCATATTGTCAGCAGCAGATCCTTTAGTCCTGTAAGTTAAAGGTGGGGCCTCCATGGATCGGACTTGTCCCACAGATGTTCCAACACCTCAAACTCAGACCAGGACACCTTCTTCCATGGCTCTGGTCCAGTTCTGATGCACAGGGGTCAGAGGTCACCCTGACTGGTCCAGTTCTGATGCACAGGGGTCAGAGGTCACCCTGACTGGTCCAGTTCTGATGCACAGGGGTCAGAGATCACCCTGACTGGTCCAGTTCTGATGCACAGGGGTCAGAGATCACCCTGACTGGTCCAGTTCTGATGCACAGGGGTCAGACATCACCGTGACTCAAATCCTTTCACTTTTTTCCTGCTTCTGACACATCAACTTTGAGACAAAATGTTCCCTACAGTTAAAAAAGACTGTAAAGCTACTATTAATACAAGTGCGTGTTACATAAAAAGCTTTGACATGCATTTATTTCATCATATGACAGCTCTAACTCTTGAGTGACTTTGCTTAAAAAGTGTTACTTTTCAGACCAGGCCTCAAAAAAGGTGTTATTTTTATCCTCCATCTATAAGTGTTTCCTCAGTCTGGCTGTGGGTCATTAAGCCCTCGTCGTTACCTGAAGGCTAATTCCTGCCTTTTTTTTTTTTTGCCGAGGCGCCCACAGAGAGAGGACAGAACAATGGTGTAGGTTTCACTTCCCTCGCTGTGACTCGAAACGCTGCAGTGAAAACAGTGACTCCGCTCTTTAGTTAATGGAGGCTGACAGCAGGAACCCTTTCATGTGGACTCGGTATTAAAGGCTGCACACAGAGAGCCGTATTGTGCTGCTGTAGGCCACATGGGCTCGGTTTGAGAAGAGGAAGCTGCTGTTTTTACAGATATCAGCAAAATAAGTGAAAAAGAGGACTGTAGTTTGCCAAAAGTACCAAATCTGAGCTGAATTCAAAAATATAAAGACATAAAATACAAAACTCAGGACTGATTTCCTCCATGAATTAATTAATCTGCCTTTAACTCTTCCTCCTTCACCAAACACTAACCTCCATGAGTCTGGACTTGGTCTAAGACTGGACTTGGACTGGACATCAGCCACTTCTGAAACCAGATCAAATATACTCACCACAGTTTAGAATAATAACTTTTAAACATGGCAATATCACTCCCAAATTATGATTATTACTGTTATTCTACGTACTTCTTGACTCGAGTGTTTTACGATAAAGACAGTTTTCTTATTTTATGACCTAGGTTTCTTATCTTTCCACATTTCTTCTCCAAAACATTTTTCATTTACTGCAGTCTTTTTATTTTTATTGATGGCGTTATTCCTCCAGTGGCTTCAAGCAACAACAACAGATTTTTATTAGTGACTGCAATCCAAAAAGTGTGCACAAGAAGCAGCAGAACTTATAAATAAACCCTGAAACCTGAAATGCTTTTAGCTTCAACAGCGGTTATCTTTGATTCACTTAAGTTTCTTTTTATGGCGCCATTTGCAGAATTGGCTCGTCCGATTTGCCATAAAATACTTCATTAATATAAATGGCTTCACTCAGTCAGGGTTACAACAGTTCACTGATACTGAACTGTATTAGCTGCTCTGATCCACTTAAGCGGCTACATAGTAGTAATTATATGTTAATAAGCGTCCGTAAATAGAAACAGAGCTGTGTAATCCGATTTCTCTGTGTTGTACAGACAAAGAGTGATGAAGACGACACCTGAGGCTTTGTCACTCACTCAGGAAAATTGTTTTAATCAGGTTCCAACAGCGATGGAGGAGAAAAGTGCCAAGTTTAAACTCACCGAGGGGTTAGAGGGGTTTGGTGAAGGAGGCGATGTTAGTGATTTTTAACTAAAGTTTTCATCCTGTCTGAAGAATCTAGTGATAAAAATCTTGACCTTTTTTTTGTCCAAGATAAAAGCCAATAAAATGAAGTTTGAGTCTGAGATGAGACCATTAAAAAGTAGTCTGGAGTAGAGCAGCTCAAATATGGAAAAAATCATAATCACAATTATTATGGTCATTGTTGAAATCACGATTATTTTACATGATTACTGTTTGACTTTGGAAATATGTTGGATTTATTGAACAAAACAGTGAATTCTCCTTAAAATAAATAACATATATATACAGACATATAAATAAACTGGTTAAAAAAAAATAAAAAAAATAAACAGAAATAATAATTAAGATAAATAAATGTAGTGCACTGTGGAAAACAAGTAATAATCAATTTTTTTTCCGATTACATTGGTTTTGTGATCGTTGGGAGCCAAAATTGAAATTGAAAATCCAATTACACAGCCCAGAAAACACAGCCCTAGTCTGGAGCGCTACCACTGTACTTTTGGCTCTTGGATCTAATGTGCGTTGAGTGGAAGCACATCTGTCTGCTGCTTCCTTCTTTCCGCCTCGCTGGATGTTCTCGTGCAGAGACACCGAGTCCAAGGTGAGGGGCTCCTCCGGGAGACGCTCACTCGAACTGACAGCTGCATTCGGGCGCACTGAGCCCGGTGTAAATACAGCAGCTGAGGCATCGGCGCAGCACCCAGAGGTGAAACGGGACGCGCGCTAATGGACCGTCCCGCTATGGAGTCCTCTCAGACGTTAGTGTCCTCCAGCAAAGCACCGAAGCCTGCATCTTACACCAGCCGTTAGAGTCTTAAAATAACAAGGGAGATATTTAAGCAGTATCCACACATAAACAGGCAGATATTTTACAAAATATCTCTCTAAATAAATTGCTCTCGATAAAGAATATTTTGATTTTGTGTGGACAGACAATAGGGTTGAATTGTCCGATAACATTGCCTTTTTTTTTGAAAGTGGTCGATATCTTGTGAATTAATGACAATAGACGCCTAAAGTTTTGCAAAACCTTAAACGTAAAGTTATTTTTGCTCCAGATAAGGCTTGTTTGTTTTTTTACAAAACTAGTTCTGTTTCTGACACACTCTCCACTTTCACAATCAGCTTTCACAATCTGGGCCGCTCGCTCCAGTCCAGTGCTGTTGACTCAATACTTACTCTCCCGTAAAAAAAACACAAAGGAGGTAAACAGACGATAACGTGTCAGGTTCAGTCCGAACACTTTGGGAATGTCAACAAAAGGAGCTGTCCTCATCACTTTGACCCCAGACCGTCCTGATGAACAGGTTGGGCTTTAAAAACACTTCGCCCATGTCACACACTGCTGCGTTGTTCTGTCAGACTCGGGGTAAACTATTCCCTCAAAGGTAAAGTGTGAAGGTTTGTTGTATTGAGTGAAAAAAAAGGGAAAAAATCAGTCTAAGCAGAGTTTTTAATGAGCACTGCTGGAGAAGCTCATTCATGTTTGTTTTGAATTGTGTTTCTAAAATTGATATTAAAGTGATTGTCTGCCCTATGTCCCCTTGTTTTGCAATTGCATGTCCCTACATGGCTACCATAGAACAGCAGGGCTAAACAATATAGCTAAAAAACAAAATGTCGTTTAATTTTACTCTAATTTTATGAATGATTTTTGGGGTTTTTTCTGCCAATTTGCTAAAACAAGGCATCACAAAGGTAGGACAACCTTTTATCTGATAAATAATAGTGTCTTGAGCATCTGCAGAGTCATTATTTCAGCTGCTCTGGTGATAACAGTAGCATTAGTCACAAGAGTCATGCAATATGGCTATTTTTACATAGTTCAAAATGTAAAAAAGTGAAATAATTTGATTTAACTTGATGTATTGCCCAGCCCTAGCTCATAGTAATCTGCAATGTTGCCCCCAGTAGCTGCCAAAAAAACAAAACACTACCTCTTTACTATTTCTATAACATTTTTGAGGCTATCTACCTTTTAAATCCCCAATACGGAGCTTTATGTCTATTTTTCCAAGTCAGACAATTGCATAGAGTGTGATTTTGAGGCCATTATAGACTATGAAGAAAAGTAAGACACTTTAAGGATGTGTCTGAGCCATTTTCCTTCTTCAAATACAGTTTGTACAGATTTAGTTCACACTGGTCTATCTTTGGGTCTGTTCGTGTGAAGGATGGGAAGTTACCGCCCACCGACCAAATGCTGCTATTTATTTTACATACACTACTCACTGAGGTTTTATCTGAAGGTCAACACTGTTTATGTTGTGGATTTACTGGACACCGAGCCATACTGTTGCATTTTGGGTGTCAAATAATGTATAGACCTTTAGGGAGAAGTGGATTTTTAAAATAAATTCCTAATATTGTTGTTGTCAAGGTCCAGTCAAAATGGAAGCCAAAACTAAACAAATATAGACATTAATAGCAACAGTCTAATGTCATTGGATAAAAGAAGTGTGCCTCAGAGTCTGGTTACGTCGTGAGTCTGTATGAAGCGTGGCTGTTCGCTGCAGACGAAGCAGAGGAAGTCATTTGTTGCTGAGTCAGGAGCAGCTGAAGTCGCGGTCTGTGCTGATCGAGGCGGAAATAGACCAGTAACAGAGGAAAAAGTTGAAATGAAAACGCCCCTGTGTGTCAAGAAAAGCCTAAATGACAAACTCAGCTCTTCTTTTACAGACTTTAAAATGGTACCAACTGAAAAATGGATGCATTAACTCTTTATTTAAATCTTTATTTGTAGACTTTATTCGGCATTGGCCTAAAAATAATGAAATACCATCACAGTAGCATATTATGTCACTTGTTAAAGGTTCAGTTGTGCTCATATGGAAGCCATTTTGGGCATTTTTCGGTGATAACTGGGAAAATAAAAATATATAAATAAAGGCCACATGTTTTACACGTTAAATATTTATATCAAAGCCTGGAAACATCATTTATCTGGCACAAATTGTGAAAAAAGCAGCCCTGGTTTAGGCAATGCTTACTTTTTATAGCATGAAAAACAAATTAATTAAATAAGAACTCTAAATTGAATGAACATACTGGTTTTATGGACATTGATTGCACCAGGTTTGAATAAATCCAAGATGGCTGAGCAGGATTTTTTTTCCCGAAATCTGTTGAAAACCAAAGACCAAGGGAACAAAGTAGGCCCACCTTAAACTCAAATGGGCAACTAGAGACTAAAGGATACGATTTAACGAAGGGAAAAGACTCCATTGTCCAGGATTTATAGGTTTTGTGAGGTTTTATTTGCCATTTTTAGATGAAACATTCAAAGAACCATGGTTTAAAAAAAAAAAAACCAACAAAAAACCCTTGTGGCGCCTGATTTGCCAAATATAGTGCCTTCAAAATAAAAGCATTTACCAAAACTCAAATATAAATTCTTTTTAATCAGATGCTCAACAAAAACAAAATACAGACAAATCTAGAAAAAGCTCCAACACACAGTGAATTCTTTCTTATTATGGGTTCTGTGTGAAACTATTAAAATCTGTAAAGCCCGTTGCTACAAGAGAATACCAGGTAAACAATGACAGGAATTACACTTGTCAGGTTTGTGCGACATGAATGTACACCTCATGTCTCATCAGTGTCTACAGTTTTTTTTTGTCAAGCCCATGTCATTAGTCACGTCTGCTCACACCAGTCCGACCTGTTACTGCAACTAACGTACGATGTAAAAAAACAAAAGTATCAGTCAGCCCCCGAACTGGACTCTATCTTACTCAAGCTTCTTTATTTATTTATCTATTTTAATTCACCTTAATCTCTTTGCAGGCGATGGAAACTCTAAAATCTCCAGTGTGTACATCAACAACACTCACGGTGTGGACGATGACGACTTCTACGACAGAAACCTGGCTTTATTCGAGGTTTGGACTTGAATAAATAATAAAATAAACAGATAATTATGGATTTTTATTCCTTTTCTGATATTTTTTACCTCGTACTTTCCCTTCAGTGCTAATTAAAAGCCAAAACGTGAGGATTCGTCTATATTTCTTTTCTTTTTCTCACCAAATCCTGATTTTTCACCTGTTTTTTCCTGTTTCCTTTGCGCAGGAGGAGATGGACACTCGGCCCAAAGTGTCGTCTCTGCTCAGCCGTTTGGCCAACTACACGAACCTGACACAAGGCGCCAAGGAGCACGAGGAGGCAGAGAGCATCGGGGAGAAGAAGAAAACCAGCAAGGTATTACATTAAATAGGTTTAACTCTTCCAAATAAACCCTCAAGTCCATCAGGAACGTCAACATGTGCAGTAAAAACACAATGAGAGTCTAAAAAGAGTCAACAGTGGACTTCTTTAATAAACTTTTAGTGATATAACCATTATTATAAATAGACCTTCGTGTTTTATTCAACAAGTTGTGAGTGATTCCAGCTACAGCGTCACCTCGTCCGGGTAAATGGAGAGGGTTGTGTCAGAAAGGGCGTCCGGTTTAAAAACAAATGCCAAACTAAACATGAGAAGTATCGCTGTGGAGACTAACCAAAGGAAATATACTTTTTGTCACATTCATGAATAAAACAGACTGGATTATTGCAGCTCTTTGTCACTTTAAGAGGGAAGCTGTCTTAAAACTGTCTGTACGAGCCAAAATAAGCAATTTTTACATTGTACTGACTTATTTAATAACAATTTACAACTGATTACGCTGACTCTGAGTGTCAAACATGTCTCTAACTTGTCTCATTTGAATATTTTATGTAAAGTGTAAAGACTTGTCGCAGCTAAACAGTCCATTATCACTTTGTCATCTTATAAATCTCACTGAGAAAGAGGTCTCTTATTCCAGTCTGAACATTTATATTGGATTGGATTATAAGCGACAGGCAATATTCTCACTCCTTTCACTGAAGACATTTTATAAATCATAGTGTTTCAGGGTCAGGTTTGTCTTAAACAGTTTGATAAGAAAAGTCTGAACAGAGTAATAAACCCATAAAACATAGCGAACATATCTACTTTACTGCAGAATGTTAGATATAATGTCTTTTTATAACTGTCTGTGACCCGTGAACTCTTCTTTAACTCTCATTTTGTGACGTTATTGTAGTAAAGAACTCAAAATCACAGGTGAATTTCAATTTAATTTGAGTATGAAGTGTAATCGTAGCACAGTTTTTGCAGTTTTTGCTCTACGTCCAAATGGAAATACATTATTAAAGACCCTTTACGGCCTGAAGCGCTCTGTGTGTCTTCTCCGAGCGTAAACGAAGGGTCATATCTATCACCGCTGGCCTCTTGACTCTTCAGAGAAAGCACTCGGATGTGAACGCGATAAACTGCCGCTGAGACGGATAAGACAGATCTGTTGTGGTGCTTTGAAACTGTTCCCATTTTCCTCACTGTTCTCGTTTCTGATCTCAGACTGCGTCGTACTGATGGATGCAGTGTCACGTCTGGAATATAACGCTTTTTTATCGCAATCAAAATGAAAAAAAAAACAGCTGCTGCACTCGTTATAAGTTCCATCTTCCAGTTTTAAACGATGAGATGAGCTAAAAGTACAAATACACAGCTAATAATTATTCCAAGTCTCCATTTAATGATTAAAACGGGGATTTATTACATTTTGGGAGAAGTCTGCACAGATAAGAAAACATGACATGCATAAAAAGTGTGTTTGTTGAGTATTGTGATGATACTGTGACTTCCAAATTCATTAATTGTAAAAAAATAAAATAAAAAAATATATTGTTATCGCAATATTATCATTTTCGCAATAACACTGTTATGGACATTTACTTTTTTCCTCAGAAACATCGCGCAAACAGAGCATTAAATCAAACTGTGGTGCTTCTAAATTAAAAAGTCCTGCTCTATTTCGACATTTAATCCTAGTTTAGACCTTTTTATGCTTTGTTTAGTCTTTAATATTGACTTAACTCTTGCTTTGTTCAAAATTCATGAGACAAAAACTCTTAAAAGTGCCTTTAACTGGTCTCTTCTAAATGAATTTCCACATTCTTTAGACTTTTAAGTAAAAATGTCAGCGTTTAAGAGTGAATCTAGACTTGATGCTGATGTGAATCTTACTGTTTTCACCCACTTTCCTCTTGTCTCGGTCCAGTCTCCTCAGATGGGGACCTTCATGGGCGTGTACCTGCCCTGTCTGCAGAACATCTTCGGGGTGATCCTGTTCCTGCGTCTGACGTGGGTCGTGGGCAGCGCCGGGGTCCTACAGGGGCTCTGCATCGTCTTCGTCTGCTGCTGCTGCGTGAGTAATAAACATACGAGCGCGTAAACAAGAAAGAACCGGATCTAAATGTGTTTTTTGTCTCGTTTACAGACATTGTTGACTGCAATATCAATGAGTGCAATCGCCACCAATGGAGTTGTGCCAGGTATTCCCTTTTTTTCCTCATTCCTACATCATCTACACATGGAAATAACATCCCCACTTAATGTTTCCCATAAACTTCACCTGAATGGCTCACGAGGGAGGAAAAGGATAAAATCTAGGTGAAAAACAAAGGCTATTGTTGGATCTATTCAAACTCATCCTTCATCACTCACTCCTCAGAGGTAGATTTAGATGCAAATATGTGGATTAGGCAGCTTTATGCTAAGTCAGGCTCAACAGCAACACTTAAAAAAACAAAATAATGAGTGCCCCTTGATGGTGACGCGTGTTTTCATTCAGTTCATTTACACACAGGTCGAGAAATTAGAATAAATACCTAAAAGTCTGATTATAACTGGAGTTTTAAACAGCTGTAAATCAATCAATCAAACAAACTATTTATTCAGCACTTTTCATACAACTTAATGCAACTCAAATGCTTCACAAAATAAAAGCATTAAACACAATATTCACAACAGTTTAAAAACAGTGGTGGCTTTGTTTCACTTTATTTCATTCAGTAAAAAGAATAGAGTAAAACAAATGTATAAAATAAATAAGTAGATATATACGTAATTAAGTAAATAAAATAAAAATAAGTGACATAAAACAAACTGCAATAAAACACAACATAAAAGCCAGACTAAATAAATAAGTTTTTAGTTTAAAAATGGGTTCTCTTCAGGTAAACACCTTAGTCTGAATGAGGATGCAGTCATTTACATTTTTATAAATCAGAATAACACCTGGATAATGTGGTTTATTGTGGGATTACTGCTTCATAAACTACTTTTAATGAGAAAAAGCGAGTCTGCTGTAGCTTATGAGGTGTTCGGGTGCTTTTGGACATCACAGTTGCAGAGAAAGGAACGTGTATCATTGATATTTACAAATAACTTCATGATTTTTAAGTAAATTAGTCGAGTTTATTAGAGATTAACACGAGTCAGGCCTAACTTTAGCTTCTTGAAATGCTGTGATATACAAAGACCACATGAATGCAGCATGTGGACCAACTGTAAACAGAGAAGATGGAAAAATGCATAAAACAAATATAGATTGATGCACATTAAATTTATGTGGCCAAGTGAATCTATTTACCACTAGTTCCATTTAGTAAAAGTTTAATATCCCACAAAAAAATCCATAAAATTGCTTTAGTAGAGCTATAGACCTCATTATATTGAGCTTTTTAATTTGCAGTGAACTAAAGTCATCATTTGGGAATAAATAGAAATAAATGACCAAATCTTCAGCAACATTTCACTGTTTTGTAGACCCTCTCCTCCAGTTTGTCTCAATGTGTTTCTAATGAACTGTATTTCTGTTTCCCGTCTCCTTCTGTCTCCCTTTGTCCCTTTTTTTTACACTCATCAAAACCTCAGGATATTTACCCTCCATCGACTTTACCCCTGCCTTTAGACCAAACCCCAAATGTCAAAGCAGTGCATCTGACATTTATCACCATTAAACATAGAGCCTTTATAACATAGATTATCATCCCAGCCTCATCTCGTCTCTGATGGTACTTTCTACTGTTTCTGTCCTTACATCCTTACATTTAAAGAAAAAGAGTTGTATTTTGTGATTTAAAATTAGCATTGCCTTCATTTATGCTAACCAGACTTATATTTCACTTCATATGAGTCAAACTACATCTGTTATGAAGTCATTTGCAGATCTTCTCTCAACAAAAGTCTTATCTGTCTTTATTTTTCTAATATGTTGTGAAGATATGCTTGTTTCTTAAGCATAAGATGCCTCTTTCTCATCAGCTGCTGTCCTCTTTTGTCTTTATTCCTCATAACGTCATTATGTTACTAACCATCCATTCCTCTGTTTCTCTCTCTTCTTCTTCTTCTTCATCCTTTCTTCCTCTTTCCTCCACTCCTTCATCTGCAGCGGGCGGGTCCTACTTCATGATCAGTCGTTCTTTGGGGCCGGAGTTCGGAGGAGCAGTGGGGCTGTGTTTTTACCTCGGGACGACCTTCGCTGGAGCCATGTACATCCTGGGAGCCATCGAGATCCTCCTGGTGAGTACTTTACTGTAGGGTTTAGGATTCAAAGCTCCCACACACTTGAAAAACCTCTATTTTAGTTGAGAAAGTCTGGAAAAAGGGACACTGTTTTGGAAATTTATGAAAATGTGTTGCCTTTCAGTGGTTTTGTCACTATATTTTGTACTTGCAGCATGTTTAGTGACAATGAAGTTGATCTAATGTAGCTTAGGTCCCATATTTACAAGAAAAATATGTGATAATACATTTTAATCCACTTTTTTTCCACTAAATCAGGTATTGGGTTCAAGGTGAACTGGGAAAACTGCTTACAATTCTTGGCAATTAAAATAATAGTTTTTTCTTGATTGAATTGTGCTTTCATTTTTTTTTTTTTTTTTAGCGTAGCTTCATCTCTAAAATGAAATATTATAATTTACTGATTTACAGATGTACGCAGCTCTTTTGGCAGCCATCTTTCCTCCAAAATGATTTCATCGTGAAAAAATAATGAAAAGACTGTAGATTTTCGAAATTGAGTATAAATTGAGTAAATTGTAGAAATTGAGTAACTTAAATATACTAACTTGTAAATTAAAAGTGCTACGAATGACATTTTTTGTTGTTTTTATCATTTTGTCACGTCTAAAGTGAAGTAATGATCATGATTGGTTGACGATTCCAGATGTACATAGCTCCCGAGGCGGCCATCTTTTCCTCCAAAGGCCCGGACGGCGAAGGGGCGGCCATGTTGAACAACATGCGCGTCTACGGCTCCATCTGCCTCCTGCTCATGTCTCTGCTCGTCTTCGTCGGAGTGAAGTACGTCAACAAACTGGCCTCCATCTTTTTGGCCTGCGTCATCATCTCCATCCTGTCCATCTACATCGGAGCGCTGGTGTCTGCGTTTCAACCGCCGCATTTTAAGTAAGAGTCCGTTCTCTAAGCATTTCAGAGATTATCGAGGCTTTTTTTTAACTAATTGGTTTTATCGTGTCTGTTTAGGGTGTGCCTGTTAGGAAATAGAACCATTAACGGCCACGACTTCGCTGATAAACACTGCATGAAAACTGTCCTGCTGCAACAAACGCAGACGACAGAAAGAGAAGACGGCAACTTCACATCGTTTAATTTCGGTGAGTGTCTGAGATTTTTACTTTCTTCACAAAAAATACCACAGAAGATGATCTTTTTTGCCAGAGTATGTGCTGAAAGAAAGAGAAACATGTCAGCCACATAATCAAAGAAGGTTGCTGTTATTTTTAAGTAAAAGTTTTGTTTTTGTTCGTGGCTTGTGGCACAGCTTTTATATCTTTGACACTGTTTTACATTTTGCTCTGTTTAACGTGAACAAAACCAGTGGATTTATGGGTTCAGTTTTAGTAAAGACAACACAAACTGAGACCAGAGAGATGTTTAGGGATCAAAACTAAACCAAATTCGAGTTTAGTGGTAGATTTTTCGTATCACAAAGCGGCTTCTCTTTCTGTTGAGAGCTTGAGCTTAAGTCCCATAATTACAAAAAAAATATAAGATAATACGTTTTAATGCACATTTTCATGCACTAAATATAGGTATTGGGTTCAAGGTGAATTTGAATTTTTGTTTTTAGTATAGCTTCATCCCTTAAGTGAAATAATATTATAATTTACTGATTTCCAGATGTACGTAGCTCCTTTGGCAGCCATTTTTTCCTCCAAAACTATTTTTCCTGTCTTGGGAAAATAATGAAAAATGGGACAAAATCTTAAAAGACCTTGTAGATTTTCAAAATATGTTTCCTTTCTCTGGTATTTTGTCAGTTTTTAGAGGAACTTGGTTGAAAATGAGTGTTGAGATTTGAGATTCTGTTGAGACACATGAGCCTTGTTTGTTGCGGTGAGGGTCTGGAGCGTTTCCATCTCTAAAAGGGGTCTGAAGTGTCCCCAAAAAGCGTACCGTACCACTTGGGGATGCTTCAAATTTGGTTCCCAAGCGGGTCTGGCTTTGTGGGACACTTTAAGGGGAGTGTAGTTAAACAATTGCAACAATAGACGATAGATATTCCTCTCTTAAGCAAAAACGAGAAGTGAAGTGAGTCTAAGACTGAGATTTTTTCAAAACACAGTAGATACTTGTAGGTGAGGAGTTTTACAGACACTTGACTTTTACTGTATTTATTGGTCAAAATATCTTTTAAACTGCATGTAATTATTAAAGGTGTACTGCAAAAAGCCACTGGAGACATTTACAACAGTGACTTATCTGAAAACATGCTCAATTCACACCACAATCATTTCATACTCTTCAATTTGTTTTTAGAAAATGCCACCGTGGCCCCGACCTTTTCCCCCAGCCCCGTTCCCGCAGAGAAGACGACCGACCTGTGGAGGCTGTTCTGCCACGGCTCAAAGCTAAACGCCTCCTGCGACGAATACTTCTCCAGCAACAACTTCTCTGAGATCGACGGGATCCCGGGTCTGGCCAGCGGCATCATTTCAGGTTCGGTCCGTTTAACAGAACCGGTTTAAATCCGTCTTTACGCTGTCGTCCTAATGTTTCTCGAACGCTCCTCAGAAAACCTGTGGAGCTCCTACCTCGGTAAAGGGGACGTGATCGAGAAGCCCTCGGTCGAGTCCTCGCACGCGTCGCATCCCGCCTCCATCGATCAGCCGTACGTTTTCGCAGACATCACCACGTCCTTCACTCTGCTGGTCGGCATCTTCTTCCCGTCTGTCACCGGTGAGACTTTTATGTTTTTTTAAAAGCATAATAATAAAAATTGTACAAAGACGTGAGCATTTTTAGCCCATTTGGTTGAACTTTGTGTAAAAATGTACCATATGAGCTAAGTCTTGGTCTTGTTTCTATGTTAATCCCATATAGACCATATAAAAAAACAATCTAATCCTAAAATCGTGACAGAGAAAGACGTGCTAAATGATACAAAAGAGCAGCAATACCTTATTAATATTTGGTGTGACAAGTGGAAATAACGAATCAGAGCTCATCTAATCCTGCTGCTCGAACTGGGTCAATGAGTTCTGTTGCAAAATGTCATGTTGAATGAGAGTTAAAAGTAGAGTTAAAAAGGCTAATGTTGGAAATATCACTAAAAGCTAAAAGCAGACTAAGCGTGAGCTAACTGCATAATTTTCTGTTTTTGTACCAGCTAAAAAAAACAAATATAAACACACAGTAAAGCAGAGAAAATGTGGAAAAACAGAAGCCAGTCACATACATTTGATTAATTAATCTAATTGTGTCCAGAGGCGGTTTTTATGTCTTGGTGCTGCCCGCATTAAATGAAAAATTGAACTCACAGACTGTTGTATAAAAAGAAAAAAAGAATAGGAGGCCAGGAAAGAAAAATGGCAGACACAAGAGCACTTTTGGGACGTCATCTGTGCTTCTCTGTAGACTTTTGAGCTCAATCAATAAAAATCACAGTTTCTTATTTGAAATTAAGTTAGTTTCTTTTTTCTTTTTTTTCACTAAAATTACCATCAGGCTAACTTATAGTCTGCACTTTTGCCTCTAGATGTCCCCAAAAACCCTCCAAAACTACTCTCCACAGACATTTCTGGAAGGAAAAGCACTGCGGCTGCTAATTGATGATAAAAAAGACTTGTAATTGTTGTATTTTTATTAAACAAAAGCATAACATTTGGCTCTAACTAAGTTGCGTTTGAAGAATACGGGAAAAAACCACTGAAAATTAAGAAAACTACCAAGACTTTACTGTAACTCGTTCCCAAAACAAGAGGAAATGTATTCAAAAAGCCTAAATCATCATTAAAAAGCCTCACACTGTTAACAAACTGGACTGCCCGGGGAGTCTTTTTGATTCGCAGGCTGTATTTAAATCTCTAGCACCGTTTTCCTCGTCTCAAAACCTCTCAGCGTTAATAATTAGCATATATTTCGTCTCTTTTTACAGGAATCATGGCCGGTTCCAATCGCTCTGGAGATTTGAAAGACGCGCAGCGCTCTATCCCCATCGGCACCATCCTCGCCATCCTCACTACCTCCATCGTCTGTATCCTTTCACGATGTAACGACCAGAAACAAACGCCATTTTTCTACGTTTCACATTTAATTCTACTTCACTGCTTTGTGTTGAATGTTAAGGCAGTCCCATGGTTTTGTGGTGAAGCCAGGTTTAAAGAAAAAAAAAGGCTCAAAAAGATTCATTTTAATGTCATTCCCAAGTGTTTCCTGAGCGTCTTCTGTTCAGATCTGAGCAGCGTGGTTTTGTTTGGAGCCTGCATCGACGGCGTGGTCCTCAGAGACAAGTAAGTACCACAGCTGTTACACTTGACTCGTTGTTTGATGTGTTTTCTTCAAATAAATGCACTAAATACTGCCCCAAGCCTGAACTTATCGTGTTATGTACTGTTCTAAAAAGTATTGCATGAGAATTGTTCATGGAAATGGCAAAACTGCTTTCTAAAGGTGTTTAAAAAAGGATTTCTGCACATAAAGAGTGATATGAACTGCTTTTTTTCTGAGTAAACAACATTAAACTCTTAGTTTTTAGAGAAGGATGGCAGAGATTTATGAGAAGAAAGAAGAAAGGGAGACGAAACACTTCTAAGACAAATGGAACAGCCAACTTTAGTGGAAAGCATCAATAAAAAACAATGCTTCCATTTTATGCACGAGTCAGACACATAAAACACCTAAAATCCTTTATTTATTTATTTTTTTCAGGCTAATTAAGTCTCTGGCTTCAAATATTTGCTTCTTTGCAGTTCATAAAAAATACTGTAATTTGTTTTTTTTCTTGTTGCTACTCCAGATTTAGCTCTGAGTTTACTTCATATAATAATAAGACAAGTTTTTTAATAGTTTATTTTACTTTTACATGAATTTATATATGCTCTGTAGTGATAAGTCAAATTTATTCGATTAATTCTAGTTTTTAATTTTGGATGATGTCAAAAAAAGCCAAATCGCTGAATCAAATTTAATATAAAAAAAAACACTGTGTTGTGGCTAATGCTAGCTCCAGAGCAGCTCCAATAAAGTCTGTTTTGACTCTGCAGATGATAAAAACACTAATAGTCACAGAGAAAGCATCATATCACCCTGAGATGCTGTGGTTTAGTGAAGTGGGATTGATTTATGCAAATTATTCACACAGTTTGAGCGCTTTTAACTCTTTTAACAAGATGTAAAAAGCAGCAAAAATGATATTAGACATGTTTATGGAGACAGAAAGGGTGAAAACTAAAAAGTATCTCACCTAAACTGGTTTATTTTCACTCTGAGGGTAATACTCACTGTTGCTGTTGTAAAAAAAAACAAAGAAATACATTTGAATTACCTTTTTTAGGTCAGTAGCAAGACAAAAAACTACAAATTTACGTTTCACAATGACAGTTTATTCTCTTTTGTCTTCGTGTCTGTAATAGTCTCTAACACACCTGGTCTCTGTCCCGTGCAGGTTCGGAGACTCTGTCCGGGGGAACCTGGTGGTGGGGACCCTGGCCTGGCCGACGCCGTGGGTCATCGTCATCGGCTCGTTCTTCTCGACGTGCGGCGCCGGACTCCAGTCTCTCACCGGCGCTCCTCGGCTCCTTCAGGCCATCGCTAAAGACAACATCATCCCATTCCTCCGGGTCAGAACTTACAGAAATGAATACTTCCTGCATTTAATCCTCCTTTTTTTACGCTTTTATTCGTGCGTTTATAACCTTTCGTGTTGACGTTGTAGGTGTTCGGTCACGGGAAAGCCAACGGAGAGCCGACCTGGGCCCTTCTGCTCACGGCACTCATCGCTGAGCTGGGGATTCTTATCGCTTCGCTCGACATGGTGGCGCCGATCCTCACCATGTAACTACCATTTTACTTTATTTTATTTATTTTCTCAATTTATTTAGTTAACCCTAAACATTTTTTGCGTTTTTGGAGTTTTATTTTTGCATAACTTTGGCTTTGTTGATGCAAATGTCAGACAGATTGTGTATTATGGGTTGAATTTTCATTTTTTGAGATTCTTTTTTTTATTTAAGTCTTTCCTTCCTTTCCTTGAAAAAAAAAAATGCTCCACCTGTTTCTCTTTGGCATTTTTTTGTGTCATTGACTCCCTCAAAATGCATTTAAAAAAAAAAAATTGTACCATTGCAATGTGATTTCTGTTTTTATTTATTTTTTCATCATCTCTTAATGTTTCCATGGCAACCGTTAAAAAAAAAAAAAAGTTTCATCAGAATCAGTGTTTTTCTATATTTCCAGACTTGGCTAATAATCCCCAAAAATTCAAATTGTATAGGATTATATATGGGATGGAAAACATAATTGCTAAAACTGGCATTTAAAGAGTTAAAAATTCAGAAAATTCATAAATATTTGTTATGTATGACGAGGACTGAAGTTGGTGATGCCATTCATTAAAAAATTTGGAAAAAATATGTTGACAGATCTTTAAAAGAGACATTTTTTTGTGTCGAAAGGATTCAGGTGGAAACAAAATGAAGGGAAGGTTAAAATATTTGTCTGTTTGTAGGTTTTTCCTGATGTGTTATCTGTTCGTGAACCTGGCCTGTGCCCTTCAGACGCTGCTCCGGACGCCGAACTGGAGGCCTCGCTTTTCCTACTATCACTGGTAAATACACAAAACAGAGACACGCACCTCCTACAGTCCACTTCTAATGACTCCAAATACAGGAAATATACAGACGGATGACGTTTGTCCCATCAGTTTGGACGATGGGTGCGTCTCAAAGCCTGTTAAAGATGCATCCTCGCTTCCTCCACTCTCCTACGCTCCTGGTGTCTTAGTCCCGCCCACAGAGGAGTCAAAGAGAGGAGACAGGACAGAGGAGAGAGGAAGGAGGAGGGATGAGTTAAAGCGGGGACATAATGGGACGTCCTTTCCTCAGGAGCGTCATTTGTGGCGTCGACGTCTGTTTATGATGACGTTAAAACAACTGGATCTGCAGCAAAATCTCACATTAACTTAACAGAATTTAAATGTTTGCAGTATATTTGTTTCATTTATTTATATTCATTCATTCGTTTTCTTGGTCCCACACTGACAGACAACAATTCACTCTCAAAGAGGTGATCAAATTTTGAATGTGAGATTTCATCTTCATTTGTGAACAGGTTTTACTCAGATTTTAACATGTTTAGTTGGATTTGAACAGATTTTAATCAGATTTAAACAAGTTTTAGTTGGATTTGAACAGGATTTAGATGGATTTGAATAGATTTTAGATGCATTTGAACAGGGTTTAGTCAGATTTGAACAGGATTTAGATGGATTTGAACAGGTTTTAGTTGGATTTGAATAGGTTTTAGTTGGATTTCCACAGGTTTTAGTCAGATTTCAACAGGTTTTAGTCAGATTTCAACAGGTTTTAGTCCGATTTGAACAGGTTTTAGTCCGATTTGAACAGGTTTTAGTCAGATTTCAACAGGTTTTAGTCCGATTTCAACAGTTTTTAGTCAGATTTGAACAGGTTTTAGTCAGATTTGAACAGGTTGTAGGCAGTAGCAGGTTAATCTTTGTAGCAAAAATCAAAACCATCTAAAACCTGTTCAAATCGGACTAAAACCTAGTGCCAAAAATGCCACCTACTAAATGTATTGAAGAGTATCAGCCCCTATTTTTCAGATAAAGTTCACAAACATGATTTATTATAATATTCACAGAAGAACAGTTGCAACAAAGAGCAACTTCTCCTCTGTCGTGAGTTCGGCTCCTCGCTCTTGTCCCGTCCTCACTCCTCAGAGCAGCTTTGGGACAGCACTTAAAATGGCGCACTGAAAATAACTGAGGCTTTGAGACGCACCACTGACCCCTTCAATCATTTAGACCATCCAGGTTATATTCAGGACTCAAAACATAAACTCACTCACTGTTGTGTTTCTTTTGTTTGTTGTTAGGACGCTGTCGTTTTTGGGGATGACTATCTGCCTCGCGCTCATGTTTATCTCCTCCTGGTACTACGCCATCGTTGCCATGGTGATCGCCGGCATGATCTACAAGTACATAGAGTATCACGGGTACGTTTTCCACCACATAACGCCGCTTCGTACACGGCGGGATCTTTAACGCGGTGCATAAAAGTCTAGAGCAGTTATTTGATTTATTTCAGCATATATCTTCAGTCTTTGTGTGTTTATTATAGTTATTACAGTTGTTATAAATATGTTTCAGAGCGGAGAAGGAATGGGGAGATGGTATCAGAGGTCTGTCGCTGAGCGCGGCCCGCTACGCCCTCCTCAGGCTGGAGGAGGGACCACCGCACACCAAAAACTGGAGGTAACTCTGTTTTTAAACTTAAAGATCATTCACAACAGGAACCATTAGCTTCGAAGGAGGAGAAATATGTCTAAATATAATATACAGTATAATACTGTTTCCTCAAAAATAAGAATTAGTCTTCCTCCAGTATTAACAGTATAATCTATTTTGTTCATAAATATGTTAATATATTTGTTTCACTTTGATTAATGTACATTTCTTAGACTCTGAAGGATTTATGCATCTCTCACTTGAACCAAAAGGTCTTAGAGAAAAGTTAAAGTAGTATATTTTTGCTGCCGTTGATGCAAAAAAACATAGTGATCATTTCATAATTTTTTACTGATTTGCACTAGACTTTACAATACAAACTACACACATTAATCAATAGGTCCCATCCCACTCTGACTCTAGGAGATGCTTTCTTTTTTGGAAAATGAAGGAAGTAAAAAAGTAAAAACAAACGTGAAAGAAATTAACAGAATCATCTGAATGGTAAAAAAAATAAATGGGGGATATATATACACATTTTTGTATGAGAGGCTGCTTAAGGCATGTTTACTTTTTTTTGTTTTATTATTTTGTTTTAGTCTGTGATTGCTTTGTTTATGTGATTTTTCTGTTTGTGTCTGTTTCTTTTTGTAATCTTTTGTAAATAAAAAAAAAATAGTAACAGTGACTTTTAATATCAATATAAATACAGAAAAACATCACCTCAGAACCTTTCTAAATGTCATAATTTGCAGCTATGTGTTTAATAAAATGTAAATCTAATCGAGCGTTATTCAGGAAGAGGATCCATGAACTCTAGTAACTCTAATCCTTCCGTCTGGTGTTTGTGTCCAGGCCGCAGCTGCTGGTTTTGTTAAAACTGGACGAGGACGCTCACGTGAAGTCCCCGCGCCTGCTGACGTTCGCCAGCCAGCTCAAGGCGGGCAAAGGCCTCACCATCGTAGGCACCGTCGTCTCCGGAAACTTCCTGCAGAGTTACGGAGAGGCCCTGGCGGCTGAGCAGGTGACAGACATTAGATATAGCTGATATATTAGTCTTTATAGTAATTGATCGGGGTGTTACAGAAAATAGAGATTCTTTGGCTGAATCGAATTGAATTGTAAACTTTAGTCGACCAAATTAAAGGAATTTTTAAGAATAACTAACAATTTGACTCAAGGACGACTGAGAAACATGTTTGGAACAAGACTTTTATTTTGTTTACATAGTTTTTATGTGTATTTTGATTATTTTGCCTTGTTACAAATATCTAAATCAAATTAAAAGAATGATTCATATTTAAGTTTCTGAATCAAATCAGAGTCTAATCGCCTGACACTGAAAGATTTACTCTTACTAATTGATTCAGATGATGATGCTTGTGATTGACTTGAATGTCCTTTACTTAAATTCTGTTCTGTGTTGTTTTTGGCCAGACTCTGAAGCACCTGATGGAAAAGGAGAGAGTGAAAGGCTTCGTCCAGTGCATCGTGGCCCAGAAACCTCGAGAGGGCATCAGTCACATGATCCAGTCCAGCGGGCTCGGGGGCATGAAGCCCAACACGGTGGTGATGGGCTGGCCTCACGCCTGGAGGCAGAGCGAGGACCCTCAGGCCTGGAAGACCTTCATCAGTGAGTCGACAAAACCTCTTTATTTATTTTTTCTACATGTACTTACTATATTTCTGTTTGGTGTCTGTTATTTATTTATTAAACAACACAAGGCGTAACAAGGCACACACACTACAAAAAAAGGATATTAAGTACAATTTGACATTGTATAAAGTAATTGTGTTTCAGCCATTAAAATATCAAGTCAGGTCACATCATTTGAATAGGTAATAAAAAGAAAAACTGTAAAAACAAACATTAAATTAATCTCATTATCATTTAAAAAAAAGTCTCATTATCCAACCTTCAACAGTTATGGAATATTTTTTACAATTTTCTTGAAAACAATAACATGTTTTGAAACTTGTCCACTCTATTCTTTGAAACATAGCTTATCTTTTATAAAGCAAAGAAAAAATACCATTCCTTTCAACCAATGAGATGTGCAATTAGTGGCAAAACAGCGCTTAGCTTCAAAAAAACAAATATTTAACAGAGACGTAACTTTTTTGGAAGCAATAAAGTCCACTGGAGAGAAGTTTAATAAGAACAGTTTAGGGTTAAGGGGCACTTTCCTCCAAAAGGTTCATATTTGAGAGCATTCCTCTTGCAAATTGGGATTGAAGGTGTTATGTATACTCTACTTAAGCGTAAACCAAACCTCTTAAACACCAAATACTCACTCTCAAAGACTAACGGCGCCCCCTGTCTTCACTCAGACACGGTGCGAGTGACCACAGCAGCTCACCTGGCGCTGCTCGTGCCCAAAAACATCTCCCTGTTTCCCAGCAACAGCGAGCCCTGCTCCGAGGGCTACATCGACGTCTGGTGGATCGTCCACGACGGGGGCATGCTCATGCTGCTGCCTTTCCTGCTCAGACAACACAAGGTACATGAAGAAATGTGACGTATTGATAGATTTTTGCATTTATTTTAGTGTTTGTTTGGAGGATTCTTGTAGAAATGGGGTCTTAAAGTCTGTATTTTGTCAAGAAGAAAGGAGTTGAGGATTAAATAAATTAGACCAAATGAGACAAACCCAGCCCTGATTCAGGATATATTGGATTATATTGTTGATTCTTGGCTTTCTAAGAGCGCAGTTTTATTGTCAAACACAGCCTCAAACTGAGCAGAATGATATTACTTTTCCATTATTTTGGGAGCTGCATTTGAGGAGTTTGTTTGCAAAAATGACCGACATTTTCTGAAAAGCCCCTTTCCTGTCCAGCAGCTTTACGGATTATCAGACGAGTGAAAACTACACTGAAGGCAGCATTTAGAAAGAGAAATATGGTGACATTTCCTTAAGGCACACGGGATATTTGTGACAATAGGTTTTAATTGGATTTGAACAGGTTTTAGATGGAATTTAATCAGATTAATTCAAATCTTTAACCCATTTTTGCTAGAAAGATATATATAATCTGCTCAAATCCAAATAAAACCTGGTCAAATCCATCTAGAACCTGTTCAGATCCATTTACAACTTGTTCAAATCCAACTAAAACCTGTTCGAGCCCATCTAAAACCTGTTCAAATCCATCTGAAACCAGTTTCCATAGAAGGAGGAAATTAATGTCAAATGGTGCCACTGTCATCAGCTTTTTGTTTAACACGACTAAAGTTTAAATAGGAAATGTCTTTACTATAAGGTTAACAGACTGTTTACCCAAATAAAATCCCTCTGTCGCTGTAGTGATATCTACTAAAGGGACATGATCACTTCTGCTCTCTCAGGTGTGGCGTAAATGTGGGATGAGGATCTTCACCGTGGCCCAGATGGAAGACAACTCCATCCAGATGAAGAAAGATCTGGCCACGTTCCTGTACCACCTTCGCATCGAGGCTGACGTGGAGGTCGTGGAGATGGTACGATACGGTCTTTCATAAACGCGCTTTAGGTGGATGCGTTCTGTTTTTTTTTTTTGACCCGTGTCCTCTCTGCAGCACGACAGCGACATCAGCGCGTACACTTACGAGAGGACGTTAATGATGGAGCAGCGCTCTCAGATGCTCCGACAAATGAGGCTGTCCAAGTCCGACCGCGAGAAAGAGGTGAGCTCCGGCAACGCATCGACGTGAATCTGTCTCTGGATTAAAGCTGCAGGTCTAAAGATACAATACAACAATGAAGATTAAAGTATTATCATCATTGTGTCTGTTCAAAATGCTGCTCCTCCAGTGACGTTAATGCAGATTTTTTACGCACATATCTATCTTAAAAGCACAATCCAATTTAGAAACTTAAAAGCCCTTTTTTTACATAAATAATGAGTAAATGATCCGTGATATTCTGCTAAAAATGACTAAAATGTGACCTAAATCTGAGAAAGTCTTAAGCTCTTTCCTTTTACCGTTGGTTTCTTCAGCGAGTTCGGTGGAGTTTTGATGATGTAAGTTCACACAAGCAGTTTTTTTGCTTAGTTTGACTAGATTACTGTAGAGAAGTTTAGCAGAAATGTTTTAACAAAAAATACAAAAAAAACACCCCTTTTGCTTCTTTCAGAAAAAGACAAAAATACTCTGGATGTTTTCAATATAAAACATTCCAGCTGTGTTATTGTAATCTTTATCTGAAAGACTCTTTTTCCAGTCTGAATATACTTGTGCAGGCCTGAGTTTTTTATTTTTATTTTTCTATTTGACTCAAGAAGCTTTTGTACTTTTGGAGAAAAAGCCTAAACAGTTTCTCGGACCATGACCCATTCCTTAATTTCACAATGTTTTCCGACATCTTTGACTCGGGTCTGCACTAATAAGTGTCCCTTTAGAAAGCTCTCAGTGCCCCTAAATAGAGCAGACTCTCCATAGTGTTGTTCTAGTGGGTCAGGTGACCTTGTGTTGTGTTTAGGTGTATATCTCCCCCAGGTACAGGACTGGACTGAACCCAAACATCTACAAAGGAATGAGAAAGGTACAGAGAGACGAAGACCCCAAAGCTACAAAAAGAAAAGGCTTTGAGTTAAGCTTTGGGTCGTCACAGCTCTCACTTTTAAAAATAAATGTAATATCTGCACGTTACAATTAAAAAACAAAGAGGAAGGGAAGGTAGAGAGTGTTCCCTCAGAAGTAGGTCATAAAATGAGGCGTAACATTGTCTTTGTGTTTGTTGGTGTCACATAAGGCTCAGCTGGTGAAGGACCGGAACTCAATGCTGCGTCTGACGAGCATCGGTTCGGACGACGACGACGACACGGACGGAAACGAGCGCGAGCGGGCGACGGGCGGCGGCGGCGGAGGAGGAGGAGGAGGAGGAGGCAGCAGCACCGAGCACCACCGCCGAGTCCAAATGACCTGGACCAAAGAGAAGACGGCCCAGTACAGAGCCACGCACTCGGGCTGCTCCACTCCCGAGGGCTTCAGGGACATGCTCAGTATCAGACCGTGAGTGAAAACACGGCGGGATATTACAGTTTAGCTCTTTAAACTAAAATTTAATCACGGATCTGTCGCTCTCAGGGATCACTCAAACGTACGACGGATGCACACCGCCGTCAAGCTCAACGAGGTCATTGTCAATAAATCCCACGACGCTCGGCTCGTCCTGCTCAACATGCCCGGACCCCCGAGGAACACGGAGGGCGACGAAAACTGTATCCTTTACCACGAATCCCGCAGAAAACCTGTTTAAGTAGCTCGTTTTTGCACGTACTAAAGCTCACCAAAAGTCTCAAATGTAATGAAGACCAATTAAAACACTTTAAAATAAGTGTAATATTATGGAAAAAGGCAACTGTTTTGGCTTTTTTGGTCAAGCTACTTAATTTAACGCTTTTTTTTGTACATGTAAATAGTTTTATTTAATACCCCAGCAGCTTGCAGTGATAAATAATTTTAAAAAATCATCTATTTTTGACAATTAAAGCACAAAAAGCCATATACCAGGGTTCTGACACTTCCTGGAAAAGCTGGAAATGTATAGAGTCCTGGAAATCAGCTGGAAATGGACAATTAAAATGTCCAAAAGTTTTTCAAGACGTGCATTTTGTTTGAAACCCAAGTATCTTTAGATAAACAATGGAACATTATGATATATATATATATTATAGATAGATAAACCCTAACCATACTCCTTCGTTTTGTTCTTTTTTTTGTGCCTCTTTCTCACAACACATTGGGAATTTATAGTTTGTATTTTGACCCTCTGAGGCTGCAGTAGTTTGTGTGAGTTTAAACGGAAGCAGAGAGAAATGGTCAGAGAACTTTCAATGACGCCGACAAATGAGTTCTAAGTAAATTTATGAATCAAAATGCATGAAAATGTGGTAAATGTTAATGAGAAAATCCTGGAAATGCCTTGGAAAACTATTAATTATTAAAAAAAAGAAACCATACACGTATAAAAGCAAGGAAATGCTTTAGTATAACTCAATTTAAAGAAGCAAAACCTACAGTGTCTTACATTTATTGCTGTATTTAAGCTTTTCATTTGCCTTTTGATTCATTTTTCCATCAAATCTTTCTCATATGTTACATTTGGGGACTTATTTGTCACATCGTGTTGCTATTTTTCAGGATTAAACAGGCAGCAAAGTGAGTAAAACGTGCCCCACCACTGCTCTGCTGTAGCTGGGAGTCACATTTTGAATTTAAAGGAGATTGCTGGCTCAGTCAAACCTGATTTCCTTCCTTTGGGCGGTTCACTTTAGCTTTAGGGCTCTAGATTTTACGTTCTCCTCGGCTGGAAGCAAGTAAATATGGAGTTTTAAATGGATTTGTTGGCCTTAATTGTGAACCAGACATGGAGTTCCTGGAGGTGTTGACGGAGGGACTGGAGCGAGTGCTGTTGGTCCGAGGCGGAGGCAGTGAAGTCATCACCATCTACTCCTGAACGAACCCACAAAGAAAACAGTTCGGAAACAGAAGTCAGTCGTGAAGAAGTGGGCGAAAAAAAAGGGAAAGACTGGGGCCTGTGAGCTCTGTGGGCGTGGACCTAAAGACAGTCAGTGATTGGCTGCGGCGTGTCGCGTCTATAACACCCCTCTCTGCTCATTTAACACGGTTCTGCAGCCCCCTTTTAGGATGATTTTAGGGATATTTTCTGTCATTTTTTCCAATAATATCCTCTTTCAGTCAGGCAGTGTTTAAATTATACACATTCACAAAGGAAATAGAAATCCTAGTCTGACAGTATATCACTAAAGCAATACAAGGCACCAATTAAAACCCGAAATTCCCCAAATTCAATGTATTAAACACTTCCTTTTTTGTGTTTTTATCCGTATTCCTCTACATTCACAAGTGTTACATGGTAGATTACCCTTTAAAGCTGCCTCATTTCATTTTTTTGCTGAAAAAACACTGAAAAACAACACTTTTTCGCCAAAATTGTGTAATTCCTCTGAAGTGTTAAAGATGCCATGAGACATTGAGACTTAGATTAAATTAAATAGAAGGAATTAGTTAGAATCATGATACATTTCTTGCTGTCTCCAGTATTTTGCAGCAAATATTGACATAATTATCCACACTTAGAGTCACATGACCAAATTACAAGGTCAGTTCAAACGTAATGTATTAAACACAGATTTTTGTACATTTTTTTTATTCGTCCCACTGCAAACACAAGTATTACATTGTCAATTACCCTTTTTAAGTGCCCCATCTCAAAACATAACTCCCCTTCACGTCATTAGACATTCTAACTTAACATGTAAAGAATTAATTCATTTAAAATCATGATATATTTTGCGAATAAGGCCAAAAAAACTCTCTACATGATGTTTTTAATACTGCATTATACACATACAAATGTTTTTTTTAATAAATAAAGACTTGTGTTTGTAGTAATAAAGGTGCAATGTCCATTAAATCATAAAATACAGATAAAATGATGTATTCTCCGTGAAAACATGTTTTATAATATCAGTTTTTCAAATTTTCAAGCCCTTAGCAAACTCCAATATTCACGTCTGTAAAGAAAAACAAAGTAATTAGTCCAGTTTGCATTGATAAGTAGCTCTACTTGCATTTGGTTTAGTACAAAACAACATAAAAAATGCAGTGTCTCACCAGATTCGAAGCCTATATATTCCAATTTACTAAAGAAATTTAATTGGCAACACTTGAACAGTTCTCATTGAAGATTTAAAGACATTTAAGACCAGAAAGGCACATTTTAGTTGAAGATGAGGTTTCAAAAAGACAGAAATATCCCTAAAAAATAAACTACAAAGGGGCTGCATGAACTTCATTCAAACATCAAGCTGCAGTTCCACTAAATGTAACAAAAATAACCTGTGTGTTTGAGAGTGTGAACGAAGGAGCGCGAGGAAGGGACCAGCGTTTCTGTGTTTATGTTTTTTTGTTGAGAAGGTGGACCACTGAATGAACGAGAAACTGTAAAATGTCGGGCCAGTCGTTCGCTGACGAGACTCAGGGCTGTATTTCGTTCAGAATGTATTTCGACGACAGGCGTGGGCGGAGCCTGAACGTCTGCTTCGACCTATATTTATCACAAAGCCACAGAAACGGGAAAAATGGATTTAGTCTGTTTTGCTCGAGGAAAATAATCATGTTCAGTCTGTTCTTACTTCAATATTTGGTATTTTAGGAAGACATTAGGAAAGAATGGACTCTTTTTTCATCATCAGACGACTATATTCTTGGTTATTTGCACAAACACTTTAAATAGTTTTATCTAAATTAAACTTGCGCCACATATCATGACTTTTACATATCACTGAGACTCAAAACAGTTTAATTTATCAATACTATAGCCAATCAAAAGTACTATTACCTGTTAAACGAGCATGATGCATGTTTTTAGGCTCAAAGACGCTGATGAAATTTACCTAATAAGCTGTTTTCCAATACTCTAAATCATTTTGGTAAAGCACTCAGAGCGTAAACTTGCATCTTCAACCTGACTCATTATTTTGGCTAAGGTTAGACTGGACTGAAAGTAAATTGTTTGTCAGTAAGATTTTTAAATTATTTATTTCTAATTGCACAGCAGATTTTAATTATGAAATAAGAAGAGTCACATTTTTTTTATTACCTACAATATATTTAGGGTTGTCCCGATACCGATACTCACCAGTATCAGAGCCTCTTGTACTCGTTTGACCTCCCCCGATACTGCCATACGAGTACTTTACTCACTGCAGTGTGAGTATCTGTTCACCTTTTGTCTTTGTACAGTGCTTTTTGGACATATTTCACTGTGAATGAAGATGATAAAACAGTAAATGATGATGTCACGAGGCACAAGAAGTGTCTCCTTCAAAACATCTGATAAAATACTTTTTTTTTTTTTTTTGGCAGTATCTGTCAGTACTGCATTTTACAGAAACACTGGAAATCATTACAATAATAGTATTTCATTCATTTTTGCTTTTTTTAAATGAACAAAAGTGACTAACCTCTGATTTAAAGACAAAATGCGCTTGGTTTGACATATTTTTCTCACACATTATGCCTAAAGGTGTGACATCATTACAAATGAAGATATTTATGTTATGTTACCAGCCTCGTTTATCGAGCTTCACCACAGCATTTGTCTCTTTTTGACATTTAGTGGGTAAACAGCTTGAAAAGTCACATAGTGTTGCTTTAAGTAATTCATTTGTTTTGTAAAAATTGGTATCAAGACATCCCTACATTAAACTATTCGCTGAATTACTTGATTTTAATGTAACAACCCATTTTATCAAGCCTTTTTATTTTATTATTTTTGGCATACATTATGTTCCATAGGTTCTGATTAATACTAAACTACTTCCTGACATCTCTTCATGGCATATCCTCAAAGCAAACACCAGCTGCGGTCTCTGATGTCGTGAGGATTTGAATATACCACTGAATAATGTGACATTTATATATTAGACACAACAAAAATATCCTTTAATTTTGGGGAAAAAGAAGTTGTCGTGGGTCTTCTACGTTTTGTGCCATAAACTGGCCCCTAATGGACTGCATGTGAACAGCATTAAGTGTGTCTGAAAGAATCACTGATCAGTATTGGGCTGTTTTCAGAGAGGACCACTGCATGCCCAAATATGGTCTTTCCTCACTGTCACTCGGAAAGAAGCGTGTGTGTCTGTGGATGTGTGTGTGCCATGTTGTGTCATGTAAACTCAAAAACAACAACAACAATGGCGTTTTCATTCCCTTTAGTGAGAATATTTGCTGCGAGCTCGTGCCCTTTTACCTGAAAACACCCGCTGATGTCTTTGTTGTGTGAGAGAGTGAGTCCTCGCTCCTTGTCACGCTTAACGAGCTCAAGTCGCTAAAGTAAGGAGCTGTAATAAAGCATTGGTTCAATTCCACTTTAGTGCTTTCTTTTTTTTTTTTCTTTTTTTTTTACAGTGTTATTGTGCAGGGATATGTTTTTTTTTCTCTTGCTTGTACATAGAGCTTGGAAAGATCCCAAGTTTTATCTTTTTTTAATTACATTATTATAAAAGGATCACAAAAACTTGCTTGAAAAAATGGGATAAATAAAGCAGTTTTGAAAGACTCTGTTTTGGTGTGTTCCTGTAGCCTTTAAATTTTGAAGCATTTTTCATCATACTCTACCAACTTCAGCTAATAATTACAGTTATATAATACTATGTTAAAGCCAATTATGCAGGCTTATATATAATCCACACATGGATAAATACTGTTTATACAGAAAGAATTAAGTAATTATTAAAAACAAAAAGATTAGAGATAAAATAATTACATTAAAAAACTGTCTCAAAAACATTGTCATAAGCTAATATTGAACTATAATATACGCATTAAATTTAATGAAGAAAAAAAAATATAACTTTTATTTATGTGTTTTTTTTTTTCTTTTAAATTATTGAGATTAAATTAAATAATGATTTAAAAAGTAGGTAAAACATTTTCCTTACAATTTTTACAAAAATAACGGGGCTATCTGGTTTGCGTACTCCACTGACGCACTCTTACGTGATGACGCCACTTCCACTTGTACGTACAATCCGGAAGCCGGTGCCATGTTCTGATATTTTGAGGAAATCAATTCTGGGCGAAGTTCAGTTGAAAAAGTGGAATAAAAACAAAAAATTAATCACAATTGGCGGTGAACATGGAGGTAAGAGTAGTTAGTATCAGCCACTCAACAAAATAAAAGAATCACATTTGTGTTTACGTGTGACAATGATGATTTACAACACACGATCTTTGGTTGTCAGGTTGTCACTTGAACACAACAATAATGGCCTTGTTACGAGCGGATTAACGGCCTGACCTAGTTATCTACTTTTTATTTTTCATCACATCACTTAACTTTAAAAACTAATGCACAAATATTATTTACTTACTGGTCACATGACGGGTTCCTTGTGATTTTCTCCTGTTTTAATTTGACAGCAAGTTTCCACACATCATTCGACGGTAATCTCAAAATGTATGGCTTATAATTTATTGTGATGTCTTCAAAACTCTAAAATAGTTTGTCCACGATTGTTTTAACCTATTAAAAAGTTATTAAAGTTTATTTTATGTTAAACACTGAAGAAATTGGTAACAAAGCTAAGTTGCTAATAGCTAACTGATACGTACAGTTTTCTCAGTTTCGATTTAAACATCGATTAATGAATGAATGAACTAATCGATACGAGTCAATGCCTTTTTAAATGGAAGTTGCTAGAGACTCGTAGTAATAAATTGGCTTTGGCTTCGTTTTTTTTTTTTTGTGGGGGTTTAATGACAGGAAGGTGGGAAGTTGGCGCTTTCAAAGTAAAATGCCAAGAAAAACGATGTTATTTCTCTTTGTACAAATAGAGAATAAGAAGGGTTTTTTTTTTTACACATTTAAAGCAACACTGTGTAACCTTATTTGTTTTTAGTAATTTTAATAATTCCCTTAAATTAATGCACTAAACAGGAAGAATATCCCCTTCATAAAAACAGTGCAACATCTCAACAGATATTCAATTATATAAATATAAGGCAAGGGCAGGTGACCATCTGTGTGAACACATCTCACACCAGAAACTGTCACATTAACTACAATTACACATGAATATATATTTAAGATGAAACCATGCTCAGTTTGAAGTAGTGTCATAAACCTTTCAAGGGGTTAAACCCAGTAGTTAAACAGTATCTGTGGCTTTAATTCACTATAATTTGCCGTGTTTTTTCTGTCAGTGTTTAGTGCAGTGCTGCATTTAGTTGCGTCCCGTGACATAGCTGGCACCTGATAAAGCTTTAACTTAGTTTTAAACTTTTAAAATTATTACCTTACCTTTACTGACATATTGTTTTATTGAATGTTATGCACAATGTGTCATATACAAAATAATATTTGTACACTCTTCCTGGTGAGACACGATCACAATAATTATGTTTTTATTCTTAAAGGAACATAATTTAATTTTTCAGGACTTGCACTAAATGACAATTGAGACAAATGCTGTTATAAGCTCACATCACAAGTAATATCCTATATATTTAAGTAATAAAATGCACAGAGTAATATAAAATGAGTTGAAAGGTATTACTTTAATGATTCTCAGGCCCTGTATTTGCAGTAAAAAGTTACACAGTGATGCTTTAACTTGTTGTGTGGGTTCTCTATTGCTTTATGTTGCATTTTTATCAGTGATGTTATGTTTTTGGCATGCGATTAGATTGTTATGTCCAAACACTGAGAATATTGTAGTATATTTAACACTTGTTTATATAAAAAACAAAAAAATACCTTCCTTAAACTGTTCCTAAACCACTGGCTGTAGCCTTTCCTTGTCTGGAATTATTTATTTGTATTTTAGGTCGAGTTAAAGTGATATTAATTGTGAGATGTGCAAAAACAAACCACGTATTTAATACACATTACATTTGGCTCCAATTTCTACAATTTTACGGAGTTTGGGTTGAATTTTGTAGGTGTAATTTAAACATAGATTTTGTTTAAATGACATAAGTGCAATTATAGACCTCACTCTTTGCTATATCCAAGCTACTGTCTTAGCCTTTAACTTTATTTTGAAGCTGTGTATTTTGAAAGTTACCTTTTCTACTTCCGGTTTTTACGTGTTAGCTTCACGTACCTCTGTTTATCCGTGTCTCCGGCTCCATTGAGCAGCCTGGCCCGGTCCAACACGAAGCAAAAACGGGGATTTATCTCGCGTTTCTCCGCAGACAGCACCCTGCACCGTGTCTGTCTCTTTCTACCTAGTCTTTTTTTAAATTTTTACCTTTTATTAGATGCTTTCTTGTCACTGTCTGTTCTTTTTTTTTTGATCGGATGACGCCGTTTGGCCGCGACAGACAGACGGGCTCCGGGTTGCAGCCTTGCGTCAAAGCAAAGCCGAGCTAAACCGCAGAAGGTCGGACTGGACTGGACTAGAGACAGGTTTTAGGAGGACCGTGAAGGGAAAGGACATGTCAGCCACGTTACCTCTGTAGCCTCCTTTTAGACAGACAACACTGCAGAGCCCAGCGCAGACGAGCAGACAGGATATTTTTGGATCCTTTTTTTTTTTTTTAAGTCGTGCGAGGAAAGACAACATCTGCTCAAATCTGCCAGCGCTGTCTTGGACCCTGTCTTGTTTTTTTTTAAGCTAATATCCCACTCATTTGCTTCATTTTGGTTAAGATTTATGAGTTTGAAAAGATGGATTTGAATTTTTACTCGGATCTCACGGACGGAACCGGGCAACACGACGCTGATTCGGAGTTTTTAGACCCGCAGTCTTTTAATGGATTTGACACAGACAACAAGGTGACTCCTCGGTTTTGAATGAATGGGACCAATACCTGGTTCTGACTCAGTCATTCTGCATGTGCTTTGTCCATGTGACTCAGATGAAGCCTGTCAGTGAACGCATCACAGGCTTCAGCTTGTGTCTGGCCTTCAGGATATTAGGAAAACATGCGATAATCGATGGCTATGTTGGATACCGCGATAACGATATGTCCTGCGATGTTTGTGACATGGTAAAATTAAAGCTCACGAGTTAAGACTAAGTTTAACATTGATTGGTCAGTTATTTAGAAAAATCACAATGTCTTTTAAATAAAATACCATCATATGATTGCAATTCAAGCTTCTCTTTGTGATTTATGATAGAGCTGCCCAATATATCGCAAATGTTTTCATCAAAGTATAATTTTAATATCACAAAGAATGAGTTGTATCACTGTCTTCTGTGTGATTAGCGTTTACTTTTTGCTTCAATATCACCATCCAAACAGCATTAAATCAAACGGTGGTGCGTTCAATTGGAAAAATCCTTGTTCATTCCTACATTTACTCCTATTTCAAACCTTTATGCTATTGATTTATTCCTGGTTCAGTGTTTTTATATTGATTTAGCAAGTGGAGCATTCAAATATCGTCATCACAATATTCAAAAGAGTTATCGCACATATTCGATATCGCGATAACGATAAATTGGCGATACATTGTGTAGCTCTACTCATTTCTCATCTCGGTTTCTGTTTTTTCCAGTTTCCCGGAGGCAGCGATAACTACTTGACCATATCAGGATCAGGACACCCTTTCCTTTCTTCTTCAGAGGTACGACTTCACACTCGCACTGACAAAATGGTGACAGGAACATGAGGAAAATCTGAAAATAGCATCCTTCTTTTAAAGTGATTGTCTTTGTGTTTTAACTGCACTTTGTCTTCACCTTTTTGTCACTTTTTCTTGTGCTTCTGCTACTAATCATTACTTGCTACTAACAAGAGTTATTGACGCCACAGTAATAGCTCGTTTTAAAGGCATAGTCCAGTGTTTTTAAAAAAGGAGCTCCATAAGATGCTTAAGGATAGGTTTGTTATTTCTTTCTGTAGATAATTTCAGCCCAGAATCAGTTTGGAGAAGCAAACAAGAGGCTTTTTGTTATGTATATTTGTTTATGAGGCCAATGAAAACACACTGTTATTAGTACTAAGGCTTATAAAGCTCCAAAAAGTACGTGTTTAACCTCACATTTTCGCCTCTATTTACTGCAGTATATAGTTTAGTCTCTGTGTCTGCCTTAATTGAAACACATTTACAAAATACTCAACAATCCCTTTAAGACTGAGACAAAAGGGTGGGATTTTTAAGGACAAGGATGTTGTTGCTGGTGACATTTTTCCCGCTGACAATGCTCCAATTTGCATAAGCTCCCATTCCAACCTGGATAAACACCTAAGAGGATCTCTAAACAACTGAAAACAAGGCAGAGAAGGCATCACACTAACATCTTTGTCCTTAAATTTGTCACCTACTTCTGTCTTATGCCTTTAATTCATTTGCTATAATTGCCCTATTGCTATAACTTTAAATAAATGCTATAATAATGCTGCTTTGTTGGATGTTTTGGGCTGTCCTCATCTTCCACTTTTCCTCTTATCTTGCTTCACTGACTTTGATACAGGACTCTAAGGCTTACACGAACTATAAAATGAAAATTAGGGATGTCCCGATACCACTTTTTCCAGAAAAGTACTTGAATCTCAATCGTTTCTTTGCTAAATCATTTTTATTTTTAATATCGGTGCTGGTATCGGTATCTGGACATCCCTAACGCAAACGCTCATTGACATTTCCTGCTCCAGCTTTAATCTCTGAGGCTCACAGCTGCTATAGACCTCTTCAATTCCCTCAAATACTGCATTGAGAAAAAGGTTGAGCTGCCTGACATTAAAAAAGGTTTTATTGGTTGAATATTGCTGTATTTGACTATCCCCATTTGCTTTTTTTAGAGCCTGTTTAGTCCTGTTTTAGTTTGTTTTGATCTGGTTTCTCATATTAGCACAGTCCTGGTTTAATTTTGAGTTATCATCTTGGTTTAGTTCAGTTCAGGACAGTTTTAGTTCAGTCTAGTTTTAGTCCTAATGAGGTAACTTCGAGGTAAACCCTGGGTTCTCAGTTCACTTTCTTTCGAGGTAGAGCTCTGTGGAAACTTACGCTGAACGGCTGCAGGTTAATTTCCAGGTAGAGAACAGCCCAGTGGCCAATCAGCGACGAGAAATGATCTGCAGGAGTCGAGGAGGAGGGGAAAAACGCTGCAGGGAGTGAGAAAAAAGGAGGAAAGTTGAACAACTGACTGGATCTCATATGAAGTCATAACTGTAACAAATTATAGATGATCTTAATGCAATATTTAAACAGTAAACTCTACAGTTGTGCCTCGTTTTTAGTCTTTAGCTTCTTCCTTCAGTCTATGGTGTAGTTTGTTTTGCGTGAGTGAGTTTAGGTGTAGTTTTTAAAGATTTTCTGGGGCCTTTTCTCCTTTATTTGACAGTAAACAGGCAGGGAACTAGAGACATATCTGGGTTTGGTTCAGCTTTAGATTAGCACTGGCTTTTGTGGTCTTGCCCTTGTTTAATCCTGGTTTATCTCATTTTTAGTCCATTTTTAATCGGTTTTAGCCCTAGTTCAGTCCTAGTTTGACACATTTCTTGCAGTCCGTCTTTGGGATATGTATATCACAAATGTTGCTATTTTAAAAAACACTAGTACTATTTTGTGCAGCACTTTCAGAGCCCCAGATATTAAAGCTGTTCACTAAAATCTCTTCTTTGTAATCGACTTTAACATGCTGCTTAACTCACGTCTTTTAGTGTGCCACTAAAACCATTGACCTCTTCGGCCTCGCTGGACCCACTGGTGGAGTATGAACCATTTCTACATCTCTCTATTTCAGTTTTATTAGAAATACATTCATACACTGTTCTTTTCAAAATAACGCAGAAAAAATGGACATTGTAGATGAGCATTTATTGATTTGAGAGGGAGTTTTAGATGTTTAAAGAGCTTTTATTGTGAAATTTGAAGAGGTATGTAGAGTTACTAGTAAAACCAGCATCTATTTAGCAAAGACACTATTAGCTTTGTGTTGATTTATTGCATTAGAGCCAAGTTTTAGCCCAAGTTATCTGTTTTCGTGCATCCTGCAAAACCTGGACATTCAAAGAGTACTTTTTTCTCATAAAAAACATGTGGAAATTAATTAAAATGTCAAAATGTACTTCTAAAAATTGATATTGTCCCGTCATGTTTTTCAAAATTGCATGTGTAAATTTAAATTTAGCTAGCTTTAGACTAATAATTCAGTAATCAGCAGTGTATGTGCTTCAGTAGGATTTTTCCGTGTGAGTTTTGACCCTCTGAGGCTGCTGTAGTCTAAGTTAAAGCCAAAATGTAAAGGAATAGTCATGGATGCCAATTTGACTTGTGGCCATTTGAGCAATTGCAGCGAAAAAATCCTATGCAATAATCTTATATATGAACCGTGAGTGATTCAAACGGAGGAATAAAATGTGTCTGTTGTAAAATACATGGCCATTAATGAAAAATGTTGTTCTTTATCCTGGAAAATGATGATTATTTGTTTTATAGTCTACACTGGACTAAGACTAATCAGGCTCTAGATTTCTCCCAGAATATATTGGTAGAAATAAAACAAAGTAACCAAGCATTCAAAAGTATAAGCAAACACAAACTTATCAATTATCTCTCAAAACGTAAAGCTTCTACTCCTTCTTAATCCTCGTGTTTCCCTCTAGACCTTCCACACCCCGAGTCTCGGCGATGAGGAGTTCGAGATCCCCCCCATCTCCCTGGACCCAGACTCGGCCCTCACCGTGTCCGACGTGGTGTCTCACTTCGGGGAGCTGGCGGAGGCGGGGCACTCCGACGGCGTGGTGGTCCCGGAGAACTCCGTGGTGGAAGGAGACGACCCCTCGTTCGCCTCCACCTTCGTTAACGCCTCCTCTCAGGGCCTGGAGCACCTGAGTCTGGGCGTCATGAACCCGTCGGCGGGGGGCTCTCTGCTGGGGGCCACACTCGGGATGGTGAGGGCGGAGCGGTAATACTCTGGACCATTTTAATGTAGTCTTTGTTTAATATTTTCTCTTTATTCGTAGGATCTGGGACATCCCATGGGCTCCCAGTTCAGCAGCTCATCCCCGGTCACCATCGACGTCCCTCTGAGCGACATGGGTCAAGGTTTACTGGGCTCCAGTCAGCTGACCACTATCGACCAATCAGAGCTGAGCGCGCAGCTGGGACTGGGTCTAGGAGGCGGGACCATGTTGCAGAGACCGCAGTCCCCTGAACACCCCCTGTCGGCCACAGCCTCCCCCACCAGCTCGCTCCAGGACGACGACATGGACGACTTCAGGAGAGTAAGGCTTTTACAAACGCTAATATTAACACGGATAAAAGCTTACTCCAATCAAGCAAGAAAGAAGCAATTTCCACCAACCTGGAAGAGTGTTATTGCTCTGCTGCTCTTTTTTATAAGGCTTTTAAAGAATTGTAATTGACACTGGTAAAAATAAAAATAATGCCCAATCCTTCTCAAGGCACATATTCACAAAAACATAAAGTAGGAAACAATTTACTGCACAAACTAATAATAAATATAATATGTTCTATTAACTATTACAGGTCTGTATAAATAGTGTTAACAATAATTAATGAAATTAGTAATGATAGTGTTTTTCTTCTGTTTTATGAATGTAAATTATTACTTCAACTGTTTTGCGTTTCTTTCTGTCTTTTGTTGTAAATGTTAAAAGACACAATACATTTTTACTTCAGACTAAACCCGTTCGGTCTATGCTTTCTTAGATGATTTAGTGAAAGTATTGTAACGTAGCTAATTTCTGCCCTTCACTCCAGAGCGTCCTCGTGGAGTCTCCGGTGTCCCTCGCCGTCTCTCCCGGAGTCATCTCCCTCGACCCGTCTCTGTCCGAAGCACCCCTCGCTGCCCACGCCTCCACAGTCTCCCCCGCCGCCGGACGAAAAGGTGGAGCGGGAAAGAAGGGCAAGAAGAAGAAAGACCCCAACGAGCCGCAGAAACCAGTGTCGGCCTATGCTCTGTTCTTCAGAGACACGCAGGCCGCCATCAAAGGCCAGAATCCCAACGCTACGTTCGGGGAGGTGTCGAAGATAGTGGCCTCGATGTGGGACAGTCTGGGAGAGGAGCAGAAACAGGTGAGGACTGGGACAACGGGACGGTCTTTAGAGCCTCTGCTGATTTAAATAAATGGGAAAGCCACAATAACCGAGACTAAGCTTAAAAAAGAGTGTCAAGACTTGGACATTTTGGAATTTGAAGAGATCCTGGAGCAGTTATTAAATCCAGTCTTATGTAGGGTTTGTTTGGTGAAGAAAGCAGAGTCTAAAATCTATCAATCTGTCAATTAATCTAAAATCCCAAGACTTCTTTGTGTGAGACCAAAATAAGACAAAATAAAAATGAGTTTGAGACCTTTAACACGAGACACTGGAGTTTCAGGCCGTGCAGTAAGACTCTACAGACATTAGATCTTGCTGAAACTTGCATGAGTCACATGACATTAATCTTTGCTCAACTGATATGAAGATATGAAACCTGAAACCCTTTACACCCCGGGTTTTACTGCAAATGACTCGCAAAAATAACTTTGCCGTGGCTCAGTGCGACTCTTATACCCTGTTTATGTCTCTGCTCTGATTGGATATTTTTATATTCTTTTGGGAGACAGCCCTTTTTATTCTCTAACCTGTTCTGGGCCAGTACAATAATGGAATTGGCAGTAATTGGGTTATTTGGACGAAAAATGGCATTGAATTGGTCCCTTCTGTCAAAACTCAGAAGCCTGGCCGGCCATACCCATTTATTTCTCTCTCCGTAATCCTGTCAGGCCAAGTGTAATTGTTGATCTAAAATGGCCCAGGCTTTATGTGATGCTGTGTTGTTTGTGATTGTTTGTATGTTTTTCCAATTTTGTTTCAGTTTTTCCTGTTACTCTTTTGAAATCCAAACAAATCCACAGAGACTGGACTAGTTATTTGTTTGGAATAGAAAACAAACTAGAATGACTGGGCAGGCTGCAAATTTAGGGCAAAAAAAGGCATCAGAGGAATTATAAAAAATCCCATTTTTGTTTGATTTTTCCAGGTTTACAAAAGGAAGAACGAGGCGGCGAAGAGGGACTACCTAAAAGCGTTGGCAGAGTACAAAGCCGGTCAGCTCAACCAGGCCCCGATCGAAGTCATGGACACGTCTCCGTCGCCTCCTCCACCCGCGCCCGCTCCGTCTGCCCCCGTCGTCGCCGCTGTCCCGTCGATCGCACGCCCCACCAGGTCCCAGCACTACAACCCCGAGGAGAACACCATCACCAACATCTGCGCCTCCAACATCATCGTGGACCTGCCCCAAGTCACCACCCGCTCCCGAACCGGCGCCATCAAACCCCCGCCTCCTTCCGCTTCACCTCCGTCTCCCCCCAACCCTCCCACCGTCACCAAAATCATCATCAAACAAACGCCGCTGCCCTCGGGGGGCGTGGCCGTGACGGCGACGCCCGCCCCGTCGACCCGTCAGCCGCCCCCGCTGAGCGCCCCGCCTCCTCCGCGGCTCCAGCAGATGGTCCACGCCCAGGCCCCGCCCCCGCTCCAGGCTAAACCGAGAGGGACCATGGCTCCGCCCCCGCTGCAGATTAAGGTGGTGCCGTCGGCGCGACAGGCCGACGCCGCTTCGCCGGTCGTCGTGAAGTCGGAGAAGGAGGCCTCTTCGTTGACCGTGGACGTGGGACAGAGCGCCGCCGTGGTCACGAAAACAGAGGAGGGCACTGAGGCTGAGGAAGGGGTGAGAAAAAAACTAAACGGCATTTTTATTTTCTGGATAATTATTATTATTTTGTCCAGGCATGGGACAATGGCCGGTCTTAAGGTCTACCACACTTTTAAAATGATAATAAAAACCACTAATACTGTGACCTTCTTGTAAAATAAGTTGATTGTGATTAAGTTCCTTTATTTGGAAGAATTGTGTTTCCTACTATATTTATCTTAACTATTATCAATCAGTCAAACTTTATTTATATTGCACTTTTCATACAACTTAATACAACTCAAGGTGCTTCTTAACATAAAATCTTTAAACACAATATAAATACAGTTTAAAAACAATGGTGGCTTTGTTTCACTTTATTTCACTCAGTAAAAAGAATAGAGTAAAACAAATGTATGAAATAAATAAGTAGATACATAAATAAATAAATGAAATTAAAATAAGTGAGATAAAATACACTTTTTTAAAACACTACACAAAAGCCAGACTGAATAAATAAGTTTTGAGTTGCTTTGGGATTCGTGAAGAAATAAACCCATTATACTGTATTCCTGAAGGGTATCACACTGTCCCATGCCTGGTTATGACTCTTGCTGGAGTTGTCATTGTCCCAATTGTGATTTTGTCGTTTTTGGCGCCATCTAGTGTTGAAAATTTAGACAGTCTTTTCTCTACCCTGTGTCAAAACCTATAGCCTCGTTTCCACCGGGACGGTTTGTAGCAGATGTTGCTCTTCTGGACTCAGCACAGCGGAGACACGTGCCTCTTCGAAGGTTACCCGAACAAAACCGTCCCGTACTGACCTCAGAGTGGAAACGAGACTTACGGTAGCCCTACAGGGACATGCTGCTGCCAGTTTTCACTTATGTGTTCATTTTTCCACAAAGTTTTCCACAATGTACCATGAAAACAATTTAAAGACAATTTTGTAAATGTTGGAAGGCTTCACTGACCGTCTAAAATAAACAGCATGCCTTTATATGGGGTGTTTAACATAAGAATAACATTGCTTCTGGCTGTGTTTCCCCAAAACAGCAGGGAAATAGCTGTTTTTGCTAAATAATATAGTAATGACCCTGAATATTTGGCTTATATCTTTAATACCTTGACTTTCAGATGGAAGTGGAGTTGAACGTAGCCCCCGGACCGACCGTGACCCCCGCTGCGACCCCCAACATCTGTGTCCGAGCCGGCTGCACCAACCAGGCCGTGGAGAGCAAAGACTGGGACAAAGAGTACTGCAGCAACGAGTGCGTGGCCACACACTGCAGGTACGTTCACCTTTGTGCTTTTTTTACCCACAGTAGATCCTTAACTATTGCCTAAATATGTTTTTTTCCACTTCCAGGGACGTATTCATGGCTTGGTGTGCGATCCGTGGTCAAAACTCCACCACTGTTACATAGAAAGAGGCATCAAAATGGACTATGACTGTAACATAATATGAAATAACATTAATATGAAAAATGGGAGCAGGACTGATCCAAGTAAAGGTTTGTTTTATCATGTTAGCAGCTGAACGAAAGAGAAGCAGCTACAGACAACATGACTTTTCTGCAAATATTTATGGGATGACGGTTTACAACAGAAAGGACCGACGAATAATGGTGCTGAAGAAGTCTCGGCTTTGAATTTCCTCATTGAAGAGGCGTGAAAACTTATATGAACTTTGTAAATTGAAAATAAGGACTGTTTTATATGAATATGTGGAGTTTTAACATTGTTTTCAAAAGAGAGAGAAAAAAAATCAGTTTATTCATTTCAAGAATCATGTGCCCTTCCCTGTTGATGTTACCACTGATGATTTTGTGAATGAAATCCCAATGTGTGCGTTGTTTTTTGTTTTTTTCTCATGTGCAGGTGCTTCCACAGTGAGGGGCAGTCGTTTTAGTTAGGTTTCAAATTCAATGATAAAACTGGACTAAGCACAAACAGTCTTAAAGCTAAATTGGAGTCAGAGAGAAAGGTCACACGGCAGCCCGAGTCAGGAAAATATGAACGGAGGTCGATGAAGTTCATATTTTTTCAGACTTTTGGGGAGAATATACGTGACGCCATCTTTAATTGAACTCTGTTACACACTAAAGAAGCTAATAAAGGACTCTTCAAGCTAATACATCCAACACAGGTGCTAAGGTTTAAGATATTTTCTGCATAACATAGCCTCTAAATGACATTCTCCAATACGTAGTTGATATTTTGTCTCTGTGTAAAACCGGCTGTTTTCAGGGAAGAAGAGACGCACCAGCTCGGACAACTCTACTGTAAGAAGAAAAGGGAAAAATAAAAGCTTTACTTTTTAACGCAGCGTTTGATGTAGTCCTTTCAGGAGTGTTCAGCTCAGTCCCTGTTTCCAATAAAAAAAAAGGCTGGTGGTTGTACAGCAAATGTTTTAATGGTGAAATAAAATAGTTTACGTCACAATGCCAGATCTATTAGAGAATACATTCACATACTGTTTTCATGCTGTTTACAGTGTTTTTTTGTCTAAATTATAATCAGGAAATAACCACTGTGGCACCGTTTAGGATCCAATGAGTAAATATTCAAACAATGAAAAGGGATTTGTGGATTTATTTACTCTTTTGCAGCAAACTTTATGGTATTTACATCCATTTACATCCTGCCCTGAAGCCTCTCTGTTGCCCCACAAACCAACATATGCCCATGGTTCCTGCCAGACTCAGCCCAGTGACCTACATTTGTAAATTATGCCACCTGTCTGACACATTTAAAATAAAAAACTCCCAATGATACTAATATAGCAAAGAAAAATGGATTCAAATTAGACCAAATGGATATAAATTCAAATTTCCAGTCAAAGTAAAGTGGGTTTTTATTATTATTATTCTGATATAGTTTTAGAGATACTAATCCATCCATCCCTCTTCTTCTTCTTCCCTGGGGCCTTCTCCAGTGTGGCCTCAGCTGGCTCCTCTCAACACTAATAGGTTGTTTTTGAAATATCTTACAGCAAAAACCCAATTGTATTAAATTAAGTTATTAGTTCTGTTTTATTGGCTCAAAGTCTGAACATTTTTCCCCAATATTATTTTTTTTTCTTGTTTAAATCTAATACATCTATATAATAAATGTATGTAAAAGTAAAATGAGTGTATAATATACCTCTTTGTTTACCTGTGTTGTAGCCCTCAGGCAATAAGAATAACGAGGAAATAATATAAAGAAAAACTGATTATATAACAGGTGGCTATTTCACTGAAAAAACAGAAAAAACCTTTTGACTTTTGTAATGAGCAATAAAAAAGCAGATTTGTCCATAAACATTCACTTTAAAATCCTCCGTATTATGTCTTTAACCACATAAAGAACAATAAATATGACTAATTTAACTTTAAAATGCAAATAAAACGTCTCACAAGATAAAAAAGTGTAAAACTGACTCGTTATTTAAAGTTTTAGCGCTATTTCTATCATGAACGCTCACTGTAAACAGTTTCTACTCACTCTCACTTCTCGTTTCATTTCCCAGAGCAAATCTCGCGAGAGTGACGTATGTGGGAGGCGCTGATGACGATGGCGGGAAAACCCACCGTGGCGGGAAAACGCAGATTCGTCAACACAAGCTAGGGGGCGCTACTTAAAAATGCGCCATAAACAAATAAATTACACATTTGTATTAATCAATATATATTTATAAACATATAATTTCACTTTTAATTGGTTTACTAGTGGTGAATTATTTTTTGTTTTTCTATATTAAGTGATTTGTTGTTGATTTATGTAAAATAAAATATGCAGAAAGGCGAAGGGGGAGGGAGAAGAGGCACAGGATGCACGAGAGGAGGGGTGAGGGCTTAATTATAACACATAGGTACCGTGGCCGTGGCGCTAATACAGGATTTCTTTCATATTTTAAGGTTGCAATTTTAATTTTTGCATCGGTTGCTAAGGTTACCGAGTCAGGTTTTTACATGAGCGCCGCGGGAAAGGCCTGCGTGCCGTAGATTATATTAAAGGGAAGCTGCAGCAGCATCTCCTCGCTCCTCGTAGCGGTGTGTGTGTGGATCGTAGCAGGCGTGGAAAGAAAGTGCGCTGCTTGTTGTGAGTTGTGTGTGAGTTGACGGCCTGCAGCTGAGCGGAGGGAGCCGAAGCCGGGAGCTGGAGTTTGGGGCAGCACCAGAGGACGCACCATGGCGGTAAACCTGGACAAGGAAGCGTACTACCGCCGGATAAAAAGACTCTACAGCAACTGGAAGGTAAAAGCGACCGCGTATTTGAGTTTCTTCGTGTGTAAAGTCTCTCCGTTGCTTGATGAAAGTGATGTGTTTGAAGATGCGGACGCTAACTTAGCCGCGTTTTACGCCGAGCGACGTGACACTTGACGCGGTCTGCGGGGATGTTTTCCTCCCCGCATCCAGCAAACACCTCCAAGGGGAACGGATTTAGTTTGCGTTACTCTGTCATCCTTTTGCAACTTTATTTAAACCTATATATAGTTCATAGTACTCGCCTTTGAAGCTTGTTTCCCTACAAACTATAGAGCTACCTCATGTTAGCCACTTCTCCCATTCACCGTTAGCTTCTGTTAGCCAAGCTAGTTTACACGCTAGCTCACTCATTAAAAACAAAAATGTATACTTATTTAACGAACAGCTCATATTCAAAAAAATCCCAGATTATATCAAAGTGCTTATCATTTAGCTATCTAACCTGTTTGACAGTTTATTGCTGTTACAAACGCTTTATGCTAATGATAGCTGGCTAATTAGCATCCAAATAACAGCAGCATCCTCATAGCATGTGCAGTTTTCCCGTGGTCACTGGAAACTACTTTATTCAGCATTTTAAAACACTTTGAAAGGCAGTTAGGCCAAAGTAAGGTTATCATTACAGCTGTAAAAGTTGCACACTGAACGTTTTGGTTTGGTCTAGTCTATATTTTAGACATAAACAAAGTAAAAATCAGTAAAAGTGAATGCATTTTACTCGTTTAAATGTATTGCTTCATGATACTAAGCCTTTAACAACTCAGTATTTTAATTAAACAGCCATTTGCCTTAATTCCACATAATGAGAACTCTTATTGTTTGTACTGGCTAATGCAAGGATGGGTTTCGTAGAAAATATAAATGATGTTCTAATGTGGTTCTAGCTTGTATATCCTGTTCTTTTCCTTTATCAGTGTAATCACAACCAACAATTGATTTCAGTGGTTTCTACTAATAACTTCAAGTGTTTATATATAACTTTGGCTTTTGTAAAAGAACCTCAGAGTCATTATTTATTGCATTCAATTGTCCTGTCCTTATTTTCCCAGAAAGCAGAGGATGAATTTGGCAAAGTGGACGCCATTGTGGTCTCAGTGGGAGTGGATGAAGAAATTGTATACGCCAAATCCACCGCCATCCAGGTATGCACTTGGGCTTTGTTCTCTTTGGGGTAACGTTAAGAATATTGTTTTAATAAGATGAATGAGACCTAAACAGTTCAAATGATAAACACAATATTAAAATGCTGGATGTTACCTGCAAATTAAATGAAATAACCTAAGAGACAAGTTTGCTAAATACTCTCTTTATGAATTTGGTGATTAATTCTGATACCAAAGCCTTATTCTTGGTGTAATTTGTTAATATTTTTGTCTCCTCCTCAGACATGGCTCTTCGGCTACGAGCTGACAGACACCATCATGGTTTTTTGCGACACAAAGATCATCTTCCTCGCCAGCAAGAAGAAGGTGGACTTCCTCAAACAGGTGGCAGTAACGAAAGGCAACGAGAACGCTAACGGTGTCCCGCCCATCACCCTACTCACCAGAGAAAAGGTACGGAACAGCGCCATTGTTTATGTCATTTGAATTTGGTTTGTGTTTAGTCATCTCTGGATAAAAACATGTTGAAGGTCACTTTTATTTATTAAATACAAAGTTATGAGGGCTTATAAACCTGTCTCTATAAATCCATACATAACTCAAATTAACCTGCAACTTATTAATTAATTTGCGGTTCCAATAGTGACATTAAACTGCGCGTCTATCATTTATCATTTTACAAGTAATTGCTTAACAATGAATAACAAGTATAAATTCCACAATTTTTCTGTATTATTTTATTTTTAATGTTTTTATGTAGTCTTTGATTATATTTCCTAGTTTAAGTCATTTTAAGCGTTTTAAAATTATTGCATAAAATATCGAAATTGTGCCAAGTGTAAAAAAAAAGTTAATATATCAAGGTCAACTCATTTTACTTTTCCAATAAACATTTAAAAAAAAACTAGAATTATTGGTTCAGTATGTGTGGAATTTGTGACATGCAACATGTTAGTATGTTAAAATGTTCTTTATTATTAATACTAGAGCTATATGGTGTTATAAAATCTTGTAAATAGACTTTAATGTTGTTCAGTTTTGTGAATTTGACCTGAAATTATCACTGCAGTGTGCAAAAAAAACAACTTCTTGTTTGAAACAGCTTAATTTGAAAAAAGTTTGCTTTTGAAAAAAAAAAAAATATTGGCAGAACTACCTCTAAACAACTGCTAAAAGCTCAATATCATTCTGCGTTCAGTTCTGAGTCACTATTAACTCTTTAAAGCCTGTTGCCTTTTCATTTTTCTTGCCCACACATAACTGTAGCAGGTTGTTTAAAGACCTTGTGTTGCGTCTTGTCTCAGAATGAAAGCAACAAGGCCAACTTCGACAAGATGATCGAGGCGATCCGCGGCAGCAAAGAAGGCAAGACGGTGGGAGTCTTCATCAAGGACAAATTCCCCGGAGAGTACATGAAGAGCTGGAACGACACGCTGTCGGCAGAGGGACTGGACAAGGTTTGAGCACGGTTTACATTTCTATATCATGTTTGGACTTGACAATTAATCACCAAAATAATCATCATGCATTACCTTTACTCAGAATAATCCTACCAATAGCTGTTATTTAAACCAGGGATGTCTTAATACCACTTAATACTCACAGTTAGTACCACACAGAGTAAATAATATTACAAGAAGCTAAGCCAAGGACTAGTATCTACCCTAATGCAACCTATTAAAATTGGAGCCATAGGACCCATTGTCTTTAATACTCTTTAACAAAATTAATTAATAGAGCTCCAGATTGACTAAATGTGTTCTTTCGGCCATAACGGTAGGAAAAGACCGTAAGATATGAGCAGTGCCAAAGTGACATTAATGTGAACCAGGAAAAAGTCCAGACCAAACATAAACACCTACAACACACTGGCATTTATTAGCTATAACAACAAAGGGATACAAACAAAAGGAGTAGTTTTATTTGAAGTTCCCTGAGTCTGAAGCGAGTTACGGTCGCATCCAGTCACTCTTCCTTGGTTTGTATCGATATCTTCTTTAGCGACATGATGAGTATTTTCTGCACTAATTCTGTAGTCAGTTCAACCGTTTACTACAGTGTGACGGGAGACATTAGCCTCATTAGCTTCATGTTTAGCTTTTTAATTATTTATGCTAATTAGCCATGTGTCCTTTGGTTTAGATTTTACTAAACTAAATTCGGTTTGTCATCTCCTGGAGCTCGGTAGTTTGTTTTTATCGTCAAATGTCTTTAATTGTCTATTTTTTCTGAATTGTTTCATGTCATACTGTTTAGAAAAAATATCCTAGTTTTGAGCTATAGGTGCTATACAAGTTTTTGTTTTTGTAACTTTTGTTTTACCACTAGGTGTCGCCCAAATACTGTTTTCTTTTGTGTTTTACCTCCAGATAAGTGTTAAGACTCTGGACACTACACCAGCTTTAGTTGAGCATCTTCACAGTTTGAACTCTTGTCTGTAAAGCTATAGAACCCAGAAAAATGGAAATTAACATCTGTTCTGGGCATATTAACATAAATCACTCATGAAATTTATTTGAGGTCTTTAAATGTTGTATAATTCAGTATTGGGGCTGATTTCTCTGGTTTTCTGATATTTTCCAGGTGGACATCAGCGCGGTGGTGGCCTACACGATGGCTGTAAAAGAAGACGGCGAGCTCGGCCTCATGAAGAAAGCGGCGGCCATCACCAGCGAGGTTTACTCCAAGTTTTTCAAGGAGCGCGTCATGGAGATCGTCGACGCAGATGAGGTCGGGAAATACGAGTCAAAATCAGAATGAAAAGTGTTGCTACAGAAAACACTCGGGCTCCACACAGAATAAAAAGTCCTTTTAAATGTTGAAGAGCATAAGTCACTTTAAAAATCCATTGGGATTTTTCAGTTTGAGTTTTGACCCTCTGAGGCTGCTGTAGCTTGTTGAAACCAAAGCTGAGGGGAATAACAACAACAATAAAATAAATAAATTTAAATAAATAAATTGAAATACACAAATTTAAATAAATAAATTGAAATACACAATTTAAATAAATAAATTAAAATACACAAATTTGAATAAATACATTTAAATACATAAATAAATACATTTAAATACACAAATAAATTTTAATAAGTAAAAATAATGAAAAATAAATAATGTATTTAAAAAAATGAATAAAATTGGGTCTGTACTTTCTGAAAATAATCTTAATTTAATCCATAGAAATGTCTGTGGGTTTGATGGTCTTTATTTACTCTAGATTAAACAAACTGAGCAGCTTTTTATAGTGTCAGTGTTTTATCTGATTGTCTTTTGTCTCGTCCCAAACAGAAAGTGCGTCACAGTAAACTGGCCGAGTCGGTGGAAAAGGCCATAGAGGAGAAGAAATACCTCGGCGGCGCAGACCCGTCCACGGTGGAGATGTGTTACCCTCCCATCATTCAGAGCGGCGGCAACTACAGCCTCAAGTTCAGCATCGTCAGGTAACTTCCGCTCACCTCCGTCGGGCTTATGCCAGCAGCTCTAGAAGGATTTAATCAGGGGTGCTTTATTTATTCCCAAAAAGTGACATATTACTGAGCCTTGTCCCACTTCAAAACCATCTTCTCAGCACTTATTTTAATCTAAACCAGCCCCTCTGCTCTTCATCTTCTATTGTGTGTTTATTGTACTAAATTTCAGGTAAATGTGACACTGGTAAATACTGTTATTATCAAAATAGTCAAATACAAACAGCATCTTTTCAAATAAATGAGTGTATTCCCTTAAGACGCAGCTTTAAACTCACTTTTCTACTCATTAAACTGATTTTACTGTTCGATTCCTTTGGACACATCAGTTGATATTGATGTTTGAGACAGTTTTCTTGAATATTTTGACAGCATTAATAATTTAAGTGTCTTTTTAGTACTTTTCGCTCTTGTCTAACAGTAACAGAATATCACTGTATTAGTGGTTTCTGTAAAAAGTACCTTAAAACTGCCCTTGAACCTGGTTATTGTCTCTTACCTAATACATTATATAAATGTGTGTGTTTTTGTCCATTTAATGCTTTTATGGAAAGACAAATTTCTGCCTTTTTATTTACAAAAGTTTATTCAAGTCGGTGTATTGAGTTTTCCAGATGATTACTTTTATACATTTGTCTAAAAACATATAAAGTCCGACTTGTTTTGTCTCATATCAACAAATTTCTTTTAATTTTAATTTCCCTCTTGAAAAGTTTAAATTCCTGATTTTGAAGAACAATAATTCACCCCATTTCCACTTTTTACTTAAAATTTTAACCTTTAACTCTGGTCCAGCTTAAATTTGCAATCAAATATTGTCTCAGTCTAAATACCTAAAATATGGCACTGGATTTTTAAACGTCCATAACCCTATTTCAAACACAAAAGTGCTGTTTTTTGCCTCGGCAGCGACAAGAACCACATGCATTTCGGGGCGATCACGTGCGCCATGGGCATCCGCTACAAGTCGTACTGCTCTAACCTGGTGCGGACCCTGATGGTGGACCCCTCGCAGGAAATGCAGGACAACTACAACTTCCTGCTGCAGGTGGAAGAGGAGCTGCTCAAAGAACTTAAACACGGTCAGTTCGAGACAACAGTCACGTATAAAGTCGTCATTTTAACTCCTCGTCTTATCTAACGGCGCTCTGTCCCGACGCAGGAGTCAAAATCTGCGACGCCTACCAAGCTGTCGTGGAATACGTGAAGAAAGAGAAGTCGGAACTTGTCGCGAAGCTGACCAAAAACCTCGGGTAAGTCTCTGTTTACTGTTTTTATGTGTAATTTCCCCTTAAACTTTAGACTCATCTTTATCTTTGACTTAATAGATTTGCAATGGGCATCGAGTTCAGAGAAGGCTCCTTGGTTTTGAACGCTAAAAACCAGTACAAACTGAAAAAAGGTGGGATTATCTTATTTTATTTGGCATTAAACTGTCCTAAAGTTGGACATTTGTGACAAAACTAATGATTATTCTGCCTCTGTCCGTCCTCAGGTATGGTCCTCAGCATCAGTTTGGGTTTCGCTGATTTGGTGAATAAAGACGGGAAGAAGGACGACGATAAAAAGTACGCCTTGTTCATTGGAGACAGTGTACAAATCAATGAGGTAAGACTGAAATTATCATTATATAACTAAGTAATAACTCTAGAGCTGATGTTATTGCTCATTATACTTCTCTTTCTGCTGTTTGGTTAAGTTTGAATAACAAGTTTCAGTATTACTGTATTAATCACCATCGAAAGGAGTCGTCTCAGTTGTCCGTTAGCTTTGTGTTAGCTCAGGCTAATGTAGCGTCATCCCCTGCTCTTCCCTTCCTCCATTTCTGAGTAAAAACACACTATTCATGGCATGTATTACACAAAAAATGTCAGGTTGAGCGGGAAAAAAGTATATTAAATGAAAGACCCTGACATTATTGCAGTACAAGTCAGTCTTTGCGATACAGATAATGCGATAACTATATATTTTCAATATATTGTGCAGAGTACGCTGTGTTAAAAGTTAATTAAACACATCAGTCAAAACTTTAACAGAGTATTATCACATCAAAGTCACACTATTTGGATTTGTTTTGGAAAATAGCTGTTCCCTGCTTCTACAGTGGCCCAGAGCGGACAAACTGAGCACACAATCTCACTGAAGGTTCTAGACATTTATAAACTCAATTGATTTCTCAGTTTTATTTTTAAAGTGAAATCACCATCAGACCTATTTCCACTGGTTTTGTTCTTAGACAACAACATGTCCCTGCAGGGCTACCATAGCTGTTCACATGCTCTAAAAAGAAGAAATCTGAGGCGTGGCCGTCAGATGCCGCAAAAAGGCCAAAAACTACACACCCCGCCTTTTTTAAATATGCATTTTTCATTTCTATTATTGTCATTATACTTGATTAATCATAGCACACGTTTGGTTTTGTAACAGCTGCGATATTTTTACAGGAAGAAGCTGCTACGATCCTGACACCAGTGAAGAAAAAGATCAAAAATGTGGGGATCTTCCTAAAGGTGGGTCTCTGTAACTTTATAAAGACTGTAGACGGTATTTTTCCAGATTATATTCAGTATTTTACTAGTTTTAAGCAGTTTTGACTCACTCTCATTGTGGCTTTATTCAGAACGACGATGAGGACGATGAGGAGGAAGATGGAGATGACGCTGAGGAGTTGTTGGGGAAAGGAGCTCGAAGCGCCGCGCTGCTCGCCGACAGGACCAGAGTGAGTTTAAAAACATTACAGACTTATCAGGGTTCCTACACAGTTTAAAGGAGCGTTTTCTTATTGTCACGTTTATCACAAAAATTGTGCAAAATAACTTAAATAAAATATCAGTATCAAACAAAAATAAACAATTACTCTTTTATTGTGAAAATTTACTGTTTTCCATATTCTTGTAAGATTTTAATCCTGAATTCGGAAAAAAGTCTTTTCCAAAATGTATTTTTTAAGAAAACTGTTTAACTTTTAAAACATTTCAAAGCCAAACTCCCTCAGAGTCATTTTCATGAAAAGGAGAGAATAACCCTTTTTTTTTCAAAACACAATGTAACACAAAATGCAAATCTTGGAAAGTTGCATCTAGGGCTGGAGTGACAAATAAAATTAATTAAATATGTGATTGCGCTGCAGACTGAAGGGAGTAATAATCACCAGAGAAAACAGTACCTTGGTGATACCTTTAGTGAATGGAAGGAAATCGATATAAACGGGAGGCATATCCTCAATTTTTTTCAAATTGTGACTCGATTTTGACTTTAATTTCAGTTTGTTTCATTTTTTCTACCATTAATGGCACTAATATAACACCCATCTTCATCAAATTTGGTCTGAAAAAGAAAAGAAGCTGAACGTGTAGGAACCCTGTGTTTTTAAATGTGTCTCAATAACAGAGTGACGATAACTAAGAGTGTGCATGTCTTTGTACTCTATCAGCTACTGGGAAAGGTAAGTATCCACTGTTTTTTACTTAATCTCATCGGCTTTAGTTTTGTAAGAATCATCGCTGATGAGAGAGAGGTCTGTCGCTTTAATTTGAGTCACTTATCTGTGTGTTTGACCCTCCATCTAAACGCATGTGTGTCGCTCATTTTCCCCATTGTTAATCTAATCTCAGTAAAAGTAAATAGATGTGTTTCCATCAACAGGCTTTATTCACATATAAAAGTGAATGCTTTCAGATTTATATGTGGAAATGGTTAGGATTCGATAGAACTTGAATGAAGGAAAAAGAAATACTGCCGTCAGCTGCTTGATTTTGAAGAAAAGGATGGTTAAAAATCAGGTTTTTGTGGGATATAAATACAAATACGTGAGATGAGTCAAAGATTTAGCAGCGAAATTTATTAAACTTGAGAAAACTAGGCATTTGTGGGAAAAGTAATGGCAGTTGTCTTTATAACTCTTCTCAATTGATGCGCAAAAACTACAAATAACTTAAAAATAATAGTCTCCCAGTGTTTCCCACAGAAATGTTGTCAGTTTAACTTGTTATACACTTTATTTACATCCATAATGAGTCTAAATAAAGCACCACCATGAGGTTAATCCATGACAAACTGATTTTTATGTTGCCTTTATTTAACAAGAGTCGAGGCACGTTTGGTCACATCTGAGCAACACATGAAAATGGCAGAACAGTCAAAAACAATTCAAGTAGCACCTATTGTCTGGAAATATTATGATTTATGAAACTGAAACAGGAGGCAAATAAAAAAACAGAACAAGACACACTTTTTGCAATGTGTGTCTAATGAAACAGGGTCAGAATTGGATTTAATAAAGCCTAAGTGGATTACAAACTCCATTGCAGCATTTAATCAGTTGATTTTCATTACGGATTTTACAGATAAGTTACCTTTTAGAGCAATAGAAGATACACAGGGATTAAAATTATATCTAAAGTCGTTGTTTATGAAGCATAAATGAATTTTGAATCAAATTGAGAGCCGCTGAATTTATTTTTATCGACGTGCGTAAAGATTTCCTCTCCTAGTTTTAACATACAGCTGTGGTCTTGCTTTGAAACCAGTGCATTATTCAGGTGGGATTTTAAAAACACAGATGCAATATCAAGCAACCGGAGAGTTTTCGTCTCGGCAGTTCATGGAAACGCACCTTATTCACTTCAGATCTGACTTAATATTCCCCGAAAACGCGAGCGATGTAAATGTTTCTCTCCTCAAACCTAGAACGAGATGACGGCCGAAGAGAAGAGGCGGGCTCATCAGAAAGAACTGGCCAATCACTTGAACGAAGAAGCCAAGCGTCGCCTCACGGAGCAGAAAGGAGGGCAGCAGATTCAGAAGTGAGTGCGCAGAGGAGCCTGCAGGGGGCGCTGCGAGATAAAGATTTGATTTAGTCGCCTGTAAAGCTTTCTTTTAAGCAGTAGAGACAAAAAAATCAGGGAGAAAGCAGGTAAAATGAACAGGAAAACTTGACATAAGTGAGAAAATCCCTTTAAATAATTTCTCTGTTGCTTAACCACTCGACTATTCTTTCATTAACTGAGTCCCGTCTTTGTCCCAGGGCAAGAAAGTCCAACGTGTCGTACAAGAACGTGTCTCAAATGCCCAGAGAAAAAGACATCAGGGACATGAAGATCTTCATCGACAAGAAATACGAGACGGTCGTGATGCCCGTGTTCGGCATCGCGACGCCTTTCCACATCGCCACCATCAAGGTCTGCACCATCTCTGTACTTTATAGATTTAAACTAAACATAACACACATAAAAACTATTCGGCTTCTGTTTTAATCCTCTTTCATAACATAATCATTTTTATATCATTTTTACTGCTTTATTTTCCTTTTATTGCCTTGTTAAATCCAAAATGACATGTTATAATTCAAAGTAGTGTTTAGATTTTGTTTATTTTGACCAAAGCATTTAATTCAGATCAGTGTAAAACATATTTCTATCTCCAAATCAAAAATCAGCAGTCACAAGATTATTAAACTATAATGTTTGCGGCACATTTTTAAACATTACTCATCGTATAAACACCGCAGAACAATTCCCAAGGGTTTACTTTACAAAAAACAACAACACAATAGTCTTTTTTTGTAAGATTGTAATATTTTTCTTTTATTCCCACACGTAGAACATCAGCATGTCCGTCGAGGGAGACTACACTTACCTGAGGATTAACTTCTACGTCCCGGGCAGCTCTCTGGGACGACAAGAAGGAAACATCTTCCCCAACCCTGAAGCCACTTTCGTCAAAGAAATGTAAGTCTCCCTCGATCTGTCAGTACGGGACGGTTACGGTAACACTTGAAGAGGCTTGTGTTTCCACGAAAGCGTACGAAAACAGCCCCAAAAAAGTCGTGTCTCTGTCTGAAATTTAATGATTTGAAGCAGACTTTTTTTAAAACCTGGAACAGACTGTTTCCGGTTTATTCCCAGCTTTAATAAATTCATTAAATTCAAAGAGCTGCACCAATAATTAAGGGATTCCTTTAATTTATTCCTATAAATTAAGTTAAGAATAAATTTAAATTAAAAAATAAATAAAAGTGTAATATTTGTATTTTTTAATTATTTAAAAAATCTGTTAATGTTTTCCTTTCCTTGTTTTTTTCGCTTGAGTGAGGATTATCTATTGTACAGTGTTTAGCTCCAACTTTTCCAAAGCGTACTACAAAACTGGAACCACTTGGGACTCCTCAAAATGGTACGGTACGCTTTTTGGGGACACTTTGGATCCCTTTTGGTAATAAAAACACGATAGAACCGACCTGAACCAACAAACAAGGCTTTTAAATACTTTTAGATGTAAAATAAAGTGGCCTCAAACTCCTGCTGCAGACAATACACTTAATATTCTGTACTTAATATATTAAACTGTCTGTCTCTGTCCCGCAGCACGTACCGAGCGTCCAACCTGAAAGCTCCCGGCGAACTGTCAGTGCCCTCCACGAATCTCCAAAACGCTTTCCGCATCATCAAAGAGGTGCAGAAACGCTACAAGACGCGAGAAGCCGAGGAAAAGGAGAAAGAAGGCATCGTCAAACAGGACTCTCTGGTCATCAACCTGAACAGAAGCAACCCCAAACTCAAAGACCTCTACATCAGGCCCAACATCGCTCAGAAGAGGATGCAGGGCTCACTGGAGGCACACACCAACGGTAACACACACACCAGCAGCGCTCAGATAATGTTAAATGTGAGGCTAATGCTCGTGTTTTTTGTTTCTTCGTAGGTTTCCGGTTCACGTCAGTTCGCGGCGACAAAGTTGATATTCTCTACAACAACATCAAACACGCCATTTTCCAGCCGTGTGACGGAGAAATGATCATCGTACTACACTTCCACCTCAAAGTATGTGTTCATCTGGCACTTTTTAGTCCTTTTTTTAAATGTTAAGACTAGCGTAGTGTATTAACAATAAGAAATGGTTTGAGGAAGCAGTGGTCGATGGGTAATCTCATGTAAAAGTCCTGCTTTAGCTTTGATTAGGGTTTAAAGTTCACAAATACTTTAAAATTTAGCCACTTCCCAGGCTTTTTTTTCATAAATAAAAATAAACATTCTCTGTTATGTTTGGACACAAGAAAGTATTCAAATTTTAAATCTAAAAGCATGTTAAGGCTGCTCAAAAAATCACTATTATTAATATAAAATAAATAATATATTCAAACATATAAAAAACAGCTTATAACAGAAATAATTAAGATAAATAAATAAAATCAATGTAGTGCACTTTCACAATCTCACGGAAAACAAGTAACAAGTAATAAATAATATATATTTTTTATTATCACATAGGTTTTGTGATCGTTAGGAGCTGAAATTGAAATTGTTGTACATCCCTAAAGCTGTATTATATTTGTAACAAGAATATGTGTAAAAACAAGACCTTAAAATGTCCTTTAGGCTTTATTATCAAGGATTTTAATAGATATAGTTTAATAGATTTACTGCAAACTGGGTGTTAAAGGGGTTTTAGGGCAACATTTTTAGTTTTCCTTGGTAAAACACTAACATCCCACGCCTTCCTCTAACGGTGAAATGATATTTTACCTGCCATCTTTCCTCCAGAACGCCATCATGTTCGGTAAGAGGCGCCACACGGACGTCCAGTTTTACACAGAGGTCGGGGAGATCACCACGGATTTGGGCAAACACCAGCACATGCACGACCGGGACGACCTGTACGCCGAGCAGATGGAGCGAGAGATGAGGCACAAGCTCAAGTCGGCCTTCAAGAACTTCATCGAGAAAGTGGAGACGCTCACTAAAGAGGAGCTGGAGTTCGAGGTGCCCTTCAGGGACCTGGGGTAAGGACGGATACGGAGTCGACACCGGTTCAAGACAGACAATGGATGGAAAATAAGAGGAACGTTTCAACACTTTTAATATCATTACTTAGGTCACACATGTCAAACTCAGATTTGGACAAGTTTTAGATGCATTTGGACAGGTTTTAGATGCATTTGGACAGGTTTTAGTCGGATTTGGGCAGGTTTTAGTTGGATTTGGACAGGTTTTAGTTGGATTTGGACAGGTTTGAGATGGCTTTGAGCAGGTTTTTACTCAGATTTGAACAGGTTTTAGATGCATTTGGACTAGTTTTAGATGCATTTGGACAGGTTTTAGTCGGATTTGGGCAGGTTTTAGATGGACTGGGCAGGTTTTTACTCAGATTTGAACAGGTTTTAGATCCATTTGGACAGGTTTTAGTCGGATTTGGGCAGGTTTTAGTCAGATTTGGGCAGGTTTTAGTCAGATTTGGGCAGGTTTTAGTCAGATTTGGGCAGGTTTTAGTCAGATTTGAACAGATTTTATTTTTGTAGTCAAATCTATTTAAAACATCTTCAAATCCATTTAAAACTCAGTATCAAAACCATCACCTAAATTTATTGAAGGGCCACAAAACATTGCAAAGGACCCCATTGGGCCCCCGGGCCTTGAGTTTGACATGTGTGCTGTAGAGGATTGCGCCCTCTACTGGATAAAAGTTAAACACTGCTGCTTTAATAATGAAGTAGAAGGTTAAAAAGTGGTTTTACTAAATGTAGAGCGTCCCCAGAGCGATCTACTCACCTGTCTGTCTCACCTGGAAGACTCTGGAAGCTCAGGGACAGATTGTGACTGATGTTTCCTTGTTTCCAGTTTCCAGGGCGCCCCCTACAGGAGCACCTGCATGCTCCAGCCCACGTCGAGTTCTCTGGTCAACGTGACTGAGTGGGTAAGTGCAAACAATCCATTTTATCCAGAAAAAACAATAATCCAAATGAGTATATGTTAAGAAAATGGACAATAAAGAGAATTTACAACAAGATTTTTCTATTTTTTGCTGTTTTTAAATGATAATAAATGAAAACAGTGGAGTTATACATGAGACATACACTCCCTTATAATATATTTCTTACCTTTTCCTTAATATTTTGGATTAAATTTGCCCGTTTTCACCGTTCAGCCGCCGTTCGTGGTGACTCTGGACGAAGTGGAGCTGGTCCACTTCGAGCGAGTGCAGTTTCACCTGAAAAACTTCGACGTGGTCATCGTCTACAAAGACTACAACAAGAAGGTGACGATGATCAACGCGGTGCCCGTCAACTCCCTTGACCCCATCAAGGAGTGGCTCAAGTACGAACACGGAACATTCACGCAGACCTCCCACAAAACCTGGAATTTATCTAGTTTTTATGTTTTTAGACTTGTTTTAGGACATTTCGAAGGCATAAAAGTGACTCTCTGGCTCCGTTTGCTTAATAATTGTTCATTTTTATTCATTTTTAGTGAGTTATTACCTTTTTGCAGCGCCATTCTTGTTTTTGTAGCCATTAAATCACTTTGGAATACTATATTGTATTAGTTTGTTGTACTTTTTGTAAGCCATTTATCCTGAATCTTTTCTGTAAACTTGTCTTCTGTAGCTCTTGTGACATAAAGTACACCGAGGGAGTCCAGTCTCTGAACTGGACCAAGATCATGAAGACCATCGTTGACGATCCTGAGGGTTTCTTCGAACAGGGCGGCTGGTCTTTCCTGGATCCTGAGAGCGAGGTAAACATCTGGAACAAGCCTTATTCACGCTTTATGTAAATATCTTTGTAAATGAACAGTTTTACTTGCTTTTAGGTAAGAATTCACCTCATCTACACCAGCTCTACCTGAATATTTAGCTTTTTTTATAAACTATTATAAAAAAGTGTATATAGGGACACTTTTGGGTGAACTATCCCTTGTGTGTGCTCCAAAGTATTCAACAATTTAAACAATTTAAGTTAAAAATGTCATATTGAGTTCTTTTTTATACCACAATGGATTTAAATGAATGTGTAGGTGCTTGAAAAACATGAAAACACACCTTGAAAGTGCTTGAAAAGTGCTGGAATTTGAATTTAGAAAAGGTGAAAGAACCCTGTTTTCTATTTGATTGGTGATTTGTGAAGTTAATAACGGTTTTGTTCGTGTTTTGTTTTCAGGGAAGTGGAGGGGAGCAGACCTCAGAGTCCGAGATGGAGGACGAAACCTTCAACCCTTCGGCCGACGAAGAAGAGGAGGAGGAGGAAGACAGTGATGAAGATTACAGCTCGGAGACGGAAGACTCAGGTGGGACTTTGTTTTTATAAAAGCACTAAACGTTTTGTTGTAAAGCTTGTTTTTTTTTTTCCTTTTTAGCGACTGACTTATGTTTAATATTTTGTCCCCTTTTAATTGAATTCATTAATGAGCATGCATAAATATTTAAAGTATTCGTTTCTTTTATTCACACTTTTCAGACTACAGCGCGTCTCTGGGCAGTGAAGAGGAGAGCGGAAAAGACTGGGACGAGTTGGAGGAAGAGGCGAGAAAAGGTATTGCCCCGTTTGACCCCGTTAGCATTGGAAGCTATCGACTCTTAACAAGCTTCAGCTCGTGTTGTGTTGAGTGTCGTATAAAACGTTTGTAAAAGGCAGGTTCTTGAATGGATAACAGATCGGTGATTGCATTTATTTTGCAGTTTTATCCAATCAGAGCAGCCTCATGTTGTTTACAGTAAAAACGGTAAAACAGTCGGTACTTTTTCAAACCTAAAACACTCCCAGAACTGTCAGTGCTGCCTCATTATTGTTCAGGTGGATTTTCTTGAATTTAAATACAGAATCCAGGTGCTGCTTGAGGGAAAAGGATCCTTTCCACCAAATGTAAATCTGTCAAATTTGAATCCCTTAGACGTCAGTGACTCTAAATACTTACCTGAATTTCCAAGTTAAACAGTATTACATACGTTTGTCTGGAGCATCAGCCGAGTCATTACGGCCATTATGAAGAGCACTAAACTGTATATGTCAATAAGATTTTATAATTAGCTTTTTTAAATTATTTTTATTTTTCAAAATTTGACAATATCCTGGACCTCTTCAGACAACTTTATTATCTATTAACTTGAGCGGCAAATAAGACAAACAACACACAATTGGAAGAAACCACTGATGTAAGAGAATAAATATGTTTAATGTAATAGATAATAAGATGAATTTAATAAAAAGACTACTGAGAATTTAAAAGACGAATAGCTGTTGGGATAAAGGGCTTCGATCGATTTGTTTTACAATCTGGTAAAACATAGCGACGTCCCAAAAGCAACAAAGAAAATCCCCGTTTTAGGACATGTCCACTTGGAGTAACGCTTGTGTTGTTGTGTGCAGCCGACAGAGAGAGTCACTACGAGGACGAAGACACCTCCAACAGGAAGAGAAAGGCCCGGACACCGGTCGTTCCTCCGAGCAAGAAGAAGCGGCGGTCCTAAAGCCCTCTCCCTCTCTTTTACACTCTCATACTGCCAAACCTAGCTGCCCCGTCCCTCTCGCCCCGCTCCCGCTCCTCACCGGTCGCTCTCCGTGGTGTTGCTTAGACGTAGGAGCCATTTTGTGTCGTCATCGAACGGAGCCTCGTCGAACACCGGCAACTTTCCCTCTTCATTCCTTCGTCACCGTTTTAGTTTTGTTTTTCATCCACTCGTCGTGCGTTTCGTGTGTGTGTCTGTGTCCAAACGGGTTTTTATTGCAAACATTGTTTATTTTCTGTTTAATAAGTTTCTTAATTAAATAATAATAAAAGAAAAAGACTTGACATATCCTCTGCCAAGTGTTTTATATGTAACGCTCTCCCTCCTCGTCGTCTTTCCTCACGCTTCTGTTTTGTGTTCGTCTAATCGTAAAAAAAACCGAGCTTTGTTTTCGAACACACCTTTTCTGATTTGTTCTTTTTTAATCGGGGGTTTGTAAACGGCACACAGGCACACACACAGCGTCTCACAGCACTTCTCCTCTTCCTCCTCCTCTTCTTCCTCCTCTTTTTGTTCATTCTGAGTAGATATGTTGTTCAACTGTTGATTCAGAAAATCCTGTTTTGTTTTTGTAATAAAATTAAAAGAACTTGTACTTTGTTCTCAGTGGTTTATTTTTTTAAAGCTATGACTTGATGGAGGTGTTTCGCAGTTAAAAAAGTAATGACTGACCTTAAATGGAATAAAAATATTATGTTTTTAGTGTAGTTTTCACACAAATGGGACAAATCTTCTGTCGATTGGTCTCTTTGAACAGATTTTAAAATCTAGTAGCCATTCAGGATTTGCAGTAGCCACGATGTAATTACAAATAGATTTTTAATTTTTATTTTATTTTACAAGTCCTTCAGAAATATAGAACTATATTATTAGCCCATAAAAACAAAGACAGAAACTAAAATGGTGGTTGTTTGTATGGATTGTAATGCTCTCTTAAAGTGACTACTCAATTTTTTATTTATTTTTTTATGTCCCTGTCTCAGACCCACTTTTCCCCCAAAAGCAACGAAAAGACCTCTACTCCTTTTCTTTTATTAAAAAATTAGAAAACCAGAGCATTTTTTTCCTCCACAAAATACTAATACATTTAACCAAACTGAAGTTTAGAGCCAAACATGAATTTATAGTAAAGCAAAACAATGAGATTAAACAGTAAATTAGGTGAGTTCAAAAAGGTTTATGTTACTAATAATTTTGATAAAACATCCAACTTTTTTCTATTTACTCCAAGAAATGAAGCTTTAGGTGTATGTTTTTCCAGCTTTCCAAATGTCAATACAATTACACACTTTTTATTTACCTGAGAAGACTTTCTTGGCCTCGACCTGAGCCGTAAATGTGACAGTTTTACCTTTAGACCAGATTAAAACAAATATAGCATTCATTTAAAAACTACTCAAAGTACTAATTACTTTTTAATGTGATTTATTATTTATGTTTTGTATGGCCCTTCATTGCATTTGGTAGGTAGAAAGGTAGATCTTTGAGACTAAAGATATGTAAAAGAGAACAAAAGGTTTTACATAGATTTGAACAGGTCTTAGCTGAATTTGAACTGGTTTTATTTAGATTTAAACACATTTAGTTGGATTTGAATAGGTTTTTGTTGGATTTTAACATGTTTTAGTTGGATTTGAACAGGTTTTATTTAGATTTAAACAGGTCTTATTTGGATTTGAACAGGTTTAGTTGGATTTGAAGGTTTAGAAATTTAAGAAATCCTTAAATGTTTACTAAATTGATAAGTGTGATATTTGTTTTAAACGGAGCTTGTGGTAAGTTTAGGTTCATCTCAGAGACACTAAATATACTCAACAGTATTTTATTTATTTGTCTTTACTTGTTTTTTTCAGTTTTTCCTGATAGACATCCTGAAAACACCAGAACAGTCCTGACTCTAACAAATGTTCCACGTGAAGACAAACCGGAGACGAGGATGAAGCTAATTTATCCCTCGTTCGGTTTGTTACGTAAGCCTTAATTCTATTACACTTCCACAAAATGAAATTAAAACCGTGTAAGGAACAGATATAAGTCGATTAAACCAGTGTTTGGCCTGGTCAGTCCCCAACAACATTAAACAAACAGATAAAGATCAACCGGGCACATCATTTAACGCCTAATTATGAATAATGAGTTGCTATGGTTACAGTAATATTAATATTTACCCAAACCTTTGTATAAACTATTTAGTGAGACATGTTGTTTTCACTGTGATGCTTCCATAATACACAATATACTACATAATAATACATAATACCTGATGGAAATATTTTTTTCTTTTTTTGCAGCTGGACTAAAAAATCAATTATATCATAGTATTTAGAGGAGAATTTCTGTAAATATTGTTGTTTAGGTGTTTGTTTTTGTTGAGATCCCCATAATCCAACACCTCGACATAAACTACTTATTCTGGGGGCCATTTTTAATACGAAACTGTCAAGTGTCTGAAAAAAAACTGCAATACAGATCGCTTACAATAAAATATCCTTCACCAGTGAAAAAGGGTCAAAGGATAATTTCACTTTGACTCATTTGTGCAGTTTCAGCTCTGATTCTGTTACTTTTACTTCAGTCTAGATTTCCTCGAACACTTGACTCTCTGGCTTCCATCATCTCTAAATAAATTACTGTCAAAGAGAAAAGGGAGGAGGAACTGTGGGGGTTTAATGTCTATTTATGGTCACGTCTGGAGTTTATAAAACAGGAAGAGGCTGGATATTCCCAGGATTATCGCTGGGATTTTACTCAGATTTGAAAGACTTAGAGGCTTGTAAGTACTTTTATTCTGCTTTAACGACTCCTGGCTTTGATTGTAGCTGAATTGTTCTTATTTTTCTGGGATCTTTCCACGTATCTACGGTAGATTTAGCACTAATTTAGTCACTGACTGTTGATCGGAAGCATAGACCAAAAGGTTTAGGCTGAAGTAAAAACTGATGGTGCTTTTTAACATTTACAACAAGAAAAAAAAAAAAAAAAAGCCAAAACACAAAACTGTTTTAATAAGTTACATTTATAAAACAGATAGTATTACGATTATTACTCATTTCATCCATTATTAACATTATTTTTATCACTATTATTGTTGTAACCATCATTACTCAAACTATTATAATAGCGACAGTAATATTATTTTTATTATTATTACAGTATTATTACCACTACCATCATCTTTATTATTATTATTTTTTGGTTTGATGAGTCCATAAATGTGCATCAAACCCATGTAAGAGCTTTTATTTTATGTTTGTGAAGGTGTTTTACTTTGAAATTCAAAACCGCAATATACAGAATGAGCATTTGTCGATACTGAGTGCAGATGTAAGCAATATTATGTCACTTTTGACTCTAAAATACATAATAATAAGCAAATAAAACCCATAATATTTAAAGATAAGATAAAACTTAAGTAAAATCAGGGATGAAGTCTATTTAAAGATGTTATTGACTCCTGACGACCTGATTTTCTCGGGTTTAGGGGCTGTTAATCTTGGGTGTGAGGTGTTAAAATGTCAAAATGTAGCAGGGAGACAAACTGGGAGCTTAATGTAAAATAGTTTAAACAGAAAAAATGTGATCACGTCTTTTTGTTTCAGTTAAAAGTCAAGCCGAGGAGTTTTGGACAATCTACAGCAAAATATAAAGTCATTTTTTGATTAAAACAGGAAAACTTTTACAAATACGAGCTCACTTAACCTGTTTGTAGCAGGACAATAGTAGTATTATAACAGTTTAATAGTAGTAATAGTGGTATTAAGTGACATAATGCTGTGTGTTAATGTTTCAGAATAAATGCATTATGTTTATGTTTCCGTTTATTGCCCTTCATTTTAAATTTGCCTTTAAATATAATTTTACTGTAACAATGAAAAACGTCTTTTTTAACGTATAAAATAACAATGCATTTCCATGTTTAATACATCACAATATATTAAACAGTTACATTTTACAGCCGTTTAATCAACAGTAATGATAATAATAGTGTAATAATGGAAACGGTCTTCTGTATTTATTCTTTTTGTTTTTTTTTTTGTTTTTTTTTGCTTTTATTTTGCAGTTGTCCTTCACTAAATGTCTCTCGTTTGTATTTTTTCAGCTCCGGCATCATGTCCCTGAAAGACGAATCCGTGCTGGTCGACCCCACTTTTATCTCCTGCTTCCTTCTCGGTCACTTCCTCCTGGGTTTGCTCAGTTACATCTGGGCCTTTTCCTCCCGGCGCCACAAACTGGGCCGCTTCAAGGAGTTCCTGATCCTGTCGCTCAAGCAGAAAGAGAGCCAGGCCCGGGGCGTCCAGAACACCTACAGCTGCCTGGTGGCGCTGCTGAGCATGGACGTCCTCAACGCCGTCTCGGCCGTCGCCTTCGCCGCGTACCTGCTCCACACCGACTGTAGAGAATCGCTCGGCTGCGTCATCTTTTCCAACATTTGGTTCGTCTCGAGGAGCACGGCGTTGATAATGCACTCCATAACGGCGCTGATCTCGGTCCTGTTCCTGTGCCGTCCCGATTGGGAAGGAATACTCCGCTGCGCCACCAAAGTCCTCTACTTATTCGCGTATCTCTTGATCCCGTTTTACTCGTTCTACTTCCACGTCGTCGTGTTGGCGGCCGGCGTCTACGATTTCGTCCTGATTGTGGCGATTGTCGGGAACTGCTCGACGCTTCTGTCGTCGAAAGCGGCCGCTCAGAGGAAGTCCATCACCATCCTCGCTGTAGTCACCTTCCTGTTCATCTGTTTGCCCGGTTTTATCCTCTACTGCCTCATGTTCGAGTCTCTGAATAAACTGCAGATCGATTATTTCCACCTTAAAATTTCGACCATTATTCTCCACACGACCAATTTTCACCTCTTCCTGGACGGACTTTTGTGTCACCTCGTGCTAAAGCTGTCGGCGGACGACGAAGAAGAAGAAGCGAGACAATAAAAAAAAACACAAATCCTGCAAGAACAAGATGTTTTTGACAAATGGCGACAGACTGACTCCATGTTTGTGCTGTCAGTGAGTGGATACAGAGCATTAAGCCTCACTTCCATTGAATATCTACAACTTTGGAACCAGATCCACACTTCAAACCCTTCCCCAAGAAAAAAGATTTAAAAAAAAGATAATATTGGTGACAGACAGACCAAACCACCTTTGATTAAACTAAACCTGAAGTTACCTGAAACCCGACCATCATTTTGTGGATCATTTGGCAGAAAATGCCCGACATCTGTGCCTCGGGACGTTAAATTCATGTTGTATTCAATGAATCAAACCATTACAACAGAACTTACATTAACTACGAGCAACTCAAAATGGGCCAAACCAAATTAACTAGAGCTGAGCGAACAGAAGATACACATTTTCAATTATACGAAATAACAAATCCTGCAAGAACAAGATGTTTTTGGTAAATGGCGACAGGCTAACTCCGTGTTTGTGCTGTCAGTGAGTGGGTACAGAACATTAAGCCTCATTTCCATTGAATTTCTACAACTTTGGAACCAGATCCACACTTCAAATCCTTCCCCAAGAAAAAAGATGTAAAAAAAATGATAATTTCCTGGACTAGTTAACAATATCAACAGGAAATGATGACTTGTCGATCATACTTTGGTTCCTTTGCCCATAAATAAGACACATATCGAGACGTATTGTTGTTTTTAATTCTGTGTTGATTGAATTCAACAGTTTATTTTTCACTTTGTGTTCGATATCATCAATAAACTCCAGTTCTGAGCCGTCCAGAGAGTTTCACTTTGTCCGTACCACGTCTGAACCGAGCGCTGCCTCTTCTTTGTTTAAGTTTTGACTCTTTGACAGAAACCAGACTCTCGCTGCACAACTTCAGTGTTTATCGTTCCCGTTCAAGTGCTGTCGTAAATTTCTGGAAGCTCTGGGGGTTTTTTAAGACGCCGTGAGCCGCTCAACTCTCGACCCCTTTAAAAATGTGACACAGTAAACCAAAGACAGTCTATAAAAATCATTATGTTTATGAAATATAGTCGGGTTTGGATAAACGTCTTGAAGATGTTACCGTAAATGTAAGTGTTTACATTATTGTGGTTACAGTGAGTTCTTGAGCTGAGGATTATGGGAAACTAAACAGGCCCTTGTTATTGTTGCTTGACCTTTTTTATATTTATAGTTTAATGCCTATTTGAACTTATGCTCACTAGTATATTTTGTGTTTATATGTCAGAAAAAAAAAACATAAATAAATGGTAAATAGTGAAAAATAATTTAAAAAAAACAGATAAAAAATGAATAAAATAATGAAAAAAAATTAAATAAAATAAATAAAAAAAATAAGGAACATTGAAACTAACTGTGAAAAGTAATTTTAATTAATTGAATAAATTTAAGTCAGGGACAAAGTGATTGATTAGTAGTAGTAGTTATGATTTATTTCTCGAATAAAATGACTAAAATGTCATGTTTAATAAAGTGTATCCTCTGAACCAAAAGGGAAAAAAAAGGCCCAGAACAAAAGGTTTAGTTTGATGTTTCATTACAGCTGTTTGGATTCGTCTCATAATAAAACCTGCTCAAAACCAAACCACTTTCTTGATCTAGAAAACTCAGGATTTGACTCGGAGCCACTACAGCGAGTGATGATATTTGTATTGACTGGAAAACTGAACAAATTGACTCCATTCTGCATCATTTTGTGGATCATTTGGCAGAAAATGACCAACATCTGTGCCTTGAGACGTTAATTCATGTCATATTCAATGTATTTAACGAATCGGACCATTACAACAGAACTTACATTAACTATGAACAACTCAAAAGGGGCCAAACCAAATTAAGTCGTCTCCAAGCACCACTTCTAACCAAATACAGACCCTTTGCATAAAACGTAAACATGAACATTTTCCATAAACGTCTGCCAGAGCTGACTGTGGATCTGTGAGAGGTGAGAATAAATGAATGTAAGGATCAACAAATGTGTTATTTTAAAGCAAATGTTTTACTAATGTGGCTGTATTGTGATTGTTTGACAGAGAAATGGGGCATTTACTACTTACCGCCCCTTTAATCGGTGAGTGGCTACAGAGAAATTTATAATGAGTCATGTTTGTAAGAAAGAAAAATGAGCAGAAATTGTCTTTTATTGTTTTTTTCAGCGATTTTCACATTGTTTTTAAGAGCAACTCCTGCACCAAGTGAGTTTTCCAACCGTTTCTTACTCTAGCGTAACTTTGTTTTGTGTTTATTTGAATCCTCTGACACTGCAGCGCTCTCCTCACTGCAGTTTACAGTTTTCATTCACAATTTTGTGTCTTTTGTGCTGTTTGGAGATGTTTTACTGTAAAAGAAGCCGATAAAAGTAGAGCAAACTGTTTAATCATGCGCTACAAATGGGACTTAAGAGGCTACATGGAAAAAGTGAGTTCACAAAACGGAGAAATTGGTTATAGTTCATTCGTATTTTACCTTTTTTATATTTACAGTTTAATGCATATTTGACCTTATGTGCACTTGTATAGATGTGACCTGATTTGGAAAAAAATACAATAAAATTAAAATACAATATTAAGAATAATAAATAAATAAATAATGAGAAAAATAAAATGTAAGAAATAAAAAATATGTTAAAAAAAGAAATAATTTATGAGTGCTGGTAAAACATCAAACACAATAAAGGAACATTGAAATTGTAAGAATTAATTTTAATTGCCCGGGGCCCCTCTCCAGATGTAACATCAGAAACTGTTCATGTTATTAACTGGAGAGTATTTTATGTTGATGGAGAAACCAGATAGTGATAAATAAACACCAATTTTATTTATTATTATAGCTCAATATTGTCTCTTTTTCGTGAAGTGTCCGAGGAGTACCATCTCATAAACCAGTTCCTGACCTGGACCGAGGCTCAGAGCTACTGCCGACTCAAGTTCTCCGACCTGGCCGCCGTTAACAACATGCAACAACAGGGCCGGCTGTTCGACCTCGTGGAGAGCAGAGCGCCTCACGCCTGGATCGGGCTGAGGAAGGGTCCCACTCGGAGATGGATGTGGTCGGACGGCCGCGGCCCGGCTCAGTTCACTCCGTGGTCCGCTAACGAGCCCGACAACATCGACGGGAACGACTGGTGCGTGGAGATGATGGACGACGGCATGTGGAACGACATTAGCTGCGCAAATCCCAATGGATTCGTCTGCTACGAACGTGAGTCGATGCTCCTCAAAACCTCTCCCTTCTACGGTCTGTGAGCACCTGTTGTTGTGGAGTAAGACATTTTTTTGAATATCATATTGTAAAAGGAATCATCTGTGAAAAAAACAAGACCTTAAGATGTCATCTAAGCTTTATTATCAAGGATTTTAATAGAATTTTCTGTTTTGGCCAATCACAGCTCACTTCAGCAAAAAGGAGCGCTCCCATTGGTCGATACTGATGTCAATAAGGAAGTAAAGGCTGCTGATAAAGTGTATATTCAGCGCTGGAAACGCCTTTTACAGTGAAATAGTGCAAAAAATAAAAACATAAACAGAGAAAATGGAGGCAACGTGAAACAGGGATAAATATAAACAATTCAGTAATGTTTAATGAGGTCGAGATAATTGCCGTTCTGATGCTAAAGTCAGAGCTAAAAGTTTATGGTAAACTCTAAACTTCAGTTTGGTGTGAAGTATTAGTATTTTGCAAAGTTAAAACGGGTCTGGTTTTACTTTTTTACTTAAAGAAAAGCAGGAGAGGTCCCTAGGCTGCTATCGAAGTCTAAGACAGGGACAAAAAAAGAAAAGTAGTGCCACTTTAACTTTAACAAAAAAAACAAGGTTCCAGGAAGACATAGAGGTTTTATTGTATTATCGAGGATTTTAACAGAGCGTGACCTTCAGCCAGTGCTCTGTTGGTCTGTTGGTGGGTTTGTCTGTCACCAATATTTCATGACCCAGCCAAAGTACACAAGGTTCATTTTCATAAACAAATTCAAATGAGGCACACACTGTTGTTGTTTTTCTTGTTCCACTTTTCCTTGTACTGAACTGTCCCTTTTTACTTTACTCTTCTTTTACTACCAGTGTTGAATGAATAATTTTCATCATAGTTTTTGACATATTTTTGTGTTTGAAAACTATACAAATACTAAGTAGAAAGTAATTAATGAGAACGAAAACTCACAGACTAAATGTATCAACGCCTTTGTCAATGAATAAAAATGAACAGAGACGAAATCCAATCAAAAGAGGAAGAGGCGGGACGAGTTGAGAAGAGATCCAATCAGAACTCAGGTTTTCAGCTTCGATGAAGCAGTGTTAATTTTGACAGCAAATTTTAATTTAGTTTTAGTCTTAGTTTTTTTACTTTAGTCTAGTTTTAGTCGACTATATCTACAATAGATTTAGTCACTAAAATATAAAGGGCAATGCATTTTCAATGTTTCTCTCTGAATGAAATGAAACTACTTCTAACCTGTTACGGCTGGTGTTGATCTGAATGTGCAACACACACAGATTTCACTCGAGTTATTCCAAACACAAATATATCTTCATATACATAATAATATAAATAACAATAATAGTAATAAATGAGTAGGAGATGCTTTCCCTGAATAATAAACATGTTTAACAAACTGAATACTGTAAAATGACTTGTAGAATAGGTTTAATAACGTCAATCCTTAATTGAGTATTCACCTTTAACATTTCCATATGTGCCACTTCTTTTCCTCAAAGTGTTAACATAGTTTGATATTTAAAAGTCGTTCTCTTTTCGTCTCCTATCGTCTTTGTCTCTAACAAATGTTTGTGTCTGACATCACTTCAGTGAAATTCAAAAACCTAAACTAAAACTAGACTAAAACTAATAAGGATTAGACTAAATTATGACTACAACTAAATTGCATTTTACTCAATAGTAAAAGTAAGACTAAAACTAAATAAAAATTACCTTTACGTCTTGGTCTCTGCAGATGGTGAAGAAGAGGGCCAGCTGAACTTTATTCGCTACAGCTCTCTAACGGACTGGAGGACCGGACAGGAGACGTGCCGGAAAAAACACATCGACTTGGCCCCCGTCAGAAACTCCAAGATCAATTCAGTGATCCATACTTTAGTGTCTCCGGGGACTCAGGTCTGGATCGGGCTTTTCAACGACGCCTGGTCCTGGTCCGACGGCAGAGACTCGTCCTTCAGGCTCTGGGTCCGGGACGGTGAAGAATACGGAGACTGTGCTGTGATTTCAACGAAACAAGACGGGTTTTGGACGGGAGCGGCCTGCGAGGAAACAGCTGCGTTTGTCTGTGAAGGAGGTGAGTGTAGACGGGACCAGACAGAGACCGAGGGACGACCAGAGTGAGACTTTTACAAATGCAAACCCAATAAATGATATAAATGATTTGGGCTGGTAACATTTGTATGGTAACTTTTTGCGACATTTTTTTTGTGACGTCTGAACAGTCCAAAATAATACTTTTCAATGTAAAACTTATTACAATTTACAAAGTTAAAGTATGGCAAATTCAAATGATTCAAAATAAAGAGAGAAGTCTAAGATTACAAGGATGTCAATGGCTGCAGTATTTGTTTTTAACTCTCAGATGTGTGACAGTAAAACTTTGTTGTTGCAGGTTTAAAGACAAAAAAGACTTTGATAAAGATAAAAGTTTCCTCAGATGTGGATCTCAACAACTCGGTGTTCACAGAAGCAGTCATAATAAAGGTAAAGTCATTTTAATTACACTCAGTGGCGTTATAACAGATTAAAACAGCAAATAAGCAGCATTTCTTGTCGATAAATCAATGAATACTCTCTGACCCGTCTCCGTTGCTGCAGTTGTGGACCATCTTTATGAATCACAACGTGGCCGATTTCAAGCTGCTTTGGAAAAGAGGCAAAGATGGGCAGGTTTTCCATCGTCAGAATGTTATCGGGTCTAAAGAAGAGACGTGTGGGCCCCTGCTGTCCATAAACGGATGATACAAGCCCGACTGGAGCCAATTCTTCCAAATGCCTCGAAGCCTGAGCCCTAAGCCAGTAATAAAAGTCTTTAAACAACCTTTATTAGAGTCTATCATAATATGTTTTCACTTAAAGGAAATGGAAGCTGTTAAAATAATGGTTAAAAAAGCAGTGTATTCATTCAATCAGTAACACGTCTGTTTTAGTGTGTGCTTTCTCTGTTTATCCAATCAGAAAACAGAATAAAGCTGTATTTGACTCTATTTTGTTGGACGTTTTTAGGTCAATGAACCACTACTCTTTATTTTGACAAATGCAATGATCACTTGGAAAATTTAGATATAAATAATAATAATAATCAAATATGTAAATGGTAGCTAATTTGTAAAGAAATTAACTGCATTTTTTTAAGGGAAAAGTAACTGCAATTCCTTATTATGGGGGTTGCACTGTTTTAGTAAAAGTAGCCGATGTAACAACAGTGAGAGCCAGAACTGAACAGAAAATGGCAGTAATGATGATTTTGCCTTTTAACATTGAAATAACCCACTGTGGAAACATTATTACCCGAAATGTCTCGGACCACTTCCTGTTTATTAATTGAAGAGAATGGAAACCTGTGTGTTTGTTGTGGTTCAAGGAATATAATATTTAGTACCACTCTAACACTCATCATGGAGAAAAATAACAAAAAAACAGCTGCAGGAACAAGTGAGAAAATAGAAGATAAATGGCTACTAGTAAAATAGCATTAGCATCAAATGTTAATCGAATAAATCCATATTGTTTGCACTGAAACAAAGAGAAAATTGGAGTTATTTACAGGTTATTATGCTCTTATTTTACTGGACTGGCTCACTTCAGATCAATGTTGCTGCATTTTTATCCTGAGATTGATACCTTTGAGCTAAATGTTGAAAAGATGACACTTGTTCTGAAGGTGCTTTTGGAAATCAGGGGAAAATACAGCACAAAACACCAACTTAAAAAACAAGAGGAATAAAATAAGGTGTTTAAAACGTAATCCGCCCTTGTTGACCTGTCACTAAATGTTTGTGTTTTTAGAGAAAAAGTAAAAAGGCCATGAAGGAGAGACTTGAGACAAACCCAGATATTACCTGGAACAGTCACTATTTGCATTTCAAAACTTACTATTACCAAATCAAATGACTAATATGAGACGGCGGTGAAGATTAACGCAAGATGCGCCTTCGAACTCTGAAACATGTAAATGATTCGTGCAAAGATACGTCGTGTGAGGCTTTACATTTCACTCTGAGTCAAATCTGTCCAGGTCACACCTCCACATTTGTGACTTAAATCCAGGTTCTAATCAAGGTAAGTGCATAGTATTGATCAAAAGAAGGAAGATATTTGTGATTTAAGTTGCTTCATATAATAAAACCTATGTAAACATCCTTTTTCCCTCAGCTATGGATTTTAAAACTAGCACAGGTAAGTTTTACTACACACTGATGAGCCTTAGCTGAGCCTTTTGTAGTTTAAGACTCAAATAATTAATTCATAATTAAATTAATCAATCAATCACACTGGAATTATTTTTGTAATTATCTTAAAAAATGGCAGAGAGAAAAGTGCTTTATTTTTAATGAATGGTGAGTGGTGGCCGAGTTACATGAGAATGCAGCAGACAAAGATGCATACAACATCCTATTAACACAATAACAATGTCTTTTCTATTACTATTAGACACTGCCTGCTTTTTAAAGACTGTAAACGTGAGAAATGCTGCTGTTGCTTTGTGTTGAATCAAATACTAACCTAAACTGTATAAAAGCCAGAGCAAATGTTCGGGACATTCATCACATGTAAATACTTGTCCAATGTTTATGTAAATTTTAACTTAAGATTAAACATGAAGTTGATTACATTTGCAGGTATTTTCTTCATGTTGATCGTGTTCTCTGCTGGGACTGAAGGAAGGGTTTTGTCGGTGCAAGGTAACAACATCTTTTGAACCATCTTTTTAACATGCATTTGTTGTTGTTTGAGAGTTTGCAGCAGCCACTAAATTAGTAAATATGACTTTATGTCTGCGAAATTGTCACTAAAAAAAGACTTTAATTCAGTGAAGGGGAGAATAAATGTATGTGTTTGTCTCATTCTGAATGAAAAACCCTCTCCACAGTGCGTCACCAGTATCACTTCATTCCGACGCCCATGTCCTGGAGTAACGCTCGGAGCTACTGCCAGTCCCACTACAACGACCTGGCCACTGTGGAGAACATGGAGGAGCACCGACAGTTCATGAGCCTCTTCGGTAACGATAGCTCCGCCGTAGTCTGGATCGGTCTGATCAAGTCGACCTCCATGCGCTGGGGCTGGTCTGACGGGACGGCGACGGTGGAGCCTTTAAACTGGGACGCAGCTGCAGGGGCTGGGGACTGTGTGTCCATGGGACCCAAGGGCGGGTGGAGCGCCAGCGATTGTAACAGTCAGATGGCCTCAATGTGCTTCAAGAGTAAGTTTTATTTTACAGCATCGTGAAAAGATGTGAAGAACTGCTGTAAAGTGAGAATGATTTAATGGAGGTTCTCTTTGGGAGCGACGGGGCTGGACAGGATCAGGAATGAACCCATCAGAGGGACAGCTCCATTCAACTCAATTCAGTTCAATTCAGTTCAATTCAGTTCAATTCAATTTCATTCGATTCAATTCGATTTAATTCCATTCAATTCCATTCAGTTCCATTTCATTCCATTCCATTTAATTCCATTCAATTCCATTTAATTCCATTCAATTCCATTCAATTCCATTCAATTCCATTCTATTCCATTTAATTCCATTCAATTCAGTTCAATTCAATTCAATTCAATTCAATTCTATTCTATTCTATTCCATTCAATTCCATTCAATTCCATTCAATTCCATTCTATTCCATTTAATTCCATTTAATTCCATTCAATTCCATTCAATTCAATTCAATTCAATTCCATTAAATTTAATTCAATTTAATTCCATTCAATTCAATTCAATTCCATTCCATTCCATTCCATTCCATTCAATTTAATTCAATTCCATTCAATTTCAATTCCATTCAATTCCATTCAATGGCAAGTCCAGTCCCAATATTACATACATTTCACTGGTACTGTCCATCCAGAACTTTTGTCATTTTTGGCCGTCCCATCATACCGCTGCTTACTCTTTCTTTCAGACAACAACGGCCATGAGACCTACTTCCTTAACACTAATCCTTTGTCGTGGAGAGGAGCCCAAAAGTTCTGCAGAGACACTTACACCGACCTGGTCACTGTGAAGAGTCTGGGGCAGCAGCAGGAGTTACTCAGTTTGGCTCAGGGCAACAACGTCTGGATCGGACTCTTCAGGGACCAGTGGGTGTGGCCCGACCAAACCTCGGGGTCTTTCCGTAATTGGGACGGCTGGAACCCAGATAATTACGACGGATTTCAGGACTGTGTGTCCATCAGACTTTATTATCTGCAGTGGGACGACGACAATTGTTCCAACAGCCGTCCGTTTGTTTGCTACAGTGAGTTTCAGTCTCGTAAAATCTCAGAGAAGTGGTGTTAAACTCAAAATGGTGAGGGGCCGCAATAGTTAATAAGAATCCTTTCAGGGGCCGAAGATGGAGACATTTGGAAGCTTTTATTAATGTTTCATCTCCATTTGAGTCTCACAAAAGTCATCTTTAACATTAATTTCCTTCTTTTGCGTGGATTTTAATTGGTTTTAGTTGGGTTTGATCAGGTTTTCGACAAATATGAACAGGTTTTTGACTAATTTAAACAAGTTTTAGATGGATTTGAACAAGTTTTAGATGGATTTGAACAAGTTTTAGATGGATTTGAAAAGTTTTATTTGGATTCGAACAGGTTTTATTTGGATTTGAGCAGATTATTTATATCTAAGTACCAAAAACTGGCTTAAGATTTCATGAACAAATAAAATTAATCTGATTCAAATCCATCTAAAACCTGTTCTAATCCAGTTAAAACCAATATCATCTTCTAAATGTATTGAAGGGCCAGATAAGCATCAACAGAGAGAAGGGAGGTAACATGAATAAAAACTGTCAATTCAATCACATAATGTTTAACGAGGACGAGATAATTGTCGTTCTGATGGTAAAGTCGGAGCTAAAAGTTTACGGTAAGCTCTAAACTTCAGTTTGGTTAATATTAGTATTTTGTGGAGGAAAAAATGTTCTGTTTTTACTTTTTTAATAAAAGAAGCGGGAGGTCCCCAGGCTTAGACATGGATAAGAAAAGAAAACCAGATAGTGGAGGTTGAAAATAAAGAAAAACAACCTGTAACAAAGAAATCTGTCTCCATCAACAGCGTCTCTTTGATAAATAGTGATGGTTCAGTGAGGTTTTGTGTTAGAAAAGCAATAATATCTGTATGTCTGAGGTTTTTGAGATTAAAATACTGTGTTTGTGATTGTAGCTCGGACCTGGAAAGCTCTGTTCAAAGTAACACTGGCCTCTGAGCTCGCTTTCTCTGCAGTGAAAGAGTCGCTCCAGCAGCAGGTATTACACAAAACAACACAAGGAGCGGCTTTCATCGTCAATAAAAATATTTTCTGTTTCACTTTATGTTTAGCTTCAGGTGCGGATTGAGACTAACAGTGCAGCCAAAGTGAAGCTGAGCTGGAGGAGTGATAAAAAACAACAGAAACACAATGAGACCCAAACAGGTGCAGCAGATGTGTTTGTGCTTAAACCAGTCACAGAGCATTATCAGAGCATGTTTCAACTCTGTTCTTTGTATTGCAGGCTGTTAAATAAAGGACTACTCAGAGGCCCATGTGATCATCAGAAGGAATGAGGAGAAGTCGTATAACAAGTTCTATTATATTCACTGATGCTATGATAAGTGCTAGTTACACTGGAGTTTACATAGTTTAATTTGTTGTGATGTGGAAACAGTGAATAATAAATGTCATTGCAAAAGTAAAATATCTTGTAATCATTTTTTTCTGCAGTAAGAGAACCACTAACTGATGATTTTAGGTCAAATCACACACAACCTTTAAGTTTCACAAATTAAAAAAAAACCAAAATCGTCACAATTCAAGTTTAAAGTGTTCCATCAGTGCAGACCCTCCGTCAGAGTTGGAAGATGCACTTTGTGGTTGTTTCATCTGAACTTTGGCTTTGGACCCAAACGTACTGTGAGGGTCTTAAGGGAACGTTTGGCTGAGTCCTCTGTCACTGGGGTCTTCAGCTCCCACCTCCAGCAGAGCTTTGACCAGATCCAGAGGAAATTTAAAGACATCCATCTGAGTGGACCGTGTTCTCTGGAGTCTCTGAGGGTGTTGTGAAAGTATTAGATTTGATTCCTTTGACAATTAATAACAGTGAAGGCCATTTACAGGAAACACCTCTTTAAGTTTTGTTTTCCTGTTTCAAGAGGATGGCATCTGGTTTTTCAAGTATGTCCGCTAAAGCCACAGACATTTGTGTAATAGTCTCCATGGCAACAACATAGGATATAAAACACGTCCACGTCCCTACGGATCCACTCACCTGCTGGAGCCCGAACAGGTAACACGACTTTGAGTTCTACTGACATATCATGATGTGGATTAAATCCAGATTTGTAAAAATCTGACTCTTTTAATCTTTATTCTTTTATCTTTTTACATTAAAAATTATTTTGTTGTCAATTTTAGTACAGCTCCATGTGTTTACTGCTGACAAGGCATGATCAGATTTGTTGATTTTCACAGCTCTTCACATCTGAGTGTAACTGAGAGAAACTGACGAGAGTCCAGCCTAACATAGAACAATTCTTTAAAGAATACACTAATACGCTGCTGTGAAACTGGCAATTTTACTGATTCTTGTGTGTGTTTGTGTTACAGCGACACACAACAAAGCCATGGATCCAGAAGAAAGGCGTGATGAGAATGTGAGCGGTGATGAAGAGTCTACGTCAGACGAGTCTGTTGACATTGACTGGTCGTCTATTGAACAGTTCATTCAGACAAACCCAGATTCCTCCAGCACCAAACTGTTTTCTTTCTTGGCGCTGCTTAATGCTTATGTCCCTGAGTCCTACCTTGTGATGAGTGAGTGTCAGCAAGTCCTTGGACCACCAGAGCCCATCCACGGAGGACCTCCTTTTGAAGAAAGAATGAGGCCTTTTTTAACTTCAATAACATGGATCGATGACCCAGATGAGGTTTGTCTTGTTAATGAAGATGTTGCAGAAAAAGCTGTGCAGCTTCTGGAAAGGTGTAACATTTCCATGTATAACACAGCACGGCATTTAATTCAGTCTCTTTGTGGAGCTGAAGTCCAGCTGCATACAATTCAGTTCCTCAAAGATCTGTTGACAAAGAGAGAAATGCATGTGACTGGTAAAAAAAAGTACTCACGGTTCATTGAAGAGATAAGAAATGAGAACTTTTGGAACGCTGTTAACATCTTAAAAATGGCAACTATGAAATTCAGAAATAATCCAACTTTTCCCCAAACCCTTTCTAGACTCCTGTATATTAATGGTCACTATGTCCGTGCTGAAAGATATGCAAAAGAAGCCATAAGAAGAGCACCAAACAATTCATACATAGCTGACACTCTTGGGCAAATTTACAAGAACTGGCTGAAGAGAACACCAGAAGTCAGCATTGCTGAGAAAGCACTGAGTGCATTTAAAGATGTGGAAAACAAGGCTGAAAGAGAACAAAGTCCTGAGACAGATGACAGTGAAGGATCTGAAAGCTTTTCAATTACTTTCAACAACCGAGGCCTCTTTGGCTTCATGACAGTTGCAAAGATAATTAAAAAAAAACTACCAGGCTTTAGCACACAAATCTCAGCACAAGAAGTTCAAGAAAAGTTTCATTTTTTTGAATGGTACCTGACCTACTCCAGGCCAGACTTGACGACTTATGAGCCTGATTATTTTTGGGGTGATGTTGCTCAATGTTATGAGTATTACACACCTAACACAACAGCATCTGAATCCACAACCTTCCCGGGGCTTCTCGATTGTCTGAACCATGGGCTTTTTCAATCAAGAGGACAACGTGCTCGTTTGAGGCCAAAGATACCAGATTTAGAAACTGTCCAAACTGCATTAAACCTTAACTTCCAAGAACAGACTGATGACGTCAAAGCAGCAGAAAGATACATCCTCTCCAACATCCTTTTATGCAACCAGAAACCCGACTCTCTTCTGCTCGCTCCAGTGGAAGACTTACAAACAATCACCACAACATTCATGACAACAACTCTTGAAGCTCGAAGTCCTCAGTTTTATCTTTTAGTTTTGATGCTTTTTTGGCCCGAAAACCAGAGTCACTTTGAGAATAGTGAAAATGAGGTTAGCAGTCAGGACAGTGGCTCACAGAGCAGGGAAGAGCCCCAAAGTAGTGATGAACAAGAAACAGATGAAGAACTCGAGGGAGCGCCTCCTGGAGCCATTGACCTGCAACAACAAGTGACTAACATGGAGGCGGCTTTTAAAAGAGTCAAATATGACAAGTACCTCCGAGGGCGTTACCTTGTGCCTCTGTTTTTTCTGGGAGAAGGTTCCGGCCTCAGAAGATGGATCCACAGATCAAAACTGGATGCAATTGTGGAAGAAAAAGTTAACAATGAGCTTAGCAGTAAACAGATAAGTAATCGAGATAAAATGGAACGTATCAGTGAAGTTTGGAGCAGTGGAAAGGTGTGGCATTTCCCAGAAATTCAAAATATCCTTCATCCAGTGAGTGTTGAACCTCGTGCCTCCTCAGCAACGGCCGAGGAGCAAGAGGAGTTCGTGTGGGTTCAAGCTGGACGAGGACGAATCAGAGCTAGAACAGAAAAGCAGCCTGATGCCTCAGATGAGAGTCTAATATGTCACTATCTTGGATTTAACATTCTTGGTCCCATTGTGTTTAAAGTGGGACCACACACATTGCTTGAATGAGCAAGTTTTTTTAAATGCTGGTGTATTGTGTGATATATTTTTTAATGATTTATAATGCTATGTTACTAGTGAAGCACCTCAATTATGTTATTATGGCAAAATGTTGAAATGAACTAATGATGTACAATGTACTAAAAACACACAGAAAGATGAAATATTCATTGTGCTGGGTTTTAAGCTGGGGTTGTTTATTAATTACAATGCTTGGAAAGATAGATGGTATGTAACTGAGGGCTTATATGAATGAGAATGGAGAATACCATTTTATATCCAGTTTACATGAAACACAATATGTTGATGAGTTATGTTTTTTTTTGTTTTTTTATTGCCAATCGCTATGTAACATTTAATGCAGTAAACACACTATAAATGGAAAGGAATTTTAAAAAAAGGATTAAAGGGAACAAATGTTGTGTGGACTCTTTAAGTTTTAGTAAATATCCAATGAACATCCGAGTAATCATGTTTATTTTATATTCAAAGAGTTTGGTTTTCTTGGTTTATGTGAAGAAAACATCAAAATGAATATAAAGTTTTTATTTGATCGTTTGAATTACAATTAGGCTCAAAATTTTTATTGCTTTAAGAAACTGATTTTATTTTATTTTATTTTTATATATATATATATATTTATTTTATTTTATTTATTTGTGGATCGTAAAGGGTTAACAGTTGAAGAACGCTGCAACGGCTGATGCCTTCACTGTGATCGGTGCTCCTGGATATTATTGGTTCAAGGCAAGATTTATTTTTTTTTCGTTAACTGTTGCTGGTGTTTATGATCCATATAAACTTCTACCTTAATTACTACACATGGGAAGTACCAAAATCTATTATCAATTCAATTTTTTATTTAGATTTTACGTTTGGAAGAAAGAATATGCCATTACGTGAACGCTGAAATTTCCGAGGAGCCGTAATCGCACCAGTTTCCCCGCATCAACCTGCTGCCTAGCTTCACTCCGGCTGTTTGCTCAGGTGTGTGACCCATCCGCGTTTTGTGTGTCAAATGTCGAAAACCCCAGAATAACACAACAAAATGTCGGGTGACTGGAATATTTTGGCACTATCCTAACCCACTGTGGATGGTTTTGGGACTCCGCGGACACGAAAAACTGCGCTAAACGCCGTTAAGGGAAACGGTAGTTAACGTTAGCCGCAAAGAGACAGGTGCAAGGCGGCTTAGATTTGACGTTAGCCTCGGTGTTTGTGCGATGTTTTTGGGGATATTTCCTACTAAAACACCTTTGGATATTAATGTTTGGCTTCCTAAGATGGATTAATTTGCATCACCAACGTTATTAAAGTAAGCAGCGGCTGACTTCCTGTTTTATTGGGCTGTAGTTAGCTTTGTAATTTAGCTAAAGCAAGTTAGAGCTAATAACTGGTTGTTTAATACACTTAACCTTATTTTACACCTACAATTTCTAGATTATACAATTTCAAAGCTCATTTAAAGCAAACAGTGATTAATAACCCTAGTATTTATGCCATTTTTATTATAAATACAGTTTTTTTAATGTTATATTAAGCTTAATCAAAACGTAAATTGATTTAGACTAGGCATTTGTGCTTCTTACTTTCATTTAATGTTAAAAGAGAGATGGATATCACAAACACAAATCTAAGTAGCTTTATTTAGAATATTCTTTGTCAAAGTGGGGTCCCAAGAGAATATATATGTAAAATCCTGACAGTATTATGGTTATAGTTGTAATATTAATATTAGTGTTCTGTTCAGAAATACAAGCAGGTTGTTGTTTAATTTTTTTAACTGTATAATTTTGCATAATTTTAGGATGTTGCAAAAATAATAAAGTATAAACTAAAGTGACATTTATGTAGTCAACTTATCTCTTGTTTACGGTTGTCCTTAAACTAATATTACAAAAAGACTGTCAATATATTATCTTTAACATGTGAGTGGCCAATTCTCAGCTCATAAAAAGAGCAAAAACAGAAGTATATTTTACATAGATAGTTTTCTAAGGCTGTATCACTTGTAGGCTCTTCTCATACTGCCATGTCTCGTTTACTCACTGAAGAATGAGTTTAATTTCCCTTTATGTCTATACAGCACTGTTTGGAAACATTTTACTGTAAACCATGATGGAATAACCCAGTGATGCTTTGTTGAAGCCAAAAGACAAATAAGTCACTGATAAAACATCTGTTAAATGTTCATAATATTACTTATCAGCAAGGACTTTTTAACAGTTTAATGATACCTGTGCTTGGCAATGGGATGTCCCTACTTTTGTATGTGGTATTAACCAATTTAATCCCAGTGGTTACATTAGTGGCTACACTTCTACCAGCTAATGTAAACTGACTTTATTAATAATGATTATTTGATAAAGCTGTATAACCACCTTATATTTTTGACTCTGTGTCTGTGAGTTACATATTGAACTGAACCTTCTCCCAGTTAAAAATTCTTCAACAAAATGACATTGTGGCCACATATTTTAATGATTTTAAGCCTTTCAATTATTGTTTCAAAGTAATATTTTTTTGTCTTGTTTTTAGGGGACTCCAGCTCCACGACTAAAAGTGGATAAGTTTGTCCTCCTCTGCAGGCTTTTTTCTTCACTTCTTTTCCCTCCATTTTAAAACTTCGTCCAGTCTGTGGACCACGTCTCTGAGGTCTCACCGACAGACCGCGCCCATGGCTTCGGCCCAGTCCAGCGTTCTCCAGGAGGAGCTCACGTGTCCCGTCTGTCTGGACTTATACCGCGACCCGCACTTACTCCCCTGCGGCCACAACTTCTGTAAAACCTGCCTGGACCGGTTGAAGCGGAAGGCGGAGCGCGGGCGTTTCCGCTGCCCCGAATGTCGCGACAGTCACCGCTGCGGCGCCAACTTCCAGAAGAACTTCAAACTCGCCAACATCGCGGACGACTACAGACTCCGGCGCCGAGCTGCCACGGCGGCCACCGCGCTGAAGTCCAGGGAGGCGCTGGGTCTGGCCACGCAGCAGGCCCGAGCGGTGTGCGCCGCCGTCCCGTGCGATTACTGTCCCCCGGCGGCGGCTGAGGCGTCCGCGGACTGCTCGGCCGGGGAACCGTCAGATTCTCAGGGAGTCAAACAGGTGGCCGCCGGCGATTCCACGTTCGCAGTGAAGACGTGTTTGAAGTGTGAGGTGTCCATGTGTCAGGAGCACGTCAAGCCACATCTGGAGCTGCCGGCTTTCCGCGAACACCCCCTCACCGAGCCCCTCAACGACTTCTTAAAGAGAAAATGTCCCGACCACGATGAAATTTATAGGTACATTAATTTCAAGTGTCACTGTTTGTTTTCTCTGTTGGGCTGTGTGTGCTAGGTGTAGACACGAGGGCTGCACAATATATCACACATTAACCATTGTGCTCGGCATTTGCTCTTTGTATTTTGATTTAATTGAGCTTCACATTGTGGAGTGTAACTAAATGAAAATATTAGTGGCTCCAGTGCCATCAGTGGAAGTGTGACTCAGCACCAGGCTTTGGATCTCTTCTCCTGTTTGAATTTAATATAAAACGTTTTACGATTCTAATAATACATTACAGTGAAAGAAATGACGTGTTAAAGGCTTTAGGAACTAGTCGTCAGTGAACAACCAAAAACTAAAGCTATGTCTACTTCGAAGAGCAACAAAAGCTGTTTTTTTGTGTGTCTTTTGTGCAGATCCAAACTGTATTTTCCTGTCAGGGTAAAGGCTTTCAGTAGCGTTTACTGTGTTTAGGTGTTCCAGCTCAGTTTGTGTATGGTAATTGTTGTTTTGTGTAATGTGGATATTTTTTTGTAACCTACAGTTTTCATAACTTAAAGTAGTGTTTAATTTGAATAGACGGCTCCTTTTTCAAAAACAGCTAAAGTGAAGGCAGTCAATAAAAAATTCGCTGTGGCATATAGTGAAAAATGATAGTTCTTTTCCAAACGGGGCACATATCTACATGTTTCTACCTCTTGGTCTTCACCGGGGAATAAAAGCACCACTTGAGATCACATCAGAGTTTGAAAAAATGAGTCCGTATTTACAGAGCCAGAGATCTTTGACCTGGTTTGACATTGACCCAGGGAAGCACTTTACATCTTGGATTTTGTTGGAGGATTGTTTATCGTCAGCTAGAAGAGTCTGGTTGACGTGTGAGGACATTTATTTTGCTGCAAATTATACTGTATATTGAATGCATATTTGTGTTAATATTGTGGCAAAATATGTGGAGAATCAGTTGTACTTCATTGAACCGTTTCAACGTAGTGTTGCTTTAACTGTGCTTTTATTGGTCTGTATTAACTTCTCAGATACTACTGCATGGACGACAAAGTGTGTGTTTGTAACGCCTGCACCATCGAAGGGGGACACTCGGGACACACAATCAAAACCCTGAAGAACACAATGAAAGATCTCAAGGTAAAAGAGCATTCACCGTCACCTTTTGTCGTTGCTGTGTCACTGTTCGCATTGTTCGGCTCCAAAAAAAAAAAAAAAAAGCAGTGATGAGTCTGGAAACCTGACGAATGAACAACGAGAGAGTGGCTTTGTGCCTTTTGTGAGTTAAACACACTTCCTGCTGGAGTTGAGAGGTTTCCAGGACACTGTGAAACTGTTTTTTACGCTAGATTAATGTAGCACGGACCTTGTTTTTGTTTCTGTGAAGTATTATGAAGGATTACTGGTGTATGTCAGCGCTAATCTGACACTGAGCTAACGCTGTCCTTCTCAGGGCACGCTGGATAAGCAGCTGTACAGAGTGGAGCAGAAGTACAGCCTGACCGAGAAAAAACTGCAGGACCAGAAGGAGAAAGAGAGGCAGAATAAGGTGAGACAGGTCCAGAGTCAGGCCCCGGGGCCAATCACGGCACAAGGGGAGGTTTTATGTGGCCCTCAGCTTAAAATAAAAAAAAAAAAAATGTGTTGTTTATGGCCCCAACAGCAGCAGCTTTATATAAACAGGTTCAAATCCAACTAAAACCTGCTCAAATTCAACTAAAACCTGTTCAAATACATCTAAAACCTGTTAAAATCCATCAAAAACCTGTTCAAATCCATCAAAAACCTGTTCAAAGCCATCTAAAACCTGCTCAAAGTCATCTAAACCTGTTCAAATCCATCAAAAACCTGTTCAAATCCATCAAAAACCTGTTCAAATCCATCAGAAACCTGCTCAAAGCCATCTAAACCTGTTCAAATACATCTAAACCCTGTTCAAATCCGTATAAAACCTGTTCAAATCCATCTAAACCCTGTTCAAATCCATCTAAAACCTTTTCAATTCCAACTTTTATTTAATAAAAGGTCAAATCGGACCAATTTTTCACCACAAAATATTAATGTTACATTAAATTGAAGTTTAGTGCTGACTTGAAACGTTTATCTTTGGAGTTTACCATTGTAGACTGTAGTGATATACTTATATTTTGTCTAGGATCAGGATACAGGATCTCCTTCCTGCAGCCTGTGAGCACCTACAGTAGCCCTGCAGGAACATCATTTGCCTTTGAACAAACCTAATGGAAATATGTCAAATAATAAGTTCACTTTAAAATTGAACATAAATTTAGTTTAAAAATGTCATTAAACCTTTATGCAAGTGTAAAAGTGTGAGTGTTTGTCAGCTTTGGGCTCAGTATCGACTTTATTTATTAAATTATTACATGTTTCCAACACAGACAAATGCAAAGATTGATGATTTTACACAACACACCTTTTAAATGGACATTAAATTTTTTGTTTATTGTGGGGGTTTTTTTCCCGTTTTATCAGATATTTTCAACAATATAAATCTGGGTAGAAGAAGTACTTTACGTGAAAAACAAACCCCTCTGACTGTGTCCTTTTCCGTTCTCTGCTGCCTCCATCTAGAAGTTCATGGATGACTCGGCCCAGAGCCTGACCCGACTCAGCGACGACCTTCAGGCCAAAGTCCTGCGTTTTATCGGCAGGCTGCGAGTTTGCAGTCGCACCCACTGGGACACGAACACCCCGGCCATTCAGAAGAACATCTCCAGGATCTGTCAGGACCAGGCCCGGCTGCAGGAGGTCCGCTGCGGCATCGAGAGCCTGATGCAGGAAAACGACCCTTTTCGCTTCATTGAGGTGGGACCTGTCCTCAGCACAAACACCTTTCCTTTCTGTGCCTCCAAAGACTGACATGTTTTTTTGTTTTTGTTTTTCAGGCTTACAAGACAACAGGGAAACAGTAAGCATTTCCTCATGATCCATTCAATTTAACAAAACTATAAACATTCAAACTAAATTCTTGTGTGTGTTTAGGTGTCATCGGCAGCTCAGGAAAAACCTGTTTTACCCTGAATACGTCAACATGGAAACAGAAGTCCTGGGAATGAGGATGGAGGAAGAAATGAAGAAGTTTCTCGAGGAGGAGCTGCCCTGCCACATCACGGCAACCATCAACTTTCTGTGTAAGCAATGCACCTCTGGAAACACACAACTAACGTTTGATTTGTCTGTTTATATACAGTATTATGTGCTTTTCATACTCATTTACCATATATTTTGTTCATAATCATTATGCAAAGTAGAAATGTATTAATATTGGCTTTTTAAAAGGGGCTGGTAATAGAGCTACACCCACTTTTATTAATATTAATGATAGTTTTGTAGCTATGAGTCTGTTTTTTTAGATTTAAATATGGAAAAATGTATTGTCGTTTGCTCATTTATTAAGTCTAAAAGGCAGTTGAATCAGTGTTATTGGATCAAACATATTTTATGACTATTAACACAAAATAAATAAATGTGAAAATGTGTCTTGGATCTGTTGCCTTGGTCTTGGACAAAAAGGACTTAGAGACACAGTGAGTAGGATTTCCAGGACAATTTTTGCAAACAGTCCTCACTCATTCAGTCCTTTATCAGTGTCTCGAAATTGAAGCCCACACTAGTTTGTTTTAGAGGCTTTTAAATGAACGGTGGATTGATTATATTTCATGATTCATTTCAAATAAGTCTAAAATATTACAGTCTTAATATATTACAGATTAGGGCTTTGACGAGACAAGACAAGGTTTCTCCACTATTTCCAGTTGTGGCTGGTTAAAACTCTGGTTGTTCTGTGTCTTTACATAGAGCTGTTGTTAGTCTCAGTGGGCGCCATTGTTTTCTTACAATGTTTACATATTGTTTGTGTCTACGACTCTTTCGCCATTTCTTATTTCCACTAAAAACCAAAATGGCAGCACACAGACGATTTGAAAGTGTCCGGGACGTCTTAAATGATAACTTCAGCCGATATCAGACCTTAATCTCTGTCCCCACCCTCAGGTCCCTTGAATGAGGAAGAGGAGGAGCAGGACGACAACGAGGAAGAGGCGGCGGAAGACGAGGAGGAGGACGACGACGACGACTTCCTGGACGACAGCAGCGAGGAGGAGATGAGGAGCGAGGGAGAGGAGGACGAGGAGGAAGACGACGAGACGGGCCACGACCTCAGCGAACTGGGCGACGACGCTTACAGCCCCAGCCCCGGAGAGGAGGAGGAGGAGGAGGGGGAGGAAGAGGAGGAGGAGGATGAAGATGAGGACGAAGAGGCGGTGTGACGTGTGGAAACAAAGGGTCTCGATACAATACACTATTCACACAAGAAAACTGGATTAACGAATGATTATTTATTCTATTATTCATTCTCCTGTGGCCCTTTTGAACAATGTGGAGGTGGATGTACAAAATGGGACGATGTTTTTGAGTTTTCAGCTTCAGCCAATCACATTCCTCTGAAGGAAAAATACAGCGAAACTAAATAACAGGGAGCTAAAGTTCATTTAAATCCAGAGTGAGCCTGGTTTTCACTTATAGTCATTGATGAGGGTTTGAGAATAGCGCCAACCTCTGCGTACTAACCAAGTTTATTCTAATTTAAACATTATTTCACATTCACAAACTATCCTGAAGGCAGAATATTTGTAAAAAAAAAAATGGGAATGTTGTAGTATGTCTGCCAGGCCAGTAGGGGTATCATCAATTTCACTGAAAGAGCCATATTTACAGTTTACAAACCAATAAAGCAGGTGAAGTAATGAAAAAAACCCTCCTTTGCCAGTATATATGTAAACAAACAGACAAAAGGCAACATCATTATTATTTTTTTGTATAAATGGTTTTCCTTGTCTCATATTTTTGCTATATTTTGCTCTGTTTAAAAAAAAATCCCTCCCATATGAACAAAGGAGTAATAAACAGACCAGAGAGCAGAGTGTTACAGATAGATTTACCTCCACATAAATAACTTCTGTAAAAACAATTCTTATGAAGAGGAAAGAGCTATGCGTTTTAGCCCGAAAACATAGCTCAAACATTACAATCCAATATTTCACGCTCGTTTTTGAAGTGCAACAGCTGAGTATAAGCAGTGCTTTGCTTTTCATAAGACACTCTGAGGGTTGAAGCACTTTTCTGTGACGGGACACGAGGCAACACTCATCTCTTTGAATGTACATTGGCATTTCAACAGCTCAGCGACCACATCTTGCCTCGACACATATAAAAAAGTGTATAAAAACCCCACTGAGACTCTGCCGACGTGAACTGCTGCACACCTTTAAAACTGTCAGAGGTGCTTTACATTTGCTGTAGTTATAAATGAATGTAAATGTATGATGGACGAATGTTTGTCTGGACAGTAATCTTCACACTTACCTACCTTCTTTTGGAAAACTGCTTTGGTTTCTGTTTTGGCTGCTGTGCACAAGCCTTATGCATTAGTTTAAGCGAGTAACCACTACACAAACTCATTTCATAAGCATGAATAAGAATATTATTATTACTTTGTTGTATTTTACTGTAGAAGGCACATATTGGACCTGCATGACACTGAATGTAAACAAGGAAAGATGGACTCTGCTGTTTCTTTTTCAACATTTCTATTCAAGCCAAAGAGAAGTGTGCCCATAGATTCATTTTGTTTTGTTTTTTTTTTCTTGGCATGATTCAAAATAATACTTTTATTTGTTTACATGTGCTGTATTCAAGTGGTCCTATTTACTGCGAATGGTAATGAAGAATTTGATTACCTAGATGACTCTTATAAATACAACACTTAATGGTACTCGCGTTTCGAGGACCACATGAATCCAGCAAAAACCCAATTATTTTGCTCTATGCTTTAAAAATGTTGCATTGTTTAAAAAGAATTGCATAATGAGCCAATGCACTATAACTTCAGTATTATTATTACTTTGTAAATCTTTGTAAAGTTCAGGTGATGGTGGTGAAATTTTGCACTTTACTATAAAAAAAAAAAAAAAGACTTGAGTACGGCCAAAAATATTTGAATGTTTAAAGGTAATTTTGATATCAGATGAGTGACTGTGAGGCCAAACAAAAAAAGACTAATAAAGATGAAGCTTGTTGAAATGTGACTGTTTTGCTGAATGTTTTAATTAAAAAAAAAACCCAACTTAATGATCAAGGACAAGCTGGGAATAAAACCCACATGAATCACTTGAGACCGAGCTGGACTTGGTGAGTTTAAACTGTTTCATGAGACATTGGATTGAAGTATTTTAATCAACTTTAGTATAGCGTTGTAAAATAAGTAGAAATCGTTTTTACTGATGTCTTGACCCACAACATACATCAACACACACCTCTGTTTACTCTGTGACTTGGAATAAATGCAAAAGTGTTTCCGTAAATAAACTACAGACAATGAGAATTATTTTAGATGATAAATATCACGGATAAGTTTTTTTTTAATCCCTTTTTAAATTAAAGTTTGATTAATGTACGTTTTGTTAAAAAGCGGAACACTATGTTTGGAGATGAACACGGACCGGATAAAGACGGACTGGTTTCCGGTTAGCACTTCCGGTATCAGTGTTAGCGGCATGTGTGATGATTTTGAGCTTATTCTTGTCAGTTTTTTAGGGAATCTAATGCGCTAATGAAACATTTTACCTCTTAAATGTAGGAACGTTTAGATCCACGACATGAATCTCGTTTTTAGAAAGGTAAGATTACATATTACTGTCTCGATCATTGAGTCTAACAGAGGTCACACTGCAGATAGTTTCAGATTTAACAGTTAGCTTTTTACTTTAACACCAAATTCAACCATATGAATTTACAAGTGTAGAAAATGATGATATGGCGATGTGGAAATGTATTGTAAAGCCCCAGTGTCTTTGATTCTTGCACAATCTGTTAAAGGCTACTGTTGTGTCCTTCCTTCTCGCCTTGACATTTTCACTTTATCTGCTCATATTTACTCGTAACAGATGAAGCTGCTACTCTGCATTTAAGACAAATATCTTTTTAATGTTTAAGATTTACTTTATATCCATAAAATCTTTAGACTTTGGTGTCTGGAAAAAGCATTATATGTGTAATAAATTAGAACAATAAAACACACAGATATACCCTACACACAGAACCCTATTTTTTTAATCTTGTTTATCACAATAAAGATTTATGGTGCCGGAAAAGTTGAAAACCTTCTTAATCTCAGAAAAGTTGTTGTTGAATACTGTTTTTAATTATGGTAACAAAAAGTTAAACTCCAGACTATTGTATTTTTCAAGTCTTATGCCTCAGGTGTAATTTAAAAGGTCGCTTTTAAGACAACTTAAAATATATTATACGGAGAATTAACCATCTAAGTGTTTTTCTGTATTTTTAGGTGCAGGCAGCTTTAACTCAAGCCTTAGTCCTGGACAGAGCAGCTTCATTATGTCGGTAAGCTCTGCCTCATACACTTTTTTTCTGTTTCCTTCATAAATATTATAAGCTTCTTTTGACACTTCACATTGGACAAAGTAAGATATTAACTGCTGATCCTCTTATTTTCTTGTTTAAGGGTTTCACCTTTAATCTCACATCCTGTTTGGGGTAAGAACATATTTTTTTCTTATTAATTTAGCTTTTCTGGTCTGTATGTTACATATTTCAATTTTCACATAACACCTCATTCTCAAATGCTTCATTTTAACACATTTATCATTAATTTTTAGCCCTATTCTTTAAGACTTCTATTAAGTTACCTCTTTTTCTCAACAAAAATCAGCCTGAACATCCACTGATCCATTTTAGGAGCTTATATCAATACAGTCAAGGAGAAAATGAAAACGAGAAATGAAAAAGGAGTAAGAAATATTGTATTTTTTTTATTAAGTATTATTTCTTTTCAGGAGGAACTGTTACCATAAACACTCGGCAGTACAAAGGCATGCCGACCCATGGAATTGGAAAGTGGAAATACCTTTTACCCAAAGAAGCTGTAAGTGTGACATTTTCTTTTGCTGTTCATTGTGTAGTACTTTCCTCTCGATATCTACACTCACTTTTGCAATGGTTGTCTTCTGTTTGTGTTTTCAGCCAAAGAAGAAGAAAGACAAACTCCAGATGAAGCAGATCACGGCGGCGTCAGAAACGGCGTACGGGACTCTGAACGTGAAGGTCTCGGGTTACGACATGACTTTGGTGGAGCATTATTCCCAGTACATCCACAACTTCTGCAACAGACTCGGCATCAAGGTCTCAGAAAGGTCAGGGGTCATCTACACTTTCATATGCTTCGAAATTCAAACCCTGATGGTATTTTTATGAAGAAGTAAATGCGCCCCCAGTGTTTGTAGCATTATTGAATCAAAAACCATTCAGAACAATCCCATGTGGCCTGAAAGTGAGTTTTCCCATTGACTGAATTAAAGTGATGTCCTGATAGTACTTTTTCCATAACAAATACTTAAAATGAAGACATAGTACTGGTTTGAGTACTTTATTTTTTAGACCATACACAGATTTCAGAAGTTTTTTTGTTTAAAGATCATTGACTTGTTTTGAAGGAGATAAATCATACATACATATAATAAATCAATGTACACTTATATCATGAAATACATAGAAGGCATGTGTTTTTAACTTTAAGGTTATATCCTGAATGTGAGCCAATTCATATTACTATCTTCAAACTCACACATTTATCCAACATTCAACCTTTTTCCTTTTTTTCCTGTTTTTGGCTGTGACTCTGTTGCTTGATGTTTGTGAATGCTGTATTATAAATGCTCTATGTGCTGCTGTGTTGACAAAAACCTCAGAAATCTCATAATAAACACCAAACATTTCATTTAAAATTGAGAGCAGCCATTATTAGTCTGCTATACTGTCACATAATGGATCAAAACGGTGTATCCGCCGCCAGAACAGTTTAGTTTTTGTAGCATAACACTAAATATGTTACTCCTGTTTTTTTATTTGCAGTTATGCCTTACCAACCAAAAGCACAGAGGTCATGTTAATGCAAGACCAAGGCACCAAGATGTTTGTGGACGCCATCTTGAAAACTCATGAGCGCGTCGTTCAGGTAAAACCCAGCTTCAGTAATCATTCATTAATGTGACAGCTTGTTTTCTGTTATTATTTTAATGTTTTTGTCCAGGTGAGCAGTCTGAATGCTTCTGTGTGTCCGGTTTTTATGGAAGTCCTTCTGAAGAATCAGCCCGAGGGAGTTCAGCTTTCCATCAAAGAGGTGAGCGCTCATGTAAAATCGACTTTGTTTTGTGTGTTAACAGCTTTATTTAAACAATTTGATTCATTATTTATTAGTCATAGTCTGTCTTTGTAAAAAAGTTAAAGAAAAAATTCATGTGTTGTGTGGAATTAACTGGCAGAATAACAAACAAAAGAATAAGACATGTGGTAAATGTTTATTGGCTGAAATGAGATTCAAAAGGGCTTTAATGTTTAATGGCTGTAATGTTTTGTTTTTCAGCACACTGAGGCAGATTTCCAGGCTCGGTTTAAAGCACGTCCAGAGCTGGAGGGTCTAATGGCTCAGATGGGACAAAGAGATCAATACTAACATCAAAATCTGGCTCTCATTTTCAGCCTTCTTGTTTTTTTTATATGTATTTGTCATTATATTCATCTGTACACATTGATGCACTTTGAAGTCTAGAAAATAAACCAATTTTCCGGAGATGAAAGCTTTCTTTTCACTTGTTTACTATTTTTTTTTATTAATTTTTTTGCCTGAGCTACTGGAGATAGACAGGAAACAAGGAGAGACAGAGGAAGGAATGATATTGTCAACACACAGAGCTGGAATCAAACCTGTGTCGTTCACTTCACTTGTAGTTTTATTAGGTGAGTCACCACTCTTTGTGTCATAGCATTTAATGAAGTACGGACCTCAAATACAAGTGACCAAACTAATATTAGTAGTTAGAACACATACAAATGGAAATAGTTGTTTTATCACTGTATTTTATTTATTTATTTTTTAAATATGCGCTTCACCCCGTGAGCGGGAGGGAGCGGGAATCGAGCCGCCAACCTTCCAGTTGTTGGACGCCCTGATCTACCACCAATGATGACGATGCTTGCCATGGATACCGACACCCCTCCAGCTCAAAAAAGAGAAACCTTTTGCATTTCATCCACCTGTATCTCATGTTCTTTGGCCTGATTCAGATCATCATGAGATGTCTAATCTGTTTGAACGTCGTCATAATTATCTGTACAACGTTGTTAAAACAAGTACTTATGCACCAAGGAACACTCCCAGGGGCATTTTAGAGTGTTTTGGGGCTTTTTCTGGGTAGTGATGAAATGACCCAAATTTGGTCAAAAACGTAAGGCTATACTATGGCAAAACTTGTGATTTGGGGTCACGTCAAAATTTCTTCCAAAAGTGGTTAAAATGAGAAATTATGCACCAATGAACAATCCCAGGGGCATTTTAGAGTGTTTTGATGCGTTTTCTGGGCGGTGATGAAATGACCCAAATTTGGTCAAAAAGGTAAGGCTATACTATGGCAAAACTTGTGATTTGGGGTCACGTCAGATTTTTCCTAAACAGTGGTTAAAATGAGGAATTATGCACCAATGAACCCTCCCAGGGGCATTTTAGAGTGTTTTGATGCGTTTTCTGGGCAGTGATGAAATGACCCAAATTTGGTCAAAAAGGTAAGGCTATACTATGGCAAAACTTGTGATTTGGGGTCACGTCAGATTTTTCCTAAAAAGTGGTTAAAATGAGGAATTATGCACCAATGAACACACCCAGGGGCATTTTAGAGTGTTTTGATGCGTTTTCTGGGCGGTGATGAAATGACCCAAATTTGGTCAAAAACGTAAGGCTATACTATGGCAAAAATTGTGATTTTGGGTCACGTCAAAATTTCTTCCAAAAGTGGTTAAAATGAGGAATTATGCACCAATGAACAATCCCAGGGGCATTTTAGAGTGTTTTGAGGCGTTTTCTGAGCGGTGATGAAATGACCCAAATTTGGTCAAAAACGTAAGGCTATACTATGGCAAAACTTGTGATTTGGGGTCACGTCAGATTTTTCCTAAAAAGTGGTTAAAATGAGGAATTATGCACCAATGAACACACCCAGGGGCATTTTAGAGTGTTTTGGGGCATTTTCTGGGTAGTGATGAAATTACCCAAATTTGGTCAAAAACGTAAGGCTATACTATGGCAAAATTGTGATTTTGGGTCACGTCAAAATTTCTTCCAAAAGTGGTTAAAATGAGGAATTATGCACCAATGAACAATCCCAGGGGCATTTTAGAGTGTTTTGGGGCATTTTCTGGGTAGTGATGAAATGACCCAAATTTGGTCAAAAACGTAAGGCTATACTATGGCAAAATTGTGATTTTGGGTCACGTCAAAATTTCTTCCAAAAGTGGTTAAAATGAGAAATATGCACCAATACAATCCCAGGGGCATTTTAGAGTGTTTTGATGCGTTTTCTGGGTGGTGATGAAATGACCCAAATTTGGTCAAAAGTAAGGCTATACTATGGCAAAATTGTGATTTTGGGTCACGTCAAAATTTCTTCCAAAAGTGGTTAAAATGAGAAATTATGCACCAATGAACAATCCCAGGGGCATTTTAGAGTGTTTTGAGGCGTTTTCTGAGCGGTGATGAAATGACCCAAATTTGGTCAAAAACGTAAGGCTATACTATGGCAAAACTTGTGATTTGGGGTCACGTCAGATTTTTCCTAAAAAGTGGTTAAAATGAGGAATTATGCACCAATGAACACACCCAGGGGCATTTTAGAGTGTTTTGGGGCATTTTCTGGGTAGTGATGAAATGACCCAAATTTGGTCAAAAATGTAAGGCTATACTATGGCAAAAATTGTGATTTTGGGTCACGTCAAAATTTCTTCCAAAAGTGGTTAAAATGAGGAATTATGCACCAATGAACAATCCCAGGGGCATTTTAGAGTGTTTTGGGGCATTTTCTGGGTAGTGATGAACTGACCCAAATTTGGTCAAAAACGTAAGGCTATACTATGGCAAAAATTGTGATTTTGGGTCACGTCAAAATTTCTTCCAAAAGTGGTTAAAATGAGAAATTATGCACCAATGAACAATCCCAGGGGCATTTTAGAGTGTTTTGAGGCGTTTTCTGAGCGGTGATGAAATGACCCAAATTTGGTCAAAAACGTAAGGCTATACTATGGCAAAACTTGTGATTTGGGGTCACGTCAGATTTTTCCTAAAAAGTGGTTAAAATGAGGAATTATGCACCAATGAACACACCCAGGGGCATTTTAGAGTGTTTTGGGGCATTTTCTGGGTAGTGATGAAATGACCCAAATTTGGTCAAAAATGTAAGGCTATACTATGGCAAAAATTGTGATTTTGGGTCACGTCAAAATTTCTTCCAAAAGTGGTTAAAATGAGGAATTATGCACCAATGAACAATCCCAGGGGCATTTTAGAGTGTTTTGGGGCATTTTCTGGGTAGTGATGAAATGACCCAAATTTGGTCAAAAACGTAAGGCTATACTATGGCAAAACTTGTGATTTGGGGTCACGTCAGATTTTTCCTAAAAAGTGGTTAAAATGAGGAATTATGCACCAATGAACAATCCCAGGGGCATTTTAGAGTGTTTTGGGGCATTTTCTGGGTAGTGATGAAATGACCCAAATTTGATCAAAAAGGTAAGGCTATACTATGGCAAAAATTATGATTTTGGGTCACGTCAAAATTTCTCCCAAAAGTGGTTAAAATGAGGAATTATGCACCAATGAACAATCCCAGGGGCATTTTAGAGTGTTTTGGGGCATTTTCTGGGTAGTGATGAAATTACCCAAATTTGGTCAAAAACGTAAGGCTATACTATGGCAAAAATTATGATTTTGGGTCACGTCAAACTTTCTTCCAAAAGTGGTTAAAATGAGAAATTATGCACCAATGAACAATCCCAGGGGCATTTTAGAGTGTTTTGATGCGTTTTCTGGGCGGTGATGAAATGACCCAAATTTGGTCAAAAAGGTAAGGCTATACTATGGCAAAACTTGTGATTTGGGGTCACGTCAGATTTTTCCTAAACAGTGGTTAAAATGAGGAATTATGCACCAATTAACCCTCCCAGGAGCATTTTAGAGTGTTTTGATGCGTTTTCTGGGCAGTGATGAAATGACCCAAATTTGGTCAAAAAGGTAAGGCTATACTATGGCAAAACTTGTGATTTGGGGTCACGTCAGATTTTTCCTAAAAAGTGGTTAAAATGAGGAATTATGCACCAATGAACACACCCAGGGGCATTTTAGAGTGTTTTGATGCGTTTTCTGGGCGGTGATGAAATGACCCAAATTTGGTCAAAAACGTAAGGCTATACTATGGCAAAAATTATGATTTTGGGTCACGTCAAAATTTCTTCCAAAAGTGGTTAAAATGAGGAATTATGCACCAATGAAAAATCCCAGGGGCATTTTAGAGTGTTTTGAGGCGTTTTCTGGGCAGTGATGAACTGACCCAAATTTGGTCAAAAAGGTAAGGCTATACTATGGCAAAAATTGTGATTTTGGGTCACGTCAAAATTTCTTCCAAAAGTGGTTAAAATGAGAAATTATGCACCAATGAACAATCCCAGGGGCATTTTAGAGTGTTTTGAGGCGTTTTCTGAGCGGTGATGAAATGACCCAAATTTGGTCAAAAACGTAAGGCTATACTATGGCAAAAATTGTGATTTTGGGTCACGTCAAAATTTCTTCCAAAAGTGGTTAAAATGAGAAATTATGCACCAATGAACAATCCCAGGGGCATTTTAGAGTGTTTTGAGGCGTTTTCTGGGCGGTGATGAAATGACCCAAATTTGGTCAAAAACGTAAGGCTATACTATGGCAAAACTTGTGATTTGGGGTCACGTCAGATTTTTCCTAACAAGTGGTTAAAATGAGGAATTATGCACCAATGAACAATCCCAGGGGCATTTTAGAGTGTTTTGAGGCGTTTTCTGAGCAGTGATGAACTGACCCAAATTTGGTCAAAAAGGTAAGGCTATACTATGGCAAAAATTATGATTTTGGGTCACGTCAAACTTTCTTCCAAAAGTGGTTAAAATGAGAAATTATGCACCAATGAACAATCCCAGGGGCATTTTAGAGTGTTTTGGGGCATTTTCTGGGTAGTGATGAAATGACCCAAATTTGGTCAAAAACGTAAGGCTATACTATGGCAAAACTTGTGATTTGGGGTCACGTCAGATTTTTCCTAAAAAGTGGTTAAAATGAGGAATTATGCACCAATGAACAATCCCAGGGGCATTTTAGAGTGTTTTGAGGCGTTTTCTGAGCAGTGATGAACTGACCCAAATTTGGTCAAAAAGGTAAGGCTATACTATGGCAAAAATTATGATTTTGGGTCACGTCAAACTTTCTTCCAAAAGTGGTTAAAATGAGGAATTATGCACCAATGAACACACCCAGGGGCATTTTAGAGTGTTTTGAGGCTTTTTCTGGGCGGTGATGAAATGACCCAAATTTGGTCAAAAACGTAAGGCTATGGCAAAACTTGTGATTTGGGGTCACGTCAGATTTTTCCTAAAAAGTGGTTAAAATGAGGAATTATGCACCAATGAACACACCCAGGGGCATTTTAGAGTGTTTTGATGCGTTTTCTGGGCGGTGATGAAATGACCCAAATTTGGTCAAAAATGTAAGGCTATACTATGGCAAAAATTGTGATTTTGGGTCACGTCAAAATTTCTTCCAAAAGTGGTTAAAATGAGGAATTATGCACCAATGAACAATCCCAGGGGCATTTTAGAGTGTTTTGGGGCATTTTCTGGGTAGTGATGAAATGACCCAAATTTGGTCAAAAACGTAAGGCTATACTATGGCAAAAATTATGATTTTGGGTCACGTCAAACTTTCTTCCAAAAGTGGTTAAAATGAGAAATTATGCACCAATGAACAATCCCAGGGGCATTTTAGAGTGTTTTGATGCGTTTTCTGGGCGGTGATGAAATGACCCAAATTTGGTCAAAAAGGTAAGGCTATACTATGGCAAAACTTGTGATTTGGGGTCACGTCAGATTTTTCCTAAACAGTGGTTAAAATAAGGAATTATGCACCAATTAACTAGCCTGGCCAGCCAGACCGACTCTCTCTACAGAGAAATAGTCGGGATCGTGGTTTAAACAGGATTTCAGCAGGACCATGGGCACTAACGTCGCTATGCCAACAGAGAAGCCACATGTGACGTGGAAGCGAAACTTATTCTAGTTGTCAGCAAAGCGCGTGGCAAGAGAGAAGATGCTTTGGAGACGGTATGACTTCTGTTGTTTTGTCAGAAAAATTGAGGAACGGGGTGTAATTCGAGTTCAGTGCTTTTTCGTCGTGTAAGTACAAACCTGCTACTGTTTTCTCCGCTCAATTGACGCGAAAATCCCGCCTCCCTCCTCGATTGGTCGGAAAGAAAGTGCCGGAGAGAAATCGGAGGCTCGTGATTCCAGACTAACTTTCTCTGTTGTTCATGAGCGGTTGTGGCCAGCTACCAATGAACCCTCCCAGGGGCATTTTAGAGTGTTTTGATGCGTTTTCTGGGCAGTGATGAAATGACCCAAATTTGGTCAAAAAGGTAAGGCTATACTATGGCAAAACTTGTGATTTGGGGTCACGTCAGATTTTTCCTAAAAAGTGGTTAAAATGAGGAATTATGCACCAATGAACCCTCCCAGGGGCATTTTAGAGTGTTTTGATGCGTTTTCTGGGCGGTGATGAAATGACCCAAATTTGGTCAAAAACGTAAGGCTATACTATGGCAAAAATTGTGATTTTGGGTCACGTCAAAATTTCTTCCAAAAGTGGTTAAAATGAGAAATTATGCACCAATGAACAATCCCAGGGGCATTTTAGAGTGTTTTGGGGCATTTTCTGGGTAGTGATGAACTGACCCAAATTTGGTCAAAAAGGTAAGGCTATACTATGGCAAAAATTATGATTTTGGGTCACGTCAAACTTTCTTCCAAAAGTGGTTAAAATGAGGAATTATGCACCAATGAACCCTCCCAGGGGCATTTTAGAGTGTTTTGGGGCATTTTCTGGGTAGTGATGAAATTACCCAAATTTGATCAAAAACGTAAGGCTATACTATGGCAAAAATTGTGATTTTGGGTCACGTCAAAATTTCTTCCAAAAGTGGTTAAAATGAGAAATTATGCACCAATGAACAATCCCAGGGGCATTTTAGAGTGTTTTGGGGCATTTTCTGGGTAGTGATGAAATGACCCAAATTTGATCAAAAAGGTAAGGCTATACTATGGCAAAAATTATGATTTTGGGTCACGTCAAAATTTCTTCCAAAAGTGGTTAAAATGAGGAATTATGCACCAATGAACAATCCCAGGGGCATTTTAGAGTGTTTTGGGGCATTTTCTGGGTAGTGATGAAATGACCCAAATTTGGTCAAAAACGTAAGGCTATACTATGGCAAAAATTATGATTTTGGGTCACGTCAAAATTTCTTCCAAAAGTGGTTAAAATGAGGAATTATGCACCAATGAACACACCCAGGGGCATTTTAGAGTGTTTTGATGCGTTTTCTGGGCGGTGATGAAATGACCCAAATTTGGTCAAAAATGTAAGGCTATACTATGGCAAAAATTGTGATTTTGGGTCACGTCAAAATTTCTTCCAAAAGTGGTTAAAATGAGAAATTATGCACCAATGAACAATCCCAGGGGCATTTTAGAGTGTTTTGAGGCTTTTTCTGGGCGGTGATGAAATGACCCAAATTTGGTCAAAAACGTAAGGCTATACTATGGCAAAACTTGTGATTTGGGGTCACGTCAGATTTTTCCTAAAAAGTGGTTAAAATGAGGAATTATGCACCAATGAACCCTCCCAGGGGCATTTTAGAGTGTTTTGATGCGTTTTCTGGGCGGTGATGAAATGACCCAAATTTGGTCAAAAAGGTAAGGCAAAACTTGTGATTTGGGGTCACGTCAAAATTTCTACCAAAAGTGGTTAAAATGAGGAATTATGCACCATGGAACACTCCCAGGGGCATTTTAGAGTGTTTTGAGGCGTTTTCTGGGTAGTGATGAAATGACCCAAATTTGGTCAAAAAGGTAAGGCTATACTATGGCAAAAATTGTGATTTGGGGTCACGTCAGAATTCAGTGGACATTCTAGATTTAGAAATTTCACGATATGTACCATATTTGTTGTAAATATCAGGCTATACTCCAGTTTTTCCCTAAATGTGGTTAAATTGAGTATTATAGTAATAAACCGGTCCCTGAGTCATTCTGTTTTATTATCAAGCTTGTTTCCAAAATCTGGCATAAATTGTAGCTTTTGGTCATTTAAATTTTTTTTTCCTAAAAATGGTTAAAACTAGTAGTAAAGCTTATTTTGTAAAGATGCCAGATGTAGGCATGTACAACATCCCTCAAAAACGTCTAAAAGTCAACATCAACCTGAACATGTCCTTTGAAAGTCTTTATTCAGGTGGTATTCTTCTTTACAGTCCTTTGTTAAACTCACATAAATAAAGGGACATAGATGGGTTTTGGTTAGCAAATATATTTTAATATATAATATTTATATTCATTTTAGCACAATGACAAAATGGCATAATTTCAATTCAGTCTCATTTAAATCATGACAAAAGGCCACACCTTTCTGTGTTAAATTACATCTGACTATGGTTTGTTGCAGTCATTGCAAAATAAATCCTGAATTTATTCTTGCCCCGTGAAAGGAAACCTTTAGCAAAAGGACTAACAGCACTGAGTCAATGGCATCCAACAGGGTTATGTAGTGAGTAAAAATAGAAGTGAATACATTACACAGTGTCATGTCCTCGAAAACTGAACAACTGGAAACACTCTGAACAATACTTGCTACAGCACTTCTACTCTGTAAATACATAATGACTCTTACTGACTGAAATCTTACATCTAATGATCAAACTCACTTTTAACTACTGATGAAAAAAATCAATTGTAGTACGTCATAATCTTGCAGTTTCGCTCATTCTTTGCTAGTTTATTAAAAGACAATTTTCATGGAGTTTTCCCAACGTTTGTTAAGACTTTTACAGAAATGCTTCCAGTTCCACTTTATCACTGACCACATCATCATCACTAAACACTACGATCTACTGCTGTTCACAACTTAACACTGTCATCTCACCACGAAATGTGTCCAGACAGAATAAAGATTATGAGAAATGTCACTCCATTTGAAGTCCATTTATCTCAGCAGCTGCAACACAATCCAGAAAGCACTTTTACGTAGAGTCAGAAAGCATGCTTTTTGTGCAGCAATTGTAAACTTTATTATTCAAAATGTCACTTTGCTCACTTCACAGCTCTAATGTCGTAAGTTGGAATGGTTAAGGAGCATCAAGCTAACTAAAAACACAATTAATGACTGACCAGTCATTTAGCAATCACACTTTTCCACGGACCATTTTCCAGCATTTCTGTGCAAGACCTGCCACTTTTAAACAACAGTAATGCAATCCTCTCCATAATCTCCCGAACTCACGTCATCTTCAACAGCTAACACTGACTACTTGCGCTACGCTAACCAGCACTTTTCATCCACCTTCTGTCTAAAAATCAACTGCAAGATAAAAAAAACTAAACAAACTAAAGTGATTAAAAAATGTGAAAAATAAACAGGTGAATCCAATTTAGCTAAAAATTCTAATTAGCTCAATGCTAAAACAGTTTTGCCTTTAGCTAGTTTGCATAGGCTAATAAAAGGCAAGCTAATTTTCGCTAGCTAACACCTTCTAAAATAATTAATATATTTGGGGCTTGGGATGAAACTAAATAATTGTTGTTCAGGTCATGGTTTTCAATTGACAGAAACAAAAAAAAAAAGTAAGTAGTTTTTGCTTTTTTTTTTCAATGTAAAGGCTACAAATCGGACGTCAACATTTTCACATTGCGTAACATCTGAAGACACTTTAAATTTCCTGCTCCCAGTGCAATATGTAGTAGTTTGTTTACAGACTTAACGTCAGATATCAGACTGCTTTTATATCTTTTGTCATGATTTGGAAACTTTTTTTTTTTTCATACAAACAATGACCACACCACATCGGAGCAAACACAACAGAGAAACAGAATATGTTACACAGTAAATAAGTAAATACAATGAAATGATTCTTTTTTTTGTTTGTTTCTTAAAATCATCACCCAAAGCGGAAACAGCTAAACATAACAAGAACTGTAAAAGTCGACGTATATTACGCTTAACATGACATAAGCAACATCCTTTTTGATTTGTTTCCAAAGAGTAAAAGTGAACAGGAAAAACAATATATAGGCATTAAATAAATTAATTCCAAAACAAACACAGTGATATATATTCAAAATACATATTTACAACCCAATAAGATGAAAGAAAAATCAGGAAATAATAAACTACGGTTTGTGGAATTTATTTGACCGTTAGCATCAAACTACTTCTTAAGTCTTGTATTGATAATAGTTAGGTATTGATTGTGATTAGTAGATGTTTTGCAGCATTTACTAAGTTGATATGTCCTTTCGTAAATGGAAATCCAAATTTGACATCATCTGTGACTGATATGTTCATATGTTATTTGTCAGTGGCTACACAGGAAACACAAACCAACGCCGTATTTATTTTCTGCCTAGTAACCAAGGAAACTTTGAGGGAAACAGGAAGTAAACAAAACCACAAATACATAAGTAACCAACATTGGCTTCATTTTCGATAGACGTGACTATGCTTGGGGTCTAAATTAGCAATAGCAACGTAGCTCATCAGGAACATGTATTTCAATGTTGGTTTAATAGACATTTTATGGAGAAACAAGTGAGCGACCAAACAAAAAGCAAACATCAGCCCAATCAGATCAATTTAAAAGATGCTAATATGCTAACAGTTTTTGTCGGTGAATTGGCCCAAGTCTATTCACTCGTCGATGTGTCGTTTAAACACTGGCGCTGGACGTTACTCACAGGTCATAGCAGTGGATAATAGTTTCCCCGTTTCACCGCTTCACTGGGATCTGGCCCAACACTGGTTTGGGATCGAAAAACATATCAAGCAGCACAATAAGATTTGAATGGGCTTTTGGATAAAATGTGGAACCTTTAATTTGACCAACAGTGGCATCAATGGGACTGGGGCCTGGGCTGCTGCTAAGTTAGTTCTGTGCTCTACCAAATAAGCCAATCTGATTACACAGTTGAAATGGTGCATTCATGTGGTCCTCGAAAACTTGCAGTAACCAAGTCAGTAAGTTGTTCGTCTGACTTTGGTGTGTTCAGGTGATTTCAGTTCAAACCATGACAACAAGAAAGATGGGCGCCAAGTCAAAAATGTGCTAATGTTACTTTTAAATGAGTTAATTCAGTCAAAGTAGCATTTATTAGCAGTGGTTTAAGAAAAGGAAGCCTAATCAAACACGTAAATAAATAAATAAATAACTTAGTATATAGTCAAATTAAACCTATATGGACAAAAAACTAGTTGTACTGTCAAATTATCAAGTTATTAATGTGTAAAAAAATATATTTAAAGACTTATATTACTAAAATATCTTAAATGTTTGCTTTACGACTTGAGCAGGCGTTCAGGTGCATTTATCAACTCAGTAAAACGTTTTCCCGAGTTCCCAAGGAACACATGAATGCACCAAAAGTACTGGGTGGATATTCTCTTGATTATTTTGTTCCTCCTCAGCCAACACAACACGTTTAACACAGGATCAGAAGTTCAGTAAGATTAGGTGATTTCTTGAGGAGACAATCATAACAACGCTGTTTTCTTACAAACATAAATGCATAGAATATAAATCAGTTCAACATCGAGCAATATAAAAGAAAAAAAAGTTTGCGAACAAAGTAAAAGTCTTAGTCGTTGGCACTAGGGTTGAACTGGTTTAAAAGGGAAAAGACGAGGGAATTTAACATATATTTTACGTCTTTTTGATCCCGCAACAAAAAAAGAAATGCAATAAATAGACTGAGAACATTCTGTACACAGCAACATCGAAGTCCTTAGCGTCTTTTGAACCAGGATCGAATAACGTTGTTGTCGGCGACTGTCGCAGCTTTAAAAGACTCACAGTTTTAAAACATTTTCGGGGTGAACACAAAGTCCGCTAAGGCTTCATCGCAGGGATATAAGAGACACAGTGTTCAAAAGAGCAGTCGTATTAGCGAAGTTTTCAACAGTCTTGCGAGCGATAGTGTCGTGTATGGCAGGCGGCGCGTGGGTTTTCGGTTAATGGGTTTTATTATGACATACCGTGCTTTCTTACTCCATTAGTTCTCTTTGCGACATTGTGAAACCAGCTCAGCTTTTCTTTTGGAGAAATTAAGTCTTAACCAAGTGTCGTACGATAAGTGATCTTGACTTTATTACATACAGTGAAGTGGAAGCTTGGGAATTTAACGCTATGGACAATGCCACATCTAAAAGAGCCACAGTCTACTCTAGAGCTGAGTATATCTGTCTAAACAGGTTATTTTTTATGGTTTTTTTTTATGTAAGAAGCCATCAAAATGAGATTTATTTTATTTTTAAGGTGAAGGTAGGATTCCTTAATAGTCATCTATTTAACAACAGAACAAGATTTTTTTTCAATTTCCAGGAAAAAGCCTGAAAAATTACACTTTAGAACTCATGTTATTAAGCATTAGTTGAGTATTTATAACAACTTAATTAATCTGTAATTTTTAATTTACAAAGCATTAATCCAACATTAATAATCAGTATTACGTTTTAAACCTTGGTATACATGTTTTAGTCTTAACAATAAACCTGTGTATAATTATACATATTAATGATATTTCAATGTCTTTAAATAGTGTATTAATCAATTGTAATTACACATGTATTAATGCTTAACTACCGTTTTATTGAGTGCGTTATTATTAAGTTTCAAACTACTCTTTAAATTTCCAGGTTTTCCAGGAAGCATGGAAACGCTATGTAACAGTAAAGCGAAGCAATTTTTTTAATGTAAAAGTTTATATTTTGTTATGAGCAAGAGTATGTTGCTTTGTTTTTTTAAGATGAATCACCTCCAGCAAAACTTTCAGACTAAACTATATCTTAGCTAATAATATATATACTGATGGTTTACTATGAATGAAGCAGCAGCGTAAAATAAGTGTAAATTGTAAAAAAAAATACGGCATAACTACTCTAAAATGCATGAATAAAAAGATAAAAGCTAATGGCATTATTCATAGCATTAAATTCGTTAGCTACGTCTCAGAAAAAGGCTCAATAAAATCTTGCTGTGGTCATTTTCGATGAATGTAGAGACTGCTTGAAATATCTATGGAAAACACATCCATATATTATTTTAATACACTTTTTTTTGTAATATATTAATTGTGTATTTACATTTCTAGCCTGTTTTAACATTAACTGGTCCCTGGATGCAAAGAAATATAACTAATCTTCTAAATACTTTCTCTAAATAGACTTTTTCTTACTCTAGGTGCATTTACTGTGACAATTAGATTTAAATTAAAAAAATAATCTGTAAAATATGAATTAGATTTTGCTCTTGGAACAAAATGATCTGCACAAGAGTAAAGGGAATGCTCGAGAAGAAATGATCGTCAATTTCTTTACATTTTTCAATAAAAGTGGCCAAACAAGACAACTTCATTAGTGGTCGACATTAGAAAGTGGTTAAAATGTTTTGCCGCAACCCACGTTTGACTTTCACATTTCGTTTTTTCTCGCTTTTATCACATAAATACTTATTTTATATATTCCTTGAACACACTTGAATATGTTTTGTTTGGGGCACGGCTTTTATATGGAGGCACAAATGGACCATGTAAAAACGGATAAAGTGTATTCAGTGTCATTAAAACAAACAAAAAGATATGGATTAATATTTGCTCATTATTTATTTATTTTTTTGTTTTATGGGCTTAAAGCTGGAGTAGGCAGTTCTTGGGGATGTTAAAAGAAGCCCTTTATAATACGTTAGTACAAGTGCTCTATATAGGGTCCGAAGTGCAGCAAGCCTTAAAAACAACTAAAACATTGACGACTAGAATTCGTTTTTATTCATATTTTGTTCTTTTAAAAACACAATATTTTAAAGTATTAATATATTTTATGCTGTATCTTTATATCGTATCGTTTTATCGTGATACAAATATCGGGATATTTGTTAAAAGGCCATTTTTTTCTACTGACGTGCACTTTTTAAGGCTTGATGTCTAATTTTATCTAATCAGATGGACAAATATGGAGATTTAGTGAATTGGAACAGTTTTCTCTGGGGCAGCAAAATATGTAATTAACAGGAAGTGGCATTATGTCTGCAGTCTTGAATATTCAAGTTTTGCCTACTGCACCTTTAATTAAATATTCCTTAAGTCTATACCTTTATTGACATGGTCCTTTTGAGCCTTCATACTGAATCTTCACATTTCACACCATTCGTTATGAGAAGATGTGGTTTAACAATAAAACAAACACTCAAAAACAGATGCTTTCACCAACTTCACTCACTTTGACTTGACCCACTTTGCGTTTAAGACTTTGGCTCACTCTCTTCTCACAAACATCATTAGTCCGTCCTCATTTCTTCATCTAACGTCTTTATCCTCCCGCAGTGTTTCCAAAAAAGAAGAAAAGGATGAGATTTGCATCGCTACGATCCGATTGGCCGCGTGGGTTAGCGCTTTAGAGGAGGAGATGGGGCCGGTCACAAACGGATGGTCGTTGGGGCGATTGGTCGGTCGATTGGAGTGTCAGAAGTGTAGAAATCAAGGTGCAAAGGTCGGGGCGAGGGTCCGCAGACTCACACTTTTTTCGGAGGAGGAGCCAGTTTGATGATCTCATCTTCGGAGGGTTGGCGGATGATGTCTGGGTTACAGAGAAAAACAGGAAAGAGAGGGATTGTAGCGTCTAAAACTTACAGAAGAATAAAGTGATAGTGTATGTTTTTATATAAAATATGTTGAGTCCGTCACAATTCCTTCACTTTACAATAAACAAAACAAAACAGAGAATACATTTTTTGGTATCCTGTCCTTTTTTAGCCAATCAGACGAGAGAACACCTTAAATGTGTTAACGGCAGCACCACTTGGACAAACACTATTTAATATTCACTCAATCTAGTATTTTATTTGTACAATATTTTAATGTGTCTTTGTAAACACACGTTTGTGATGGTAAAGAAACTGATCAAATAAAAATATGAATGAAGACTTAAATAACTGACCTGATATCTGTATTTGACATTTGTTTTATTTGATGATTTTCACAGATTTTTAAGATAAACTTCATGAAACGGAGTGGATTAAATTCTACTACTAGAATGTGAGTAAAAGGACAATTGTCTTCTACATCCAGGCTGTGTTACCTTTGTATTTCTTCGCTGAAGGGATGCGTGTGAGTTTGGTGTCGATCTCGTCGTCCTCGGAGATCTTCAGAACCGTGGTGCGGTACTCGATGACCCTCGTCAGGAGGTCGGGTCGCCGTGAAATCTCGAAGATGTGCTCGATGTACGAAAGATTATCTGTAGGAAAAAGGACTGTTAATCATGTGAATCATTTAGGAAACGCACTACATTTAAAGGTAAATGAGCCGCTCACCTTGTGCCAGCTTGTCGTTCTTCTCCAGATAACTGAACCACTCTTTGGAGGATGTGATGTTGTTGCTCTGGTCCTCGGGGATGTCCTCTTTGCAGGCCGACTTCAGCTGCTCCAGGTCCTCGTTGGTGATGTTTTCAGACAGGTCGCTGAGCAGAGAGCTGTACTCCGCCATGGTCTGGACACAAACAGAGAGAAAACACGGCAAAACGGTAAGATATACGGAGAAAAAGACCAAACTAGAACCAAAGCCAAAGTTCAAAAGGTAACACTTTTCCATCAGGCTTCGACTGAAACTGAAGAGTAAAGGTAATGTTAATGACAAAAGCATACAGTCAATGTGGGATGAAAACAGGCGCAAAGGAAAAAACAGAGCTGCTCCATCTTTGAGCGAAGAAACTGATCTGAGTGAGAAGGAAACAAAACATTTCCCAAACTTTGAGAAACTTTTGAACCTTTGACCCCATTGTCTACAGACTACCACATTTTAACTTTAAAGGCATTCTTTAAAAGACAAACAACTTAATTTCCCCTTATTTTATTGTTATTTACAGCATATGAAGTGTCTCAAAACCTATCACAGTGTAATACTACATCTATATCTGTCTAAAGCATGAGTTTTGTGCTTTATTTATTTATATATACATACTTTAACCATAAATCTATGCAAATCTTAATAGAAATGACTGTAGACTTGAATGTGATCAGGCCTGCAGTGTTGTGAGTTAAGTTGATGCTGCATGTGTAGGAGGGTTTGTGTTGGCGTTAGAAAAAGAAGAAGGCAAGAAAAAAACATGTTATGAGACCATTGGCTTTTTAGTACAAAACTGAGACATTGTTTTTTTAGAAATTAAATGTGGAGCTTTCTGTTTGATAAGAGAAGGTAATATCGAAGACCCTCGGTCGTCACTTTGGGAAAGAATGTTTCTGAAATAAGTTTGAGACAATAGTTTAACCGCTGCAGCCAACATGTTTGTCTTAATCAAGTCATTATTAGGTGGTTTTTAAATGAGACGGAGGACAAAAAGTAAAAACAGCAGTGGTCATTACTGCAGACAAAAAGAACTATTTTTCAACCGAGCTGAAGGATCTGCTCTCGAGGCAGTAGATGTAAGCAATTATCTAGTTCTCCAGACGTCCTTCTGAACTAAGTCTGGAGACATACAGCTTTTCTTTTGCAGTTGATTTAATGACCTCAGTTTCCTGGAACTCAACAATGACCAGAGTTTTTTGTTCATATCGTTTGCGTTAGCTAACACTAATGACTATTTCTCAAAGTCTTTTAAAGCAGTAGAGCCTTTGTGATTAGATGTGGTCATTATCGGGGTGCGAAACAACTTATTTTTGACTACACTCACATAAAGTTTGAAAAGACATTTATCTGTCAACTTCATACATTTTTACCTTCACCATCACCTTGGGAAAAAGATATAAACTTGTGTTGTTTTCTTGGTTTATTTTCAATCGTAAACTATGCGAAATATTGTCAAACTCACATTTTACCAGCTGGTGTCAGTACATTCACTGGCTGCCCTCCAACTGAGTTTTTGCACCACAGTGTCTCCAGGAAGTGACGTCAAGTGCAACAATCAATATGAGAAAGACGTCTTGGAGCCAGCCTTCACTTTTACAAAAGGTCCAGCCTCATGTGCCTCTATTTCCTACAACCTGCAACTTGTTTTATAAACTTTCCATTCAGTTTCACAGGATGAATATTAATCATTAGCAATCATAACTCTTGGAGCCAGCCCTCGTTTTTCACATATAATTCTCTTGGTCCATTAATTTATCCAGCGTGACACAGTTTCATTATCTTTTCCCATTCTTCACTTTTTCAACAACGCAGCACCAAACACGCATCTCTTCACACAAAACTGTTCTTTTAATCTCTTTCTATGTCACACCCCCAACCCCCGGCATCTGGCGAGAAGCTGCTTGCAGTGCATGATGGGAAACTGGCACGCCGCTCCGTCTGCCTCTGATCCCCTCGGTCTCATGGCAGATAAACACGACGCACAGAAAGCCCAGAAGAGCAGCGCGACGAGAGCTGTGACCTAAATAAGACGGCTGCTGTTACACGGAGCCGCCACCAGAGGGAGACCACTCTCTACAGACGCAACTAAAGCTGCTCTGTTGCATTGATACAGCGTTGGCCTATTTTTGAGAACAATTTGGGTGGGACAGTTACGTATGTACTATTATTATGTATGTATGTAGTAGCTTTGTATATGTGAGGACAATGATAACATGATTTTCAAAATAAATCACCAAATTCTACGTATGAAAGCCTGGTATACCACCACATTTACTGCCGGTAAATATATATGTATGTTGCATATACTGATATTCCAATGACAAATTACAAATAAACTATGCATTCCTGGTAAGATATAAACATAAATAATCCCCAAAACTCCTTCCTTCATCCCCCACAACAATAAAACAAACTGCCTGCTTTTATTTTAGTAAAAGAAGACTCTACTTCTCTAGCTCTATTCTTCTAGCTCTAAATTCAACTAATATTTATTTTATTTATCCCTGTTTCACTTTGTTTACTCCATCTGTTTCTGTTTTCTCATTTTTATGCTGTTTCTGAATATAAACAGATGAGGCCAGTGCTGGAATGGACACTAGGTTTTTGTTTTTTTTTGCCACCTTTTTACAATCTGAGTAGACCATCAGCCCATTCTTTGCTATGATTGAACAGTTTTCTTTAAATACAAGTGTTTAAATACTGTCTGATTAAATCCCAGTCTTTTCCAGGCTTCACCAAATGTAGCACAGTCCCCTGAAACTTAATGAACAAGTTAGCCTTTAGCGTAAATGCAAAATAAAGTATCTACATCTAAGTTTATGAGTAAAGATGTAGGGGTAAACAAACTCAATCAACAGGCCATGATAAAAATGGCAGACAGGGGGCAATTCAAGCACCTTCCAAGCACTTTCAAGTTTTCCAGCACCTTACACCTGCAGAAAATTACACATTTATAAATTTATGATGAAAATGTTTCCTACAAAATACACTCACATTTCTATTTACGTTAATTCAAACAATTCAACGTGGTTTCAACCTGGAAAAGCTAATTTAAGCAACGATTTCCAGCACTTATGAGCACCGCAGGCAGTAATCAGAGCAGATATTAGCCTTAATGTGATCGAGTCCCCGAGGCTGATTCGAGGTCAGTTCTGTTTGTCCCTGCGTTAATCGCTAATGCTGCCATTTCTTTGGTCTCGTCTGATCCCAGCCGCGGGCCAAGTACAACGATGACAGAGCGTTTTCATTGTGTCAGTGTGTGTGTGTGTGCGACAGTGTGTCCAACCTTAAATGTCACACTCGTCTCCTCCTGAAGCAGCTCAATCAAAACAGAGCTCAGCGTGGGAGAAAGCACCGTAACTGAACACAACCGGCCTCGAAAAAAACTGTCAATGTGTAAAGAAATACAACCCTGGCTGCGTACAGACTGCACCTAAAATCAACTAAACTAAGAAATAGACGATTCATTAAATTCAGTCTTTGTTAAGTCGCATGAAAAGTGTCCAAAAGTGTATATAAACCAGCAAAAGGAATGAACTGCACTCTTTAATTCCTTTCACTTTTACAGACCAGCCTCTGACACAGCAATAAATGCTCTCAAACGTCCACCAGACCTCTAGATAAAAAAAATAAAATAAAAATTGCTAGCCGCAGAAAAATCTGATTCTGACATTTAAGGACTGATTTTTGAGGTTGAAGTGATGAAAAATGTAGGCTGTAAACTTATAATTTGTCTTAAAATCCAGTATTGGAAGCTGGTAGTACTGTTTAATGTTGTTATGGTACATATAGTCATTAAAAAAAACATAAAATACATAAAAGTCATGGCTTTAAGCTCTGTTTTCAAAAATGTGTGGACAGGGCAACAAGTTTTTTTAAGTCTGTTTCTTGCTTTGAAGGAAGATGGGATTTAAACTTTGAGGGAATTTAAAGCCATAGTGACTACAGACATATTATATTTTACAGATGTAATATAAATCAGATAAAAAGAGGAAGTGTGGAGTCACCAGATGTCACATGATGAGTCAAGAATTTGTTCTGGATTCAACAAATTCTTCACTATCGATGGAACAGCTGCCAATCACTTTTTTAAAACATATTGAGAGCAATGACACAGACAAAAACAGTGAGATTAAACCAAATGTGCTTTTAATGTGTCTCAAAATGCTTTAGTTAAAGCTTGAGACCTGATATTAAATGATAACACTGAATCCGGACTGAAATCTCCCTGAACGCAGCTTTTGTGAACGGATTAAACGGCTGTTAAATGCGTGGATTTGCGTGCGCTCAAGTGGCAGCGTTTGGACGTAACTGTTGAATTGTGAGGCCGACTCTGAAGAAAGAATGTGCGTCTGTGTCGGTGCCGGTGCCTCTCTCGACCCAGGTCGCCCTCGCTGCTCTCTGCTTTGCACCACAATGGACCGCCGCCGCTTTTGTATCATTTTAAAGAAAGGGGAACAAAAACAACAATGGATGGAGTGGCTACATTTAGTATTTCCCTTCACTCTGCCACTTTTAACTCTTAAAAACTAACTCCAAGTGTATACAAATCTAAACGGAAAACCGACTGGCGTGGTTTATGTTTAACCAAATACTTGTCACAGATAATGGTGTAAATTTTCCCGCGGCGGCTGCACCCCCCTCGTGTCTCTGGGACGAGCCTGACACTGCGATCTTACATAGAGAGCCAGTGTGCGGCACATTCTCATGAACACAAACATGCTTTTGTCTCAGCGTTCCTTCTTTCACCGAGGCCTGTGAGACGGAGGAAAAGAGCTGGGACACCAAACCTGATTCAGCTGTATGATAGAAAAACTGTGTCACTTTAACAGCAGGCTCAAAGTGATCAATTAATAACGTGCGTGTTGTATTGAAAAGGAGGAGAAATGAGATGTTGCATGTAATTAGCTCTAATTTCCAGCGTGTAAAAAGGGAATTTAAAGTCAAATCTTTGAAATGCCAGTAGAAAAGTGCAAAATAGAAGTGGTTCCATTATCTGTAAAGAAGCAAATAAACTTAAAATGCACCAAACACAAGAAAGATGCCTTTTTAAGAAACACACTGATGGTGCAGTTAGCCCAAATGCTAATAACTATTGCATTCTACCTTCACAGTGCTTTACGTTTTTTAGTTGGACAATACTGTTTTGGTTCGGATTTTTTCAGCTCTCGGGAAAACTAAACATTATGTGATTTTTTTTCTTCGCAAATATATGACGCTCTTCCTGTTTGAGCGCATTTCAGTCGAACCGCACCAGAGTTCAGTTGGAAGCGCACAGAGCATGTTTGCTGCACACTGAGGTTTGAATGTAGCATTTGTATTTAGTTTGGGGTTTGCCTACCTTACCTTTAAAATGGAAATGGAAACTCGAACATTTACGTAGTTTTCACTATGTTGTACTTAGTCTCATAAGTTAAAATGAGGAGGCAGAGCTAATAACCTTCGCATTTTGGGCCTAAACTAAACTAACAAATAAAAAAAAGCCTACTGTTTCAGACTTGACCCACTCTAACAAGAATATACACACTATGCAAGCATCACAGTTGATCTATACATTCTGTAAAACATCTAAAAGAGGCTTGAGAAATGCATAACAAGACCTTGGATTTCAAACTGAAAACACATACACTTGTTTGAATGTATGCTAACAACTACCACTGTTCCCAGATGTCAAACACAGCTCATTGTGCAAGTGTATGTACAAAACTGTTTTATTAAATATGTTTTATGCTCCTAAATTTTCCCAGTAATGCAAAACACCAGTTATTGAAAACCCTCTTCCACCTGGGTGCATAAACCCACCTTATGAAGTCAGACAGTCTTAGTAAATATCCTGTGCACTGAAAGATGGGCTTCAGATCTAAAAACACATCATTAGCTTATATTGTGGTGATAATGTGTAAGTCAAAAGGCTGTGCCATTGCTTTATTTTGCAAGATTATGGCCATTAGAGGTTCTCGTCATCCAGGTCATCAATCTGGACACAAATTGAAAGAAGATCATTTTTGTCAACTGCTCAGAGCTAAGTTTACATATACTTTAGGATGTGTTTAAGCTGAAAAGTTGACTGCTCTGTGCTGGTTTTGGCTTAGGGCTTATATATTTTCTTCTGTGAAAGCTCTGTTGGAAACCTAAGACTAATTTGCACCTTGTTCTGCACTTTACACATGCACCTCAACATTTAATAGACATTTGTATAATTTTTATTCTGTATTTAATTCCATTTATTTTACTTTCTAAAAGTGTATCTTTCTGCTGCTGTGTAAATGACTGCTGGAGCTATCCATCTAATTTCTCCAGATTTATGTGCTTTTATTTAGATTTTTAGATATTTTCTCTTTTTTAACACTAAATAAACCATTGCATATTAAAAAAATAAATAAAAATCACATGTTGATATCTATTCATCCATATTTCCGTATATTTGTGTTGTATATACATCTACGAGAGCATATACCATGAACTGCCAAAACACATTTACCCTCTGCACCAGCGGCGTTACCGTGGAGACCAGGCCCGGCTTTCTCTCTCGGCCCTGGAGACGGTTACCTAGCGACAGGGCAGAGACCCCCGCAGCCACCTTTACAACAAAAGACCCTATGGACGTTATCATTATATACGACAGAGTGCACTTGGAAAAAAATGTGTACCATTAGCTCCTAAGTCTTATATACAGTGGACTTTTCACTAATGTTATATTTGTCAGGAATTTTACAGATTTTTGAGCACCTTAATGTAAATTAGGCTCTGATTACTAATAAAATTAAAAATAAGACGTATTCAGGATGATTATTAAGGTCCAAAAGTGGTTTGAATCTCACTGTTATTATTATTTCTGGGAGATGTGAACAAAAAGAGTCACAAATTCTTGAAAATAACTAGGTAAAGTTTTAACATTTAAAGTATTCATAAAGTAATGATGTGCTAGATCATTAATAATAGTAGTAGCTAGTCATTAGCCAACTTCAACTTATTTATTAAACCAGTAAGATCTCTCACTCCTTGAGCATTTATCACTTTTTATGTCTGAAGCCAAAGTTAATGCCAGCTCTAGGTTTGTTGTTGTCCAGGAGCAGTTCAGTTCAGTGTAAATTTCCACCTGAGTTAACCCAGAAGTTACCTTGAAAACCTCTGAATACAGCTCCTGAACATTCTAACAAACATAAATGGGTCGTTGTCTCTTGCAAAACCATGTCTAAATGGCCAGTAAGTCACATATTATTGATTTATTAACATCTACAAATAGTAAACAAGGGCTCACAATAAGTCACTATTTTGATTTCTTATCAGTGTGAGATTTAAAAGCTTACTAATGACCCCTGTTTATTACTAAACCAATAATAAACCAATAACAGACTGTTTATAAATGTCAAGTATTGCAGATTTACTGGAAAATAGAAAATAAGTCATAGACGGTTAATGAAAAAAGATAATACAACTGTTTAAACCCTCATTATCAATGCATAAGAAGATATCTGTTCATCAAGTTCATTTATAAAGTATTAAATTTCAGTAAAACTTCTTGTATAAACACATTTAATTTCAAGTGAGTAAAATAATGTGTTTATGGTGGTATATATGTGACAGTCATGTGACCTACAGCTCCAGACTCTCTTCTGTCAAAACACTTTTCCAAAAAAAAACAACAAACACTGACTCAAAGCCTTCACTCGGTAGATTTCACCATGGAAACCGAACCGCCGACAGAGGTCTGCAAACTGACTCTGTTGTTGTTTTCCATTAAATACATTCAAACTTGCCTCTTCACGCCGCTCCTCCTTCGCTCCACAGACATTTTGTCCTTTTGTCTTAAAGCCGTCAGTGTTTTTCTCTTTCCTCACGTTGACATCACATTTCTCAGGCGCCGCTAAAACTATTCCTCTGTCTCTGAAGGGTTTCAAATTAGTTTAAAAACTGTTTTTTACCACAGTTTGAGTGCAGCATGTGCCACCAGACAGCACTGACGGTGTACGATTTCACAACAGCAAGAACTTTTTGTGCCGATACACCATAACATCCAAGACTTTTCGAAGCATAACTGTGGCTGAGCAGCTGCAAAAATGTTTCACTCGTTTCATTTATTTTGTAAATTCCATTTTATAATTGACATAATTTTAGCCACAAAACCCCCCAAAAAAACAAAAAACAAAGCAGCCAAAAAATCCAATTTAAAGTTCTAGCTTCAAAGCATGACACACTAATTTATTCTTTTCAGTTGCACAAAAAAAACAAGCAAAAATAAACAAAGGTCACTAAATAACTAAATAAAATATATTTTACACAGTTGACAGACCGGGAAACACTAAAAATACCTTCCCTCATGCTTCAGCAGCCAATGGGAGCTTCCTTTAGTCGAGTGTCCATTGTTTACAAGCATGTGATTGGTTGAAAGGCATTCTTATTGATTTGAAATCCTTCAAATTAAAGCTTAAAGTTTGTTTTTACAGATCATTCTTACTATAATATACTACAAGTTTTGCTCAAGTACAAGAAAAAAAAAGAAAATGTTTTTGAACATTGTACGTTTACGTTCAGGAATTATTTACATATACTTTATAGTCTTTGTCACTATAGTCTCTACTGTTAAATGGCTGTTCTTATTGGAGGTCAAATTTTCCATTGAAATGATAAAATCTTGACATTTAATGCATCCAATTCCATTTAAAATAAATTTGAATAGTTGTCCTCATGATGGGATGAACCACCATGTGAAAATAGATTAATGTTGATTACTTGAGTTATCTTCTGTTGTAAATAAGGCCTATATTTACCACAGTATAGATCACTATTCGCGGGGTCCGCTTGAAGGAGGGCCCTAAATGAATAGACTGAACTGATTGTGGTTTTAAAAAACATAAATACATGAGCTTTATTACCCCAGAGGTAGTTTCTGAAGGTGGACATTTGCAACAAGCTACAACAATGAAGTCCTCCTCCTCCCACTTCATGAACCCTCACCTTTTACAAAGCAACTCAACTCTGATACAGACGCTTTAAAATGGTTTATGAGTGGCTTTACATTTTGAGGAAGAGTAGGTGTAAAGATGTAAAGTGGGTGTGACTCCTACTCTCTGCCTCGTCTCAAACCCAAGAATTTGTTCAGAGAAAGTGAGAAAGGTCAGGCTGTAATTAACGAGAGCTTTAATGAAGTGAGTGTGTTTGCAGTTCCTGGAGTAAAATATGAAGAGGTCGGGAGAAAATGAGCAAAAGGTGGGCGTCTGAAGCTTTGTAAAGAGACTTATAAATGCTATTTACAACAGCTTTTAGGATTTTTATGACTTGTGTGTGTAGTGTATATGGCTTTATAGCTTTGTGGTAGTTTGTGTGAAAAATGACTCCTTTGGAAATGAATTAAAATGGTTAAGAGCAACAAAAACACCATGAATGGATGAAAAAAAAGACTGTTCAGTGAAGATGGGTTGGCTTAAAGTGACCAGAGCTAGCTTCACATAATGTCCATGCTACAAATAAAACAGAAAGGAGTCAGTCAATTGAAAAAGTATTGTCATTTAAAACAAAGCTTGAACACAGCTTTCCACAGCCGTACGTCATCGACACACACCGGATGTAAAAACAACGCCTATGGGCTAACATTAATGCAACATGGAGTTCGTAATTAGATTATTTATAATGCTTTTGTAACCAAGCTTGGTAAAAACACAATTTACTGAGGCTGGAAAACAACATGACGCCATGGTTTGCACAGGAACCACCTAGAGTTTGGATCAGGCTGGGAACCACTTTCTGGGTTTTGAAGGAACTTTTATTAGTGTTTAGAAACAGGATTGGATCACCATTTCTAGCTTTATTTAGAAAAGATTTGCTTGTATAAACTGACCACTCTGAGGTTAAATCCAACTAAATCAGGCACAAAAACCCTCCTCTCTGTTCTCGGTGTGTATTTGCAAGCATTGATCTCTTTTCGACCGCCGGCTGAGATCGATGATTGCGGCGATACCACGGTCTAACGCTGGTTCTCTGCGGGAGTCGGTCCAGCAGCGAACAACAAACAGATGCCCCCCGCACAGACGACGATCGAGGGGGAGGTAACACTGTCCGGTCTCGGGGAGGGGATCGTAGTGAAACAGTTTAGTTCACCGCTGCTACACCACAGCCCCCTGCAGAGGTACACAACGACACCAGGCAGACTCCATCCTCTCAGTTTGAGTCACTGTCTCAGAAATCAGGCTTATTTTGTCCATTTCTTGAAGAGACCCAACTACAAATGAAATAGATAGAGTTAAAAGTGTTGTATTTATCACCAAGCTTGGTCTTGACTGGATCTCACTGTTAAAATCTTGGTCTCGATCATGATTTCAGGGTGTTCTTTCACCTTATACCGAATCAGAAAAGAATCTCTCTATTTTAGTGTGCTACGGTTTTGCAAGAAAAATGTCAACACTAGACGATAGAAACAAACTAGACAGTTAATGGAGTGTGATTGGACACAAAATTAACTCTGTGATGGACTCAAAACAATAATGGCCGTGTTCTTTAACGCACCTAAGACTAATAAGGCATCTCGTTGGCTCTGCTCATTTTTGTTTTACTCAGACATCACTCCTTTCACTCTTGAAAAGCAATCAAGTCACATGATTTTAGGGTTGCATCTCGTCACATTTGTCCTGTTTTTGGTCCGTTTAGACGTCTTTGTGTGTGGTTCACATTTCAATCAAACCGAGCCTCTCTTTCAAAGGGTTCGTGTGTTTGGTGCACACTTAGGCTCTCATGTTTATGAAAATGAACCACACAAACAGAGAAACTGGACCAGATTTCATTTGAACCGAGCCGGGCCTTGACTAAAACACATGAACTTGGGAACAGAAAAAAATATCTGCACTAATCAATACAAAGAAAATCAGTAAGCAGTATGCAGTATTACTATTCTTATCATACAACTTTCTTTTGGTGCAAACCCATGTCTCAAGTGGCATTTTCTTTTCTCTTTTAGCAGACTTTAAAAGAAGAAGGAGGGGCTTAAAGGTACAGACACTAAACAACCCAAAGGCAGAAGAAATTAAAACTTTCACAGAACAAAACAGACCAAAGTATTGAAGTGAATAATGCAGTAAACACAAGCGTAGCCACAATTATAGGCTGATATATTCCATCAACATATCTTTTCTACACAAAATGCCATTACATATAATCCACCGATGCCATGGCTCTCGCTTTAAGAACAGATGTTATATTTTAATAAAAGTGAGTAGGGTTTTACATGGAGATGACATTTCTGTCACTTCTCACAGATGTTAAACACAGCGCTGCCATCTGCTACATGCTCTCAGACACATGGAAAATTAAAAACTACTCAGTCTTAAAAGGTCAAACGCAGTGCACTCGAAGGTTACGCTCTAATCTTCTACTTTATCCTCAGACGATTTGTTCCTATTCTTCTTCTGAGTGTTCATTCCTAGCAGCAGCAGTACTCGTTATTGATGCACATTTACTGCTTTCAAGGTTAGAGGTTGAACACACTGTACCTGATATTTCTTTTCTTCTAGCAATCAAAAAACAGGCTTCATGATACAGTTTATTCTAAGGGATTGTAACAGATGAGAACCTCTACTCAGGAACAGAAAACCTTGGGCAATCACATGCTTGAAAAAGGAGCGCTCCCATTGGTCGACACTTGTCACATGACGTTCCAGGAAGTTTAATAGCTGCAGATAAAGTGTATTTTCAGAGAAACAGCTCAAAAAAGAAGAAAAGCGAGGCAACTTAAAACGCTGATAAATACTGTCAATTTAATCATGTAATGTTTAATGAGGAGGAGATAATTGCTGTTCTGATGCTACGCTAATGCTTAACTCAGTTTGGTGAAATGGATTAGTATTTTGCAGGAAAAATAGGTCTGGTTTTATTTTTTAATAAAAGAGAAGCAGGAGAGGTCCCTAGGCTGCTTTTCGAGGAGAGTGGAGTCTGAGACAGGGACAAAAAAAGTAAATCAGGAAGTGCAGCTTTAAGTTACTTTGAAGCAATTTGGGTGCTTCATGCCGCTGTGTGTCACATTAAACACTGGTTAAAGACAGTACTCTTAACAGCGATGGCATTTTTAGCCCAATACGCAGCTTAAGAACAACAATTGTGAAATTCTCTGTTTTTGTACCCGACAATAGCTACATTTATTTGAATTACTGTCTACTGTCCTCACAGAAATACGAAAAATGTTTTCAATAGATCCTTCCACAAGCAAACTCATCAAAAAGCTTGCAGCTTAAAATGACTCTAAATTGGACTTTTAAGAGGTGTTTGATTTATTTAAGAGTCAGTATTTTTCTGATAGACTTCAGTTCTACCTGAGTTTGTTGGCTGCTGTGTTGTTTACCGTGAGCAGATTTCACTTTAACAGCCTTTGATGAGGAAGCACAGGTTCTAAATGAATCTATGTACATCTCCAGATCCTCTGTCATGTTACTTCCCGTTCTGTTCCTAAGCAGTGTTAACTGTAGCTTATAGCCTTCAGCCTAAATACAACAGAATATTTAGCTGCTCACTAATGTTCTCTACCCACTCACTGACAGGTACGACTTGGCGTATTTATGTACAGCCCTTATACATTTGATTGATTTCTGACCATTAATCCCACTTCTGTGTCTGAACGCTGAGTACATTTTCCAAATTAAACACCTTATGTAACACCCTCCCATGTGTCTTCTCCATTTCCCTTGCCCTCGTTTTCGGTCTCTCTTGGACGTCCTGCTCTGGAAGTCATCCCCTGCCTTTTTCCAACAGGATTAACCCTTGTCCAATCGGTTTAGCTCCCTCTTGTTTCAGACCAAGCACCTCAACGCCACACAAACACACAAAAAGCAGTCGAGTGACGGGTTACATCACGTCAGGTTAAAAATGACAAGCAGAAAAGGAAACTGTATCTTTCTTCTTTCGCTGTGAGACCAATGAGCGGCGAGTTTATGCCAGCACTTATCGGTTCAAAAGCCCACAGCGAGAGCAGCAGCAGGAGGAAGGGGAAGGAGGGAGGGAAGGAGGGAGGGAGCGCTAATCTGTGGAGAAGCAGTGAAGCGCCGCAGAATATAGGCCACTGGCCCATTTTTTTATTGAAGGGAAAAGAAGATTTGCAGCGTGTAAAAATAGTGCTGCTAATTCCAATATCTGCATCTTTTTTTAAACTGAGTGTCACTTGAACAAGGTCTTATTGAATAGGACTTATCCTGCTGTCCTTATACTGCTTTTTCAACATTTAGTCCGAGTACTTAATATTGAGTACTCACTTATATGGAGACAAGTACCTAATATTAAACTATATTAATCTCTATATATATTCTAACCCTAACTGTAGACTTTATGGTAAAATGATCAATGCTATATTTTTATGTATTAACATCATGTGTATTATTAATGCTCTTAAGTAGAATTATAGCTTAAGACTTACAGAATAGTTTATATTGACAGGTTCGTGGTCTAAATACCAACATTGATACAGCACAATGGAAAAAATGCACTCAATCAGAAGTAACCTACTTTTCACCAAGTCCATCAAAAGTGGCCATTTTGTTAAATAAAGGTCTTGTGGAATGAATGTAGTATGATTAAATCCTGAATGCAGAACTGATTGAAGGTCTGTGGATCATGAAAAGGACTAATAAAGAATTTTACACAGCTGCCCACAAAAAAAGGCCTTGAGATTCATTTTCACATAAAACACATCCACTCAAAACTGTCAGTGTGGATTTACTAAATAAACTTAAACTTTTTCTGCATTTGCTTTCAGTGTTGTAGCTTGGGACGGGTTTTGATACGGTCTCGGTCTCATCTTGGAATGGAAAGAGTATTTATTTGGTCTCGTCTCCGGGTGTTTTTGCCAAACTCTGGTGCAGTTGCTCTGCTCACTGTGGTTCGTTTGTATAAATGAAAATGCAGCCAAATGAACCCCATTGCACCAAATGTGTGCCAAGACACCATGAAAAAGAAAGCCTCAATCTGCTCCCAACTGAAATAGTTTGGTACGGTTCGACAGAAATGTGAACGCGAGCATAAAAAAAGACAAAATCACGAAAAACCAAGAATGGATAGCTTCCTGAGACCAACAAGAGGGAGTCAAAACGAATCGAGGCACAATGCAAAGCAACAAGGAGATAAAATAAAGATAAAACACAGTTCATTTTATCAATAACAGTGACTTTCCACCTTCAGCTGCCCTCAGTCTGGCACAAACTGAAGATTTCTACCACAGAACCTCTTAGAACATCGAGATATTGATGTAAATGGACAGCTCTAACCTTTAAGAGTCTATGGGCAAGATCTACTGAAGCGCAAAATATATTTTTGTAGCAAAAACTGAACTTTTCATATTTTCTACACGGCCACAGTGCAGTTTATCGCAGGAAAGGTGTGGGCTCAGGTAATTTTACGACTGGCCTCATTGCCTGTGTATTTGTGGGCGTTTACTAAAAAGGAGAGTATTTAAATGAAACACTCAGCTTAATTTACAAAGGTTTGTGACTCGTCTTAAACGTCTGGCTTCAACCAAGTCAGGTTTAAGAGAAAAAAGCACAGCATTGCTGCTTTCAGTATCAATTAAAGCAACAGTGCTTTTTTTAATATTGTAATGAGCTGATTTGTGTTTATTTATGGAAAGCATTTGTGCCTAAACCCTCTTATTGTAACATAAATAGGCTTTTTGTGTATATCATCTTAGTACTTCACATATCATATACGTTTATTCAACAATAAAAGTATCATTGATTGGATTATGAGTGTGATAATAGTGTTTGACTGTAGTATACTGTCTTGCTTCTTCTTGTTTTTGCTGAATCTAAAGAGAAACTGTAAGAGCGAGGAGTTTGTGTAGGCAGCCGGCAACAATCAATCGTCCCCAGTGACACAAGCATAGGCTCCAACTCTGTGGGCACCGCGCACTGTGTCCTGCATACAGATTCAACCGGGGTTTTTTTGTTTTTGGCACAAATGGGCGTGAAGCCAGAGGGTAAAGGTCGGAGAAACAGAAAACAATGAGAGAAACAGAGACTGAGACTTGGGGCAACAAACATTAGCTCCAACAAGTCAACAATAGAATGAAAATGTGACAGGATATTCTTTAAATTGATAAAGATAGTGTATACAGACAGTGAGGGTGAGGCAACAAATAATGGACCAAGTGATGCTTAAGTTTGGGCTGGCTCCAAGATACCTGGCTCAGGTGAAATACTAAATTATTATTTGTTACAGTTACAATTGGAGTCTACAGCGGTTGTCAAAATAAGAAAAAAATAAATGCCCAAAGAGACCAAATCCTACTCAATTAAAACACTAAATTTTCCCTCAATTCATGACTTTTCTCTTGCTTTGACAATAGTATAATAACACATCCCTGATTCTTCAACATATCAATGAATGTTTCATAACATATCAAAATAAATGCTTGTCAAATGCCTGAGTCGTTTTAATGGGGCCCTGACAGTACACATCTCATCACAGTCTTCCACCGACACAGTCTAAGAACTGTGCACCTAGAGCACACTGAGCTTAAAGACATAATATACAGGATTTTTAGGTTTAATGAACTCATCAAATCCAGGTTTATTTTGGCTTTTGAATAAACTATAGCCATCATAAAGTTATATATAGTTGCTATATATTTATTTCTTCTCTGAGCTGTGATTGGCTGACAGCTAAAACTCAAAAACGCTGGGCTAAAAACACACGTCATTGTCTGCATATTTATTTAATTTCTCATGTACAGCCTGCATGTTATACCCTTTTATGCAACAGTCTGTTCAGATTATATATGACTATGGCTATGACTATGACTCTAGAGCTGCATCTGAGGACTCATATAAATAAAGCTAAACGGCTAATGTGATTAACAGTTTGCATTTCTGGTGCTAGCAATGCTTCACTTTTAAAGCTATGAGAACTATTATATTGTTCAGCGATATGGACTCATTGTCATAAATTTGTTGAGACAGATCTACTGTTTGTTTTACTCATGCTGCATAGACTGTTAGCATCACTAGCTACAACGGTGGATTAACTAACTTCTACCTCTTTTTTTTTTTGTATTTCTAGCTCGATTGTTAAATATGACAACATGGCTTTATGGATCCATTGTTTTGTGGTTGAATATCATAATCCCTTGGTCCATTATTATATACAGTCTTCATGTATGCAACGCTTAAGGGTGAAACACGGTTGAAGTAGCTGTGGATGTTGTGTTGGATGCATTTCTTCGGCCAAGTCTTACTTCCTGCCGTCGCCATAGACACACTTCCTGGCTCTGGGTTTAGGGCAGCGGAAAAAACATCAGAGAGAGAGAGAGAGAAGGACAGAAAACGAGGGATAAAGGGAGGAAGAGAAGCAGCTGGACTCGCTGTTAGCATTAAACAGAGCTAATCCCTTCTGCTTTGTTCAACACATCCCTCTGCTTCCTCTCTGACGGTTTGTGAGGGTGAGACGCTCTGCTCGACCGCCGTTTATCAAACCAGAGCGTGTTTAGAGTCGAATTACTGAACTCTGCAGAACTCAGAGCTGACAAATCCATTAAAATGTTGCTGTTAGAAGATGTTTTGATGCAGACTGGATTGTGCTGTCATCGTCTTATGTTTGAAATTCAATAAAATATGTATCAGTGAATAGAGAGTGGTAAAATTACACAAATAACTGGATCGATTTGTGGTCTTTTGAGGGGTTATGAGGCTTTCTGCGATTGTTATGGCCATTTGCTTAAGAAAGTTTGGTTGAAAATGCAAAGCTAAGTAGAAAAACATTGGCTGAATTCAACTAAAATGGTGCAGCTAAATAAAATGCCGCCCCCAAATGCTAAAAAGACTCATTTCTGTGTATATCTACGGCTTCTTTTGTGACAAAAAACTAGCTCAAATTTTGTTTATCATCTGTATAATGTTGTATGCTGATATTTGAAAAAAATATTTATGCAAAAATAGGTTTGTTTGTTGAATTAAAAACCGAGTTGAGCATCTGCAACGGCATTTAATTGGAGCTAGTCACAGATACTTGCATCACATTTAGCTAAGTTTGTCCATATCTCTCTGTGTGAAGGCTTTTTGGCTTTTCAAACACATCTATTTGTGTTTAAAGCTCAGCAGTTTCCACAGACGTCAACTTCTACAAGACATCTCCATGACAACGGAGCAAAAGTTGACTTTCAGCAAGGAGGTTTTCGTGGCAAATAAAGGATTTATGAAGCATCTAGTTTGAGTCCTGAATTACTCATGCTGAATAACAATGGTTGGAATCTGTAATTAAACCTCACCACAGCAGTCTAGTAAAGATTTCCAAAAATAGCTCTGATTTGTGGCAGTATTTGATCGAAGCTGCACACCTTGAGCTCTTTTATGTAATGACAGGAGGCTTGTTTTTGCGTTTTGGTCGCGCAGAGACACAGGACTGATCGATGTGCATGAATAGCTCAGTGATGTGAGCAGCTGTATGTGCTGCACATGTGGAGCGCAGACAGAGTGTCTCTTCATCCAGTCACCGAGCTGCCCTCTGCTTAATCTAAATGGCAAGCGCTTCATTGGGAAGAGCAGATGGCTTCAAATAAAACCAGCGAGGAAAAAAAAAAAAAAAATGCAGAGGCCAGATGTTGAGGAGAGGACAAACTGTAGAAGGAAGAGACAAGGAAGTGAGTTCATATGTAAGGAACAGGGAGTCGTTTATGTTCCCTCTAATCAACGTAAATCCCGTTTATTCTCGACCCGCTGACCCAGCAGTGTTGGTCAGGAAACAGCGACGGTGATAGTCACGCAACTCCCGCTCCGACGCTGAGCCGCTGTCACCGCTAATTCCCTAAATCCATTAAAACTGGGCTTCTGCGAGGCTCTAACGGCGTGAGCGAGTCAGTCACCGGCAAAACACCTGATAGATCTCACAGTCGGATCGTTACGAGCTGATCAGAGCCGGCGGGAGATCTGGGTAATGGCATTAGGTTGTGTTTTGATAAAGCAGAAGCACAGTCAATAAGGATAGACAGTTCCTCTAAAACAGACATGTCTAAAGTCCGGTCCAGGGGCCAAACACTAGGCACTAGGTAAGATTTTATGTGTCCCTCAGCTTCAGTGATTATTGTTTATGGCCCCAACATCAGCAGCTCAGTCACAGCATCAATATACAAGTTTAAATCCAACTAAAACCTGTTCAAATCCAACTAAAACCTGCTCAAATTCATCCAAGACCTATTCAAATCCATCTAAATTCCTGTTCAGATCCAACTAAAACCTGCTCAAATCCAACTAAAATCTGTTTAAATCTATCTTAAACTTGTTCAAATCCAACTAAAACCTGTTCAAATCCACCTAAAATCTGTTCAAATCTATCTTAAACTTGTTCAAATCCATCTAAGAACTGCTCAAATCCACCTAAGACCTGTTCATATCCATCTGAAATCCGTTAAAATCCAACTAAAACCTGCTCAAATCCAACTAAAACCTGTTAAAATCCAACTAAAACCTGCTCAAATTCATCCAAGACCTATTCAAATCCATCTAAAACCTGCTCAAATCCAACTAAAACCTGTTCAAATCCATCTGAAATCCGTTAAAATCCAACTAAAACCTGTTCAAATCCATCTAAACCCTGTACTTATGAGATAAGAATAAAATCAGAAGAGAAAATCGTCTGAGACTGGAGGATTTTGGAGAAGGCTGAGTAGCTTAGAGTTACTAACAGGATACTTTCTCTCTCTTTCTCTCGTTTACATAATTTTCAATCAGGCAGAGTCACTCCTTAGTGGCAGGATCTTCTATATCTCTATTCGAAATGACTGCACATTTATCTGCTGTTTTGTGTCAAAGGATTATCATCAAATGTTTTCATGCACAATGTACTAACTCTGGCAAAACACCCACGAGACGTTTTAACCTTTATTGTCCCACTTCATCAACACGACACGGTGAAAACTAACAAAAAAAAGGACGTGCTTTTTGTAAATTGAGCCAGTCTCCAAACAAAACGAAAGTGTGTCGGCGGCAAAGTAACACAGTCATTAATTACAGTAATTAAGCGTCTCATATTTGACAACACAAAAAAAAAAACAACCTCACCTCAAATGAGTTTATAGAAACACATCTACTCATTTAAGCTCAAAATGCTAAAGGTTCACTCTAATCAAAAGTCCTATTAGTCACATTGTTCTGTTACTTATCATTAGGCTTAAGTGTTACGACAAAAACGCACTTGGGGAATGAATGAAAGTTTCCAAACAGTTTGAAAAATTACCTCTGAGTCACGCCAGCGACAAACTGTAACAAAAACCTCATCGTATTGTCTTCACACAAAGCCTTTCTTGGCTTTTCGACCACATCCAGTTTTGCTCAAAGCTCGGCGGTTTCCACAGAGACCGGCATCTTCCAAACATCTCCATGACAACGGGGGAAAAGTTGACTTTGATCAAGGAGGTATTCATGGCAAAAAGAATGGATTTTGAGGCTTAAAATGCAGCTAGTTTCTAAAATAAATCCACACTAAACCATTTCAAACTCGCAACCTCTGCACCGATTACATAAATCCATGAGTCAGACATATTGGACAGCTGCACAGACGTATAATTAAGCTATTTTCTTCTTTGGAACATATTTTATTGACCCATGGACGAGGCAGACGTCCTTTTAAAATCACTTTTATCTGTTTGATGGGTTAGTAATGGACGGGGCTGTAAATGCATCTAATAATCGATCACACTGCGGACTTATGGAGCTGCTCAGGCTTGTGCCCTTTATCCATTTTTATATATAGTCTACGCTCAAAGTGAATCATGAAGTGAATGACACACAGCTTTGGCAAAAATAATAGATACAGTACATCGCCGAGAGATTTATGCAGGATTATCCAACATTAATCCAAACTAAGAACAGGTATTGTATAAAAGAAATGTCTACATAACCCGACTAAAATGAAAAGCAATACTATCCTGTCCTGAAGTTAATGAGCTTAACTGCTTCCATATTTCAGCCTCGATGACAATCTGTTGCATCATGCAGCATCACAGTAACAACACTATTTATTACAGAGCATTATTTGCGGGCTCAATTTATCCCAGTGCTGTGCTATTAAGTCAAATGGATCTTTTTATTAGATCAAAAATCAGTTTTACACTTCACATTCACAATAACACCTGTATAAGTTTTGATCTCTGGGTAAAAAAAGGGATGTCATTGTATTAGATGGAACAAGAAAAGCTGAAATTTTGCCGCAAACCTAATAAATCCAATCAAGTGCTGAATATTTAACTGTATTTTTCTCCAAACTAAGGTGACTGGTCAAAATAGAGGCAAAAGCAGAGAGTTGTAAACACTTGAGTCATAAAAAGGGAAGATTTTGTTTTGTACATCAATTCGAGTAAAAAAACGTTCAATTTTCTAAAGGACATTTAAAAGGAAGTGCTGTAAGCAACATAAAATGAAAAGGAAGGAAATAAAAACTGATATACGCAAGAAATAATATAATAAATAACAAGACAGAGCCAAAAAATATAGGATAAAACTAGGACTATATGCTTGGTTTATTGTGATATTAACTAGACACAATAAATAAACGTCAGGCTATTACACAAATTCATATTATTACCATTATTATTGCTGTTGTGATTTACAGATTTACACAACACTTATTTGAATGCGAATGCTTACGTTATGTCCATCTTTTATAGGGCAGGACATATCTTAATCTTAATATCCTGACGCCTGAAGTGACTAATAATTTCTCTAATTTTCTTTAACAGACAAAAGAGAGTGCTGGACAGGAAATAACAGAAAGAGAGATAAGAAATGACACAAACTGAACCAAGCCGATTTTGCAATAAGGATATTAAACACAATGTAAACCAAAGGTTAGAGTAAACGGTGTTTATGATGTATTAGACAAAGTCATGTCCAAGACCGGAGAGTATGGAGACAAAACCCAGACCAAGACAAGGCCTGTAAAAATGAGGTTGAGACCAAGACAAGATCGAGTAAAAATAAGTTTTAGACAAGACCGAGTAAAATTGAGGTTGAGACCAAGACAGGACTGATTAAAATGAGTTCTAAACCCAGTCAAGACTAAATAAAGATGACTTTGAGAACAAGACAAGACCAGACTGGTAAAAATGATCTCTAGACCGAGACGAGACCAAGTAAAAATCAGTTCAAAACCAAGTAAAAATGTGAATCAAAACCAAGACAAGGTTCAGTAAAAGAAGTGTCAGACCAAGACAAGGCAAGACCAGACTTGTATAAATTTGAAAGTCTGAGTCCAAGACAAGACCAATCAAAATGAGTTCGAGACAAGAACGAGTAAAAATGATTTCAAGACCAAGCCAAAAAAAGTCTGAACCTTAACATGTTGTGCACATGAATGTGACAGTACGAACCTCAGCTGTTTCATTACGGACCTGACAAATGGCCTGGACATAAGTGGAATCATCCCACCTCACCACCTTTCCACTGAATGAGATTTGGAGATTAAAAGCTCTTCTTCCACAGCACAGTTTTGACGAATGAAAGTATAGGACACGACTCTGAATAATAAACCCTGATGTTCACTACAGCGGACGGAAAATGCAGCGGCGCGTCACTCGTGGAGCAGCCACATCTGAAAAATCATGGAAATGTATTTGTGTCGTCGATGCTTCATTAGCGCTTGGGCTTTATGGGAGATAAAAATATCTTTGTGCCTCTGGGAGGAGAGCGTGTGAGGCGGGGAGGGGCCGACGTGTGCAGAAATCCAGCGCCGTTTTGGCTTCTTTGTCTTAGTCGATGTGGGATTGTGACACAGAGCATCGATTTTCCTCAACGTAAGACAAAAGGTGCGAAGTATAAGATGATGTCGGACTTGTTTGTCGCCTGGTCAATCATCAGACATCTTGAATATATATTTCCTCCAGGATTCAAGTAAATACGACCTTAAAGCTGGTTACAGGTTTAAAACTTATTGCTAAGAGCTTTCATCATCTCATATGGCACTGTGTCATTTTAATCTCTTGGAAAAAACGTGTTTTTTAGTGCTATTTCCTTTTATTAACGTTCTGTTGTTTGTTTAGCGTTCATAGATGTGTTTGAAAAATAGCTTGGCATGTGTAAACTTTGCCTTTGTTCGCTGGAGTTCAAGACACTAAAAACGACAGATTTTTCCTGACAACACGTGACTAAAGGTGCAAATCACCAGCTTACGTCAGCCTCTCCAGCTGCGAAGTCAAAAATATCTCTTCTTCACATCTCTTTCCACTCCACACTTCTTCCTGTTAAAGCGACGCTCATTTAACAAATCAAGTACAAAACGTTAGCGCCATACGACGAGTTAAATCCTAGTTCTTTTGGTGTTTGAATCTAATCCTCAAGCCACAAATAGCTCCAGACTGCAGCGTACAACAGCGTCACTCTGACCTGTTCACAGCCAAAATGAAGTGTCATTAAAACAAATTACACTAATTTTACATCTATTCATTCACCTTGAGGCGTGTGGAAATTACAGGGTGCTGACATGTTTTAACTCCTGACCGTCTGGAAGTGGAGATGATGGAAGAAAAGTCCACTGGGACATGAAGTACTGGCCTCAAATAGAGAGATGAAGTCGGAAACATTCGAACGGAAGTCAATGTGGAGCAGTTTCATTTCATTTTTTCATGTGTACTCACATTTATTACCAAGAATGCTATTATTTTAGTAAAAGCAGCCAGACAGACAGGTGGTTGAGTGAAAACTTAATTAATATCTGAACACTGATACATAGTGAGCCTCCAGTGAGATGCTCGTGTCACGTTTTGAGGAGTCTGTGCTGTGTGTTGTGACATTTCTGGCTGCGGGAGTAAAAATGTGCATGAACAGAAAAAAGGGACCAAAGACGACCAATAGTTGGGACAGCGGGAGGTAAAAGAGGTAATGGGACCAAATAGTGATCCCAAGACTTGTCTGTTCGTAGAAAAAGGAGGTGTGAGATTGTTTTTTTCTTCTACTCTGATCCAGTCTTAATGCAGCTTTCTTTGCTGTTTTTTTATGATTTCATTCCCACATTTTGCCTGACGCCGTCCATGCAGCTTGATGACAAAAAAAAAGACAAACCCACGCCTCTCGTTTTGTCATTATCACGTCCTGAAAGTCTCCGACACTGTTCCTTCACTCCATTATCCCACTTCATTTCCTTTTCTTTCATCTCGTCTGGTTTCCCCTTCGCTCTATAATCACCTCTCTATTTCCTTCCTCTCACCACTCACATAATGTCACACTTTTTTTTTTTCCTTCTGACTTGTTATACCTCGACAGTGTTATATAGTTTGACAGTACAGTAATCTGTATTTTCTCTGTGCTCTCTGTAGTGCCATGAAAAATCAAGTCTGTGTAGAGAATATATTTGTGAATTCCTAAAGTGAAGTAAACTGTATTTTTTAATTTCTATAAAGTCATGTTAGTTTATGCTAATTACAGCTGGGCTATCCTGATTGATCCTTTTGATATTAGGCTTTTGTTCCTTTATTTTCTCATTGAGAAGAGTTTAGATAATATATTGACTTATACATGAGTACTTTATTATTATTAACAGCAAGATATTCTTTTACTGTATCTAGTCTAATATATCCCACACCACAGCCAGAAGAGTAAAGCTTAGTAGGACTAAAACTGCAGAAATTCAGTGTGCTTGCGCTAGGAGCAGAGGATCAAATGTGAGAGCAGGCATTTATTCTGAAAGCAAACAGTTACCGGAACACATCGTATCAAAATAAGAGAGTTTCTGGCATAAATTAAGTCCTGGATCCTGATTAAGAACAAGAACGTGATTCTTCTTTAAAAAATAGGTTTGAATAGCTAACATTTTTGAATCATTCAGGGCTATAGAAATCTGTTTTAGACCTGAAATGTTTTTAACTTTGTGTCTCAGTTGAACTTTTATCAGCTAACAGCAAAAACACAACTCCACAAACACATTGTAGTGAGCTTTGGGCCAGAAAAATAACAATAAGAAACCAGAAATGCACTGATGGCCAACCTTCCGATGAAAACATCAGTGGCCATCTTTGATTTAAGGGGCTTCAAGCCAAATTATAGTCACTGTGTCTGAGAACAGCAGTGCTTCTATTATTATTCTCTTGTTCAGTTTGTTTGGCAACATTTGGAGCAAAAAACTTATGAGAAAGTGGTTCCAAGGAGCTCAAAACAAGGCATTAAGGCAGATTAAAACAGTAAACAGCGGTGGGACAGGACAAAATTAGGTAGCTGTAAGTATGTATGACTTTTAGCTATAATCATGAAGGCAGTAAAAAGTGCAGTGATTCATCAAATTATTCAATGAAACGCCACAAAGAGCCCAGACTAAAACCTCTGCCGGTACATCACAAAACATTTTCGACTGCCAAAACCAAATCATGAGGCAGCACCTCCACCTCTCACCGCTTCATTCCCAGTAAAACGATTTAATCTCACAGTAAATATGCAAAAGAAAGGCGATGATTCAAGCTCGGGGCCAGATGACACACTCCAGGTCAATCTCACTTGGGCGCACATGCAAAGCAATCCTGATGAAAGGCCTATTTCATGATTCATTTTCAATTCGTATACCTAATAATAAAACACAAACAAACCCACTTCCTTTTGGCTTCAGGTGGAGCGATCTGGGAAATGTTTTCACAGGAGTGGCATGGGTAGGTACTGCATGCTTTTAGAAGTCATTTAAAATAAAATAAGTAATATGTACATCACGGAATACCACTCACTCTGGGTTCTGTTAAAGGTGGAGCTAAACACTACCATCTGTTCTTGAAGAATAAAATGCGAGAAAAGAAAGGAAAAGCACAAGACGTTTTCTATATGAAGCTTATAAAAGGTAATCTAAGGCATCTGGAAATAGTTTTCAAGGTAGAAGGCAATCGAATCTACAATAAAATATACTTGTTATCAGATTCTGTGAAGACTGAATGAGAAATTTTATACTTTTTCCAAATAAAGGTGCTAATTAGCCACAACTTTTTTTGATATATGTCTTAAGGTTTTTACTTTGTACATCGAAAATATTCCATTTACTGTCGATATTGCATTAAAAAAACAAAATAATAAAATAGTGGGTCCCTAAAATGTATGAAATTTAAAGTTGGGGATAAACAGGAAACAATATGTTATATACAATATGTTGTTCTTTGTCCAAAAATATATGTTCATTAGCAACATCTGTTTCTGCATTTGCTTTGGGAATGAAACACACTGCATTAAAGATGAACAATATCCTTATTCTACGGTTAATTGCTGCAGTATATGACTATAGTGCCAGACTCAAATGGCCTGACATTTATCTTTTAAAAGTTTGAATTAGATTTACTTTTATGATTTAGATCTTATCCAGAAGCACAGTCCTTTCTTACCTTCATGACATTGCTTACATAACTGGCATAACTCTCCAGCACAGCAGAAACACAAGCCTGTTTAACATTATTACCTGTGTCAAACTGTGCAGAGAAAAACCGACAAGCTTTTCTGACAACACTTGGCTGTTATTCTCACTGAGATATTCTAAAAGAAACGTTGTGTTGTCCGCCTCCTTCTCATCACTCACCTGTCACAGCAAACTGTTTCCAGGTTTATTTGCATGTTTCCCAGTCTGTGTTTGACCGACACCTGCACAAACCCACATCTCGCCTTTTCACGCCGTTATCTCTGTGTGAACATCGTGCCTTCCTCTACACGTTTCCGTCCCCTATTGTCGTCGGTTTATTTACGAGTGTGAGACATACGCGGCTGTGTTAATCCGTGATTCGGGGTTGGTTCGGTGGATGCGTGGCTTATGGCAGCTGCTGTTCGCTGTCAGAGAAAGAGAACGGGAGAAAGGGATGAACTTGTGAACTCCAACACATGCATGAATTTATCACCACATATCTTTCAAGCTGTGTTAACTCCTCAGGAAGTAGACAGAGAGTTAACAAGGGGATAACAAGGGCACAGTGCTGTAACCAATGTACTGTACAGCTTTTCAGACAATGGCTTTTCTGTCTGCAACTGGCGAGCAAGATTTCTCTGTCAAGAACCAAGATGACATTTGTCTTAAATAATTGTTTTGTGACTTGATTATTGACTAACCACTAGAGAATTGAGCCAGTTTCTTCAGCAATTAAATGTACAATATGTAAAATTCTGTAGTATTTGTTCAACATTATATAATCACTTCAAAACATCAACCTTTACATGGAAAAAAGGACATTAAAGCCCCATAAAACCAGGGGAAGGAGTCATTATTTCTATCACTGCAGAAGAAGAAGCACGCTCATGTTACTTTTTGAACACACATTCTCACAAAAAAGTCAAGCATTTTTGAACTAAACTGATTTTGTTTCTGTTTTTTGGTAAACTCATCTGATCCATTTCCACTGAGTTTGTCCATACACAACAGCATGTCCCTGCTGGGCTACCGTAGGTGCTCACAGGCTGCAGAAAAGAGGGGGTTACTATTTGGTAGGAAACTGCAATCTACAATGTCACCACTAGACACACTGCACCTTTAAAGTGACACAGAGAAATTATAAAGTGCATACAATGTTCTATTTTTTCATTTTTTGATCTTTAAATATGGTTTTCTGATATTCAATACATTTCATTCATCCATATTTCTTTTTCTATTAAAATATTCGGTTGGGAAATTTGAAATGTTGGGATATTTTAATTGTAGTTCAGCAAGTGGCCACTAGTAAAAGTGCTGACTTGACAAAACAAAGGTAAAAGTTAAAATCTCTCACATCTTAAATCAATAAAAATGGATGATAACCACTTTATGTGATTTGGCAACGTTGAAAACAAGAGATTTCTGAAAATTACACCTAACTTTGGCTCAACAACTGCACAAGATATAGACTATGCTGCAGTTTAGTGCTGCTCGATTATGGAAAAAAAATTATAATCACAATTATTTTCATTATTATTGAAATCACGGTTACTCATTGACTTTAGAAATATGTTGAATTTACTGAAAAAAACAGTGAATTTTTCTTAATATAAATTATATATTCAAACGTATAAATAGCTTAAAAAAAAGAAATAATTAAGATAAATAAGATCAACAATGTAGTGTACTTCCACAATCTCATGGAAAACACGTCACAAGTAATAAATAAAATAGTATAAATAAATAGTTGTTTTTTTTCTCGATTACATAAAAAAACATACAGCCAAAATTGAAATAGAAAATTTGATGAATTGCACAGCCCTACTACAGTTATTACAGTTAGTTATTACTACAGATATTTTTTTTGTTGACTGCAGAGACCGAGCCCACGCAGAGGAGTCTGAGCCACATTTAAATATTTTAGTTTGAAAATAACAAGTAGGACTGGTTAAAAAGAGCTCTCCGGACACACACAAACATCACACACACACACAGAGCAGCAGCAGCCCCGGCCCGGATACCGTCGTTCCTCACTGTGATAATGGGGCTGTATCCCACTGTAAAGCACAGTGGACTGAGGCTGGCCCGGCTCCAGACGGAGAGGCAGCGAGGAAAAGGAACAGGATGCCATAACCTCGACTCGCACAGCGGACAAGGGCCACAGCTGCAGACGCACACAGACACACACAAACAGAGTCGGATACACGAGCCAGAGCGCCCACGCCTGCAGCGGCCCACATGAATGCTTCGTCCACTGGATACTGCACGGATAGCAGACATGCTTCCTGTCCAGTGGATTCAACGCCATGAGAAAATAAAGTCAGATTTATTAAAGAAAATGCTGCACAGTCAAATCTAACCAAACACAATGAAAGAATGCAGCATAGAAAATGTCAGATTAGGCTCAGAATCAGAAAATTATTAATTTCTTTAGCCAGTCAGATGCTTAAAGTGCCTAAGATGCCCATTCCACTAGTTGTTGCTAAACTTGTGGCTGCATGCGGAAAAAAACATATATTTACACCTTATTTATGGATTTAAATCAAGAAATGAAAGCGTTGGCATGATCTTAATGAAATAATCCATGTTATAATAAAGGCTTTTTGAGTGCCTCAGCTTCCTGTTTTATGTGATAAAGAGAGATCTCTAAACTATTCCCTATTTTTCACTTTTTGGTCACATCCAAGTAGCACTCCTTCCTGCTTTTGTTAAATTAAATCAAGAAATAATGTTGGGTCCTTCATGTCTTTTGCCGTTTTATGCAAATTCAACGTAACATTGTCATAAGCAAACACTGATTAGACGCTCATATCCTTTGGCAGAAGTAGACTAAATACTAGAAATAATAAAGCTGCTGAATATCACTGGCAACACACTATTGTTATGATATTGTATGGTTAACTTCTGTTTCCCTAATGCACCTACAGCTCAAACACACTTACTCCACTAACTTTAAATATACTTTATTTGTACTCGAGTATATTTTGAAGGAAAATGTGTTACTTTTACTTGACATGGAAATATATGTAAACGAGTAGAAGTATTTTATTCATCAGAGTAATACAGTATTCTTATCATTATATAGCCATATTTTTATGGCTTAAAGGGTGTTGGCTGTAGAAGTACAAAAGCTGAATGAAAAGGTAGGAGATTAAAAGAAGTCTCACAAAAGGAAGAAAAGGAGGAACCGTGTTTATTTGAAGCTGCATGGAGCAGCAAAGCCAAAGAAAACCGATAGAAAAGTAATAGCATTTAGACAACGGAGCCCAGAGTTGGCTTTGGCAACAATATTATCTCAAAATGCATTAACTACAGTGTTTCGTTACTAAATCTACGCTCAAGCTCACAATTTCTCCTTTAAACCTAATGCTACAAGCTTCAAATTGGGACTGAGCTCAGATCATGAATCATTCAGCCTTGTACCTAAAAAAAGGAACATTCTTTCAAAAGGTTCAGTTTCTAAAATAAGCCTCTTTTGTTACTTTTGAGTTTGACAAAAGCCTCTTCTGCTACTTTTATGAACTCCAGCTACATTCCTGCGCGGCGTCGTACTCAAGTTTTGTGTCAAGGCTGTGAAGTGTTAAAAAGAATCTAGTTAAAGTAGCTCTATTGAAATCAGAGAGCAGAAATGTGTATTGGCTTTTTCTTATCAAATGCTAATGGGAAAAAGTAGAGGAAAAAAAAGTGAAATCATATTTTAATACAGTCTGGACGCACTGTATTAGATTAAGTGTGACATTGGAGCTTAATGTTGCTTTATAAATGGTCTCAGTCTGCACACAGTCAGACACAAGCATCTGAGACCTTGTGGTAAGTTAACAGTGTGTGGTGTTAAATGTTTCTAAAGGGCTATTGGTGAGTGGATGTATGGTGCCACTAAAAACGTTTGATTTTAAAATATACATAAAAAGCAAGATGAAAAACATTATGTATGAAGCTCAAATGAAATAGCTGTATGTAAAAAATAAAGACATCAATGCCTTTAATAGTACATTGTGTAGTATTCCAACTCTTTTTTCAGGCTGTGAGCACCTACGGAAGCCCTGCAGGGACATGGTGTTGACTACGAACAAAAACAATCCATGATAAAGGGATGTAGAAGTAGTTGATTTAAGTGATAAAAGTTCAAAACATACAGAAAAAATGGTGTTAAAAAAGAAAATGATCTTCCAGTAGTGCACAGTTTGTCCTCTCTGGGCTGTTGTAGGAAGAGAAAGAAAAGTATTGATACAATGCAATTTTCTTCCTGCCGTAAGACTGTACAATCAATCAGTCTATTCCAAATTAAGTATGAATCAATTAATCTGCTTTTTAATTTAAGTATAAACATTCATTTTAAACTACAACTGATAAACAAAGTTGAACTGAAGTGAAGAAATATGGTGCACGATAATAGTAATAACATCATGATACAGCCACAATAAATCATATCTCTGAAAATGATGTGGATTTTGTGCAGTAATAATTTGCACTGCAGTGGCATTTTAATGTAATGTGCCTGAAATTATTTAATTAAGTCTGTCACATGTTGCTTTAAAGCTGTATCTGTCGCGCGGTAATGTATCACAAGAAGAAACCAATGTGATCACAATACGATATATCATTCTATTTCTAACTGGAACAACGTTTAAGGCTGTCTGGGGCAGTAAATCTCCATTTTTCTCGAGTCGGCAAATGAAAAGAGTATTATTTTGAAGCAATGATACAGTATTGCAAAAGTGCACAAGACATATATAAATATTTATTGAATATTATTGATTTTTCATACATCTAGTGTATTTTGACAGTCTTGGAAATGTTTTCCCAAGCTAGATTTGGCTTCTCAACTAATAACCTGTTTGTTTTCACATCTACAGTAGCTCTACATGAAGAAATAGTATAGATATAGTGATATATTACATAGATATAGTAACTGCCACTGAAAACATTAGAACTACTGCTGACTTAAGTTAAGGATGAAGACTGGAGGAAATGACAAAAGGAAGAGGACGTCAAAGAGAAAAACCAGGAGGCTGAAGGTGTGTGTGTGTTTAGCCTGAGTCGAGATGCACGCTCACATGCACGCTCGCATGCACGCTCACATGCACGCTCAGACAGTCACACAGGACAGACGTATCTTTAATGGCAGCTCCCCTTCTCTTCACTAACAGGGACAGGAGTCAAACGGCTGAGGTCTGTGAGGAAGAGAAAAGCTATTGACCCCTTCTCGACTGCACAGACACTCAGTAATGGGGCTGTGATAAAACCAGTCGATAATGATCATAATCTATGGATATTTTTACTCAAAAGCATTTACGCTTTGCTTATGTTTGTACGATCGTCTTATTTCACAAGTTGTGGCCTTTGTGATCCTCTTTCTGCATTTCTGTAAACAAAAGAAATACGTGATTGACTGATTAGTTTAAGTCAATTCATAATAGACATCCATAGCTTATAATCTACACTATTTTGCCTATTTATGACAGTCCTATTTCTCAATAGATATCATACAGTTTAAATGTTTCACTCTATTATTATGTGACCCTTTTATTGAAGCATATGCATAGTTTCCGGCCTGTTTTCCTTGTAACAGCCCTTAAATGTATGTGTTAAGTTTGCATTTACTTGAAAATAACATAAAAAATAACAAGCTGCTATGATAAAATATGATAAAACTATGGAATTGTTAAAACGTCTTGACTTTGTCTTTAAAAGGAAGAGGGAAAAATATTAGTATTTTACCCATTTGTTTCGCTCTGTTCGCAGTATTTAAAAGCCAGACTAAAACTGAATTTAAAACATATAATAATAATAAGAATATAATAAATGTCTTTTTCAATATAAATACAAAACACTGTTATATTTTGCTCAGACCTTGACTTGATCACCAAACAGTCCATTATGGATTAAACATCTCATTCAGTCGATGTTTCTGAGGCATGACTCAAAATTTTTGATTTTTGTCTCCCTTTCTTTCAGTCGGTGGATTAAACTCAGCGTTACCGGCGAGAGTTGACTCCAGTTCAGAGAAAATGAACCTTCGTCCATCATGTAACACCAGGGGAGAGGTGAGGCAGACACCGGCGCGACTTTACCTGCTTTTTATTGCCTCCTCACATCACAGCTGTGTTATGGATCTCTGTAATAACTGCAGCAGATGAAATTCACTGTGTGCCTCTGTGAGCGGTGAGTTAAATGAGAGTTCACTTTGGTAAAACAGGCCTGAGGTGTTTTCAGAACCATCTGTTGCTGTTCTGAGAAACCAGTAAAGGAAATAATGTTCTTAATTACACTGGTGGCAATTTAATAAGCTGCACTGTGAAAAAAATAGATGTAAAATAACTATGGAGTGAAAATAACAGAGCACCACGCATCCATCTGTGAAAAGTTCTCTAAAATTGACAAAACGGTTGAAATTGTGGAATACTTTAAACAATGTGCATCAAACTCACGCTGTTTTAGTTCAGTTCCTCTTTTAAAGCGACGTCACTGACAGTAAATGCAAAAAGCCACACTTTCGTTTTATTATTCATGTCAAAGTAAATAGAGAAATAACTGAGTGAAAGCTATTTTCACTTTGGTCGACAGTTTTGTTTTGCGCAAAAATGAGCCAATCAGACGCACATATGAACAAATTCAGAGGCACTTTGGCACAAATGGAGATTGTAACTGAACTGGGATCATTGTTATTCCTTTGTGTATGAATATACTTATGATAGTTACACAGAACAAGTAGTATGAACTCATTTAAACAAGTTTTAGTTTGTTATATCAACTTGTTTTTTTATTGTCATGTACGGTTGCTGAATATTAAATCTGTGAAGCAAATAGACAAACAAAATTATGCTTATACTAGATTTTTCATTTGCTTGCACGAGCTACAATAAGCACACATTAGGCTCTTATTTTTCTATTATTTGCTGTTTCAATATAAACACTGTAAGCTTTAACAACTCCAGTTCCTCAAACAGTTACCGTCCATTGGGTAAGTAATATTTTTTATGCTTCTTGCTCATGCTCAGCAAAAAAGGTTGCATCCGTAAAATGTTGTACTGTTGATTGTTGTATTGACTTGTTGAGTTATTATGTAAAATACAACATTTGACTAAATTGCTGGTATCTGTATCTGAAAAATGAACAGAGCTACTTCCATAGTGTTTAAATTGATATACTAGCATGAAATACTCCAAAAATGACATTGCTATAGGCTTTTGACCCCTCCTGAATAGCTCTTGTGGGTGTTTTTGGATTACGAATAATATAAGCAATAAATATTCACTTTAGGGGTCGACACAGTGAAGTGATCTGCATGTTTGCAAATGTTTTATGCCATTACCTCTCCATTTTCTTGGGATCAGCACAAAGATGTGGCTGGATTCAAACCCCCAGAGCACCCACACTTCACAAAGGAGGAGCTAATGAATATACCTGATGTAAAATGTCACCAAAAAACATCAAATAGTCCTGTCCCGGTTTAATTTCCATGGACTGGTCAGTTATAGCGACACCAAAGCACCAACAAATAACGACCAAAGTCAACGAAATGCTGCTCATTGCCGTATCATTACCAACACGTCGGGCCTAACAAGGAGTTATTATCCAAAGGTCTAATAGTAGTAAATTATCATTGATTGCCGGTTAGTTCCCTGGAAACCAAATGACTTCGCATAGCAACCCATAACACTTCCAGCGCTCCCTTTAGTAATTATCAGGGCGGCTCAGTGTAACTTTCATCACTTAGAGCTGAACGAAATTACTGCTTATGTAATCCAACCATTACGGATCCATTTCCTGCATTATAGATCCTTGTTGTCCTTGTAAAGTGAGACAAAATGCTGAAAAGAGGAACATTTCAGGGCCACATCCTCGGTAAGATGATTTTAATTCACACCGAGCCTGCAGCAACTTAATCTGATGCTTTGGCTTTTGTGTAAAATCCAATGAAATTGTCTATTTGCTGCTGAATAGGCCTCATGTTTCCAACAGCAGTAAAAACACTACCTCAGAGGCTAGCGTTTAAAACAAAGTACTGGGTTGAGGAAGGTTTCTGTAGAAATTGAGAGAATGATTGTTTGTAATTTGTCATGTATAATGTCCTCTTTGGAAATCACATGTGTTTCTCTGAGTCTTTGATGATTTTTGACGAGTTTGTCCCAGAAACAACATTTTTTTAATTAGTAGAAATGGTTGATACAAAGTTATTTATCTAATGCAGGAATGGGAACCAATCAGAGGCCAGAAGTCACAGGTTCGGTGATGTACGTTAGCTGTTTTTGGCTCCGATTGACATCACATCTTAAAAATGGCATTTGGAAAAAGTGCCTTGTTTTATCTGAATTGTAAGGGCCAGTGTTTATGTTTAACTATGAAATAAAGATGTATGTAGTGCTAGAGCCTCAAGTGACTGAATTATAGTTGTATGACTACTGTTAACTTACTGTAAAATACCTACTGGGGCTGTAAACATCCTTTAAATTGAGGGTGCAATGCAAACTTTTGAACAGGGTCTGCATTTAATTATTTATTAACCATTTTGCATATCAAGCCCTATTACTTACAATTAAAAAGTACTGGTGTAAAACTTAATTATGTTGCCAGTTTAAAAGGAACCTCCACCCTTTTTCTTATGGGGCCAGGTTGTGAGGGCCAGATGAGGTCAGGTTTTCCTGATAATGTGCAGCCCTGCTACCTTCCATTTTAATTGCATCTTAAAGGATCAATTCTGCACATATTATTAGAGACAATATTTCATCCAGCCGACCTAAATATGAGAATAACAACCTGATGGTGACAATAATGGTCATTCATAGCCCAGGCTTCACACAAAAACTGCTTTTTTAAGATTAGGAAATACTGACCATAATAACTGCTAATATCATCCTCCTTTATGGCTTCTTTTGCTTCTTTTTGCATCGTTACTAGCCTTAGACGTATGCTATATTTCACAAATTTAAAATGCCCTGTGGCTCTCTGTACCTGCCAGACGCTATCGTCTAACAAAGATTCATCTTATTCTCCGAGCCGATCTAATCAGGGCTCCACCAGACTCAAGATAATTCCCTAATGGTAACTTCAAAGCGCACTTCAAAAAGCAGACAAGCCTTTTTTGGTGTCGGCTCAAGCCCAGTAAGAAAATCCTGATTGTAGCTGCGATAAGTGCAGATGTTGCTTGTGGGCTGTCAGTTGCCCACTTCATGCTTAGTTTATCCAAAAGGTATAAAAGGTATTACATAAAAGCCCCTAGACGTGCTTTTGTGCAGCGGTACAATGCATTAGTGCAGGCTAGGTGGGTACACAGGTCCCCAGAGGGTTACATAAACACCAAACACGGAACAAGTTCGACGCCCGCATCATGTGTGAGTTTTTCATCTGTGGTGAGAAGGTTAACATGATTCCTGAGGTGTTTTTTTTTCTTTTTATCCACACACACGCCACAGAGAAGATGGAGGTAATAATATTAAAGCGAGCGAAGGCACGACCGCCGCTGGACGGAGGAAGCCAATGTCCCCACTCAAGACGTGGATGGATGATCACAGAGGAAATCAGAGACGGCTAAAAATACAGACAAGTGGAAGGTAGATGGTGGCGCTATCTCTGCTGTGATTGGTCGTGTGGTTGACAAGCACCTGATGATGCTGTGGGATTTTGAAAAGGTCACTAAGAAGCCAAATGTACAGTATGTTCAACACAGACATAGGTCAAAGTGGACTTGGACTATAGGTCGTCTTATTCACGTGACGTCAAACAGCGGGAGAGTAAACTATAGGCACAATGCAATTATTGAACAAATGAACAAGATAAATAAATCCATGTCAAAAAGCAGTTTAGATAGATGTAAAGAAGTCCATTCTGTTGCAAAACTAACACTGCCTCTATTCAAAGTCTATCTCTGTCTGAACAAATATCAAACTTCTATCGAGTAAACATTTCTGAAATATTGTGAACCCCCACCAAAAACCATATAATACTTTTCAATGTCTTATAATAATATAATATTTGATTTCTTCTTCTTGAGACAAAAGTGACAAAGACTTTAACATAAATGTAACGTAAATGGCAAAACTCTAAATGTAGTATTCAAGATAAAATGATGACGTGAAAACGGGGTCAATGCCAAAACCTGGAAACTTTGAAAAAGGTTTGTGGCTCCATTTCCGTCAGTGGTGTTGGTGATACTGTCCGGACTGATAGAAGCATGATCACTTTGTTCACTGTACTCCGCTGATACGAGCTGCTCTGACTCAGCTCTTAAGAGAGTCCATTATTTACCAGAGCTAATACATTAACTACCATGACTACCACTTACAACACGACTTCAAAAAGCCCCGCACTAAAGCTTGTCTAAAGTCTGGAACCGTTCAAAAAGGAAAGCTAATGAACCCGACAGATCGAACCATCTTTGGAGTGAGTACATAAGGACAACATTTGGTCTGCATCGAGTCTAATTTGGAGTGGCATGAAAAAACAAGCACGAGGCTGAATCACCCAGCGACACAAGTGTCTCATCGAGGCACTCGCGGCTCATCAGAACAACTGTTACCGAGCCGTACTCCCCGCCCACGCCGCAGCTTCATCACCCAACGCAGACCACGAAAACCGAACCCCGTCATCGTCCGAGCAGATGAAGAGGTGCGAACCCACCGCGGCCCACCCTCGCATCGGGCACGGCCAGCCTCTCCACAGGCCGCGGGCTGAGCGCTCGTCTGTCGCATGACTCAAAACGAGTGGCCAGAACGTTCACTGTTTGTCATACATCAACATCAAGGTTATTAGAGGTCAGAGTGTCCAAAGTTAGTTACTATAGGAATATATGGCTACAGTAAAACATAAGAAATGCTTTTTTTGGTCCAAGAACCAACTCGGGCTAGCTGTAACTAAAAGTAAGTCTAAATGAACTAAACAGTGGTGGAGGAAGTACTCAGTTTCTCTACTTAATCAAAAATACAGATAAAGAGGTAGAAATGTACTTAAGTGAAAATATTTGCTTTCAAAAGTACTTTAAAGTATAAAAGTAAAAGTATGTGACTCAATCATAATGCGAATAATTAAGTTAAGTTGGACAGACTGAAAGAGGAAAAGCTACTTGTATAATGCCGCATTCAAGTGTGCTTTGTAAAACTCAGCGCTATAGGTATTAGGTACACATTTATGCACAGATTAAACATTTAATTTAAGGTGTTGCACATTTACAGCAATTTAAAAAAAATCTAATTTACTTGAACTTGTAAAGCCAATGTAAAATGTAGTGCAGTAGAAAGTACTTGCTCTAAAATGTTGTGGAGTAAAAGTCATAGTACCCTCTTTTAAATCTACTTAAGTAAAGTACAGATAGGTATTTTTATTTCATTACATTCCACAAGTGGAATCAACACATGGCTCAAGGTCAGAATTTCCTTTGGCCTGCAACTAGTGTCTCAAACTAGAAACAAATAATCACAGGATAATCCAGCCATACAAGTTTCAGGAAGAATTTGCGATTGGTGATCAATAAAAAAATGAACAAATTACAGGTGTCACTAGTCTGACTCTAGCTGGCGTTAGGTTCAGTATGATTTCTGTACTGCTGTTGAGTAGGAAAAAGGCAAAGTTTTGATGGTATGAGAAGCATAAAGAAAGCAAACCCCACACACACTTGGTTTGAATGTTGTTAGCGTGATGGTAAAGTCATTGAGTTTGTGAGAGTTGATCTGCACGATGCAGAGAAGAGGACGAGAAAAGCATGTGGCCTTCAGGACCAGAGCCAAGCAGCTGTCGATGGTACATTTGGGCTCGTGATGCTTTCTACCTTATTATTAAGGGCTAAAGATGTTGGCAATTGAGAAGCCTATGAGCAAATAAATGAAAAGAAAGTTACAACACAATATTTAATTTCACCAGTGCTTGTTGCTAAGTGTCCTTCTGTTTCTTGCTAGTGTTGTTTTGCTCAGATTTGAGTTTTATCATTTTTTTCCCCATTGTTTCGAGTATTGCTTTTATTGCACATTATTTTAGTCAATATCTGGGATCTTCATCACCCATTATTATAGCAACAGATATTAAGAACCATAATAATATTGCAAATGGATAGATGTATGATCCACAATATTGAGTTTGAGAGTTTAATAGCTATAAGCTTACATAAAAGTGATGTTTTAGGATTGTATGTGGCTCTTGTATAAGGTTTTATATAGTATTTTCTGTTTTTAAGTGGTTTGCTCAGCTGTTGACAAAGAAACACTATAGTACCCAAAGTAATGGCCGTCATATAATGGATTAAACTTTAAAAGGGCACATGCGACTCACAGAAGTTTAAAAATTGAATGACATCAATCTATCAGTTTTTATTTCTACCATTCTGCCACATCGATAGACATTCAGATATTGATGAATCTGCAGAGCAACACAAGACAAGGTTTATTTATATGTCATTTTAACACTTTAAACATAAAGAAACTGCAACTTCGTTTGGCTCTCGTAGTCAACGGCCAAGGCTCAACTCCACAAAACAAAAAATAAAGCACGTACAGTGGGATATTTACGTTCTGCTTTAGTCCACAGTTTGGAAACACTTTTGACACTACTTTAAAATGGATATTTATTTGTTCAGGAAAAGACTTTGTTTAAAATCAATTATTCAGATAGTACTTTAGCTGATCTACAGTGGCAGTGGCGTCTGTTTGAGGATTAAAAACAAATGATTGGCAAAGACAGGTAGATCTCGACAGCGCAGAGCGGTATTGACCTCGCTCCTGCTTCAATTGAATCAACTCCCATCAAATCCAATCACAGCCACTGAGCCGTTTCATTTGGCGGAGTAGATTATGCGCACGGGTGAAGGGGAAACTCGTGGGCATTTTCAACAACCCAAAAAGAGTGCGTCGCTATATCACATCCACGTTTTTGAGCATGTGTAGGAAAGTGCAGAAAGGTAGAGCCATAGAGAGATGTTGGTGTTTTTGCGCCGCCGTCGTCTGTGCAGGTTTAGTTGAGCTCGCTGTATTTCATTTGTTATTGAAGCCAATGTGAAACGGTGCCAGTCAGACAGATTGGGCTTATGAAACACCTCACAGCTGTGGCTACACCCTTCCCACACAACTGCGTCTTACTCCATCCACTGCTTTAAGCACAAAACCAACAGAGCAAGATGAGCAACAGCCAAAGTTTGTACACACTCACAGTCACGTCCATAATATAATCCAGAGGAAAAACGTAGGCCATTTTCTTACAAATACAACCACCTGTGTCTGAAGAAAAATGGTCTTTAAAGTGCAATGTGTAAACGTTAAGAGTATATAGCACACATCACTCAAAACCTGTTTACATTACTTTATTATGACCTCACATCTTGCATTTGCTATTCTGAAGAATATATAGCGTCTTGGGCCACAAACCTATATACACTTATTTTAGCTGCACTCGTTGGTCCATTTTTTATATATTTTATCAACACAATACATAGAATGCATACTTTACAGATATAGTGCATCCAGAGTAAAAGCAGCATCATATATTGTAGTAGGCCTCTGTTTTCATTGGTGTAGGCGTCACTTGTAGCACAGCAACCGACTAACCCAACAACAGCGCGGCGCTTAAATCCCTGTTTATTTTGCGTTTCTGTCCGTGAGGCTGCAGCTTTAACAGGAAAAGCTTACCCTCTGTGTCGCTGGGGAATTTAAAATATCCTCATTCATGCTTCTCTTTAATCAACACGGACCTCCTCTTTGAATTAAAAGCATGTTTTCGCTCTTCTGTCTTATTATCTATTCTCTAACATTAACATAATCAGCTCGCCAACAACATATGCACTAAAGACAAGTGGGCGGATGTGCACAACAAAACCGCCTGATGTATCTGCAGTGTAAGGAATCTGGGTCAGAGAAAGAAAAAATGTAAGTGATATACAGACTCTCTGTTTAGCTTAAAGCACAGTGGACAATTTTTGATGAATGGACTCTTACAAATGTTATCCAATATCAACATTAATTAAGATGGAAGCATACAGCTGAGGTTTCCTTAAGTTAGACCCGATACAGTAACAAAGAAGGAGGAAACCAAGCTTCAGTGACATAGTTTATCACCTTCACTAGTCCCACAAAGGTATTTTATACTCAGATGCACTATGTAAGACTACAATTCAATAATGTGGGCCGTAACTGAGGAAAGTAGACTCGCAAATGTGATTAAGAATAATGTTGAACAGCGGACAGAACATTTTGTACTTGTACTGTGTTACTGTAAAGAGGAGGCTGCTGTAAGTAATGTGTGGTAATGGCCATTGATCGTTGAAACAAAGTGGACATTTTGGTCAGATAATAAGTGTTACTGGATGAACTGACAGATCGTAGACAGCATTAGATTAAGTGTCTGGTTTAGAATATGAAGCATTTTTTATCTCAAATGCCCTCAAATGCTGAGCAGCAATACATTTTCCAAGTCTTTTTTTAAAGCTGTTTTCCAGATAGCACTAAATTTAGCTCTTGACATTCAGTACTTACCCGTATTGAGTACTAATATGAGTACTTATTTATATTAATAATTAATAGAGAGAGTTCAGTGGCATGTTCATTTTTCAGATGTTTTATCTATGAGTTGCTTTGAAGATGGCAGTTTGGAGTTTCTTTAAAGGAGCAATTTTTGTTATTTGCTTTAGTCTCTGGTCTCTGGATAATACAGTAAACTTGTATGTGACATTCACTTTAATTCTATTTCATTTCTATAGCCCAATATCACAACGACAGCCTCAAAAGAGCTTTACAGAGACAAAAAGGGTACAAAAACCCAGCCATGGGAAAGAACAAAAACCTCAGGGAGAACTACAGAAGGAGGGATCCACTCCCAGGACAGACAGACCAGGCAACACATGTGTCCAAGACTGTCACTGACAAAAAATGATATGTAACTAATTTTGTTCTCACAGCATGTAATGTAATGCCACTTCTTATATACAGCAGTAAAAAGCTCTTTAAAGGCAGTAAAACAAAAGCAAAGTAACTTTAACACTTTAGTAACTTTTTTCCACATTTTTCCCGATGGTGAGAGACCATTGGACAACATGACAGCAATAAGCTGGACAGGAGTAATGTGACATTTTGGCTGCTATTTCCTGTTTCAAGAAAATGACAGAGGGAACATGCTTCTTATGCAATGGATGAAGAGGCGCTGTTACTTTTATCCATTTGTAATAATACTATGCCTTAGGTGCAGATGGTGGACAAATGTAAAACATAATGCCTCTTGGGAACCCTATCCCAGGATGGACGGAAAAATAGATGGAGTTAATTCCCTCAGTGACTGTACAGAACATGCGTTGTTTGTTTACTTGAGGAAGACGCATCCGGTCGAGTGCAAACGGGGCATCTGCTTCAACAGCTTAATCTGTAAATGGATACCTCGAACACAAGAGAAAAGTGGGCGGCGGACAGGAACAATGTGAGCGAGCGGCAGATTAGCGCCGCTGATGTAACGGCGTGTAATGATACTGAGCCTCGGTAACTTGTCGCTTCCTGAGAGCCCCACATGGCCAAAGTAAACAAACCCACAGCAGGGGAAAGAGACGAAACAAAAGACCCACAGTGACATATCTGTGGCAGCGGGAGGAAGCCGCCGCTGGAAGGAAGTAATGCTTTAAGGCTGGAAAACATGACACTGGAGTCCCTGCCTTTAGCGCGGTAGATTTCCAACATAATGTGGTCTTAATTACCCAGTGTGCAGCGTCGACAGGCCCCGTTGTCCCGTCAGGATGATACTAGGCTTTTATTACATACGGCGTCGCTCTGTCACTGACCCTCGATGGATCCCAGAGAGCTACTGGAGCAATGACATGAAAAAGACACACAGAAGTCAAACCAGAGGCACAGTGTTTGTTAAAGTGTCATAAATGTTGGCCTTTTAACTCATGTGACCCTGGTGAATTCAAAAAGCTGAAGTATCTAAAGCCACATTTGTGCACAAAGGTTTGGTACAGTCTTTTCACTTCCTATTTAAACCATACTTAGTAATCAAACCAGACTGACAAGGGTACAGTACTCTTAATTGGGATCTTTATTAACAGTTTTGACAATGGAAAAACCTCTAAAAGTGTGCTGTACTGACCTGACCGCTACCATTCTGCATTCATATTTCCCAACATAACTGAAACCAAATCTTAATAATAATGTCTTCTATTTTAGACAGACTTGTTATCGGTTTATGAAAATTATTGCCGTCGTAAAAGATTGGAAAATAATAATAATATCAGATATGGCAGGTTTTCTTGGACCTAGGAAACAAAACTGCCCCAGCAAGACATCCGCAAGTGCTACAGGGAAGTTTATTTTCCGGTCAGAGAGAGGTTTAATTTCTCATTTCTCTATTCCTTTATTTGTAGAAGGAACCAGTCTAAATAGAGGATATTCATTTATAGAGGCTTCCAGCTAAATCTTAACTTTAAGCAGAAGTGACTGACTCATTTTGGCTAAGTTTCTGTCTGGGGTTTTGCATTTAACATTGCATTTCCACATCAACTAAAATAGTAATGGAGAACAGTGACTCATTTCAAACAAGTAAATACAATTAAATCAGCCTCGGACAACAAACCTGGCCAACTGAGCTAACAATTAGAGCTCACCTGTGTTGCAAAGCAGAGGGACTGGGAATCAAATTTTGCCGACTAAACACTACTCGTATCATAAATACATCACTTACTTCTCATTTAGCTTTATAAGTAGTTGTTATGCAAACAGTGTGGGTTGTTTCTTATGTCTGCGGTTATGCAATTCAATTTATTTGGATCTCTTTTACTGTATTGTTTGTTTTCTTGAAGTGTCAGGGTGAACAGCTTGCAAACAAAGCAGTCGTGAAAGTTTCCCACCAACGACCGCCTTTTGTTTTGACCGCCGCAGGTTTAACGCTGGTCTTTCCCCAAAACTGTATTAGTCTGACTCTGATCCTGCAAACAGTCGACCGCAAACATTCCCCCGGCGGTAACGGGAAGACAGCCGACACCGCGGACAAACACACACAGAGGAAGTCAGCCCGAGAGAGGAAGCCCAGTTCTGCTGCGAGGCCAACTTTTGTCTCTCCCTCTTTGGCCGAGAACAGCGATCGATACGTATCACAGACGAGACTGGCTCCCGAAAAGCTGAGTCAAGCCGGCTTCGAGGGGAACGTCACTCGCTGCTAAATGACAAAACAGACCTCGACCTGTCACATACATCTTTCACTCTCACATCTTTTTCTTTTAGGAAGTTACAACGCCCTTATTTTTCCACAAAGGTCGTCTTAAGGAGCCTGCAGCTAATTGTTTTAAGGCAACAGTGAGTGAGTCATGCCGTGTGACTCCAGTGGGATGGACGACAGATGTAAGAAAAGAAAAAAAAAAGGGATAATATGAGAGGAATGTAGTCTGACAGGAAATGGACTGACAGCTGTCATGTCCAACAGTTACCACAGTTACAGAGTTAACTGTGTGTTTACAGTACGTTCAGGGCTCAAGGATATGACCAGAAGATGATGCCAACAGAGGATTTGGCATTGATTATGTTTTAGGAAATTATGTTTTCCAAGCTAAAGTTATATCTTTGCTTTTATTTAGTTTACGTGTAGAACCTTCCACAATCAACATCCACCACAGCATCAAAAGCATCAGTATTTCACATTTTTATGAGCATTAAAAATGGAAAACTATGGTCTATTGTCTAGAGCCAATATTCTAATGGACTTTAAGAGATGGAGCAAGAACCCTGAAAGCTACAGCCTGTATGCATTTTTGCACAGCCATCAAGTCGTATTCTTGTTTTCCTTCATCTCATATGCCTCGGTGTGCTGTATCAGTAGTCAGATTAACAGTCTTTAATGAGGAAGCACAGGCCCTAAAACAAAACCTGGGTCACCCATGTGGTGTTATGTGGCCTTCTGTACAAGTCCATGCATAATATGGCCCTAAAAATCCTGCCACTTGACGCTAGTTGCCTTTAGATGGAGTTAACCACTCAATAATGTTCTCTATCCACCCACTGACAGCACACATGTGTAGTCAGTTGGTTGCCATTTGCCTAAAACATGTCGTTTCTGCAGAACTTTTGTGGTAGATAACTTTTTGTCTGCTGGAAATTTATTGCAGACTGCTTCACTTTTGTTGCTGACGCGTTAAAAAAAAGGTCCATGTGACAAAAATCAAGATTAAATGCAGAATTTGAATCCATAAACACAATTTTCCCTCATAGCATTACAGAAAACTGATGAAAATGGAATCCAACAATGCAAAAAGGTCATTGATAAAACTGGAGCATTACTGTGCCCCACCCCTGGCAGCTCGCACAAAGTCTCGCCGGCAAAATGCACTCATTCATAAAAGACCCACCCTTTTAACATCCGCTCAAACAAACAGGAGCCACGAGGACATCACAGTGTCTCCACAAACAGAAAAGTCTTATCAGTCTCTTATTAAAACACCATGTGATACAAAATCTGTGTCATGTCTGTGGGAATATCTGCTCATCTGGAAGGAAACAGGAAATGTGAATAACTCCAATGCAATTTGATTAATCAGTGGTGTATTAAAAGGCCAACAGGGAAGGGCTGTTTAAAACTGAAGAGTCAAGGTTACGACTGAATCAGGAGCAGGTCAAGAGCAAATGACAAATTTTACAACCTTACAGCAAAACAATGCATTGAATCACTCGAAAACATAGCCATTGACACATAAGTGACAAATAAAGTGAAGATGTTAGCTTGATATTGCATCACGTTGTTGCTGTATCAATGACTTCACGAAGATGGCATTGAGCACGAAGCAGTGAGTAGTCAGTTTAAGTCAATAACATACCCTGAATTTCACAGCGGAAACTGAAACTTGAAACTGAAACTCGTCCAGACTGTTAATAAGTGTGTTTTTGTCATATGCTTTTATTATATCTGGGCTATATTTGCAAAACTTAATAGCTTAGTTGACAGTGTTTGGATGTTTACAATAACTTCTACCTATAAACTCAACATAAAAAAGTCTATGGAGAGGTATCATAATCTTTTAGATAGATACATACTGTTTAAGGATTATAAATGTACTTGTAGCAAGTGTAAAAAGTCATGACATCCCAAAAACTCGGTCTAAAGCCTATACCTAACCTTTGCTAGTTATTTTTCAATCACCTGCTGTTTAATACCATTGGGAATACCCTCCACAAGTCTTTAAACGCTAGGGTCACACGTAATTTTGACCCTTATTCAATGCTTAAACCAGGCTGAATACTGGGTTTTACAGTCTGTCTGTGAAGTGGCCTCTGGTGTGAAGGTATGTACGGGTGGAAATGCTCCACATCTATGAATGAAAGCAGGCAGCTCACTGACTCAGCTGGGACCAATTCATGAAGTACAGCCCGAGGATCTTAAAGCCAGAGAACCTCCCCAAAAATCCGGGAAGAGGTTTGTAAAAAAGAAAAAATAGTAAAGCTCTTAACTGCACATAGAACGGATGTGGGGCACTAACCTCAGCCGCAGCCAGATGAGTCAGCTAGTGTCGGAGAGATGCGAGGTTTGTGGATATTCTCCTGGGTTTGGAAAAGCTCGGGCCCAGGGAGAGGTCACGAAACGGTCCGGTCCGTCCGTGCGTCGCTGCGGTTCTGCTCCGTTTCGCTTCGGGACTCGTTCAGGAGGCGCTTCGAGGCGGTGTCATGAGCGAGAGGCGACGTGGCCGTGGAGCAGACGCGGGTGGGATGCGCTGTCAGTGGGTTTGAGTCACTGAGGAGAGAAAAGACGAGCAGAGGAGCCGTGGATAAAGGAGTCGTGATGCTCGCTGTGCGCTCGCCGTGCCGTTCACTGCTGTGTGCCCGGCGCGCAGCGTGGATACGCCTTTCCTCCCTCCCTCTCTCTCTCTGGGTCACGGCGAAGCACGTTGTCTGAGCCTCACAGAGATCCTCTATGAGCGCAGACGGATCACTGCGCGGAAACTGTCGCTATCTTTTTACTAGGCGTTAACTTAAGTGGTAAAAACACGTAAGAGCTGGTTAAGATGGGGTGACCATGTTTCCAGACCTCCAAACTGGGAGACTTGCATGTTTTTTTCACTAACCCACTGACAGATGAAAAAATACTGTGTCGGAAAATGTGTTTACAGTTTAGAACAATGGTTATTTCAATGTATTATATGAACAAAATGTCTCAGTGAGTCATCGTTATGTGTAAACCGACTCTCTTGAATTGCTGTGGCTTTAACTCCATTAATCTTTACTTCGGGGTGAGTTCTCAGGACGAACAAATACACTTAATTTTCCACAAGTTAATGACAAACTGCAGAGTTGATAAAGAGAGCAGGTTAATTTGCTCCTCATGAACTAAAAACTAGAATTACCAAAGATATGTAGAAAGTTGTCTATAATAAAGCTGCACAATGTTGAAAAAACGTAATATGTGATATCCATATTGAATATTGCGATAACAATATGAGCTGTGATTTATAAATGTTCTTTAATCTTATGCTGGGTCTAAAAGGGCATTCTGAACCCTTGATAAGCTAAATGCTAAAAAACAGGCCAAAGAAATTCATGTATCCCAACTCAATCAAAAATAGGAGAGAAAAATTCCCTTAAAACACACACAACTCAAAATATGTGGCTGACAAGATAGCACCTCATGTTTATCCAGCAACATTTCCAAGAGAGAATTACTGCCAAAAGCCAAAAGAAAAAATTTGAGCTACTCTCTTGAAGGCAGCTGAAAACCGAAGAATGAATTTGCAAAATTTCGCCAATTTCTGGACAATGTGGCTTGAGCAACAAGTAAAAAGAAGTTTACATTCAAAAGGAGGTGAGATTAATGTGGTTTACGTTTTCAGAAAACAGAGTGAGACCTCTTTTTCACCATCTTTCCCTCAGATCGGACTGGTTCACAGAGACACACACAGTTTCACACACACATTTTTCAAAGCTGATGTCACTGCTGCGTTATCCGGTCGACAAATCCCTCCTCCCGTTCCTTTCTCTCCATCACAACACCACCCAAAACACGGACCTCCTCCGGCTCTTTTCTTTGAGCAGCGACACTGCGCCGTCTGTTAGATCATCCATCACTTCTTCAATGGTCCTGTAAACAGCTACCGTGATGAGAGGAATTCAGACTGAAGTTAATGGGACATGGGAAACAGTCCACAAACAACTCATTTTCAAAGTCTATCCAACTCAAACAAGGAATAATAATGAAACTCACCTTTTAGGAACAACTGTCGCTCAGTCAGTCACCAAAACTCTGAATTTCTTGGATGACTGAGGAACATAAAAGTGACATATGATACAACAACTGAGTAAAAAGTATAATCCCAAAAAAAAACCTTTCACAATCAGTTCACATAATTTGAAATCTCAAAGTTGTACAGGTGTAAAAACATTACAAAACAGTCACAATAAAACAGAGCAAATCACTACATCTTAAAATAATCTACAAAAGAGTCAAGCTAAACATGAAAAAGCAAGAATAACCCTCTTAAAAAGCCACAATTCACCATTATTTCTCAATATTACTTAACAGAGTATTTCCAAAGATCTCAAGCACTAGCATTAACTCAGAAGTTAAAAAAAATTTTTCTGGGTAACATAAGGCCATTAAATGATTAAAAAGACCTATGACCACAAAAGTAACTATATTTTTGCATCTGTAAGTCCTGGATTTGGTATCTTTATATGGTGAACTAAGGACTGACTGCTCTGAATTAGCCTGAGCTCATATAAACTACTGAAATATTAGAGTGTGCTCCAACTCTCCAATAGTGTTCTCAATCGCATTTCTCTCGTGCCCTTTATGCACATTTTTAACAAGTGTGCATCAGACCTGACGAGGCTTTTGTATCTAAGCAACAAAGTGCAACAAGGGATAAAAATCAGCAACTGGGGAAAATGAAAAAGATGTACAAATATGAAGTATTAACAGCAAAAACTGCCCTGTTAGCAACATGAAAGGCGGCATTGTTGTTGCTCTTTGTTTTTAGTTTGGCCTTGTTCTGTTCATAAAAAAAATGCAGATGAGTGACATGTCCAGGACTATGGAGCTTTGCATGTCAAACAAATAGAGTCTTAATTCCATTTTATCCACTGTATACCTCAAAATGTTACACACTGCACCTTTATATCTCATAATTTCATGGTAGATTCACACCAAAAGCAGCTGGTGGTCATTCTTTCACTAATGACGAGATTCTTGTAGATTCCTCTTTAGTGTAACCTTGATACTCTGTTGTGTTGTCAATCCAAAAAAATGTATCAGGTTTTAAAAATGCAGAATTATTTCAAACTGTCGTGTCCCTGAAACAACATCTCTTCCCTTTTTTGCTACATGTTTTTCAAATAAATGAGAATGAGAACAGTTTTTTTGTGATCAGAAAATTTCCCAAAATTTGGTGAATGAACGTCTCATGACAGTTTTTTTCCTCATTTCTCATCAAAAACAGGGTGACATTCAGACATTAATTCTGTGTTAGGCTCTGTTCCTGAGGCTCTGGTGAAATCCCCGTTTTACAGACAATGGACCCATAGATGCAGATGCAGAATAAAGTCACTTATTTAAACGATAAAGTAGAAATATATCAAATTGAAAACATTTGAACAGGCACATGACAGATACGAGTCTGATTATTTGAGGGGGCTCCTGACCTCAGTTCACATGATACGACTGAGAAATACTGAGAGTATCACAGAAACTTTCACCTGAAGTGTGTGGAGTCGTTGCACTGGTTTCCTGAAACAGAGACGCTATTACAGGCAAATGAACCGTGATATTTGAGCTGGACAAGAAATGTTTGTATAAGACAATGGCACAGATCACAATTTCCTGATAGGCCCCATTGCATTAAGCATTAAGTTGTGTATAGCTAGTTAAATTACAATTTATGTTAAAACAGCATCAAAATGAAACAGTATATTTGCAACAGTAAAAGCCCAAGTTCACCATATAAACATACCAAAGACAGAATAGATTAATTTATTCTTTTTTTGTTCCAGCAAATCCAGGACTAACAGATAGAAAAATTAATTTATTTTTGTGGTCATTGGTCGTTTAAAACATTAAATGTAATCTATTTGTTTGTTTGGCTTGGTGTGTTGGTGTCTCCGCTGCTGTGGAACTATTTGTCCACTGGGGACAATAAAGACTCATTGAACTTGAAATATCACAACTCACCTGCAGTGTTTCCTGCACATTGAAGAGATCCTGGAGGACAGCCACAGTCTCAAAAATGGCAGAAAATTTGATTCATGTTGAAAAGTTGGTGATTTACGTTTGTGTTTTAGAGTCCGCTGCTCTGATCTAGAGTATGAGGAGTTTTATCTGTCCGCAATCGAGCTACACTTGAGCGGTTATTCATAGGTGAAAGCAGAGGTAAATTTGCAGATTTTGTAGTAAATGCTGTAACTCTCATCTCATCTTTAGCTTCTCTGCAGCTGCTTGAGCAACAGTGGATCCAAACAGAGACAGAGAAGCGATGCTAACTGAAGGATTAGCAAAACATTAGCATGGTATCTAAAGTTTTTTTCTTTGCAGCAACTTTCATCTGATAAGGCTCAAGATAAAGCTTGTATTCTGAGTCTTGTAACATTAATCTTATAAAGGACCAAATTACTTGTTGCTAATTCACGTAAAACTTCTTAATGATGTTAACACTGGACAGAGTAGGCTTTTGTTTGTATAAACGCAGCTAAAACAATCTCAAAACCATCTCGACCGATGATGGCGTCATTATAGTAAAATATATCAATTAAACCTCTATGTAAAATGTAATCATCGGATATGGTTTACAGTTCTGCCTCAGACTTGTGTCTGTGGTTTTACTGCGTCCATATTTCAGTTAAAGCACTCATTTCTAAGTCAGTGTGGCTGTATTTGTGTGTGATTTCCCCTGAGCAGGCTGTTAAAGGGAACTTCTTGTTTCCAATCACAAGACCAGCTTGTTCAGGCAAAAGGGGGGGCAAACAAAGTCCTAAAGGGAGGAAGTGCAACAAACAAAACAACTCAGAGGATTCAGCTGCGGAGAAAGGAAGGAGGGATGACAACGAGAGGAAAAAACAACCATACATAAGAAGACAAGGAGACAGGAGAAAAGGGAGGATGGAGGAACGACAGAAAGGCGAGGGACACTGTGCGTATTGAGAGGATGAGTCAGTGCAAAGAAAAACAATGAAAATGCAGAGTCACTGTGCTTCTTTCATGAACAGCTCTTCTGCTGCTGCCACTCTCGGACTCTACCAGGTTTATTCAATGTCTCACAGTGATGTTAGCAAAATACACGTTACAAATGTCTGTCTTATCATTATGTTACTGCTTTCCAACACAACTTAAGAGTGAGAGTCCACATCACATTACGGTTTCTATGGATTTCTTCCCATTTATCATCTATCAGTGAGTCAATAGAAACAAAGCAGTAGGAACAAAATGTCAAATGTATCCCAACATAAGCATGTGCATAACTTATATTTAATGTCAGTGATTATTACCACAACAAAAGAGCAACGTGGACACAAACATAAATTGTCACTGAGCATGAACATTGTATGCAAAGTATTAAAGCAACCCTGCATAACTTTTATCCAGCAGAGGGCGCAGATCCCTCTCTGTGCAATCTATAGATAGCGGTCGCCATTTTTGTTTAGGAGTTTAGACGTTAAAGATGGAAAGTTTGGATGAAACAACATGTCTTCTGATTGTCATTTTAGCATATTTCCTCCCAATACGACCCTGTTCGAGTCCAATGTATCGGCCTGTTTTCTAGAAGAGCTATATTGGAGGTTTCTGTGCAGCTGAGGGTACTGTGTCAGGGAGATTGATTCTACTGATCTCATGTTAAAGAACCATCAAAATGAGTGTGAGAATATATGTTTTAGGGTAAAGGTTCCATGGTGGTACTTTAAGCAATTACCAGCAACCAGATATCAGTCCATAAACAGAAAATGTGACTCTTTACTTAAATATTTACAGTTCTCGTCACTTCCTGTCTCCGGTCCATTCTTCGTTCGACACTGATTGCTGCACAGACTCCATCAGCGCAGAGCATTACAGCCTATTAAAACCAAAAGTCAGAGGGTAATGAACAACACAACCCCGACCCGGTCATTAACAGCAGCAGCAGCATTAAATGATAAAAATAATACATGGAAAAGCACTACAATTATTGAAGAACAGGTAATTATCATGCCCTTTTAAATAAATGCAGTAACAACAGGCGTTATCTTCCTGCTTGTACATTTGTGACACATATTGTTTTTTTTAATTTCCTTTGAATGGCTTAAGTTATCACAATTTAAATGTTCAAATCTAAATAAAGTATTCTTGGATTTCTTAAGCTGGGTTGTATGTTTTTGTTAGAAGTACAAGATATACACTACGTACACACACTGCCCCTTTAATTTTGGTCTTAGGATATTTAATAGCCATTTGCCAGCAGTGTTTTTGTTGTAATTTACAAAAGACTCAGCCCTCAAACAAGGATATTATTGTATGTGACGCTCAAAACAGGAACTGGTCTCAGATATCAGGATTTAATATGCAGTGGTTGAGAACCCACTGCAAAAAAGCTGCTTAAGTAATGTCCAATCCATCACAGAAAGTAAAAGACTGAACAAAGTCACACTCATTTAAGCCTGTTTTCAAGCCGAGAGGAAACAATTCAGTCAAAAGAAATGGATTCTCCCACAGCGCGGATTCATATCACAGCCCTGACATCTGGCCCCGAGTCATTTCAGGCTGTGCCAGACGTAACTGCATCAGGCCTGGTACAGGTCAGACTAATACTGTACTATTAAACCTCTCCATTACCGCCAGCCTCTCAATTATGCCTTCCCCACAAGAGCCTGTTAGCCCCGACACAATTAGAGGCTAAAAGGGTTGTCACATTAGGTGCTGCTCTGAAACCCACAGAGCTATACATTTCAGGCCATTAATCCCAACACAAAATGGCTGCTACATTTTCAACTGCTTATAGACAAGTACCATTTATCCTCTTTTTTGTGTGAGAACCAAAGGCAGCTGTGTTTTTCACATGAAGCACATGACCAGTCATCTGGCAGTGAAAAACTTGTGTGGTTCGAGGACCTTCAGAATAGTGGCTCTTCTGATCAGGAGTATTTTGAGAAAATTGTGGTGGTTAGGGCGAAGTCAGTCTCATAAAATTCTGATTTGTGACCAGGGAAAAGGAAAAATACATTTGCCCTTGTTTTTATTATCACCTCTAGGCTGAACATATTTCAGCATGTAACTTGGACAAGAGTGCTTGTCCACTTTTTGCTGGCATGTCTTTAATGTTTTTTAAATTAAAGCAGGTAGTGCTATAGTATTGGATCTTGAGATCTTCATAAAGACCATTTTCACAGTGTTAACACATTTTTACAAAGTGCCATCTCAGTCTCGGACATAGAAAACTAAGGATTTTAAAGGAAGACTGGGTAACAGGATAAAAAATTTTGCTTATTATATCATTTTTTCTAGAATTTTAGCCATTAAATAGAGTACTCACCAAATACAGATTAAAGTTAAACAGAGAGTATGCTTGTATTTGAGGAAAACTGTTTAATCACACTGCTGGTTCCCTGACTCTGTGGTGGTACTGGAGAATCTCTGATGACTACAACACGTAGAACTATTGATTTCTGCTACAGCTTTTCTATAATACACTTCACTATTCCACTAAATGTTTGGACTCTTACTGTGAGTTTGTGGGATTCAAAATGGGATTTCAAAGAAGCAGCACAGCAAACAAAACAACTTAAAATGGCATAGAACTGTATCGGCATAAAGGTGGTACTTAATGTGAAGAGTTTGAGAACGACTAATCCAGTACTATAGTGTTGCATATCATGTGTAAAAAAAAAAAAAAAAAAAAAAAGACCTTAAGATGCCACAGGCTTTATTATCTAGGCTTTTAACAGATGAGAATGATTTTGGCTGTTGATTTGTGTTAAGTAAGTAATTTATTTGCATTTTTCCTGATGTTAAACAGGTGCTACATTCAGTTTAGAGTTAAAGGTTTGGTTGTAACTTGCGACCCATGCTTCTTGATTGTAAATAGTGGAGCCTTTGCTACCATAACATTTTTCCAAACCCTGTCTTTCCCCCGCATCACTGATTCGAAGACACTTACTACGGCGCAGAGAGCCATCCTACACACACCAACTGTTCGGTCGGCAGATTCGGTCTGTCAGGTTTCTGTTACTAAGCAACATCTCAGCCATCATCCGACTGTCAAAAAGAGGCTTCATGTTGACATATCTTGACAGGAGACCAAAAGCTCTCCAATAACTGGCATCGGAGGATTCAAGAGTCAGAAAAACACAGATGCCCTGAATGTAGAGCTATAAATCCCCATGAACACAACTCCTATGCATTTCTCATGTGTGTGGTAACATGTCATTCACTCACTTGACAAAGATTCACTGGGAATCGAAATGCCAATCCCCCACAGGCCGAAGTGACAAACTAAAAAAACACCCTCCCCTGGTGCATTCTGGGTGAGAACGATGGAGGAAAACATAGCCTCGAGCAGTTGGAAATGTTGGCAGAGTAAAAACTGCTAAAATAAACTACGGTGCCAATGAAAAACAAAAACAAGGCAGTAAATATGTTTTGCTGTCACATCTCACAATGAAGTCTACTTTGCCAATCAGTCAAGTATCTTATTTAATTATTCGTCAAATTTAAAGGTTGTCTTTTTTTTTTTTTTTTTACCATTCTTTCTTTGTGCATTACGTCACTGAAAAATTGGTGTTCCTTCACTCTGACAGCTTTGACTGCACTGAAGTATCCAATCAAATGTCAGTGTCCTTTTTTATTCACACAAGACCGTCACAGAAGTCTAGAGGTGACGTCCGGCCGCCGTTCAGAGCGTCTCACCTGAAAGACCGCGACTCTTCAACTGTAACAACATCGTCTCATTCACGGCCGCTGCACATGCCCTTTCCCTTTTCTTCTGCAAATGTCAAGGCCCGCTAATGACGCTTCAAATAACCGTTTTCAAAGCCGTACGATCAACTCTTCCATATTCTCCGAGCTGATAAGAGATCTATGGGTCTATGGCTTTGGCCTTTGAAGCTAGCATTTCTAGCATCTTAACTGTCGTGGAAATCCAAGCGTTGCCTTTGTGCAGAGACATTTAGGCCAGCATGTGGACCGTGGGCGTGCGGCTAAGTGGGAACCAGAGTGGCCCCAGTAGGAGGTGTTCGAAGGGTTGAAACTTGGATGGGATTTGGCCGATTACTCAGATCTGACGACCCACGAGTCAAAACTAATCCAAGATCCTCTCTATATGTGTTGTAGAGACAGATGATGATAAACATATGGACAAAGAATGTAGAAGAACTGTATGTCTGAACGCATTTATTTGGCTGTTAACATTACATCGAAATTTATGTTAAGTGTTTCTCGCTGCTGTGGGAAATTCATGGATTAAAAATCATTCAAGATTCAATTAAAAACTGTACAAAATATGCAGCAAATTACCAACTTTTTGTACTACATATGGTACTCTTACGGTGTATTTTGTTTAGAACCTACATCAGCAGGGGCATTGTCAGCAATTTCTTAGGGCCCCATGTGTCAAGGGGGCCCTGAAGACAGTTGATTGCATACATATTTAGATTATTTGATTATTTATAACCACAACAACCACTTAAACATTAGCTTAAAGTTGTACAATGATTGATGTGCATGAATTCATGACTAGTGTAAGTTGGGGCCCCCAGATACCTCGGGCCTTCAGAATCAGTAGAATCACCTCTGTGCGTCACAGTTGTTATGAATGTAGCTTTCAAGCAATTATTTATTCCTTATGTCAAATCATTGATTTTTATGTAAAAGTGTTACTTATATTGATTTGTTGTCATAATATTTTGGTTTATACTTAAAGGCTTAAAAGATTTGAAGCTTTAAACATTTAATTTTTTGTTTTTGATCACAAATATATTAGATTAGATTATTTGAAATCTGAAAACCTACCTAATTACCAAAAGACACACAACAGTTTTCAATAATAATTTGTACATGTATGCCTATTTTTTGGATCCCACAAAGGAAATTGCACGGATTTCCTCTCATTTCCTTCATTTCTGTTCTATCAGCTCTATTCCTTGTACACCTTGTGCCTCCTTGGAACAGCTCTAAGACCTCATTAGCGCTGGAGCTGGGAGATGTCACACTCCCACCTCAGCCCTGCTGCTCGAGGAGGTGACATGGAAGTCTTTTATGAACCGAGAAAGACTCACAAAAGATACATCGTGCAACGCAATTCATTCATTGGTCCGAGACAAAAGGATAAGGTGAGATAAATATTTTGCAAAGCTGCGGTATCGAATGGACCAGACGTATAGAGAAGGCTTTGTGCTCATTTGATAAAGCAGCCTGTCACCGTAGCAACAGCACAACCTTGTACTAATCATAACCTGAGCGTAAGAGGACAAAGGCTCAATGAAAGGTAGAAAATGGAGTGATTACATTAGTCTTATAAGTGCAACAGCCAGAGGAGGGCGCTGTTTACCTTGGTGCAGTTACAGAGGTCACTAAACAAGACTGTATCGAACTTCTACAAGAGATAAAAAAGGAAAACAGGTCTGATACCTGTCATATAATAAAATTTAATACAATTGCTGAAATGTAAATAAAAAAGTCATCAAATAATTGTATAAATACATCAACTACTTTAAAACTTAAAGCTTCATCTACACTAATATGTCTTCATTTATTAATTTATTATAAAATGGACAATGTCTGTCCTTGCATGTGATTTATTTAAGATCTTGCACAGGAAGAATACCCTGTTCATTGTGTTCTTTTGGACAAATTTGACCCAATGTGACACTGCCATATGAGTACTCTGGTAAACACAAGGTGAGCTTCCTTTGCCCTATTTCTTTTTTTTAAATATTTTAGTGTAAATAGAAAACGATTCAGCAAAACAAAACACAAATCAAGCTCTGTTTATGTATAGTTATTGATAAAACTCAGAAACTAAAAAAAGTAATTCCTATAACTAATCCTAAATATGCCATGAAACGTACACTCTTTTTTTTTAACCAAGCGCCAAAACTCACCTCATTTGAACCTAACTTTTAAAAAGTCAAAGTGACTCATAAAACTGGATCTATACACCAGTGTTTCTCCAGTGTTAAACCCACCTCATGCCAGCAGCTGATATGTTTACATCTCACAGTTCCCACTACCATGACAGTCTCTCATAACAGCACAGACCCCCGCCTCCTTCCCGCCCCACACTGTCTGACCCTGGCCTGATCACATTACACACTTTTATTAATAGACACCCTCTCCCCTTTCTCATTGTAAACTAATAGCCGACATGATCTCACGCTGCATATATAGTCCATTTCCTTCTCATTCCATTATTTAATCTGTTTACCCACTTAGACTAAGCATTTGTCCACTTAATACAAAGCAGCCCGGGGCATTCAGTCATCACTACCAAATATAAACTCATCATCCAACCTCAAACCACTTTATAATGATATAAAGCCAATCCAAATCACAGCTTAAACCAATTAAAACTGCATTGTGTAAGGATTTGTAGTAGGTCTACACAATTAAAGGCAGGTCAAAGCTGTTTTCAATTGTTTGTAAACTCTCAAAATACTCTTTTCATTTGCGTATCTGGGATAAATAAGCATTTAAAGCTCATCTGATCCATATTCAGTCTGGTTTTGTTTACAGACAATAGCATGTCCCTGAAGGGCTGCCGTAGCTGCTCTTTGTTTTGAGTATGTCACTGCTGTACAGAACAAAATTAAATGTTAAGGCACATATTAGACTGGAAAGTAACCAACGCACACCTCTGCAGATAGGTGGTGTGCCTGCCATTACACTCTGTCCATTCACAAAGAAATGTCAGTTTTTATTTGGCATTTCTTGCAAAGTAATTGTAATTATAACATCAACTAATGTCAAAGAGTTAATTTGGAGCCGGCAGGCCTTTGATTTTGTGACTTCACACCTTCTGCGCTGACAAGCCCCACAGTCTTGACCCTCTGCGTGGACTCTTAGACGCCATCTTGTCCAAAGCGTTGTCCCGCAGAGGCCTTATTTTTAGCCAGAGACCAGCTCCTCTGCAAAACTTTATATGGGAATGGCATGTTGGAGCTCTCGTTTCCTCCATCTCTCAGTGAACCTCCATAATACCTCCACTCCTTCAAGACACTGAGCGAGTATCTGCCAACACAACCGCTATCCCTTTTCATGGGCTGTAAACAGGTGGCTGTCAGGGTTGGAAGAGACTCCTATACACTGGAAAAAGTTGAGTAAATAGTTTTTATGTAATTAAATGATCCACATTAAAATATGTAATATAAAAGTGTCTGCTTTTAGTCAGATTAAACACACTTCATTCTTTTGCAATACTAAAGTTAATAATAAGGAAAAGATAAGCTACGTGCAGTTTTCTGAAGTTCAGGTCCAATCCTACAACGGATTTTTTTCTTGATGCCATTGCATCAGCACAAAACTGCAGAGAGTTTTAGCAGCTTGTTGCACACATTAAGGAAATAAAACCTAATATGCTGTCTCCAAACAATTCTTTATAGAGGAAATGTATGAGGTAAATCATTTTAAGTGCCATTCTTTTTGCAGGTTACTTTGAGTTTGTCATTATGACTTTGTCCCATATTAGAATGCTATGCTGAAGTTGTCCTTGTACACATCCACAGCTCATATAGATTTTTTACGGTGCAATACCACCCATTTTCCAAAGCATGGGTCCAGACCTCTTCCTGCCATTCCTTTGCCCCTTGGTACAGTGGGCGTATTGTAATCCCTGCTCAGTCTGCACCCCCAGACTGGGACCGGCCCCTAAACGTCAGCAGACCCACGTGTAGGTCATTTTTAAAAGCAGGTGTCACTGACAGCTCTGCTCTTCTCTAGCCAGTGGGGATAGGAAGCGGACTGTGTTCCTAACCTTCCCTGCTTGACACCACACAGTGTTAGGAACAGCTACTATAGCCCACTGTCACTATAAGGCTCTGAGAAGAGGCAGTTGGTTACTATGAAGTGGGGCTGGGTGTTTTTGGGGGTCCTCCTCTCCCTGGGAGCCCTGTCTTGGGCTGAAACGGGCTTGGAAATCCCAGAGTACGACGGCAAAGACCGCGTCCATGAGCTCACTGCCAAGAACTACAAGTCTATCATGAAGAAGTATGACGTGATGGTGATCTACTACCACAAAAACGTGCAGGGGAACCGCAGTGCCATGAAGCAGTTTCAGATAGAGGAGCTGGCTTTGGAGGTGGGTCCCCGCCAAAGCATGACACGGGCCGCATCAGGGATCCATGTGGGGGAAGGGTCACAGTGGGAGTACGGGCAAGCGTTTCAGATGGAGAATTTTGGCTCCACTTGGAAATTCCTAGATGTAGCGGGGTGACTTTATCAGATGGCCTGGATTACAGCTGTCAACATCATAAGGACCAAGTTTTAAGAAAGATAGTTTCGAAGAACGGCGGGTATTAATCACAACTTAGTGAAACAACTCTATGTGACGTCATTCAATCACATAATCATGCTGTTTGGTTGGCATCCATGAATAGCACCTAGAAAATCTTTAGTCCTATTTAGCATGTTTACATTATACTTCTAGTCTTGTTGAAAAACCCACTGACTCCAACACAACACCTTATTAACCACAACATAGTTAAATGAATCACTGTCACTGTTTCACTATGTGTTTTATTTCCCTAAAATGTCAGTGAACAGTTTGTAATTTATGCTGATGAGCAATAATACAAAGTACACTGTCCAACACACAGTAGATTGAACAATGTTCACCAGTCCCACTCGTTTATTGAACTGCACTAACACACCGTTAAGGCTCTCACAACACGTCATGTAAATGTGGTAAAACAGACATTACACTCTAATAACTCAAAGAGGAAAATATGAAATACAACGTGCTGAGTGTTCCATTTGTTTGTAAGTGTCTATTTAATGATTTTAAAAGCTTAAACAACCACAGGAAAAGTCTATCTACAATTACTGTTTACTAAACAACACCATAATTCCCACAGCAGCCCAAAAAGCAAATATTTAGCAACATATGAAAAGTGATTTAAGAGGGACAAATCTGTGCTTTGTATCTTGAATACTATTTATTCTATTTATACTATTATTTTATATATTTTGAAATGTGCAAATTGAAAATGGTTGAAAATGTTACATAAATGGTATGTACTAAAGCCTGTGCATCTCCTAGAAAGAAAAGTTGAGGTTCAGATCAGGGTAAAGCAACAAACAAGCGCTGACATTTAGTATACAGTGACATTTAAAGGAAGAAGAATTTGATCCTTGGAGCATCACAACTAGGTGTGAGGGTCTACACTATGTCACAGTTTGGAAATTGTAGAAACGCTATGCAAGACTTCAAAAGAGGAATGTACAAAAAGATGAAGCAGTTTATAAAAGGGAATAACAGAAATGTTGATATATGATCTTTGATCATAAGTCTCCTTTAAAAAAATGCAACTCTACTTGACATGCTTGTCTGTGTTGGATGGTATATTCTCACCGGCCACTGTATTCACCACAGCAATGCTCTGCCTGTCAGAGTAGCAGTGTCTTCTTACAGAGGCACAGTATACCTTACAGCAGCCAGCAGCCGGCATAAGTCACCTCTGTAAATAGCCCTGGACAGCTCTGCATGAGTACAGAGTCTAAAAGCCCTCTGGGGATGGGCAGGGGAGAGTTTAGGGCCATATCTCACCTCAACTACTGCTCCCATGGCTCTGTCCAGCTTCCTTTGCAACACGCCGCTTGTTACAACACACCCTCGGCCATCATTTACACGTCCCAGTCACTGGATCGGATCAATTACCTTCGAGCATTGCCAAGTTTCTGAGCTTCTTGGCTTGGAGACTAGATTTCTACTGGACCAGCTCCCTGTTTAACTGTAACAAACTTACTGACAAATGAGTTGTTGACCCAATACTGTAAAAGAACTAAAGTTACTTAAAGATGCTAAACTAGTTTTCATTACCACCTCTGGTTCTTCTTGCATTTTTTTTTTTTGGCCAACAAGTTTAGCAGAGTGAATATACTTATTCTTACAGCTACAACAAGCAAGGAGATGAGAAATGGTCATTTATCATAATATTCTTTTCAAGGCTCTGTCTGAAACCACTCCTTGCATTATAAAGTGACTGTGCCATTCTGTAGTGGTGTCCAAATTTCTATGAACTTCTAAGTTTTAGCATTAAAAGTAGTGAACAGCGATGGTCATGAGAAAGACAAGAAAGACCATAATGCTTTGTGTGATTTAACAGCAAACATGTCATAAACAATGCTTTTGAGTTACTTTGCCTTAACGTCGCTAACATTAGCTTTCATTTAAACAGGAGGAGATATGTATACTCGAGAGAAGTTTGACTAACTGAGAGTGAAAAGCAGCGGTGTAGTGTATTGTGTATGTAACCGTTTATTAATTGAGTGCACTACATAGTCCTCTATATAGTCCTCACGCTGTACAGCTACAAAGTCTACGAGAATGTAGTATAAATAGTAGGACTTACAAAAACACGATATGCGATAACTATTGAGAAATATTTAGACATGCTCTCACATGGAAGACCGTAATCTTATCAGTAAACCTCTCATTTGACTTAGATCTACAAGATTGCCCCGCCCCATTAACACAAATTCCACATCTTCATGAAACTTAGAGTAGAGGCCATGGTCCTAGAGGATGGCTGTTATTATTTACAAAGTAACTCTGAGAATGAAACAAACCTTTGCCCAAATGATGGTCAGTTTGTTCTGTTGTCAATGCCAGCTGGGTACTATTTCAGCTCTAGATGAATAACAGACATCAGATGGTCAGTCCATGTGACAATCGGACACAACTGTGACTTTTAGACAAAAACCATGGGGTGTCTTTGTGACTCACCTGGTAGAGTTTGTTCCTCAAACACAGCGCAGGTCCATTTGCTCCACGTCATTCTCCTTTCTCTCCAAGCTTTCTGTCAATCTGCGGTCAAGAAAATTTACACAAGAAATTCACAACAATTTGACTTGAATTTACACACTGTACTTCTGTAATTACTATTAAAGTCCATGGTTAAACTGCCGCTCTACTGTTTAAATACAAAGCCAATTTAATCCCTTATATCTATATTTGTGACTGTTAGTGAGTGACTCCATTAACTCTTTTCCCCCCTCTTTGCACGACCTTTGACCTTTGACATACTGCTCACTGTAACGTCCATCCATCTCTGTAGTTCACAGGGCTCAGATTGCAGCCATCTTTCACTCGCCCTTTTTACCGACACACCAGCCTCCCCCTCCATACTATACCCACATGTTGTTGCTATGGCAGAGATTCATTCATAATATGAGTTTCTGCATTTATATCTGTGACTAATACAGACTTTACTATACTACACTGCACTACACATATGAGATACAACTGTGTGTCTACTATGTGCTTTTACATGCGCCGTTAGGTTGATTTGTCTTCTGATGAAAATGTAATGTTTGTCTATGTACTTCACATTTCTTTTAACACACATAAAACCAACTCTGTGTGACTGCATCTAGCACATTCACATGAAAACTGTTGGTTAATGCACATTGTCCCATTCTGAGTAAAATATACCTTAAATCTAAAAAGTAAAGCAACAGATTAAAATTAATTACATGGTATTTGTTACTGTAAAATTTAAGCATTAATTTGGCTAAAATATAAAAGTGTGAACAATAAAGGTCCAGAGTGACAAGTGTTGCCTCGATTGATAAAAATAATTATGGGAAGTTTACAACTTTTTCAGTTTTATTACATTGATTTTTATAAAAAGGGATTATTTGGAGAAAATGTGTTCCTAAGCTGCAACATGAATATAGCTGAGTTTTACAGTGAAAACATGGCAGCTACCTTAGTTGTGATGTATGGGGCAACAGAGATTGTGTACAATGAAAATTTGAATTTAGTCTGGAGAAAATGGAACAATTAATGTAATATTGCTTTAGTAATGCTTCTAAAAACAAGGAGTAAAATATTTATACAGTCATATTAAAGGCATTATTATTTATTACAACACCATAATCCCTCCTGTAAGTATAGGGTTTGTGTGAGCTAATCACTGCAGGCCATTGAGACTATAATGCAGGTGTAAATGGCGTATTGCTTTGTCTTCTCTAATAATCGTCTTTCTCCAGAGAAATGTGGGAAAAGGTCAGGCTGTCGCTGTGGTTACCCAGAGCAAAGCATCACTTTGAGACTTCCTGTCTTCCCCAGCTCCATAAATTTCAGAGATCACATCTTTAATGTCAGTGGATGGAATTTAAGACAAAAGACAGAAGAGTGGCATGTAGGGACGCTTCTGTCATTATTTCAAAGCTTTTTGTCAAACAATTACTATTTAATACTATACAATTGAGCATTTAAATGTGTAGCCCACCTCAATCCCAAACAGGATAAGCCACAGAGGTGGGTTTGATTGGTAAAATTAGCTTTTAATGTTGCCTGTAAATAACTGCAAATTACAAAGGTTTGTTGTCTTTAATCTCTTAATTTTCATGTTGGCATCACAGTATTAGCAACCAGCTTATTCAGTTATTCCATAATTTTCCACTACATATCAATACAATACTTTAACGCTACCATTTTGTAGATGATCAGACAAATAAACTTGCTTTATGGACGCCAAGTGTGATTCTGGGAAACCAAGCATCTAATAAACGCATATGAGCTCCTTCGATGAACTATGAACCTGACACAAGGTCACGTCATTAATATTATGTCTGACATTGATACCCTACATCCAGAATGTTTAGATAGTATCATTAGGTTATCTTAGGTGGCATGGCTAACAGGCCAAGTCCCTGAAGACCATTTAGATTTATATACAGAGGTCCAATGAGTTTCCAGGTTACTAAGTTTAGGGCTCCTTAGTTGACTTAGACAGTGAATATGAGCAGACCCAGAGACCTATTGAGTCCTATGTGGAAAGGTTTTGTTCTAAAAGAAGAGAGGCTGCCATTAAGGACCTATAAATTAAAAAAAAAATGACATTAATAGTGTTCCCAGTTTAAATTCTGGTCTTTTGTCTGGATGGAAGTGGAAACTGAAAGTAAAAGAACTTCAAGTGGGGCTCATAAAGTATATTTTTCCAAGAAATTTTCCACAATAGAAATTCCTCCATTACCCTTTTCTAGAGATCTTCTGGAAGACGACTGCTCATGAGTTTGATATTCATTAGCAGTTAAGACATATTTATCATTTATAAGAGATGTGTGAGAGAGTTTTTATCTGTGGCTAACTCTTCAATATGTCCAATACTGGGTTTTCTCTTCATTAGCATTAGCAGCAACAACAGCTAACTTTGTCATACATTTGTTTTGCTTCCCGGACTTTAACCTTCTTCCATTTATAGCAACATGGCGTCAAAAATGGTAGATGTCAGTGAGTTATAGACTTGACCATCACTCAAAAAACAGATGTCAAAACTATTCGTGTTAAGTTGACAGTCTTGTTCACGGTCTAATACTTTAAAAGCTCCCAAGGCTTCAAGGACTCTGACAAGGCTAAGTGAAACAAATAAATAGGTCCTTTTTTCTTTTTTCTACTTCTATATTTAAGTCAACTACTCTCGCTTAAGTGACACTACTGTCAAGTTGTGTGATACTTTTCCACTAACCTCGCTGGCATAACAGAAAACACTGCTTCCCAATTAACGGTGTGAAAGAGGCGCTAAATTAAGAACTAATTTGTCGGACGTGATGTCATTAAAACTGACAGGAGTTATCTTTAGATGAAGTGTCCTTGGTGTTATTCTCTGACGACATATTCATCGCCTTGGTTCATCTGCTCTATTCTCCGTGTCAAAACCCACCTGTCGTTGGAAGGATTAATAATAGGAGCATTTGCAGTTTCAATTAGGCCTCCAGCTGTTGTTGAAACGATATATTTTACGTCCTGGTGGCCTGTCACAATATGGATTGATGTTTTCAATGTTGACACAAAGTCCAAACCAGGGTTCACTGTTTAGATCAATGCCTATCCTTTACGGATCACAGTGGACTTTCCCAGCTACAAGTGAGGCAGAGTACATCACGGACAATCATCAGTCAATCACAGAGTTAAGACACTGACTGACAGCCGCTCACATTCATTCACAGTGGGCAACTGAGATTTTTTCCTATAAAAGAAAAGTATGATGCAACCATCATTACAGCGTTGCTGCCTAAACCCCTGAAAGAAATAACTTTTTTTGGTGATCTATTTTGGTCCAACCAGGGTCCAATTGGACTTTCAAGAGTTAAGATTCAACACTTTACTGTCACATCAAGTTGTAAAGGTTTTAAGCCCTAAATTACCCCAAAAAGGTGTTCTTGGTATCTCTTAATTCCAAAGAAGAAATCTCCCATTTATCAAAGGCATGACTATGCGTTTTTTGTGCCAAGTAATGAATCAGACAGAGATCTGAGGGACTACAATATGATACTGTGATATTGCATATTTCCTTATTCGGGAAAGGTATTTTCTACAACAAGATAAAGTACTGCTCACAATGATGTATTGTGTAAAAACTCAACATGGCATTCCATCATCTCATATCAGAAGCAGCATTTTGTATTTTTTTTCCATTACAGACCACACTTTGTAAATGAATAGGCTTATCACAGGCTTTGTATCTGCAGTCTGGTCGAGAAAAACACTTAAACTCCTAGAGCTAGTGCTCCTTTAAACAGCTGTCGACAATAAAGCTTCAATGGAGCGTCTCGTAGCAACAACCTCAGAGCTGAATACCCATTGCTCTGTCCACTGAGAATAAAAGACATTTAAAATGCCATTAAAACTGGTGTGAAATCCTTCGAGTGATTTAGGACTCAGTGACATTACAAGCCTGGATTTAACGCCTAATGACACATTTACAGAGAGAGATAGGAAGACAGAGGAAGCCAGTGGCACAGTTAAATGTACAGTGTGGGATCTATACAAACATATGGAGGGTAGCTCACTGTCGCCATCTAGCAGTTACTTCATGCATGTTTAGTGTCAAGCCATAAAAAGAATTGCAGGTATTTGAATATAAAATATGGGATATAAAAATGGATAAACACTGCTTCTATATTGTGTTATCAGAGAAGTTGTGCTTATTAATGTGATTCAGGTTGATTACAGCTACAAAATGTCTGGAGGCTCCTGGGGACGTACATATTAATTTGATAACTCAAGCCATGCACTTTCTTAGTTCATTAAAAGTGTATTGACAGCCTAAAATCATCTGATTGGCTGATTTTTTTCCCAAACACAAGCTGTCAGGAAACCGATGGCTAGCTTTAACAGTGTAGAACAGCAGGAAATGTTTTTAATATTGAGAAGTATCCTTGAATATCTTGCCCCTGATGGTGGGCCAATGGTTTTTAATTTAGTTCAACTGTATATATTGTTTTATAAAATACATAGATGGACATTAGTGTGTCATATATGCTATTATCTGTCTACTTTAGAGTATTAATAGTGGTATTAATAAATGAACAGACACTCTGTCACTTGTACCAGGGAATGTAATATCACTTATTCATGTGAGAAAAGCCAAGGATCACGACGCAACATGAAAAATTAACTGCGTGACGCTGACACCCAGACATCCTTCCACAAGATATAAAGACAGTACATTTGATTTCATTTTTCTATAGACCCCCTAACTTATATATACTTTTGCATCTCAAATCTAGTTAGTTATTTCAAACACCTGCAGATTGTGTTGCTCATAAAAGCAGAAGGGAATGTGTTTTCCTCAGTCAAGACTGTAGTGTGACATGTTTGTGTTATGGCTTGTTGCTGTAGAAGTGACTCATCCGCAGATGGTCACTGACACGTGGTGCTGAGATTTCTCAAAGCTTTTTATAAACCTATACCCTCTCATTCGAATGTTGTGGTAAAGGCCATACTTACTGAAGCAATGGTGCACCTTGGCACTGTTTATCTCGCTAACAGTTCTTTATTTGCTCATGGATAGAGTCTAAAGAGCCTATAGCCCAGTTGATTTGGATGTAAGGAAGGGTACACCATGGACTGTATAACACTTACAGACTTGTTGTATACCTCACATTTACTATAAGGCAATATTTTAATAACATTATTAGGTTACAAACATGGTTTTTAATGTTTTACACCTGGGCTTTCCGTGTTTGGTCCAAACCAAATTGTCAGATGTGAAAGCGTCCGTGGACTGTAGTTTGGCCTCGGTCCAAACCATAGGCTGGTTCAGTTTGTAGTTAATGATAGTTCGGACTTACCGGACCAAATCCAAGAAGTTATTGACAATTAAACACAAAGCAAAAAAAAGGAAGCGAATATCAGTCGGTTCTAAAACACATTAGACTATGCTGATGTTTTGTATGGTTCTGGTTTTATATTTATGCCTCCTGTGCAGCCGTCCTTAAAGGAGCTGTCGAAGAGAGCAGTTGGAAAGTAAAAGTTACAAACGAAACAAATGCGTTGTGAACAATTTGTGAGTTTGCAATATGGACCTTGGTGTGGACCATGCGATGCCATTAGTCTTGAATAATAATGTAATTTTATGCTATGTTTTATTTTATGTTCTTTAATGAAATGCATGACTGCTCTGGAACATCTTGCTGCTTCTCAAATGCAAAAATAAGATGCATTGTTCTTTTTTTAACTCACTTTATTTTAGTCTTAATTCAGGGTCACATAATTTTAAACACAGGAGTTCTGGTGGTGACAAGTCAGAGTGAATGTCTCAGTCGCTGTTATACGTGAATCTTTCATGGCCACCCCGGCGCAGTGTTATGCAACAGACTGATGTGTTACAGCAGCCATTATTAATTCACTATGTAGCTGCAGGGAAAAGCTGCCACTAGTTCTAATTTTGTACAGATCCCAGAACAGTTGCCTACAGTCTGTGAAGATAAAGAACCTATGGTATTTTTTCATGTATGTTTCTTGGACAAATTCTAAAGGAAAGTGTTCATGGCATCTTTTTAGCCTGCAATAATTACATTTTCACTATTACAATTACATTGTACTATGTATAACTGTGTGTGTGGCAGTACTGCACTTGTAGTTTGGAGCAAAGATAGCCAGTGTATTTTAAGTGCCATCTTTTATTGTGGGTGCTGAGAATGTTCAATCAAACTTACAAAAGTTGAAAATGATCTGTGCAAACAAATGTTTACATATTTGGGAAATAAAAACTAATCCTGCAGAACTGCAACAAATTACTACAGCCACAGCTAAAACGTTAACATGTGCACTCACTTAAGCACTGGGGCGTAACTCTTCTAACATCGTCACCATATTAAACTGAGCTGTAGCCTTCTGATCAGCCACAAACGCTTCAATCAAGAATCAATGTTTTCCAGTAGTGAACAGCTTTTCAACAGAGTGCAAATCAATATGGATTACAACGTTCTAAACTGCTAAACTGTTCATACACATTTTTATTAAAAATAATTTCTAAGTTGTAATAACATCGTCCCAAAGTAGCCATGTACTCTTTAGCGCTATATGAAGGTTAGCATGTAAGCATGTTGGCCGCTATATTCCTGAAATATGACTCTCGGCTGCACCACTACCTTCTCTGAGCTCATCGTTTAGAGCCAAGAGCAGAGCCAAGTGGGAGCACGATTTTGAAAACTCACTGTGGCACTGTGCCCCCGTGTCTCGAGATGAGCCGACAGTGACTGGGCCAAGCCATTACTATGGGTTCTGTACTGTACGTTCTCATTTGGCCTCAAAGCAATGACTGTGGCGATAAAGAAAATGTGGCAAGTTTTGAACTCACCATTTTTTATTTGAGATTACTATTGGTTGTTGTCACATATGTTAATTGATTATTTTTAAAGCTTGGTGTATCTATTTTCACCCAGTCTTGTCATTGCCATTCAGACTCAGGGAGGACATTTGACACTCCAGTAATACCAGGCTTTTATATTGGTCATGCTATTAGGAATATATGTGTACAATGTATGTACGTTTATATTTATGTAAACTATGTCCATGAAGTTGGATTTGGTGGTCATGAGAAAAGTATATCTGCTAGAAGGAAACATTGGAGCATGCATGACAGGAAGAATTGATGGATGTGTGCGTCAACTTGAGTCAGGTGTCTCTCCCATTCATCAACTCTGGCTGGTCCCCTCCACACCCACTCTATATGTAACACGTCTTGTCTTTTCAGCTTCTCGACATGCTTTCTTCAGCCCTTATATAGCTGGAAAACTGCCTACTACTGCTTCCCACTCGACTTCACTACTCTTATAAATACCCCAGTGTTACCAATATGGCCATGCATCTTGGTAATGGCACAGGGTCATGTTGTCCCTTGAGCTTTAGGATAGTGTTGTTGTTAATACGACTGAGACCAGAGTCTTCAGAGACAAGACAAGATAAAACCAATCCAAGACTAATATGCGTTTTAACTAAAAGGTCATATTGACTTTTGGCCCTTCCCCTGACTGCAGGCCATGGTTACAACAATTTAGAAACATGTTTATTTGAACATATTCCAGAGCTGGAGCTAATCTCAAATTCTCCCAATTAAATGTTCTGCTACATATCCATCTTTATTTGTTCAATCCGACCTACAGTTAAGCTGGATTCACACCAATCACTTGTCTCTGCTCAGGTTGCCTTAGAGTTCATAAACTGATAGAAATCCACAATTTCAATGCTTTGTAATTTCAGCCAAACCATGTTTGGTTTGGACCAATGATCTGGCGGGAGTGGCAGATGTGGGCGTGTTTTAGGTTTGATGACAAAGTGACTGTTGCCGCTACTTTGTAAACAACATAGCATTACTCTGATAAAGATAACCAATGTTTTTAGACCAATCGGGTTACAGGTCGCTCACAATACACCACCAGCCTATGTCCAGGTTGCTGACAGAGGGCACAATCTGTTAGGTTTTTGCTTCGATACTTGTCGCTCATTAGATTTTAAAATTTGCACTCTGGGTTTGCAGCGCTTACGGCTCCCAGCTGCAACTGAAAATAAAGGACTACTGGTCATTTCTCATGTCACTTTTGGAGTGAATCTAACAACACCTAACAACTTCTTTGCTTCCTAAATGTAACTTCAAAATCTCAGTGTTATATGCCCCAAGCAGCTACAGTAAATGATATTTTAAGATGATAATAGTTCATGGTAAAGAGGGCTGTAATCATTCTCATGTAATCTGAGTGTTTAAATTCGGACTTATTTTGTCTCCTGTGAAGGCCACACCGCTTGTGCTTTGCCCTAAAGCATTACCTCTTCTTGCAGTTGATCACAAGTCAAGCCGCGAATATCTTTCAGGTATGTTGAGGTCTGCCTCATGTGTCTGTAAGGCTGGGCTGTGATAGACTCTTCTGCCCCTGCTGACTGTTCCTTTCTACTCCTTGATTGCAGTTTAGTTTTCAAAGAGGGAATTGCATAAGGTAACATTCACAGGTGTCACAAACCCATAAGAGACTGAACTGCTTTCAAAGTCCAGCAGCAGTAGCTTTGGCTGCGCCGGTTTGATTTAGACTGTATTTTCTCTGGATGTTAGAACAATAATTAATCTGTCCTTGAAAAAATGGATAAGGCTTCAATCTAATCCATAACTATGGCTGTACATTAATTTAATCTTTGAGAGCATGAGAGAGGTTTGCCACTGGGACTTCCTGCCACCGTTTTTGCAAATATGATGGAAATGGGTAACATGTAGATGAAATTTCAAATGTGTCTTCACAATCATTTTGTCAAACATGTCAAACTTGCCAAATTAACACATTTAAAATTGATACTATTAAGACATAGGCAAACATTAACAAAAACATTAATATTTCACTGACTAAACTGATGATTTTTGCTTGAACCAACTTATTGAGTGTGAACTATACAGTGTAATAGCCATTATAAATGGTAAACCATCTCCAATGTTTTACTAGAAAGATTTTATCCCAAATAATTTTATCCAAATCAAAAACTCATTGAAGTAGCTACAAGGCAGTCTGGGTGAAGGAACGGGTGAAGATAAAAAAAAAAAATCTTTGCTTAAGTCTATGAGAGGAAACAATATCTGATCAAATGATGACTCAAACTGGACTTTGGTCAAATCATGAGTTAGAATTCTGACGGTGATGGATGGCCCTAAAGACTGCCAGTGGTGAGCATTATAAAACACAAAACGAGCTAACACAAACGGGGCTTTTGGCCGCTACTGATTGCTATCCATTTGCAAGGCCTTGTAACTAAATCAGTGCTGCTTTGCAATTCACTACAAAATGCTTTTGCCTCACTTAACCTTGTAGCATAAGGGGCAAACTCATTTCATATTCATAACCACTTTATTTAAAACATGCATTTTAAAACCAAAGCTTAAGGAGTTTAAGAGGCTGTACAAATAAAGGACTGCAGAGAGAAAGAGTGTGTCGAGAGAAAGAGGGACACAAACAGCAAAGACTGTGCTGCTGTATATTTACAGTATGTGTAAATATGTCGATGCATGTTTGTAGTGGTTTTCTTTTCCATCACACCTGTTGCAGCGTCTCTTCCCCTCGACATAGTTGGCTCAAGTTCTGCCCCTCTTGTTCTTCTGGAAACCCTGCTGCCCATGCTCCTGTCACACTGGCTATGAGGGCTGTCAATTGTTGGCTTTGGTTTCACTCTGATTTAGAAAGTGCAAGGCAGCAATCCAGAGCTTTTGCTTTTAGGCCTTGAAACTTAAAAGAAATGCCAAGTGTTTTCTGTGAAAATAAATTGAAAGTACTTTTAATTTGTCATAAATAAAAGTGTAAGAAGTGTTTAATACAACCTTTTTCCTCATCTCCTGAACCTCCCACTCCTGTCCTGTCTCTGTCTGATCAGCTCGCAGCCCAAGTCCTGGACGATCTAGAAGACCAGGACATTGGATTCGCTCTTGTTGATGAAAAGAAGGCCACTGCTGTTGCCAGGAAGCTGGGTAAGATGCCACAGACACAGACCTTGATTTCAAACCAATCATAACAAAAAACAAAAAGACATTTGTTGTGCATAGTCTCAGTGCTTATGTGCAAGAACAAACTTTTTAAAGACAATTACCAAGACAATGCTGCCCTCTAGTGATGACTTCAAATACTAAACTTGCTTTAAAAAGTAGCCACAGATGTCAACACTGAGATTATAAGGCCCTGTTATAAAAATAACATTAATTGTGAACATAATGATATCAAAACTCTCTTACTCAGGACTGGATGAGGTGGAGAGCATCTATGTGTTTGCTGATAATGAGATCATTGAGTACGATGGAGAGCTGGCTGCAGACACTCTGGTGGAGTTTCTCTATGATGTAAGTTTTTAGATTAATAGAGAAAAACATTATATGTGTGTGTCTTGGATTAACGGCCAATTAACAACAAAAATACACAAGACAAGCCACTCGCCATAGTAACAGCCATAAGTTAATAAAAATCACAATAATACAGAAAGACAAAAACTATTTCTGAAGATAATTAATTGTGCTGACCTGATGGATCAAGAGTATACAGTCTATAGTACCAACCTAATATTAAATGTTGTATATTGTGTTAACTGTTTAAATTGTCATTTTAGGTGATCGAGGACCCCGTGGAAATTATTGACAACGAGCGAGAGCTGAAGGGTTTCTACAACATGGACGAGGTCATCAGGCTGGTTGGCTACTTCAAGAGTGACAAATCCCCCCGTAAGTGGGCATAAGATAACGCAATAATTCAATGACCCTCTATATAGCTTCCAAGACTAACACATTCATTTCTGATTTCCACACAGACTACATTGAGTATGACGACGCGGCAGAGGAGTTCCACCCATTCGTCAAATTCTTTGCCACATTTGACGACAAGGTTTGTTTAGCTATTAGTGTTAGATCAAACTTATTATACTGTAGGTCTTTAAAAGCAGACCTAAAATCTAATCCAGCAAGACTATTGTATTCGTACAGTACAACAGCCTAGTTCACAACAAAAAAGGGTTAAAATACTCACCATTTTCAATAAATTCCAGATTGCCAAGAAACTGAAACTGAAGATGAATCAAGTGGACTTTTACGAGCCTTTCATGGAGGACCCCGTCACCATCCCAGGAAAACCCTACATCGAGGATGAGCTGGTTGAATACATCGAGCAACACGACAGGTGGCCACAAAATACCAATTGAACTTCTTTAAGCAAATATTCCATAGATTAATTTCTGTTTTATATCGAAATGTCCAGGCCTACCTTGAGGAAGCTTGAGCCCCACAGCATGTATGAGATCTGGGTAAGACTGGCATTTTCTGTTTCTGTGTAAAGGATAAAGTTTATATCATTAAAACCTGTCTGATGTTCACAGGAGGATGACATTGATGGAGAACACATTGTTGCTTTTGCAGAGGAAGATGACCCCGGTAATGTTTAAATATCCCCTAACACCTAATACCAGTGGATAAAAATAATAATTGTTGCGTACTACTTTTGCACAGATGGTTTTGAATTCCTGGAAATCCTGAAGGAGGTGGCCCGCGAGAACACCAACAACCCTAACCTCAGCATCATCTGGATTGACCCAGACTTATTCCCACTGGTACATTACCTTTCAAACCACTGAGCAGTTCTTTCTACTGTAGCAGCTTCCGAAACTAGCACAGCAGTACATTATCTTCACAACATTAAAGGCGGCAACTTTTACACACAGAACGTTAATTAGAATATGTTCAATCATGTTTGGTTAAAAATCTAAACTAGTCTTTCTGTATTTCATTTCAGCTGGTTCCATACTGGGAGAGGACCTTCCGTATCGACATAGGTTCTCCTCAAATCGGCGTTGTTGATGTTGAAGATGTAAGAAACTTCTAACAAAATATAATAATATAAGTTTACCACTTGTCAGAGACAGAGATTCAGAAAACACATGAATTGGGTTGGGAAACCCCTGCAGCTGGGGTGGAGACCAGTAATTTTACCTCAGCACTAAATTCACATAAGATTCATGACAAAAACTGATGCGTGTGGTTCTGGTGCCCTCTCAGGCCGACAGTGTGTGGCTGGACATGGACGATGATGATGAGATGCCAACGGCCGATGAGCTGGAGCAGTGGATCGAGGATGTCCTGTCGGGAAAGATCGACCCAGATGATGATGACGATGAAGATGATGACGATGACGACGATGAAGATGATGACGATGACGACGATGATGATGACGACGATGATGACGATGACGACGATGATGATGATGACGATGATGATGATGACGACGACGATGACGATGACGACGACGATGATGATGATGATGACGACGACGATGACGACGATGATGGCGACAATAACAAATAAATGTTTCTACGCTTTTTTTTTTTTAAGTGACAGTTTGTTTTTTGTTGGGGGTGTTTGTGGTAGTAGTAAATAGTGTATTTCCTCTAGCAGATGACAGTCAGAGCAGACACTGGGCAGATGGACTGTATACCTTGATCAATCTGACAATTCACACTTCATCAACAAACAACACACAGGGTCTGTGAAAGAACACATACAGCTGTAGAACATGGAGTTTCAATGTTTTTTCTGACTCCCATTTAGCTGTTACTCTGTTCAGTTGTTCTCTAGTGCTCTGACTTTGCACAGGGCTCATGTCTTAGGCTGGACTGCCATCTGAAGGAGGGAAAACACTATTTACAACAACAACATACAACCCTACTTAAAGGAAAAAACAAAAACAAACAATCACTTAAAGTATTGTGCGGCAAACAACTTACTGTTTGCTTTCTGTGTGGTTTCCTGTGAAACCAGAATGGGGACTATTACATAAAAGGGGTAAGCTTTTCCTGTCAGGAAGATTTTTTTTTTAAAGCTCACAATTGACATTTATGAAGAAGAGCAGGGTTGTAAACAGAGGTGTGAGTTGTCTTGTATTAGAAAAGACCTTCTCACAAATGTGATCCAAGAGGCAAAATGAGTCAAAAATTTTGATGCTCACCGTTCTCTCCCTAACCTTTCCTACAACTGTAAATGCCATGTTTTTTACTTGACAAAGAGAAGAAAACACTCAACCTTGTGCAATTTTTAGCCCTGGACCTACTGGACAGTCTTAAGATTATCAGAATATTGAAGAAAAAAAAAAAGTTCCAGAAAATATAATCTGTTCTTCTTCTCGCAATAAAAAGTGAAAGACAAAAAGGTGAACTAATTTTGTGCTTTTTTAAAAAAACAGATAACAGAAAGTTTAATATTATTAATGTGTGCACATTATTACAGTATCACATGATTACTGCCGCATTGAAGTGGTCATCTCACCAACACAGAGGCTCTGTTGACTGTTGAGCAAGTTTTAGCTAGTAGAGTTAGTGACAGTGTCTAATAATATGGATCACTTCCTACTTTAGCAAACTGGCCAATGTTATGTGTTCTTGTTAGTTTACAGTCAGTAAACAAGGTCTTGTCATGGCACTGCAGAAAAAGCCTGTTATTTCATCTTCGATATTACTTTTGATGCACTGATCTTGTAACACAAAAGTTTAAAGATCAATGACTGATCCTTGATGTAGCCGTGCAACTTCACAGAGCAGCTGTAACCTTTCAAATGAAAACTTAACTTTTTGCCACAGATGAAGGAAATACAAAGTACTTGATGTTTCACTCATAACATCATGGAAATGTGACACACACAGTATATAAGACATACTCATGAGTCATAGCTAAAAACTGAGAAACTAAGAATCACCTCAACTTATGGTGTTGTAACCAGGACAGTTGCCAACACTTTTGTATTGAAGAGCCCACCATGAGGTTTCTGGCTTCACTCCTATGTGCCACAACAGCCCTGACAAAAGGAGCCAAAGACTTCTTTGGGGGTGAGTGTTTCTTAAAGCTACTTAATTAAATTTTAGAACTGTTCCCTGGGATCTTCCATAGTCTCAAAATGATCTTGATCGTGACTCGATCCCTAACACTGTTGGACAAGTAAAAAAAAAGCATTTACAAACAAACAAAGGAATTTAATCCATGCAAGCTCTCTAATAGAGGTATTATATTCTCTTTCCACTTCAGAAAAGGAGATTCTGAAGCAGACTGGTATCACCTGCATACTGACGCTGTTACTTCACAACGTGTCACAGGTTTTTCCCAAATCAAAAGAGATGGGCCGATATACAGGTATTTCAAGCAAGTAAAAACGACACTTGACTGATGATTTTTGTCTTGTTTCCATGCTGACAACAGATTCACTGCAAGTCTTTTGGCAGAAACCTTGTGACTTGTTGACACGTATCATGAAGATTGGCTTAAGAGTCTCACTGATGACAAACTTACATGGACTGGAGCCTCTAATGCCAACATGGTTGTTCAAAGGAATCCTGTAACAATATTTGGGCATAACTATTAAGGTTTTTATTTGCTGATTCAGTTATTGTTTATTTGTAGGAAGGTCATTGGCAATGGAGAGATGGCAGTTCAGTGACATACAACAACTGGTGTTACAATGAACCCAGTAACTTCAATGGGATCCAGCACTGCGCTTTAATAAACTGGAGTGGTAATTAACACAAAGACTGTCACATTTACGGTTTAGTTTAAGTATTAAGGGGTAATATTTTTATCTTTTATTTTACAGGTCGAAACTGCTGGGATAATCACCCCTGCAAGTACTTTTACGCTTATATTTGTTCTATAAAAGCTGCTTAACTACTGAGGATTCAAAAAGCACATCAAGATAAAATGTCTTAAATTTAATGTCGCTTTATTAAAAATGCTTCCAGTAGTAATGCAACTTCACTTTTGTTAAATAAAACTTTTCAACATTCAAGATCGTTTGTAAGTTTGTTGATAGTCAAGACCTTAGCGTTACTGTTCCAGTTACTAAAACTATTTAAATGTATTTGACACAGCTAACAGGTCACATGTAATGTTGCCTTTCTTTTTACTGAGAAGTGGCTTTACAGGAGCAAGAGCAACCAACAGTTTATGCAGTTCACAGAGAAATAAAGCTGATGAAGCATATGAACTCAAGTCAGAAAGTGGGCACCCATTTTTAACCTTCGTAACCTCAACTTCCAACTTCACTTTACAAAATTAACGCAACAAAAAGTCTAAAGCAACCACATTTGACAAGATACAAGCCCTTTAAAATTTTCGGAATTTCAAATGAATCCAGCCACAACAACATTTATCCTTTTTCCAATAAGACCTTTTAAATGTTTAGAGAAAAAATTGCAGACACACACAAAACAGCACGTAGGGTTTTTCCACTTCAGCACCTCTCAAACTTACTCCACTAAATAAACTGTTGATCGTCAGATTTCACTGAGCGCCCTAAATGCAAATACACCATTTTCAATCCTGTCTGACTCTAGAAGACTTAGCAAATTGACATATGTAATCATATCAGGGTGTTATAAGGAAGGAGGTTCAGAAATGTTACTAAATGAATACAAATAGCGGCTATTTCCCTGTAGTGTCAAGTGTTAGGTGTCCACTCTATCAAAACTATTGGGACTCATAGCAAAGAGTTGAATAAAAATAAAGTGTTAACACATGTTGAAAAGGTTGTGCTAGTTTGTTGGTATTGAGTGGAGTTGTTGAAGGTTTTTGGTTCTGGTCCAGGTCATGACTTTGTACCTTAGTTTTTCTTGATTTTAATACATTTTGGTTTTTGGACAGGACTTTGTATTGATTAGTGTGGCCATGACTATTACACAACCATATAGTCTTAATTTGCAAACAGAACATATACAATTAACAATTTTAAAACTATTCAAAGCAATAGTGTAATTTACTTTTTAATTGTGTATATTACACCTTGGACCCATATGAATTCTCTACTTCCTGACAACACAGGTTTTGGGGAAATTCTAAATAACAGGTCATCATGCAAATACAGATATGTTTTGAGTCTGTAAACACAATGACCCTCACAGATGAAATTAAATCAGGGCAGGATCTTCACAAAGTCAACGTAGCTGATCATACTGGGGCTTTTAAATATTTGTCCTTTTCATTTAAGTGGAATATTTCAGAACGACTACCGCATCACTGTTTACACACCATCATCACAAGATGTTGACGATGATAAGTCTTGGGTTACATTTGAGGAAGGAGTCTTCAAGAGGCAAATGTGAGGCCATCTGCCCCAAACTGGGTCCAAACTACTTTAAGTTATTGCTGCTAAAGGTGGATCTACAAGAAATTCTACCTGGGGGATACTTAATTGTGCCCATTAATCACACATAAACACAATGGTAGCATTTTGCCTGACTATATATTGTGATTCCAATTCTGTATCGTACTGCAACAAAATTAAATCAAATTAAAACCACCTACCAAATTCTAAACTACGCACTATGGACACAAAAAAAAAGAAGAAAAAGAACTCCTAAATTTCCTGCCACTTTAGCATCCATCTCTGTCAAGCATAAAAAGCAAATATTAAAAGAGTAAATTAAACTAAATCTGGGCGATGCTGAAGTCAAATAATAAACTGATACTTGTACACAGATCATGATTCTAGTGAACCGTGTAGAACAAGAGTATATAAGAGGTGAGTGTTCCTCCGATCAGCACCTCAGACTGAAGGTACTCACCCAAACTGAGACTGAAGCAGGTTTGTCCACACTTTTCTTTTTAATGCCTAGCTTTGAAAGGCTTTAATTAACATTTGATGCCTTTTTTTCTAATCTAAGGTTTTCATCTTTGGACGTCTCTTTCCTCATCATCATCATCATCATCATCATCATCATGAAGTTGCTGGTTTTGTCTCTCCTCATTTGTGCCGTAATGGCCCTGACCAGAGGTGCATACATTAAGTATTAATATAAAACTGTACAGAGATGCTAAGATAGACATATTTTTCCAACATCATTTAAATACAGCTGGACATAACTACACAACTAACTGTTATTGTTGTCAACCTCAGCTGATCCTGTTGACCCACCTCAAAATGAACTGAATGACGAAGGTGAGTGAACATCAAATAACCACTTTTGTCAATTGATGGATTGTTAAATGAATGGGTTTATTTCTGTATAACATAAAGAGCTGTGGAGATCTAATGTGAAGTTTGTAGTTTGCTGTTTGCCTTGTAAATCTAACCTAAACGTCACTTTTGCTTTCTGTGTATTTGTGTACTATGATATGAACTTGTATTTGCATATGGCTTTCTAGGTGAAAATGAGGAATCAGGAGATAAGGGTAAGCAGATTTTGTTCGTCTTTCTGCAGTGACAAAAGTTACAGCTGTATGACAACTTTTGTTCGTGTTTAGTCAAAAGGTCATTTTGCGATCCCCGCTCTGGAACTTGGTATCCTCATGGTGGGCGTCAGTATGTGTTTATTACATCTCCCAAGCCTTGGGCTCAGGCTCAGGTAACTTCAGAAGTGATTTCTCATTTTAATGAAAAAAGATTTGTTTTATGACAATGTACTGTCGCTCATGTAGGTGCACTGCCTGTCCTTGGGTGGAAACCTTGCCACTGTTCACAACAGTGGCGTGAATGATTTTGTGAAGAATCTTGCACGAGGAAACCCAGCATGGATTGGGTTCTCTGATGCGCAGCTGGTACGTTCGTTTTCTCCTCAATTCTGCTTTTCGGGTCACATGGTCGGACCATGTAACACCTGTCTTTAAAAGGATGTTGTTCTTCGATATATGTAGGATAAATTCAGACCATATTAGATTCTATAATAAATGGATTACAGTCCTTTTAAAATATAACTCAATTCTTTAAATCACATTTAAAAACATTTGCCTCTGATGAAGAATATTAAGATTCCAATATATTTTTAATCTTATCTTGATTTTTCATTTTCCTTTATGTATTTGTGTGAAGTACTTTAAATCCAAAAGAATGGTTTATTTTAGGACGGCTACTGGCTCTGGATAAACAGTGAACGTCATGTCTATTCCAACTGGTGCCACGGAGAACCTAACAACTACCGTGGACAACAGGACTGTGGCCTGATCAACTGGTCAGGTAAATAACTAATGACCGTCTGTTACAGCAGAGCATGGGCTTAGTTATTGCCTTATGATTATTAAGACATGTTGTTGTCTTTTGCAGGTGGCAAGTGCTGGGATGATCAGAGCTGCAAAACTAGCCTCCCTTTTGTCTGTGAAAAAAAGTAGCTCCAAACTCCTGAGCTACAACAGACGCATAAACCTGTGAAACCACATCTTTGGTTTGTGCTCATCAGTCAATGCAAAACTCTTTAAATCAAATGGTTTTCCTTTTTTCCTGCTGCAACACTACTCAAGGAATGATGCGACAAGTAAAATGGTAGAGATGGGCTGCTCTTAAGGCTTTGTGTCTCATAAAAGAGCAGAATGAATGGATTTGGAAAGATGCTTTTAACTTTTACTGTTCTTCTGTCAAAAGTGATTAAAACGCTCAAGCATTCAAACTATAACTCTCTCGTCTTTTGTTCCATTTGAACTGAGTGGATTTGAGATGACTTTGTCTTGTGTAATATCACTAATAGTGTATTTAATGTGTTATTAATTAAATATAATACGATTTCATAAAATAATAATAATGTAGAAAATAAAATTTACACCTGCAATAATTTGTCATTGGGTTTTAAAATATTACTAAACCCACAAATGCCTCTAAGCAACTGATAAGCTTCACAGGAGGTTTCTAGCAAATTTTCCACACTTATTCCTAGTCCCTAGAGTTTTACCAAAATACAGACTTTAAATTATCAGTGCCTCAATATAATACACTATTCTATGCACAATAAATTAATTCCAATCTTGTCCTTGTCCCTCGTCTATCAATATGATTGTCTCTCTTGATAATTTCTGGCTCTGGCACAAATCTATAAAGATGTTTTAAAAAGAGTTTGTGAAAAAAGAGATAAAGTTGCTATAACTCAACAAACAGTATTTTTAGAGTATGTTTTTGAGATCCTGTTTATGTGCTTGTGTAATGTTGGGGGAGCTAAGGTTATATTTATGAACTGAGACTTACATGTTTTGCTTTTAGAAAGTAAAGAGATGAAAAGCACTCCGTCAACCACTGTCAGCTCTGCTCCTGAAGACGTTCTGAGAAAACACAGAAGCATACTTTTATGATCACAAACATGAGCCTAGATGGAAGTTGCATCTATTTTTAGCTACAAAATCAACAATACACATAATTTTCTTCCAAACATCACTTTTGTTCATCAAGTAATTAATCATTTTCATCATAATATGCTTGTTATATTATCACAGTATTGTGTTGTATTGTGCTTACACCCTTACGATGAACTTCACGTACTGTATCTTCATAGACTGCAAACACAGGCCCAACATTGTATAAGTACAGCACTTCCTTTAAAAAAACAAACAAAAAAAAACATCAACAACAATGTCCGAAGGGTAGAAAGAAAAAAAAATTCTCTGTAGATTTTAGGGACTTAAAATTTGAAAATTCCAAAGGTTGACAGCAGAACTAGAAAAGATACAGATTTTTTTTTCTTGTTTCATTTTATTTTTACAAGTATAGTTTTCTTTTAGCTATGCATTAATCATTTTAAAGCACTGAAAGGCTTGTACATAGAATACTTTAGCAAAGAGCAGAAAAATCAGCAGACACTTCTATCTAGATCTACAGAATACATTGAATTTAAAAGCTTGTTTTGTGTTTAACCTTTTGTAACCCATGGTTTTTTTTTAACATTTAAAAGGCTAAAATACCCTTTAGAATTAGCTACCACACTGTACTTAAAATGTGGTAAAAATGGTAAAAATGGACATAGGCTTAGAAATCTTTGACATTAAATAGACTTTACTTACCCTTTTGTCTTGTTTCCCTTTAATAAAATTAATGGAAAGCGCCCAATTCAATTGCGAGTAATTAAATTTTGTGTTAAACTAGACTAGCTAGCTTTGCACATTAGCCTTATCTTGTTAAGAGCCACATTATTATCGTTAAATGGTTTCGTAGCAACAGCAAAAATAATAAACCATGTAGCTTTCACAACATGCCATTAAACATAGTTAAAAATACTTACTCATAACTTAAACTTAGCGACTGAGGTAAAGTCTTACTTACTTGACATGACATTAGCATCATCTACGACTGATCCAGACGAGGGTACGTAACCATAGCAACCATTATTCGCCATTGCTCTGCGTTTAAGTAAATTAGGTTCATATATGGTCTTATTACTGTAACGAAACAGATTACTATCAATTTAGATGTAAAATGTATTCTATATGCGAAAACCACGGAAGATTTCTGAGAAAAAAATAAACAATAATAGTCGTCGAGTTTTTGCGCGGTAACGACTAAAAACGCAAAGCCACGTGCGAGTAAACTCATGAAAACAACAAAATAACGGAAATCCTAAAGAAATCCCAAAGCAAGTCCTGCCAAAATATCTCTGTTGTTCATTCCAAACGTAAAGTAATGCTTGACTGTCCTAGTTTCTTTCGTAGCCCGGTTAACGCCATCACCTAGAAAATTAATTCTGGGCCTATCACGTGGACACGAAAAAATTAACGGTGGCCTACATTTTTTTCACACGCTTTAAAAAACTCCAGGCCTCATTTCTTGAAAAATTTTGTTGTCTGTTGATGGAGTAACCTGACAAAAAGGTGGGAACGCAGCAGATGAAGGGGAAAAAGAGTTTTTTTTATTGAACTATAATGACTTTATTGGCAAAGAGATTAATTCAAAGCCCATTGTTTATGCTCAGGTCAGTTTTATTTCTTTGTTGCAGCATTAAAGCATTACCAAACAAAATGAACTATGAAAAAAATAATTATATTTTTTTCCTCTTGCAGTTAAATGAAACAAATGAAAACCACAATTACAATGATGCACTATAGTTTACTCATAAAGCTGCACACATATTCATAACAAGGAAAGAAACTAGCAACTAAAACAAAGGCACACTTCAGGAGGAATGTGTTGTGTTCTAAAAACCCAGCATTTAACACAATTACAATAATCACTTTTATATTGAAAGTAGATATATAGATTAACATAAAATGTAACTTTTATATCCTAAAACCTATGACAATAGCTTCTTGCCTTTTTACAGCAAAAAAAATGCACAATCTCCAACCTCAGGCCTCAGAGAACATTTTAATGACCATTGATGACTTTTTAGCACATATATATTTACATTTTAACTTATTTCTAATATAAACTGCACTTACAATTACTGAAAATAAATGTTCCCAATGTAGTAAATCACCTCTTTATGATTATATGAGAAATGATTATATGTGAAATTTGTAATATTATATTTCTAATACTTGAGCAGAAGTAAAATGCCAAGGGTAAGACACCAAAGCTAGTTTTTCACCGGAGATATGACGAGAGGCTCTGAGTTTTTGCCATTTTTTTTCAGATGTGGACTGAAATACGGGAAGATCTCGTCATTGAAAAGGCACTTTGTAAAAGAGTGAATGTGCCTCTGAGCCGTCAATCGTAAAGGACACAAGGCCTTCACCGTAATCCACAAACACTCCCACCTTCTGAGGTTTCTCTTTCAGCTCCAAACAGACAGGGGGCGCCGTCAGAGCTGCGTATTTATCCTCCTCATAATGAACGATAGCCCAGTAGCCTGTGTCTGGGTTCAGAGTTAGCGTCCCCTTACGGTTAGCTTTACCCGCCGCTACACCCAGATCCCAGCCGCCCTTGTTCCCCACCTCCACCTCCCAGTAGGACTTCCCTGAGGTGAACTTATTGACCCCCAAGATGCTGCCGAACATATCAAACCTCCCCGGGGCAATGGGGAGCTGCTGGCTCTGTCCGCCATCTTGGACTTTCTTTGCGTCTTTGGAGACAATGAGCCATTGGTGAGCAGTGGTGGGGTCCAACCTCACGTCCACTGGAGCGAACAGAGAGGAAACCGTCCATATCTTTAACCACATAAACATCTACAAAGGCACATGGCTGCGCTATAGAGTCACTCACCTGCAAATGTAGGGATTCTCTTTAGTTCTGAAAAATATAAAAATATATTAACATAAGCGCAACTTCAATTAAATCATTGACTGATTTTTCACGCAAACCTCGTCACAGACTTAATCCACTCACCTACAGCTGAGAGCTTCTCCAGTTCTTGTTGAATTTGCTCGGTCAAGGTGGAAATGGTCGTTCGAAGAGTCCCAAAGGAGAAGGAGGTATTAATGCACGAGTCTCTTGATTGCAGCTTTATCACAGAAGCAACCTGTTTTTAAGGCCAAGACAGTAGCATTATATTAACATGAGCATGATTATTATTAGAGAAAATGCTCATGAGTGATGTTAATAGACGTTCACATCTAAGTCTGCAGCGTCGTCCACTTCGTCCATGGCTTTTTCGAGTTTCTTGATGTCTTCCTGCAGCCTCTTGATTAAATTGTGGGCATCTCTTTTCAGCTTCTCTCTCCTAACAAGTTAAAAAGCTGCATCTAATACTGAAAAGATCACTCAATTAACCAGTTTGATTGATGAAAGGAGGACAAACCTGTTTTCCAGAGGTTGTAAAGCCTTCTGTCGAGCCTCCTCCACAACTCGAATCACGTCTGAGAAGACGCTGTCGATTTCCAGCCACTCTGCGTCCAGACTGCCCTGAAGTGAGTGAAGAGTAAAGAAGTTTTTGATTAAAATGAGTCTAAACCCTCAACATAAACTGCTCAGATACCTTCTTACCTTGCAAGCTTTCACAAATGACCTGACCTCAGCCAACTTTTGTTCTCTTGATCGAATTTTGTGTTGTATTTCTGCTCTTATCTTGTTTCTGTGTAGCTTGAATTAAAAAAAAACCAAAACACGTCAATTATGATTTCTACAGTGAGTATCTGATCTCACTAATATCTTTTTTTAATACCTGCAGCAGTTTCTCAGCTTCAACCTCCTTCTCTTTCTTGTGATTATCTTCCTTTGGTTGCACTCTGGTTTCCTGAGATGTTGTTGTTGGAATCGACAACAACATTTGTGCCTAAAAGTGAACACAAGTCAATACAAAATGGAAAAAGTGTTTACTTCCAATGCTCGGTTGGGACAGGGGGCAGCAAGCTCCAAGAGCAACACAAATCCAGTGATCATAGATTTGAAGTTCAACTTTATGCAAACGAGGAGAGACGTTGTAGAAAAAACAACCACGGCACAATAGCTTCTGATGTAAAACCAATATTACAACACATCATAAGAGTTTTCTTGTTTCAAAAACAAGAAAATACATTAGACATTTTTCCTATTATAAAGTTTGAGGCCACAAGAGGTCACTGTGATTTAAACCAAGCCCATGTTGTTTCTTTATTTCAGAGACTGCTCTATTACCTGCTGTGTATAATATTAGCTCTATTACCTGTTGTGTATAGTATTAGCTCTATTACCTGCTGTGTATAATATTAGCTCTATTACCTGTTGTGTATAGTATTAGCTATATTACCTGCTGTGTATAATATTAGCTCTATTACCTGTTGTGTATAGTATTAGCTCTATTACCTGTTGTGTATAGTATTAGCTCTATTACCTGCTGTGTATAGTATCAGCTCTATTACCTGTTGTGTATAGTATTAGCTCTATTACCTGTTGTGTATAGTATTAGCTCTATTACCTGTTGTGTATAGTATCAGCTCTATTACCTATTGTGTATAGTATTAGCTATATTACCTGTCGTGTACAGTGTCGGGTCTATTACCTGTTCTGCTCCGGTGGAGAAATCAAGCGCTCTCCTGGTTTTGTTGCCATCTGTAGCAGACTGATGTAAGTGTTGAGGGGTTTCAAAAACTGGAAAAAAGACACTCATCAAACACACCTTGTTATGCATTATATAAATGTTCATACACTATAATCCATACATGACTTGTTTTGTTTTCCTGCTGCTTCTGGAGTCACAGGACTTGACTGGGACACTGGCATCGGGACAGGCTGCTCAAAAGTCGAGGATTTACCATTAAAATAGCGTAAATATTAAATTATATTATTCTGTGATGTAAGTAACGTTAAGAGGCACTGGATAAAGTTGTAAGTGGGGCATTACCTGTTGTGCACCAGCTGGCAGTGGTGTTTTAGACACTGCAAAGAAAGATGTTTACTGTCACATTTTAAACTTTATACACATTATTAACTATAAATTATAGCGACATTTCATACCAGTTTTGGTTTCCTCTTTTGCTGGGGTTTCATATGTTTTAGGACCAGGTTGAGTGACGGGGGGCTGCATGTAAACAGTACAAGATCAAAAATAAAGATAAAGAAATCAATAAAGTATATCTGTATTGTGTTTGTATGTGAAGAGCAAAAGTCGTACCTGCTGAGCGCCTGCCGAGAAAACAACCCCAGGCTGTGTTTGGCTGAAGCTGAACTGATGGAGCTGTTGTTGGCTTTCAAACCCTGTGACAAAATAAAATCACTTGTGTTTGAGTTGGTCGTCTTCATGACTACATTGTGAATTTTGCTCTTATTTAAAGGCAGACTAAGCGTAAATTCATGGTATGTAAAGAAACCTGCCCCACTCTCAGTCAGTAAAAGTCAAATCCAAGTTTACCCTGACCACTTGTCATATTTTTGTTGTATTTTCCTTTTGGCCGAGAGATAAACACTCAAAAACACCGCTCAAAAGCAAAATAGTGACAGAAAGACAGTTGGTTTACAGATCCTTCAACTATTATAAAGGTTTAAAGGGACAGAGACACCTTCATTCTGTGTGGATTCATTCAAATTTCCATGAAAATCTCAATTATTTTACCTTTAAATGTGACGTCAGAGGCTGTAGAAGTCGGTTTGGTGTTGGGAGACTGGGACACTGGCACTGAGGCAAACTGTCAGAAAGTTTTAAAAGATAAAAAAAAAGGCCTCGGAAATGTGTTATAAGGATGAGAAAAGAAGCTAAACTGAAATGAGGGCATTACCTGCTGTGTTCCAGGGGTCAAATGTGATGCTCTTTCAGTCTTGTTTCCATTATTAGAAGATTGAAAGGTCTGTTGTGGCGGTTCAAACACTGTGAATGGAAAATAAACATAATCAGACACGTTTTTTATTCAATATCTCACATAAGGTTTGGATACAATCATTTTGGTGACAGTCAGCAATATATTTTCAATGGACCAAAGGGCATTAGCCACAAGAAATTCTGCATAAACAAGATGGTTTTGTATAGAGCGATGGTTTTAGGACCTGTGCTTCCCCATCAAAGACAGTTAAACTTCGCTAAAGTGACAAAACCTACATCGAAGTAACCGTCACCATTTTAAACAATATACAAATGCCTGTTCGGTAAAGTTACAAACACTTTTAGCTTGAGGGCTATGCAAAAATATGCAAAAAGCTATATTTATTAGCATTCTTGCTCCATCTGCTAATGCTAAACAATGCAGCTGCAACATAGAGTAAGACTTGAATCAATGAGTAAAATATTAATTCTGATTTAATGCTTTTGTGCTCATAAATGAAAGGGGATCACTGCTGTATTTTGGACTGTACGATTTTCTGATGACGTCACTAATAAAAGCAACAGTGTCTTGATAAAATATTCATACGTGGCTTGTTTTCCCGGTTCGATGTGGCTTCGGCAGGACGAGGACGAGTGCTGGTGGCCTGACAGAAAAAGAAGCAGGGCACAAAATAAGAAATAAAAAGAGTTTCAGAAGTAAATATTAAGCGTAACTTCTAATACGTTACCTGCTGTGCAACATCAGAGATAATCAACTCTTTGAACAAACTGCTTGGATTGGCATTAGTCTGACAGAGCTGTTGTGGACCCTGAAACACTACAAGGAAAAAAAAAACACGACAAAAGAAATCTGATCATTTGTTTCTTAGATTTTTTTTGTTTTGGATTAACTGTAAATGTGAAACGTACATGGCTTGTTCTCCTCTTTTACCGTCATTTGGGTGTTTGCAGCAGTTTGTTGAGGTTTAAGGGACTCAGGAGTCGAGGTGGACTATTAAAAGAATAAAGTCTTTCACTACTGTGGCAAAAAATTAAAGTTTACACCAAAATATTAAGTACAGTATGAGTCTATACACTGTCTGTGTTACCTGCTGTGCACCACTGGACCAATCATATCCTCCCAGAGCTTTGTTGCTGGAAAAATTAAATGTGGACTGTCGAAAAACTGTAACAAAACACAAAGATACAATTGGATCACTGTTTTTTATGCATTTTAGTTAAAGTATTAGAAAGATTAACAGCATACATGGCTGGTTTTCCTCTCTTGCAGTGACTTCAGTGTTTGCAGCAGTTTGTTGAGGTTTAAGGCACTCAGGTTTCGAGACGGACTATTGAAACATTAAAGTGCAAAACCTCTGAGTATTTTGGAGATGAAACAAAGTCATGAATACCGTCTAAGTCTATGTTAAGTATGTATTACCTGCTGTGCACCACTGGACCAATCATATCCTCCCTGAGTTTTGTTGGAATTAAACTGGGACTGTGCTGCTCCAAGAAACACGCAGATACATACAGAATGCTGTTTTTATACATTTCACACAAGTTATCATGAACAATAAATACATACACAGCTGGTTTCCCTCTTTACCTTCAGTGTTTGAAGATGTATTGACGGACTCCAGGGGCTTTGACGGGGACTATTGAATGATTAAAGCGAAAGACCTGTTAGTATTGTGGCAAGGAACTCATATTTAATGTATAAGTCTATATACTGTGTGTGTTACCTGCTGTGCACCACTGGACCAATCATATCCTCTCAGAGCTTTGTGCCCATTGCCAGAGAAATTAAACTGGGCCTGTGTTGCTCCAAAAACTGTAAAGAAACATGATCACACTGCTGTTTTTACACATTTTAAACACAACCACAAAACAAGGAGCTAACATGAATACAGTAATAGCACTGAAGTCATTTTAATTGTTTATGGAGGAGACTAAGTAATGAGAATAATCCAGCTTTAAAGACAAAGTTCACCTTGTTCGACAGACACTCCACTCAAATCAAATTTACTACTTTATAAAAAGGTAACAGTCTATATTTGTCTATATTATTAAACTTCAAGAAATAATGTTAGATACAGTGTGTTTAAATGCTGCTTTAATGTAAAGATTAAATTCATACGTGGCACGTTTTCCTCTTTTACAGTGGCTCCAGAGTTGGCCCTTGTACTGTTGGCCTGAAAGATGCAAAATGACAATGAAAATAAAAAATATACATTTGTGAAAGTGTGACACTGGTGCATGTGTATTACCTGCAGTGCACCAGAGAAAGAAAACTGTTGTGGACTTTGAATTGCTGTAATAAAAGCAGTGCTAAATCAATACTGTTTCTTTAAATAACTTAAATAATCATTAACATTATCTGTAAACCTACATGGTTTATTTTCCTTTTCTTTTACTGTGACATGTGTGTTTGAAGCAGGTGTTTTGTCGCTTAAAGACTGTGGTGCCGACATTGGGAAATACTGTTGAGAAAAAAAAAAACATAGAAAAAGTAAGTGTTTAATGGAAGAACACAGTGAAATGAAAGTGCACTGTCATTACCGTGTGTGAACCAATGAGAGAATCAAGAGCACTGCGGGTTTTGTTGGTATTGTCAGAAGACTGGAGCGGTACTTGTGCTGTTCCAAATACTAGAAAGAAATAGGGTCAATGTCACAACCTGCAGATACTGTGTATTAATATATATAATCCTAACTGTAATATGGATATGCTCACGTGGCTTGTTTTCCATTTTTACTACAGAGCCAGATGTTGCAGGGTTTGGTTGTTTGCTGAGGATCTGTAAAAAAACAAATAAAAAGAAACAATTCAATCACATTAATTCATACATTTTCTAACATTTGTCAGGGCGAGGTGGTTGAGCATAAATGGGGCCATTTAGTATAACAGGAAATCCAAATAAAGTATGGAGAAGTGAGTGCACAAATAAAAAACTAGCATGTGCTGCATTAGTGTTTATGCAAATTAGCCATGTGCTTTTTACTTTTGATTTAAAACAGAAACATTTTAGTGTAGTCCGTTACTTCTGCTCCAGAGACGTGTGATTGATACAAAACACTCAAAGCTGGTCATATTTTTTAACAGAGCACCATGATGCAGCATTAAAGGTGGCTCTCCTTGTTGCTGTGTCCCCCGTTGAGCGTAAATGGGACACCAGGTTGACTGAGATGGGATATTTGTGACAGAAATTCCCACCAATATCACAACATAAAGAGGGATTCAGAGCATTCACTTTCAAATTCATTCACTGTGGCCAACTTAGAGTCACCAGTTGACCTATACCTCCATGTTTTAGACAAAAAGAGGAAGCTGGACACATCCCATTATGGAACAGGGAGATATGGAGACTACTTTCTTGCCACTCAGCCTCATCACATTCACTAGGTCAGATGTTAATATATTTATTGACCTACCTTTTGGCCAGAAAAGCCATTAAATGTTCCCTGACTTTGGCCCAGAGCAGGGCCCTGTTTACTGTCTGTCCCTGCAAAGTGAAAATATCCATTCGTTACAAACAGTGACCACATTATTATTTAATTTATTTATTTTATTATTTACCTGCGTCGAACATCTGAACAGGTGCAGCTTCGGCCGTGGCTTGGTTTAAAAAACTTAGAGAGAACAGCCCTGTCTGAAAATCCTTTTAAAGCAAATATTTATACAGTTATAACCATCATTAAATCATTTTGTCAGAAGATATCCTGCACACTGTATACTGCATTATCAACAATTGTGTGGCAAAAAAATCAAACTGTTGAGCATCAAAAAACAATAATAAAAAATAAAAAAGTCATGGTCTACTCTTTGATTTAGTCCTATATTTATTTAGCTTTGAGTCATCCATGTATTTCTCTTTATAATTGGACTCAGTTTTACTTTTTCAAACATCACAGCTCATACGTTCATGTATATTTCTAAACAGTTCTTGCATATCCCATATCTTTCCCAGCATCGTGCACCGTTCTTGTATAAATAATATTGAAATGACCTGTAGATTCATGAAGGCGTCGCTCTCTAGTTGAAGAGCTGAATCGTCGAACCGGTCGAACTCCTCTGTCTTCAGGTCTGTCATTTGTTTCGGAAAAACCATCTCATTGTTTAAACCCGTTTGAGATTTGACAAAAGATTAGGTTTAATGTTTCACTGCTAACAAAAGATCTCAAGGGCTTTACTCACTCGGCATCATGCTGAAAGGCCCGTCGAGCCCGAACGGTGGCAGTGTGTAGGTAAATTTGGGCATGTAATTGTTGAAAATGATCCGAGGCTCTGGGACGCTGGCTCCTTTTGGGGTACATGCTTTTTTCCCCTGGTGAATTCTTAAACCCTGGTATGTTGTCACTTTTGACCAGCCACAGTGGCACACCTGGAGGCTCTTATCCGACATGTTGAGTATCTGTAAAACCAATGAGAAGGTGAAAATACAATTATTTCATTTCTGGATGCACTTACAACCAATAAAAGAAACACAGCATCAGATAAAACCCGCCCAATTTTACATACACATTCACAATTGGAATTTTTTGAAATTTTTGCTCTGCTTTGTGCAATAAATCTAATCTAGTACAGTACTATACTACCACTATACTACCACTATACTATACTATACTACCACTACCACTACCACTACACTACACTACACTACACTACACTATACTATACTATACTATAAATGTAATGATAAAGTAAGTACTAATTTTACTGCTGCTCTACCCATACATAATGACTACAGTCTTCTACTGCCCTCTAGTGGACCACTTTCAGAATTCAAACAAGGAAACAAAACGCAGAGCTATTTTTAGTTCATGCAAAATAGTTTGTGTGTTTGTTGGGTGGGGTCAGAAAAATAGTATTAGTAGAATATTTGCTGTGAAGAGACAATCGACAAAATACATAGAAAAGCAAAAACATGCCACCATTCTGCCATTAAATCCAGATATTCCACTGTGAACGTCCTTGTTTGGTGCCTGTAAGTATTTGAAATATGAAGATACTGTATATATAGCTCTGGTTATACTTCAGAGCGTGTATAGAGATAATTACATTTAAACATGAACTGTAATTAAATTAAATTAGCCCTGTGTAACTTTTAGCCCATAAATATTCTATAAATGAGATCAGTAGAATCAGGCTTACTTCACTGACACAGTAACATAACTTTTCTGTCCCGGGACGAGGACTTATCGCTAAAGATTATGTGATTCTTTACAGCACTTAGAACTAGTCCAATACATGGGACCCTAGTACCTTATTTGTTTTAATTCTCCAGCCACAAGACAAACACACCTCTCATTTTTTCCAGGATCTGAGTGACGTGATAATTCAGGTCAGGTGTATGGGTGTGTGCACCTGTACCCATACCTGTAGTTTATATTTGCATGAGATTTACACTACCCTGCTCTGGTTAGAATTGCTCTGATACTGTTGCACAAGAAGCAATAGACTGAGAGCAAACAAAAAGGGTGTAGCACCAAACACAGACATGTTTGACCTAGAGGTTTGGCAAATAGACATGTTAATTGCAGCTTGTTTTACTTTTCATTTTGTATAAAAGTATAAAGGCACTCAGTTTGGTCAAATGTAAAAATGAAGGCTGGTTCTATGTAATGTTATATACCTTAAACTACTTTAGGTTAAACTGTAGGCTATGTTTAAGAGTGGCTTTTGATGAGAGCAGTCAAAGATAAAGCAACAATCATAACTTTGATCTATATGTGTGATGAATTTAAAAGAGATCACTGACCAAAAAAAGGCTTTCTTTGCATCTTGCATGTTTGTAATTCAAGAAAAACTACACTTTAAGTTATTTCATGCAAGTATGTAACATTAACTATCCTTTTTAATAAGTATGTAACATTAACTATCCTTTTTATGCAAGTATGTAACATTAACTATCCTTTTTATGCAAGTATGTAACATTAACTATCCTTTTTATGCAAGTATGTAACATTAACTATCCTTTTTTTGCAAGTGTGTAACATTAACTATCTTCCAATTGATGCTGAGCTTTTTGTTATTGACAGAAGTGAAGTGAAACCGCGTAAAAACTTTCTTGTGTAGCATCATTAGCTCAAGGAATAAAGCTTTTGGCTAACAGCTAACTTTGAAAGCCCATTTTCCACTGACAGCTACTCGAGTGTTAGTTTTTGTTGTTCATAAAGCTTTTAGGCACCATAAAATGAAACGTAAAAAGCTGCAAAGGCCAGATGAGCCGCAGATGGTGCTTACCGTGATGTGCGTAAAGTTGCTCCGCTCTGACCTGCGTCCGTCTAAGGCTCGTTTCCTAAAGTTGCCTTTTAAACGTCAAAGAATCAAGTTTCACTTTCATTTTTGGATAAACGGACCTAATGTTTCGATGTAAATGTCCTCGAGATGAGTTTCAACACGTAGTAAAATCATGACACGTCGATTATATGAAATCGTAAGTTATTTCAGCAATATTTGTGCATTTTGGATCGATGTCTCTTTGGGACAAACACAGCTCCAGCCAGGTTTTAGAAATTAGTAGAACATCTGTTAAATTCATGATTAAGATTAAGCAAAATGAAGCCCCACAAAGTGAAGTTGTACCTTTACTGAGGTCTTTGTTGAGGGTGGCCTCGTGATTACAGCTATGGACAGTGTTAAATACAGAAGACAGCTTTGAGAAGGAAATAGATTATTGTCATTTGTGTAAGTATCACTGTGTTTAAAAAGCACTTGACTTGAGTGACTGAAACCAAGGAGCTTTGCATTTTAAATCTCTTGAAGGCAGTAGGGCTCCTTTTCCAGGAAGATAAAGAAGATGTTACGTGATGAACCTGGTAGTAATGGAGTCTCCTGCCTGGCTCTAAACAGGTGAGCTCTACACTTTGCATGTTGTACATTTTGCTTACTTTTGCATGTTTTTTTGTTTTAAAGATTGGGTGGGAATCGAACCCGTGTACCCCGCCTCAGATCCCAAAGCTGCTGGGATAGGCTCCAGTCCCCCGTGATGCACAACGGGACGAAGTGGTAGAAAAAGAATGAACACTGTTTGAATCACACATAAAAACATTCTAATTTTGACACGTAATAATACATATAATACAATAAGGATTTTACAGAATACAGAACTTATTGGGTATAAAATAAATCTTTAATTTGAAATCTTTTGTCTATTTATTTTTATCCAAATCCAAAATCTTTATCAAATACCCTTTATTATACATCCATGTCCTTGTAAGACCATGTCAGTATTTCATTTTATAAAATTCAGACACATATGCAACCAATAGGTGTTGTGATGATTTAACTGAACAGGAAACCACAAAGCAAGCAAAAGAGAAACCTAAAAGGAGGTCATATACCAATCAAATTTTCTAAAAAAAATAATTTTATTTTACAAATCTTTTTTTTTATCCTACGTTTTAAATATTTACAAAGTATAACAAATGCCTCAGAGTTTTAAAACACAGCAAATTAAGTTGTCATAAATTATAAGGCATTTGTATGTTACTATGATAAACCCTGTCAGTCCAAGGCTATTTCCTGTGATCTTTTATATATTTAAGTTAAAGATGTGTTTGTGGTGCAGTGTGATCACTATAACAATTAAAAAAAAGAAAGGTGCTCCACAACATAAAAACATTTTATTTTCCTTTTTTGTACAAGAACAATGAGCAGTACTGGAATGACAGACAAACTAACATGAACCTTTAACAGAAGAAATAATCAAAGGCTCAGTGTTTTTCTCGTTTTTTACATGTGGGCTGAAATACGGGAAGATCTCCTCGTTAAACGTGTGGTCGCTGAAAGAGTGAATGTGCCTCTGAGCCGTCACGTCGTAAAAGGACACAAGGCCTTGGTCGTAATCCACAAACACTCCCACCTTCTGAGGTTTCTCTTTCAGCTCCAAAGAGACAGGGGGCGCCGTCAGAGCTGCGTATTTATCCTCCTCATAATGAACGATAGCCCAGTAGCCTGTGTCTGGGTTCAGTGTTAGCTTCCCCTTACGGTTAGCTTTACCCGCCGCTACGCCCAGATCCCAGCCGCCCTTGTTCCCCACCTCCACCTCCCAGTAGGACCTCCCACCGCTCAGTTCCTCAGATCCCAGGACGCTGCCAAAAATATCAAACCTTTCTGAATCATCGTCGACTTCCAGGTCAGTTCCTCCATGTATGACTTCTTTGAGGTCTTTGGAGAGAACGAGTCGTCTGTGGCTTGTGTTCGGATCAAGTCTCACGTCCACTGTGAAAGAAAAGCTCAGAGTTATCTTTTATTAAACGTATTAAAGCTCAACAAAAGTTATGTGTTTTACATTATTTTAGTTCACACCAAAACAAATAATGATCCATTTAGTTCAGTCCGTTAACAGAAAGCCCCGGTCCATCGAGTGTTCACAACTGACATTTTAAACTGCACCAAACAACAAAAACAGGCCTTTTTTAAGAAACACACTGATGCTACTGTTAGCCCAATTGCTAATAAGGCATTTTCTCTTTTAACTAAATGTTGCGTGATGTTTTCATTAGTTTAGTTTATCACACTGTTCCTGTTTGGGCTCATCTGCTTAAGGTTCACTCTTTAATGGAACCGTACCAGAGTTCAGTTGGAAGCGCTTTGAGACCTCTTTTTTTGAAGGGGTCTCGGAGCATGTTTGGTGCACACTGAGGTTCATATGGAAGCATTAACACAGTAGTGGACACATCCTAAGAGGGTAAAGTTTACGCACCTGTGAACTTTGGAAGTCTCTGGAGTTCTGCAACAAATATTAAATAAAGTTAGGTGAATAAGCCATATAACATTTCAATATTTGTTGCCTCAAATGTACTTTTACCGATAGAACTGAGCTTGTCCAGTTCCAGTTGTATCTGTTGCATCATTGTTGTTGTGATTTTTTTCATGGAGCCAAAAGACACTGATGTGTCCAGTTGGACAGCGGTCCAGTCCTTGATATCACCAGGTTCTTTTAGAGAAGGATACCTCTGCAACACAAAATGTAAAAATATCACAACATCAGCAAATTCCTTTGTTATAGAAGCTAAAAATGTCAGAGAAAGATCCAACATGGCCGCCACTGATTATGAACAGTTTCTGACTTTCCGTTTTTGTTAACTTTTACAAAGTAAATACAGAAAAGCATTCTTACTTGCAGGAAAAGAATATGATCGTCAAAAGCAATAATCTCCTCCAGCTCAGAGATGGTCTGCTCCAGTTGAGCCTTCTCTGTTTGGAGCTTCTCTGTTAGCTCTGCCGCTTCTTTTTCCAGAAGCTTTCTCCTGTCTTGGACCGGTTGGAGAGCTCTGTCCTGAGCCACCTCCACGATGGCCATGACTGCAGTGAATATGGACTCGATGTCCCACCATTCACTCTCCAGTTGGTCCTGTGTCAGGCATAGCTCGTTAGCATGAAAATTAGCTACAACAAACCACTCTTTAGCATTTTAATCAGTTTTATCAGTTTTAACAGGTGAAATATTATGCTCATTTGAAACAAATAACAGAGTCAATCAAAATTAACTATTTGCTGAAGACAGCTTTTATACTTTTAGTTAAGGTTAAGACAGGTTAAGAAATGGTTAGGTTAGAACCTGACCATTTCGTAACCTTAACCACGTTTTCCTTTTGCCTAAAACTAAACATAACAAACTCAAGCCAGATTAAAGGAAGTGTTGTAAACAATGGTCTTTGTTTTGTGCAAGATGTCAAATTTTGTAGTACGCAGTATGCAGCATACCTTTTTAATAGTGTAAATTCACCTCAAAAAAACTCATTTTGAGAAGAAAGCCATAACTCTACAGCACCACAATAGAAGGAACTATTATTGCCCAAATGGGACAATCTGTGCACAATGTTGAATGAAATGGATTTTGATCTGTTTCCACTGGGTTTTAAATGGTAACAGCGTGTCACAGACTGAGGTGAAGACTTACAATCTAAACTTTCACCAGTGTTTCATCAGTGTTACATTTATTTATCAGAAGACATCATTAATACTCGAGTAAATCTGATCTTGTGGAGTTTTCTGACCTTGCAGCTCTTCAGAGACTCATTAACCTCATCCACCTTTTTAATCCTCTCCTTAATTTTCTCTTTCAGATCCTCAATGCTTTTCTTAAGTTTAGCCTGAGGAGAGATTATCAGAGTTAGTCTTCAACATGCTTCACTCACAGGTCTCATTCAGTACAAAATAATGTTATAATACTGTACAGCGTTTGAACATGGACCTTCTTGTTGTCCCACTCGTCTTCAGTCGAGACCACCCCCTCCTCCCCTTCCTCCAAACAAAGCGCACAAATACACTTCTGCTGCGTCCTGCGGTACAGCTCTAGGGGGCGCCCATGAGTCAGACACGCCCTTTCGTCCAAGTTGTCCACAGGATTCACCAGTTTGTGCCCTTTGAACCTTTTATTAGAGGAATGATTATTTAGGTGGTCGTCACAAAATGAAGAAAGGCAAACCAGGCAGGACTTTATCGCCTTCATTTTGGGTTTGATACAAATATCACAAGGCACTTCATCGGGTTTCCCACTAAACTCTCTGAGAGCTTTCTTCCTCATCTCTTCCTCCTCCTCTTGTTTCTTCTTCCTCATCTCTTCCTCCTCCTCTTGTTTTTTCTTCCTCATCTCTTCCTCCTCCTCTTGTTTTTTCTTCCTCATCTCTTCCTCCTCCTCTTGTTTTTTCTTCTTCATCTCTTCAACAACGTTCCTCAGTACAATGTTTACTTGTGGGGTCCTGTTCAGATGACTCTTGCAGAGAGGGCACATGGGGTCGTGTAAACTCAAACTGAGATCCAGACATCTCCTACAAAAAGAGTGGCCACAAGCAGTAGTGACTGGGTTCTGAAACGCCTCCATACAAATGGAGCAGGTTAGATGATTCTCTAATGAGCTGTTTGGTGATGGGTGTTTGGAAGCCATGCCTTAAAAAAAGAACAAACACATCCGTCTGGTTTTAAAGGTCTGCTGTGTTTAGGCTCAAACAATAATTACAGTTTCCACAAGTCATTATAGTTATGCTAAGGCACAAATACCTTGAGATTAAAGTTGAAATTAACATAAAATAGAGCTAGATTAGACTCTAGTTGAAGCAGTGGAGCAACAGACACAACAGGATGGATGCTATACTGAACAACATGGACCTTCTCCTGCATTGGGCTTTAGAACAACAGAGCAGCCAGTGGACGCCTAAAGCAATTAATTTGCCTTTTTGTTTTTTTGAAATCTGAATTTTCCCTTGGGGATTAATGAAGTTAAGTTGAATTGAAGTTAAATTGGTCTTTTGTCGAACAGCCATAACTCACGGCTGTCCCAGTGGTTCTGCTTTAAACCGAGCATTCACTGAGTGATTTACAGCCTGAATTTGATCCAATTTCTGGTCATACAACAATTTTTAAGTGAATTTCAGTTATGTCGTGTGAATTCTGACATCGGGTCGAACAGTGAGCACATAAATCGTGAGCTTCAGTTTTCCTTGTATGAGATTTACTCAAAACAGTGTGAGATAAATTTTTTTTTAAATTCATCTTAAATAAACAACAATGTACTGTATATTGATCCTGCTCTAACAAGTCAGCAATGTCACTTGTGTAACTGGGACTACAGCATAAGTTATAATAAAATATAATAAAAAGCATACATTTATTTTTACCTTTCACTGATGTGTTCTCTCTTCAGTCTCTGTTTCACTCCTGTCTTCTGTCTTTACCTGTGGCTCTTGACTCGATAAGTTTCTTCTCTTTTAAGTTTCAAGTTTCATTTCTGGTTAAACTCCAGTCACTCCTTCCTCCTCCTTTTTTTTTTTTTTTTTTTACGTGACACAAGCAACTAATCAAACAAATCAAGTCTGTCAGCTGCAGGGTGTGGCTCTTGTTCTCTCGTAATTATGAGGAAAATACACAGGGAAAGAAAATTTTAAATTATTTTTTTCATTAGGCTCAGAGGTAGCATTCACATTTTATACAGAACAATTACATTAAAACATACATCACAGGCTTTACACAGACCAGCCATAACATTATGACCACTGACATTAGTAAAGCTGTTTCCATGGCAACCTTAAGAAAAGTCATAATATACCTTAAATGAAGTGAGTTTTTGATGTATTTATGTCGTACAAACTCATTTATTAGGATTTAAAATGACTTATTAGCCTTTAACACAGCTTAAGATTCAGATTTAAAGATATTTATAAAAGCTAATAAATACTCACATGTAGCTACAGCTAATGTACCAGACTGAGGTTAAATAATGTATTAAAGCCAATCAAAGGCTTTTCTAACGGGTCCAGCTCAGTCTTACGCAGGCGACCAATAATACCATATTATAAACTGAATTAAGGTTAAAGGCAAATAGATAAAACAAGTCTGAAGATGAAGATGCTTGTATTTTCAACTCAAATAAATGTTTTTCTTAGTTTCCAGGCACAACATGAACATAGCATTTGACCATGAATATCTGGAAAACTTAAGACTAAGTCAGATTTTGGACAAAGGCAGGACAGACACAGCTCACAATGTTATGGATGATCCGAGTAAATTACATAAACATTAAGGCGTATATCACCCTCATAAATACATTCATAACTGCATTTAGGTCATTATTAGTTTTTAAATTAAGGGTAAAAAATTAACAATTAAATATTTTATATAATCTGTGTTATATGTTGAGTAGTGGCATCAGTAAATGTAGATGGGTTTACAAATATTAATCCACTGAAAATTAAAGCAGTCCACAAATGCTCTCTTGAAGATATCAGATAATGATAGTGACACAGGATTGTTGATAAACCAGTTTTAGATGAAGAGCAGAAAGGGCGGGGCTTTATTGGGAGACTTTTGTCGTCATGGAATCCCTTTTAAACATTAATTACTTTCACATTAATAACTAAAAAGTATGAAAGCTTTGAACCGTGACTGTGTTCGTCCGGCGATCACAGTGAAGCCGTGAGGAGAAATCTCTGGAGAAAATGGAAAGAAAAAGCAGGGTTATTATCTCGGATGAACCTGGTTTTCAGTTTTTCTGAACTTATATTTGTGCATATAAAATTCATATCCTGTTTTTAGAAACTGGAATAAGTTGGAATATGTTCCACCACAAATCAGAAAAAGTACAACAATGAAGAAACCAAGTCGCCAATTCACAATTGCTTTGGCATTTTAAAATGTGGGTTTAATATACAATTTCTACTCAAGCTCCACTCTCTGATTTTCTTATTTTGTTGCTGTCTCTCCACTCACCCTGCTTCTTTTTTATTAAAAAAAAAAAAAAAAAAACAGTCATTTTTTTCCACAAAATACTAATCCATTTGACCAAACTGAAGTTTAGAGTTTAGCGTTAGCTTAGCTGTGACTTCAGCGTCAGGACGACAATTATCTCCTCCTCGTTAAACATTACGTGATTGAATTGACAGTATTTATCTGTGTTTTATGTTGCCTCCCTTTTCTCTGTTTTTTTTTTTTTTTTTTTTTTTTTTTTTTTCAAAAAAAAAAATTTTTTTTCCCCCCCCCCCTTTCCCCCCCCCCCCGGGATGAGGGGAGGGGGGGGGGGGGGGGGGGGAGCATGTGATTGTCCAAGGTTTTCTGTTCCTGAATAGAGGTTCTCATCTATTACAATCTCTTATAATAAACAGTAGATGCCATCATAAATGATTGATTTTACAATAAACTATTTGGGTTTTAAACAATTTCCCCCAAAAAAATCAGGTACAATATTTTTAATGATATGTCAAACTTCCTTTATCAGATCTGTCAGGTGCAGATGCATAGATGTAATACAATAGATATTAAGTTAAAGAGACGTTACATGAATTCAGATTAAAAATTGAACATGGCCTGGATCCCTTTGAGGCCAGTGTGAACGCAGCCTAATTGAACTCATATGAACAAACCTGAAGGAAGTGAAGGCTGTCTTCAGTTTGTAGAAGCAGCTCCAGTTCTTCGTTCCTCGTCTGAAGCTCAGAGATGTCCTCCTGCAGCTCCTGGATAAGCTCTTTATTGTGACGGTCTCCTGTGTTCGACTTCAGCTTCTCAACTTCACCGAGTCTCTCTTGTATCTTTTGCTGAAGTTTCGTCCTTTTTCGTTTCAGCTGAACCTGTAAAAATGAAAGTGGCGGTGTCAGATATCGGCCTTACACTGAAATGACATAATATTAGCAGTCCTACCTTCTTCTTCATGGCTTCTCGTTTGTTGGAAATAACCCGATGGCCTCTGTGGTCGGTCTGGACGCACATGGCACAGATACAGGTCTGGTCCGTCCTGCAGAACTGTTGTAACTGTTTCCCGTGAAGCTTACACACAGACTCCTCCAGGTTTTTCACCACATTCACCAGAAGATGGCGCTCCAACGCTGGGTCCTGGTAATGTGGCCTCAGATGAAGCTCACAGTAAGAGGCCAGACACTCCACACAGGACTTTACCGCTGGACGTTGGACCTGACAGAGGTCACATGACACCTCCCCGGCTCTTAAAGGGACAGGACTTTCATCGAGGAGTGTTCCATGATCAGGTCTGGTCTCACTGGGATAAAAAACAGGGCACATTAGTCAAAATACTAAGAAACATCATCAAGTATTTACTGATTTAGTGAATTTATTTTGCATTTAGTTTAAAGTTAAAGGTTTAAGCTGGTTTTCAACGCTGTCATTAAAAGTGTTCTGACCAATGAAAATACAAAGAAATGTTTTTAAAATGTTGGTGTTCGAGCTCTGAATTCTATGTTGAAAATTTGTGTGCGATACAGGAAATTTGATTCTTTAAGAAAAAATGGTTGATCAGAAAAATGTAAATGGCAGAAAAACAGTGAAACACACGTTTAATAAAATTGACAAAATGTAGAATGTTGGTCTCTTCATAACATTGGCTTAACATATACATTACTTATTTATTTATTTTTTTTAACTTAGCTAGACTTTTGCAGATGCAGTAACAAAATAATATTCAAATTCAATAATTCTAAATTATAAGTTATTGTTTTTTTCAATCAAAATCGTTTTTCTTGAAAAAGAATGAAAAATGAAACAAAAAAACAAACAATAGACAACATTTCAAATTGTCTTTGTAGCTCATAATTTTGACACTTTTTATTCAGATGGGCCAATTCAAAATTTCAAACTAACTTGTTAATTAAACGTTGTCAAAAAATGCAAGCCACAAAATAAAACAGATAATCTCCTACAGATTAATAATCTCCTAACTGAACAAGTCTCATGTTTGTTTTGTGTTTGCCATTTTGTATCTCATTAAAAAAGTTTTTCTGATCTCTTGATTTTGACATTCCCAAAGTGGTTATGTAGTAATTCTTTTTCAGTCACTTATCCTTAATGGGCCGCTGAATCGCAGGGCTAACACTTAAAGACATACACTGACAGCTCCACATTGAACTGGAGTTAACACCGATCACCTTCTTGCTCTGAGGCAGGAGTTATGTGCAACACTGTAATGACTTTGAAGTTTGATTTTTGAGTCACTGAGTCAAAACTTCAGAATCCATACTTTTATCAGTATTTGGACTCACCAGACGTTCCCATCACGGTCGGAGGAGGGGGTCTCCAGAGTTTTGAGTTGTGGCCTGGATCTGAAGCAGGTCTTACACAGAGGACACTGGTACGATCCCTGGAGCCTCCAGTATTGCCCGATGCAGCTCAGGCAGAAGCGGTGGCCACACGGGACGGACGTGGGGCAGGTGAAGGGGTCCAGGCAGATGCAGCATTTAGGGTCGTCTGACATGTGTCTGTGGGATGGATTATATAAACGAAAACTGGTCCGGAGTCGCTTTTACTTTTGGTTTGAGACCATGCACCTGTGATGGAAACAAGTCTCGGGTTACGACATTTGTTCTTCTCAGATTTCATTATGACTTGGCAGTTTAAACTGGTTGAGAGTAACCTGTGAGTAATGTGGAGTATTACCATCTCATTTGAGAAGTTTTGTCCAGTCTCTACATTTTAACATCCAACACAGTGCTTTTATTATTTATTATTTATGTCTCTCGCAGCTTCATTTAGTTTCATTCCACAGTTAATTTTCGTTTAAGAAGCTGACATTTTTTGTCTTTATTCTTAATCTTTTTAATATTAACTGTTTATGAGGTGAAACCAATTTTCACCATAAAAAAGTAATAGGAGCAGTACAGGAAGTCAATAATATCAATAACTTTTGTCAAAATTAATAACATTTTTGACAAAAGTAATTAACTCAAAAATCCAACTGAAATGTTTTATTTACTAAATGTAAAAATTTGGGGGAAAAAATAAAAAAATCTCATCAGGTGACCCCAGCTTTATTTCTATAAGTTAATAGTTAATATTTACAGTGAATTACATACATTACTTTACATATACATCTTTCATATTTATAATTTTAAGTTAATTTTTTTCAGACGATTTGGAATTATTTTGAGAAACAAAGCAGAAATGTTAATTGTCTTCAGCTTTATCTCTTTGTATAAGTTATAGAAATATAAAATATGAAAGAATATCCTGTGGAATCACTTATACAGTAGTCTTATTTTTTTTTTTTCTGTCATATTCAAATGATCACTATGACAAGGTAGTTTTTTCAAATACCTGTTACATTATTACAGGTAAAACTCATCTACTGCTTCCTAAATTTAAATTAATTTCCATTGTTGTAATAAAATACAATAATAAAAACAAATACTCACATAGTTTAGTGTAAAGTTATCTATCCTCAGTCTCTCTTTCTTGTTTTACTTTGATAAATGGGTTAGTCCCTCTGTTGAAGTCACACCGCAGGGCATGCTGGGAAAAGGGGGCGGGGCCAGTGCTTTATACTCACTTCCAGCTTGTCTCTTAAACCCAGTGCTCTGATAATGTAAGCAACTCTGTCATCGTTTACCAAATACAAAATAAAAAAAATAAATTAAAAAAAAGACGATTCAGAATCACCGGCGGTTTTTATTTCCTCTGAGACTCTGCTCTTACATGTTTATACGTCTGCCGCAGGAAAACCCCAGAGTTCAGAGCGACACAATCTGATGAAAGCGTTACGAAATCATAAACAGGGCAGTGTACCATATATGGAAGTCTGTGACCATAATAATAAAGCACTGCCAGTAAAGAAGCAGTATTTTCTTATGACTTCAAACATTGCAATAGCTCAAGGACAAAAGTTCACAATACAGTTAAGCAAAACTGTATTTTAATTAGTTTTTAAATGTATTCAAAGTCATGTTTACAGTGGATTAATAAATGTACAGTGTTTAATGTTTATGCAAAGCTGTAGTTATATTAAATGCAAATAAAAAATCTTATTATATTATGATGTATTATGATATTTTTGAAGATTTTTAACACATTTCCTCCTGATAGTGACAGAATAGAAACAGCATGAAAGACAAACAGACCTAAGATGAAAACAAAACGCTTTATATAGAGTCCAGTCTAACAGATAAACCACTGATGCACCCCAACACATAGGAAAAAATCATAAACACATGAGGATAATATTTTTGACGGCTTTGCTTTGCCTTGAAACAGTCTATAAAGAGTAAAAGGATAAAGGGTTTACTATGTCTGACTGATTGGATTAAAATAATAAAGACGTCTGTGGTCGTAATGTTATGGCTGATTGGTTAAAACATGGTGGATGGACTCGATCCGTATGATTATTCATTATCATGAGGAACTGTAGACTTTAATCTGATATTTTTAGTCATTCGCAAGATAAGATGCCATTATTTCAAAACATCAATCAGTAATACTTTGTTAAAGCTGCATTGTGTTGCCCTTTGGTGACACCTGGTGGTAATAATGCAGATTGTCTCTCTTATTTTCTACAGTCTATGAGCATCTACGGTAGCTCTGTAAGGACACGTGGTTATCTTTGAACTAGTTTTTGACATGGAGATCTGTAAACATATTCAGATTATTTTGGCTTCATTGGGAGTGACAGTAAAACTAGTTTGTTTAAGAAGACACTGATGCTACGCTAACATCAGAGAAGCTAGCATCAAAGGAGCTGTTTACACTGCTCTGTTTTTCCTGTTTTTCTTTTTCTTCATGAAGACGAGCCAAGACAAACTCATAATCGAACCATGTGGAAATGGCCATAGGCTCTGATTTCTTTGCGCAGCTGTAAAGGTAGAAGTACGGGTAGAGTTTTCCAGTAAAATTCTCGCCTGTGAAGGAGTGAATATGCACCTCTGTGTCGACGTCAAAGAAAGACACCCGGCCTTCCTCGTAGTCCAGATAAACCCCGATGTTGGTGGGTCTCGGAGACAAGTGCAGGGCTTTGTACGGTGAGCAGTTAACTCTATAACCTGGGCCTTTTTTTCCAATCGAATAAAAGCCATTCTCCACTTTTACAGTGACCTGCCCCTTCCTGGTCACCGTTTCCTTGGCGACACCCACGTCCCAGTCACACCGGACGCCCACTTGGACTTCCCAGTAATGATGCCCGGACGTGAAGCCGGTCGTCCCGAAGACCATCGGGAGTTCAAACCTCTCTGAGTCGTCTGAATCTGGAGAAGACGCGTATTTGTGGTGCTTTACGCGTTTCCCAGACTCATACACAGCAAGACGGCGGCCAGCAGTGGAGGGGTCAAAGGTCAGAGGCTCTGGGAGAAATTAAGCACAATTAACATACATCTTGATGCATTTAAGTAAGATAAAGATTGTTGCATAAAAAAATGAAAACAAATGTATTATTGTCACATTCTTTACTCTTGTCCCTCAGCTCCTCCCTTTGACTCCAGTCTGTTCTTATTTGACTCAAAGTGTAACTCTGCTAAACCGAGTCAATACTGTCCTGACGGACTTTAGTTCTACACAAGTGTGTTGGACACTGTGCTGTTTACCTTTAGATAAAGCAAGAATACTAAAAAAAATGTAGCCTTAACAACGCTCATACCGTATATAATGTTTATATAATGTATAACATTAACATGCAATTTACTTACGGCTTTAGCATTGCCTCACCAGGCAGATTTCAGAATAAAACTCTCAGATAAGGAGCAACTTACATTTTTTTTAATGATAATAATTTATCATTTTCCCTTTATTTAGTCACTCAGACATTTTCCAAAACTACCTTGTTGTTGTGATTTTCAATAAATAATACCGCTTTGTCAGTTGTTTTCTGCTTAATTTCGGTTTCGAAACTGCACATGCAGCTTCACCCTGTAATATTTTAAACCACAGACCTACCTTTATATTGTTTCATTGTGGTGATTTCTGCAGAAAAAGAACATAATTTCAACATTATATCAAAGCAAAGCCAACAGCTCAATAGTTGAGACAGGTTAAAAAGATATGTTTACCCCTTTTAATCAGGTTTTTCATTAGAGTTTGAAAAGTGTCCATAAGATGAGTCAGAGTGAGTCTCAGAGTCTCCACAAACACATCTGTGTGGACCCTGGTCTTAGTCCAGTCCTCAGTCTCTGACGGGACACTGGCATTCTGCAAACGGATGATTCAGAGACACATGGCCATGACTCCAGAGGTATTTATGTCTCCAATGTTGTTTTGTATTGAAACTGCTCCACACATTTTCTCTTAAAATCATGTGACCTGTCTCGTGGTGCGTTCACTGACCTTCAGCAGATGAAAGGGGTCGTCATTTTGTAAAAGCTCCTCCAGCTTTGAACGTTTCAGCTGCAAACGGTCAATTTCTTCCTGCAGCTGTTTTATAATGGCCTCATCTTTTTCCTTGTATTTTCTGAGTTTCTCCTCAATCAGTGTCTTTACGTAGGTTTTTGTTTCTTGTGCGTGAGCCAGAATTTGATCAAGAAGAGAATCCATGTTCTCAGTTTCCTTCTGGGCCTTCTCCTGCAAAATAAACAGTTGCACTACACATTATGATGTGAATGTTTATAAAATTGTTCAACCCACTTTTATCTTGTGTCTATGGGCTGTTTGTAATGAACACATCATATTAATAAAAATAATTTTTGATTTTGACTGTAGTTGAGTAAAAGTTCCAATACATTCTACTTGATGTTAGAGTGTGTAGCATCTGGTTTAACTTCTCCTATGAGCTCCTACGGAAGCCCTGCAGGGACATGACATTACTCTATAGTATGAAGACTTAAGGGATGAAGACTTAACTTAAAAATACAAACAAAAAACTTTTTTTTAGGCAGTAACTAATGATGTAGGGCATAGTTTGACTGATGTGTCCCACTTTGTTCACTTTTTTGCTACAAAGGTTTACAGAATGCTCCTTAAAGATAGAATCAGCAGGTTTTGAAGCATGTTTAAATGGTCTCCAGCAAGATTTGAAAGAGAAAGACCAAACCAAAACCAGACGCGACAACTACAAAAAAGTCAGCAGGTCTGTGTAACCCTCCTCAGACCAAATCAAATTCTCATTTTATTGTTAAGAATTCTTATTTAGACTAAGCAAATAGTTATGTAATATGTATATAAAAACAAAAACACTTTTCAGATTATGTTAAGGCGTAGAAAATGGTGCTTACTGTGCGAATGTTTGTAAAATCTGTCACCTCCTTTATTTTATCCGTTCTTTCATTGATCATCATTTGCACTCGCTCAATCTTAGACCCGATACTGTCCTGCAAAATTCAAGTCAAATCAAACTTTTATTTTATTTTAACTTCGACTGTCTTTAAGTCTTTAATATAAACTCTTACCTTTTGCGCAGCCGCTTCCTCTTCCACAGACGCTACGTCGTGCGCGATGTGGTCCGTCTCGTCGCAGATCTGACAGATGCAATGTTCGTCGTCGCGGCAGTAAAGCTCTAAGACACGCTTGTGTAACGGACAGATCCTGGCCTGGATGTCGTCCACCGGGTCGATCAGCTTGTGTTCAATGAGCCCCGGGACTCTCAGGTGCGGCTCCAAATGGACCGAACAGTACGACGTCTGACAAACCAGGCAGGACTTCTGAGCTCTGAACGGTGTTTCGGTGCAAACTTCACACGGTACCTGCGTCGGACCGTCAGCAACCTCCGGGGTCTCGAGTTTACGCCGCTTCAACTCGACCGATATCTCCTCGATGACGGCGTTCGTACCCAGCTCGGGTCTGACCGGGAATCTTTTGTGACAAGTGGGACATTGGCAGAACTCGCTTTGGTCCCAGCGCTGGTCGAGGCAGGTTTTACAGAAGCTGTGTCCACACGGCGTCGAGACCGGGTCGTTGAAGATGTTCGCACAAATCGAACACTGGAAATGGTCTCGTGGAAATGAGTTGAGGAGGTTGATCGACGACATAATGGAGATTCTACGGGAGAAAATATCATTTATATAGAGTACTTTATGATTTTTATTAGTTTTTTTTTTATTGTGAGGCATTTGAGCTGTGTTGACTTGTTTGAAAGGTGTTAAAATAGCGTGATAAAAACAAGGATGGACCTCGCCCAATGAGTCATTTTCACACACGCATCTTTACTCAGCCTTACCTCCTGTATTCTTGTATTTAAGGCATTTACAACGCAAGAAAACGACTAAATACATTCAAAAGGACTTACTGTATTCGTGCAGTGTTGGTGCAGCTCTTTGAAGGCCTCTGTTGTTGTTGACTTGCCAGACTCTTGAGTAATTTTGCCAGAGTCCTAAATGTTTCTCAAGAGAACGGTTAGACGGCTGTGGGGAACTGGAGCAGCACCAGTCACTGTGGTGGGTGTGGTCAAGTGACATCATTTCAGAGAAAATGAAACTTAAAATTTTGGTTGAAAAAAAACGTGTGACAGAGACTTTTTGATGATCTGAATTTATTGAAGTAAACTAGGAACATATTAAAGATACAGAGATGTAAGTAAATGTAATGGTAACATGCATTTAAGGAGCAATTCCACTTTCAAACCTTTCCAAACTGCAGTGTCCTCTTTAGTTGATTTAAGACGCTTAAAACTAACTGTTTTGACTAATATAACAAAGTGCACATACAATATAACATTCATTTTCTTGTGTTTTATAAAGAAATGAAGCCTGATCACAAAGAAGCCAATCCAAATCTGCTGTTGGTCTTCACAGTTTACCTTTTCTGAAACCTTGTAAAGCTCTCAGGATTTTCCAGTGCAAAACAACCTTTAATATAAACTCTAATCAACAGAAGCAGCTTTATGCAGCACTATTCAGTTCTTGTACTCCGTCCTCAGCTCTGTTTGCTCTTCTCAGAGACCGGACAGATGACCAGTGTGTCCGAAGCCTTGTCGCAGCAGTACAGGTAGAAAAAGGGCAGGATCTTCTCCGTGAACGAATCTTTAAAAGTGAAAATATGGGTTCGCGCTCTCACGTCATAAAACGACAGCTGGCCCTCCTCGAGGTCCACGTAGACCCCCACTCGTTTGGGCTTGGGGTCCAGTGTGAGCAGAAGCGGGGGGGACGTCGACACCCTGTAACCTTGGCCCTTCTTCATGGCCAGAGCCCAGTACCCCTGAGTGGTGCTCACCGAAATCCGGCCTTTCCTGTTGACGGAGGACTTAGCCACGCCCAGGTACCAGTCGTCCTTGTCCCCGACCTGGACCTCCCAGTAATGACGGCCCGAGGTGAAGCCTTGACGGCCCAGAACTATGACCACGGTGTCAAACCGGTCTGAGTTGTCCGGGAGGTCCTGCCATGCCCCCAAGTGTCGCACCTGACGCCGGTCCTGGGACAACTGCAGCCAGGGGTTCGCTGTGTCGGGGTCTAAGGTCACATCCACTACAAAAGATAGTATAGTATAGTATAGCATACCATAGCATAATATAGTATATCATAGCATAGTACAGTATAGTATAGTACAGTACAGTATATAGCGTATTGCCTTTTTAATGTAGTATAGTGAGTATAATGCAGTATGTATTGCAATGTGGTATAATTCAGTATAGTATAGAGTGATGTGGTGTGAATTAGTATAGTGCAGCGTGGTGCCGTGTAGTACAGTGTTGTATATATTGCAGTATAGTATAGTACAGTGCAGTATAGTATAGTACAGTGCAGTATAGTATAGTATAGTGCTGTGTTGTGGCCCAGTGTAGTGTAGTATAAACAAGTATAGTGTATATTATACTGTGGTGTGTAGTATATAGATGTGCAATATGGTCCAGTACAGTATAGTATAGTATAGTATAATGTAATACTCTATAGTGTAGTGCAGTATAGTGTGGCGTAGTATAGTATAGTATAAGTATAAGTATAGTATAGTATAGTATAGTATAGTATAGTATAGTATAGTATAGCATGTTTAACTGAAACGGATATTCAAAATGAAGTTGGCAAATCAAAATTAATCTCTAAGCTGTATTTATGAGATGTTAGTAGAAGTTATAAATGAGTTATTAGTTAAGGTAAAATGAGTATGTGTTAGCTCAATTCATCAAATACACAAACATAAAATGAAAAGGTGCATTTATATCTTTATAGTATGAAATGAATGATTACCTGTATACTTCTGAATCTTTTTAATCTCTGGAAAATAGAAAAACTAATTACTCTTAGCTCCAAAGAGATGAGGGTTTCAACTTCAAACCAAAGGGGCTCATACCACTGTCCACCAGTTTCTCAATGGTTTCGTTGAGGGTCGCCTCCAGTTTGGACACAGACCTCCGGATCAGGCCCACACAGGTGTCCGTGGGGACTCGGGTCTCAGTCCAGTCTTTGACCGACGGAGGAGCGCTCAAGGCCGGGAAACTCTGGACAGACAGAGGGAGACACACATAGAAACAGATGCCACTGACTTTACACCAAAGAATCTGTCCAAACCTTTAAGAGGTTGATGTGGTCGGTGCGGGCCACGTTCTCCAGGTCGGTGTACCTCCTCTTGAGCTCAGAGATCTCCTGCTCCAGTTCCGCCATGAGGCCGTCCGCCCATTGCTCCGTCCGCCTCTGCTTCTCTTCGATGGTCAGCACCAGCTCGGCCTGAGTCTTCTGGATGGACCGCACCAGCTCCGAAAACACCCGGACGCTCTCCTGGATCTCCCTCTGAGCACTCGCCTGTGATACAACCAAGTAGATACGTTCAGCCAAAAGTTTAATGTTATATGAATCGTTTACTACAGACAATAACATGATTAATAGTACTGTTTTTCTTCTGGGTTGTACATTGATTGAAAAAACTCACTTTGTTGAGCTCCACAGAATGTTTTATCTCCTCCACCTTCTTCACTCTGTCCTGGATCATCTGTTGAACGTCAATTTCTGTCCTCTTCAGCTGCGCCTGCAAAAAAAATCACAAATCAGCATCGAAAATGTAGAAACACTGGAACAGACACCCAGACACAGTTTGGCTTAGCTTCATATTAATAATTGCGTTTGTGACGATCACTGCAGGAGTTTTTCATCTAATTGGTTTCCATTTGGATTATAACAAACAAAACCCAATAATTGATGTGAAGAAAAGCCGACCTGGACACAAAGCATTCTAAAGCATCTAGATAAGACATGTGTTGAGGGAAAATAACTAGGAGCAGTGCAGAGTCCTTTGGCAGCATCTGGTGGAGACTTTGGAAATCCATATCTTATTTTCTACCTGCGCAGTAACCATCAAGGACATAACGTTGGATATAAACAAATCTTATTCAAATAATTTTAAGTTTGCTTTGGAAATTAGAAACAAAATTGAATCCTAAACCTTCTTGTAAGACTGTGTGATTAAATGTAAAATGCGTTTGGAAAAAAAATGGCTTTTTCCACTGAGTTCAGCAACGCTTTAAATGTCTTATTTTTTAATGATTGAGTGATTTTTGAATTATTTTCAGCTAATCCATTATTGAAAACATTGATTTGACTGATGTGTTCTGTTTGGTTCAGCTTCAGATTACAACATTTTACAAGATGCACCTTTAAAGCAATTAATATGACTCATTAAGCCATAAAAGTTTGTGATTGTGCAAAACACAACCATAACTAGAATTATAGGTTTTCAATAAAAGTAAACTTTTGATCTGTGTTTTGAGAGATAAGCTAAAACAGTTACAGAGTGTTTTTCTCTGGTTTTCTGGTTCCTCACCTTCTTGTCGGTCCACTCCCGCTCCACTGGGACGGTGTAGTGCGCCCTGTGGTCCGTCTCGGTGCAGAGGACGCAAACACAGGTCTGGTCCTTTTTACAGAAGAGCTCCAGCAGCCTCTCGTGTTTGGGACACATCCTGTCCTCCATGTTGGCCACGGGCTCCATCAGCTTGTGTTTGGTGAACCTGGCCGTGTGGGACTTCAGGTGCTCCTCGCAGTAGGACGTCAGGCAAACCAGGCAGGACTTCACGGCTTTGGGTCTCCCTTCGCCCAAACAAACGTCACAAAGGACCTCCTCCTCCACCCAGGACGCCGAGAGTGAGGACGTAGAAGGTGTAGGTGAGGTTTCAGAAGTTGGGGAAGACATTAGAGGCGAAGGCGGAGGTGATATTTGAGGAACTGGAGGAGGACTTTTGGCTGGTGGCGTGGACATCGGTGAAGGTGGAGGTGATCGTGGAGGAACTGGTGGGATCAGCGGCGGTAGCTCGTCTTGCTTTGTTTCTTCTCTCAGTCTCCGTTCTTCTTGTTTTTGCTTCAGCTCCTCCAAAAGCTGGTCTTTCTCCAAAAGCCGCTCCTCGTCCTCCTTCTTCTTCCTCTCCAATGTCCACTTTTTCTCTTTCACCGCTTTAATGTCGTCCTCTTCCTTCCCGACCTTTCCCTCGACCGTCTTGACCCTGATCTGCTTGAACTGCTCTGCGATCTCTCTCAAAACAGTGTTGACGCTAATATCCGGTCTTTTATGGAAGGACTTCTTACACATGGGACACTGGTACAACGGGGAGGTTTTCCAGTATCCCAGAATGCAGCTCTGGCAGAAGTTATGTCCACAGGGGATGGACACGGGGTTGGTGAAGACGTCCAGACAAATGGAGCAGTGGACCTGCTCTTCTGAGAGGTTCCCAGTGGTGGCCATCCCTACACGGCGGAGAGGCAGGGTCATTTTCAGCACAAGCTAGCAGCCTTTGAGCAGCCGGACATCGAGACCTGCTGTGATTAAGGTCGCGAGGGTTACATGGCGTAGTGTGTTTAGGGGCAATCGCATGCAATAGGCTACAATAAAGCAAAGCATGATGGGACTCATTTATCAAGTTTCAGTGAGGATTATCAAGATGGTGCTAATCCGTTGTCCTTGATGCTAACGCTAACAGCTAATGGTGGAATCCAATAACTTTGAGCAAAGGTAGAGTCTCAATAGTTTTATTTGCTCATTTTGATTTTCCTTCTTCATCTTAAAGTTACAACATAGCAATTAGCTTCAAAGCTACATTGCTACCAAGCTAAACTAGGGATTTTAAAGAGCATTAAGTACTTTGGAGTTTTCATTGCTGGAGATGAAACTGGTGTTTATACAGGCCCAGTTCTGAAACTAAATGAGTATTGTGGAGCTTCTGTGACTATTGTTGTCCAGATACAACATTTAGCACAAATCATTTTTCCTATAGTTTAAGGTTTTTTATTGTAAATAACTGACGGTGGCACTGAATGACACAAAGGTTGCAGACCCCAGCTCTAATGCATGTTACTAAGAGATCATTCTCCAACAGGTAACGTATTTAACTGGATTTAAACCAGTCTTTTAGAAAAAGAACCCAACTTTTGTCATTTTTACATTGCATCCATTGAAATGAGGGTGCAGTGTAACCTTTAACACTCGTACAGAACCTGAAATGAAGGAATAGATCTGTAAAGTGTCAAACTGTTGGATATAATGGATAAAAGGATGGTTTATGCAACAGTTATTAAATAAAGGTAAAGCAGTGTTCCTTATGTTTTATATTTCTGGCACTGTCACAGAAAATCACCAAAAATAGTTGTTCAGCAGCAAAAATCCCAAAGTCTGACGATGGCTTAAGGTTTGTCAATGTTAGCATTAAAGGATGATAAGGCCATATTATTTTAACCAAAAATGAAAGAAAAATATCATAAATAACAAATCAATAAAGATACTTAATACATTTAGCTAACAATATATCTGCTTAACTTACATTTTTAACTCAGTTCTGTGTAGCTACTCAAATATTAAACATATCTTCCACCATATTTTAAAAAATGTGTGAAACCCCTAATAAATGAGTCCAAGTGTCTTAGAGGAGTGATGTCAGCAGAAATAATAAAGAACATGAGGATTGACCTTGTTTTGTTCCTTTGAAAGCCATACTTTGTTTACTTCGTGTTTGCTGCCATCTGATTGACAGTTTATAATATGTTATTGAAAGGAAAGTATATATTTGTACTAAATGAAAGTAAAGCTAAAAATAACTGATGCTTGTTTAATAACCTGCTGCAGCTGGGGCCTTTAAAAGTGTCAGGCCTTAAACAGATTAACATAAGCCACAAATACAGTGGCAGTGCTATAAATACAAACTCGAGTTGAAATTACTTTTAAACAACAAATGCATCCAAAACTAAACCCAGCAGCAGTGAATTAAAACTTTTGGGATAGTAATTTACATCTATTTAATTTAGTAGGACAAAAACTGAATTGCTCAAGGTGCCTCTTGTTCAACAGAGTCACGTCAAATCCAAACAGCACTCCCCGAAGACAAAAGAAGGGAATAATAATAACACTAAACATGGAAATGAAAATGCAGGTGAGAGTGAAGCAGAGAAAAGGGGGACACTCACCAAAGAGCAGCTGCTTCCAAGGCTCCACCGTTGGCTGCAGTGACACATGAGACACAGTCCGACCAATGTCACAGTCCCACCCCGGACCCAAAATACACCCCCCTGCCTCCCCCCCGAGCTCGTGTCTTAGCCCAGATACAAATTTATACCTCGGAGCCCTGACCCCGTCGCTCCAGGAGGAACGAGCAGCAGAGAACAAGGACCGACAACACAACAGTAGCTCTGGTCTTGGTCGAAAAAACCTTTGCCCAAAAACTTCAGGGATTCAGTTTATTCATGAAAATCATTAGAGACTTTGTTTGTATAGGATTAAAGGACAAGGCTATGGAGAGTAATGAGGAGCAGGTAGATTAAATAAAAAAAAAAAGAAAAAAAAAGTAATACTCTCTCCCCGTTTCCTTTCTGTCTACACTGACTGTCAATAAACGGACAAAAAAATAAAAATAAATAAATCCCCAAAATAATCTTTAAAAAAAAAAAATCCCCCAAAAATAATCTAAAAAAAATCCCCCAAATAAATAAATAAATCCCCAAAATAATCTAAAAGAAAAAAAAAATCCCCCAAAAATAATCTAAAAAAATCCCCAAAATTAATAATAAATAAACCCCCAAAATATAATCTAAAAGAAAAAAAGGCTATGGAGAATAATGAGCATGTAGATAAAATAAAAACTATGATGTCAGCTTCATAAGTCTTGATTTGTTACATTATTTTCTTAAATACTGCCCTCTGGTGGACAAGTCATGCAACATTCATAAATATCAAACAAATATTTCTACTAAATAAAATAAAAAATAAAAATGCCAGTATAATATTTTGATTTCCAGAGCATTTGGGCGCCATGTTTCAAAGTCAGCTCTAGTATAATTTTATGATTAAATGTCTTTATTAAACAGTTACAAAAGCATAGTTACATATAAAAGTACAGCATGTTTTAAAGTGTAAGTAATGTTATGGAAAACCTCAACCAAATTACATCTGACAGTCTTCAGTTCTATATAATTACATCTTACAGTTCATTATAAATTTACTATATTTACAAAACGCAATGATATTATAACAGTTTCACTTCAGTTTTTAGTTTTAGCAGGTTTTTGTTGGGTGTCATCACTTTGAAAATACAAAGTTTGGCATTTTTTGAAGCTGTAGCATGATTCTTCAGTCCTTTCTTCCGGTTATTTTTATCTTTTCTCTCCTTATGTAGTTTATTTTGTGCCCAAACGCAAACAGACCTCTGTCACGCCTGTTACATTGTGTTTTTAGAAAGGCCAGGTGTATTTCAGGCAACAATAACAGGTCGGAAACAAGCAGCAGCACTCAGTCAGTTTGACTTGAGTGGTGTTCAAAGGAGCAATGGAGTTTGTAAAAATAGGTTTCAGTGTAGTTCAAGTCTATAATAATACAGTCGTAGCAGGATTTGCCACAATTGTCCAAAAATGTGTCACTGGGACTGATTTAAAGCCATGACTCAGCCACAGCTCATTAAATGTTGGCTTTTCTGAAACAAGCATATTTAGTATCGGGTGAATTTCTTATTTAACCTCTCTCTATGACCATAAATATATCATCTTCTTGTTCTTATTGAGTTTGAGATGCATTGTTCCAGCCTAAATCCATTATAAAACTTGGATTTTAAGTTTTAAATGAGATTAACAGTGCCTCTAACATCAAGAAGCTTTAGAATAATTTGTTATGAATTGTTTTACATTTGTTCAAGAAGCAACTTAAAACAGTAAAATGATTTGCTTCTATGTTCTGTTTACAGATTGTGTTCTAGTTGTTTTTAGGTGTGTTTGACGTGTGCTATTACGATGGGGGCAGAGTTTTTCCCGTCCTGAGAGAGACAGGGGCTGAAGATGGGGTACAAGCTCTCGTTGAACGTATCGTTGAAGGTGTAGAGATGTAAACGCGCCTTCACGTCATAGAACGAGATCTGACCTCCCTCGTAATCCAGGTAGACCCCGACCTTGCTGGGCTGGGACAGCAGCATCAGGGGCAGTCGGGCCGAGGCCAGAGCTTTGACCTCTCCGCTTTTCAGCCACAGGCACCAGTAGCCGCCCTCGGGACTCAGCTTGATCTCGCCTTTGCGTCGGGCCGAGCCGCGGGCCACGCCCAGGGTCCAGGCCGTCTTCCGGCTCAGGTCCACCTCCCAGTAGTGACGTCCCGAGCCCAGACCCTCCCGGCCCAGGACGAACAGGGCGGGGCTGAAGCGTTTGGGACCCTCGGATTGGGACGTCTTATGCTCTTCGTACTTGACCTGGCGCCCGTCGTCAGACACCACCAGGTTCTTTTGGGCTGTGGCCGGGTCCAGAAAGACTTCACCTGAAACGGGACATGAACACTTTAGAGTAACACCAGACTCTAACATGAAACTAGATTTATTTAACAACTTTTTAACCTTTTTTGTCAACAGATTGTGGGTTACAGGGTTAAAATTGATTTAATAACGTCTTACTTACTTCAATACTCCCTCTCTCCGTTTCCTTTCTGTCTACACTGACTATCAATTAATGGACAAAAAAAAAATCCCCAAAATAATCTAAAAGAAAAAAAATGCCCCAAAAAGAATTTAAAAAAATCCCCAAAATTGATTAAAAGAAAATCCCCAAAAATAATCTAAAAGAAAAAAAAGCAAAAATAATCTTAAAAAAATCCCTCAAAATAATCTAAAAAAAAAATTAATAAAAAACACAACTCCAGATATAACTTGTGCTAAAACTGATTTAATAACGTCTTACTTACTTGAATAGTTCTGCAGCTTCCGTAGCTCTGATTGAAAAAACAAAACAGAGAGAGTTCATGTTACTGAGGCATTGTGTCGAGGAGTCAGTGTCACAGCAGATGCACGAGTGGGAGGTGGGAACACGGGAATCGGAGAGACATGTGCCGTCGCCACTCAGAGCTGCGCCGCCTTGTTGTTAATTCAAATAAAGCCAGGCTTCAGCCCCGTATCCATCTGTCCCGCTGGGTTTCTGTGGGACGTGTGAGAGCAGGGGGCCGCCTGCTGCAAACATGAGTCACGCTGCTATTTCAAAGTGCTGCTACCGTGACCTACTTATCACTGGGTTTACTCTGGAAGTCTGTTTGGACCAGACATGGGGAAATAGACCTGGGCCGTGCAGTTAATCAACATTTAAAATGATATGTGTGAAGTCTGGTCTTAGAGAAGATGATTAAGTCTGTTTTCTTATTTAAAAGAATCCCAGATTGAATATTTGCAGCTGAAGTTACCTTTTCCGTACAGTTTTTTGAGCTCTTCCTGACACTTGTCGATGAGGCTGCTCACGGACGAGCGGATGGTCCCGAGGTAGAGGTCCGTGTTGATGCTGACGGCCGACCAATCAGTGGGCTCGGGGGACGGGGACAGCGTGGACAGGTTCTAGAGCAAAAAAAACATAATAATCACTATACGATAATACATTATAGTGAAGATGTGCTCTTATAATTCACAGTATTTAAGAAAAGAGAACAAATATGGTCCTCTGGAATTTTTATCTGATCCACAAATACATTTTAGTGAAACAGATATGAATAAAATCTATGTTGAAAGACACAAAGCTGGAACAAAATGGTGCTAAAACAACGACAACAAAGAAAAGTAGCATTGAAACTGAAATTAAAATGATAAGGCTATAGGGCTGTGCAATTTTCAATTTCCCAATGATCACAAAACCTATGTGATCAAGAAAAAAAATTAAAAAAATTGATTTTAATTTATTACTTGTTTTCCCGGAGATTGTGGAAGTGCACTACATTTGTTGATCTTATTATTTCTGTTTATTTTTAAGCTTTTTATTCATACGTTTGAATATATTATTTATTTTAAGGAGAATTAACAGTTTTATTCAATAAATCCAACATATTTCCAAAGTCAATGAGTATTTATGTAAAATAATCTTGATTTTAATAATGACCAAAATAATTGTGATGATTTTTCTATAATGGAGCAGCTGTATAAGGCTGTCCAATTTGACCAGAGACTAAATTGGACAATGTTTTTGGTCCTTAATATGATTTTTTTTCTTTAAGTTTGGCAGCACTGTCTTAAATAATGTTCTTCGAAAGTGTTACCCACAAATGTTTTCAAGGAAGTGCACGGAAGTCGAAAATTAAAATTTAACATAGCTCCAGGGAAACAGTGGCCTTTCCAGAAAAAGAGCACATTTAAATGTTCAGAGCTGCACTGACCTCGTGTGGCCTTTGTTCAGTTTCTGCATTATGCCATAACACGGGTCAGTGAACGCATCTCCCTTTACATCACGTTTCGTCTCAAACCTCTTTCCGGTTTCATTTTATCGTGTTCAGAAATCCAGCTCCTTCAAAGGCTTCTTTCATGTTGGAAAACACATTTATTTGTGTGTATAAATAGTCCGGGATAAACACAGGGGAGAGCAGAGTACAGCTGCCTCTTTTCATCCGCTCTTTTGATGCCGTGTCACAAATCTCCCCGAAACTACAGATGGGGCAGCTCCACTGTGAACAGGCATATTATGAATAATGCTAATTTAAAATGGGAAAAAATAATCTGGATGTTGAGATCTGGGTCATTTGGATAAAGATGGTGGTGTAAGAAATAAACATCATGAACAGGAGGCACTAAGGCATGACAGAGAGAAAAAGTGTAGTGAAAAAGCTTTGTTTTTTGAGTTTAAACATTTAATAAACATAATATATTTACAATTAGGGTTGTATAAATAGCTTCTACTACTCCCCGTTTCCTTTCTGTCTGCACGGACTGTCAATTAATGGACAAAAAAAAAAAAATCCTCAAAAATAATCTAAAAGAAAAAAAAAAAATCTTCAAAAATAATCTAAAAGAAGAAAAAAATCTCTCAAAAATAATCTAAAAGAAAAAAAAAAATCTCAATAATAATAATAATAAAAAAATCCCTCAAAAATAATCTAAAAGAAAAAAATTCCTCAAAAATAATCTAAAAGAAAAAAAAATCCCTCAAAAATAATAATAATAATAATAATAAAAATCCCCCCAAAATAATAATAATAATAATAATAAAAAATCCCAAAAAGTAATTAAAAAAATCCCCAAAAATAATCTAAAAGAAAAAAAGCAAAAATAATCTTAAAACAATACCCCTAAATAATGTAAAATAATCTAAGCGGCGCACCTGCAGGAAGACCACTCTGTCCTGGGTCTGTGCGAAGGCCTCCAGCTCGTTGCTCCTCCTCCTCAGTTGGCTCAGTTCGTTCTCCAGACCTCGGGCCAGTTCCTGAGCGTGACGCTCGGCCTCGCGTTGCCTCGTGGCGATGAGCTCCACGAGTTCGGCCTGGCTCTGCTCCACCAGATGCTGCAGCTCGGCGTAGACCGTCCAGCTCTCCTCCAGCTCCTTCTGAGCACTGGCCTGGGACGGTTAAATATTTGTTATCAGACAGTTCACGTCAAAGTACACAAAGGACTTCTGTCATTTTTAAGATGCAAATTTAACTTTAGACTGAATCTCTTGTAGCTGAAAACAGATTTTTGTTTCTTTTGTTATATTGAATAATGACAGTATCCCAAATGATCATTAGATTACTTAGACGTAACTTTTTTGATGGTTTATTATTAAATTTGGCTCATTTGGCAAAACATTTTATCCTGAACAACACTGAGACCAAATCTTTATGTCCATCTAAACTGGACAAACAGCTTTGGCCTTTTGTAACATTATATTAAAGAAACTACCAAACTTACCCCCTTGAAGGCTACAAGGAAACAAGGTTAGTCATTTTTAAATCTACTAAAACTCCTCTTGTTTGAACTAAAAAGATAATATAATATATAACATAATATTCCAAAATATTATGACAGTGTTTATAGACTGTTTTTTTCAAAGACCTCATTATGTTATATTACAGAGGAACAGAGGGTCAGCCTGTAGTTTCACTTTGTAGCCACTAGATGGAGTCATGAGCCACTGTAGTGATCAGGCTGCTTCCTTTAAACTTAAACACAATCAAAATAGAGAGGATTTATGTATTAAAGAATAAAAAAATAGCTGGAGAGCACTGTGTCGGTGAGTGATTATTTATAGTTATTTCAGAAAAACAAAGAAGAGTTTGTTGAAAGCAGTTGGTTTGGTTTTTGAGCTTTTTAATTTTTGTATCCAGCATCTAACTAAACACTCGCTTTTACATAAAATTTTTACCACTTAAACCAGACAATATCTTTATTGTGTTACGCAGAGATGATTTTAACTTAAAATTCACAAAGTTGAGTTTTTCAGAGACACCAAAAGCCACTTTATTTTGACTGTGCTTTGACCGACTGTTAGTCTTTTTAGTTTGTACGATGGAATTTATAATGAATTAAAAGAAAAACCCTCAGACACACTATTTTAAGGGAGAAACTTCTTCAGATTAAGCTCCTAGTGGACTCTATACTGCAGTCCATAGGTATTTATTCATTTTCAGTGTCAAAACTACATATAGGCTTTTTACATCGTCTAAATTCCTTAAACTTATGAAGGAAAAAAACTGAAAAACTAATCTGAAGACCCAAATCACACCACGTTTCATTGCGTTTACTGTAAACATTTCTCTTGTCTATTTTGTAACTTGATCCTCAGTGTATCTTTCAAATTAGACACAAGACAAACCAAAATAACGGCAGCAATTTACACTAAGAACAAACTAAAAGCTAAATCTTGTCACTTTCAATTGTATTTGTTTAGTTCCACACGTGACAGAATAAAGAGTTAAAAGCACAATACTGCAGTTCTTTGTGTGTTTTTTGTCTGTGGCTCTCTTTTGTGACACGAGATAAATCAGGCTAAAGGTAAAAAAGGGGTGTGGGACACTAAAGGTAAATGTTTGCACTGGTTTTACCGGTCGGACCGCCTCAGACGTGATCTCTGCACACAAAGAACACGGCTGTAGTATGAGAGGCATGAGAAACAGAGCTACTATGTGAACGAACGTCTTAAAGGAGCTGCTTTTATGCAAATGAGGATCCCAAAACAACAACAAAACGCTAAAGACGGTCAGGAAAGAAGTGGCTAAACTCACCTTTATTACTTTAATGGACTGTTTGATTTCATCGAGCTTTTTTGTCCTCTCCTTGATCAGATGTTTCAGTTCTGACCTCTTCTTCCCCAGATTGCTCTAAAATGAAGGAGTCATAATGTTATAGTTGTGTTAATGCAGCTTCATAAAGCACATTCTGGTTTACATCTGACAAAAACTACATAGAGAAAAACTAACAAGGCAATACAAAGCACCTGAAATAAAACAAAAATGACAATTGATTGAAATGTCTTAGGTGTATTACAAGCTCTGACTGTCTTATCTTCCAAATAAAGCATTGAATCTCAAGTTTTCTTGGTGGTTCTCATTATTCCTGAAGTAAAAAGTTAAAGTGATTGGAGCAATGTTTTAATAGGGCTCAAAATGTGTGACATATATAAGACAAAACTGTTTAAAATTCGATAAATAGGGAGAATATTTGCCTTTTAAAAAGAAAAAAGACCTGCATCATAAAATGTTTCCCCTAAATTAAATTTTAAAAAAAGTATTAAGAATATATATGTTTTTTTCTTTGCTGTTTTGTGACCACAGCATCATCAAGAACTAAAAAATACATTGAAGAACAGACAGAAGTTTAGCAGGCGTTATCGTTGAACCGGTCCAAACGAACCCACCATTTTCTTCTTCCACTCGTGGTCGGCGGAGACGACGTCATGTGACTTGTGCGTGGCGTCAGCGCAGGCCGAGCAGATGCAGCTGTGGTCGGTTCGGCAGTAGGCGTCCAGGAGGCGCTCGTGTTTCTTACAGATCTTATCCTCCAGATGCAGAGTGGGTTCGATGAGACGGTGGGACATCAGGGTCTTCACCTAAAAAACATCACAAATAATATTGAGCACTGGCTTTTCTTCCAGATAAACTCAGATCTTATTAAAATGAAGGTAGGAAAGCAGAATTGATTTAAAATAAACTGAGTAAAAATCAGGGACATGTGAAAATAACATTAAAGGTGCTATATGTTAAATTTAAAACCACACAGAAAAAGTGAGGACCGTGCAGTTTTCAATCCAAAATCTTTCACGTTAGATAAGTTCAGGTGAATTCAGTTAATATTTTGCATTTTGGAGCCACAAAATAAAAGTCATCAGAGTGGTTCCCTTCTTTCTTTTTCTGTTTTAAAAGACCTAGCATCAATGGTTGGCAACTCATTAGTAAAATCTGTGGATAGTGATGAAATATCCTGACATTTGTATCAATATCCCATATGAGTCACTGAATTTAGTCTTTAGTTTTATTTTTGTGATGCAAACTTAATTGTAGGGGCCTTATTTGTTCATTGTTTTTAAGTTTTTATGCATTTTGTTTGACTAAAGCAGCTATATTTAATGAAATACGTAGATATTCACATAGGTTTATAGATCTGTCCTGACATTTTCAGCCAAAGATTATAAAAAGAATCTAAAGTGACCCAAAATTTTTGTGAAACACTGGTAAAAATCTCAACAATTCCAACGGTGAAACATGAAATCCAGCTGTACCTTCTTGTGGTGCCTGAGGTGGGTCTCGCAGAACGACCCGGGGCAGTTCACACAGGACTTCATCGCCTTTAACTTCCTCCCGATGCAGGCGTCGCACGGGACGTCCCCGGGTCGAGCGAACTCTCCCGTGTCCTGTATTCCCGCCGAACTCAAAGAGTCTACGCTGCGGCTCAGTGTGGACCCCCTGGACGCCCCGCCCCCGGACGCCTCCGCCATCACCAAACCCTGGAACTGGCTGGAGATCTCGGCCAGGACACGGTTCACGCTCATCTCGGGTTTTTTGGGGTAGCTCTTCTTGCACATGGGGCACAGGAACTTCTTGCTGTGGTTCCAGTAGCCCTGCAGACAGGCTTTACAGAAGCTGTGGCCGCACGGAGTCGACACGGGCTCCACGAAGATCTCCAAACAGATGGAGCAGCTGAACTGGTCCTCGGAGAGCATCCGGCCCCCGGGAGACCTCAGACCTGGAGCAAGAGAGGAGCTTCAGTACATTACACCACAGTCACATGACAATAATAACTCTGCTTTGAATCAGGAAAAGAAACGCTAACAGAACAGATTTAAAACAATGTGGCCTTAGCTTAGATTTCAAATAGATTAAAGTTTATAAAGTCTAAAACTCTGATCTAATAGTACTTGTATTTATTATTGTATACTTGTCTTACACCTTAATGTCTCAATGTTGCTCTTAAAATAAAAAGGTGAAATAATGACTAGTGAATATTGCTGCTGGTATTATTGAGTCTCAGCCCCAACGTTTCAGACAACAGTACTTAGTTGTCAATAGAGTTATTATAATATTGTTAGTTTTACGGAGAAGTTGTAATGATAGATGATAGTGTGACAGGTTTGGGTGTGCCATTGTTGTCGTTTTAATAAGTCTGGGTTTTAAACACAACTCTTATCTTTTGGGTGGAGTTCTGTTTCGTCCAAATCCATCACATTTGACACATTTTAGAATTCAAGAAATGAGAAAAAACTTCAGTCATGATTCGGGTTTGCCACTTTACTAAATTACACATGATACCATACTGTTCATATCCAACTAACACCTGTTCATATCCATCTAAAACTTGTTCAAGTCCATCTAAAACCTGTTCAAATCCATCTAAAACATGTTCAAATCTATCTAAAACCTATTCAAATCCACCTAAAACTTGTTCAAGTCCATCTAAAACCTGTTCAAATCCATCTAAAACATGTTCAAATCTATCTAAAACCTTTTCAAATCCAACTAACACCTGTTCAAATCCATCTAAACCTTGTTCAAATCCGACTAAAACCTAATCAAATCCAACTAAAACCTAATCAAATCCAACTAAATTATGCTCAAATCCAACTATACGTGTTCAAGTCCATCTAAACCCTGTTCAAGTCCATCTAAAAAGATGTTCAAATCCATCTAAAACCTTTTCAAATCCAACTAAAACCTAAACTTGTAAAATATGAATAAAATCAGGAGTGTTTGGAAATATTTTATTGTAACTGAAGATGGTAAAAGTAAAGTAAACTGAAAATAAAACTAAAATAATGGCAGGGTCTCTGGGTCAAATATATGTATTAATAAGTGCTCCATTTTAAGTGTTAAGGGAAGGAAACCAGGACATCCCAACTCGTCCCTTGTCCTACAGATATTATAGTACAACTGGTCTTTATATCAAGGTTGAATTGGCCTCAGACACACACACTCAGATTGATAATTAACTAACCTTGGTATATTAAAACTGTGCTCTTATTATGTAATTAAACGTGAGTATAAACCTGACGACCCCCAAGTTTAGACTAACATACCTATGGGCAATAATTTACACAAACTGGACTTTGTGTCGTGTCTTATTCCTCGGTCAAAAGGTCAGGTTGTATTCTTTTGTAAGGATTGAGAAAAGGGTGCAGCTAAATCCATTTAATCCAGAGGTAAACGTGAGCACAGGAAACAAAAACACTACGAGGAAATGACAAGTGAAAGGAAAAAAAAAGACTCACTACATTATAAGCAAAAAGATCAAAAACAACGATGGCAAAAACCCTGAAGCTGATGTGATGGAAAAAGTGAGTAAAAATGTACATAACGTGTACATAACCCAGCATTAGTCAACACACAAAGATGAGGATGTGTACTGTGCAATTAAAAAAGTATCTGAAGAATGCAGTAACTCAGGAAACTCCACTTTTGGGAACATGACACACATTAAAACAAAATAATACTGTCTAGAGAAGAAAAACAATGCTCTTTTAATGACAAATAACATTAAACCAGATGGAAATGTATTCACTAACTACTTTATTTTTCTGTAGTACATTCAAATTAAATGGAACAACAACAACAACTATTAGCCTTTCTATTGGGTTTGACTGCACTAAAAGTTATTCTAATCCAACGTGTCGCTGTTTTCAGACACTTAAACTAATTTAAACACATACAAGACCAAATCAGAGACAGTTATTTGTAGAAAACGGACTTACTTGACATGTTTCCCGAGTGTTGGAGCGCTGCAGTCGTTCACTTCATGCACTTTGCTTTGAATAAGTCACAGGTGCTCGGCTCTTCCTGAAACCTGTCCGGGGGCCCTCCCACTCTCGGTGCAACACACCCAAAACCCCACACACCCAACGCTCTGCTTCTTTTGTCAAATATACTCACCTTGTTTTGATATGCTAATGAACCAAAACAGTGTCTTTGTCAGTCTGAACCGGAATATTATCAACTTACCCAAAGAAAAGTGTTATAAAACTGTGTAGAAGTGCATTGAGGAGCGTTTAAATGATGAAGTTTGGTGCACATTTAAATCGCTGTTACATAAGCAGATGATTTATAGATTTATGACGCTATTAAATCACTAGCACTCCATCAAGGCCACTGCAGTAATCACATTCACTGATGACAGCAAACGTCGGGCCACGAGGGTAATAACTGGACATTAGCCAACAGCCGGCAGCGTGCTATCGCTAATGGTTATGAGACAGTGACAGAAAACGGAGTCCACTGGAGAACTTTAGCCTTTAGCATTTATACTGCATGTGAACGGGTGTAGAAATCATTATGTGTTTTCAGTACAACCAAAAACAAATGAGACTGTGTGGGATTAATAAACTTTAGCCACAGAATAAAAACATCTAATCACATTTTCAACACTTCATACACTAATATTGTTATGTATTCCTGCTCATTAGCTTACTAAACGGCATGCTACCAATGCCTTAGCTACACCGTTTTGCTAGCTTTGTATTGTCAACACTGTCAACAGCTGGTAACGTTAGCATTAGCTGTGGATGTGGATAGCTATATACTTCAATTCTTAATCGTTCTCTATACTATACAAAGAATTAATCTGGTGCTTGTCAATACATGTAGACATACAAGAATTCAGGAAGCAGAAGCAACATACACAGAATAAACTGCCTCTGGACTGACACAATTTGAAAAACATACAACCAATCAGAAAAACAGAGTATTGCAAAAGAAACACACAATTTTAGATAAGTTATTATTGGTCAGCTTCAATGAGAGGGCATCCAGACCCACTTCACTAAGAAAGTGAATGGGTCTGGCTGGCCACAACTACTCCCATGTTTCTTTCATGAGGTTTTTGGACATTTATTAACACTTATTCTGATTCTTAAAGTGAATCCACCACCAAACCCATTTCCACTGGGTTTGTTCATAGCATGTAGCACCAAATGAAGTACATACAGTTTCCAATCTATTCTCTGTATTTTTGTCCAAATATGGTTGTTCCTGCTCCAACAAAACAAGATGGTGTCAGTCGAGAGCTTCAAAACGCTTGTGGAGAAGTAGTAATTATCTTTTTGGTGACTGTTGTAGTAAAATCCGTCATCATTTTGAGAGGAGACACCTTTTTCTCTCGTCACATGGATTTATTACGTGGGTAAACGCCTTGTAAAAGTTCCTGGCACCGTATCCCCACCCAGTCTTGACAGGACAAGACGTTCCTCGTGTGGTACTTCACTTGTTCCTTTTCAAGTCTGACCTTCTATGAGCTTGTATCTCATAAAATCTGCCTAAAAGAGTCAACATCAAACGACAGTGAGCAGCGACAGACCTGCGTTGGCTCTCTGGGCTCCGCGGGGAAGACGACGGGACGTAATTATCCACGTTATAAATGACGCCTCTGATGTGATCGGTGATAAATGAGGGAAAGGTGGAGAGGTAAAAATAGCGTGATTTATCAGATCACCTGTAGGTCTCGCATCACCTTCAGGGACGATGTACTTTATCACTCTTTTTATGTGCATTTTCATAAAATGATTGCGCATCCATCACTGTCAATGGCCGCCTGATGTTTTGATTTACTGCAGTTCTGATGATGGAAAGTGTTTGGAGAATGTTAGAAACTTGAACTTACTGGTTTCAAATATAAACGTTTAGTCATGTAATATATCTGCAATTAAAGTTGTCATTTCAAGAGCATAAACACAAACATTTCCAATCAATAACTTTCTGGTAGTGATGTGGACTAGACCAAACTAGATGAGACCAAGACTTTTAGGGATCAAGCCAAAGACCATTGTATGATACGTTAAATAATTGATCTAAGGGGAACCGTTAAATAAAATCCAAACACAACAAGTGGAGGGTTTAGCATTAGGTTAGCAGCGTTAGGGAAACCTTTCACCTTCAGAAAGAAATTAAAATTAACATGAAATCCAACGACAATGAAATGGACGAAATAAGACTAAACCAACTATTTTTTAAAGATTTTTTGGGGACTTTTGCCTTCACTACATACAGACAGCGAGGGGAATGACATTGGGCACATGACCCGAGCCAGAATCAATCCCGGGTCTCCTGAGCAAATGGCATGTGCTCCATCAGATGAGCCAAAAATGCACAACTTTTAAAAGGTCTTCAAACTGTTTCTTTACATGACGTTAAAAAAGTGAAATGACCTGATACTGCAGACTATTTCTATAAAAACAGCTTTAAAACGTACACAGATGTTCTTATAAATACATTCATGCTCACACACATCCACAATCACACATCACTTCTGTATTTCCTCAGCTCGTCCACTAGTGGGCGACATTTGTCTTGCATTGAGAAAACCCCTGCTTCTGCATCTGCTGCTTCACATTCAACGCTGCATTTTACTCCATACAGTAAAAGCTGCTGCTGTTGCCCGTAGCAACATAAGAGCAACAATTACACGGAGGGTGAAATTTACAGAAACCGGCTCAAAGGACAGTGAATGAAAAGCAGCCGCCGGAGCTACAGCAGCTTTGTGTAACGACACTGCAGCTTTTTTAGACGTTATTCTCCACATCTACTTTGAATAATGAGCTCTCATCCATCACCACGTCGTCAAAATCTCTTTTCACTGCGGCGTATTGACACGATTGACGCCGAGGCACGTTGAAAGGAGAGGTGGGGGTTCTGCTCTAAAGTGACCACTTGCCCAGGTCCCTTCAGATATTATCGATCCTGTTTCACTTCCTGCAAATGTCACTGCGGCTCATTTTATCTGTTGCATCATATTGATCTCCTTATGGCTTCATTTTCCACGGCTGCTATTGATAAATGGTTATGTGGTTATAAGGTCTTAGTAATGGAACTGTGGGCGGCTGGTATCAATGGGATATGTGGGCTAAGCTCCTCCGGTGTTTTAATTTTTTGTTTATCGTTTGGAAGATTTTAGAAGATAACGTTTATAGTTTTGATGCACTAACAGACAAAAAAAAAGGAAAAAAGGGCTTATTTTTTACAGCCCGAGCACAATGTGACCTCAACACCAATCATCTTCCTCATTTGGTGATTGACAGGTGTGAAATCCCGCCCCCTTGTGTTACTCACTATTAGGACTCAATTTATTCAGCCCCGAGACTTGAATTTGGACAAACACAGAGGTAACTTTGCTGTTGTGGAGGAAAAATGACAGGAATAGCCAGTTATTATCTTTAGCATTATCTGTTGCATTTAGCTTTAGCATGATAGCATTGGAAAGGTTGTTGCCACCTTTAGATTGACTGAAACAGCTGCAGTGTCCAGTGAATTGTTTCTGAAATGTGTATTGCTATAACTTAATGTCGAAATGTGATGTTACTGTAGTGTTGAACGATAGCCTATGTATTTATGAGCTCATCCGCCCACCCAACATCACCATCAACCACCATCACCACCAAGCTTTGTCTTTTTGGCAAACGCCACCTAATAAAAACCGTAGGGATACAACAAAGCTTAATTGTTGTGTTTTTATGTTATTTCTTGGCATTTTAAAACTTTCCCTTATGGCTTCCTTTTCTACTGATGCTGTTAATAAAATTGGGTAAAGATTCTTCTACAGCTGAACAAAACATTGCTGTAAAGAAAGAAAACGCTGCAATAAAGAACAAATGTCGCTATAAAGAAAGCAAAACAATCCCAAAATTCATCCCTAAGAATAAGTCAGACCCTAAATAAACAGTAACCATTACATTAGTCTAACACGATAATTACAGAATGGAAATTGTTGGGAAGGGAAGGGATGCGTGATAATTATGATAATGATTATGATAATAAGCATCAAAACATACCTAAAAAGACTCAAAACGTTGCTTCAAAGACATTAAACATCACTGTAAAAGAATATAAAGTTGCAATAGAAACACATTTACAGAAAAAAGCCACCAAATGTTACTAAAATGCAAAGAAATCCCGCTGTTTATACATGTGAATCTCCATTGTCTCATTGTCTTTTTGTCTGAAATGGACCAATGTCTATCAAATACTTTTAGTTTTTGCACTTAACACTCACTCATCACTTCAAATATCACACAGAAAACACAATACACATATTATCTCACCTCAAATTACAATATTAAAACACAAAAACAATAAAAAGGAACAACATGAGTGCAATTTCAAGTCAAATGGTGGAGTTTAAGTAAGAGATGCTGTGTAGATGTTGTATTAATATGTAGATTTCACTGTTGAGGAGCAGTCGTTTTTGCCTCTCCACATAAACCATCACTCGCAGGTTTGCCCTCAGTTCCCCCCGATGCCCCTCTAAGTCCGCGGCGTAATATCGAGCGGAGCCCACTGCAGTGTGTCGCATGGCGTTACGGAGCTACAAATTCTTGGAGTGGGGATTGTGCTTTCTCTCCCTGTCGCAGTGTCAGTCAAGGTAAATGTATTCCTCCTCCCACCTCGGCTCCTCTCTCCTCGCTCCCGTTTCCCCTTCGCTCTGCTTCCGTTTTCATTGCAACAACCCATCTGTTCATCATTTTGCCTCCACACTCACCTGAAATATATTTGGGGCTTTTTAAAATGAGACGGTGCATCATTTCTTTTTGCAGCACTCGGTCCTAAATCCCCCTAAGCTTCCTGTTTCTTCTTTACGATCCAGTTTGGAGCGGTAAGACTCTGCAATGTGGGTTTTCTAGCCTTGAACTTACATTTGGCATCACTTTATTTCTCAAATCTCTCATCTTTTTATCAAACAGCATTTTATAAACTTAAGCCCTACATAAATAAACCAATTTGAACATATCGGTCATAATGGTTTTTAATTGGATGCGTCAAAATAACACTTGAATTTGTCTTAAAAACAAAATGTGCACTGCTTTGGAAAGGTTTAGGACATTTTCTAGAAGCTTTTTTCATGAACAAGTGTCCCAGCTGGGCTACCATCGGTGCTCACAGGATGTAGAAATGAGGATATGTGGAATAGCAATCTGCAAATTTGCCACTAGATGTCGCCAAAGGGCTACACACTGCATTTGTTCTATTCTTAATGACATTTTGTTGAGTTTTAGCAGCGTTTGCGTTAAAATCTATAACAGTAAATGATCCTTCCTTCAATCCATATTCTTCTGCTTATCCAGGACTGGGTAATGGAGACGCAGTGTGTAAGCAGAGACGCCCGAACATCCCTCTCCCTAGACACTTCCCCCGCTCCTCCGAGGGAAAAAGCAAATTAGCAAAGAAAAGAATGTAAAATATACGATCGACAAAGCAGGAGGAAAGCAAAAACAAAAGCAGCTTGCAAAATGAGTATAATGCTTTAGGAAGATGAGTGGGAGACAGTTTACGAGGTCAAACTAGAGCATGGCCCTTTCATTTTAAAATACTTATTAATACCAACACTCCAATCATCACATTTACCGCCATTTTGTTCCTTATAGCATAGTTATATTCCCTTTGGGTGATTTTCAATATTACAATTAGTAAAGGCTGGACAATATCATGATGAAACTGAACAACCTTTTCGACAAATAAATGTGTGGTTACATGTGTCTATTTTGTTTATTTTCCTTTATTGTCAAGCAAAGAGACAACAAGGACATGTTTGTTGTCTTCCTTTTGCGTTTCTGTGTTGTCACCTGTTGGATTAAATGGTGAAACCTCGATGTAAATGCCCAGCTCTCTCTCTGCTCTGTAACGCTCTCTGGTTTCTCTTGAGCCTATCATCCTCGGTCTGGCCTCCTGCAGGGGATAAGGTAGCCGCCGGTGAGCGTTATTGATAGTCAGAGGATAGTGTCAGGCCCCGTCTGTGTTACCGATAACCTCTGAGTGCCCTGGGAATCTGAGGACAAACCCGCCACCGGATGACGCCTCCGGGATACAGTACGAGCATATGAGCGGTAAATGCTGCCATTAGCACTTCTAACTCTGCTGAGGGTTTGTATCGATCCGAACGGGGAGGAGTATCTCTGCGTTAAAGACCTCGTTTAGCTTCCTTATCGCTAACTGCTTATGCAACAATATGAGGACTAATTATTGGTTGTCCTATATACAACAAAAACAAGCCACTTTTCACAACAACATTTCCAGATAAAACAAAATGTCACATGAATATCACCTGGCTATTTCTTTTAATTGCAACTTTTGGGCTTTTTGCAATATTACATGAACAGAAAGAACAGAATATATGCTTTATATTGGTATGTCTAAGGTTGGTAAAAGCACAAATGTGAGAAAAATAATCAGCTACTGTTTGTTCATAATCTCTAACAAAGCATTGTGTCTGTGGTTTGTGATTTAAACATCATCAATGTCTTGTTTAAATTTAAAATATTGTTAAAAAGGTGCATAATACTCGTGATTATGACAAGTGTATTGGAGGGAAACTAGAATAAAAATAGGATATTGTAATAGGAATCATCTGGAAAAATGAGTCAAAGTGTAGCAAGCTTTAGCCAATCATATACTCACATAAAAGAAGGTATTGAATAAGGGACGTTCCCATTGGCTGTCAGTTTATATAGCTTTCAATTCAATGACGGTGCAAAAAATCCTTCTGGAAAAGTGTGTATTCCAGCGCTGGTAATGTCTGCTTAAATAGAGAAACAACACAAGAAATAAATACAGAAATAAAGAAAAGGGAAGTGAAATGCTCAAGTTAAAGTGAGGTTTTCTAGAGTTAGTGACAAAATATACTTTGGAGGTGCAATCACCCAGTGGTAATCAATCAATTAATCAAAGTTTATTTATATAGCACTTTTCATACAGCTTAATGCAACACAAGGTGCTTCACAAAATAAAATGATCAAACCCAACATTCACAACAGTTTAAAAAACAGTGGTGGCTTTGTTTAACAGTATTTCACCAGTAAAATAAAATAGAGTAAAATAAACGTATAAAATAAATAAACAAATGTATAAAATAAATAAATAAATGTATAAAATAAATAAACAAATGTATAAAATAAATAAATGTATAAAATAAACAAATGTATAAAATAAACAAACAAATGTATAAAATAAATAAATGTATAAAATAAATAAACAAATGTATAAAATAAATAAACAAATGTATAAAATAAATAAATAAATGTATAAAATAAATAAAAAAGTATAAAATAAATAAACAAATGTATAAAATAAATAAATGAATAAATAAACAAACATTGCATAAAAGCCAGACTAAATAAAGTCTAAATAAAGGTTGTGGTTCAATCCTGACAAGACAGTACTTTTAGTGAGTAGTTTATTTTCTGTGTCGGGATTGGGATTGTAAAAGACTTTTTCCATTGTTTTTCATGATGACATATTACAGTGTGTGTCAAAATCGCTGGCTCATTTTTGCAGGCAGCATCTCTCAAATTGTAGCTACTCTGACGGTTGGAAAAACAAAAAGAACGACTGCTGTTTCTCTGCACAATTCATCATGTTTGAAACGCTGTGCTTTTCATGCGTCTGACCACGAGCTCGGATGAATTATTCACTCCGTCCGAGTCCGGTCTGTCCAAACACCAGCTGCACGAGACCACTCTGCAGTTCTTCATTTCCGCGCGGCGCTCTTTGAAACACTCTTTATCTTGCCGCTGCATGTTTGTTTTGTCGAGTTGAGTGTTTTGTTTTTTTTTCTGTGCAGGCCTTGGTCGAGGGAACGTGATTCTCCGTGTCCTCCAGTTGACTCTGATGTCTGTATCGGAGCCGTATCAGGTTTTCATGTACGCGCTTAGCTCTTGTTGCGCCGATGACTTATTTCACAAGGTCACAGAGACATTACAGCGCACACACTCGGGTTTGTGTTGGATTGCTGTGTTGAAAAGCACAATGCTACAGCTGACAGCAGTGTTATCTCTTCTGTCTCGTGATCTGATCTAGTCCGATGCCGTCCGATCTGATCTCGTCTTTTTACCGTCTTCAGCCGTTCGATTTATCCTCTGCGTACGTCGTAATAAAAAAGAGAAACCAGAAAACCAATGGAGGAATGTGGGGTGGCTTTAACTTTGGAGCTAAAGGAGCTAAAGATCACAGGGTTCAATAAACACCAGGAAGCAGAGCTGAAATTATGGATACTAAAAATAGCGCTTTTCAAAACAGTGATTATTTTTGGCTGTGGGATTTTCTGTTTGAGGTTGGGGAGAATAGAAGATCAAGAGGTACGTGCAGCTACAGGCCGTGGGCTCAGGCTGTTTTCTTTATCTGATCATCTCATCCACACAGACTTTTAGGGAAGATGCATGGTTTTTAATGTGTGGTTTAGTGAAGATCAAAGCGACAATAACTCATTTTATTTCTTCTCATCTGTTTTTGTTTTACACAGAGACAGACCAATGTCTCCTTCACTTGACTTTGTTTGACCAATTACAGCCCTTAAAAGGCTTTTTAAGTGAATTAGAAACAAGGGTCTCATTCCCACTTCTGACTCGGCTGAGTGTAAACACAATGCTCAGGCCTAAGAGTTTTCAAAAGTAGCAGCTCTTAAGTAGTGTTTTTAGTTACTTGTTTTTGAGTGTAATGACTGCTTAGAATGAAAACAAAGAAAAAAAATTACAAAAAGGAATGTATTAAACAAAAAAAGTTTAAATGAATCAGCATCAAGCAGTTTTCAATGAAGATTTTCAAATTTTTTCAAGTGTGTTGTGGGAAATGATCCAGTTTTACTCAAAGAAACCCTGTGTAACTTCAGAGGGCGCAGTTTCCTCTGTGTTACCCATGGATAGTGGACGCCATCTTTGTTTAGAAATGGCAAGTCAGCAAATTTGGAAGAAAGAACATGTCTTCTGAAACAGTAGGTTCATTTTATTGTATTTTGTCCAAATGTGACTCTGCTAGGGTCCAGTGCATTGGTCCATTTCTTTTATTATATGCGTGAAGAAACTCATGTAATCTCTGGAGATACGTCCTCGTCCCGGGACAGGAACGTTACATTGGTTTCTGTCCAGTGAGATAGACATTATTCTACCGATCTCAAGTCTAAGAACCATCACCAAGAACCAAGATTAGCAAGAACCAAGAATATTTATTATAAGCTAAAAGTTATGCAATGGTACTTTAATTGGGCCAAACATTATTTACTTGCTGCCATTTTTAAGCACCTGTGTGATGTATTGAGCGGCCAAGTCATGGAAATACTCCTCGGTGTCAGTAGTCGGCAGTAGAAAACGCCATTATTATCTTGTTAATGTTAAGTGGAAGTGCAGAAGGAAAAAATATTAAAGCAAAAATGGTAACTCAAGGCAATACAGCGAGAGATGTTGAGCTTCAACTTAAATCCTGCCAGAATATCAGCTTTAGATTCATCCAAGCAGCGCCAGGAGAGAGAAAAAGACAGATTAAATTGTCATTATATATATTGTCTTAGAGTACAGTGTGTCGTTTTGTAAAAAAAAAAAAATTGTGCCTTTAGCTCTTTCTTTAGACTTTAGCTCTGTCTAACCCTTAATTGGAAACACCTAATTTGCCATTATTTTTTCCACATTTCAAAAAAGATTTCTCTGCTTAACTTTAACTCTGATTCTTTCTTGAACAAATATATAATAAATACTTTGGCAAACAAACTCACAGCATTTTAATTCATGCATTTTTCTTCCGTTTTGTTGTATTTAGTTGTCATTTCACTCCAATGTTGATTATAGATTCAGTAATACTTCAATAGTCTTCATTTCAGCCACTACTGCAGCTCTTTCCATATCGTCTTTCGTTTTATTGGAGCTGTCGGAAAATGCATCTTGACCTCTGGCCTTTTACAGAGTGTCTTATGTAACCGTATTGACCAAACATCTCTGGGGAAATGTAATGCTTCATCTTTTGTCTGGATTTTGAAGGCTTTGAGACTTTTAGTTCCATAAAATTATTACATAACAGTGTCATTAGGAGCTACATTATCCCCAGCTTTTTGACACTATACTTGACCAATCTACTCGTTTTATTTGAGTTTAATGTTTGAATTGGTTTAATTTTATTTTTTATTTTTCTGAATTTATTTTTATTGTATGTATTTTGTACACCTCTGATGTTTCTTTTTCTGTGTGTTATTACACTAGACTAGTCTAGACTCTCAACTGGTTCTCCCTGTCTAAATAAAGGTCAATAATAATGGTTTTAGTGGATATTATGACGTTTTAAAATCCCTGTAAACCTAGAAACAGGTTATCGTCCCATGTGCTCTTTTGACATAAGGAATTTGGGCACACTAACACACAATCCTTCAAGAAACTAATAACGTCTCAATGGATGAGAAACATAACATGAGAAAGATCTAAAATGTTGCCACTAGTTTCTGTCAAAATAAAACACACAGTTTTACAAACGTCAAATGTGGAGTTTTTCCAGCTGAGACGACCACAAACCACTTCAGACTATCTTCAATGACTTGTGTCCCATTATTACTAGCGTCAAGGTAAAAGGAAGTGTAACTATAGGTCGTCATAGCAACAACAGGACATATTTTAGCCCAAGAGCAAAGAATTACTCAAAAGGAGAAAGGACTTCCTAAAAACCAAGCTATATTTTATGCTTCTGTCCAATCAACATCGTCTTGGCCTTTCTCGCTGTGACATATACATTATTGTGTTTATCAACCCCCCGTAGTGAAATTCTTGCCTGTCAAGGGGATATGGAATGATGGAATGACATATTGTCCTATTTACTCGTCCTGTGTTTAATGGAGTGCTCCAGATTCCAGCTGGGTAATGAAGAAGCCGTGTTGAGCGGTGTCGTTCACGAGGCTGGGTGAACTGGAACAGCCCCCAGAGGGGATTAGATTGGAGACAGCTCCTGGGGGGACCTCCAGCGCTGTACTGGAGTCCCCCCAGGCTGCAGGGGGCACTACCATATTCTTCTAATTACTCCATTGTAAGAAATAGTAGCTTTAAAATAAGGTGTGTTTTCAGGGAAAAGAAGGTTCATGTAAACAGTTTTAAATGGGGGTCCTATGTTATGACCACATTCGAAACTTAATGTGATACAAAATGTTTCAAAATCACCTTGGTAATCGTTTAAACCACATATATTATATATTAAAACGCATATATAACAATGGACAGTGGAAGTTTTACATGAAACCATTTGTATTTTCTTCTTGGGGCTGGAAGCAGTATAACCTGCATTTTTAATTGGCACACTTTGCTCTAAATACATTTAGACGACTTAACAAACAACTTAAACTCTTCCAAAATAAGTGTCTCTTCTTTAGATTTTGTCTCCAGTCTCTAATTTTCTTGAACACTCTTCTAAAAACACCACTTTTTTGTTCAACAATAAGCTTCAGGTTTGCATTTTTAAATATATAAAATTCAGTGGATTTTATCCTAAAGTGTAACATCAATGTTTACTGAACTATACATAATGTCTTTTACTGATGGAGTTGACATGATTCAGTTTGATGTCACAAAAGATAGTTTTGTCTTGGTCTTGTCATGGTCTCAAACTTATTTTAAATCTTCTTATTTTGGTCTCAGATGTCAAGACCAACCAAGACCACTAATGACATATTTTTTGGGACAGAATGAAAACTTCAATCAATTTACATTGAATTAAAAATCATCACCAAACACTAACCTCCATGAGTCTTGGTCTAAGACTAGACTTGGACTGTTTAGATTTTTGTAACTGTTCTCTTCCCCATTATATTGTGTTGTTCACTGTTTCTGGTCTTGATTTGATCTGGACCTGGTCTGGACCTGACATGGTCTTAGTGCCACTGGTTTTGCTTTAGCACCTTTAATGTTGGATGCAAATAACTGGAACGAATGCAACAGAAACAGAGTCTTTAGTGTTCAATGCAATATGCAGCAATTTTTATTCAGTGCAGAAAACACAGTACAGGAGTGTTCGTGTGCATTCTCACCTTAGCCACCATTTTGAAAATTCAACAACACATTTTTAGATTGAAATGTTAAAATACACAGAGAGGGAAGTCAAGCCTAAAACATACAAATGGATTTCACATGCTTCCACGTTATGAACACAACAAAACAGGTCGGAGAAATTCACGATATACCCACATAAATTATATAAATATCATGTCAGAACGGCAATAAATAAAGCATCAGTCATGAGGCAATAAGAGTCGTTATTGGGTTGTTGATGGGGGCCCTTTGGAGCGTCCTGATTGGCTGATGCCTCCCTGAATGGTGGTCACTGATTGGCCCACACTTCAACTCCACACTGCTGTAACTACAATCATCCTAATTAAAATCCAACTTAAACCATCGTGAATATCGTCAAACTAGATCTGGTGACTCCATGCACGTCTCGTTACACAGCGAGTCTTTTGGATCGTACAGACAACGACAAAGGGATGTACAGGGACAGACTATATAAATATACATGTTTTTGTTCTCTCAAGTATGGCTTTGATGTTTCTAGGCTGTAAAACTGTGCAGAAAATCCACTTTTCATGATCGGTATATTCATGGATAATCATATACGAGCAGATATTATGTAGCAAGCGCAGACAATGTTTGCGTAATGGTAAACGTACAAAAGCCCCGGCTGCTATTTGCCGAGTTCTTGTCGTTTTGTGACGTCAATGGAGGATGTGCGACTTTACTTAAGCCATCTCGGTCCATTTATGATTACAACAAGCTTTTTATTCTGCCCAGTCTTCGCCGTTCATTGACAACAAAGCCCGCTCTGCTCTCCCAACCCCGCATTGGTTTGCCTTCGGGGCGAATGTGAAATGAGGTCAGGCTAACAAAGCAAAACACAGCTTCAAAAAATGAGAAGGAATGGTACAAGTGTCTTAACATGCAATAATCTAGAACAATATGTCACTAGGGGGCGCTAAACTGGATGATAGTCAACATCTTCTAACCTGAAAGTCTTTTAAGTACTCGCACAGTTGCCACACACCACTGCACATGCTAAAAGTTAGCATCTACCGTGTGATATCTAACTACGTAAGCAAAGTGCATCCACAGAAATGGCTTATTTGCAGTTCATTAGAAAATAAATAGGCTGTTGAAACGGTAAAGGTACTCGCAAAGAAAACCCATGTATCCCTGCTTAGTAGAAGTACAAAGTGGATAGTATTTAGTTTCAACATGCAAAGTCATTGACCGGCTACAGGATACATTAATGACTTCACCAGCTTTTCCATCAGCCATCAGCTCGTACATTTGACCAAACACCTTACCCCCAAAAACAAGTCGGACACTGATTAGCAGCAAATGTTGGTGTTGATAAAGTCAGCTTACATTATTGCAGAAATGACTCAATGACATGTTTATCTTTAGCTTAACACACTTTACAATAGCACCATTATAAAGCATAGTCCCAATTAAGGCTGTATGATACAAGGATAACAGCAATAAGTGATCATGTTGAAAACTGTGCTAATGATATGACCTGCCATATCTGAATGCCCAACATCAACTCATTTCCACTGGTTTGACTGAAGCTGAGGCTCTGATTGGCCAATTATTTGTACATGAACGTGTGCCACATGAAACACTATAAAATGATCACGACACAAGTAGTTCCCTGCGAGACAGCTTTAACATTTGTTGATATTGTGATAACGATAGATTTATGATATATTATACAGCCCTAATCCCAACAATGTTTTTGATCCTTCTTGGACTTCAATTCTCTTAAATGCTTGATGCTAATATGGTATTGTTTAGGTGTTTCATGTTTGCCAAAGCCTTAAACATTCCAAAAAGTTCAAAATAATCTTATGACCTTTAAGATTCATTGAGTCTAAACTCTGTCGTCTGACTAATCTCCCAGCCTCAAATCCAAAGGGTTTATTAGAAGTCACATTTCATGGTGAAAAACCCTGCTCCCTTTACTTTGTGGAGTTGTGTCTGTTGCCAAGCAACATTTTGCCTCTTTAGACTCTGACAGGTAGCTATTTACAGCCTGCAGACAGAATCTCTGTTTTCAATTATGTGGACTACCTCTGAACAAACGCCATAATGGCTATTTCCTTTCCTTATTTACACTTTTATAGCCTGCATCCTGCAGTGTTTGTTTTATTTTGTAAAATAAGATGTTTACGTTGAAACGTAACTTGTAAATGTAATAGCTTTTACCTTCAATTCAATTCCTTGTTTGCACTTAAGCAGCCAATGGGAAACACTATTAAAAAAATGAATCATTCTTTACACATTGAACGTTGTTGATCAGCTGTAAACCTACAAAGTGTCCGCCCACACAGATTTATGTCCAACTACACTTTGTCTTAATCCGTCTATTGACAATGCCTGCCAAAACAAATCCACATAAATCCCTTTCACAAAGTGAATGTGTAATTAATTAAAAACCATGTCCGACTCACGTAAAAGGGGGAAAGGTGATTGATCACTCAAACATCTCTCTTTGTGAATGAAGGAGGAAATGGAGGGAGAATGACGCTGGCTTGTGCTAGTTGTTAGCGCTAGTTTCCTTCCTCAAAATAGAAAAGAGGTTACATTCCAATAATAATTCTAGTAATTAGTGAGATTATTTTTAAGGAAATGGGTCTAGATTCTTCAAAGCTGTTCAGTGTGCTACATACATCGAAGGGGGAGGACTGAGACATGGACAAAGCACAAGAGAATGAACACTTATGTACAATGGGCTTTTATTTGTGTGTGTGTTGTAATGTGTGCTTGTTTGTAAGAACTGCAGTTTTGAGCTAAAAGGTCTTCTACTTTCCAGTGATTTTCATTCTCTGTTCTCAATGTGATCTAAAAGGTGACGGTGCTCGAGTTCATGCCTGGCATCTGCTCAGATTCATGATCAAGTGTTTATTTAAGGAGCCGGAGGTTTGTGTTACCAACTGGACGCTGTGTAACCCAACTCCTGGTCCGGCTGAAAGCTCTCGGTCGGAGACAGCGCTGGATAAATGCTGCAAACCTGACTTCAAGGGGCAGCTGCAACGTGATACTGGATTTATCAAAAGCTGAGCGTCTTTCTGAGTCAGTGGACTGGGGCTCGACAAATTAGTCTTGGCTTAGTGTCGGCTGTGAGCTTAGGAAACTCAAAGTGTATTGTTTTGTTGTCAGGTAGCCAAAGGAAGTCCAAATGACGTCAGAATAGGAGACAGCTTCCTGAAGATCTACCGCAGCGTTTCCAAAACTCTGGCTTGGACCTAATCATTTGTCACTGTTGATTTTATTGGGTCGCCACAAAATGTAAAACATTTAGTCAAGAATTAACTATTCTGTTGGACAAAGCTGGGACAAAATCTTGAAAAATGGGAATTATGGGTCTAGAGCCCAGAGTGAACTCATTTTTGTTTATGTGGATGCATTTTTGTTGCATATACAGTATATCTGTCACATTGGGACTACTGTTAACGTTTGTATCGTGTGACTGGTGCTGTAAGTGGAGCTTGGAAGCCTTGCAATGTCTGCAGATGGTTTACAATTTACTCTTTATTAGGGATCAGTTGTGAATATCTTCAAACATGCACAGTAGGCAAATCAGCGCGGTAACTGCATTAAATGAGGAAAAGATCACCCTTACGTTCGCCAGTTTCTTCCTTTAAACGTAAATTTCGGACATAAGCTGCAAGTTTGAACACAAATGTCAGGGGTCACGCAAATAAATTGGTTTAGATATTGGTCTTTTCTTGGTCAACATACAGTTGTCAAAGTAAATAAAGGGATTCTCAAAATTTTGCTTAATGGAAAAAGGAAAATGCTAATCAGGAGCTGTTAAAATCTCTAGGACCCATTTTAACATTTGAGGCCATGAAAAGGTCTCCTCTGACGTCCAGCGCTCATTGACATTAAACAGCATCAGGTATCGTTTCAGAGCCGTTAAAATATTCATCTGCTGTCAATGCCTAACAATCCCCGATGTGTCCGAGGTGTTAGCGGCCCCCGTGAGCGCAGCCACACCTCGTTTTCCATCCCCGTATTGATCGAAGACCGCCTCATGCTGCCAGTTTCCATGACCACCGCAGCACCTCCGTCACCTGTGAGATCAGAGCGGCCACACGAGAGGCGATACAGAGGTGAATTTACACCTGAGACGGCCGCTCGGTGTTATTTTCATTGTAGAGAAAGAGAATGAAAAAACACTCGGGGGGGAAAGGATAGACGCAGGAAACCGGAGAGTAGAGTGTGCTTGAGTTGTTTTTGTGCGTTTCATTCATGTTGAAGGTCGTGTGCTTGTTCTGGATGCTTGTGCGTTGAGCGAGTGTTGCATTTGCGGGAACTGCAAGGGGGGTCAGTGATGAGATGTAGAGGGGTTCGCAAAGGTTAATGTAATGTCCAGAGGTTACAGTATTTCAACATGCTAGATTATAAATTCCAAATCTTTGCCTTTCTAATTTTCTTTCTTATTCCAGTCATGCAAAAAAGGCCCTTCATCACACTTTGCATAATGTGATGATAAATCCTGAACTGCTAAAATGACTATCCCCCGATGCCCCTTGTCAATCATCTACCAGATTTCTGTACATCTGTGTTGATTTTTTTGTTCTTTTTTTGTTCTATTTTATATTCTTCTATACACAGTCATTGGCTCTACTTCTTTTTCTTCTGGAAACGTCTGAACTGGTTTTGAATGGCGAGCGCGGCCTTCTCCGTCTCCGGTGCCTCCAAGTCGATGTCGATCTCCTCCTCTTGCTCCTGAGGCTTCACCGCTGAGGCCTTCTCTGTAAAAGCAAAGAAAGACGAGGTTAATATGAGGCAGAAAGAGTGTAGTTATGATAAAGAACGGCCAATTACTGATTGTGATTGTATGCTAACAACCCATAAAAGCACATACTCACTCACATACTCATATCACTAATAATATGCAGCACAGATGAACGCTCATATAACTCATCACTATAAACCTCTGCAGACCAAAAAAATATGAATAATTAGTCCCACAGTTCTCCAGATGCACATGTTACAGTGTACATCAGGGGTGTCCAAACTTTTGGCAAAAAAAGGCCATTGGATAAGTAAAAGTAAAAGGTTTTAGTTGGATTTGAGCAGGTTTTTGCTGCATTTCAACAGGTTTGAGATGGATTTGAACAAGTTTAAGTTGGATTTGAACAGGTTTTAGATGGATTTTATGAAATTTTAGCTGTATTTGAAAGGGTTTTAGTTGGATTGAACTAGTTTTATATAGATCTGAACAGACTTTACATGGATTTGAACAGGTTTTAGTTGGATTATAATATGTTTTAGTTGAACTTGACTGGGTTCTAGTTGGATTGAACTAGTTTTATATAGATCTGAACAGACTTTACATGGATTTGAACAGGGTTTAGTTGGATTTTAATGTGTTCTAGTTGGATTTGAATGGGTTCTAGTTGGATTTGAATGTCTTCTAGTTGGATTTGACTGGCTTCTAGTTGGATTTGACTGGCTTCTAGTTGGATTTGACTGGCTTCTAGTTGGATTTGACTGGCTTCTAGTTGGATTTGACTGGCTTCTAGTTGGATTTGAACGGGTTCTAGTTGGATTTGAACGGGTTCTAGTTGGATTTGAACGGGTTTTATTTAGATTTAAACAAGTTTTATTTAGATTTAAATCGGTTCTAAACATTTAAACACATTTAAACAGGACATATCTGGTATAACTAATGCCAAAAACAGTTATCAGCAAAACAAAGTACTTCTATTTAAAGCTGAGGTCTAGGAAAACACACCTGTCATAAACATCATAAATGCACTGAAGCAGGGCTCATATCTTATGCCTGTAGCATGTGTTATTAAAGAAGGAACATGAATCAGTCCCGTATGAACAGCCTGAGGTTATCTAAACTGTACTCGCTCCTTATATGTATGCTGCAGGAGCCACTGGAGCTAAGACCTCGGCTTAGGCTCCAGTGGAAAATATTCATGCATTTTTGAGTGAACCTGAATGAAATGGGAAGTAAAGGTGAGACATACAGGAATAGAAATATGTGATGTACTTGGAGACCGGGTAACAAAAATAGTTTAGATAGTTATATAATGTTAGATCAGATAAAGACTAATGACTGAGTAAAGACTGGAGGAAACATGGGAAGTATTAACTTTTCATAAATCTCTTATATAATTTAAATTTGCATTCTGTGACGAGTTCAGGCAAGATGTGTGATCTCATGCAACTCATGACTACACAGTGAGTATCTCTGAGTGTCTGTCTAACCAGGGGCACGGTTCAAAAGAGGGTTTAGTCTTTTTGTTTCGTGTCAACAAACCATCAAAATCAATTTAATACTATTTTTGTTCTGATTTTAAGGCTCTATATTTAGGGCTACAAAGTCACATAGAGTTGCTTTAAGCGTGAATAAAAAGGCAGATTGGACCAATTTTGTGTTTAGCACCACTTTAAATGGGGTTTCCATGGCAACAAACGGTAATACGGTGCATTTATGTGGTCCTCTGATGGGCCGATGGTTTGTAATAATGTTGTAATATGACATTTTCTGTAAAAACACACTGAAATATAGAAGTTTCTCTATATTAGTGTTAATTAAAATACCTTGTCACATCTTGAAACATAAAATCTGACAAAATCTTGGTCGGGCACCGAAATCTAATCCAAATCTTTCACTTGACACGAGCAGATGTTCACATTTTCTAACTCAGTTCCTGTGTTTCTGTCGCCACATCATTGTTAATTGTTGCAGAATTGGCCAAAATATGAGTTCATTATTGTAAAGTCAAAATGAATAACTCAGCTTTTGTGAATCACAGACAAGATGTCACAAAAGCTCCAAAAATATCAGAGCCAGAGAAATGTATCTGAGACAGACGGAGCCCTCCTGGTGCGGGCTAAGCGTTCGCTGGTGGTGCATTGATGGATGGGATATTCTGCAGTGCTGGAATGGGATATTGATGAGCAACGTTGCTCAAAAGTTAAGCTGCAGCCAACTTTTCCTTCTTTTTTGGCCGACATGTTGGCGCCTTGCTGCCAAAAAACACTTTGTCTTGGTTGCTTAGCTCACGGAAACTCAGCAGTGTGACCTTTGTAAAACGAAAAGTCAGGTTTCTCAAATTGTGTCAGTCAAAGAGCGAGCGAGGGGGAAGGTACAAAGAGCGCTGACAAAAGATACTGCTCCAAGCATTGTTACTCAGCTTTTAATAATTAAAGGTAACATAAAGAGTTACGAGTTGATTTCACTGCGGATGTTTTGGAGAAGGTGGAGCAAAAGTCTTTATTGTGAGTGGAAAGTCGTAATGTCTCCTCAAGCGCTTTTAATGAATAAAACTGACAGAGCAGTGTCTGTGGAGCTGCCAAACACAGAGACTCGGGTTGGACTGCGTTTCTTACATTTACACTGCATTAATCTCTGCAGAGACTCCAGTGATTTAATGACATCATTGTGCTACATGTTGCTGCATTGCTGGTGTTTTATCACTAGTTCCAAGCTCAAAAGCACACGTGTCATTACATCAAAAACCCAATATTTTCAGCATTTTCAGAGTCTAATTTACTAAGAATTGCTTTTACTATTACTTTTTATCATAGTCACCCAATATGTCAAACTTGAAACAGACATGAGGTAACAATATTCATCAGTTTCTAGTCTAGTTATAGGTGAACCAACTCTCTAAAGGCAGGAATATTGCTGTGTCAGTGAATATACAATAATGGTGGTCAGACAAGGCCAAGACACCATTTAAACTTGGCACATGATCGACTCTGGCTCAGTCTGGATGGTTCTTTTGTCTCAGATATCAATGTGTGCATCAACACGGCCTTTTAAAGCCTGATTTTTGATTGATCTATTTGAAGTATCTCTTTTTTCTATACTTAATCATCATATACTATAGAAGATGTGTTGTCCTTTAGGAAAAGTCCTCTACTTTCAAATGCCTTTTTCTTAACAGTCTGCACATGGCAAACCCAAAAGTGGCCATTTTCATTTTCATACAGCGACTAAAGGAGGTGCGCTTTCAAATCCCCAGTGACCAAGTGATATTTTACAAAAGAAAAAGGTGTGCAGTTTGTCCAGAACTATGGCAACTCTGACCTCCGCTGGTCTCAAATAAATTATGTCACGACAAATAAGCTCCTGTGGAAAGCCATTTTTATCTCCAATGCTTCTCTGCACAACCCCAACCTTTATTCTTAAAAAGCCTCCCATGGACTGGTGTTGAAAATGAGCATGTGTGCTGTAACACTCAAACAATGCATAGATAAATAATAAAATTAATTATATTTCTCTGTGAATTCAAGTCCAAACCCATCTTTAGCCAGTTTAAAGCCACTTAAAACCAGCTACAGTCAAAATTAAACCACATAAACCTCATCCATATCCTTCTATATTCAGTTTAAAACCACTTAAAACCAGTTTTATTGTTGTGTAACAGGAATATGAATAACCAGATTTAGTGAAAACACGTACCTTTGTTGTCGGCCGCAGTCGTCTGGCCGCTGTTAGCAGAGTTAGTGGATGCGAGCTGTAAAGAAAAAACACACAATAAGTATCTTGTACCCTTTACATGATGTACACAGATATACTTCTTACGAACCGCGGCGGCTCCAGATGTTTTAGTCAACTCTTTATTGATAAAAACGTGTCGCCGCAGCTGTTAACAACCTGCTGATCTGCAAACGTCGATGTTTTCCGTCATGCTCCGAGCGCGGCGGTTCCGTATTAATAACTCCACTACATCTCCATCTCCTTGGCGGATCTAATTCTGTTAGTGTGACATTATTCTGCCAACCTGATAGTCTCCTATTTAGCTCGCAGACATTTGGCGGATGAGAGGCAGGAGACAGTATGGTGTCTGCTTGGAACCGATTGAACGGCTGTGTGGGCCTCGCAGTGACACATGGGCTGTTCGGAAGCCAATTTCAGCGCCAGTCTAGTGTCGGAGATGGAAAACGGCACGAGGCAGATCCTTACTACAGTTAACAGGCGTCATTTCTCATCTCGACGGCACGTAATGTTTACATTTTGCGAGTGAATTAGTGAATGTAAACCCTGTGTAACCTCTGCTCAATTATGCTGTACTTTTGACACATTTCCCCGAAGGCTGTTTCCTTTTTATCGTGACTGGTTTTACTCACGTTGACAGCTGATGGAGGTCTAACAGCTTCTCTCGCTGCGTGTGCTCCCTCCTGCCTCTTGTGTGTTTGACTTTAAATTTCTCCTTGTGCCCTTAAGATTTCCTTGCCATTTTGCCCCCCACATGAGTGCTGTTACTCATGTGGATGTGTGAGTCATTGATATGATAAACTGACAAGAGATTTGGACACATTCTACTGTTATGCAACGTCAGGTCACACTACGGCCCAAATGTGTTTATACAGATTTGAACAAATCATCTTGGTCCATGAAATGACTCTCTTAAATAAGCATCATGTAGAGTTTTTACTAAGAGCAGTTAAATGCTATAATCTGTACTTGGGTAGATTGTTCCAACAGAGCTAATGCTGCTAAATGCTAATGGATGCCATGCAGTAGAATAAGCTCCATAACAATGAGTGAAACTTCCATTACTTCCTGTTTCTACAAATGCCCAGAGAGGACAAACTGAGCCTGGAGCCAACAAACAGAGCATTTTTAACGCATCTTGCAAAAACACAACCATTTTCTCTCCTGAACGTCTGCACGACTAAATTGTTACACAGTATTAGTAACTTTTGGTTTCTCTCTACAGTTTATAAAAGCCAACTATCGGACTTTCCCTGACGCTGCGTTCACTGTCGTCCTGTCTCCTGTAGTCGGCGTTCACTGTGGTGAATGTGTCTCTGCAGAGGCTCATTTTACAGTTGAACTGGAGAAATACAATAATCAGACTGGAGTAGGGCCTATAGAGACGTGTTATTACTAATATACGATTAATACAAAGAGATGGAACTTCAAATGAACTGATTAAGACATGATTTAAATCAGTATAACACTCGTAGCGTAGTAAGATCTATGGGTTTTACGTGTTTTTAAACCCTCCACAGTTCATTCTTCTTCTTGTTGTGTTTAACTGGGCATGACTTCTTGCATTTTAGTCCACACTACAAATAAACTGGACCTTGGTTCAATTCAAGAACAAAGCTGCATCTATACCACAATAAAAATGGATGTGAATAATCCAAAAATAAATGGAAAATGTTTACAAAAATGTTTCTTAGCGTGTAAAACAACACTCTGCACGTAACCAGGAATACATCATCCAGCCCTCGTCGCTCTGACCTTATTGCTCTTTATGATCTGTGTAACAAATGGCCCGAACGTAACTCAAAGTCAGTCACGCTCGAGCGCAGATTAAGAGCTGCCAGTCAGTCCAGCCCTGCCAATAGCTTTGAATCTTCTTCATTACATCCAGCATCCACGCACGATGTAAGGGATATAAGTTCAAATGCACACTGCAAAAGGAGGCCCATCAGATCAACCGACAATCAAAGCTAGAGGGCAATGCTTAGTGGCTTTGAGTTCATAAAGTATGTGTTATAAAAGAATGACAGAGCAAGAGCTGAAGCAGACGTACAGACAGTGCTTTTACAGAATAAGTGACAACATTGAATCTGCACAGTTCAGATTAGAGACAGTGAATTGTTATTGTAAAAGTGAGATTTGCAAGAGCTGCCATTTTAGACTGAACTTAAGGAGCTTAAGTTTATTATAAGCTCTATTTATTTTCCTTGACGACTGTCGGCCGCAGATAGACTGAAGGGTGATAAGTGTTAATAGTCTGCTACAGTCATTTCCCGTGGCATTAACACTCGACGAGAGATCATTACAGTCACGGCCTTGTTCAAAATAACTCAGTCTGGATTTTTGTCAAGTATGGAGTTGCAAAAAATTTAATTGCAACCATTTTGAGAGTTTAAGCTAAGACTTTTGTGATGGTAATGCTCATACAGAGTGTTTTTAATATAGTCTCAGTGGAAGAATTGATTGTTTCTGTTCCTACAGCTGCAGATTCCTACTGAGGACAAACAAAGGGTCCCTGAAGGTGAAGGACATTCTGCTGCAGGGCTACAGTGAGGGCTCAAAGGCTGCAGAAGAGAGGAGTGTAATTTAAGACTTTGATTTTGCAGATGGAACTCAAAATGACCAGATGCCCTAAAACTATACAGGAAATGGAAACACCAATAATAATAATAAGTGTATTGATAGTAATAGCTGTAATAAATGTAAATGGGAGCCAGTTTTCTTTGAGTCAGCCAATACTCCTGTGGCTTTTGTTGAGCTGAGCTTTATTGTTAAGTCAAAAATCTGAATAATTATCAGGGCAATATATGTTATGGTAAAGAAGTTACAGCATTACTTTAAGATAAAATGACAAAGTTGTGGAGCAATACAATGATAATCTGGACAAAATTCAGAGACCTCTATTTACGAGACTCGACAGAAAGCTTTAAGAAGTGGTCTTAAGACTGGTTTCAATTGTAGAAATGGACATATTTTGATTTCTGAAATAGAAAGGTCAATAATATTTGTGTATGAATAGTAAGAGATATAGCAAATGTGACTGGGAGCTTTTTTTTTTTTTTTTTGAGTCAGCATTTACTCCTGTGGCTTTCGTTTCCCGTAACATCAAAATTATTGAATATTTAAGGATTTTACACAAAGAAACTGAACTGAAGGAGACTAGTAAGTGTTGATAGGAGGCATGATAGTACAGAGGACTCACACGATAAAGACAAACTGGAGACTTTCTGGATGATCTTAGGCACGAGAAGTTGAGTTATCTGTGCACCGTTGGCCTTTAGACAACTTCAAATTCAAACATTTCTCCATTTGTCACTTATTGGCAAGTAATCAATTAACATATGCCACTCCAAAAAGGGGCATTTGCAATCTTCTACAGGACAAATCTTTATCTAATTACAGCAGATACTTGTCTCCAGTAATTAACCCCATGCCTTTACAAAAATGAATTTCTTACAAATGGACAGATGGGTCATTTCATGGCGACTGCACTTCCTGTGAAAAGTTGCACAGACTCTGAGGCTTTGTGAGAGCGGAGAAGGTCGTGGGCTTGTGTCCCAGACCTGCTGCCTGCTGGGAAATGCGTGTGCGCGCTCAGAAAAAAACACTTCGCCTCCCGTCGCCATTAGTCTCCACGGGCACTTAACCCCCTTTTGCTCCAGTGAAGCCGCTCCACCATCGACAAAAGATTAATGTTGCTGGACGGTGGCAGTTTCCTGTAAGTATTTCAGACAGATGAATGAGTGGAAAAAAACATTTGCCTCCTGTTTGACATTTACACCGCTAATGGTCACAAGATAGACCAAATACAATTACAGGAAGGCGCTGTTGCAGACTTTAGTGTTGTGACAGTTTGAGCTTTAGTATTTCCAGACAATTTGTGTAGGCTTTAATGAGGTATGCTTGTTTTTCTCCCTCATCTGTGGCACCCCCAGAGGGCAAATAAATACTGCACCCTGTTTATGAGTTAATTTTTCAATGAACCTTGGACACATACAATTTATGCAGGGAGACGCAAGAGTGATGTAAAGCTTTGTATACTTTCACAGCAAGAATATCAGCAGCCTTGGAGTTAATATTACAAAGGGTAAAAAACTGCCAGAATCATTATCGTAAATATCTGGTTTTGCCTTTAAATAATTGTCCGGTGAGCCTTAAAGCTTTGGGAAGTGTTTGTCTGATGTGTCAAACATTTCATTTAGAAAAAATAGGGAGAGAAAACAAAGGCTGAGGCAATGCATTTGAAAAATCCTGGGAATCTACTCTAATACAACTCGCTGGGGGGAAAAGAGAAATCCAATGTTTGTGTAATGCCCCATGTGTGACCAGTTTTTGGATGTGGCTGCTTTATCTTTTCCTTTTACTTTTTTTCTTCCGAGAGGTGGGAGGCTCACCCGTGTTTGCTTTTTGTCCATTGTGTTTTTATAAACCCATTAAAAAGATAAAGTGAAATGAAGCCCGTCCTATTTTAAAACAGTTGGTTCAACATGATTACTGGCTGTGAAGGGAAGGGATACCAGACTCATTCAACTCTTATGGCCATTGCTATTCCCTCTGACTTGTATATCAAAGAAAGGATAGCTTTTAGTCTTAAGTTCTGGTCTAAAGATCAGTCTTCTACCTCATTTTAAACATCTCAATCCTAGGAGTGCCTTGATGGCTTAATAACTAGAGTTCAACCACAAAAGCAGAAAAACATGGGTTCGAATCCTGGATCATTATGCCCTGAACTGACTGATTACTTCTGCTGTCAAATAAAGGCAAAAGCCCCAAAAATATCTTTAAAAAACCTTGATCTTAACACACACATGGATCCCATCCTTTTAAAGTCAAGACTAGTCACTCATATTGAACTTCTAGCCTCAATGCAACCAAAAACATGACTTTTTAATTGGTTAAAGACTTGGACTTGCAGTGTCTTAGTCCATAACGCTCTGGTCTCAATGTGGCCTTGACTCCAACCCCACCAGCTTTAACCCTGCCTTGAGGATACACTCTTATCTCTCCAGCTCAGTGCTTTCAGTCCGGGATTTCCCTCTTTTACATGTCGTAGTTAGCGCCGTGATTCATGAGCATCGAGCCTCGGAGAAAAAGGCCGGGAGAGGGATGGAGAGCGAGCGAACGGCGGCGGGGAGGGGACAGGCTGGGAGACAGAGACAGATTGCAGCATTTAACAGTCTGCCCTGGGGAGCCGCTGAAGGTGATCGAGAGAGACAAAGACATGTATGGAGGCAAGATAGAGAGAAAGAGACATGTATTGTAGCAGGAGGTGTTAAAAAAAAAAAAAAAACAGTGAGGAAGATTGGAGCATACGCACTCTATTCAGAAAACACTCACATGGCACAAATGGAGTCCAAATACGCACACACTTTTGTTCACACGTAAACAAAAGCTATAAAAACACACAGCGGCAGCCCCCCACCTCCTCCAAACTCTCTCCTTCGCACTGCACTTCATTTACAACAAGCTTTTCCTCGGGGAATATACCTCTCAGAGCTGTTTTCCTCACACTTCTGTCACATTTCTTTATCTGTTCCCAGCTGGCCCTGTTTTTTTTTTTTTCCCCACCCCCTGCCAAGTCTCGGTCCAATCTCAAAAGACGCCAAAGCCAGGTCTTCACGGAATAAATGGAATATTAAATTACTTATATAAGGTCCTAGAGAGCCGCCTGAATTTGTCAAAGTCTATTTATATCAAAGAGAAGCATGCTGTTTCCGGTCTGTAGGATTTGTTAGTGTTAGTTAGGGTCACTAGGAGTCTTTGGGATGGTTGCATCATCACTTGAGCTTGTTTTAAGGACAGCCATTGAGTCAATATGTTTATGGCAAAGTTATATCAATAATTAAATGGTTTTGTGAATTAAAGAACGTGATATAGTGAGATCGGGTTACATTTCCTGGCTGAAGTTTCAGTGGTGCAATCTTGTAAATGGATATCTTCAAATTAAAGTGTGACATAGTTGCTGACATCTTCATAAACGGGTGATAGTCATTAGCAGCTGTTCCTAAATTTAAAATGGGATTCATACAATAAATCAAGCCAGTTTGAGTTGATTTAATTGGATAAAATCACAGCTATACTGGACTAGTGTCGTAGTAAAGACCACACAGACATGATAGATCTGAAGCAGTTCTGAAATCCAAATACCACCAGTCCAAGTCTAAACTCAAAGAAGGGTTAGTGTTAAAGCAATACTATGTCACTTTAGGATTTGCAGGACTCTCGGCATGCACTTTTAAGTCTAAATGTGTCTTGAATAAAAAAGATAGTGTGGAAAGTTGTGTTGCTGCTTTCAGAGTTGCACAGTAACTCAAATACGAGTTATTCTTTCTTTTTATTATCAGGGAACCATTGATACAACTGGGCTACACACTGTATTTTATGGTTTTATGGTAATGGAAAAGTCTTCAGCCAATCACAATAATAATCTGGACAAATAACTAGTTTGGTCTTGGTTTAAAATGTGGAGAACTCTATGTACGAGAGCTTTAATAAGTGGTCTCAAGAGTAATCAAGTCAACGCCTTTTTTCCTTTATTTGAAATGATGATAGACTGACACCCTAATTTTTGCGAAGACAAGCTCAAATTAAATGTACAGTATAGCTTTTACTGTCTATAAAAAGGAACCAATCAGATAACGAGCTGGCATCACATGACGTTTAGCTGCTGTGAATGACAACATGGCGGACAAGAAAGTACACTAGATTAAAAAATAGTTTGACCACAACACACCTTCAAACTAATTCCAATTAGAAAAAGACATGAAAAGTGAATTACAGCTGTCATAGTCACTTAAACTAAAATCAGGGGCGTTCCAGTTTTAAAATTCAGTCGTTAAAGTAATAAAATTGTAATGTATACCTGTTAAATTCTTTAAAATGTTCCTTGCAACCCACTACAAGAGTCTGCCGGAGCCAAATGATCAATCTCCCATCAATAAATCATAGAGAAATGTTTAATAGCCAAGAGGACTGGCTTCATTATGAACATTAGATGGACCTTGATGTCTGAATGGACTCTTTAGCGACATTAGCAGGACATTTATAATATGGCTTTAGAGCGCAGTGTGGTTCTGGTAAAGAGAAAATAAAAACCGCCTCCACTCAAACATCCAGGGACACGTGTTCTGATAACCGCAAAATGCCAGCGACTCCAATGGGACGCATAATTACACGTCTAACGAAGGTGACATATTGGATCCGTTTTAATTGGTGCCGAGGGAATAGGGTTTTATTTACAACACTTCCACAAAATCCATGCTGCGTTGCAATTTTTTACATTTTGGTTGGAGCCAAAAGATAAATAGGATCTATTGTAGACAGATAAAAGAGAACTAAAGAATTTTTTTTTTACTTTAAATGACACCAAGTGCAGATATAAGTATTTGTTATAGTGAGATACAGCTCTAAAAGACATATTCAAAATTATTGCAGAGTTTAATAATATACTAGTCAATTCCCAACATTTTTTCCACTTTATATTTTTATTATGCAGCACCAACCTTCATTTTCAACCCATTTAATCCCAATTTATTCCAAGAAATGCTAAAAATAAAATAAAATTTGCTGTGAAACTTGATAAAACACTCGAGATACGATGGATAAAGACATAACAGCAATTTTGGTTAACACTTTTTCATAAATATCCAATCTGTCACATGATCCAGATTTATTTTTTATACCAATCTCTATAAACCATTTTAGATCCAAAAATATTGAGCCATGAGTCATAAAGAATCAAGAAATTGCCTCGAAAAGTGTTATAACTCTTAACATTTCACTTTAATTTGTGACTAATGAGAATAAATACTTAAATACTACTTTCCCAGTGAAAAGAGTGAGGGTTTTGCTTGAAGACCACTCTGTCCAGCCTGGTCTCCTTTTCCGTCTCTTATATAACATACAGTACTTTTTTTTATCTCCACCTCATATGTGCTTCAGTTTTCTGCCTCGGTGGGCACTCTCTCGCTCTGCCCTGTACATCACCCCCTCTGCTCTCAACCCTTTAATTTGCACTCCCACCCAGTTGTCGTTTCCATCCCGTCGCCGTTATATGCCTCCCCCGCTGTCCAATCACGTCGAGGACCCCGAGTCGGCGGGCCGTGTTTGGTCGGGCGCTGGATGTGCGTCACGGCCGAGTTTCGCCGTATGAACATCTGCTCTTACCGTACGTTAAATGGACCGAGCCGCTCGCTGCAGTCACGAGATGTACACTTTATCAGTTCTAATGGACTCTGAGGGTCTGGAGAATTAAATGAACCTCAGGCTTAAATTTCATTAGTGTAAGTGCTAGACTGGAGTTGTAATTGACACAAATGGTCAAAAGCATAGATAGTTACAATAAGTGAGACATAAGACATAAGACATAATATTTAAAAAATAAATAAACACATTAAAAAAATATTGGTCTGACTATAAAAAAAAAGGAAAAACATTTTTGGATTATTAGCCTGTGAGCACATACAGTAGCCCTGCAGGGACATGTTTATGAAAAAACCTTGTGAAATACGTTTGATGGCAAGTTCACTTTAAAAATTGAGATAATCAGTTGAGTTCATGCAAAAATTGAGTAAAGAAACCATGTTCTTCTCTTTCCACAGTGCTCAGCCATAATCAACTGTCCATATATAGAGCTCCTATTTTTCAAAGGTGTAATATGTATTATTTAGTAGTTTACAGTAATAGTAAAACTAAATGCTTAGTAGTAGTAGTAGTTTATAATCACAGGAAAATAACACTATTCATCTATTACCATTAGTTAGTTGTTCGATTACTTCCTCTTCTTTCAGCAGCCCAGAACGGTTGTTAAGATATTTATATAATAAGGCACAATAATGACCCTCTGTAATGTTATTAGTTGACTCAACAGTACTTGTGCTGGCTGTTAGCATCACTAGCTACATAAGCCACAGCATTAGCCAAGTTTTAATGCCATGTTTTATCCTAAACGTCTTATTTTTCCAGTGAAATAATCTCCGTAGAAATAACCAGTTTCTCATGTTCATTGTCACGGTCCATTAATGTCTACTTTGTTAAAGCCGACAAATAAATTTAATGGGAGCTCACGAGACAATGCTCTTAACGTAAATGTATTATTTTACAATAAGCCGGTGACCTTTTGTATGCAGCTTTAATACATTTTCTTACAGTCTTCATCAGCTTACTGAATGTGTTTTATCAGCTTATGGAATATATAATGCATTTTATCTCCACTGACATGATGCATTTGTGGATCCATCTATATTTAATGTCTCTGTCCATCTGTTGTGGAGCTCGTTTCCCCCTCAGCCACGGTTCTCGAGTCCGAACAGTGTTCTCGAGCTGAAACACAGTGTACCTGCTCCTAAAAATAGCACAATGGCAGTTAATGGTTTTATATAAGTCAGTGGGTGTGGGTCGGTGCGTAAGAGGCCGCTTCACAAACAGTTAGGCGTCCTGGGGGCAGATGGGGATAATGGCCGCTGTACGACTGGGTTTGTTTTTAGAAGGTAACGAGAGTGTCTCAGACGGGGTCGTGCCACGAGGAGAGGCACAGGGTCCACTTTTCACAACAACTCGACACCAGTAATTGATTGGACAAGTTCTGAATGTATTACTGGGCTCATCTTGAGGCATCACCATCAGACAACGAGAGCCTATTAAAAGACTGCAGTCAGCTTTGTCTTTGTCTTATTAAAGGATTTGAACTATAAGCTTGTCATTTAAACGTATAAGATGGTATTTTAGTGTACAGCGACCAGTAATCAAGATTTTTTTTTTATTTATTACTTGTTTTCCAAAAGATTGTGGAAGTGCACTACGTTGTTGATCTTTTTTATTATTTATTTATTTATTTTTTAAGCTATTTATTTAACCGTTTGAATATATTTTTTATTTTAAGCAGAATTCACTGTTTTGTTCAGTAAAACCAACATTTTTCCAAAGTCAGTGAGTAATGAGGTGTTGCGGTGTTGGCGGCAGCATTGTGAATGTGAATACAGCCCAATCTCCAAATTTGCAGCTTTTGTTTGTTGCTCCTCGTCTGTGGCAGTGGTCAGGGCAAAAAGTGCTGCCAAAGAATAAAAAACAGAATAAAAAGAAGTCGTCTAATGAACTTGAGCTTAAAGGATCTTCAAACAGAGTCAATGTCTGTGGGTCTCCTCATTAAATCTCCACAAAGGGTCCCAAGCCAGTGTACCTTTGAAGGGAGCAGCCCAAAGAAATGATTGGTTGTTTAGCATTTGCCACAGCTTTTCCAATTAGTTGTGTTTTCTCTGCATCCATTGGTAAATTCCACTTGAATCTAAAGAAACTAGGCTGTTTTTTGGTTTTAAATACAACAAAACTGGCCAGATTTATCATTTTTATCAACTTTCACATCTTTGTCAACATGATAAACTGAGGAGAAACACTCCAAGCCTCCGCTGCGCTAATGTTTGTTTAACTCCACTGCAGTCGAGGCACCATATTTATATTATAATCGACGGAAGAAGAGCGCCAGTGTTTCCCCGTCTTCTATCAGAGACTGGGTTTACTACAGAGCTTAAAGATGATGTAAAGCACACTTAACTTAACACAAAAAGGACCGATACGTGTAGATAAGCACCGCTGCTAATAAAGCCACCATTGTGAATTAGCTTTGACATATTCAAAGCAACGTTAAATTAATATTCAAAGCACGCATCTCTGTCATCAAACATTCGCATTAGTGTTTGATATCGGATAGACGCTCTCAGCTTGCGCCCCCGGGGAAATGAAGGCAGGTGATTGGACAGCTGACCAAAGGAGTGCAGAGAAAAACAACCACCCAGAGGCCGACACTGGGTACTTAGGTTTCCCTTAATGGAAAAACATCCTTGGCAAGTCCTTTTTCTCTGCTGGCGCTGGCCTCTTCTCAATGGAGACGCACAGATACGGTACATCTTACAACCACACACACAGAAGGTTTGGAGCTGTCAGTGGGGGAAGGAAGAAGAGGCAGCAGAAAGCCTCTAAAAGCTCAGCAGAAATGTATTTATAGACAGAAATAAAAGGATTAGACCTCCATGAAGAGAAGTAGAGGGGGGAAGCCAGTGATTTCCAGACATGGCAGATGCTGTAGCTGCATCTCGGTCGGAGGGAACGCGGGGGCGGGATGGAAGAGAAAGGAGGCTGTGGAGGAAGAGGATGCAAAAGAAAAGTGGGGGAACGGCGTTGACAGATGGATTCGGGCAGATTGACAGAGAGAAACACAGCCTGGTGCTTTCTCAGTCGTACTTCAGTGGCTTCTCATTGGCCTCGGAGCAGCATCATACTCTGGTAATTATCCCCTGCCAGCTTGTTCCAAACGGACTGGCGTTTTGTGAAGGGGGGGACGCCTGCTAAGTGTTAATTACCAGCTGAATGAGAGGGACACCTTTCCCCGAAGCTGCTTGTGCTGCACCGAGGATTACTGGCCTCATTTTGGAAGTATTAAAAATGACTTATAGTTTCTAATCGTCAAAGGAAAGCGGGATAAGAGGAAAATCCACCAAACAGCTGTCATATATGGAAGCACTGCCAAACATGAATTACATAACAGCCCCAAAAATCATTCCTTCAAATTAAAAGCCGCCCCCCTTGCTTCTTTTGGAGGCTCTTCCTTCTCTTTGACTCGCTGCTCTCTGTGCAGATGTTAGCTCCCGGATGTGCACATGCAAGTGTTAATACCCTGCCTCGCTGTTGCTAAGGAGAATAGAGTCAAGCCTTTAGAGAGAGGAAAAAAAGAAGCATAGAGACGGGGAGATGAATAGGAGCTAGTGGAAAGAAAAGCGGAGGAAATGAAGCAGTGGGTGACAAGATTTCAGCGAGAGGAGACAGTCTGTCAAAGCAGTGGGACGGGCCGCGACAGACTCAGCCATTGGTTCGATTAACGTGAATGTAGTTTCAGATTCAGTGGGCTTCATTCACTGATGTTACAACACACTTCCCCCAAAAGAGAAGGAAGGGCTTTTCAAACGTGCATTGTGTAAGATTTTGTAGAATACAGTGGAACAAAGTGGAATACATCAGTTCAGAGGTGTCTAATATCACAATCACACTTTGCATTTGCCTTTTTTGTAAAAACACAAACATGTAAAGCTTCACAGAGCCTGGTAGGAGGCTGTTTTATCTTTCTACAGCTGCCCAGAGAGGACAAACTTAGCCCAAAGCAGACAAATGGAGCCCTGCTGGAGAAGTATATCTTGCATGAAAGCCTCAGGCATCCATAAATTAAATGGATTTTGTTACTTAATTTCTTCTCTGCATCTGACCTTTTTCCCCTTGGTTTGCTCAAAGACGGCAGTATGTCCCTGTAGGGCTACCGTAGGTGCTCACAGGCTGCAGGAAGAGAGGTGTGAGGCGTGAAATGTTGCACCAAATACTGAAAAAACTTAAGCATTGTATTTTGCAGTGACACTGACAAGAAACCTAATGAACTTGGCTAATATTTCATATGAGATTCTTCTAGAGTCAAATGTAGCTAACCTGCTGCTAGTTTTTAACTGGCTCCACCATTGTTTGACCACACATACATAAACGTTACAGTGAGTTCTCTTCTAATTGGATAAACAGATGAATTCAGTATTTCACCATTACTGAAAAAATAGCTTCAAGGATGTCGTTGCAAATGAGCCCTTTTTCCAAAACTTTGAATAAATAAGATGTGCAGCGTGCGGCAGAAGAGTAGAGGCTGGCTGCATATCGGAGTGAAAGGATTTTAAATTGAAATAAAAATGCTGGAGTGTAATGCCCAGGATCAGGGTTCACAGGAGGTTTGAAGTCAGACGGATGCCAGGGATTAACCCTTTCACCAACGGGGGACTGGAGCAGAGACTTATGCAATCTTCAAATCATTTGGTGCCAACAAGTTCAGGACGGCCCGGGGATAAAATCTACTTTCATAAATCCAGAAGTGACCACATATGGACTCATCATGGGCCAAGGATATGTAGTGGAGTAAAGAAGCTGAAACACACTGAACAGATTAATCAAAAGTCTAAATGTTAAAGGTGACAGTAATATTAGATGTCCACAAACCAGCTGAACGTATAAAAACTACAATTATGACGTCAAAGTTTTAAAGTCTTGGCACATTTCCAGTAATCCCAGTTGGTTAGAGATCTGTACACGCTTTTTAATGCCTCAATCACTAAACACAATTAAAAGTAATTGAATAAAACATGTCGGGAGAACCACTGTGTCCAGTTTCTGTGTCGACTGTGAACCACAACAGCTTAATCTCATGAAAAATTCAACCTTCAATGGTCTGAGCTGGTTTCTTCTGGTTTCCTCTTTTACTTTTAATGTTGATTTTGGCAAAAGGCTTAGACTGAAGTGGTTTAAGAATAAGACCCTAAGGCGACTGTCAGTATGTGTGACACCTCTTGTAGCCGCAGAGCCACCTCTTAGCGACCTCTTTGCAGTGAACACAGCTCGAGTCAAGCCTCTAATGCAGCTTTACAAGAGCCTGCAGGAGCCCAGCCACTGCCACAAAGCATCAAATGCTAGCGTCATCACATGCACTTCTCGGTGGCTGTGCAGGCAAATTAAGGCCATTTACTGGACGTCAAACCAGTTTGGCACGGCTGTCAGCCATTCGGTCCCGTTTTGGGGCAGATGTGGAAAACACAGCAGCGAGTCCAGGCTCTGGCTCTTTCCCAATGAACGACGGTGACCAGCAGCTGCTCCATGTATCAGGCTGCTTCTGTTTCAAATGGCCCATATGCAAAAGGGGCATCATCTGCCACGTATCAAAAGACATGTCCCAGCTGCCCAGATGACAAGGGAATTACAAGGATTAGAGAAATAAACGTGTGGAATCAACAGCCCCTTTGCAGCCAAGGCTCTGCTTCTAGGACAGAGATAATCTCTCCACAGGGAGCAGGACACTTAGTTTTATTGAAGTGGAACTCATCCCTGTATCATCTCACATATACATTATACACATACACAAGCATGGGCCTACTGCCTGTTACATAATCTCTCTATCTTTCTATACTTCAGATTATGTTTCTCAGTCTGCAGCCAAAGTAAAGACACAGCACAAACAATGATTTCATTATCAGAGAAGTGTTTTTAAAGGCACAGGATCATGACTAACCCTCAGTAATACATCATAATGCCTTGTGCACGGCTGTTTCTCAGGTCAACTTTAGGTTCATGTCACGCGGGACTGAAGCTGAATAATTCACTCAAACATTATGATAATCCCAGTAGCTCCACAAAGAAACCAGTGCAGCTTCTCTGTCCACATCAGTGTGTTCAAAATTAAGCAAAAGTCTAACCACAGAAGCACTTCAGTCTATGCTTCAGTTAAACTTGGTTATGCAATTTTTGACAGGCCACTGAAACCTACAGAACCCAAACATTTGGCTTTTTCTGGGTGTTATGAAATGATGAGATAACAACTATCACTCAGGGTCCGCACAAACCAGGATGAACACATAAAGGTTGGTGCTGTTGGTTCATTAGCGCTGAGGACTGCAGGCTGGAGCACAGTTTCCATCATAAAACGGCTACTTTATTATGCATGGACTGAAAATGATGCATATGCAGCAACTTTGATGCAGGGGGTTTTCGGCTCCTTCAGCGGCTCATGAAGCAGAGAACACACTTTGAGCAGAGATACGGCTCCTGTCAGCTCCGCAGTGAGGGCTACACATACATGTCCATCTTAAAACAACATCCTTCATGAAATCGTCAAACAAAATGTACAGAAAGGCTTTGGGGAGAAGATTACAGTCACTGATGTCACGCTCTGAGCTGATATGAATCTAGTCTGTGCTCGTTGTGGACACGGGAACACCCCACGGCCCGTGTTTGGGGAACCCCTGCTGTGGCACATGTTCACGGAGTGCGCTGGGTGAGCTCTGAGGAACGGCACTGCACCGAGCCGCGCTCAGAGTTGGGACTGAAGCCAGGAGACGGCGCGAGCGCTGCGCTAAAACATCGTGTTCCTAAACGCACCTCGTCTGCGGCTCTCGGGGCTCGAGGCGAGGAGCGTGAAAAACTGGACTCACGGCGGGTCCCGGTGGTCGCGCGTGTTCAGTGGAGTGAACCGACGCGGATAATGCCACACAGTGCGGCTTTAACGCGGGTTTAATGTAAGCCGCGTGGAGCACTGTGCCACTGCGGCGCGTAAAACTCACTCTGAACTGACACGGATTGTGTGCGTTAGAACAAACCGGACTCACCTCACTCATGATGGATGCAGGGAGGAGTTGTGGTGCAGTCAGAAAGTGGACCGGAGTGGCGTCGGGTCGAGCCGGGGCACCGTCAGGACCGAGGTGTGCTGCTGCAGTGGCGAGGATCCCGTGGACGCTCCGAGCCGCGCTGGAGGACTGACAGTGAAGTGGTGCTGATGGGAGGAACAACAGGAGCCTCTCTCTCTCTCTGTCTCGCCCACTCAGCTCCGTCAGGGGGGAGCTCAGTGCCCTACCTCTGGGACCTACACGGCTAATGGGCACGTAATAAGACGAAGAGCAGGCGCGCGTAACCCTGCGGCTCAAGGAAACGTCACATCTGCTTTCATTTGTCACACAATAACGCCGCTTAGTCCAGAAGTGTCATGGAGTTTGTCAGCCTTAAGTCACCTCATCAAATCACATTAGGCTCTTATCTTTTACGGGGTTGTGGCCTGGATGACTGAGAATATACAAACATGTTGATATTTTGACGCTTTTACCGCAGCTGTGACCATAAAAAGCCATTTCAACATACAGCCTATAGACTTTCAGTTAAAAATGAGCTAAATAATCAAAATGCTAGCACTTCCGGGTTTGCTAAAACTTCCAAAGCCAATCTAAGCCTCACTGATACACGCTGAATGCCTGGTTTTATAATTCACGTTATTTAACATTAAAAAGTGTGGTCCAGCAGGTGCAGTTGTCTCCACTAGAGGGCAGTGTATACAAACAGACTGCACAGGTTTTATTTATACATTCTATGGTTTGAACACATAAACTTGAGACAAACTTGTGAAAAATATTAAAACTAAGAACTAGAATCAATAAACTACCATTATTTTAGTTTTATATTAGATACTCACCTGTTTTTAAACAAGCTCTAACACCGTTTGTTTAATAGAGAAGGCAGCCTTTCATCATTTTTTATTTCTAACAGGCCAATAACCCTCTTTCACTTATTTACCCTCCAGGGAATAGCAGCTTATTGCTTTAACAGAACTGAAAATACATTAAAAGGATACAAATAACTTTGCAAAAGCTCTAAATGTTTGTTTTAAAGCAGAGTCAAGTATTTTGTGAATGTCTTTTGATTAGATTAAGCACACTCCCAGTTTAAGGAAACAGACTGGAATGTCAAAACAGAAGATTAACCCATGTACTGCAGCAAATGGGGCAAGATAAAACTGTTATTCTTACCCTCAACATTTAAAACACTCTGCAGTCCAGTTAATGTGTGGTCCTCAGAGGAGATTTCCACATCATTATAGTATGTTGTTGAGAAATGGTCCAAATTCTGTCTCAGATGCAACATTGAGGCGTTTACTCAAGTTCTGGGGTTAAAAGACGTATACAAAAACACACTCAGACTTGTACTAAAAGCAGTTTTTGTAAAGGCTTGTTAGTCATACATGTATTTTCCATTTCCCCATTGACATTCATTCTTAACATAAACATACTTAACATTGCTAGTGTCTGCTGCTGCACTTAAATAATGTAGAGAAGGAGTTACCCAAGTGTCTCCTAAACCTTGTTTTTTTTATTATTTTTTTTAACAAAGCCCTGATCCTTCCTTTAAACCTGAGATAACCAGCTGGCATCACGGTGCAGTTCCTCTCAAAACCACAAGATGGCTCCAATCAAATGAAAAATTGAAGTGCAATTGCTCTGAAGTGTACTGAAGGCATTTTAAAATCCAACATTTAGGCTCACAGATTTATAAACTGAAACACACATGTCCACATTCACCTTGAAAAGTTTAGAAAAACAACAAACAAGACAATATTTGCGTTTATTTCTAATGTGTTTTATTTGTATTTTTTATCTGTCCACAAAGTCATATTAGTCACTACTATGTTAGATCAGTTTTCCCTCACTGCAATGGCAGTCAGCTACACAAGAGCCCAAACCCAGCACCACGGCCCCCTCCTCTCACAGGAAGGATAACTTCAGAAAAATCATGTCTATAGTGTCTTTCAGAAATACTTTTATATCTATTTAGTGTTTTTGTAGAGCCAGTTACGCAAAAACAACCCATTGACATTTGTGTCTCAATTTAAGGTGCATTTTTTATATTCTATGATTTAATATTCAGAACGGGGTTTTGTGTAGTTTGTTTATATGTGCAAATACAGTTATTCTGCTTATTTTACCCTGTATTTCTTAACATGGGCTTACCTTGTCTTCTTTTTGCAGGCCACTCAAACAATATTAAATTCTGCAGCCACATTTTGTAGATCTTGTTATAGCCCCTGACAAATTAAACACAACACCTGTAAAATATAAATGAGGGGGAGTTACTATTGGGACTTTCATTTGTCACATTTGCTTTTGTGACTAAAATCATAATTTAAAAGATGTGCAGCTGAACCCTGTCTAGTTTCTGTCCGTGAAGCGTGAAGACTATTAAACAAAATAAAACACAAGTATGTAAAAGTATAGCTGTATGTATTAGCCTTCTTAGATGAGTGCTATGTTTGTTAGCTTTTAGTTAACCTTACCTTGGAGTTTTCTTGACCAAATTAATGCCACATTGTTCAAAAGTCTGGCAAGGGGACAATGTCGTCAATTTATCTTTCATTTGGGTTATTTTATATACATTTTAAGCCTATTCTCTTCTCTTTTCATCCCTTTACTTGGTGGGTGTATGCTACTATTAGCCGAACACAGGTGCCGCTAATTAGTGCGTAGGGGGCGTGGCTTAAACGACGTTACGCCAAGCCCCGCCCTCCACGGTTACTGTTGCCAGGCTGAACGACTCAAATACGTTCTCATTGAAAACTACTACAACAAGCTATTTACTTTTCTAACATGACTTAGCTTTTGTATTTAGCTGGTTCTTGTAAACATATAGAGAAAATAGAGATACAGATGAGAAACTGAGTTTAAGTTATTTGAAAAAAATAAGAACAATGTGAAGTTGTCTCAAGTTAGCAATGGCTGCTACATAGGCTACACGTTGGTTTTGGGGAATGGGATTAATAAAGACCTATTTATTGATAATACTAAAATCTAACCATTTTAAATAAAGTTAGTCAACAGCTGTTATTTAGCTGAATGCAAAATTAGGCTAATAAATGGGTGGATAAATTGGTTGCTGTGTGTTAACATTGGCAACCAAGGAGTAAATCTTATTAAACATTTGTTACTTTTATGCAGAATTGGAAATGAATTAAAATCACCTTCAACAAACCAAATATTGGCTCAAGTGTTAAATATGTATAAAATGCAGTGTATTTAATGTGCAAAAATGTAAATGCTTGTTCATTTTAAAATCCCAATGGCAGGTTCCTCACATTCAAAGGGCTTATTTACTGAAGTTTACTATGTATTTTTGTCATTAAGAATCTAAAATGACTGGCAGGTTGTTTATTCCCATCTGCCGCTGGGACGAGAAGAAGGGGCCGTCGTTCAGGTTTGTGCTCTCATTAAAAAAAAAAGAACACAACATCTCTAGTGCTATCTGTACAACATTCAACAACACATTTCTCTTTTTTTGTTTTGTTTTTTTAACCATAATGCCAAAACAATAATAATTATCATTATTATAAGAAGAGCATTTTCCATCTCAACGGCATTGAACAAACACCACACAAACTGAAATAAAAGTCTAATAATAAAGGCCTCAATACCAGAGAGTACATGTCACCTTCAAGTGGTGCTGGAGACAGTTTACGGACGAGAGAGGGGCATGGAGGAAAGCAAGCATGGGACAGAAGAGTAAAAGGGTGAATTGTTCTTTATATTAGATTTAGAGTCACCTTGGACAAGTTTTGGCACCTCATGTGTTTAAATATATTCATTAGACTTAGGCTGGTTTCAGAAAGATGCCTTAGACCAGTCTGGACTGATCTTACATGAGCCTGTGTGGAGTCAAACAAAATAGACCGGTCCAAGACACCTTTGTAAACCGCCTCTTTGGTTTTCAAGAGTTAGTATTAGAACCAAAATACGTCTATATTTCCTAAGGGATAGGTTGTTCTTCATTTTATGAAAGAACATTGAGTTGGGTTAGGCCTGACAACCGTGTTTAAGGCCAACGAAGGCCAGAGCAAGAGACAAATCCCTAAAGGGACAGAAAAACAAGGGTTGTGAGAAAAAGGTGAGGAAAATGGGCAGAGATTGAACGATAGAGAGTGGAAGAAGGAGCGTAGGCTAAGTGCTTTTGGTGAGTTGTACAAAATACACCAGGAAGTGCTTGAAACAGAAGGCACGGTGGCATTGACAGTAGTTGTAAAGGAGACACCACTAAGGGACTTTCACTACGAAAATCATAAGGTGCTCTAAAAAGAACTTAAACACATTAATGCACATTACATTGTGGTTGCAATCAAGAATACCCCATTAAAGTAGTCAACAAGGGTAAATAATGCTTGTTCAGCAGTGTTAGGGATAGTATGTAGCACACTTAAAGTGTTTTAAATACCTTTTAAAGTCAATAATTTATAACGACAGGTTGCTCTTTGTGGCAGTAAACACTATGTTCTGAACGTTCTTTAACAACCAGTTCAGTGGTTGGACATTTTTTGTCATCATTGGGGTTAAAATGTATTGAAACCACAGGTTTACACATAAACATTAACCAAAAGTGACAACTTCCATCAAAAACGTTTGGTCTATCCATAAAGTCAAAGTAAAGACAACTACTTTGGGAACGCAAACCTTGCACAGTGCTCTGTATAGACATTCCAACTAGTCTTAGCTCACAAACATTATAATCAATATTACCTATATCAATAACCTTTTCTGTAAGCATCTCGAAAAGAAAATAAACAAAAGTCAGCTTTTTTTCTTTCTTTCTCGTTGTTACAAAAGCTACACATATTCTACTGGGATGTCTATGCATTTGTTAGTGTTTTAATAATAACTCCTACCATTGTCTTTTCTTATACAAAAGAAGGGAGGGATCTACTCTTCTAAAACAACATACCCACAGAAAACATGTCGTTTCTCAGGGTTTTACCTTGTCTCTTCTCTTCTACAAAGAAATGTTTTGACACAGTTGCTCGTTTCAGTCTCTTTAAAAGATTTCTTTCGAAGTTGATTGTTTTTGGGGGCTCATGAAATGTTCCTACAGCCTCCAAATTCTTTCGCTTTTCTCGTTTTGTTCTCTTCAAAGCATCGACTCTATGCAATGTCATTGTGTCGCCTTGACAACAGGCATTTCGCAGCACTGTAAACACTTCACATTTTCACTCCATGTGACCTTTATATCATACAAAATGTTTTCACCAACCATTTTCGTTTTCTTTTCAAGCTGAGCCACAAATCGCTGCCAGCTGTGTCACGCTACAGTGGAGCATTTCTTTAAACTATTCACAAAACCTAGAAAACTGTTTAAACAAATAAACTGTACTTAAATTTAACTGTTTATATTTAGATAAATGAATGAGCTAAGAAAGCCTCAGAGACTTTTGACAACTTACATAAAGGCTCTAACTAAAAAACAAAACAGTTATACATTATTTTCTTTCATTTTTACCTTCAAGAAACACTTTTTTGAGACACAAGGCAGTGACTTCTAGTTGAGGAAATTGTTGCCAAGAAAATAAACACCAAACAGCTTGAATGCGACTGACCACTTGATGATTCCTTTGTCTTTGAATAGACAATAAGTTTTCAAACAGTCATTCAGGAGAATATCCTTTTCACAGCCATGGTCCGCTCAAGATAAACATGATTAGAGTGGAATAGACTCCTGGAGAATGCCTTAGGAGTTTCTCTCTTAAAAATCACTGTCGCGTGTTGAAGGCTGAGGAAATAAGACAATACAAAAAGTGGTCTACAAATTCCTTAAAAGAGCCATCCGTGCTCTTTTTCACCAACGAAGACCACACCATCGAGAACGACAGATACATACAAGCTCCAAAACAAGCAAGACTCCTCAAGGGGAAACTCTGATTCAACTTGAAACCCCTTTTCTCTTTACAAAGCAGCCCTACATTTACTCCAAATCTCTGATGGGTGCAATTCTAGATGGTTTTAATCAGTGAGGGCGTTTTCCTCATCTTCTTCCGTCATATGGTTGGACGACAAAGCTGGGGAGAGACTGACAGGTATCCCCAAATCTTGGTCGGGTGAATTTTCCAAACTGCAGTCGTCCAGATTCTCATCCAAGTCCTCTTCTTCTTGTTCGTCCTCTTCGGTCTCTGTCTTCTTTAGCGCCAGATGGTGGTCTACATTCTCAGAAACCGTCGCTAAGTCAGTGTCTAAATCTTCTGACAGACCATTAAGAGTTTCCGTTTGGGTAGACGACCATTCTTCCAAAGGTGTTTGTGGCTCTGATCCACCAACATCCATCCATATCCCGAGAGAGTCTGGAATTGTGGCTTCAATTTTGGGTGCTTTTGGAGTCCCATCCTCGTCTCGGACTGTCGAAGAACCTCTTTTGCGTCTGGACTTACTGGTGTGGTTGACCTGAAGGTGCATAGCCATCAGTTCAGCCGAAGATGTACGGAAAGGGCAGAATAAACACTGGCTTATTTTGACTCCAGGATCACCTTCCCCGTCTCCAAAACTGACCAACCCGTCTTCTTCCAAGCCTCCAAGAGCAGGAGACGTACGACGGGACAAATCCAGAGGTTCAAAGCCACCCTGCTGCGTTGAAGGTCCGTCCTTTGAAGGTTGAACCATTCGGCTTGTCGTAAGAGGTTTGCGACGGGACACTTTCTGAGCTTTTGGTGGCGGAGACTCCCTAATCCAACCTCCTTCGACGCCTCCTTGGTAAAGCGCCCCCATCACCCCAGAAAGATACCGATACTGGGTTTCCAAATCAACATCCCTCAAAGCGGACAAAGCTTTCCGATGATCCTGTTGGTCGGGAAGTCCCAAAAGCCAAGGACTTCCCGAGGTGGGGTTGTCGGCGGGAGCTCGGCTGATTGGGCCGTGGTTTTGTTGAGAGCGGCGCTGTTTGGTGAGAGCGGACGTCCCAGAAGCGAGGCTGTTCAGGCCCGAGGCGAGGCCGCTGGAGGAGGAGTTGGCGGAGGCGGCCAGAGCGTTGCGCTGCTCCCGGTGGTGCCGCTGGAGGTGGTACTTCAAGGAGCCGGACTGGGTTCCCGCATAGTCACAGTGAGGGCATTTGTAGGGCCTCTCCCCTAAAGTGAAAAAGGATAAGGAAATAAGATCAGCAAAAGCCTAAAGAACCTGCTTTGTGTAAAATGTTTTGAGTATATAATCTACATCAGTCAGTGTATAATCAAAATCTCACTCTGCATTTGTGTATGTAAGACTTTTACTTCCTGTTTCTGTTTCTACAGCGGCCCAGAGCGGACAAACTTAATATTGATGGAAGAGAAGCAAACTTTAAAAAAAAATTTGAGCACACATTCTTGCACGAACGTTTGGTGCATAAAGTGAAGTCACCATTTGACCTATTTCCATTGGATTTGTTCATAGAGAAGAGTATGTCCCTGCAGGGCTACTGTAGGTGTCGCAAAAAAGACCAAAAACAACACACTTCGCCGTAAAAGCCCCTTTTTAGGAGAGACTTTCAAGCTACTGTTTGAACTTTTTCCTGCCCCTTATTAATGAGGTAAACCATACATTTCAGTCTGGATTATTTGGCTTATTAAGTGTGTGTATTAGTTATGTATTTCCACTAATCCCAATTTTTTTCTGTCTACTTTTCCAAACTGAGAATGTACTGGAAGCTGTATCTAACAATATATATATACTAGGCAGAGAAAAAAAATACAATTTAGCCATTAGCAAGGTTTGGGTTGGTTCAGGTCTTGTGTTTCACATTTAAGATCCAGAAATAGCAGTGACTTTTTATAGTGGTCCATATTTTGTATTCCTCTTATGGCCTATTCCAGCTTTAACTCTTGTGTGACCTGCCTCTGCAAAACCTCTACCATAACAGCTTCATGGATTTTCAACCCCAAAATCGAATATATCGGAAACAATAACTTATTTTCCGTCAAACACTGTGGGACAAGTCCATGCTTTCCTTCTTTTTAGAGCAGAAAGCCAACTATTTATTAAGATACACCTCGAAAGCATAGGTTCCTCATTCTATTCTATTATTACTCTCATTTAATCACTTGTTTTGAGCCATTTTGCTATTTTCTGCATTTATAGGCATCAATCAATCAATCAGCACAAGTATCAGTATGTTAACCTTCAAAAACCTGCTGCAAGAACATAAATTAGTACAGAGCAGCTCAAATCAAAGCCGTGGTCCGTGTCTGCACTTTCACATTTGAAAGGAAGGTGGCAGTATTATATCACTCATTATAAACCATGAGAGGTGGGGGATGTGAGCTTGTGCATCAATATCACAAATTGTATTACATCTGAAAAGCATTAATGAGACTATTCAGAATAAAATTAGCCTCTAAAGAAAATTTGATCCTTAGTAATCTCAAATGGATTTGAATATATGTGTATAATTTGTGAAAAAAGATTTGAACATGTGATTATTGCTATAAATAACCCCATAAAAGACCTATACCATGTTATTACGTTGTTAATATCAGTGTTAAAGTATAGTATTTCTTGTATTTATTATGTGTTGCTGTCCATTGTTCAAAATTACATTTATTATGAACATGTTTGACTAAGAAATAATACATAACGATGACTCACAGCACAAAAATATGAAGATGGATTGAAAGAATGGATCATTAACTAAGACTGTTTGTGTGCCGTGCAAGTAAATTTTAATTTAATTCACGTTCATTTGTCACAGAATAACAGCATAACAAGTTCATTAATATTACTTGTGGGTTTTTTTGTCACTAGGCTGTTTTCTGTTGTTTTCATAAGCTTCATTATTGTATGTTTTCTCCCAAACCAGCAACACATAACTGTACCATTTTAGTTTAAAATTAGACAAGTGGACAATTTGGATGAAAAGAGCGCTGACAGTTTGACATGTATGAGCTTCTGAGCCATTAGAGCAGCAGTGTCAAACTCAAATTGATAAATGGCCATGAGTTAATAGGACCATTGCTTAGCTTTCATTGACTGGACAATATAAGTTGAATATGATCACGTAAATGTTAGATACTTGTCATATACTGTTGAATGAGCCACTTTGTTCCTTATGTTTGGTTGAAAGCCTTACATTTATAATACATCCAGAGGCAGGTAGTCAAAATCTGAGCTTTGAAGTAGTATTTTCTCGAGAAAAAGTGGAAATAGTTAACAAAAGTTACACTGGTAGAAGTAGGATTTATACTATCACAGTTAATACTAATAATAACAGCTTGTTCGCAGTGATTCTGATGAAAAAACCTAAACAAAACAGGGTAGAAGGTAAACAGCAGATAAAGGAAAAGCTAGTATTGTGCTAGATTAGATGCTGTTTTAAGAGAAGATCACTACATTTGTTGGACGTGATCATAACTTAATAAAGACAAAACATTTTTCAACTGAGCTAAAGTATTTACCTGCTATCAAGGCATTATCTCGTACTCCAGACGTCCTTCTGAACCAAACAACAAATGAAAGGCTACAAATAAATGGAGGCATACCACTTTTTTTCGGAGCAGTTGGGCCCACGACCTTGGATCCAGGAGAGTGACAAGTATTGTTTAGTTTTCTCCAAGGTGAGTTTATCTTATTGGTTAGCGCTCAAGGTGATGTGATGTGTCCCAATAACAACAACGTACATATAATATAATGTTACAATTTTAAAATCCAGAAAAGAAGATGATAACTACAGTGGTCACTACAGAAATGAGCATCTGATTGTGCTCCTCCTGTTTGTGGGAAATAGTTGTTGGTTTCTCAGTTGGATCAAGCGTAAACCATGAAAAAAATTGGCATATTTATACTGACATAATGATTTTGCACCTCGGAGTCTCCAAAAAGTGACGTCAAGTGCAAACAACTTACTCTTAACACTGTTTTTTTGTATATTTTGTATTTAGAGCGAGAACGACTGCTGGAAACAATTTACTTGTTTGTGCTGTGAACTTGGCAAATAAAGCTCATTCTGAACAAGCATTTATTAGTAAATCATTAATATGAATAAAAACAGCACAGCAGCAGCTTTTTCCATCTTGGTTCTGATCTAAAGTCTGAATATTCTCACTCAGTCTTCTCCCAAAGTCATTACAGCTTACAAAAACTGAATGGCATGTACTAGTATTAGTGTTTTTTTTTACAGCGTTACATCTTGAAATCAAAGTACACTCTGAAAGTAATAATCATCCCTCGGCCAATCTTCAATCAGTACTAGCAGCACAGGCCGCGTATTTCCAAATTACATAAATGCACACTACAGGACGATGTAAAAATCAGATTTAGAAAGTGAACACGGAGCAGTGCATTTAACGTGCCCTAAAGCAAGGCACTTCAACAAGAGGCGCTCCAGTGGTGCTATGAGTAGATGGCTATGATTAGCTCCGGACGGCTCTCGGGGGGCACAAGAGCAACCATTAAAAAAAGGCTAAAGACTGAGAGAATATTCAGGGTTTCACAAAGGTCAAAGAAAGTAACGGTGGTCGGTTAAACTGGCTGCACTTTCTCACCTGTGTGAACTCTCAGGTGCACTTTGAGATGGTGTGAAGATCGAAAGGCTTTACCGCAGTAGGGACAGTCTTTGATGCCTCTGCCGCGCACTCGCTCCCTGGTGGGAAGAGAAGGCATGGAGGAGACCGCCGAAAGCCCATTTTCTCCTGCGAGTGGAGACAAATGTGGTAAAATGTAAAGATAACAGCTGGAGAAGTGGATCCCACGAGAGCTTCTATTTGCGACACAGAAAGTGATATGAAAATATTCAAGTCTTAAAGCCCGATATTAACACTATCTACTGTAAATGTAAAGGATAAATGTGAACTAAATCATTTTTAATAAGTCAATAAGCATAAAAATGGCCTTCTCAGAACAGGTCACATCTGAAAAATCACCATGAAACCAATATTTGGCCAAATGTTATGTACCCAAAACTGTATTCTAATCTAATTCTAATTAGACCCTAATAAAAACCTCAAATTTCCACAATGTCAACACACAACTTGGTTAAATTGTTTTGCCTTCCCTTTTCATTTATTCCAAACGTACTAAGCTTAAGATTTTAAAGTGCACTTTTAACCCAGCTCTGTTGTTTTTGTGAAGTTTTCTCAGTCTAGCGTTTCCAGAAACAGTGTTGTTGAACGTACCTTTGAAGCTCGAGACGACAGAGTGAAACCCTGTTGCGATTGCGGCTTGTTGAGATCCACCCATGTGTGCTTTCGATTCATGCCTCACTTCTCCGGTTTGTTGTGAGCCGCTGCTGTGAAGCTGGGATTCCTGCCTCGGTTCAGAGCTTCTCCCGAGACCCGCCGCCGCCGCTGCCGCTCGTCGGCTGGCGCTGCCCTCCTCCTCGTTCCCGCCGCCTGATTTCTGGAGCCTCTGAGTGTGAACCCGGGCGTGAACTACGACCTGCTGGAGGCTTCGGAAGAGCTTCCCGCAGTCGGGGCATTCCCACGATCCCCCGGTGCCACCGGCGTCCTCCCTTTGGTTGAGTCCTCCGAGATAGGCTCTGACTTGGTCGGCTTCACTGACGACGGAGCTCCGACCTGGGCCCCTCTGACCTCGCTGCTGGGGCCTTTGCGGCTGCTGCTGCTGCTGTTGGGCGACCGCGAGGCTCCTGGCCACCAGCTGCCACCATGTCACCTGTTCGCCTCCTTCAGACACCAGCGCGGGACTCTCCCCGGTGCCCCCTCCTCCTCTCGAAGACCCCCTCTGCTCCACTCCTCCTGGGACGCCGATGTGGCCTCCATTTCCCATCTCTGCCACCTGAGCCACTGCCTGAAGTCGCTCCATGCAGCTGCCCCCGCTGCCGTCACTAGGCAACCCCAGGTATCCCAAGATGGCCGACTTACTGGAGCCCATTCCCAGTCTGCTCTCCCTCTCCGACCGCCCCTGTCCTCTTCTACCCCCTCCACGTTGGGCCAGGAGCAGACTGGAGTACAAAGCATTGAGGGACTGATTATTTTGAGAGCCTTTTGTTTGCTGCTCAGCGTTTGGAGCCGCTCCAAGAGATCCCAGTCCAGCTTTGAGTCCGAGCTTGTTGAGGTGTACTTTCATGTGATTTTTAAGAAACCAAGGCTCTTTAAAGCCACGGCCGCACACTTGGCACTTGTGGTCTAAGGAGTCCTTGTGTTTCCGCATGTGTCCCTTCAAGAACCAGGACTGAGTGAAGCGCTGTCCGCAAGTTTCACATCGGAACGCCGGCACCGACGAGGACGCCGCCGCTGCTGCTGCTCCACCGGAAGCCGTTTGCGGTGCGCTCTGACTTGGGGCAGGAGTGTGAGAGGGAGTGGGGACAGGAGTGTCAGGGGTAGCAACGATTGGGCGTGTCATAAAGACCAGTGGAGCGTCAGGGGACGGGTGGCTCTCCTGCAAATGGGACGCCAGAATCTCCTCTTGGCTGGCGGAGAAAGGACACAGAGTGCATTTGTACGGATTGTGGAGGATGCGGACGTGACGCGCCAACTCCGAAGCCGTACGGAATTTACCCTTACAGGCGTGGCAGCGGAAAGTGGGCGCGATCGGCGTCGAAGCGGCCTCTCCGATTTGATTAGAGGAATAGGGAGAGGTCATGGGATCCTCGGTCAGTGGAGGGGTGAGGGGTGTGCTCTCGTCCAGTAAAAAGTTTGGATTGGATTCAGCTTGTAAACCGTCTTCTAGTCCTTTGATGTCGTCATCTTCTGTCAGATGAATGAGATTCGCTGGCAGTAAGCGCTGGTTTGATTGACTTCGATGATTTGGGATCGATTCCTTGTGATTTTGTTGGACCTTGAGTTGTTGCTTTAGCGGCGCTGAGGGCAACCCAGTTCTGTAAAGCGCCGAAGCCCGTCGGTCTCTGTCCAGGCTGTGAGCTCGGGCGTGGAGCGACAAAATACTTTGGAATCTAAATCTTTTCCCACAAACATGACACGGGAATTTTAAGGCCGGCCCCGAAGCAGAGGCTACAACTCCGGGGGGCGGCTTTGTGACCGTGTCCTTCTGGAAAAGTTGTAGATCAAGTTCGTCGCTACAGTTGCCGCTTTGCCCCGAGGAGAGAGCCATCTCCAGGGCTCCGAACCCGAGGAGAGGGGCTGAAGGGGTGGCTGGGGGAGATGAGTCCAAACAGGGGCTACATCCAGCCTCCTGCCCCCCTCCTCCTGGGAACAGCGCAACAGCCGGAGTCGGAGACGGGGGAACTCCATCCAACCCTTCGTCTTCTTCTTCTTCATCATTTTCGTTACTGTCCTGGTGGTTCTCGTCCGGGTCGAGGGGGAAGGGAGAGAGGGGGAAAGAGGGCGTGGTGTCGGGGCTCTGGGGCGAAGGTTCGGGGCTGTTAATGGGCAGGACGACGGGGCTGTCCGGGAGAGACGGCTGGGTTTGAGGAGACGACGCCTGGGGACTGTGGTCCAGAGAAGGCAGCGTCGGGGGAGACTGGGGAAGCTCATGGGAAAGAGACAACACACACTCCGGCGGAGAATCCATCCTCTGTCGACACAAAGAACAACAAAACACACAGAAGTTTACAGATTTTCGCTCTATTAGATACATTTTGAGCTTATATCATTTCTAGAGAGAGTAAATAAAAATGTACACGTATCCTATATCTATCCCTAGTTCACAAGTATCTCATAGACTCTCTTTTTCACAAAATACTCGACTGGGCGGGTGTTTAAAACTGTGAAAAGGTTAAATTTGCATGTGCACAATTAGCTGAACTGTTAAATGACCTTGACCGAGATGGAGGATAACCAAGAAAAAGGCATAATAAGCCACGTAATTAGAGTGCTTTTGTTATTAGTATATACGGAAATAAATAATTACCAGCAGTGTGTGTGATGTTATGCCATTCTTTAGTGTCTTGGGTGAAAGGAGACACACTGCAGCAGCCACCTCCTTTAATCTCCTGGAGACAGAGGGAAATATACACAGTTGTTAGTTGACAACAATGTTAAAATACTACTAATTAAACAGGTTTAATTGTTCTAATCCTTGTAACACATCATTATCTAACTAGAGACATGAGATAAATTGGTGTTACTGCTGATGAAGTGCGTGCTGCTGGTTTTGTAACAGGATAAAACGACTGGCGCTGAGAGGTTTTAAATGCGTCCTGCTAATAGCACAGAATGATTACGGCGTCATTTGAATACGTTTTAGCGCATGTACAAAGCAAATCTTTATTTCATCTTCCTTCAGCCCTCGTCGAGTGTGTGTGTGCGCTTGAATGTGTAACAGGTGCGCACCTGTTCTGCCTCCTGCGAGCGCTCACTCCGGCATACTGTCGGCACATATGGGCCGATTAGCTGCAGACTGAATGTGCGTCTGTAAATCTGTTAACTTGTCTCTACGTCGGCGTGTGTTTAGAAGTTAAGGGCACTAATCCAGGACGTGCAGTGTCCCAAACAGGATGGGCGCGATGTTTTGACTTCCCACACACCCTTCCTGTGCTCGTACAGTAGCAGCTGACACATGCTCAGACAGCATACATTAGGCCTGCATCGTATCAGGCTTTTTATTGTTGTTAAATATTGCAACGGCAGCATGACTTGCAAATATTTGAACTTCACGTGATTTATTCTTCGGATTGGAGACGACTGCTGAATGATCTCAATGCATTTTTCTTTTGGGAAACATCTACTAAGGAACAAAATAGGTCCTAAAATGACAGCTGTTTTGAGATAATGTGATGTAAAACTCACGTATGTTTCTTAAAGCTGGCACATATGAATTGTTTTTTGCTGTGCTTTAAAGTAAAGATGCTAATGTGGCGGATGTAGACACTTAAAGTAATCTGGTTAGGTAAAACACTCATTTCCTGATTGATCAAATAAACTCATTATGAAATAGTCAATGCTAAACCCTTCATTTACTGCAGTTTAAGAGTATTTTATAGATATATAGATGCATGACGCTATAGTGGCCCCTAGTTTTGGTGCTAGCACAACCTGTACAGAAGGAAGTGTGTCTATGACAGTTTATTTGGCCCATATATATTCCTAAGTCTGGAATATAGGTTACCATAACATTATCTCAGTCCAGTTTTGCTCATGTTTATATGTCAGAAGGATGTTTGGTATTAAAATGCATTCTTGGGCAACATACTGTATTTCTATCCAGCAACTGCCGTAAAGATAAATTAATTTAAGCAAAAAAAAGGTCTGTGTGCTAATGTGACGATACAAAAAAACTGCTATCATCAAAACTAACTTCTAAATACCACATTAACTCTTAGTCAGTTATATTAATAGGCTTGGTCTGGTATATAATATATTTTCTCAGTGTCTTTCATCTTCGTTTTTGCGTCGGTGTCCATGATATTAGAACACATAGCTTGTAAATAAGCTACGGTGATATTAGCACTATTTAATTTGACGTGAAAGTTCAAAATGATCAATGCTTAACATGTTCCGTACATATTGATGGTACATAATTAAAAGTGTGCTGCTAGCTTTAGTGCTAAGATAGGCCTGTACTCCACAGCCACTAGCATAGCATGAACAAACGGACATCCAGCTAAAAAATTAAGATTAATATGCTGTATCTGGTACTTTTCTTAATGCTTTTCTGCTTTGTTTTTGCACAGGTCCCCATTTGGACCCATAAATTTGCTCTAACAACAGTTCTATGTATTTTGTCACATGTTTTAGTGCTAACATATGCTCCTAGCCACTACAGCCACTAGCTCAGCAGATACAGAGGTGCACGCTCCACTTTATTATCCAAATATATTCCTTTCAAGTGAATATCAGAACACTGTGCAGCCCCAGAACGTACGCACTTTTATGCTCGAGTGTGGTTTCTGACTCGTATAGTGCTTACTCATTGTTGGAGGAACACAACTGTAAGCTCTTTTCCCTTCACTTTTATTTACTGTACTGCCGGTGTCACCCCCGATAACGGCGTCAGCACTAAGCGTGATCTACGGCGTATTGAGCACTCGTTTAAGCACGCTCACACGCCCAAATATTTGAGCGCGCAGCAGTTTCTGGATTCACGTCGATTTATTTATTTGATTTTTTTTGTTGTTTTTTTCTTCTTTTTTTTTTGCATCTGCCATTTTGTTTGAGTTGAAAAAGCGTCAGATGAGAAGACACCCACGACAAACAAAAAAAGGTCATCAATCAACGTGGCAAAACAATGGAACATCTGTGCTCTGCAGGTGTGGCGCCCGTATTCGGTCACGTATGTGTTTATACGCGGTGTTGTGGATGTGTAGGTCTCCGTCGGCCCTGATGACAAAGAGATTCTCATGTAGCCGGTTGACATTTCAGCGCGACTATGACTCATAAGGATATCACACCATATCAATCACACACACATTTGCACAGACAGCCCTTTCCTAAGCCTCCATTATTGTTATTTCTCTCCATCTTCTTTTCTTTTGGATCCGTACCCCTCCCATCCCCCTCTCATTCTCCCTCCCTCCCTCTTCTTCTTCTTCCTCCGTCTATTATTCACTAATTTTCTTTCATTCTCTCCCTCTCCCTCGTTCTTTCTCTCCTGCAGTGTTGCCAGTTGGACGGGTGCCAGGGAATGCTGATATCAGCTGGTAGATTGGGCCCTGCCAACATGGCGAAAGAAAGGAAAAGCAGGCAGACGGAGAAGAAGAGAAAAAGAGAAGAGGGAGAGACACGGGGAATCATACAGCGCCGTTACAAACAGAGCAACGTTTCGAAAAAAGATTGAATGAAAATGATTTAATGTGACTGCCAATGTGGTGTTAAGGGGGAAAGCGGCAGACGTGCTGGAACGGAGAATAGGAGGGAAATCACATGGTGAAGTGGCAGGCCGAGGCATAACATTATAAAATCATAAAAGTCAATACATTAAAAAAAAAGAAAGGAGAAGGGAGGGAAAAAAATGTATCTGCACAAGTCTGGTGGCATTATCATATGAATATCAGCGTCACAATGCATTGTTCCAGCGTGACGCGAGCTGTTGCCAACCACCAGCCCTGTCACGCCAATAAAGAAAATTTGGATAGATGGAGAGAGGGCGATAAGGTGTAGCAAAGGATGCAGGGAAGAAAAGAGAGAGAGAAAAACAAAAAAACAAAACAGGAGGGGGGTTGGGTTTTGACACAAGAATCAGATTGAAATGAGGTGGAGCAGAAGCACACAGTGTCCAGGTGTAAATGAAGCGAGAAACGTCTGAAGGAGCGGCCACCGAAATGAGAAGTGGACCGATAGGTTTGTCCACGTTGTCGACAGGTATTTCCAATCACTTTCCGGTAAACGTGTCAAAATGAGCTCAAATGGGTTGGAGAAAGACAACGTGACGAGATAAAGGAGTGATATATGATGCACGGAAAGGGGAGGGGGGTTTTATAGAGCGTTAAAGAGATAATATTAATGTCAGGAGTCAAGTGTGATTCTGTGAAATGGCCCGTCTTGCAGTGTGTGAGATGATGATGATTATAACAAAAAAGAGAGGCTCGTATTAAGACGCATTTCTGTGGCTGATTCTCAACCCTTTCGACCTAATTCTTTCTGTGGAGACTATTTTTTACTATTCATCAAATATAGGCGACTACATTCAAACAAATCAGAGGAACAACTTCTAAAATGAAAAAAAAAGCCAATGAAGAAGTAAAAACGTCCAAAAAACTCCAGGGGCTTAATTCAGAGCAAAAAACCTTTTAAAACAAGGTATTTATTTGAAGCTCCTTTGGTTGTGGGAGGAACTCCAGCCAGAGGTCTGTGTGCCGGTCTCAAGCCCGGGTAAATGAAGAGGTTTGCGTCAGAAAGGTCAGGTCAGAAAGGTGTGAGAGGATAAAGAACGTATTTAAAAGTTTTGATAATATCCAGTTATTTTGATGATGTTTTTTTTAAATCTTTGAAATTTAAGTTGACAATAACAATATTCAAACCTTTTTTTTTATTGGTTTAGATAATTCCATTTTAAAAGTAAAATTGCAGAGCGCATTTCCACCTCTCAAACCCTTCCTTTCTACTCCATGTGAGCACCTACGGGAGCCCTGCAGGGACATGTTGTTATCTATGAACAAATACCGTGGAAATGGACCAGATTTAAGTTCATTTAGGAACAAAATTAAACAAATATAAGAGTGTTTGTCTTCATAAATAAACACAAATGTGCTTCTCTTACGGCCGTGCTCAGTTTGTCCGCTCTGGGCTACCGTAGGAACAGGAAGTGAGGGAGGGTGTCATAGTTTTTGAGTTATTTAACGTGTTATTTTGAGGCAATTAAGTTCCATTTTGTTCTGCTGTATACTACAACGTTTCACACAATGCATCTTAAAACAGAAAAAAATTAGTTAAATTAGTTAAAAATTAGGCTCCTTTTTTATTGCCCAATCGGGTCCGCTGCAAAGGGCATGAATTAGCATCTCTATTGCTCGTTTGCAGAGTATGCTTTTTCCACTGACCCCTAAGTGCAGTATAGTAACAACACCAATTTAAACAGTAATAGCCACATAAAGGCAGACTGCTATTTTGTTAAGACTCATAATGATGTTGTCACTGCTGTAATTACAGAGTAACTCGTGGGCGCAGCAGAGATAACAGATTTCAGATACGGAGTGAAAGCTGTTTATGCCGCGCCACATTAAAGAACAGTTAAAAGTCGCTGCTGTACTTCGTGTCACGAGGTGCGAGCGAAGAAAGGCTGAGTCATGAGCACATCGCGAAAGAACTGTTGCCAAGGGATTCAGAGCACAATATGTTCAGACAAGTTTATTTTTGGGGGGGTTTGATGTCATTTTGTAAATATCCAGTGAGTGATGCATCTTCAGGTCTGTACATGCAACATCATCGTAAATGTGAAGGTGTGAAAAGCTTTTACTTAGAGTCTGTGTGGGCAGGAAGTACTACATAAGCTTTATTTCAGGGTAAATATCTTTGATGGGGCTGTGTTTAGTGCTGTATAGAGATGAGTAGCCTGTGGCGCTGGTGCTTCACTTTAGTTACCCCTGAAAGGCAAGTGCCGCCGACCTCCAAAGGCATCTCCATTTGAATAATTACATCTGCGAGCTGTCTGCCATGTGGTCTGTCTCTACGATTGTTTGTGGAGCTCATTATTTGTCTGTTTTATGGCTCTTTGATGGAGCCTGAAGTTGAAAAGCCCTGTCATTAAAGATTAAGTAATCATGGCCTACATCAATTTAAAATCTGTAAATAAAATATGGTTTCAATTGACAGGTTTTTTGTCTGACATTATGTATAACTTTCTTTTTTTTTAAATAAATAGGTGTAATCACATTGTAATTGTTCCAAATGAGAGTGAAATGCAGCTTAATGATACAAGCAGACCATACCAATGGCCAAAAATAAAATAAAATAAAATAAAATAAAATAAAATAAAATAAAATAAAATAAAATAAAATAAAATAAAATAAAATAAAATTAAATTAAATTAAATTAAATGGAACTGGAATCTCAATACAACACGAACAATAGACATTTACACCAACTAAAAACAATAAAAGAGTGACAAGATGCGACACTAAAATCGCGTGACATGACAGCTTCCCAAGAGCCACATGTGATGTTCAATCAGAACAGGTTCTTTTTACTTTTCCACTGAGAGCGCCATCTAATGTGTCTTTTAAGAAACACCTAGACTTTTTAATTGTTGTAAAGTTGTAAAGCTAAACTGACCTGGACTTTCATCGAGCTAAATGCTATCCTTTCTATTTTGGTTGTAAAGTTAAGAGAAGTTTGAGGATGTAACAAAAAAGAACAGTATTACGTATTTGGCCAAAACATATACTATAATAATAAGTATTCATGATGCTATAGGTTTAAATCCAGGATAAATCTGTGCAAATACCAGGCCAACTTCATCTAACCTGATCAATTTTTTTATAAATAAATGGAGGCTTATGTCACTTTTTGTGCTGTTACACCAAACCCAGATCGATATATAACCTATTGGGGTTGGGGTGGTGGATGGGACATGTGTCAGTACTCAAGTTTTAGTTAAAGCTGGAGGAAATAAGTGATTGTGTTTGTAAAATAAAGCCTTTGGTTGTGTTTTAAAAGCTGGTTATGTGAGAAAAAGGTAGCAACAAAGACAATGTTACAAAACTGAATGGTATAAAATCAGACAGAGACGGTGCATAAATACAGGACAGAACAATGTCAGTGACCAATCATTTGAATATTACACCCTGGATATTACCAAATCTTATATAAAAAGTTAAAGGAAAGCGAAGGGAAGACCAACATTTCTCCATCTTTCCCGACTCAGCTTCAAATTGAATCCATATTCCTCAAAAAGAGTGAACTAGTCCAAACCATTAAGGGTCATTTACTGAGAATATTTCTGCTGTGAATTATTATCAGTGGAGTATTTTGCATTTTTGGTGCCATTTATTTGCCTCGTCCCCGGAGCGTCCAGGCCTTAAGAGTTAAGGTGCGTATCTGGAGGCAGCTGTATCTTTCCGCGCTCTATTACTTGAACTCTCCTGTGACGAAGTACTTGAGAAGTGCCGTCTTTTGGGGATAAGTGGAAAGAATGACCACAAAACATGCGTATTGAAGCCAGGGCCGTGGAGAGGAGTGGAGGGGAGTGAGGGGAGTGCGCCGCCTGTGTGGTACACTGTAATTTGGGTTTGTGGTTTCTTTTTTATGGCTCGGTCACATGGTCGACTTCCCCACAGACAGTATTCATTTCCTCGTGTTCACCTTTCCCTGAACCCCTTCAGCTTCGCTCCCTGCGTCGGTCCGAGTTTGTCTGGCTCTCCGTCTACGCTTCACGCATCCTCAGCTCTGACGGCGATAACTAAGTCTCCAACTGTGACCGTAAAGATGAGATCGGGGATTATCTCGGCGCAAAATACTGGGCGACACATGCCACCAGTTCTGATAGATTCATAAACAAAGTACTCTCAATGCGAGTTTATTTTAATTTACGTGTATATATACCACTCTGAAGCCTCATTTATTCTCCTTTTTTGCGCAAGAATAGATTCACATGCTCACAGTTGTTGATTTTGTCTTGGGAAATACTCCAGAAGGCCACTAGAGGGTGACACTTACAATCAATGCTGACGATTAGTCCTCTGTGAGGCCTTAAATATATTAAAAAAAGAAGATAAATCATTATTTTCATTAGTGTTACTGAATATAAACACATTGACAACCATTTTTTTGTCACTTTTAATTGTTTCAGTTGTTTTGTAATAACTTTTAGTCAAGGCAGCATTAGAGTAACTTTAGATCCTGAATAAGTTATAGCTATTGTTTGATCAAAATGCTGATTGGTACTTACATCATAAAAATGTTTGTTTAGGGGTTTATTTTATTTACTGCATGGCCCTAAGCTTTCTGACCAATGGGCTTGAAGGCAGGACAATGTCATGAAGTTTAAAACGTATTTTTTAAACTGTTTTTAAAAGAGGAAAGGTCTATGATATGATCACATAACACTGGCAATAAAAAATACAATATCCAAACATTTTAGAAGGGGGCTCCTCTATATATACCAGCTGTATTCTTTATGGAGATAATCCTTTCTGGGCTTAATGGGATTTTTTGCTGCAATACTGGAATAAACAACAGGTCCATTATATATATATCCAGCTCTTACAATACTTACAACATAAGGTGCCTAAAACTCCAATGTATAGCATGTCAATATCATGTATTTCCAATATAGAAGCCATACTTCCTTCTTTTATGCTTAAAGAAAAAGCTAAAACTAGGTGAACTCTACCATTTTTCCCCTTAAACATGCTTTATATACTGTTTGTGTAGCTCCCATCTACGTTTCAAGTCACAATCTGTCCCACAAACATGGATTTATAACAGATTAGCCGTGGACTGTCCATTCATCTGAGAAAGGAAACTGGTTTTAGTGAGTTTTTTCTGCAACATCTGGAAAATGGTGGTGGGAAAAGTCACCTGTTTTTACTGAATAACAGGCGGGAGGAGTACAAATTCTCTCAGTGTTATGTCTACGGCAGCATGTGTATGGAATAAATGGGCTTTTAGTTGCTATCTTGTCCTTGAGAGTCAACGGAGGTTCTTATGCAGGTTATTTACGATTAAACGGTAAAGAAAAAGTTATTTGGACGTAGTTATTAATCCCTCATCCAAGGTAATTTGTCAGGGTCAACGATACCTTGTAAGCCGGATTTTACAGAGACTTTTCCCTCATTTCCAAGCTGCTCTTACTGATATATTCTCATCCAGTCTCTGTCTTTCTCCAACTGTTGCTCCTTCTCTTAAAAGAATCCTCCTCCAGCAGAGAACACACGCAGACTCTTCCTTACAAACACCGAACGGCTGATCTGGGAGCTGAGCGAGGGTAGAAACATCACAGACGTCTCTCTGGCTCCGAGTCATACGGGCCTCGTCTGTGTCTAAACCAATGAGTGGATTCTCACGGAAGCTTGACTCGTCTGATGCGGGATTACGGGGTTGGAGCCTTAAAAGAAGAATGGGTTCGGAGCATGCAAATGTCATCGAAAATTCACTGGATTTGTTCTCGCTAAAAGGCTTATCCATGCACATCCAAGGATCACCTGAAGGGGTTAAAAAGCAAAAGAAACGGAGAATTTGTGCAACCTACAAGTGGAATAAGCTCACGTTCGATTACGTTTTAAGAGAAATATACAGTTGGACAGTTAATCAAGCAAAAACGCAGCCTAAATCCGAGCGTATTAAACCCATCGTCAGCAATAACCGGCTTCGTCCTTGAACGAGACACTGACTAATCAAAACCTCAAGAGACACTGACCCCGTACGGTGACCTCCCAGAGGAATATGTGGATCATATAAAGACATGTGGAAGCCATAAAAGAGCCTTATTATAGAAAAATGTTCATTTGACATGTACCGCGGGGAAATCTGCCAGGCATGTGCTCTCTTTTTGAATAACAGCACTTACATTGAACTCAACATTCATGTATCCAAACGTAAACGAGACTATTTTACACTTTATTAGAGCACGAGTAGATGATAGTTCAAGTTAATTTAATCAACAAATATCTAAAAGTATGATGTTGAAGCTAGTTCCCAAGAGAAGAAGTGAGAAGAAGTAAGTCTTGGGTCAACCTTTTCTCTTTTTTGGTTCCTACAATTCGTCAAAGTCAGACCATTTGGAGTTGCTCTTTACAAACAATAACACAATAATTAAAAGAATGTCATGTCCACTTTACTAAATACAGAACGGTACAGTGCAAAACTAGATGTATGCACTGTATTAGAAGACCCTCCTCACTTGTGGCAGCTACTCAGAGGCAAGAGTACAATAGTAAATACAGCCTTTATGTTTTGAACTTGCTTTAATTTCCCAGCGCTATTTTAAAAAGAAAGCACACTACTCTAAACCAGTGGTGAGGGTCGGTGATAGTTAATAAGAATCCTTTCAGGGGACAAAGGAGATTTCATCTTCATATGTGAACAGGTTTTACTCAGATTTGAACAGATTTTAATTGGATTTAAATGGATTTAAACAAGTTTTAGTTAAATTAGAACAGGATTTAGATGGACCGGAACAGCTTTTAGATGATTTGAACAGGTTTTAGTTGGATTTGAACAGGTTTTAGATGGATTTAAACAGGTTTTAGATGGATTTAAACAGCTTTTAGTCCGATTTAAACAGCTTTTAGTCCGATTTGAACAGGTTTTAGTTGGATTTGAACAGGTTGTAGTAGGTAGTGGTTAATCTTTGTAGCAAAAATCAAACCCATCTAAAACCTGTTCAAACCTAGAGCCAAAAATGTAAACTACTAAATGAAGGGCCACATAAAACATTGCAAAGCGCCGCATTGGGCCCTTGGGCCTCGAGTTTGACATGTGTGCCTTAACCCAAGATCACTGGGTGCAACACGAGGTCACGCACTTTGCTCAAGGGCACCTCAAACGTGTGTAGACATCTGCACATTATACTGCCTTATGGAAACATTAGAATGTAAAATAAAGACTGGATAAGACACCTTTTTACAGAAGACCATACGGATCCCCAAGTTGGAAAAATGTTGAATGGAAGTCAACGGGGAGCAGCGAACTCTTATTTGTGCTGTTTTTTGACCTAAAAGGCAACATTCAACACAAAGAAAGCCATTGTTTTTTTTAAAAGGCAGCAACATGCATTTAATTTAGTGTAATTGCCCTTTGAACTGCAATAGATGTCACCAGGCAGCACTCTTCTTTAAGCTAGCGTCAAAAAAAAAAATCCCAGAACAACGGTGGTCTCCTCTACTTTTCACAGATTTTCAGCATTTTTTATTTAATTTTTTTTGCATAAGAAAAGCAACATATGTGGAACTGACAGAATGGAAAAAGGGAAATCAAAATATAGTTTATAGCTGCTCCCTGTTGACTTCCATTCAAATATTTTCCAACCTGGGGACCTTTAGTGTTTCCTGAAAGAGGCCCTGTCTATATCACTGCTATAGCCTCGGTTGTAAATAGAAGTGCAGTATGTATCTGAACCAATTCTCATATTACATCTATTGTTTGTGTAAAGCGCAGTACAATAAACAGATGTAAAAACCAGTTTGAGTTCCCTTTGGGCAAAGTGCATGGCCTTATATTACCTTTAAAGGTTGTGTATGTCCTGGTTTGTCCTCAGTGATGCACTTTGATTCACTGGGGTCTCCAGGAAGCAGAAAATCAATTCCCATGTGACCCCAGAGACCACAGCGCCAACATATATCTGTCAGATGAACGGGCAACTTCCAAAACAGTTGGATATTTATTATTATCTCTTTATTTTATTGTGGATTAATAAATTGAAGTCTAATTCTAAGGTATTTGTTCGTCTTCTTGTTGTTTTAGGACATCTTTCCCAAACTTTCACACAACTTTCCTTTAAAAATAAACCACCATCTTTGACTCTAGAGGCTTGATTTAACCCTAAAGCCTTCAGCTACTGCACAACATACAAACTTCACCTCCTACCTGTCCACTTACTCTGCCAAATACTGATCTACAAACTCCATACAAGTGGCACAAGCCGAGTACTATTTAAGTCCGGCCCTAATGTTCTAAATACAGGCTAATCCCGAGCAGCAGCAGCAGCAGCAGCAGCACAACTCTCCACAGTCTCAAAATGTCACAATGCAGTAGATTCTGCCTAACTGAGGGCAAGCAGGTGCCTCTCCCGCAGCGCACTAATGACCCAATTATATCAATCAGAAGCCTTGATTGGTGCTGCACTGTTTCCCTTTCTCTCTCTAACCCCCCGTCTTTATGTCGTTCTCCGTCGGGATGGAGTCTGCGGCCCAAGTGGCACCTGGATGGGGTGTACGAACGCCCTCCGAGTACAGTACAGTGTGTACGGAGGCGGCTGAGGAGGCGGGAGGGGGTAATACTTGAATGTAACAAGCGAGAGAGAGAGGTTTTTGAATGAAGGGAAAGCCATTAGACCTCTTTTCACATGGGGATGGAGTTTGGCGTTCATTAGCGCTAAAGGTTTTGGATGATTAGCGACAAACGGGTTTTGGGGTGTTTCTGATTTGAAGTTTGACAATTAAAATGTGGAAATGGAGAAAATTCAACTATTTGATTGTGGAATTGGTTGGGAGTTTAAGAATGAAAGTATATAAAGTCTGTCAATTTGGGGTTTACATTCAATACATATTTTATAAAAGCATAAAGCAAAGTCTACCATGGTTTAACTTTGTGAGATTTACAAATCAAAGCATATTAAGACAAGAAAATGCAAAATAGAGAATATGTATTGGATGCCTGAAGTAAACTGGGACCCTAAATCTGACAATAATTGGGACAAAACCCTGATTCTGTTGATATAATGAAGTGTATTTTAAATTGGAGGTCATATAGAGTCTCCTTTATAAATGATGGCAATAGAGTGAAATATCATCTAATGTCCATTGTGGCATTTTCCTTTATAAGCAGGAATCTCATAATTAGCATCAGTTGTGTTTCTAGTCTGGGTTTTGGAGGCTTGAAGGAGGCCAGGAGTGAAATATGTGTTTTGTCAGTGTGAGGCTACAGCTCGGGACAAGTCGTACTCTGAAAAGCACAAAACATAATCTCCTAAAAGGACCAGAAGCATTTCCAACTAAATTCATTGTAACTAAAGTTTCAAGTGCTTCCATATTATATCAGGAGAGGCCATTTGTAAAATAACAAGTTTGAGAGACGTTAAAACTCAAAATTAGACATACAAATGTGTCAAATCTATTAAAAAACATGTACTACTTTTATAAATTGTCCCTGGACCAAAGTCGTACATAGGATTTTAGAAATACTTAAGTCCAAAAAAAGTTCCACTAAGCAACTGAGGCTGAGACAAAGACCTGTTCTGAATGTTTTAATGAAAGTATCAAGATGTAATAATAGCGAGTATAACAATGTAAAAAAGAAGAAAATGACTTTAAAGTGGTAAAATATACGGATCTATAGAGAATCTGTGTTTTTGTCTATGTATTAAGATGTCTAAAGAGGAAAAACTGAATAATATTATCACGTAACCAGAATTTTTGTGAAGAAAAAATAAAATAAAATACTGAGGTCCAGATATAAAGGACTTAATGTGTACAACTATTCCTATAACAACAATAACTATCACTTTTTTTCATTCATATTAGTGCTATGTCTTAAGAAACATGTATTATATTATTTATCATTGTTGGGGGGCCCTCATTAGGGGCTCAAAGTTCCTATTGGGGACCCCTTAGAATCGCCCCTGTTCATTCATTGGAGAACGTAATGCACTGTCCCTTGTTTAATCCCACACTTTAGTAAAAAAAATGTCCCATTCAAATGCAAAAATGAGAGAAACACGCACATTTTAACTAAATAAAACATTTTGTTAATGCGTTTTAGTGTCCACACACAAAAAAAACTACCCTCTGTCAAGTTTAAAAGGTGATTTCCTACTTACTACTTAAAAATATCACGCTTCTCCATCTAAAATTATCCCAAGTTCAGTTAAAAATGGGAGTTGAGGCTGCCTCCACAACATCCCAGCTTTCAAGACGAGCCAGCAATGTCAACCTACTTCCACCGCTTCACTCCGCTCTGAAAAGTGTGACATTTACAGACCGGATATAAAATAGGGCATTTCGGGATCCCTTAAACATCTTTCCCTGGATATATATATAAAAAGGCAAGCGGGAGTGTCTTTTGGTCAACCCAGATGACACGTCTGCGCCTTATCTCAAGAGGAATTTCCTCCTCGCCCCTGTGATGTGCGTCAATAACGTGCAACCATTTTCAGTCGCTCTTTCCCCTCTTCTCTCTCGCGGCCATCTCAATTAGAGGCACATTAATGAAATAAATAACCATCAACAAACAATGCCCTAATAAACGCCGCTGCTCCAAACCAGATTCACCCCGCGAACAGATGCACAATCCCGCTTTGAAAACCTCCCAAATAGTGGCACGTAGTTTGGAGAAGTCGGAGGTGGCGTTGTCTGTGTCATGTCAGCCCTATCTATCGCTCTCTCCCCTGCTCCATTTTGTTCTTAAATTTTCTATACAAAAGATTAAGGGAGGGGAAAAGACGAGAGCAGAGCGGGGAGGAGGAAAAAGTGCCATCATGGATTTCATCTTGAATCCCACTGCCAATCTTTCCCCTCCAAAAAACGACACCAATCACGAGCGAAAAAAAAGCGACTCCAAAAAGGCACAGTTTTAACTTATCTTTACATTTTTGGGCAAAGACACGACCACAGCCGCGGCACGCTACACTTGCTCCGCGACTTTGCGAGCTCGTACGCAGCGGAGGTGATGTTAGGACAGCTCGGAGTAGTAGGAAAAGGTGGTAAAAGTGAAAACGCTTATCAAAAAAGAGCAGTATTTCCAGCTCAGGGGTCGCGTTCCCGGTTAGTTTGATGGAAAAGTGGCGAAGCTTATCACGAAAACAATGCACTACACAAAGCCAACAAAAGAATTAGTCAAGCTAATCGCATCTACCTCCAAATTACGCTGTGTAAATCAACTTGCTAACAGGGAAAAATCCACTTTTACGCTTCGACAGCACGTCCCTGGCTTTTTGAACCCGTCGTCAACTTGTGCCTCTTTTACGTGAAGCTACTTTTGAGTCAAACGTCGTGTTCTGAAAGGTTACAATCAGACAAATCGCCCGTAATGCCTTTTCTTTTTGAGATTTTCTCATCCACACGCGGCTAAAAATAAACCCTAGCTTGCACAAGTTGGTGAAAGTTACGCGGATTTATAAATAAAACACATTTTGACACTTAGGTTCGACTTTTACGCACTTGAAACCGTTTGAAAGTCAGCAAATACCAACAGCGACTTGACTTGTGTCGACTTCTGTGAAATGTAACGCGGAGGATAGAGGAGATTTGTCAGAAAAAGAGCTAATTTTAGCCCGTTTTCTTTTTTTTGTCATGTCACCGCTATAAGGAGAGACTATGAGGCTGCATGTACGTCGGCCATGCGCGCACACACACCGGCTAACATACATGACAAAGTGCTCATACGTACAGACAGACACAGAGGGCTACACGCCACATGCCAATCACTCACACTCACACATCCAAAACTGCAAAGTGTTCCAGAGAAAGGACAACAACTACTCCTCTGGCCATTATCCCCCGTGTTCCTCGTCAAAAAGGCACTAAATGTTTCTATTTTCTAACGCAGCCGGTGTTTGACGCTCCCATGCGTAAAAGTGCACATGTAAACATTACTAGTTGGTAAAAATGTAAGTAGATAAAGAGAGATATAGGATATATGTTGAAAGTAAAGACTCAGTGTACTTACGGGAGAGGCGGCGAGGAGATTAATGACACGACACGTCATGATTACGTTTCACTTGAATTAAATACATTACGAGTTGGGAAAAAAATGGAAATCAGGGTTGTATACAAGCATACGCCGTTTCCCCCTCCCTCCCTCCTTCTCTCTCGGTTTGGTCACCCTCTCCCTCTCTCTCTCACACACACTCCTCCTCCCATTCTTTTCTTCTTGCATTTTTTCCCATTTATTGCACAGGAGTGAGTGAATAGGGCGAGGAAGAAGAAGAAGAAGAAGAAGAAGAAGAAAGTGGGAGGGAGAGTGATGTAGGTTGAAAATGTTAATTATAATCTCAGCACGGGCTCCATTTTACATCGCTGTCATCTCCTCACATTTGTATCCTAAATATGGCATCTGGGGTGGCGAGAGCTGACACTTTACAAAGACATTTTAGGGACAAGGAGAAAAGTTTGGCCCTATTCGACACAGATGAGTGAAATGGAACAGCGGGAGTGGACCGTGATGCGCTTGTTTCTTCAGGAGGTTTATTCTGATGCAAGGTGCAAGGGCCACGAGGGGGTCATCGGGACTGGAGAAGAGGTCCTGAAAGTGGGGGATATTGAGTGTGATGACAAGATTTCAAACACTAAATGAAAGGATGTGGGACTTTTTCGTCACACGCGGCCCACTGTAAAAGCATAAATGGGTTTAATCTATTTATGAAGCTATTTGTGACGATCTCTGTTGTTAATATTCTTAGTTTAATATTAATATAAAGCACTTATTTGGTTAGGAAATGCAGTTTTGCAGTTAGTAAATATGATTTTTCATTTGGATTATTTTGTGTTTTATCTTAAATATAGTCTATGGGAGTATAAAGAGCAGTTTTTTCCCTTTTTTAATACCTTTCTTGTACTAGTACCTTGAAAATATGTTGGGTCACCAGTTTTTTTGCCAGATTTGGATCACTCTCTTGATTTCTTGCTTCTTTCTTGAAGTTGCACCTAAAAACGATGAATATATGTGATGTTTAATACAATGTTTTACAAGATGATTGACAAAGACAGTTGTATTTCTCTTAAAACAAAATGTTGCTCTATGTTTGTCTCGTGGATGCACTCGTGGCACAAAGGCACTGCTAAAGAAAGAACAAACTGGTGCGAAAAAGGTCAAAATGTCACTGAATCCACTAGTGGCCAATGTCAGTACTGCAGTAAAACATTTTTACACGACGCGATCGACCGCAATAAAAAAAGCAACAAGGCACTATTAACTTAGATACAGTGAGTTATACATTTACTGTTAGCTTTAGTCTTTTAATTGGTCAAAATGTATCAGAAAAATTAAACACCGTGACATAAATCTGCACATAATTAGAAGTTAAGTCTAAGGAAAACAGAATTAAAAATAACCTTTAGAGCAAGAATATTTTTAATAAACAAATGAGCAACTTCCTTTCATTTTTGACTCTGAAAACCTAGTGGCAGAGTATAACGCATTTTCTACATCCAGACTTACTATATTATAAATGCAACAGAGTTTATAGATATGTTTGTCTGTGTATCAAGAGAAAAGTGAAGCAAAGTGATGCCTGAATGTCATTTTTTCTGCTCAGTTTTGCAGCATTGACGACAGGCCAAATCGAGACACCGCGGTCCGGTCTAAGCCGTGTCTATAAAAGTTTAATTAAAGTTCAAAATACAAGCCCTCAATGGATCGCGGAGGGCTCTTCTGAGAGAGTCTCGGTCTACGTCCTAACTTTAAAGTGGAAAAAAACACCCCCTCATTCTCCCCTTTTTCTCGATGCTCTTCAAAGTTGAACAGCTTCATCCTTGGCCCACGCTTAAACCGGAGCTCGCTTAGAAAACACAGAGCGCTCGTCTGAATGTCACGTTGTAAAATCTCTTTTGACGGAAGACACTTGTGTTCTACCTTGACGTTTGTGTCGAGTCTCAAGGATGCTGCGGTTAGAATGACTAATTTATACATCTGAATAGGCCCGTTTTATTAGCCGCATATAGAAACTATAATCCTGTCGTATACTTAAATTCAAACTTTGGCTGATGACATTATATAAGAGACGTTGATGCCAAGAGTGAACAATGCCAAGTACAGTGGAGTGTATACATTGGGATAAACAGGTTTTAAAGGCAAACCTCGCTCGTCTCGACTTGCCTCGGGACTTGTATCATTCTATTACAATGTTGGCTCGTAATTCAACTCAAATATTTAGAATAAAGCTTTGCCAGTAGCTGTTTGTACCGCACATGGATCAGTGTTTTCAGGGACAAAGGTTGAAAGTAGACAGATCTCCAAAATAAATCACCCCTCAGTCAAGTTACTCTTTGAATTTACGGATTATATGTTGAGACTTGCATTAAACTGTGATAAAAAAAACCAAAAAACTAAGAGCAGACAGATTTTGAGATGTTAAAATCAAGCCTCCAGAGTCAAAAACGGTTGAAGTCTATTTTCAACATTCTTCATTGTTTGTTTGCAGTTGTGGATTAATGTTTTATCAGCTTTTATCAGGCTGTTTGTCCCTGATTCGACCAATAGACTAAAACACAACAATGCGGCAAAGTCACAGATTTAAAAAGTTATTTTACAGCAAATTCATCAAAGGAAGTGTTTTAGTTGACACTTTACAATAAGTTAAATGAACAGCCTGGAGCAGGTCATTGATGCACACAAGAGGCTTATTATATGTTCATAAACTGTTAAAGCCACAAAAGGTGATGGCTGCAGTTTATCCTCAACATTTTTTTTGCTGAACATTACATTTCTGGCTTTTCAATCGACTGCCTCCTTTTATGAGCTTCTAGAGACAAAACACTGCGGCGATGTCACTATTTTCAAAATTTATTGTTTTGCACATTCAACAAATTCATCCACAAATAAGTTCCTTTTTTAACTTTAGCGACTGTTTCTGTTTTAGCGATACTCGGTGAAAAGGCAGGTTGTTTAATAGTTCAAATGAGTCATATACAATTTGAAATGCACTTATTTCATCAAATACAAAAAGGAAACATTAAACAAAACTATTCTCAGATAAATAGCTTAAAAACATTTGTCCTTTGTCGCACTCTGATGACATCATAAAAACTAATCGAAGAATAGCGCCAACCACAGGCTAAGCTACATAACTCCTAGAGGTGTATTTAACCACAACTTTACGTCCGTTATTTTAGTTGTATGGGTCTAAAATGGATGTATTATATGAAGTGGCCTGTGTAACCAATTCCACTGGTGGCCACTCGCGGTACTGCAACAAAACTGTGATACTACCCAGAAAATATTTCATAAGAATAAGTAAAAAGACAGATATAGGAAGGCACCTGTAACGTTCACTTGTGCTGTACATAACACACATTGAGTGAACAGTTTTATAGATTTAGGACTAGATTTGGTGTCACGTTGACGAAGCCGTATCTCAACGAGTTTTCATAACAGGTCCATGGATGTGCGTGGAGAGGTCTGCCCACACAACTCTCCCACCACTCGCTCCCAAAGAGATGTGCTCGTTAAGTGGACGGTTATGTAAAAAAAAAAACACGGCCCCAAATCTCACCTTTGCTTTGTTTACCGCGTGTTTAGACGCTTCGATTGCAGCCTTTTCCGTCTGGGCATGTTTGCTTCTGTCCCGAATTATAGATTAAATATCAACGTGACCGCTCTCGGCTAAAAAGGCCTCGATTTGAACATTTAGATTTTTAGTGCTGCGTGAAGGTAAACGTTGGCTGGAATATTTAAATGTCTTTGCTGACGCAGAACATATCTGGTGGATCAGCCATTGTAAGCCCGCTATTGTGTATCTCAGAGTCAGTGGCATATGTGCGGTGCATGCTTGTCTCGCCGTGTGTACACAGTAAATCAATGTGTGTGTACACCACTGAGAACATTTTGCATGTCAGCAGCTTATATATGTGTCTATATGTATACACGGGCCGCTCTGTCTGCTTTGTCTACGCCGTGTGAGTGTGTGTGTGAGTGTGTGTGCGTCCATATGTCTGCCGGCTGTTTGTGTGTACGCTCCATGCTACATATGCGTTTGCGGCCGCCACAATGGCATCATCACCCGCCCCTGACGCTTTGATTGTTTTCTCCGCCGCAGCAGAAATGCACCAATTAATATGCAGAGAGTGAGTGAGACACACAACACACCAAAAAAAAAAAAAAGCTAGAGAAGGGGGGCGAATGGGGGCAGAAAGATGGCACAGAGGAGAGAACAGGAGTGAAATCTGATAAAACAAGGGAACGGTTGGAGAAAAGGAGGGTGGTATGACGGGCGGGGGGCGAAGGGGGGATCGATATGTACATATTCAGTGAGATATGGTGGAAATCAATTGTGCAGAGGGGAGGGGGATTGATTTTGGGGAAGGGGGTGTAGGTGTGAGGGGTGGGACGGGTGGAGAAAGAGGAGGAGTGCAGAGGTGGAGTGATATGTGGCTATAGCTGCTGTCCTTTTTGTCGCAGTGTCAGTGTATTGATACTGTAATACACTCCCCCCAACACCAACCCACCCACCCAACCTCACCCCCGCCCATCACCTCCTAACCCCCCCCCCCTCCACCCAAAAAAAAAAACAAAAAAAAAACCATCACAATGCTACCGTGACAACGACTGTCGCGGCGACGCCTACCGGCACAATGCAGCCACAATACTGAGGGCACTGAAGCATCACACACTTACAGAGACACACAGAGGAAGGAGAGGAAGTGAGGAAGGAGGAGAGGAAGGATGGGGAAGAATGGAAGGATGGATGCAAGGATGGAGGAAGGAAGTCAGGGATGAAAATGGAAAACAATCAGGGAACGACAATGTCAACAATGAGATGAAGAAGGGAAGGATAAATGGATGGAAGGGATTAAGGTGGGAAGGAAAGAAGAAAGGAATGAAGGATGGATGGATGATGAAAAGGAAAAGAAGGAAAGAAAGAATCAGTGAAGGAAGTAAAAAAAGAAGGATGAATGGAAGAAAGAAAAGAAAGTTAGCACGTGAGGAAGGAAGGATGAAGGAAGGAAGAGAGGAGGGTAGGGATGGGAAGATCAATGAAAGGGAAGGAAGGAAACAAGGAACATAGAAAAGACAATAAGGGAAGGAAGAAAGGATGGATGCAAGGATGAACAAAGGAAGTTAGGGATGAAAATGGAATAATCAGGGAACAACAATGTCAACAATGAGATGAAGAAAGGAAGGATAAATGGATGGAAGGGATTGGGGTAAAAAAAGGAAGGAAGAGATGATGAAAAGAAGGAAAGAAAGGGATGAATCGGTGAAGGAAGGATGGAAAGAGGAGGAAGGAAGGAAGAAAAGACAGATGGAAGAAAGAAAAGAAAGTTAGCATGTGAGGAAGGAAGGAAACAAGGAACATACAACTAGGATAGATGTGATGGATGGAAGGAAGATAAAAAGAAAGAAAGGAATGAAGAAGGAAGGAAGCTAGAATGGATGGAAAAGTAGGATGGAAGAACAAAACAACAAGGAAGGAAGGAAACAAGAAAACAAGGAGCATAGAAAATGAAAGGGAAGAAGAAAGGATGGATTGATGAAGGGAATAAAGAAGTAAAGGGGTTAAGTTTAGAACAGCTTTATACACTCTCGCTTCACAGAAAACACAAACACAACCTCATTTACAAAAAGGAGCAAACAACAATGAAGCCCAAAGTGTAGGAAGCAGGGAAGGAGGGAAGGAGGGAAGGAGGGAAGGATAGATGGAGTGATGGTGGCAGGAGGGGGTGGAGGTGGAGATACGGAGGATAATGTTACACGTATAAAGCGCCGGAGGGTGTGTGTGCCATAGAAACACGTTTAATGGCTTTTATGATTGCACTGAAGGGATGTATATGAGAACAATGCTGCAGGAAGGATCCATGACCCTCGTATGAACGTATTTACACGTATGTCTAGACACTCCATATGTTACTCTCCAGTTACTTTGGGCTGAAGTACATGCTTTGTTTTGGATGTCGCACAAAACACTGTCCTAATTACGGAGTTTGAAGCCTTTACGACTCGTGTAAAGGTTGTTTATTATGAACAGAAAGTTTCAAACATGGATGAGTGGACCATTCAGCTGCTTTGTTGTGAGTTTAATGGAAGGATAGTTCATATTGTGGCGCTTGAAAATAGAGTTATAGTAAAGTAGTAATAAAATGCTTAAACAGACTGTATCTTTTTCTTCCATCTCCTGTTTATTCTAAGGGATTGTAATAGATGAGAACCTCTATTCAGGAACAGAAAACCTTGGACAATCACATGCTCTAAAAAAGGAGCGCTCCTATTGGTTGACACTTGTCACATGACGTTCCAGGAAGTTTAATAGCTGCAGATAAAGTGTATTTTCAGATACCTTTATTTGATTATAAGAGTATAAAATTTGGAATCTTTTTTCAAAACAAAAATGAAGAATCTGTGGTTAATAATTTATTGATAATGGGTTACTTTCATGTACATAAATGTAGATTTTACAAAGTAAACCCAAATTTTATTATATTTCTGAATGTTTATGTAAATCTCTTAAAAATTTAATGTAAAAATGACATGGAACAATTGTCAATTTATGTGGATTAATGCCCCCTCTCCCATTTTTTTTATTGTATTTTTATTTATTTTTTCTTGTTCTTATTTAAGTCATGTTATGCTGCTTAGGCTTTACAATTTTTACAGAAAGTTGTTGTCCTTTTGATTGTTAATGTGATTATTGAAGGTTTCAATAAAAAGTGTATTTTCAGCTGAATATGTCTTTTAACAGAGAAACAGCTGAAAAAAGAAAAGCATCAACAGAGAAAAGGGAGGCAACGTAAAACACAGATAAATACTGTCAATTCAATCACGTAATGTTTAACGAGGAGGAGATAATTGTCGTCCTGACGCTGAAGTCACAGCTAAGCTAACGCTAAACTCTAAACTTCAGTTTGGTCAAATGGATTAGTATTTTGGAGGAAAAACTGGTCTGGTTTTCTTTTTTAATAAAAGAGAAGCAGGAGAGGTTTTGGAGGAGAGTGGAGTCTGAGACAGGGACAAAAAAAGAAAATCAGGGACTGGAGCTTTAATTTAATCGTATATAACACTTTTCTACCTACAGTGGCATTTACTCTGAGGAATCCTTGTGCCACATTTATGCTTCAAGAGCGACACATGTGCTACGTCCTGTGCACAGCTCTCACAAGCTCATAAAGTGGAAAAGTGCTTGGTAAACTGTCCTCTTTTACACATTATTCCTGTTTTTGTTCATTTACTGTGACACATAGAATGAATAAGTCATTGATTTCCCATAAGGCTTTGCTGTCCCATTTATGCTTGAGCTGTCTAGACCCATCTAACCTCTGTTAATACTTGTTAGACCCCATGTCAGCACTGCACCTTTAATGCGATGAGGTGAGACTAAAAGATTATAACACCGCTAACAGTTCGCATAAAAGGGGCTTTTTATTCACAATTCAGGGTTTAATGTCTTGAAGACGAGGAGTAACGGGGTTTGAAACTTAAATCCAAAACATTTCATTGGTGGAAGTCTATTGGTGGAGGCCTAAGAAAGTTTTTCAGCTAAATATGTTTGTGAATTTCCATTTTATTTACTTTTCAGTCTGGAAAATACAACAAACCCAACACTGTTTAAATTCTGACAAAAACATCCAAATTAAAGCTTTAGAAGCCCTCTCAAACATTATGCAATCAACCGAAAAAATGTTTTAGAGTTGATTTTTCAGTCGCATCACCATTTGTGACCTCTGAGAACTAAAGTAGACAGTTCTTATAATAGATCCATGCTTTTAATTCCACTATTCTTACATCTACCTGTCTTTAAATGGTTAAAAAAGGTCACATGCAGCGTTAAATAACTGTGGACAGTAAATATATTCAGTGGCTGTTGTCAAACTTGTATTTTTCAGCCGAGATTTAACAATATAATCAAAAGCACAGTGGCTGCCGTGACCTGCCTTTGCCAAAATGTCTGCAGCAGCATATTACTGTATCTCCCCCCAAACATGCGCTCTCATTTACAAAAGAAACGCTTGGCTGGCTGCCTATAAGTCAGTTTATCCGCGTGAGATGACCAACCAACGTCCCTCTTTCTCCCTCTTGTCTGTGTGCGTATGATCTATAGTTCCCTGCCTCTGTACCCCCCTCCTCCGCCTCACCCTAACCCTTCTTAATATGATGTAAAAAGCTAATCGCATGCAAATGTCTGTTGTCCCGGTAACCAGGCCTGAAAAATCCCTTTGATGTTTCCCCCGACTCATTCTCTTCACGTTCTCTTTGTTCGCCACAGTCTCGCTGCTTTGTCAACATCGCCCCTTTTTACCCCGCTCTCTCTCGCTCCTATAGCCCTTCTGCAGATCGCTCGCCCCTAGTCTCTCACACACACAAAAAAAAAAATCTAACTCCACTTTGTGTCTCCTCTTTCTATATAAGCCCCTCTCTATTCTTGCACAGTTTTTTTTCGGCCTCCTCTTTCCCCTCGACTGTGCCTCTCTGTCTGTCTGCCCCCTATTTCCCATAATTCCCACCTACTGTCTTCTGTCCTTCTGCCCCCCAGTTCCTGTTGCCCCCCCCTCGCCCTTTATGAAAGCCTTTATCTCTCATTCCTCTGTGTGTGTGTCCCTCACTTGAGCCGCCCGCCCCTCATTTGGAGAATTTGATCCCTGCAACTATTTGATATGGCGCTGCACTGGAGTTATCTAATCATTCAGTGTTTGTGAGTGCACCACAGCTGGTGTTTACAACCCCCTCCCACCAACCACTCGCTTTAAACTAAACTCACAATTTCACTCATTGATACGGGACGGGACGGGTCTGTACGGCACGGTTCGGTAACCCTTGGGAGGCTTGTGTTTTCATTGTGCTGTGTGCAAGTGCAAGTCGTGTTTTAAAGGAAATGTTTCAAGAACGTTAAAAGTAGATGCATTGATGTGAATAAAATAAAGAAGTGTATATTTTTATAACTTTAAATTAAGAAAAATGTCCGACTTAAACTAATTTTAGCGAGTCATTAATGTCACACGATATGTTTAATATATTTAAGTGTCTTAAGAGGCTGTGTTTTGTCAAAACCGCGATGATTCTGTTACGGATTTGCTTCTTGTTTAACCAAAAACGCAAACTTTTCAAATGGAAGAGCGCGTACAACGTACTGGGGAGACCCGGGTTCAATTCTGGCTCATGTCATTTGCCCAGTGTCAATCTACTGAAAAATAGGAAGCCGGCGTCCTCTCTGAAAACGAAAAAAAAAAAAGAAAACCCACCCCCTACTGGTCTGGCATATGTACTACATCGTTTTAAAACTCCATCTAAAACTATAAACTGTTGCTAATAAACGTTTACCACTATTTCCTTAAAGATGAACGAGCTTAACTTGAGAATAACATTGCCATTTTTTTGTTTCCATTTCATTTCACATTTTCGCTTGAGTAAGGAGTCTCTATTGTCCCATAAACAGACAGTTTAGCTCCAGAGTTTGGTGAGCTAGCACACTGTTGGAACCAGATCTGAGGGGTTACTAATGCGGTACGCTACAGGAGACCAGGAGGCTTTGTACTACACTTACAGTACCACACTGCTGTACTGGAATCAAGAAGAAGATGAACCAAAGGCTAGTTCTAGGTGGAGCTAGAGCTGGGTCCAGTTGAAGCAATGCATGAGCTCTAATGTAAATGGTAGGTTCAGTGTGTTTTTTCAAGTGTTTTTTACTCATTTATAAAAACTCCTAGTGTTTTTAAGTGAAGCTATACTGTTAAATATTAAACAAGAGTATTTCTAATATTGAGTAGCTATTACTCATACTTATTACTGGTGTTCTGTTGCGTTTATTACGTATTATTAATAGTTTATAGCTGCTGTGAAATAACGTGTGGTGCGTTGTGGACTATTTACACACTCGGTTGCCATTTAGAAAAAAGGAAGCACCATGCAGCTTATATTACTGCATGTAAATTCACTGCTCTGAATAACAACAAGAGAGTGGACTGGATGAATGACGAATGCAGAAAGAGTCATGTATATTCATTTCTTATTACTGCGCGGCAGGCATCTTGTATTTAAAAGACTCACAAAATGTACAGAAGTATGTAAGTTTGTGATTTGAGACACATACCTAATCTAAATCCTGACCAGAGCTAAACTTCATCACAATTTGTAGTTCCTGAGATACTTTGAGGCCCATTTATGCTCAGACTTAAGTAAAAAAAGAATCAAAACTAAAAAGCGCATGGATAATTTGCATAAACGAATAAATTAGTATAAACACACATGGCTTTTTAGCATCTTTTTTTTGTTTTTTGAGCATCCTAACCTAACGCTCGAGCCTTCCTGATCCGTCTCACCTCCATGACACTTCTGCAACTACTTCCTGTTGTGGATTTAAAGACCGCTTCTGACCCCTCATGTCGACACAGCACCTTTAAATATGAAAGAAAGACACGCATGATGAGCCAAATCATTCTGAAAATTAAAAGTTACCAGGTTCTGTAAATGACTGAGAAGCTGCTGAGGTAAGTTTTTGAATGGAACAATGTTTTGGGGCCAGTTGTTGGTGAAAAGCTAGAAAATGGTGCAAAATTAGGCTCAATCCTCCAGCCATCGCCATATAGTAAAGACAGGTCCCACTTATACCAGGTTATAAGGTCTTACAATTAACCCAAACACATTTATAGTGAATATTTTGAAAATACAATCCAGTTTTAATTCAACACAGTAAAAAAACAGTACATGCGTTTCCAACATTTCTTTAAAAAATGTAAACATCAGGCAGAGTGTCATGAAAAGAGCACAAGAAAGTTTCTGTACATTAATACTGCCTTTGCATACGCCAGGAATATGAATATGACAATCTATACCGCAGTAAGAATGAAAGATGGAGTTCATTACATTGCCTCCAATATAATGCAATGTACCAAACAGCTAAAGGCTATGAAGTGTACAGGCTTCTCCAACCAAACAAATTACATATTGATTCGGTAACGGCTCAATAGCCATTTGCAATTTTTGAATTTGGATGCAGATATGAAACGTGTTAAATCTGATAACGCTGACCTCCCGCCGCTGACGCTCACAAACCTGACGCTTTTGGAGCTGTTCCTCGGCTCTGACTTTGTCTGATGCGCCGTCTTTCCAATCACGCTGCCACTGATTGGTTTCACCCACAGTATGCGTACTGCCATCAAATATTAACTACTTCCCTTGTATGCAATATTCACAACTCAGATGTCGTTTTATGGCTACACTGAAACATGAAAAGACGAGGTCCAGTTCTCTGTTTGAGCCAGATTCACAATAAATCTGGACTAGAATCGAAAATACAACAAGAAAGGTTTTAAAGGAGATTCTTTACCTTCAGAGGGGATGCACGAGAAGCAATGATCAAATATAATTTTAGACAATCCCCAAAACAAGAAAATTTGATTGTTAAGCGATTTTTAAAGTGACTTCTGAGTAAAAATACAACGGTAATAACTTAAAGTGAAGATGGAAGCCTGTTTCTGCCACTAAAAAAAAAAAACACCACAAGGAAGTACTTTCTAAGTCATAATTTTGACTTTTTAAGTGGTAATTTTGAGATTAAAAGGTCACAATTCGGTCAAAGTATGAATTATGAGTTAGAAAGTATTAATTTTGACTTCCTGCGTTTTGTTTTTTCAGTGTCCCAAACGGGCTTCAGTGACCAGTGCTGTAATTTGTAACAAGCAAAAATTCTTGTGTGACGTCAGAGAAAGGAGGCTATAATTAGAGGTTTTTGCAACATTAATCTTGATCAATTATTTAGTTCATAAAAAGGTGATTACAATCTATTAATGAACCTGGAAAACTCACTCTGAGCGTTACATTTTAGATGCAAAATTTGATTTAATTTCATTTGGTTTCAATTGGATTCTTGATCATTTTGTTAACGCTTAGGGTTTTTGCATTTAGTCCTGCCATAGAGCTAACAATATACAGTTTTACACAATGTTGGTGCTCAATAGATCACTGCATTAAGGCACATGGTTAATCAAAACCTTGTACAGTTTAAGGAACTAAAATGGATAAATTTAGTGAATGTTATAGTTTGTTCTGACACAGGAAATAAAAAGCTAATATCAGATATAGCTTCGGTCAAAATGTTCCTCATTGCACATTCAAACATGAGGGAATGACTTACATAAAGGTTTAATAATGCACCACTAAGAGTCTGTCCGAGCGGCAGAGGTTAAGCAGCTGCTCTGGAGAATAAAGGTCATTAGTTTTTTAAATTATGTTTCACTTATCGTTTTTAAGAGCAATATTTTAAAATGTAGGAAAAACACTGCACCCTGGACATGTCCAAAAATAAAATACACATGAAAGCATTTAGGGGAATTCTAGGAAGTCATATTTGATTTAATAGCTCTTGTGAATAATTGATTCATGTCGTCTGACCGCGAGCGCACAAACCAGTATAAAACCAGAGAGTACATTCAACCCATGCACATTCTCCATTTTATGAAGAAAGCATTTTTATGGACTGAACATAACACAATACCTCTTTGTATAGACATTGCACAGATACCCATTTTATACCTTTGGCACATAAACACATATCAAGAGAAATAAATTCAGTACTTATTACAGGGAGCATGTAAAGACAACATAACTTAATGAGTAAAGTAAATGCTCATTAATCTTTGTTCTGTTAATAGCATTAGCTTAAACAAACAGTAAGAGGATATATAGCGGTTGGATATAAAGCGGCCCTGTCGGATGTAACCTTGTCTGTCGTTGATTTAACGCTGTACCAGGCTCTAAAATGGCCACAGCGTGAACAGAGCACCACTGTCTTATAACAATAAGAATGACTGCATGTGTCGGGCCGCTGTGTGTGTGTGTGTTCACGCTCACACAACTCTTGCCTCATTTACATAGATGCAATCACACCTTGTCTATACGCCGCATTTGAGCACAAGCAGAGAGAGAAAAAAAGCCACGCTTCTCCATTCAGCGTTATGAAAAGTCCATAATACATTCCAAATCTGCAATCCTACGCTGGATTTACGGCGCATATTACTTCCTGTTTATTATCAGAAGCCGAAAGCATGTGATGTGTACAGTGAGCCGGCCAGAAAGGCAGTGGTTCAGACCAAGTGGTTTGGCCTAGTGGGGAGCCGCGGGGCAGACAATGGCCGTACTGTGTGGCTCAAGTGCCTTTGGTGTCAGTGACTCTGCCAGAAACTGAGACGGGCAGATCCAAAATGGCGGAGCGCAGAGAGCCCCGCTGGAGCTTGACATGGGCTAAACAGGGCAGTTCTGATCAGTTTTTTTGGACGCAGACATTTCTTTGGGGGTTCATATAAGTGCTGGGAGATTTTGGACAGAGTTTCAGCTGGCAGCTTTTACTTTTGAAATGGAGACGTTCCCAAAATTAAAGTCTGGGGATCTCTGTGTTTTTTTTTCGTCTCGTCGCTCTGAGTCCTTCCAGTTTGAGATGAGTTTAATCTTCATCAAGTCCAGTTTCTAAGTGGCAGAAAAAAGATGTCACATTTCAGATTTGACATTGATATTCATGCTTTACATGCTTTTAAATTAGTATAATATCCATGAAGCTTCTCATTCATCCAGATCATGCTTTACTTAAAGGTCACCTACAATGCTCTTCCACTTTTTCCACTTTGCTTTAATGTTTGATCCCTTTTTGATTTGACAAAGTAGTCGAGCGGAGCATTTTTCACTCAACTCTGGAAACAGCTCACAGAATTTCCTGAGGGATTTCCAGATTTTGCGCTGTCATAAATTACTCCGAACATAATTGGTCGATATTTGTACTCACTTTTAAGTAACGTTCTTATCAGAAGCTCTTACAGCAGACTTATCACAACAATAAATGTACTCAGAGGTCCCAGTGACCAATCAGGGCACAGCGGGGTCGAGGGGGAGTGTCTTAAAGGGACAGGCACTAAAATAAAGTGATTTTACTCAAAAGCTGGTGATTACTGTTTGTAATAAAAGAGCATAACAGGTGACCTTTGAGTTGTTTAAAATGCATTTAGTAGTTAGTGGATAAAGAAGAAAGGCCTTTCAACCTTTAGCCTTTAGCTTTAAATAACACTTGTATATCTTAGTGTTAGAATATGTTGTTTTATTTTGATTAAGCCAATGACAAACAGAAGACGTAAACTAACAAAGTGAGCAATGCACGGAGCAGCGACGACATGAGCAGCGGCAGAATGAGAGAAAATAAAGTTTTATATATAATAAACCCAGTGACTTACAGTTATTGAGATGACAGTTATACGGCTGTGGAAGGAGACTGTGAAAAAAAGGAAAGAGTCATATTTTTATCCTGCGCCAAAGTGTTCATGAGCCCGTGTTGTTGAATATATCGGCCGTGTCTGTGTGTTTGTGCTGTATCTGCTCGGGCTGCGTGTGTCCGTCTGTCTGTCAATCTGTTCCCGGCGCAGTCTGTTTGCCAATCTGTCATATTCTGTTTGCTAGATAAGGAGATTGAGAGAATACGAGCGTGTTTGTGCCGAGCAAATTCATTTAAACTCCAGCGAGTGACGGAGACGGCGGCCAGGTATTGTTGCTCGCTTACGGCTCGGGTGTATTCACAGCACAAACATAAAGAGATGCTTTCAGTGTTTAAAGACTTAACAATACAGGAATGGCTACTGGTTCTATCTTCGGGAACGTTTAATCCATAAAAAACTGAACATTTTGAGGGATTTGATACACATCTAAAAGTACAATTTCAAAATGTGTGCCTTTTGGAGAAGGGCCAAACACATATCTTTGAAAAAGTACAGCGTAATGTCAATTTTAACATAAATAAATGTAAAAAAAAAACAAAACAGGGAATAAACATGTAATAAAACTTCCTTCATGATGTGTTCAGAGAATTGGGACAGATAGGAAATGACAGCGACCTTGACATTTGTGAGTATATATAATATCATTAATGTTTTATTATGTCTGATGTAAACAGGAAATTTAATAATTCAATGTGTAGAAAAGAAAAAAATGTAAACAAGTGGAGGTCACATACAATCTTGTTTCTATAAATGTGAAATGTAAAACTGTACTTGCTTTGACCCTCTGAGGCTTCTGTAGCTTGTGACAGAGAGCAATAGTCAGAATAATCGCAGATGATGACTACACCGTGGCATATTTAAAAGTTGAGTAAGATGAATTTGACACTGGCCTGAACTGATAAGAAAAAACTCCTCACATGACTCTTCTTCTCTTTCGTTTTTTTAGACTCATTAAACTGCCTTCACTAAGCTTTAACGGGAAACAGCTCCAATGCAAAGCCTGTCAAAGTCTTCCTGTGAGTAAATTCAGGGTTAAGTGGAGGCGGGCGGCCCACCTGTGAGTAACCTGTTGATCCCGAGCTCCTCCTGGGGTCTCTCCCGGACGCTGGGGACCCTCCCTCCTTTTGACTGCCCACCGAGGAGGAGTCAGAGCAGCTACTGTGGACTGAGAGGCAACAAAAAGCCATTTAAAAACACCTTCATTCATCAATACTACAAGTTAAAATACAGATACATTTGGGGATTAATATGCTTTTCTTTTAAATGTCACTGTAAGGTTTTCTGGGAATACAGTAAACAAATGGGGACTAGATGTTGGCGAGACAAAGGCAGCGTGCAGCCAAGAGTGAGGGAGCTTTTCTTTTTTCTTTTTTTTCCACACTCTGCTCAATGAATTTCTAACACACTGCTGGGTCTCTGGGGACAGCTCATGCATTGAGATCCGGAGCTCAGCGAGACACCTGGTGAGCAGTGAGAGCATTACACCGGGCCATGAATGCCAAATGACTCAGGCTCTGGGGCAACAGTGGCCTTTGGAAAACAGCCTGATGAGCCTGGTGTTTGCTGTAGAATAAGCCTTGATTAGAGAAATGTTACGAGAATAAATAAATGAATAAGACCTTTAACACCATCTGCATTATTAGTAAGTCTTTTGCTGTTTTTGTGTTCGATCAATTCATTCTGTTACTGTTGTGTATTTTAATGTTTACACAATGGTTGGAATTAATGGCTGCTCGATTATGGAAAAAAAAAAAAAATCACAATTATTTTGGTCATTATTGAAATCACGATTATTTCACACAATTACTCATTGACTTTGGAAATATGTTGGATTTACTGAACAAAACCGAATTTTTCTTAAAATAAATAATATATTCAAATGTTTAAATAAATAGCTTAATAAATAAACAGAAATAATAATTAAGACAAATAAATGGGATCAACGTAGTGCACAAGTGGGAAAAAAAACAAACATATTTTCTGAAACTTTAGGGTATTTTTAGTGTATTTTGTACAAATACGACTCTGCTGGTGTGCAGTGTATTTGCCTGTTTACGAGTAGAGACTATCCAAGAGGCAAATTTGGAAGAAAAAAACATATTTTCTGAAACTTTAGGGTAATTTTAGTGTATTTTGTACAAATACGACTCTGCTGAGGTCCAGTGTATTTGCCTGTTTACGAGTGGAGACTATCCAAGCGGCAAATTTGGAAGAAAAAACATGTTTTCTGAAACTTTAGGGTAATTTTAGTGTCTTTTGTACAAATACACCTCTCCTAGGGTCTGGCGTATTGGCCTATTTCTTTGTTTTATTGGGAAGTTTGTCACTCTATTTCGATATATTATGAATGAACTACTATATCTCCACAAATCTTCATTCAAATATTACTGAGATCCATAAATATCTTCTCTATTAAGTTGAGATCTGTTACTGAAGGCGGTCACATGGGTCAAACTATGCGGCCACACACAGTGACAATAAATATCACTGTCCTCTGTACTTTATATTCAAAAGGCAGCTTGGACAAGATGATATATTACACATGGTAAAGGATGTCTTTGTTGCTCTGTCCATAGTCATCTCCTGTATTTTCGAGTAGAATTACGACTGCTCTCAGGGCGTTCAGCTGGGAAACATTGTTATAGAAACCTGTTGCTGATAATATGTGTAGGAGGGAGATGATAGCGGTAAATTAAATAGTAAGAGCACCACAGAGAGCCATGCCTTTATTAAAAAGATCGAGCCGCTTTCATCCGTGCGCTGAAAGAAGTGGGATGTTACTGCAGCGCTCAAAAACACTGAAGCAGGGATTGGAATTAATTTTAATATGAAACACAACACTGACATTTTACCGTTTCATAATCACTCCACGTTTTTTGTCTGTTGACTCAGGATGTGCAAAATACTGCTTTATTTGAGTGTTTATGCAAGATTTTTATACAAGATGAAAATGATTTGAACATTTGAACATCTCTCACATTTTACGGCACTGTTTTTTGTTTTGTTTTTAGTTTAGTATGAATTAAATGGTTACAGTACATCAACAACTGCATGAAATCAACTTAAAAACAACTTAAATATAGCATTTGGAGGAATAAATACAAGATATAAGCTTTAAGTATCAATTGTACAAGAAAATCCAACTGTGTTTTCCAATCTTGTGTCTCTCTGAAGATGAAAAATAGACATTTCCATTGTATAGACTCCAAACTTATACCACACTGTATTTTGAGGCATGTTTTTGATCATTTTTACTCCGTTATTTTGAGATTGCACTTGTATAAACGTACTGTATCTGAAAAATGTCACTGTTGTTTTCTTCTTCGCAACAAACTAGAAATTCAAATCAACCAAAAGGTTTTGTTTTTTTTATATTTATTTGTAAATGCCAGACTGTGCTGTTCTCAGAAGCGTTGAGTGACAGCTGCTTTGAGTCACACAAAACTGATGTTTAAAAATCAGATTTTGAATAAAGTCATTGCTGTATTTGATCAAAACAAGCCGATAAATAAATAAAATTTGTAATTCATGAATTCCCTTTGCATTCTATACACACTAACTAGGACATTTTAATAAAATTTAGGTCACATTAATACATTATTATCGCAAGGAATACAACTTTCTTACTAATCGTTTCAAGTGCAAATGAATTCTTTTTCTTTTTGGTCTTTTTGTCCAATTAAAAACAGTAAAACAAACAACGTATAAAAAAGATATAAGAAATATTGTGGTGAATAATAATCATTGCTTAAAAAGAGGACCACTAGACTTTAATGTTACAAAGAACAAAAAACAACACAGAATACATGGAGCCAAAGGGAACAGTCACGATATAGCTAGTGATGCTAACACCAACGAGAAGCACACACAATTGATGTGTTGCTTCTTTTTTTGAATTATATACGATAAATAATTTCAAACAGAGCACTTTTAAGAGAAAAAACTAAAGATTAAATGTTTAATTTTTGCCTGTTTTCTGTAAAAATAGAGGAACCGTGATGTTACTCATGCAAAAAAAGTGATAGAAATTGAATAAATGAGTGAAAGAATAAATGAAAAGTCTGCAAACTGAATTATTGGAGCCAAAATTGAACAGGAAATTACCTTTTTAGGCTGGAATTTAGTCAGAATTTTAAGTGTATTCATGTTTTTTGAATACGACTCAATCAGAGTTTGACATTGTCAGTTCAGCGTGAGATTCACAATAGTCTCCAGTGGTCCACTATTAGATTTTTCATGGTACTTTACTCTTCAAAAACTGAATCTGAATGGACTGCTCCTGTAATATTCTGTTGTTACTGATGTAGAAAAAAAAGAAACATCGAAGTTGATGTGCGAGGATTTGATCAAAGCTGAAATAATGTATGTTTCTGACAGCGCTACATATTCTCCTCTGTCATGTCGCAGCTCCTCAATATTTCTCAGTGTGAGACAAACATCAAAAATTCATAGAGTCGCCTCGGGGCACGAGAAAAAAAGACGAAAAAAAAACAAAAACCCCACACACGTGTAGTGCGTTATTACCTCGTCACACGGAGAGATACACCCAGGACCCATTTTGTTTCCTGGATGTAATCTCAAGGCCACATCAATTCCAGCAAGTTTGAACAATTCAGTAATCCAATCCGGTCACATAAAACCGAGAAACTCCCTCGGGCCGCAGTTATGGAGTAGAAACGCTCTAGATTTTCAGTTTCAGTAAGGTGAGACATACTGCAGGGTTTAGGACTAAAACACTACACCGAATGATTATTATTAAGGCTCTATTACTTATTATACTCTAAAAGTGATTACGTCTTATGTGATATTAAGTGTTCATTGTCCGTGGATATTAAAGCTCCAGTACTCGATTTAGTTTTTTTGTCCCAGTCTCAGCCCCAACATCAGCGTAGTGACCTTTCCTGGTTATTTTATTTTAAAAAAAGGTAAAAGAGGTGCAATTTTTCACCACAAAATACTAATACGTTACATTAAATCGAAGTTTAGAGCTGACCTGAGACTTTTACCGTTGAGTTTATCGTTACAGACTGTAGTGATCCTGTAATTATCTCATGTTTCTCTGTTTTTACTTGTTTTCTTTTGATTTTTCCTCAGTTAATGTTCTATTATGATCATTTCTAAACACCAATATTGATTTTTGTAGATTAAAACTGTCTTAATATTCATAAAATCATCATTTTTGGCATTTGTCTCTTTAAGGCCCCTCCCTCTAAGCCTCTAAGATTGGTCCGTGGAGGCTTCTCTTTACGTCCAATGTTATTTTTGGGCTTCTACAGAGCCTCTGACCCTGGTTTCATCCATCTTTTATTGATCAAGTGCATTACAACATGTAACACTGATGTTCAGATTTAATTTTCAGATAAAAGTACATTCAGTTAAGGGCATTAAAAAGGAGAAAGTGCAGCTTTGTGTTTTGTCTCTTTACCGATCTTTTATACGACCACAAAGCTATCTAAGTAAACATAAAAACATAAAAAGATGAGCTTTAATCTAATTTTACCTCGGTCGCTGAGGCTGCAGATGGAGTCGAGCTCTGAGGCCTGAGTTCCTGAAGCGTCCAGCAGCAGTTTACTGGAAAGTCCCATACACAGCGACTCCTTCAGACACAACTCTGGGAAAAGACAACACAGGAGCACGGATCAACATGTGAACTCCGATTACAGCCTCGCAGTGTACTGTCATATTAGTCCTGAGGGAATGAGGAAGTTAAGGAAAAGGGCAGTATATAAATGTAAGTCGTTTCCTGTCGACACATGAGTATGGAGGGACAAATGGGGTTTTTACTCAACAATAGGATTTAAACCTAATGTCACTTAAAGGTATAATGTGCAGAACTTTGTAAATAAACATGTCCCAAACCCTGCCCTTTCTTTCTCTACTTTTAAGTGAGAAAAAAACATATTTTGGGGGTTTTTTTGTGCAAAATGAGAACTATCCAAGTAAAAAGAGTTGGTAAACACAAATAACCGTGTGTCCAGAAGTGGAATAAAAGGGATTTCTATGTTAAACTTTAATTAAATGAGCTTACGTGAGATAATTTTATATGTTTTTTTGACAATCTGACAACAACTGGACAAGAAAATAGAGCTGTAATACAAACTTGGAGGACAACCCAGAGAGAAATGAGTGAGGAGTTACCCTTTTACCGGTTATTATCTGCTCAAAAGCCTAGATTTAATCCACAAGCAGTGCACAATGAACTTCATGTATATATTAAGTTTAGGTCAGAAAGCACTTGACACAGAAAAACAGACTTTGATGCTTTTAAAACCCACAGTTTGAACAAAAAAAAAGCTAAATTGTGCTTTGTGGGCGTGTATTCTCCAAAGAAAGAGCTCTTTTGATTTGAATGGCCCTGTGACCTTCCCTCTAGTGCCACCCTCAGGCCAAAGTGAATCACTTGACTTGTATTACTCACTGAAACATGGCCTGAAAAGAAGGTACAAATATATCAAGTTTTCTGACGTAAATATGCAGGTTAACAGCAGACAACTGGCAGCTTAAGTAGATGTAAGGCTTCTGACACTGTTCTCTTTTTCTCTTTACTGTCTTTGTTGTTCTGTTGATAGCGTTTACCAGCCTAAAGAATCCACTTGTCCTATATTTCAGGGAGTATTGTTGTCTCTTGTTTAGGCGGCTGAGGTGGTGACGTGAGGAGGCTGCTATTCAAACGCCAAGTGACTGCATCATAAAAGCAGCAACAAAGCGTCTTAATCCAGTGTAACGCAGTAATTTAAGTCAGGATCCTGAGACGCAAGCCTTTTATCGAAGTGGACACAGCGTTTATTTTATCTATTATATTAAAACTGAAAACTTTAGACTGATTACATAAAATAACGATTATGTTTTACCACAAGAGAAGCTTTGTAGTTATTCAAAAAGTGATATTTTTTGGTAAAGTAAGTAAACAAACAGAATATTTTTTTTCCAGTCAACCATCCTCTCATTAGCCAATAGATTATGACTTCTTTAACTTCATAACATGTTGGATAAAGAGGTAAATGCAATGTTAAACAGACTGCACCTGTTTAAAAAATAGAAAAACACCAAATAGTAAACTATAAAAGCAATAATGTATGAAAAAAACAGTCTTAATGATCCATCTACTGTTTATTCTAAGGGACTGACATTCTAGGAAAGATTAGTTTGGTGCTTTCTTGTTTTAATTGATTGCTAAAGGTGTTAAAGGTGATGCTGTACCTGTGTTGTTGATGGCATGTGTCCACAGCAGGTGAGCGATGTCGTGGGTCCAGGCCTCTTTACTCTCTCTGTCCTTGGCCTGGAGGGTGATGCAGTCTTTGGTGCGAGGGGCCTGTCGAACCCATACTTCGAACTTTAACCCCTCTTCACCAACGCTCTGAGTGAGACCCATCTCCGCCGTCTGAGGAGAGACATATTCAAATAAATCATTGAGTTTAGACATGTTTTCGATGGATTTGATTTGTGCTACAGTCCAGTCTAAAACCTGTTCAAACTCGTCTAAAACCTGTTGAAATCTGTCTAAAACCTGTTAAAACTCGTCTAAAACCTGTTGAAATCTGACTAAACCAGTTCAAACTCGTCTAAAACCTGTTTAAATCTGTCTAAAACCTGTTTAAATCTGTCTAAAATCTGTTCAAACTTGTCTAAAACCTGTTGAAATCTGACTAAAACCTGTTCAAACTTGTCTAAAACCTGTTGAAATCTGACTAAAACCTGTTCAAACTCGTCTAAAACCTGTTTAAATCTGTCTAAAATCTGTTCAAACTTGTCTAAAACCTGTTGAAATCTGACTAAAATCTGTTCAAACTCGTCTAAAACCTGTTGAAATCTGACTAAAACCTGTTCAAACTCGTCTAAAACCTGTTGAAATCTGACTAAAACCTGTTCAAACTCGTCTAAAACCTGTTGAAATCTGACTAAAACCTGTTCAAACTCGTCTAAAACCTGTTTAAATCTGACTAAAACCTGTTCAAACTCATCTAAAACCTGTTGAAATCTGACTAAAACCTGTTCAAATCCAACTAAAACCAGTTTCCATAAAAGGAGGAAATTATTGTTTTTGTGATAACTTCTTAAAGACTGAAATGATGATGAAATCTCATGTTCAAAATTTAATAAAAGCTTCTAAATATCTCCATCTTTGGCCCCCGAAATGATTCTTATGAACTTTTGCGGCCCCTCACCTCTTTAAGTTTAACACCTCTGGTTTAAGATGTCAGGTGTTTCATTCATGCAACTTCGAGGAGCAACTTTAGAGTTTAAAATAAGCCAAAAGAACAGTGACAAAATATGTCTTCATTTCATTCTGATCCCATTCCCAAAGAATACATTAAGAAAAGCTTTGTTGTTTTTCAATTAAATCAATTCTGAAATTGAATTTTCCTGTGAAACCCTTCCAGCAAAGCGCCCCATCGAGGAGGAGATATAAAGAATTAAAGAAAAAAAAACCAGACAGAAATGTGCCCGAGTGAAGACCTTGATGCTGTGTTTGTAGCTGTAGGCGGTGCGTCCCGGGGCGGGGCTCTTCTGTTTGGTGAAGACGATGGCGTGTTGGTAGAGGAAGACATTTCTGACTCCCGAGCGCTTTCTCCGAGGCCCTCCGCACACCGTCAGCTCTCCGTGACGCACCAGCTCGCCTCGCTCGACCACGGGCATCTAAAAACACACACACGACACACGCCTGATTTAAAAAAATGGACTATTACTGTTGTTAATGGAGCAACAGATAAATCACTGGCTTAAACTGGACATATTCACATCCTTTTTTTGCCTTTTAGGGTATAATTCCGTCTATTTATGGCCCTTATGTTGCTTTATTACAGCGTTAGGTTGTTAAATATATTTCTTTGTCAAACGCCACACTTTGGAATAGTCTCTTGTGATTGGTTAACTCTCACAATTAGCTGGAACAGTTAATAAAACCACTGACTAAAGCAGCACTTATCTCATTCCTGTTCTTCTCCATTGGGATATACCAGGTTTTTAGGGAGAAATATGAGATAATGTGTTGGAAAAAATGTAATATGACACAAATTTGACAGATATTTAACAGTATTTTCTAACTTCGAAGTTTACTTCTTGGATTCGACACAGATTTCCAGACATTTCATCGACAAAAGCCGAAAAGCTTTCATCTCAGCTCAATAAACAGGACAAAGCGGCATTGTTGTTATTACAAGGTCTTGCGTGGTGACATATTCTCGCTCCACCAGACTTGGCTTTGTTGGTTTGCTGCTCTAATTGGACCGCTGAGTCACATCTTTGAGAAAATGTGACTTTATTGTTTAAGTCAATTACAGGGTTGAGGATTCTTTCTGCAGACGGAGAAACGGGCCGAAATCGTCGAATGTAACGCCGTTTAAAATACAGATAGGTATATTGCAGCAGTACATTTTCTCAGCTGCGACAACACCGACAACAGGTTATTTTTGAACCTCTAAAAGTGTGGGTCACGAGGTAAGTGATGCTTCACACGTTTTATTAACACCCACTTCCACTTTCTACCCCGACAGTCATTTTACTTGGAGAGCTCCTGCCGTGGTTTAAAAAGGCAACGGGGAAGTGTTAAAGGGAGACTATTTAAAATCACCACCAACCTCTGACCACTGAGTTCAAATTAAAAATCATAAATAATAACGTAGAGTTTTTAGCTCTGGCATGTACTTTCTGTCATTTGGGTTACAGCTGAGGGTTGATGTGACCTCAAACATTCAATAAACACTTCACTTTAATTACATTTTTAAGTTTTTTTGCTCCCATGATTCACTGAATATGTTTTTGAGGTAAATAAAGGCAAGATATACTTATAATGAAGAAAATACAAGCCATGTTTTATCTAAGACTCTTAAATATAGATAGATTTTGTTGTTTAAGGGCTAACAAACGATGAATAAACACACAGAATTGGTTTGTGACGTCAAGGCTCGATTTATCCAATAAAATCAAAGGAAATTGAGATGGTGTCCACTTCTAAAAACCCAGATTTCAAGCTGAACTGGGCCATAAATACAAAGTCAGAGTGTTTTCTAAGACCATTCTTATACTTTATGTTGTTCATTTTTAATCAAGCGGTAATTCGATGTTTCATGAAGCAGTCTATTAGGGAAGTAGTCAGAAAAAAGGGTTAATAAATGCTTTAAACAGTGCGTAAAGGTTTAAATAATCTAGGTGCAGTCATCCTAAACAACATCCTCCTCGTCCTGTAACACAGCAACAGATCAGTGAACTTATAAGGTTCATGTGCTGCAGAAAAACTTTTGCTCTGTCTTTCACAGATTTATTTTTTTGTTTTTACCTTTACCTATCAGTGTCATATGATCCTTGAATAAGAGGCATTTTTAACTTGAAGTTGCCTTGTTGCTAGCGTCCTGTCTGTGCATAGATTCAAAAGAAATATACATCATAAATAAGGAGATTTTTAGCTGATACCAGACTTGTTCATCTAGATTTGTTCCCTGAAACCTCCGCTGCATTAAGATGACTATCGGTTTAATACATTACTTGGAAAAGTTGGTTGTTTTTGTGATAAACTCTAAAAAAAACAGCTTTAGAAGATTTAGAAAAGTGATTACATCCATCTCTTTGCAGCTGCCTGACCTCGTACGACGAGGTCTAAGAAAAGAAAGTGGGCCTCCGTCACACACACACTACACGGCCCTAAACTGGGACAGGCGCTCTCACCGGACAGCCCGCGATGAGGTCACTGGCCCGCAGGTCCTCGCCGTGCCGCTGGACGTGGCGTAGGATGGAGAGGGCGGAGTCAGAGGCGGGGTTTATCCCTCCCAGCTCCTCCAGGGCCTCGCAGTACTGCTCCAGCCGCTGCACAGGGGCCTGCAGGCAGTGGGGGAAGGACAAGGGGGACAGGGGCGACGCCAACGGCAGCTTGGACTGAAACGAGACGAGACGGGACGTTAGATCTTTGAGTCGAAAGTATCACAGAGAATCTATTTTATGACGATTTCACGCTTATATTTCTTTTTTTTGTTTGTTTTCTTGTGCTCATGATTGTTGTTGGGTTTTCAAGAGCCACTTAAGATGAAAAAAATATCTGAAAATGAGTCCTGCTTTTGAATTTTTGAATTTAAGAGTAAGTTCCTGCTGAAAACCACCACATGAGCCATCCCTGTCTTCACTTTCACCATAAGTAGCACCAAACAGTCCACATTATCACCCCATGACCATAAACTTTCAAACCAGCATGTGTTTAAGCTGTCTCACATGTGATCCTTGTGCACACACCGCCTCCTTGTGGCCGTTCAGCAGAAGTGCTCTTTGAAGTGGCCGGCCTCAGTCAACAGCTCTCGTCTTAAAGCGCTCTGATCTTTTCTTGTAAAGTCTCAATAATTCCTATAATGCTGCTGATTTATTAGTTAATTGTAGCTCGTGAGCTTAAATTACTTTCTTCATAATCCTCCTTTAATTGGCTTTTAGCGCGTACATTAAACATGTAATTAGCTTCACTGTATACAGCTCGGTCTAATTGCAGCCACAGTTGAATACGGCGACTTTAATTGGTCTGCACTTGTGATGTTCTCAAAAATGTCGAGTAATGACGCTCAACTTCAATGATTTACTCAAATAAATATCCAAATCTTTATACGAATGGCACTATAAAAGCAGTGAGACATGGAGAAAACTCATCTCACTTCATAGTTTGGTTGAAAAATACAAATGTTTACCTTGAAGTAGTCTGCAGCCTGAGTGACCAGCTGTGAGTCCAGTTCTGGTTTGGCTCTGATGTAGTGGGAATAGTCCATAAACTGCTCCCGCTGTGAGAAAACAGAAGAACAAGTGAATAAAAGATATAAATGTACTGCCTTTTTCCACTTTTATTACTTAAAAAATAAATAAAAACACAGACAATTAAGGTGCACTTTTTCCAGAGTGATTAGAGGCATGAGTACCTGTTCTTATACTTACAAATACTTATGAACCATTCACATATTTCAGTGCCATGTTTTATTGAATTGAGAGTAAATTTTGCAGTTTGATGTACTTTAACCATCTTTATTTACAGTAAAATATTTGCAAACAGTGCAATAAAGTACTATTAGAGCACTATTAGTAGCTGAACAACTCTACATCAAACCAACTAACCACTTTATTTGCTCAATTCATGCTCAATTTAATGTCTTCATCTTTATTTTTACATTTTTACTGTAACAAAAGGAAAAAGTACAACTGCAACCAACAAGTCTTTTTGTTTTCCACAAAAATCCTGCATTTTTTTCATGTTAGTTCCTCAAATCCACAATAAACTATGATTTGAGAAAAATATATCACGTCAAATCAAAAACAAAACAGTAAATGAAATGTTTAATGTGCATTGTAGGAAATTAAATAAAACTCAAATGTGTTTCAAATGAACTTGATGAAATTTTATATATTTAAAAACTTAACTATGTCCAAAGACTCCCACAAAAGTGATCTGAAAGTTTTAGTCTTTTATTTCATTTTGCTGTTTATTTCATGCCTTAAACGATAATTCATACTTAGCTAAAAAGGTCTTATCCCAAAAATAAACTCACGTATTTGCTGAAGCAGTCCTGCTGTAACAAACTCTGCACCAGAGCGCCCTCCATGGCCGGCAGCAGGTACTGCGCGTGAAAGTTACACAGAGTGATCCAATAAGGAAACAGGAGGTCTGCTTTGCCCCTGATGGAGGCGGGTGTGTCGGACAGCTCCAGTAAGGGCAGGTACGTCTCCTCCACCCCCTTCAGCACCGCCACGTACTGACGCTCCGAGCTCAGCATTCGGCACCACAACAGATACAGCTTACTGCAGGAATAAGAGAGGAATAAGAGAGGAGCGAGTAAAGGACGAGCAATGAGAGATCAAACAGTCTCTAAATGTAAGAAGGATTTGTGATTACACGCCGACCGATAAAATCAATCCCAAACAGATTTCATTGGAGACTAAATCATCCAAAACCACATAAATGACTTGTTCCTTTCATCTCTCGGCTTGATCCTAATGTAATTTATAGTGTTTGGACAAGTTTCTGCTCATTTTGGTAACACTGCTGCAAAATAATTGAAAAAAAAAACAAAAAAACCCCACACAAAATAAAAATCCATCCATTTTTGGCTGAAGGATTTTATTATTGTGAATTCACAGAGAAAAGAATCTGGAAAGAGTTTGACTAAGTTGAGCTTAAGTCGAGATATAAATAAAAGACTTTTAGGAAACGTGATGCTAAATACAGTTTTAAGAGATCTAAACCAAGATTCTCAAACATTTCCAAACTATTTCACCGTCCAAGAACCACCTGCTCTACTCTTTCTTATTATTACTACAGATTATCACTGACCATTTACAAGTGAGTGTATCAGCAACTTTACTGCATTTAAATTGTACAAAAGTAGGACTAAGACAGTGGTTAAACCTGGGCTAAAGCCAGAACCAAACTTTATTTATTTATTTGTTTATTAGAACGGTCCATGAACCAAAGAATTAATTTACTGATATTTTTACATTTCTATTGAAAAAAAAACAAACGCAATGCAATTAATCGGATTTTCAATTTCAATTTTGGCTCCCAACCATCAAAAAATGAGAAAAAAATATCATTTATTACTTGTTTTCCATGATATTGTGGAAGTGGAAAGATTATTTTTTTTTTAATCTTTATTATTTCTGTTTATTTTTTTAAGCTATTTATTTTTAGGTTATATTCAAAGCCAATGAGTAATCGTGTAAAATAATCAGGATTTCAATAATAACTGTGATTAGCAGCTCTTCCAAGTACCACCTGAGTACCACCTGAGTACCACCTGAGTACCACTATTATTACTCGTCCCACAGTGTGAGAACCACCGACCCAGACCGTTTTGAGAAGCTCTTATTAAATCCCAAACCTCTGCGGAGTGGTCCCTCCTCGCTCCGTCCCCGTCTCCCTCTCGGTCCGACTCAGTAGCACATGTTGCCGCGGCGACCCGGTGTGGTCCACGACCTCTTTACTGCTGACCTCCACCCCTCGAATGAGCACACCCCCTCCCACTCCTCCGGGGCCGCCCCACCCGGGAACGGCGGCGGCCATCCCCGTCGCGATGACCGGGTCGGCTAGAGTCCGCCGTCCCAGCCACGACATGGGGGAGTTACGGCTCGGGGGCCCCACGGGGGACTCCGCGGGTTTGGGAGACGCGGTCCCTCGACGTGGGGCCAGTAGAGCCTGGAGGTCGAAGCTGGGGTGGCGCTTCCTGGGGGGCTTCTGGGGGAGTGGGGTCTCTGTGGGCTGAAGATTTAAATAAACAACATGCCAAATTTAAATATTGGGATAATTTCATTCATGTGGGGCTTTGAAAAACATGTTAGATGCTGCTTTTCTCTGTGTTTTTTCTTCTCTCTGGTGAATAATGTGAAGATAAATCGTAAAAAGGCCTTTGAATGCGATGGTTGAAGCAGAGACTAATCTCAAAAACTTCTTGTCAGCTTCCTCTGCTCTGATTCATCCATTGTTGCTCATTTAAAGTTTCCTAAACACCATTCTCCTCCCTGCAGCTCAGAAGTTTACCAAATACACCTTAGTAATCCTGTTATAAAAGGTCAGCATCGTCAATATGAAACTTGTCCCTAAAATTGTGTTAAATTGTTATTATGGAGACAGTATGGAGCCAAAAACCTAGTGTAGACAGGACAAAGTCATGACCAAGAAATAAAAATACAAAGGAGAGCAGCCAAAATGAACAATTAACAAAAGAGTTTCTTAACACAACTATTATTTTTTTAAAAAGTAGCGTTTTAGCTGTTGGAGAAAAATAACTCAAATCACCTGATGTGAATGAATAGACCAGTAATACCAATGCAACAAATGGAAAAGTGAGTTTAAACCCTGCCTCAACAAACTGCAGTCATTTATTTAAGTCTTAACCCAAACGTTTACAGGAAATTAAAAGTATTAAAGTAAGTATTAAAACTATTATCACGTTAATAAGTGCAGTAATGTCAGGTTAAGATAAAATAAAAGAATAATGTGTTTTGCTCATAGCTCTCATCGATATAAACTCATCCACTCACGCTCTTCTTTGCTGGATTGAGGAGGTTCTGCAGGAACTTCCCTCCTCCGCCCGCTCCGCCCGCTCCGACTCCTGCCGCCTCCTTCTTGTTCCCTTTCTCGTCTCCGATCTTCAGCGTGGAGCAGGTCTGAGGTCTGAACAGCGAGGCCAGAGACCCCCAGGACTGCAGCCCGCCCTCTCCTCCGGCCCCTACGCCCCAGTCGCCCTCACCCTCCGGCCCCATCAGGTCCCACAGGCTGCTGGCCGACGGGGTCTTGGCTTTGCCCTGGGCCTGGTTCTGGTTTCGGTCGGACTGCAGGAAGCGCGGTTTGACCTGGGATACGGTCCGCTGGTAACGCTCCACGGTCTGGGTCCACAGGTCTAGGAGCTGCCCCCCGCCCAGCTCCATGGCTAAAGAGCGGGCGTCCTGGAAGCGGGACGGCGGGATGGGGGGCAGAGAGGCCAGAGGGCAGGTGGGGGCAGAAGAGGTGGAGACAGCATCGCACCATTGAGTGGCCTGAGAAGGAGAAACAAGTTTATATATATTATATTTTTTGCACATTTATCTCACTTTAATGTTTCAGATCATCAAACTAATTTAAATATTAGACAAAGATAACTTAAATAAAAACAAAATGCAGTTTTTAATTTTAATTGATGATGTTATTTAAGGGAAAAAAGCTGTACAAACCTACCTAGCCCAATGTAAAAAGGTAGTTTCCCCCAAAATCTAATAATGAACTAAACTGCCTTTTTTAGGTAATTATGAAATTGAACTCAGCTTTCCAAAAAAAATGTGATTAATCAAAGTTAATTCATGATTTCTCAAAGGGGGCACTACGTTTTCACACAGGGCTTAGTATGTTTGTATAGATTTTTTCCCTTAATAAATAAACCATCACTTAAAAACAGTATTTTGTGTTTTTACTCAAGTTTTACTCAAATTTCTGAAACATTTAGGTGTGACAAATACATAAAAATAAGAAATCAGGAAGGGGACAAACACATTTTCATGGCACTGTAGTTTAAAAAAACAGAATAATTATAAAAGTGACAGACGTCCTGTACGTTCACACCTCGGTGAGAGTGGACAGCAGCCTCTGAGTGTTGTCCAGAGTGGTCCAGCAGTCGGACAGACAGTGGGACATGTCTCTGAGCCTCTCCCGAACCGGAGGTAGCTTGATCTGGACCTCTCCGAGTCCGGCCCAGTCCAGCTCACACCAAGTCTCCAAGTCACTGAGCACGGCCAGGGTCTCGCTGTGCAGCTCCTAAAGGATTCAGGAAGAGCCTCAGTGAAGTGTGTTTACTCTGGAGCCCGGACAAGATACACTCGAGAAATCGTGAACGGATAACGGGAGCGCGCCAGTTCTTACTTCAGGTTGTTTGACGTAAATATTTCATTGAACAATAAAGGACTTCAGCGCGTTCATTGTCAGTTGTTTGGACTGAGACTGACAGGAAGCTATGGACTTTAGACCGAGTTCACAAAGTCACAGATTACTTCAGGGTTCTTACACCTTTTCTAAGTTCTTTTCAAGCACTTTCAAGGTGTGTTTTCATGTTTTTCGAGCAACTGTGGTAAATTACATGTTGACATACACATACTTAATGTAGTTTTTCTCATTTAAATCTTCTTCTCACCTCATGTTACTTCAAAAATGAAAATGAAATCAATAAGTTGTTAATTTATTGGAAGAAGTGTCCAATAAAATGACTCAGTTTGTGAATTATTAAAGCAACACAATCAGAATCTCAAGCACTTTATCCAAAATTCAAGGACTTTTACAACATTGACAACGCTAGATAATAATTCAAGCATTTTCAAGGATTTCAAGGAACCCTATTACTTACACATTTTAGGGTTTTAGGGTTTTTAATAAGACTATATTTGAACAAGCTAATAAGTACCCTCTAACAATTATACTCTAAAATATAACCGATTATTTCTTTATTAGTTTAACATTATATCCATTTTATGAAACGGAAAGGGACTACTCAAAAGGATAAACTCACATTTGCCGTTTCCCTGAACGTCTTAAACTTCTGCTGTTTGAGTGAGAGTCTGCTCAGAGACAACGGAGGATCTTTGTAGTCTTCCAGCTGCGACTGGACTTGCTCAATCTCCTTATCGCACTGGGAGTACACAAACACAGATACAAGTTTAGAAACATTTCCGTCAGTCTACGAGCCAACCATTCAGTTTTTTCTTCATGGTTGAATTAGTCTAGTATCAGTGTTTTTTGTTTTTAATACTGACTTTTTCCAGTTTGTCCACGAGCCCGGCGAGCCGTCCCAGAGCGTCCAGATTACAGCCTCTCTTGTTGGAAACCTGGACGAGACGGTGAAGGGCATCGTCCACGCTGTCGTAGAGTTTAGATGTCGCAGCGAGAGCCGCTCTAAGAGGAGAAAATGATTACTGACAGCGTTGTCGTCGAGATGACAAGACTTTACAGCAGTCGTGTCAAACTCAAAGCCTTGCAATGTTTTATGTGGCCCTTCAACACATTGAGTAGTTGATGTTTTAGATGGATTTGAACAGGTTTCAGTTGGATTTGAACAGGTTTCAGTTGGATTTGAACAGGTTTCAGTTGGATTTGAACAGGTTTTATAAATATTATAGATAGTATTTTTGCTACAAAGATAAAACCTGTTCAAATCCATCATAAATCTGTTCAAATCCAACTAAAACCTGTTCAAATCCATCTCAAATCTGTTCAAATCCAACTAAAACCTGTTCAAATCCATCCCAAATCTGTCCAAATCCAACTAAAACCTGTTCAAATCCATCTCAAATCTGTTCTAATCCAACTAAAACCTGTTCAAATCCAACTAAAACCTTTTCAAATTCATCTAAATCCTGTTGAAATCCAACTAAAACCCATTTGAATTCACCTAAAACTTGTTCAAATTCATCTAAATCCTGTTTAAATCCAACTAAAACCTGTTGAAATTCATCTAAATCCTGTTTAAATCCAACTAAAACCCATCTGAATTCATCTAAAACTTGTTCAAATCCATCTCAAATCTGTTCAAATCCTAAAAACTAAAACCAGTTTCCAAAAAAGGAGAAAATTATAAAAGATAACTTTTGCAAGACCCAAATCAAGATGAAATTTTACATTCTAAATTTAACAAAAGCTTCCAAAGAGAGTGAGACGAGACTTTCAAAAACGATATTGAGACAGGTCTTGAGTACAGAATGTAATATTTCAGGCGTGTGAATATGTAGTTATTGAGATAAACAATGAAGAACAGAAGATGTTTTATATTTAGCCCCGTTAAATCTCATTAACCTGCACTGGCCAGCATTAAAAAGACAAACTAATACGTCCTTTTCCATTATATTTCTTTAAAAATGTTTCATAAAATCACCTAAACTAGGTCTATGTGTCGCCCCCTGGACCAAACTGTTTCCAACCTGGTTAAATAAAGGTCAAATCCGCCCAAACCTGCAGTCTGGAGACTTGTGTGCCATCCCAGACGATCTATTGGTCAACCCTGCGAGCCAAGCCCCGCCCCTTTGCTGCAGCTCCGTCAGGCGCTGATCGGCCAAGACGCTGGACATGAGCTGTCTGTGTTTGGCGATGCTCAGAGGAACGGCCTGCGGAAGGAAAAACATACGTCAAGATGTTTAAACGGCTTCTATCTACAGTTACACGAACACTTCTGATGCGGGAATGACTTCTGGTTTCGTACCTTGATGTTGTTTGGCATTGGCTCCGTTTCCATCGACTGCAGAGATTCTCCGAGTAAATCCAGAGCACTCTCACATCTCTCCGTCAGACTTTCCAGACTCTGAAACCAAATCATTAGTCAACTCGAAGCAAAAGTAATGAATTAGCATCATAACGATTCACTGGAAATGTCTTGTTTCCTTTTGTTTATGTGAAAGACCATGAGAGAGGTCCTCAGCGAGTCTGTTTGTATAGAGCCTTATAAACAGTCTGAGAAAAAGCCATTAACAGAAAAAAGTTAAAGATTTTTGGTGCTTTCTTTACACATAGTTCATCATGAAACTTTCAAATATCCGACCACCAACAGGGAACACTTTCTCTTCTGCCAACATCCTCTTATCTCTCCTTCCTCCCGTTTAAAATTCACCCCTTTAAGTGTTTACAGCAGCTTCACTAAATGCTCAGTCGTTAACACAAAAGCAGTGAGAGTGATCCCAGCTGATCACGAGGTGTTGAGAAAATAAGCATCAACTAACAGGACGTTTCACTCAATAAAGTCAAGCTGTAACCGTCTGGGATTAACACCACAGAGTAAACAACAACAACTTACTAGTCTAAAAGAGAGCCAGTCTGAATGACAGTGGGTAAAATCTCCATCCAGTTCTTTGAGCAGCTGTTGTTTGTCGACATGTTGTTGGAGGATGGCTGTTCCTTTGACGGTGTGGACCTAGAAAAAGAATAGAAACTAAATAAAAGATTGCCAACATTATGAAAATATGGGAAAACTCAAAGTAGTGGTGAAGAAAGTGTTGTTTTTTTACACCTTTTTTCAAAAAGCGCAATCGTAACCTCTGATTAAACACGTCTGCATTTGTTGATTAGTAAGTAAAAAAGGAACACGTTCTACTTATAAATTATACTACACTAAATTAAAGTTCAAACGCGAGCTGCAGCTGCAACAACAGCTATAATCATCATCTGGAGGCCGTGGTGTTTAAACTAGGCCACAGATTAAAACACAAAACATATGGCAAAGAAAATGCTGATCAATGCAAAGCAATGAGCAGATTTACAGACTCGAAACTCAGGCTCACACTGTATATGTGAGTTCAGGCTGTGAGCATATGCTGCGGATCAGTTTAAAAAAAAAAACACGGTGATTTCCTCCTGCATGCATCGAGTTTCATAAACAAAGACTGTATATTTTCAGCCAAACAGCAGTGTTACTTTTAACTTTGTTCAGTTGAGTTCAGCTCCAGTCGCTGTTAAAGTAAACGACAGTGTTGTGAGAGACATTTTAATATAATAATAATGTTCTCTTAAACTGAAGATAATATGCATCAGAGTGTTTATAAAAAGGGGAAAAAGAAAAAAACACTAACATTTGCAAACTGCTTTATATTGAAGTGAGTGTTTTGTTTTGTGGCTGCATTTAATTATTAGAAAAGCCTTTTATAATTTTGATACTTCTTTTTGTTGAGAATGCATTAACCAAAAATGTACGTACTTGACTGGGCTTTTAAGGTTTTGATTTACTTGTGTTTTTATTTATTTTGTGTCATTTTATATGTTTGTCACTGGAAAACTACACTTTGTAAAGCACTTTGGGGTTTTAACTGTGAAAAGGTGTTATATAAATGAAGTTTACTTACATATATATTTTGAAATATCCCTAAAAAAACCCCACTGTGATGTATTACAGACAGAAGACTCAGAAAGTATGGGTTGTGTTAACACTACGCGCCACTAGATGGAGTCATGAGCAACTGTCACCTACAGTCCGTCTTAAACAACACTGTTTTTATTCTGAGCCAATAAAAAGTCTTCTTATTACTGTGAAAGGACAGGTATTCACCACGATTTGTAGAGTTTCTGAGTCCTGATAAATATAATCAAGTCAAAATTACATATAATCCATTTAACTTATTTGCAAAAATAATTTGAAATGATTACAAAACAGGATATTTGAGGCACAGGGCATTATTAAAAATATAGCGGACAATGTTTTTCATTAGAACCAAATGTAGGTAGTTTTGCACTTTATTGTTGTATCTGATCTCATTCTTGCATTTTCCTTTAAAAAGTGACTCTAAATATGTCTCTAAAAAAAACAACCATTTAATTAGTACAAGCTCACCTCTGGTCCGTCCAGATTCAAAGAGAGTGACTCTTGCTGTTCCTCGACCAAAACCAGAACAGACCCGAGACCGTCAGGAACCAGCGCCTGGAAAACACACACCCACAGCCGCTTGATTACATTTGCAGCTGAATTAACGCAAACACATAAGCAAGCATTTAACACATTTGTCTCCACGTCACCTGGAACAGTTTAAGAGCCGAGAGGCAGAGGGCGGAGGGTGGAGCGCGTCTGCTGTCCATTAAAACCGTCAGACCCTTTTCTTTGGCTGCAGGCCTGATGAAGATGGAGAGGGTAGATACAGGGTTAGGTGCGAGAAAAACAATTAAATCAGAGCCCAGGGATTCAAAATAAGTGTAGTGATTAATTAAGTCACACAAAAAGAGATCAAATTAAGTTGTATTAATTCAAAATGTCATTAAATGTCCCCCAAAATCGTATTATGCTTAACACTGTCAACATTTATTACAGTAGCTCAAAAACATTTACTGTAAGCGATCAAAATAAGCCTCAAAATATGTAAAAAAAAAATGTAAAAAACTGTAAAACTGGGGAGTAACACATTACATATAAAAATATTAATTTATTCTATTACAATACAGAAAAATGTGGCATTTAAATAACAGTCATTCAGTCAAATCTGGGATTATTGCAGAAGTACATTTTAAGACAAAAGCTTATACTATGGTACTACAATATTTATCTGTCTAAGCACATAATCAGCTACATTTTATGCAGGTTAAAGCAGAACTTTAGGCTAAACGTTAGGCCGTTTTCCTTTAAATAACTTGTTTCTGTGTTAAATATGTGTAATATGCTTATACTTAATTATGGGTTATCTTTCTGCAAGCAATAATATAAACAAAAAAATTTAAATCATGGTGTTTAACTTGCTTTATATAGACATTTTCTAAGAAGTAAATGCTCAAGTGTTGTATATCCTTATATTGTTGTGTATTGTTGTATCTTTTGTAGTGTTTCACCTTGTTATTTTGTGGTAACAAGCCAAAACCCGGGCCATTTCTTCCTCACAGAATCCCTCCTCTGAAGCGTCTGTGTCGGTGAAAACCAGTACGCGTCCCAACCTGTCCACTGTACCTTTAAACAAAACGCAAAGTGATAGTTTAGACAAGGCACAAACGCTCTAATGGTTTTGTACAACAGTAAAAACAACAAATTGATGTAGGCAGAATTCCTTCGAGCACTTTAAGTACCTGTTAGCTTCAGTTTCCCTGACTGCAGCAGCTCCGAGTCCAGCTCTCGGAGTAAAGGAGGATCTTTAAACGTGAGGCCGTTCACTTGTTCGGAGGATACACCCGCCGGACCAACATCGTTAGAGTGGTTTGATAATGAGTTTGTAACTGCACACAACACTTTAGCTTCAGTATTTGTTGAGAGACATGAAAACGACCGTGAAAAGAAACAGAAACAAACACTTTTAAACACTTATTCAAAGCCGTACCTGTGTTATCCGTCTTCGCTTGAGCACCTTCAGTCCTATTATTAACAGCGGTCCGGGCTCCATCGGGTTCATCTGACAGTTTCTCTGCTCGGTTCTTGTCTGTGATTGGCAGCGTGGCCCGAGCGGTGCAGGTGGTTGGACTTGAATGAGCAGCTTTACCTTGTGTCTTCAGGCCCCTCTGGTGTCCGCGACCCCCGGACCTGGCTCTGCCTTTGGCCCCTTTTCCCTTCCTTTTCCTCCTAAAAACCACAAAAGAGGCAAGACAAATAAACGCTAAAGCTGGTAAAATTAGCTCGTTGACTTTTTGCGTTCATTTTTTTTCCTTAATCGTTAATTTGACGTAACTCCGCCTCCACACCGCTGCACCTCGTTGACATTTCCTGTGGCTAACGCTAACACTCGAGCTAATGATGGAAAAACAAAAAAGACACGCTGCTAAATGGACAATTCTGCCTTCAGAGATTACTGAATGGTTCCCTGGAAAAGAGTAAAGTCATGTCTGTCATTTGCAAAGATTCAAATATTCTGTAATTTTCTAAGTTCACAAAAATTGACGTTTCAAATAGTCACAATTCTGGACCAAAAAGTAAATGTACTGATAATCCACTTTAAGTTACTGTATTTTACAAAGGCTTCTCTAAAATGTAAGTTATTTTTAAGTCATTTGTTAAATCACTTTTGCATTCATAGACTGGACTGTCATAGTGACTCGGTTTTGACGTCTGAACAAACTAACTCATACTTTTCTAAAGTTAGTATAGCAAAGTCACATGATTTAAAATAAAGTTAATTACCTTCTGTTAAATTAAAGAGTCAGTGTGTTTATTAAAAGTTGACAAGTTGTGTGGTTTATTGTGATTTATTGCAGTCACATTTGAGATTATTGTATTTATCTATTCACATGTCTAATATAAATACATATAAAAAACCTCTAAGTTAAGCTAACTCTAATGTAGCAAGCATTTATCTCATCCAGTTTTGCTAATTTTATTCACTACAGTTCCTGAAAATGCACCAATTCACATTTTTCTTTCTGTTCCATAATATGCTTGTACTTATATGACTCTTAAACGGCCTTAAATGCTTAAAAGGCGGCTCAGCTTACAACTAGCCTTTTGTCTGCACCGTCAGGACACCAAAGTGTGATGTGTATTTTCATATAGACGTGTTAGCGAAGAACAGTTTACCGTTTCATAAATCCTTACCTCGGCGCTCTGAATCCTGCCGTTTTGACCTCTTTTCCCCTCGGACACACTCGCTCCTCTGTTTTCCTCCCCTCCTTCTCCTCCGTCACTTTCGGTTCAGACGAGCTGCTGCCGAGGCCGGAATATTTGGGTGAATTTCCAGTCGCTCCTTCGGGACTTTTAGCTCCATTGTTTTCGCCAAAAGGTGTCTCGGTTGTGTCGGACGTCGGGGTCGTGGCGTCGCTGTCTCCGCTCAGTGGTTTGTCCGTATCTTCGAACACAGAGTCTGACTGAGAGCCGTGGTCCGAATGACCCTCCGTAACAACATTGTGGTTTGTAGAGTCTTGTTTTTCGTCTATAACCGCACTAGCTCCTCCTTCTACGTCTTTGACTGAATGAGGAGCACCGTTACTGTCCCGTTCTTTGCCAACGCCCGGCTTTCTTTCTCGAAAAGCTCCATCAAAATGAAGTCTACTGCTTTCCAAAGCTTCAGAGTCTTTGCTCGTCCTGTCGCTTTCATCTGAATCCTGTAGAGAAGAGGAATAGGACCGTCTTCCGCCTCTTTGTTCGTTGGGTCGTATCGTGGGTCGAGGTGGGACGTCTTCTTTGGAGGCGGTGGTATCTTTTTTTGCAGCTCGAAAACTCCCCGAACCGTACCCCCAAGCTTTGCCTTTTCGAAGTTTGATAGCTTTTCCTCTCCTGCACAAAGGCAACGTTTTGGTTTTACAAATCCCGTGCATTTCTAAGTACCTCTGCCTCGGGTCGACCCCTCCATCGGGTCCCATTCTAGGTTCTAGCAGCTCCACGTAGTCTCCGTCCAAATGTGGCTGCCTCGAAGTCCGACCGAGTCCGTCTTCGCTGCGTCTTCTGCGGAGAACCCCGCCCTCTGAGTCCAAACCGTCCGGAGGTAAATCCTCGTCTTCTTCCTCGTCCCAAGACCAGGAGTCCAGTTCCCCGGAGGACGACTCGCCCCAGCCCCCGAGACTGCTGCCCCCTTCGCTGGGCAGACGGTTGGGCATGGAGCCGTCGTGGTTGGACATTAAGCCGAGCTGCTCCGTGGGGTCATGGATGAATTTGGGGTAAACGACTTCCTTCCAGGGTAAACGCACCACGCCGTCGCATGTACTGACCAAACATGTGTCCAGACCTCCTCCAACTGTGGAGACATTAAAGACATTTTTCAAAACCATCTCTGAATCTTTAGTCTGTGGTTCAAGCTTTAAAACAGATTAAACATCCAATTATTACCAATTATACACTGCTCCTGTTGTTAATGTGTGCTTTAATAATGACTATATAACTTTAATTACCTGCGACACACCAAACTGGAACCACAAACATCTGCCAAAAAATGTTTGAATAGTTTCTAAAATAATTTCAAATTCCATCCATTTTTGTCACTAAGCTGCGTCACAGCTAAGCCCAGAGTTCCCTCTCCCCAGACACTTCCTACAGCCAGTACAGTCCCTGCAGCGTAAAACTGATTTTGTACCTGTTAATATCTTATAATAATGTTTTATGGATGTTTTTAAGAATTCAGTTAATTGTTTTTTTTTATTTCTACCAATTTTTAAAATTATGTTAATAATTTTAAAATATTTATAATTTTTTAAATATATATATAGTTAAACAGATTTGACTTTTACGTGCAGTCTTAATAAAACATATCTTAATGTTTCTATAATAATAATGTATGCTACTATGACTGATGAATAGAAAATACTTACTTTCTAAAACAGTAACATCATAAATCATCAACATAAACTTAACTCATAAAGTCCTATTAACAAGCTTTAAATCCTGATAAATTCATGTGAAAATGTCTGAACTTGTGTTTCAACGACAGCTTTTTCAAAATAAAGCGTTTCAACACGTTTAACTTTCTCTAACTATAACTAACACATTATTATTATATTTCACTTCACCACATTTTTGGAAAGTTTATAGAATCTTATCGGTAGCATTATAAATCTTTAACATTAGTGGCAGCACTCTTAAAACTAATCTATTAATAACTGTGTATTTATTTTAAACCCAGCACTACTTTCCTTTAGTAGAATTGTGTTCAGGTGAAGACTTCTCGACTGGAGTCAGATGTTAGTTTCTGGGTTAATTACAGAACCGCCAGCTGACACCTACATATTACTTCCTTGTGTTGTTGCCAACCATCGCTCATAAACTCGTCTCTTCGAGCTGAACATCTGTTTCGTTTCCCTTTCTTTCCCTGACGTTGTGTTCACAGTCGATCGTTACTGGCAGAACTACTGTAACACATCTTCAGCCCAAGAATTATTACGCTCTAGTCCTGGTTTTATAATCCTCTGGGCTAGATTATTAACAGGATTCCCACTGTCTTTTCTGAGGGTAATTTTCCAGGATATTATTAGAGATGGTTGCCATGACGACGTTGTAAAAAAAGGATCAAAACAACTTCCATGAAGCGTGGGAACCCTATATTTACCCCGACGGTCTTTTTTACCTTCTCTTTTATGCCCTCGTTCCTTGTTGACGCTGTGGAGCCACTCGGTCGTGAACACAAGAGGATGCTGGGACTCGGGGACCAGGATTTCTTGAACGGTGCGGCCCCCGGGAGCCAGACACTTGAGGGCCAGGCGAGGACAGCGAGTGGAGAAGGGCACCACCTGGAGGTAGAAGTCGTTACTGCGCAGGAGCCTCCAGTCGAGCGTGGACAACTGGACCACCACCTTCTCACCCAAACACAGGGGCCAGCCCGAGTGGAGGAACAAACAGCCGATGTACTGGGACTGGAAGGACAAAAATATGAATAATTTAACAAATAATTCAGTTTTCCACATATTGTATTGTTCTAGAAGAGCTAGAGGTGGGTCGTAAACAGTTAAGTACTTACTAGAGTAGAGAAAATATTTGCAAAAACACACTTATTACTTTTATTCCAGTATAATATATAAGTTACCTCTAATTTGTATGTCTTGATTTTATTGTTTTTGTTTCTATACAGGGTTGTCCACATGCCAATATTAGTACTCTTAGTTACTATTAGGAGTTACTCAATGCAGTTTGAGATTTCAATTCCCTTTTCTCTTTATAGCACAGTTTTGACATGTTTTATTGTGACTAAAGATGATAAAAATAAAGCTAAAAAACAAATAATGCTCAATTAAAGCCTTTAGTAAAAAAAAAGTCAAAAAATTATCAAGCCACTTAGATCTGTGTCACGTTTATAAACAACAGGTACTCATCTCTGTACTTGGAATCAGTAAGTACTCATTTATATTCAATACTTAGAAAACATGGTAAGAAGACATCCCTATTTCTATTATTTATCGTCCTGCTTCTGTTTGTTCTATGCTTTTAAAGATAATAAACAAACACTGGTCTTTGCGTTTTTGACTTGGTTGAGTGTGAACACAAGTGCATTAAAACAAATTCAGGTTTCTACTTGAGTCTGTTTTCAACTCACAATACTTTTACTTTTGGCTACAGTACCCACCTCTCCTTGTATGGTTTATGATTTAGTTTTGATATAAAAATCAGCTGAATTTCTCATTATAGATCAGATCTGTTACATCACCATCAACAGGCCTCAGCGTCTAAACTGGCCCAAAGCCAGTGCCACATTTAAACAAAAGACATGTGACTCACGTTTTGTTAAGGGTCAAAGTGCTTACCGAGCCTGACACAGTGGGAAAACTCTGGAGAGCTGAGTTAACACAAACACAAAACCCACCGCACAAAAAGACCTCTAGAAACCGGAGCGAGGTATAGAGAGATATCGTTTCAGGTGAAAAAGCTGCGTGATACTCTACCGCATTAACCAGATAATCAATTTAGATAAAGCCCGTCCAAGCCCTCGTCCCCACTTAATGAGTCCCGTATCAGATTGATATCTCCGCTCTCGAAAGCCGAGGTATAAAACTCATCCGGCTCCTCTTCCCGGGCCGTGTCTAATCGACTGACACGGCCCGCTCTGTGACTCCCACAGCACGCCCTCCAGACTCACGGGACATTATCAGATTAGACTCCTACTTACCCGGCCTCTTCCCCAGCCTCCCACTTTCTCCACCACCTGCCCACAAAACCACACGTGTCCAAAGTACAGCCTGAGGGCCAATCACAGCACGGGGTTTGATTTTATTTGGTCTGTGGGTTCTATCAGATTAAAACAGAATAAAAGAGTAACTAACCCAATGAAACTCTTGATATTTTAGTGTGAACAATTTAAAATCAACACTCTTTATTTAGAAATGCATACTAAGGTTAAAAGCCTGGCTGCTTTAGTTGAATTTTGCTTTTTGGAAACAGTGAGAGCAGGTTTGGTCACAAATCTGTCATCCCACTAACACTAAAACTTTCCAGTAAAGTATTAAAAAAGAACTGAATCATAGCAGTAGATTAGTCATTATTTAGGCTATTTAGCTTATTTACAATTAAATCCTATAGATTACATGCTAATGCACTCTGGTCTATGCTAACACTGGCTAATCTTGATTTGAAAGTGCAATTGTTACAGAAAAAAGCTTCCTCTTTTCCTTCTTTTTTATTCATACAGTATATTTTTGGCTTTTTTTTTTTGGTTTTGTGTCTTGTTCTTCTTTTCCAAAATTAAAACCGTTGTAGGAAGTTTGTTTTTCTGAGTCAGTGCGCTCTGTGTAACTTTGTGTCAAATCTCCTCCTACACTTTCCTTCAATAAACCTCGGTGTTTACTGCTTCCCCGCCTCCCTTTTCTCAGCTGTTTCTAAATCGCTCTACTATTCCCTCACAAAGCCAAAGATGCCAAAGTAACTACACATTTTTGTCCAATTTTAGATGATAACTAGTCTTGAAAATATAATTATTCCATATCTAAAACATTCTGACAATAATGAAAGTAGAGCATGGATACTGAGATGGTTCTTGCATTTTAGTTTTACACAAGAAACAAGTTTGAGTCGTTGAAATATGTGTAAAATATATGTTCAGCATCTGATTTTCAGTGTGTTAGGAATATTTTGAAAGGGTTTTACCCAACAACAGTCATTACCATATTCTGAATTAAGGTGTGAGTTAGCTGTCAATAGCTAGTGATGCTAACAAACAGAAAAAATCATCAGACAGCAATATTTTTGTGGTCTGTCTGGAGAAAGACCCTAACCAAAGCGATAGAAGAGGTTTTCAATGTAATTATTCCTACTAAGAAATGACTTCAAGTGGTATAAGACGGTAGCTAGCCATTGTAAAGAAGCTCCTATCTTACTATACTGTGATTAATAAATAAATCAATAAGTGAACATATCCTCACGTCACCAACAACTGATGCCAAGGTCCAGTTTTTGTACAGTTTCAATACTCTGTTATGATTTTATTGGACTTTGGAGCTTTTCCTTTTTAATATCATTTAACAATAATGGCCTGTGTTTTAACGTTTTATGTTGTGTCACTAATTAATTGATTTTTTCCTGCTGCTCCGACACTTAAGTCTCCCTTAAAGGGTTAATAAAGTAATCTAATATAAACCACATCTAATCTAATCAAACTTTTAAAATAATGAGACCACAGAATTTCCTTATTTACTTTGGTTTGGCTAAGCTGCGTAGATTAATTCTTTAGGTATGTTAGCTCAATAAAGAGAAATAACATTTACTGAGGATCAAGACGGAGTATATTCACATGCAGCTTTAAAGTTTGGTTCAAGAAACAATTTGAATTTCTCTTGTGTCATGTAAATATAGTGATGCATGTAAGAACACAGAGTAAACCCATGTTCATTGTCTCCTATTTCCACTCCCACTGCTTCTCCGCCACCAGCTCTGTCTTTCTCTGTCTTTCTCTGCGAACACATATGGAAGGAATTACTGTCGTGACTCACAGTCTAACTCCTGTCCCAGGCAGCGACAATGAAAACATAGTTTGCTCACAATGAATCTGCATGTGAGTCTAGGAAAACTGTAGAGGGAAACACGCGACTTTTCCTACCTCAGAGTTTGTATATTGTAAAGCTGTGTGCCTTAAAAACTTGGACTGACACTGAAGTTAGGGTTAGTAAGTGGTATTTTCATGGTAGAACGTTCATTTTTCTTTTGCGCAGGGAAAATTACAACCAGAAACCCTTTATTTATGCTCGACTTGACCGTTTTCCATGTGTTTCGTGTATCTATTGGACACACATTGCGAGGCAGGAAACCACCTCTTTTGTCTGCGGGTCACAGAGGCCAGTAAATCTCAAATTTCACCAGCCACTTTCACTCATTTTGCCGGGCGGCGAGGATCTCCGAGCAGACACGACCCTCCTCAGTGCTGTCGGAAACTGGGACAGGTCACGTTTGTGTCAAATTATGCACGCCTTGAACTTGAGTTGGCCTGAGGTCTTCATTTGTCTTCTTTAAAATGTACATTAGATTACAAAAAGGGCCCTTTACGGAAAATCTAACACAGGAACTAAACATTTTGTGGTTAACTAAGAAAGATAACATGGATATTTGTGAAAATTTAATTAAAAAGAGACATTAAAAGTGACTAAAAACTGCTTTAAATGTATTTATCATGCACTAATGAATAATACAGTTTTTATGTTGGTGGCAGCCTCACAAAAAAGCGATCATAGGCAACTTGAAAAACTAATAGAGGCTGGTTCTATGCCTCACCTGGGCTCATAATGATGCTAACAGGACCTCAAAGGAACGGCAATAAGTCTCTCTTTATGTTTTGGTAAGGTTTTCGGTAACAATTAGTTGAGGAGTATGTTATTTGCATTTTCTTTAGGCAGGTTAGCATATAAAGCCCTGCTACAGACAACAGTTTTAATATTAGCATAGCATTAGCACTGTCTTGAAACGATGTTAACGCCATAGGAATGTTAAAGTAAATATGTCTAATAAACCTCAGAGTTATAGTGTATGTCTTGCTAGTTCTGCACGCTACTGTTGTAAAGAATTAGGTTTCCGTGCGCTCTGTAAAATAAACAGAACGTGGCTTATGTACGAACCCCACACACGTATTTTCTAATCACAAAAGCAGTGTAAACAGGCGACTGCACATGCACACGTTTAGCATCTGACAGCTGATTCTGCTTCTGATTACGGCCGAGTGTGTGTTCTCGGTCGGGAACTCACACAGGCGTGCTGCTGGAGCTTGTGCAGGAGATGTTTGGCAGGAACGAAGTAGTCCAGGAGGTAACGGAGACTGTCGTGCTGATAGGTCGATTCCAGGACTGAGAAGACCTGAATGCAAAAGTACAGCGGCGTTATTTATTAGCCACAAACCAACTATTGTACAGTGTTGTCTCGGCTGGCTGGTGGAAAACCTTTAATCTATAAAGTGCTGGTTTCTCAAGAGCAAAAAGGAGCCTTTGTTTCGAAACTGGCATGCAATTTTGAGTGTATCCAATGGGTTTTGGAAGAGCTTCCTTTTCCCAAGAGTGAAAGAACTTACCCCGTCCAGACAGACCAAAGTTATCACCAATTAAAAGCCACAGAAACAGCTTTAATGATTTGTTTTTTTCTTCTTTTAAGCAGGATTTTCAACAAGAACTATGATAACAATGTGGATTCATTTCAGGATTAGTGATATGTTACAGCTATTAAAGTATATTTCTGTTTAAAAGCCACTGTAAAAAGTCTAATTCATGTAGCTTTTTTTCTCTCAAGCAAAAAAATCAATGTGTATAATTGCCTAGACTTTGTTTGCGTTGGCTCTAAGCAGCTGTTTATGTCTTGGGAGTGTCACGTTATCTCCACGCACCATCGCCTCCTTCAACACTTCCTTATCATTTAATTGAATCTGCAGTAGTTGTCAGACTTCTGGAGATATGTAATGTTGTTGTTTTGTTTACCTGGGAGAGTAACGGCGGGGCTGTGCTCTCGAAGGGAGGGTACAGAGACGAGAGCGCCCCCTGGACACAATCCTCCATGGCCTCTGAACCCTGAGGGACAAAGAAAGGGTTAAACCAAAACCGGACACTGAATCAACCGCCTGCTTTTAACAGCCGGCTTGTCTCGCCCGTAGTTTTTTGTTTTTTTTGCTGACACACACATACACAGGCATACTTCACTTCCTGTTGTACAGTCTGGGGAGTGCCAAACATTTCCTCAGAGGGTCTGAGTATGTAAAAGCCCCAGAACAAAAGGCCAGAGGAGTTAGAGGATGGAAGGCAAAATCTAGTAAAATAGTCTGAGTTACAGTAAGCTTAAAATGACTCGACAGTACACTTTTGCAGTGTTTTAGGTATTTTTGTGTAGATTTCTTCTCACTGTTTCATGTTAAGTCTCATACTAAAGTTCCATTTGTCCTTAAAACAAGTGAATAACAGATATTTTTACCCACTGTGGTACTTTATTAGTCTGACAATTTAACTGTTAGTAAACATCCTCTCTTGTTTTCAGCTCCAAATTATATAATATCCAGAAAATTATGGTGTGAAAACTGCCTCAAACTCCAACAATGGCTTTGGTGACTGTACATATAACAGAATGGACGATGAATCTCTACATATTTAGAATATAAAAATATGGGTGCACAGTGTAAGATTAGTATTGATCCCAAAATTAAAAAATGTGCGGTGTCTGCATGTTTTCCAAACGCACCCACTTTCCATAAGCGTGCGTGTAAAAGTGGTGCTTTTAAATTGGCCATAAGGGATTAATGTGAAAGTGAATAGTTGTCTGTCAATGCATCTGTTGTGTGTTTGTGCAGAGGTTACACCGCCTCACATGAAAGCAGCTGGGACAATAATGGTCGTGATCCAGAACAGATAAGCAGTAAAATATGAATAAAATAAAAAAAAGTTATGGATGGAAGTGGATGGTGGAAGCAAGAAGGTCGTGAGTTCAATCCCCGTCCAGCCAACTCAGGTTTTTCTGTGAGGACTCTGCATGTCCCTTGGGTTCTCTCCGGCTTCGTCCCACCGTCCAAAGACATGTATGTCTTGGTAAATTGGCAAATCTTAAGTATCCCTTGTGAAGAAATGTGAAAGTGAATGGCTGTGTCTGTTTCTAGGTGTCAGCCCTGCAAATAAATAGCCATTGTCCAGGGTGTAGTCCTAATTTTTGGGATAGTCTCCAGTCACTTGCGACTTCTAATGGTAATAAACCTTTTCATTCATCTTTTTTTTCATTCAGAAGAAGAAAATGAATTAATGAATGAATTGGGAAAGTGTGGCCCAGGTTTGAACAGCAGCTTGGTCCTATTTCGAACAACTATCCCCCTTTCTGTCAAAAACATGCATTTATAAAAATAAGAAAATACTGATGGATGGAAATAAATGTTCAAGGTGAAATATTTTATTGTAATTAAGCAAAATGTAAGTTTCAGGACATCTACCCTTAAAGTAAAATGTAAATGTAGAGCAGGAAATGTAACTAATAACTTCCCACTGTGGTATATTAACACTGGTCTGGTCAATGGCAGAGCAACGCTGTTTATTTTGCTCCTGTCGTCATAGCAACTTTTTCTTCCCTTCGCTTTTATTTCCCCTTTCCAAACTTCCACCGCTTTGTCTTTTTTTTTGTTTTTTTTGTTTAATCCCTCCTTTTTCTTTGTTTTACATCTGTCCGGCTCCACCGATGTCATCTGAAAACAATTACGACGGGATTCTCTTCAACAGACGGAGTATTGTGTGAACTACAACAAGCCCGATTGCTCCAAAGTCATGGGAGAGAAACCAGCGTGGGGAGGACACAGTGTACGGAAAAAGAGAAGAAGTGAAGGAGGCCAGGAGAGAATGAGCCGGACTTTTTCAAAAAAATTAGTTTTCGGGTTTGTTTTTCATGAGCAGGAGGGGGTTTGAGGTTAACCACAGGGAGGACAGAAAGAGGAAAGTATTTGGAGACGTTATGCATGTGTTTTGAAAATGCCAAAAAGTAAATTCTGACAAGACAAGATGAAAAAAAAAAAAGCCAGGGGAAATAACAGGAAAAGGGCCTCTTAAATGCAAAGCTGAAATGATTAGAAAGCTCGATAGAAGGCAGAACATTTTGATTTGCATTCGACGTGCCGGTAACTCTCAGGGTCATTCAAAGGAGATGTTAGATCCTGTTTCCTATCTGCTCTCCTGGCGGTAACGCACATTTTTCAGCCATGACTTCAGTATTTATGGGGAACTATAGAGAGCCATTGAAGTCTTAAACTCTCAAGTTGTGCTGTTTTATTTTTCCTTAGAAACAGTTGTTGTATTTTGTAAGGCTAGAAAATGGCAACTATAAATTTTCCATAAACTGTTTTCAAAGGTAGCGGCTCAAAGGCAGGGTCTGTGGCTTTAGCACAAATATACACTTTTAAGACACAGACTATTGTGTTTAGTATCATGGTATAACAATATAAATGCCATTGATGTTTAAGCAAGCTCCAGGACGCTGCAATGTTTTTCTTGCAACCAAAGGAAAGCTAGCAAACCCAGCTAACATAAAGTCAAATCACAATAATAAAAGCTAGCTTCTGTCAATGTAAAGTTGTACATGACAATAAATGACAATTCGGAAGAGCCACATCATAAATTGTCCATAAATTGTTTTCAAAAGCAAAGTTGCTAATAGCTAATGCTAGTCCAGTGGCAACATGTTTGTAGTAGAGCACTGAGTTTCTTTAACGCTACGCTACGAAGGTTAGCAAGTCCAGCTTATGTTAGCTCAAATCCCAAGAAAAAAAGGTAGTTATTGTTGATTTTCTAAGTAAAATGACTCCTCGTGAATCGGATTAACTGTTTGACTCTTTCTGATATGTTTACTTTTTTGTATTGTTTGCTTAGAACTACATTTAAACCTGCAGAGTTGTGTTTTTTGCTGTCCATGCTTTCCAAAAACCATTGGCAGCGATGGTTCATTAATAAACAATTTTCTGCCAAATCCACAAGGTACATAAAAAAATACATAAAAGTCTTCTAAAACACATACTAGCAGATTTATAGCCACAGAACACTGACACTGCATTAGTTAAATGATCTAGAGCAGATTTTACTGAACGAAAAGCAGAAATGTAGCGTACACAGAAGGAGGTGTCTCATTGGAGAGACTGTGGTAAACACTCGTCAGTCAAAGACCACGCTGCAATAGGCCCAGCGCTTGTAAAATACCTTCAAACGGCTTTTGGCTGAATGACAGAACATATTGAGTCTAGTAAAAGCACAGCAGGGGTCCGAGGCGAGGCAGCGGGGACTTCCTCTTGGACCAAAGCCCTGTTTAAGGTCTCCCAAAAGACTTGAGCTAATTCAACACGAGACTACATTAGAGCACAAAGTAAAACATGCTATATTTTAATGTGACAGCCGGGGTCGTAGTCAAGAACACACTTCCCGAGACCTAATCGTGACAAAGACAAGAGTGCACCGAGACCAATACAAGACCAAAACCGCGGCGTGATACACGGAAAAAACAGACGAAAGTAAAACATACGTGAACCACTTTATCAGGGGTTTTAGTGTGTGTTTTCTCCAAGGATATTCAGCGTAGTTGGCCTGCATGTCATCCCTCTTACAATCTGTGTTTGCGCGATAATGTCTTCTGCAGAGCCATACGTTCAACACCGACAAGAGCAACGGAACAACTGTGGAATTTGGGCCCATCTGGTTAAATGGAGCCCCTCTGGATCAAATCTGTGGCTTGTGCCAGAAAACCGGTTACAACGCAACAGAGAACACGCACGAAGCTCGTAAACAAATGAGCTACTTATGTTAAGCAGTCTTGGACTCAGTGTTGTTTTGGAAAAGCTTTGGGACTATGCATCTCTTGCAATAAAAAGAGGTTTCTGTTTAAAAAATAAGCTATGTTGGACGATACGCTGCAGAGAAACAAAACTTGGCATATTTATCTCTTTGTGCCCTTTTAAAATGCAAATATATTTCCCTTTCATTCATTTTTGACTGTTTCTTAGGTCAGATCTTTTTAATGTTACCTCACATAAGGTCAAATATAATTTATGTTTTGCAGGTTCCCACAGTTTAAAAAGCATATTTTAATTTCTTTTTAACATTTCTCAACATCTGTGAAGGGAGTGTCTGGAAACAGTTACTCAAAACCTTGACGTCTAGTAAAAAGAAACAGACAGATGCTACTTTCCCACAGTAAAATCATTACAGGGTTCAACTTCTGTCATGTCTTTTATCCGTGCAAAGGGTCAACAGTGGCGTTTAACGTATCGATCTCAGCACCAAGGCTTTCATTTAATTAGTCGCCCTTTAGTCTGGTGCGTGCACTGAAAACAAAGCCATGATTAGATTTGTAAATTAAGTTACAGGGTTTTTTTCGGTCGTCAATTGTAATCTATTTACATACATCTAATTTTAAAGTTGAAATGAGAAGTCAAAGGAACCGAGAATAGCTTTAACAAACCTGACGGCTCTTTATGATTAAGGTTATTGAATCACAAATAAATAAATGTCAAAAGAAAATCAGTGGATTAGCCAGATTTTGTTTAAAGAATTCTCAATAAGTCTGAATTTTGTGCTTTTTAAGGTTAATTCTTCAGAAAAAAAAGTGATTGTTAGTGGATGTCAATAAAGTCAGATGCTGAAAAACTGTGCGTGTAATTTAAAGTGATTATAAAAAAGATTGAGTGTGTTTACTGGAGATATGTTTAATTGAGCAAATAGAAATCTGGTTCATGTCCCTTGATAAAAAAAGTACTTAAACAAACTGCACAGACCAATAAGGTTGCTTCTTATTGGTCTGATGTTTTCTGTACAGACTCTTCTGGCGGCAGACACTTTATTGATTATCTTTGGTTTATCTGAATGTATGAACGTCATGGAAAGGCCCAACTGTACTTAAATCTAAAGCTTGGTTACGTGGACTAACACTTTACATTTAAAGATAAGCTGTCATTCTTTCAGAAAATCTGGCAACCCTCTATCGGTTTTCTATGGAGATGGATCATGAGTCTTTCTGGCCAAGGTACAATACATTAAACCCTCCAAATGTCCTGTTTACAACACCACTCTTCCGTTTTACATGGTTTTATTTTGTATACAGTAACAAAATAAGTTTTACTGGTTTGTGAAGACGTATGACTTGATTTTGCACAATACAAATGTTTAATAGTGAAGTTTGAACTTATTCAGCACATTTCCATCGACAGGACCTTTCTTTCCCACAACCACAGAGAGGACAGGAAGGAATAGAAGGAGAAAAAACTTTAGGATGATAGTGCATCCTTCAGTGGTTGTGGTTAGTGTAGAGATAGTAAGGAATCTATGTGATTAGTCAAAACAGTGACACTAAAAACAGCTGCATTATAGCGAGAGCTGCTTGGTTGCTGACCTTTAGAGTTTCAAAAGCAGTTATTTTTGCTTTTACTTTAAACTTATCCCAGTTTTTCGTGCACAAAGAAAAAAACCCAATCAAAACTGGAACACTGAACACTCTGATTTAGTAGACTGATTCTTATACCTGATTTTACCATATTTTTCACTGTTTTCCAACCATCTTAACGTCTACTCTTGGAGAATCTGTCAGGCTAAAGGACCACTGTAGTAGCCCATACGCATGAACTTTGGTTTGGGAATGGAGCATGTCGGTTTTGTTTCATACTTCCTCTGCACTTCAGTACTTTGGAGACAACAACATAGCTTGATAGACACAAGGAGAATGTTAGAGAAGAAAAAAAAGAATAGAAATAATGGTAAATCATGTGGCTTTGGGAGAAGAAGCCAGAATTATAAAGACTGTTCGGGCAGAAAAAGGGGAAAGAAAAAATCATAGGAGGGAGGCTGACCAGTGGGAAAGATCGATGGGAAACTGGAGCAGCAAGAGCCATGATAGAAACCAGATGTAGCCCTCTGTCGTACGAAGGACAGAGGGAAGGGAGATACAATACTGAGGGACCGCGAGGGAGGAGACGTGATTAGGACCGAGTATGAGGAGGATGCAATAAAAATGGGAGGAGGTGGTAAAAGAAAGACCCAGACAGACAAAAACTACCCTGATTTCCTTCCTGAGATCTTCCGTATAATCTGAGCTGAGGTACAGTAGGTCAAACAGTCTGGAGCAGACAGTCAGGAGGATTGTTTTGGACTGCTTAAGTGCTGCAGCCTGACTCTGAATGGAGTTTCACACCAGATGAGGTTTCACTCACTTGGCCTTCAGTCATTGTCTCTGATTGGAATGAGCTACGAATAGAAGAGCGGGTTTACTTTATGAATGTCAGTGGTCTTTCTGGTGGTTTCTTTTAAGATGTTACCTAACATTATGTTTTTAAATTGTGAGAATGGACAGTGATCTCTGATTCTGACTTCTCTCACACTGATCCATGCAAAGATCCAAAGCCTGGATCTTCAGACTGATTTCCTGTTCCACAGCGGGATAAATAAGTAATGCAACGGGCCTCAAAGAAAGTTAATATGTTTTTAAAAACTGAGAAAGGTTATAACAACCGAGGAAAACCTTGAACTTGAATTCTCCTTAAATTTGGTTTGACAACAAAACAAGGGGCAATCTGACCAATCAAAACAGACTGGGTTTAGGGGGAGGGGCTTAAAGACAGTTTATTTTAAAGATAGTAAAGAGACACAGAGATGTAGATCCGCGACAGAGAGTCTATAATATATCTACATTTCTGTCATATTAAGAATATCAAGAGGGACATTTTTGTGGCATAGAGTATAATCAATCGAAATGAACAAAGCTGTTACTTGAAGTCTTTAAGTCTTTAAAAACCAGACTAAACTTTACCTAAATAGACAACTATTTATTTAGAAATGTAAAACAATGGGAACTGCTTAAGGAGAACCCAAGGGCTTCACTTGAGTCTCTAATATACATCAGAGAGGAAACATGACCACTTCCCAAACTGAATAATGTCAACAGGAAGAGATCTCAGCTTTTAATTTAACTGTCAAAGATTATTTATGACTGACTGCAGCTATTGCTTAAATGTTGAGTGGTGTTTTTCCTGCAGTAAACTTGTCACACCAATAACACCATGTGTCTTCCTTTAACATTAACACAGCTGCTACAGCGGTTAAGTGCTGGACGTCATGACAGCGTGACCGTGACTCACAGTGTCTTAAAGCCCGGGACCCTGAATGCAGCGCGGCTCAATGGAATTCCTGATTCACGTCTGTGTTTTGTTTCTGTGACTTGCAGCTCTATGAGACAAAAGAGCAGCAGTGAAAGGTGCTTTGGCCGTACGCTCCACAATCACAGGAAACCGGGTCGCAGAAAGAATCCTGTGATTGACAACATCTCTGACGCTGTCTGGATTATTTTAGTGCCGTTATCTCCGGCTGCCTGGTTTTCCGAACAAACAGGGAGCGTTTACAGCTGTAAAGTATCACCGAGGGCATCCCTTTAGTGGAAATACCCGCTGCCACTTTGAGAGGAGAGGTTGTCGGTGTGAGTTCACATAACTGTTCAGTGACACATTTTCACACCTAAGTGCATGTGTTACAGCCGTGTTTGTCTGCTTCAGAGCCTCAGAGGTGAATGTAAGCTCACATTCATTCCTGCTGTGGTCACTGTGTTGTGTTTGTGTTAGGCTGCAATACAAACTGCTCAAATTAGAGGTATAAGTACTATTTTTAACAGTAATGTTCTGAAAAATCCTAAAAATATCACAACATTAAGTCCAAGACATGACTGAGACCTGAGTGACATAAGACAAAGACAAAATCAAGACGAGATCAAGGTTTTTAGAGACAGAGACCAGGTCAAGACCAAGACTAGGGCATGATTAGTGGAAAAAGATACGAGGGGAACATTCAAACACTGAATACAAAAGATAAACTCATGGGCCGGAAAAAGGGTCTGGTTTTGAAAATTCAACTTAAAAATGTGTGATATTCTCTGTTTCAATTTAAAAAGTGAACAAAAATTAGGAAAAAAAGAGAGACGAGACACTTTTACAAAAGCTATATTGAATACTTTTGAGAAACAGACATCAGTGTGTTGTATTACAGAGATTTCAACACAAAGTGAAGCCCCAAGGCGACCCGTTACATCCTTTTACGCCACTAGGGGGAGTTGTGAGCTTCTGCCACAGGACCATTAGAATGTCTTTCCATTGATGGGAAAATATTCTGAACTTTTGGCGTATATATCGCAACATTCGTGATAAAAAACTACATGTAATCTCTTGATTTAAACTCTCTTAATACCTCCTCCATGCCAGCCGTTGCTTCCTTCTTTCTCTTTCCCCCTTTTTCTCCCAAAGTCCAATATGGAAAATGCGGCATCACCGAAACCACCACAGCCGCCGTCCAAGTCTCCTAAAATAAAAAGTAACTCTACCCCCTTCTTTTATTCTGCTCTTTCCAGCTCTCTGCCTCTGCCAGACTGCTCCACCCTGCAGCACATAAGTGGGAATACCATTAAAATCTGCTTCTGTTAATGTTCCTTCATGGAGTCGTGTTAAATCGGAGCTGGTGTCATCCCCCTGCCTCGGTGCCTCTGTATGTCGCCGTTCGCGGCACGAGTGGGTGGAGATGGTAAACAACATCCCAGGAGAGATGCAACACATGGCTCGTTCCCTCTTCGTGAAGCCTCCGATTGTCTTTCCAAAGCGACCGCAAAACTCGCTCACGTCACGCCACTTAAATCATGCCGTTAAAACTGTCTGCCATTGGGATTTGACAAGTTTGGAAGATGAAAGTTAGAAGTGCTGACTAAACATCTCAACAGAAGAGTAGCAGTGTAAAGTTAATTTACATTTTATAGGACTTTCATTTTAAAGCAGGCTTATTTTTTTCAAGTTAAACCCTTTTTACATGTTGGCAACGCAGTAAAAAGCAGCAGGAATATGTTTAAAACTTATATATTTGCTCAAAACAAAGCCACTTAATGCTGAAGATATATGTTATAGTGGTTATGGTTTATCCCAGTTTTCAGCATGTGGCATATTTTACAAAGAAGGCTATTCCAGTTCAATTAACTTACCTTATTTGTGGTTTTATCAGTCTTTGTATGCAGAAACATTTGAGACAAGTAGTTTCAAGACTCCTATATTGTTAAATTTGCGACTAATATGATGAGAAGTACTATTAAAAGTGATGTTTTTTCCCTTAAATTAGCACAATAGTAGGAATAAAGAGTGTTAAATATACTGAATTGTCATAAACATGTCTTATTTGTATGTTTATGTGTTGGTTTACACAGGTTTGACAGTCAAATGTAGAGGGTTTTCTTTAAATTTGCTTCATCATCATCAAGATTAGGCAACGAAGTGACACAACATTGCCTGGACAAGCTTTAAAAAGTAAAAGTATTGCCACACTTTAATGGGAAGTAAAGGATTAATGTTAGGAGCTCCCATTCCTTTGCTTAAAACACAACTTAAAGCATAAAAATAGGTCTTACCATGACTTCAGTCGGGGATTCCTACATAGTCTTCACTTCTGCTTCTGGGTTTTCTTCTTAGCAGCATTCTTCACAAAAAAAACTAAACATAGTCCAAAAACACAGCCTCCACTGCAAGTTTTAAGTAGTTTACATCTGTTATCTCTTGCCTGTGGCGGTTCATAGACTTCTGTTTGTGTCCCAGTCCGACCGCCTCTGCAGCCTGGGAATGTCCCCCTCTGAATGTGCACCGTCCCGCACAAACTCCCACCCGTCCAGCCCCTTCTCCCATGGCCGGCCCCTCCTTTCCCCTTCACCACGGCCCAAACAAGAGCACCACAGTCCCACTCAGCACTCAAACTTTCCATTTTTTCCCCAGAGTCGCATAAATGAATAGACAATAAAAAAGTAGTTACCCCACCCAGGCAGAGCAGCAGAGCCCTCTCATCTTTTACTGTTTCGTGATGAGGGATAATTATTACTTCTTTTTTTCCCTCTTCAGCGTAATAAAAGTGTTGCAACAATAAAAAACAGCATTGCTTTTGTTTAGTTTAAGATATACGCCTACAGCTAAACAGTGTAGGTATTTTTAGCTAGCTTAAAATAGCTTGGAGTAGCCCAACGTTTTCTTTGAAATTTCGTGTTTCACAACAAATGTAAGGGGTTTAGACTGTAATTTAAAAGTCCAAGGCATAAACAAAGACAAAGTGATAACATCTGCATAATTTCTTGTTTTGTTTAGCATTAACAGCAGCATTTTCAGGATTACTTTTTTAGCATTTTAGCCGTTTAGCATCTCATTAGCATATGAGCTTATTAGCATCACGTTAATGACGCTCGTTAGCATTTCTTAAAATAATATTTAACTTCCTGTGTTTGTTTTTCAACTCAATGACAGTCATTCGTATCTGTTAAATTGTGTTTAATCAAAACCACTATTCCATTGATTTTCTTTGCAGATGATGACATTAACAGGTTTTTATGTAAGTTTAATGTAACTAGCTAGCCCCCAGGTTACATTTCCCTCATAATGCAAAACTCATAATCATAGAGTTGCATGTTAACTTTGAGTTTCCATGACTCACTTTTCCCTGTCGTGTGTTTTACAGACATGTGGCCCCGTGTCTTGTAAAAATCTCTGCTGCAAATTTGAACATGAAAAATGTGACCTGGAGCTGGAGGATGTTGAATATTTACTGCAGATTATAAAGTAATAAAACACCTCCTCCTGCTGGACAATCTGTGTTACTACATAAAAGACTCAGTTTAATGTAAGTCAATTATTTAGTTTGGCTGCAGATGAACCTGTGTATTATGGGATAGAAGTGGGTAAATGCATTGTTTTTTATTTTATTTTATTTATTTAGTCAACATAAATGACAACCATTTTATTTCACTGTAAAACTACATAGGCTACACAACAACACCACACACAAACTTAAAATATTGCCTACATATAAGTATAATGTATATAAGTTTTAGACAGGTGTGAAGATATGCATTAAAGGAAGAATTCTGTCAACAACACACAATTTTAATGCTTTTTTAAATCAAGTGAGTAAAGTGACGAAAACCTTCCATTTTCAGAGTGATCCCAGAACAACATCATGAAGTCTGGCCTGGTCCTGTCTGGGATTATATGGTCTGGTTCCTTCTGAGGTTTTACGGTGTGGTTTAGTCTGGGATTGCCCCAAATGTTTGAACAGAATCTACCCAGATCATTAAAAAAAACTGAGACACTGCTCGAACTGTTGCTGTTATGAGGCAAAGTCACACCAAATATTGATTTAATTTAATATTTTCTTCTTTTTCTTTCACTTTGCATTTGTAAACTAATAAGAATCACCAGACTTTATGTATTTTTGTTCACTTTTTATATCCACACCTGCCTAAAACTTACAGTACTGTAGTAATATATTAAACTAAACTATAAGAAAATAACAAAATAGGGATCTATGCTACAATTCAACTGGGCTAAACACAACATATGCAAAGAACAAAAAAATCAGGTAAATTTACGTGTATAAAGGCTACAGTTTTCACACAAAGCTTATTATACTTAAGTAAAATTGGAAAATTCATGTTTCCCATCCTGTCTTTTATTACTCACCAGAAAGTATGAGTCAAATTCAGCTTTACTCATCCCTCTTGTGTAAACAAAAGAGGACAGTACAGAGAGAGGATAGTTGCTTTACAAACACACATCTCTTTGTTGTAGATGTTCACTGGTGAAGTAGAGGTAATTACATTTTTAATCAGAATCGTGCGTAGTGTACTTTATATAATGAACATTTTTGTAATTTGATATCATTCTCAGTTTACGGTAGCGGTTAATGAAAGAGACATGACGACATGGATGAGAAGAACCAGATAAATCCCTAAAAGCCCAACCTCTGGGTGTGTCCATAAACCCTCCACTGTCTCAGTTTATTTTACACATGCTTCATCACTGTTAGGATAAGTCAAAGTGATTAATTATGATTAGAATTGATGACAGGACTGGGGCCACTCCTCTAACGAACAAGTCAAAAAAATCACCTAAATATGCTCTTGGATCGTGTAATGAGTATTGAACAAACATATTAAAGCATTTCTGGTCAACTCTGAAATCTCTGAAACATCTCTCTATACATCATTAATTTATATAGGTTTAGATTAAATGGTTAAATAGAAAATGAAGGGTCAAAGGTTAGTAAACACAACAACAAAGAGCATCTACCAGGAAATATATAACACACAAATGGATTAAAACGATATGATTAAACCCCATTCTTGTGGCTGTAGTAGTACACTCTTCCTGCTGCATTCGTGGGAGCTGAAAAAAATAAAAAGAGAGATTGGTAACTGTGGTAAATTATCTCTATTGGATTTAATTAAGACAGAGGGTTGTAGATCTCGGTGTCTTGTTCTTGGTAACACCACAGACTTAAAATCGAACTTCTGACACAGCTATGTCTTTTTTTTCTCAACGTATTTGTCCAATAAATCAAAAGTAAAACAATACGACAGAGGCCTTTTTCACTGTTACTCTCACTCCTCGGTGTAACTACGGTGGCCCTGCAGGGACATGCTGTTGTCTATGAACAAACTCAGTGTCAATGGGACGAGATGAGTTTATTTAATCATTTAGAAACAAAATCAATTCAGTTTGTACAAGTTCTAAACCTTTTTGTGTGTTAGAAAAGATACGTGTGTGCACTTCTTCAGCAGCACTGCTCAGTTTGTCCCTTCTGGGCTGTTGTAGAAACAGGAAGTAATGGAACTAATAGCTCTGCATTGGGTTTAATAGTGTTTCTAAGTAAATGCAACAAGGCCAGAGTGTACAATACATAATTCTATACAGTACAATGCACATTTAAACACTACTATTGTTCTATTTGAGTCTATTTTATTTCGAAGTAGCAGTGTTTTTCCTTCAGTACAGATTGTATACCTGTTTGGCAGATGAAGTTGTAGAGATGGTCACAGGGCTGGGGCTGCCACGAGAGGCCGACAGCCCTGACCATCACTCCGCAGGGGCTCTGGTAAACCGGAGATAACATCCGACGCCACTTCTTAAATATCACCGGATCCCCCGACATCCAGAACCACCTCTGGCCCATCAAATCCCTGCCGAAAGGTTAAGTAAGTCACATTTTGCATTTGACGCGGGAGAGCGGTGTAAACGAAGCGCTGGAGCATGTCGTGTCTGAGGAAGACGGCGATGCAAATGTTGAAACAAAAGAAGTTTGACTAGGAAACTTGGAGATTTGCAAACTGTGAATAATACGCAGGTCATGACAGCTCCATTTAAGACTTTACAGCATTCAAATCCTCTTTGCAAATGTACTGTGTATCCTGTTGCAACTAAAGTTTTGCATCTTGTATGTAGTTTATGAGAATGAAATGCATAAAAATACAACCTCACATCTTTATTTTTGGAGTAATACTGTTGTAAAGAAGTAAAGGAGAAAGGAAATACATGAGTTTCAGTTTATTTTGTCAATATCCTAAGCCTGTGTTCAAAGAAGAAGAAGAAGAAGAAGAAGAAGAAGAAGAAGAAGAAGAAGAAGAAGAAGAAGAAGAAGAAGAAGAAGAAGAAAGAAAGAAAGAAAGAGAAGAAAGAGAAGAAGAGTAAGAAGAAGAAGAAGAAAGAAAGAGAAGAAGAGTAAGAAGAAGAAGAAGAAAGAAAGAGAAGAAGAGTAAGAAGAAGAAGAGTAAGAAGAAGAAGAGTAAGAAGAAGAAGAAGAAGAAGAAGAAAGAGAAGAAAAGAAGAAGAAGAAGACGAAGAGTAAGAAGAAGAAGAGTAAGAAGAAGAAGAAGAAGAAAAGAAGAAGAAGAACAAAGAGAAGAAAAGAAGAAGAAGAAGAAGAAGAAGAAGAAGAAAGAGAAGAAAAGAGGAAGGAGAAGAAGAGTAAGAAGAAGAAGAAGAACAAAGAGAAGAAAAGAAGAAGAAGAAGAAGAAGAAGAAGAAAGAGAAGAAAAGAACAAGAAGAACAAGAAGAAGAAAGAGAAGAAAAGAACAAGAAGAAGAAGAAGATTAGATTACCTGCGTAGACCGAGCCAGACGTAGTCGGTGAGTTGAAAGGGGCTGGTGCTCAGCAGCTTCTCCACCTCCGTCTGCTCGCTCTGGCTGTAAACACTGAGCAGGTCCCAGTGGTACTGTCTGCAGTAGAGCAGAGCGTCCGACCAGCACAACCTGCCTCCCACCAGGGTCACACTTCTGCCCCCCAGCTGCACGCTCACAGTGGGGAAGTTAAAACTGGGAGGTGGAGAAGGAGCAGGAGGGGCGTCTTGTTCTGAAGAAAGATGAAATGGAATATTATGTTTGTGTTTGTTTGTACTTTTGCCAACAGTGCAGTCTTTTTCTAACAGTGTGGGACAATTAGCCACAGGACCCAGACAATAAGACACTTGTGGACTTGTTTCTGAGGTAATAAAGACAGTGAATGTGTGAGGACGTACCAACGGGACTCCCATAGACCTCAATCCTACAGAAGGTCAAAAAAGTAGTTCGGTTAAGGACCACGTTAACGAAGCGTCCCTCCATCTCTGAACACTGGAAAGTCTGGATTAAGTCAGTAGAATTGATCACAGCACATCTGAAAGGGGAAAAAAAAACAAATGAATGATTAAAACTGACTGTGTTTTTATATTTGACCCGTTACGTTAAGATTACGTGGGGTTCAAGTTGTGATTCGATGAGGTTCCGATGCGGATCTGTGCTCTGATGATCTTCGAGCGACAACAGTCTTCTCTGGTGAAAACGGTGACGGCGCTGACTCTGGTCACAGTCCCCAGGTCCACTCTAAACCAGGGTTGTTCTTCTGAAACAGTTTGTATGCAGCAGTGGTCGTCTAATTTATGGATCCCGCACCTTCCAACAGCTTTCCAGGAAGATGCCTCGGTGAAAGAGTTGAAATCAGTCTCAACTCTCGCCGTGCTGGACTGTGCCGTGGTTTTGTAAGACGCCACATTTTCCAGAGGCTTCACTAAAGGATGAAATAAAAACAATATGAAATGAGTTTGTACTGGTTCTGTTCAAATGTTTTGTTTTTGTGATGAAATAGAAATGGAGCTGACTTCATTTTGCCCTATATCTAGACCACACATGTCAAACTCAAGGCCCGGGGGACAAATGCAGCACTTTGCAACGTTTTATGTGGCCATTCAGTACAGTTAGTGGGTGAAATGTTTGTCACTAGGTTTTAATTGGATTTAAAGCTTTTAGATTAATTAGATTTTTGCTACAAATATAAATAAAATCTGTTCAAATTCAGAAATGTGACAAAAACCTGTTCAAATTCATCTACAACCTGTTCACATCCAACTAGAACCAGTTTCCATAAAAGGAGTAAATTAATGTTAAAGATAACTTTTGTAAGACTCAAATGATGATGAAATCTCACTTTGAAAATTGAATAAAATTAAATATAAAGCTTCCAAATCTCACCAAATTCAGTTTGACACCACTGATCTAGACTGTAATTAAAGGTCACATCTATCTTTCTCTGCCAAATTATTAGTCCAATTAAACATTTTAACATTTAAGATTGTGTTTAGCTGGAAAACAGAAGGTTGAGTGCAGCAGATGGAGTCAGCTTCAGTCGTACCTGTAGGCGTGGCATACACCTCCACTTCACACAGCGTCAGAGTCTTGAACTCTCCGGGGACCAGCACGTTCACGTAGCGACCCTCCATGCTGCCTTTCTCACAGCTGAACGAGAAGGTATTTCCCAAAGGTATGTGGCTAATATTGGCGCACCTGAGAGTTTGGAGGCACAATATTCATGTTTTCAACACATTTTCCATTTGCTTTTACAGGATTCATAATTACGTTCAATTTATAAAGATGCAAAAGGTAAAAAAGCGGGAGTATTATTCATGATGCTTATTTGTTACGGCGATTGTGTGTTATTTAAATGTTATTCTATTCTAGTCTGGAGGGAGATGTACTATAAATGTGTTTTTATTGTGTTCATAAATGTGTATATACAGTAGTTTGGAGATGAAATAAATGTAAATATATACAAGTTTATTTCTCCCATTCACACATACTCTTAGGCACGTGTAAGTCATGCAGGGGTCTATGCATTTATTTATCTTTCAATTATTAATAATGTCTTTTGTTTCCTGTGTTATTAACTAAGAACATAAAATAAAATGAAAATAAAATCTAATCTCAGTCACTGTGAGACATCTTTTAATAACTGAGCGGTTTTTGTCTTCATGTAAACGTATGTGTTCAAAAATAATACAAATGTGGATGTGCTTCTTCTTTGTTTGGGAGTTATACGCTCCAATCATTTATCATTGCTTTGTAAATGTGTCAATAGGTCAAATATTCTCTTCACGTGTAGTAAGTGCAGTATAATTTCCCGTCAGAACCTGGGATTGTCGTTGCCGTTGTTCTCCAGAGAGTCACCGATCCTGATCTGGGCTCCGTCCAGTCTCTCGCTGCAGCAGTCTCCTCTGTTTGTGACTTTGACCGTTGTGACGACGTAGGTTTGGCCCAGGTCCACTCTCCACCAGGGGCCGGTCTCGTTGCCCTCCGTGTGGCTGCAGCTGCCCTCGGTGTAGAACGTGTCCCGTCTGCCGTCGGACGCTCTGTAGGCGCTCGCTGGAAACAGTGTGGACGACTGGGTGGCCTCGCCTTTCACTGCGACGTTGGGCAAAGGGTGGGCTGGGACACACAGGAGATAAATCATGGACAAGGTCAGGTTTGATTTTATTATAATAGTGTAGAAAGGACAAAAAAAAACACATTTGACTTTTAAAATCAGGCCACTTTCACGATTTTTGGGAATATTAGAGTGGACCAACCAAAATTTGTGCTATTTTTCAGTTTTTTTACACCTACATAATCTTCTGTGGGAGATGATATTTTGTTACTGATGCATTAAAATAAATAAAGAACTGTGTTGATTATTTTCTTTATTATTTGCAAAAGTTAGGCCACTTCTATAAGTCATCTTGAATTAAAAGTTAATGGAAAGTAAAGTATTTTCAGATGTTCTTTGGCGTATGCTGTCATTTTCTCATTTTCATGTAATAAGTATTGTGAAGTAATACAGAAGAAATAAAGTAAAATGTACCAAAATAACCACATTATTTTGGGAAACTGAATCATTTATCTCTGGTTTAAAAGAGCAAGCTGTTTGTATCTATTATAAGTGACAATCACAGCTAATTCCACAAAATCAAGAGGCATTTCATTGTCTTTCTTGGTATTAACTATCATTTTGACAACAACATGACACCAAGATAATGAAAAAGGTTTGCTGCTGTGTTGCCTATTGATCCTTCGCCTGCGATAACATTGAATTAAATGATTATTTCATCACCATAGTCTGTGGAGTACACCTCGACTTCGCAGAGACACAGCATCCTTTCATTTCCTGGAAGAACCACAGTCACAAATTGCCCCTCCACACCGTTTAAGGGCAGGTAGAGGGAGCGCCCCGCTGGGAAACTTAAGATCTCTGCAACTCTGGGATTAACAGAAGAGAGAAATATTAGTTTAGCTGTAGGTGAACACGCTACAATAACACAATATCCCATGTATTTATTTGAAGGGTAATATATAATGTGGATATATATTATGTAGCTTTAATATGACTCTGAAAAACAAAGGAGACCCATTCCCACCAACTTGTTATTTACCCTGTAATATACACATGGGGCACTAAAAAAACTGTAAACAATTACATTTATTATCAAATGTGCTAATATTGAACAAGTACGTTGCAAAATGTGATTTAGTATAGTGTTTTAGTGCAGTATAGTGTAGTATACTTTAGTGTAGGGTTTGTGTAATTTTGTATAGTATAGTTAGCCAGCGCAGTTAGTTAGTTAGTTGGTGGGGTGTAGTGTAGTATATAGTGTACTGTACTGTATATAGAACAGTACAGTGTTGTATAGTATAGTGTTGTGTAGTACACTAGTACAGTATGGTGTTTTAGTATACATACTTTTAGTTACATACTTTGGTATAGTGTTGTATCACGTTGTACAGTATAGTGTAGTTTAGTTGGATAGTTAATAATAGAGTAGTGCTGTGTAGTATTGTATAGTGTTGTAAAGTGTAGTATAGTGTAGTAGAGTACAGTACAGTGTTGTTCAGTATAGTACAACATTGTAGTATAGTGTTGTATGGTATACTGTTGAGTATTATAGTATAGTGTAGTATAGTGTCGAACAGTATAGTGTAGTAGAGTACAGTACAGTGTTGTTCAGTACAGTACAACATTGTAGTACAGTGTTGTATGGTATACTGTTGAGTATTATAGTATAGTGTAGTATAGTGTCATACAGTATAGTGTAGTAGAGTACAGTACAGCGTTGTTCAGTACAGTATAGCATTGTAGTACAGTGTTGTATGGTATACTGTTGAGTATTATAGTATAGTGTAGTATAGTGTCATACAGTATAGTGTAGTAGAGTACAGTACAGCGTTGTTCAGTAGAGTATAGCATTGTAGTATAGTGTTGTATGGTATACTGTTGAGTATTATTGTCTAGTGTAGTATAGTGTCATACAATATAGTGTAGTAGAGTACAGTACAGTGTTGTTCAGTACAGTATAGCATTGTAGTATAGTGTTGTATGGTATACTGTTGAGTATTATAGTATAGTGTAGTATAGTGTCGAACAGTATAGTGTAGTAGAGTACAGTACAGTGTTGTTCAGTAGTGTACAACATTGTAGTACAGTGTTGTATGGTATACTGTTGAGTATTATAGTATAGTGTAGTATAGTGTCATACAGTATAGTGTAGTAGAGTACAGTACAGCGTTGTTCAGTACAGTATAGCATTGTAGTACAGTGTTGTATGGTATACTGTTGAGTATTATAGTATAGTGTAGTATAGTGTCATACAGTATAGTGTAGTAGAGTACAGTACAGCGTTGTTCAGTACAGTATAGCATTGTAGTATAGTGTTGTATGGTATACTGTTGAGTATTATTGTATAGTGTATTATAATATAGTACAGTGTGTAGTATATTCCTGTATAGTACAGTCAGGGGCATATAGTATAGTGTTGTGTAGCATAGTATCGTACAGTACTCCAGGTAATACTTTATATTTGGGTCTAGTTTCCTTCTACAAAGAGACTTGAAGGAAGTATGAATGTTTTACCTGGAGCTGGTCTGGTCCAACGAGGAGCCGACCCAAACCTGAACCCCATCCAGACTATACTCCTCTGTCCTGCTGCTCGTTATGACCACTGCAGTGATGGTGTAGGTTCTGAGCAGGTCCAGCCTCCACCAGGGGTTGTTGTCTCTGTCGGTGAGGGTACAAGAGCCGTAGTCAAAGTGAGTGCTGCGTTGGCCGTTGATCGCCTTCGGAGCAGACGCCGTGCTGGTTTTTACCGAGGACTGGGAAGCTTGTCCACTTAGTGCCACATTCGGGATAAAATTACCTTCAAAGAGAAATACAAACAAAGCAGTTGAATGCATTAAAAGATAAAGAACAGAGTATTGGCTGAAATATTACAGTGTTTTAGAGTAGATTTAAAAATTATCAGTTTAATAATGATGGCAAAAATTCAATGGTGATATTTGCTGAAAAGTAGTCTTAAAGGGACGGTCCAGTGTTTTGTAAAATTGGTCTATTCCTATTTATTCCTTTTTCCAATTTCTTTGCATTTTTTTTTTTTTTTGATAATGTGACTTTTATATGTTTCTCATTGATCCAAACAAAAAAACTATTTGTACAAGGACCTTAATGTGGCGGCCTGAACCAAAATATCTCTCATCTCTCAGCAACACAATATTTAATTATAATATTGTCCATATTTAAAACACACTAAACAATCATTACCAAATTATACAGCTTGGTTTTGAGAATTTTTTTCATTATGTCTAAAAATTTTTCCAGTTTTCATTTAATGCTATTTCAGCCATAAATGTCGTAGTTTTGTTCCCTTTTGGTGATTCTTTTTTACTGATATTTGCTCCTGGCCTTTCTTAAAGCAACATTTATCTCATTAAAAGCCAACAGACTACTTTTCTTTAAAACTACAACACTTAAGAATAATAAAAACACTGATTACCTGCCGTTGCACGAGGCGTCAGCAAAAAACCTGAGGATACAAGAGAAGCTACAGTTAGCCAAAAGCTAAATGTCACAAACTGTCATTAACACCTGTAACTTACCATAAAAGATGATTATATACCAACTCATAGCTTTAGATCTTTGAGGTCTAATAGCAGAATAGTTCTCGTCCGGTTGTATTCTTCCTTTGAGCATTTCCATTCACAAACAGATGTTAAAATGCGATATCAGAAAACATGTAAATGTAACCTTTGCATTAGCATTGTTTGCATGAAAGACAATACAACCAAACATGCATCTGATTAGACATCAACAAACAAATCAGCATCAGGGCTTTTTCATATTAGCTTCAGTTTGTGTTGCTCTAAACTATAATCCCAGTCCCATTAAAGGAGCAGTGTGGAACAAAACATCCTCAATATGTGCCTCAAACTAACACTCATTTATCTGTTTCGAAAAAATTGACGTTTAAAGTCACTCTTGGTTCAATTGTTGTTTTACTCTGTTTCTTCAGCATTAACTCGTAGCCAAAGATAATAAGCCTTTAATATTATAAAGTTAAAGTCTTGTAAACATAAATAGATCAGGTGGATATCAAGTTGTGTAAATTGTGACACAAATGGAGTATTGACCCAAATTGGGAAGTGACACGCTCCTCAGAACTCACTCAGTTCTGTCTACTTCCTGTTTCTACAACAACTAAACTTAGCTCTGCTAGAGCTGGACATTCTTGTGTAAAAGTTCAGGGCATTTATGAATTAAATGGATTTTGTTTTGAAAATGTTTATGTGAACTCATCAAATACATATGGGTTTGTGTGTCCCTCCAGGGCTACCATACTTGTTCACTGTCTCAACTGTGATTACACACCTTTAAATTGTTGGTGTGAGCTCAGTTATCCTGATAAAACCTGATAAAACCTGATAAAACCTGATAAAACCTGATAAAACCAGGACATGTTCTGATAAAAGACAAGTTTTCTTCTCACAGTAGTCACAAGTATTCATCAAATACTTTATTTCCAAAAATAAGAAGTACAAATTCAGTGTTACATATTGCAATGTGCAAAATCAGTTCAAGCCATATATGTTATAATTTATAGCATTTATCATTTCCATTCGTAGCAAACATAAAATCAGCCGGAGGAGGCTTCATGGTGAAGGTAACAGGCTTCATTCACTCATTCAACATTCACACTAAGAGAGTAACATCAGAGTAAAACACATATCTGCCATGAGCTGGCATCATTATGAGTGTTGACTGAAAAAAGAGGTGATTTTTCTGAGAATTTGAGTAAAATGTAAGTCTCTGTTAGTACTTGAGTTGAATTTCTGGTTTGAATCTTGTTAAGTGCTTTTTAATGAGGCCTAATTGATCCGTTGACAGATATTTACACTTTGTCCTGAGTTTAGTTCTCATTAGCTCATGGGACAGGTTCCAGCGTGTCCCGTACGGCTATCAATAAATTAAACTACTTTTTTTCTCCTTCAGAGACAAAGGAGGATATAACAAGTCATTCGTGTTCGTGTCGTAACCCGACACCACATTGTTTTGTAAAAGCTCAGGGATGTATTGCACACAAACAATGGTAAACTTTGGTCGCTAACCTTTGCAACTTATTGTCGTCAATATTGAGGAAATAATAGTATTCATTCAAATGTTTTCTATGTGATAAACTTTCTTTTCCTTTATATATATATATTAATTTATCATCTGAGCTTAGTTTTCTGTTGAAGAAACCCGTAAGTGTCACAGTTTTTTTATGTATTTAAGGAAATTACATTTAGAGATAGGTGCAAGAAGAGCTTTGGTTTCAGATTCCTTTACTCCAGAAGTCTCCAGTTGTTCAGAGCAAGGCCAGACTCACAACTCCCAGAATGATCAACAAAGCTGTAAAAAGAACAAAAGACAGTTCTTAAATTGCTCAAATTGGAGAGTTCACATTTTTGTGATGTGTTGTACAGTTCAGTTTGACAGGTTATACACTACGCCTTTTCTATTTCTATTACTATTATCTACAATAAATGTTGGTAACTTCACTCTTTGGTCCTGTTTTTTGGGTACAATGCTGGTAACTAATGGATCTAAACTGTAGTCTCTTCATTAGTCGACAAAGAAAACGTGTCGAGTGGATCTGAGAGATGAACACAAAACTAACTGTGAAAGAATGAGAGGCTTTAATTATATAAAGATTATGCAGCTGTCTTAATCCTTTGAAGTTTAAAAAGCTGAAAAACTAGTTCTAATGAAGGAAAGACCTTTGATAAACCATTTAGATGATAATAAAGGTGTATTTGTCTTGTGCTCACCCTGGGACAGTGACTGCTGGTGGGTGATGGTGACGGCTGTGTTTGGGGGAGGAGCAGTGCTGTTGGTGGTGCTGTTGGTGGTGCTGTTGGTGGTGCTGGTGGTGTTGGCTACATTGGTGATGTTTTGGTTTGCAACAGACATATCCACCACAGCAGTTTTGATTTGAGTGATAGGGGTTCCTAGTTCCTCAGAGGCTGAGAGAAGAAAGAAAATATTGTCATTTTTGTTTAAATGGAAACACTATGAAGAGTCTTAGGTTAGATCTGGGGATGTCTTACTGTCGTTGTATGATCCAGTCAAGACTGACAAAGAGAAACTGGTGTCTGCTGCTCTGGCTGTTGCATCTGGGACAGTGGCCGCAAATGTGCACTGGATTTTCTTGCCATTGATTTTACCCTTGACTTTGTTTACAGGGAGCTGTGGAGCAGATATACTTCAAGTTAGCTTTTGAACAAAAACTAGAAAAACCTGCCTCACTCATTATCAGTTCACTCACCGTTACTTTAATGAATTTTCCATTGTTGAGGAAAGCAGAGAAGAATTTAACTACACCTTTGTTTCTTGCACAGATGTAAACGGTGCTATTCCCTCCCTGTAACGACAATAAACACATGGTTGAGTATAATCCACAGGAAGTACATAATCCGATCTAGTCAGTCTGACTCACCGTCGCAGACGCCAAAGCGGCTCCCAGGAAGCCGTCAGACTCTCCCGACAGTGAGAAGTCAAAGTTACGACCGTTGGATGGTTTTGCGCCGAGAAAGAAGCATGAAGTTGACGCAGATGGATCACAACTGGACGGCTCCGCGGCACAGAGCTGTTTGGAGCCACACTCCGTCTTAGAAACAGGGCTCTGTGATAGAAATGAGACGAAACCTAATGAGACACACTGAAAATGAGACGCAGCAGAATGGAAATGTAAAAATGAGTTTTCTCACCGGAAGATCTTCAACTGTAGTGTTTGGTACCAGTGGAGGAGCCGTGGTGGTTGCATTGGTCGGGGCCACTGTCGTATTTGATGACATTGAACTGTTTGTCACCGTGGTCATGTTTCCCGCCATTGTTGTCGTCAGGGTCGAGTTGGAGGTGTTGTTTCCGGAGGTGGTGTTGCTTCCTGATGGAGTTGTCGCGTTGGGCGCCATTGTGGCATTGAGACCTGGGGCAGGTGTCGGTGCAGCCGTCGCGTTGCTCGATGGCGTCGTCGCGTTGGTCGATGGTGTCGTCGCGTTGGTCGATGGTGTCGTCGCGTTGCTCGATGGTGTCGTCGCGTTGGTCGATGGTGTCGTCGCGTTGGTCGATGGTGTCGTCGCGTTGGTCGATGGTGTCGTCGCGTTGGTCGATGGTGTCGTTGCGTTGGCTGCTTGGGCGTAGGTGCCGACAGACATGCAGCACAGCGCCACCAAGAGGACAATGGGAATCAGGATGCGATCCATTTCTGTTGAAAGAGAAATAATACGTTTTAATAACAGTTTCATTGCACACAACTATTTTCACCCAAAACAAACAGATATTTTAGTTTGATTCAAAGCTTAAACATTTTCAAAGACAACGTTTGACTTGGTTTAAAAGGGGATATTTTCAGAGGTGAGGAAGAACAGCTCAAGTAAAAGTAAAGTCTAATTAAAACAAAATCAAGCCCAGTCAAGTGACTTAGTTGAGTACTACTCTACTTCTACTTGATACTAGCTCCTTCCCGTCTCTGTGTACATTGCTTGGTTTGCTCCTTCTCAGGTCGCTCTCATTCACCATCTGTTCTCAGAGGTCGACAAAAGGGGAGTGTCTTCATCGTATTTTGTTTCCGATGGCAAAAAACCCACTTAGAAAACATAAGGTGGGTTTTAGTGGCTGCCCGGTCGAGTCCAGTGTGTTTAGAGAGACTCGTAGAGACTTTAAACCGTCTAAACCTTTGGAGGTGTGTTGATTCAACGGAGCAAATATCGAGTGTCAGTGCTGTGTAAATATAAAGAGCCAGGCCGAGTCAGCTGAGGAGGATGTGGGTCGGATATAAAGGAGAACTATAATAGCAGGCGCTTCAAGGTGTGGCAAGGAGTACACAGTCATCAACTATTAATGAAGGTGACTCAATAATTACAAAACAGAGCAGTTTTGTAATTATTAGTCTTCTTGGAAAAAGAGTTGGAAGAATCAGTTGTGAAATCTATGAGAAAGTACCGATGGATAATGAAGTAGAAGTAGTCAACCACTCATGAAGTAAAGAGGTGACTTTTACCAGACCAACAAAATAAAAACAAAATAAAAATGAATAAGTACAAAAAAATGAATAAATTATTAAAAATGAAAAGAAATAAATAAACAAAAATAGTCGAAAACAAAAGATTTAAATAAAAAAAATAAAATTAAAAAACAATAGTACTCTCTCCTTTAACTGAATGATTAGTGAGAGGTGCTTTTAACAAAATATATAGAAAAAAATAACAAAATATAATGAAATGTTGATAAAGCTAACTCTCACCTTCATTAAAATGGCATCATTCTATGGAGCAGGTTTTAATCAAGATCTTAAATATTAACATTTACTCAAAATATTGAAGTTAACATAATCACAATGTAATTACTGTTTGCTATTTAATTCATTTCAACATTTGTAAATATTACAAGATTTAACTGAAACTTGAGGGTTTACAGTTCGAACATTCTTCTGAAAACAGTTTTAAAACAATAACAAATGTATAAAGACAAGACAAAACGAGTATTTATAAAGATGCAAATAAAAATCAGATGCGTTTACCTGTTGTTGTTGTTGTTGTTGGCCTGGATACAATCTGTACAATCAGTAAAAGGCTGCTCCTCAGGTGTGTCTGTATTAGTCCTGCTCCAGGTTAAAGATGTTCCCCTGTTGAGTCTGTGTCACTATTTAAACAAAGGAGGAGGGAAAACCCAGAGATCAGAGTTGATGGTGAACGTGACGTGAGCTGATGCAGCCGTCCAGGGGCAGGTGCAGGAGCAGGGGCAGGTATCAAACCACACCTTGTGATTTCAGCAAAGTCACGGCCCTTTTATCGACCGAAGCTTTGTCCTTTCCTTGACGCACTTTTATTTATTTCCTTGAAGAAGATGAGTAGGTGTTGGCCACATATATTCATCCATATCTGATAAATAAAGTAATAATGTGCTATTTAGGGTTAAAATGACATCTGTTTTGTGATGTTTCATAAGTTTTTCATCTAAACCCTATTCTTTTCTCTGTGTGGACCGTCCTGTCTCTGCAGCTGCCTCTAGTTGTTAATAATAACACAGTGACATATGAAGCCGGTCATGAGATCCACTGACAATGGGCAAGAACTGGTTTGACCATTATGTACGGTTTTTTCCCCCTGTTTGCCTCAATGTCACCATTGTGTTGTTAGGTTTCCAGAGTGAAACAAGTCCAGACAGAGAAGCACTAATCTCACATAATGGACAGTAGGCTTGACTTCCCTTATTGTAGAGCGTTAGACTAAAATAAACTCAGCTAAATCAGAATAAGTTGAAATTAATGAAGCAAACGAATCATAAAATCACACTGTTGATTTAAATCCATCTGTATTTTTCATGTAGGTGTACTTTATGAGTACATTTAACTTATTTGAACATGTTTTGAAGGAAAACAAGTTACTTTTACTCAAATGTCATGAGTATATTTAAGGTATTGTTGGTAAAGTGCTGAGTCTGAGTCCAGGTTTAGACTTCACCGAAGAAAAAATGTGTATCTTTAATCATTTCTGAGCATGTTTACTTCTACTTGAGAAATACTATTTTAAAATAACAGTATGTCTATATGAGTACAGTCTGAGTCTGAAGGTTTTGATCTCATTGAGAATACATTAAAAATAAAACATAAAACACATAATTCAAATTGAAAAATGTAGTTTATTTGATGAAGTGTCACTCTATTGTACCTACATATTAGTGAAAGCCTCAGGTAATTAATTTTTACTTTAGTTTATAAAAAGAGGAATGTCAACAGTGAACGTTGTGTGACGTTGGGTTGAACCGGTTCAGCGGGACGTTTCTGTTTCATATGAAACTGTGTGTGGTTTATTTAGGGACAGCACACACGATCCAGAGACGATGAGTCAGACCCACGACGCGTGCAAGAGAAAACAAAAGTTTCCATAAGAGTAAAGTGAATATTGTTGTGCGGTTTATAAAGTGGTCGATATTGGTCAACTTCAGCTTTCGATTTCAAACGCAAACTTTCAGTGTGTTTTAGTCGCTCATCTGGATAAAAAAGAGCTTAAATTTTACAAAAAAGAGAAAAAAATGGAGAACAAATGGTCCTTTATTCTACTTATAAGAAGTAAATTGTGTTAATCCTCGTTTACACATTTCAAACGTGTAATCTGTTATAGATCTGTATAAAAATATGCAGTGTTTTGCAGTGTCTGGGGTTTGTCTCCTGTTTTTTGGGCTTGGGTTGACTTTTAGATGCATTGTGATCTAAAAGATTCACCAATAAAATGATAAAAAGCAGTGTCATTTAGTTAATGTGTGTATTGTAGGTTTTATAGATATATTAAATTAATATTTGACAGGTTGAATAGCAGTGTTGGAAGAAGTATTCAGTTCCTGTGAAAGTAAAGGTAGGTTTATTTAACCAAAAGTATCACATTAAAATGATTACTTAAGTAAAAGTATTAAAGTACTTGCTTTTAAATGTACTTTGAAGAATAAAATTAAAAGTATTTGACTTAGCTTCAACAATGAATCAATATAAAAGAGATTTATTTTATTAATAAAAAGGTTGGCGATAATCAAGAAGGATTAAAAACTACGACTCATTAAGGTGAAGTTTGTTTAATAGTTTGACAGATCAGAGAGAGATGCTGCGTTCAAGTGTGCTTCGTAAAACTCAGCACTATAGGTTAATATTTAGGTAGCACTTAAAATGAAATGCAGTAGAAAGTACATATATTTGCTCTAAAATGTAGTGGAGTAAAGGTCAAAGTAACTAAACACAGACACGCTTCTGTGACAATCACACAGAGGTGTTCAGACCATAATAAATGGTGGTGCTTTGAGTCAAACCGAGCTCATAAACCACTGTTATTAAAAGAGTTCCAGTTTTCTCTCAGGTTCCTTCTTTCTTTCATCATTTAGAGCCACAAACAGGAAGTCAGGTCTTTTTTAATCAAACGTTGGACCAGTTCCTTGCTACAATCATCTGTTTTATAACCATTATATAATTTTGTGTTATTTAAGCAGGACCCAGGGCTTAATGTGTCGTTATGGATTCAGATGCTTTATTTTCTTTTTATTTTCTTCTGGTGTTTTTGAGTAGAATATCTATATAGTCTGTGATTGATCAGTGTTAGGATCTGTAGTGGTTTATTGTAGAAGCAGACAGAAGTTACTATACTACAGTACATATACTACTACAGTATGTGTATTGCCTGAGGCTGCTGTTATGAAAGAAAGCCTCAAAAATCCCGTTGTACTTGTTTATTTCCAGTAAACACAGTGTTGACTGATTTCCTGGGATTGATTTCATACTCACCGCTCAACTCATAGTTTTTTCCAGGCAACACAAAAAAACAGGTGTATAATGGGCTAAAGCATAATTACCTTAAATGCATACTGTCTTCTTACTCATAATCAGTGGCGGGGCGGGCATTTCACTCTTAGGCCTTCAGTCACGAACCACTCATAGTTGCTCGTCTGGAAATGACAGACAAACCCTTTTCCTTTCTGGGACAGGCTAGTAGCTCAGGGGTTGGCCGACCTCTTCTCACAATATACAGCTTTTGGTGAAAGGCCCGTCTTGAAAATGGCGTGGAAAGTCTATCTACAACCTCTTCTCGTCCTTCGGCCATTATGAGTGAAGGGATATATACATTAGAATGAAGGGACATATACATTAATATGAAGGGACATATACATTAATATGAAGGGACATATACATTAATATGAAGGGACATATACATTAATATGAAGGGACATATACATTAATACTGTGTTTTATAACAGCCCATCTCTAAGGTGGAGCTTAGATAAGGTGTACCATAAAAATCTGTATTCCACGATTTCTTTTTGTTCTTCCTTGTGCTTTTTGTTTGTACTGGTTGAACCCTGCAGCTGTAGAATATTGTAAAAGGGCAATACAATTCTTGGACGCAAATCTCTTGATTCCTGGTCTTCTTTTCCGATCTCAACTGAACACGCACAGCTGCTCTGGGCACTGAAAGCAGGTGCCTAACATGAGTTAAAAATACAGCGATAGCGGTTGGATCTCCAGGTTTAGTTGGATATTCTGCAAATTGCCGCCTTTCAGGCTCTAGCAAGTGCTTATCCAATCACAGGACGCGTACATGTTCAGTTCAGCGTAAGACCTTCTAGCTGGTCCTGGTCTGCAGAATCCAGATCTGATTGGCTATTGACACTGACTGTGTCCGTTCACTTACAGTGCACCGGGGCCTGCTCTGTTGATTCTGAAGGTCTCACGCAAACGATAAACAACAGACTACAAACTATAATAAACAACACTGAAGCCACTCAACTAAGTGGATATAATATGACATAAAGAGAATAGAGAATACTTTTGTTTACATATTTATGAAAATAAAATAAATGTACTTTTCTGAGCATGTTTAGGCCAGCAGAGAAGGCCCACCACTGCTCATAATAATACAATATACAGTACATGACAATATAACTTTAACTATACGTGGAGCAGTAGGAGTAGGATCACTCAAAAGCTCAATAAATTGTGTTGATAATTTCATTTTTAAATAAAAATGGGTAAAAATGAAGTTTTACAAAAGTCTCCTTTTATGGAAACTGGTTTTAGTTGGATTTGAACAGTTTTTATTAGGATTTGTGGAGGTTTTAGTTGGATTTAAACCGGTTTTATAAGGATTTGAATAGGTTTTAGTTGGATTTAAAGAGGTTTTATTAGGATTCATGGTGGTTTTAGTTGGATTTAAACCGGTTTTATAAGTAATTTGAATAGGTTTTAGTTGGATTTAAAGAGGTTTTATTAGGATTCATGGTGGTTTTAGTTGGATTTGAACAGTTTTAGGTGGATTTGAACAGGTTTTAGAACTGGTTGTAGATGATTTGAACAGGTTTTATTTGGATTTAAGCAGTTTATATACATCTTTGTAGCAAAAACTGGCTTAAGATTTCATGAACAAACAACATTAATCTGATTCAAATCCATCTAAAACCTGTTCCAATCCAATTAGTGCCACAAATATCACCAAGTAAACGCTTTGAAGGGCCACATAAAGCATTGCAAAGGGCCACATTTGGCCCCTAGGCCTTGAGTTTGACATGTGTGCAATAGACCCTTACATTGTGTGTAAACAAGAAAAACTGCATTCGGACAAGCAATACATTTAAATGGAAACAAAGGAATAAGTGAAATATGCATAATCAACATGGTTTTGGAAGAAGAAGAAGAAGAAGAAGACTCAACTGGAAATGTTTTATCACTGTTTCTCAAGTTTCTAATGTGTGTTTAACTTAAATATTCATGTACACTGAAGCTGATCTGTCTTGTGAACAAAATAAAACAAAGAAATCAACAAAGAGAACTACATATTTGTCCTCATTCTTAAAAATAAATGGAATAAGTCACAAACAACACCTTGTGTTTTTAAAAGAAAGATTTGTTCCAGTGTTGCCAATTGTCGGCTTTTTTTGAGTCATCTTTACGTATTTTTTCCTCATGTTTTTTTATTTTGATTATGTGCTGGAGGCTGGATGAAAAGCTGTGTTAATAACCACTTATTTATAATATTAAACTATTAAATAACCAACATGTAACTGACCACATTTATATCAAACACATTAAAAGATGCGTCAGACCTACTGCTGCCAGTAATAACAGCATCACAAAAGTAGAAAGGCCTTTTTTATGAGCTGCTAATTGACTTAAACCACAATTTACTATTTTCACTTGTGGCAAATTACAGTGACATAGTGTTAACTGAAATCATCGCAAACAGTGTCTGAACCTGAAAAGTCAAACTAATACAGACTAAACAGGGTCTGCTTGTGTTTGCTGAGTAAATACAGGTGGAGGGCATTGAAAATGTCAAGTTTACGGGAATTCAGACGTTTCAGAAGCAAAATCAGGATCAGCAAATGCACAAAGGCGACTGCAGCTAAATGCCTGCCCTATTCATTGAGTTTAATTTCCTAAACCAGCGTGAGTCATGAGCCTTGGCAAGAATAAATAATGTGAGCGAGACACAGGTTTCACAAGACGAATGATGAACGGCCATTTGACAAACGACATTCTTCTGTGGCTTTTACCTGAAACCTTTCGGAGCCTGTTCTTCCTGACGTTAAAGATGTGATTTCTTCCTGGATCAAAAAGCAAAAAGTGACTAATCAGAAGAACTAGAACGAGCCAGTGCAGTGTCTTATTTACAGTCATAGCATTTATCACAGTTTTAGTTCTCAGTTTTATATTTGGCTTTGGTTTAAACTCCACAAACTACAGTGGCCTCAGAGGGTCAAAACTCTTAAATTCTCAGTGGGTTTAGAAAAAGCTAGACTTTCAAAGTAAATGCTTACAAAAATGTAAAGTTTCAACTTAAATTTTCCAGGATAAATACATTTCCATGACTGACTCTCGAGCAGGATTTCCAGGAAAAATGAAATTATTGAGTACTTTTTCACAATAATGCCTCTGTAACTTGAGATTTTGACTGAAAACTACAATAAGTCAAAGCCAAATAGTGAGCGCCCTTTGAAGACATCTCAGTGACTGTTAAGATGTCTGTTAAAAGTGAGTTTGGGCTCACTATTTGGCAAGCTGGTGTTAAAAGGACGTATTAACAGTCGTTTTATAATCGGTTTACCGTGATTGTGCAGCTATATTAGAATATTCTTTAAGTATACAATATTACTTTGACATTTTCTTGACCCCAAAATAATCAAGTCCGATGGTTGACATTTGCTGCATTTGTTTTGTTGATGAAGTAGATTCTAATATCTGTAAATATTCAGCACTGACAGGTTTGTTTGACTTATATGATCGATATTCTGTACTGTCATTATTATTTTTAAAGTACATTTATGAGTTTGATTCATTGTTAAAAAAAAGGGTGCAGCGTTAAGTCAAACTTGTTTAAACAGTGGGTGAGACCAGAGCGTTAGAGTGTTACTCAGAACAATGAATGTGAAGTATTGTTACAAATGAGAGAATATGACAGTCACATTTGGAAACATGAGAAATGACGCAGAGACAGGGACTTCCTCCTGTCGCTGACCTCATTCTGACACAATCGTACGTCCATCGGTAAGTATTTCAAAATCACACATTGTTTCCACGAGACGAAGGCTATTTATCTCACACGAGGCCCATGGAGCACACAATCGACCGCTATTGTCGTGAACTGATTTGTAAATGAAGCAATTAATCATAATCAAAAAACAAACATGACCGAAACTGTGGAAAATGTCCTCAAATTAAAATATCATGTTTTCAAAATGATGATTCTGAGTAAGACAAGCCGATTTGTAAATGTCTCGATGAACCGGTCGCTCAGGATTCTCTCCCTCACGTCGAGTCATGAGGGTTCTGACCAAAAACACCAATAAGAGATAGTCACCTGGGTGGAGCCCCGGGGCATCTGGACGGAGGAGGCACCGGGGCAGATCCAGGACGTCTCGATCCCGGGGGGTGTCCAGGGATTATCCCCGAAAGAGCTGGAGGAGGTTTCTAAACAGAGGGAAGTGCACGGATTTAAAAACAATACAACTTAGAAAAGGTCAATAACTCGTGACATGTTGTATTTATTATTCTTTGTGTTATTTTATTTTGGTGCACAGTGACAGATGTATAAATAAAAAGGTGACTCAAGGGGCATCTGAGAGTGTAATGTCTGTTTGTGTTTGTCTCTAAGTGTTAGCCCTGCGATTTAACTGACCAGGATGTACCCCGCCTCAGGCCCAGGACCCTGAATGAATGAATTTTAAGTTTAATCACATTACACACATTACACAACTTGATAAATGGATTTCTGAACAACATTCTTGTTTGACATTTACCAAAAAGCTTATCTTCTTCCTGAAGATGAAGACTGCACCCAAAATGAGCCCAAATGTATACCACTGTGATCAAAAGAAGTCAAAATCAGGGTTCAGACTCCTTTAAAGACATCATTTTCAAGTAAATTTTTCTCATTAAAGTGATATTCTGGAATTTCTGAAGGAAGGTTGTGTATTTTCCGTCGGTGTGGACACTATTTCTTGAACTAACCAGGCTCAGAGAAGCAGTGTAAAGCTTGGGGCAAAAGTGTACAATTATATACAAGCACCAGACAACTACTTTAACCTTCTCATAATATTGAGTAAAACTGTTCAAACACGGACTCAAACCATTATTTTGAGAAACAACGATGATAATGATTAACAATAAAAGAACCGGATGTGAACTTTAGTTCCAGAAAGGGTTTTGGCCTTTGGTTGTTGAGTCAGTTTAGATTAAATCAGGTACATTCTGTCATTCAGTCACTAGTTTGGTATTCTGTAAATGTGGGTTGGACGTCATGTAAGTCAGTCGGTTCTGTCGGCCATGTTGGCAGGAAAAACGAGCCAGAACTGCACCAGTGTAGATCTGGAAGTGTCAGACTTTATTATTGGGAGTAAATGTGTGGTTGGGGGCTCGGTGGTTGCATTGGTCGACTATTTCTACAATAGAAACTATCCCAGCTCTGTGCACACTACACACTGTGGATGTTGTACCTCGATGACTTTGGGACGCCCCGTTAATGCATCACATCAATGTAAGTCGCACAGCAATCACAATTATTCAAATACTTTATTTCCAAAAATATGAAGTACAAAATCAGTTCAAGCCATATATGTTATAATTTATAGCATTTATCATTTCCATTCGTAGCAAACATAAAATCAGCCGGAGGAGGCTTCATGGTGAAGGTAACAGGCTTCATTCACTCATTCAACATTCACACTAAGAGAGTAACATCAGAGTAAAACACATATCTGCCATGAGCTGGCATCATTATGAGTGTTGACTGAAAAAACATGATTGATTGAGTAAAATGTAAGGCTTAGAATTATTCCTTGAGCTGAGTACTTGAGTTGAATTTCTGGTTTGAATCCCGTTGTGTTTTTTGTGCTTTTTAATGAGGCCTAATTGATCCGTTGACAGATATTTACACTTTGTCCTGAGTTTAGTTCTCATTAGCTCATGGGACAGGTTCCAGCGTGTCCCGTACGGCTATCACTAAATTAAACTACTTTTTTTCTCCTTCAGAGACAAAGGAGGATATAACAAGTCATTCGTGTTCGTGTCGTAACCCGACACCACATTGTTTTGTAAAAGCTCAAGTATTGCACACAGTAAACTTTAGACATTAACCTTCTCAGCTTATTCAACCCCCAATGATCCTCTTTATTCCTGATGTATTGCCACTACCCCCAAGAGTCAGTTTTTTATGTATTTAAGGAAATTACATTTAGAGATAGGTGCAAGAAGAGCTTTGGTTTCAGATTCCTTTACTCCAGAAGTCTCCAGTTGTTCAGAGCAAGGCCAGACTCACAACTCCCAGAATGATCAACAAAGCTGTAAAAAGGACAAAAATGTTCTTAAATATGGTAATATTAGGTCATATTGGAGAGTTGTTGTCCGGGAACTGTACTGAACAGTTCAGTTTGACAAGTTTTAGATTTACAATAATAAAGGTGTATTTGTCTTGTGCTCACCCTGGGACAGTGACTGCTGGAGGGTGATGGCGCCGGCTGTGGTTGTGGGAGCAGTAGGGGTGGTGGTGGTGGTGGTGGTGGTGGTGTTGGCTACATTGGTGATGTTTTGGTTTGCAACAGACATATCCACCACAGCAGTTTTGATTTGAGTGATAGGGGTTCCTAGATCCTCAGAGGCTGAGAGAAAAAAGAAAATATTGTCATCAGAATTGACAAAGTCCCTTGGATGAAGGACAAAACGCCTTCTGTTTCTAAACTATGTTTAGTTGCTTTCTTTTTCAACCCTTTAACATTGTCATCTTTGTTTAAAAATGGAAACACTAAGTGTCTTACTGTCGTCATATGATCCAGTCAAGACTGACAAAGAGAAACTGGTGTCTGCTGCTCTGGCTGTTGCATCTGGGACAGTGGCCGCAAATGTGCACTGGATTTTCTTGCCATTGATTTTACCCTTGACTTTGTTTACAGGGAGCTGTGGAGCAGATATACTTCAAGTTAGCTTTTGAACAAAAACTAGAAAAACCTGCCTCACTCATCATCAGTTCACTCACCGTTACTTTAATGAATTTTCCATTGTTGAGGAAAGCAGAGATGAATTTAACTACACCTTTGTTTCTTGCACAGATGTAAACGGTGCTATTCCCTCCCTGTAACGACAAAAAACACATGGTTGAGTATAATCCACAGGAAGTACATAATCCGATCTAGTCAGTCTGACTCACCGTCGCAGACGCCAAAGCGGCTCCCAGGAAGCCGTCAGACTCTCCCGACAGTGAGAAGTCAAAGTTACGACCGTTGGATGGTTTTGCGCCGAGAAAGAAGCATGAAGTTGACGCAGATGGATCACAACTGGACGGCTCCGCGGCACAGAGCTGTTTGGAGCCACACTCCGTCTTAGAAACAGGGCTCTGTGATAGAAATGAGACGAAACCTAATGAGACACACTGAAAATGAGACGCAGCAGAATGGAAATGTAAAAATGAGTTTTCTCACCGGAAGATCTTCAACTGTAGTGTTTGGTACCAGTGGAGGAGCCGTGGTTGTAGGAGCAGTTGTGGTCACTGTGGTCGCAGTGGTCGGGGTAACTGTGGTCGCAGTGGTCGGGGTAACTGTGGTCGCAGTGGTCGGGGTAACTGTGGTCGCAGTGGTCGGGGTAACTGTGGTCGCATTGGTGGGGGTAACTGTGGTCGCAGTGGTCGGGGAAACTGTGGTCGCATTGGTCGGGGTAACTGTGGTCGCAGTGGTCGGGGTAACTGTGGTCACGGCAGTGGCATTGGTTGAGGGCCCTGTAGTCGCGTTGGTTGGGGGCACTGCGGTTGCGTTGGTGGGGGTAACTGTGGTCGCATTGGTTGAGGGCCCTGCGGTCGCATTGGTCGGGGGCACTGCGGTCGTGTTGGTTGAGGGCCCTGCGGTCGCATTGGTGGGGGTAACTGTGGTTGCATTGGTTGAGGCCACTGTGGTTGCGTTGGTCGGGGTAACTGCGGTCGTGTTGGTTGAGGGCACTGCGGTCGCATTGGTGGGGGTAACTGTGGTCGCATTGGTGTGGGTAACTGTGGTTGCGTTGGTCGGGGTAACTGTGGTTGCGTTGGTCGGGGTAACTGCGGTCGCGTTGGTGGGGGTAACTGCGGTCGCATTGGTGGGGGTAACTGCGGTCGCGTTGGTGGGGGTAACTGTGGTCGCATTGGTTGAGGGCACTGCGGTCGCATTGGTGGGGGTAACTGTGGTCGCATTGGTGGGGGTAACTGTGGTCGCGTTGGTTGGGGTAACTGCGGTTGCGTTGGTGGGGGTAACTGCAGTCGCGTTGGTCGGGGGCACTGCGGTCGCATTGGTCAAGTTGGTTGATGGTGTTGTCAGGTTCGCTGATGGTATTGTCATGTTGGTTGATGGTGTCGTCAGGTTGGTTGATGGTGTTGTCAGGTTGGTTGATGGTGTTGTCAGGTTGGTTGATGGTGTTGTCATGTTCGCTGATGGTGTTGTCAGGTTGGTTGCTGGTGTCGTCAGGTTCGCTGATGGTATTGTCAGGTTGGTTGATGGTGTCGTCAGGTTGGTTGATGGTGTTGTCATGTTGGTTGATGGTGTCGTCAGGTTTGTTGATGGTGTCGTCAGGTTCGCTGCTGGTGTCGTCAGGTTGGTTGCTGGTGTCGTCAGGTTGGTTGCTGGTGTTGTCAGGTTCGCTGCTGGTGTTGTCAGGTTGGTTGATGGTGTTGTCAGGTTCGCTGATGGTGTTGTCAGGTTGGTTGATGGTGTTGTCAGGTTGGTTGCTGGTGTTGTCAGGTTGGTTGATGGTGTTGTCATGTTGGTTGATGGTGTTGTCATGTTCGCTGATGGTGTTGTCAGGTTCGCTGCTGGTGTTGTCAGGTTGGTTGATGGTGTTGTCAGGTTGGTTGATGGTGTTGTCAGGTTCGCTGATGGTGTTGTCAGGTTGGTTGATGGTGTTGTCAGGTTGGTTGCTGGTGTTGTCATGTTGGTTGCTGGTGTTGTCAGGTTGGTTAATGGTGTCGTCAGGTTGGTTGATGGTGTTGTCATGTTCGCTGATGGTGTTGTCAGGTTCGCTGCTGGTGTTGTCAGGTTGGTTGATGGTGTTGTCAGGTTGGTTGCTGGTGTTGTCATGTTGGTTGCTGGTGTTGTCAGGTTGGTTGATGGTGTTGTCAGGTTGGTTGATGGTGTTGTCAGGTTGGTTGATGGTGTTGTCAGGTTGGTTGATGGTGTTGTCAGGTTGGTTGCTGGTGTTGTCATGTTGGTTGATGGTGTTGTCAGGTTGGTTGATGGTGTCGTCAGGTTGGTTGATGGTGTTGTCATGTTGGTTGATGGTGTTGTCAGGTTGGTTGATGGTGTTGTCAGGTTGGTTGATGGTGTCGTCAGGTTGGTTGATGGTGTCGTCAGGTTGGTTGATGGTGTCGTCAGGTTGGTTGATGGTGTTGTCAGGTTGGTTGATGGTGTCGTCAGGTTGGTTGATGGTGTCGTCAGGTTCGCTGCTGGTGTCGTCAGGTTGGTTGATGGTGTTGTCAGGTTGGTTGATGGTGTCGTCATGTTGGCTGCTGGTGTTGTTGCATTTGTTTGGGCGTAGGTCCCGACACACATCCAGCTCAGAGCCACAAAGAGAACCAGTGGAACCAGGCTGCGATCCATTTCTGTTGAAAAAATGGACCAATAATTTAACAGTGTCATGGTGCACTTCATTATTCATTACTTCAGAATGGAGGTGATGGTGTGGGGCAGTGTGATGGTGTAGGGCCAGTGTGATGGTTTGGGGCAGTATCCCTCTCAGTAAAAACAGAACTTCCCATATCTCCAGAATCTAACCTTACCTCCACGTACCTCCATGATCATGCTGCACTTTATTGTATATTTGTATTTTTAGTTGTATATAGATTAGTTATTTTTTTAACTAGAGAGACAACAACTGCCGGAGAAAAAACAAACAAACAAACAACAAACAAAAAACAAATAAAGATGATTCTGATTACAGAGCACCTCCAGAGTTTGGAATGGTCCAGACCCGAACCCGACTGAACCCTAAGGACCAGTTTGGGGCGTGCAGTACGTGCTCGAGCGACCCACACGACTGCACCGGCTGAACTTCAACAACTCCTCGGGGAATGGAATGCCACCCGACAAACTCTACTGAGGTCCTGACGGGGTAAAATAAATAAACTGTAAAAATATGTGTTGTTTTTCTGTTATAACTGTGAGAGAGTGCAACCATCAAAACGGGTTTATTTGGGGTGCTACCCATTCCACAAATGCACAATCTTTACAAGTCGTACCTCGTTGTAAAGACGACTAATCAGGCTTTCAATCGATATAAGATACAACGCCAACTGATATTATTAAAGGAGAAATGATTGACTGAAATAACAATCATTTTTTTAACACAATGTAATTACCCTCCTCTACTACTGCTATTTAATTACTATCAATATTTGGCTTTTTCAGGCAGAGCTGGAGACCCGGGTTCGATTCTCAGTCGGGTCGTCTGCCCAATGTCATTTCCCTCTCCCTCACTCTTCTTCTACCCCATTCTACCCATCATCTGTTAAAAAATAACCCAAAAAGAGCCAAAAATAAATAAACAAACAAAAATATTACTAGCATGAATTGAACCTGAAGTTTTGCGGTTGTAAAAAAAAAAGAAGTTCAATAAAAAAATCTAAAGCGTTTACCTGTTGTTGTTGGCCTGGGTACAATCTCAGTAAAAAGGCTGCTCCTCAGGTGTGTCTGTGTTAGTCCTGCTCCCGGTTGAAGATGTTCACCTGTTGAGTCTGTGCCAGGGTTTAAACAAACGAGGAGGAAACCCTGAGAGTCAGTGTGGTTTGTGAATATGACGTGAGATGATGCGGTCGTCCCGGAGCAGGGTATCAAACGAACCACAAACCATGTGATGTCTGCAACGTCACTGCACTTTTTTATGGCTTTGCCCTTGACTGACTTTATTTACCCTCTTGATGCCTGACAGCTTCTCAGTTAAGATTCAGATCGAGATAAGAAGACGTTTGCTTCATTTTCTTCTTCACTTCATATCTGATAAAGTCACGTCCCATTCAGAGTTAAAATGCCATTATTGTTTGTCATTAGCTGTCAGGGCTGTGGCCGTGATACTTTAGACTTTAGAAGACCGGATGCAGGAAACTTCCACTAAAACGTCTTTAGAATAATCATTTTACAGGCATTAAGAGCAATTTCAACAGAGTTTGCACATTCAGAACCTACAATTGCCCCCTTGGTCAGACTCTGGCTCAAACGTGTAACACATGGTTGAATCAATGAGGCACTTTTCATTTAATAATCTCCAAAAAAGAAACCAGGTAAAGACTAAAACAGATGGAGTGGAAATGGTCCTGTATAACCTAAACCTGGAGACATTCTGATTCAAACATTCACACAACACTTCAATGAGAGGACAAGGGACTGTAATTAATCAAAAAAGGGACAATAATCTTAAATATTGTCATTTTTTAACATAAGCCTAATTTATGACTTTTCACTTCAACATATTTTAAAGGAAAATGTGTTACTTTTACTCAAATTTCATGACTAAATTAAGTATAGTTGGTAAGGTCCAAGGTATAATTTCTTGTTTAATTATTAAATACTATTTAAACTGCCCTCAGAAGGTCAAAACTCAAACTTAAATTCCCAGTGCATTTAGAGAAATACAACACGATGTTTCAGTGTTTTTCAAAAGCAAATTGACTTTCAAAGTAAACACCAAGCAACAAAATGTAGTGTTCAAACTGTGCTTTTCCATGACAAAAAAAACATCTATTTAGACCATTTCCAGGATTTTCAGGACATATTTTTCACAATAATGCCTCAGTAAGTTGAGATTTAAACCAACTCTACAATAAGTCTCAGAGACTGTTAAGGTATGTCTGTTAAAAGTAGGTGTGGGCTCACTATTTGGCAAGCTACACTACCCTTTTTTTCTTGTGCGTTATAAGAGCTTTTTAAAAATGTATAAACAATCTGTTGGCCTGTTGTGTAATCAAAACGAATACAGTTTTTTATATCTCGTCAAATAATAAACCACATATTTCTTTGATACAGTGGTTAGATATGTGACCAAATTATAATATACTTTTTATTTTCATACTTGACAAATGGGAGACAACACACAAATATATATACATTTTCTGCATTTGTTTTATTGATAAAGTAGATTCTAATCTCAGATAAAATGTTTTGTTATTCTTTGATTCAGTTTCATTTTCTCACTGTGGCCCATGGAGCACACATTAAACACTTTTTTTGTTTTGTCAAGCACTTTCCAACTTTGTGAATGAATATATAAATAAAGTTAATTAAAATCTAAAATGTATACCACAGATATTAAAAAAAATGGCGCAAAATAATAAGAACTATTTCCAAAATGATGATTATAAGTAAGATGAGCCAACAGACAAACATGTGGACTAACCGGTCCATCAGCGTTGTCACCCTCATGAGGTCAAGACACGTCCGAAATAAGAGACAGAGGCGGGGCAGGCTCACCGACACGCCGATGGACATCAGGAATCTGATCTGGAAGTGACCTGTCCCACTGAGAGGAGGCACCGGGGCAGATTCAGGACGCCCCGGAGGGATCTGAGATGTCCGGGGATTCCCCTCGAAGAGACAGACGAGAGAGATGTTTGTAAAAAATGATGTCTAAGATGTACACTTTTTAAGTTACCTTCGGTGCACAGTGGCAGAAGGGGTATGTCTCTAAGTGTTAGCCCTGCGAATAACTGTCTTTTGTCCAGGTTTTGCCCCAAAGCCGCTGGGATAGCCTCTGTGACCCCTGAAAGAATAAGTGGTAGAAGATACACAGCTTAATAAATGGACCATTTCTGAACGACATTCTTGTGTGACTTTTACCTTTTTTTCTTCCTGAAGATAAAGACAGCGCCCGAGATCTTTTTCTGGAAACATGATCTGGACAAAGCACAAATTTAAAACTGCCCTAAAATCTTTTAATTTATATACCACTGAGATAAAAAAAAAAAAAAGAAGAAGTCAAAATCAGGGTTCACACTCCTTTAAAGAAATTATTTTCAAGTAGATTTTCTCATTAAAGTGATATTCTGGCATTATTTTAAGTGAGGTTGTATGTGGTACTTGTATTTAATCTAGTTTGTGTATTTTAGGTCAGTGTGGACATAATTTAATGAACTAAACAGGCTCAGAGAAGCAGAGTAAAGCAGTCGATTGTGTCAAAGCAAACAAAACAAGCACCAGACACCTACAATGACTCATAATATTGACTAAAAACAGACTCAAACCATTATTTTAAGAAACATAAATGATAAAAAGGTGCCGAATTGAAACGGTTTCATAAGTATATAGTACTTCAAACCGGTTTTAGGACTATTTTGTAAAGGTCTTGGCTCTAACTCTGTCTCCTTCACCAAACACTAACCTCTAAGAGTCTGGACCTGGTCTAAAACTGGACTTGGATTTTTTAACTCTTGTACAGTGTATCGTGCACAGGTCTTGACTACGAGTTAGTTTTAGCAGCACTTCGCACCGACATTAAAACTGATTTCTCTTTAACTCCGGCTCATATTTACACAGCAGCCTCGTGTTGACACAGTGAATATTTGTCAAACACCCGGAGGAACACACGCTCGGAGTTATTCTCACGTGACGTAGCGACTCCAGGCCGTTAACGAGGTCCAGAATTTGGTTAATGTTGCGTTCACAGTACGACACGACTCAAGAAGCATGAAGGTTGTGGACTTGAGTCACGGCAGATCTCGTAGAAAAGTAATACTGTGTTTACATGAAATGGTTGATGTTTTAGATCAGGTCTCACGTGTTCGGGGCAAAAGTGCGAACAATTATTAAATAGTGACCACATTTGACTTTGATTTGTTTTTAAGACTGCTCTGGTCTTGGTATGAGGCCTATTGTGGCTCGTCTTACTGCAGCTGAAAACAGTTTGGAACAAGGAAACGGACAAAAACAAATTGTGCAAAGCATTCAGACTGCAGCAGCACTCCACGCTTTGTTCACGCGGTGATCACACTTTCTTATCACTCAACACCTGTTCAGAAACATTTGTTTTGTTTAATTCTTTTCTAATGTCACTCTTACTTGTTACTCTGTTTACTGTGGTTTTGTTCTTCCTCATGAGACAAAAAAGACAGAGACATTTCCAGAAATAACCTTTTATTTCAGTCACCAGACAACAGCATGTTGTTACTACATATTATTAATTTAATCTTCATTAAAATAAATACCTAAAAGCAGCTAAAGTCGCAGTAACACAAGTAATAAATTCAGTGTTTTCTAAAAGGTTGAGGTTTTGTATTTGCTTCATTCTTCGAGCTCGATGAGTTTCTTCAGATCAGATTTTAACTCTTCCTCGTTGTCCTGTTCCTCCTCGACCTCCACTTCGATGCCGTCCATGGTTTTTTGCAGATCTTCTTTGATGCGGTTCAGCTCCAGCAGCCCGTCCTGCAGCTCCTTACACACCTCTCGGATTTTGGCGGAGAACTCCGTCTTGGCGCCTTTCTTCAGCTCCACGGAGTCTTTGGCCAAAAAGAAGACGTCGAGCGCGAGGAAGAGGCCGGACATGACGCCGGTGGTGACGCTGACGACCTGGGCAGCTTTAGCCGCGCCCCCGGCCACGCTCAGGACCTGCACGGTGCTGATCAGACTCTCCGTGTTAATGACTAAAGCCTTACCGGCGCGGCCCCCCTCCTTCATCACGTGCTTCACGTTTTGGTTCAAGTGCTTTTCGGAGATGCTCTCGGCGTATTTCTCAAAGTCCCACTCCTCCAGCGTCTCCATCCCCTCCTGTTTGGGAACATTTAGGACTTTTAGGAAGAACATACAGCTCTGTGTTCAGTTTTATTTGTTTTTCTCCAACAGTAATTGAGTAAAAATACCAAACTCAGACGTCTACATCATTGTTCACTTTTTGTTTGTGGTAATACAACACAAAAGTCAGCTTTGGCTAAAATTTCAAAATATTCTAGACACTGGGCAAAGTTAGCAGTGCATTTACAGTATATTAGTCACAGATCGATAAGAGTGTCTAAACTCATCTAGAGCAGCTTAAAAGTTTACAGATTATTGGTTCTCCCAGAATACTGAGTCTACATGGGTCTTTATGGGAAATTACAGAAACAGTTTTTAATATCTAACCTGACAGAACTATCTGGACATTACTAAAGATAAGCATGTACTGCCAACGTTAACATGTTACCTAATATTATGTCCATGGGGCAACTGGTTAATAACATCTAAACCTGATGGAAAAGGAAACAACACACTAAATAAATGCTGAAAAAGCTTGAGCTGAGGAAATGTATATTAAACTGGATTTACAGTTGATAGAGACCCAGGTTGAAGTCTCTTTCACCCATTTCATGCTCAATGAAGGCCAAAAAAAATTGTAGAGCGTCCTTAAGCTACATAATTAAGGAAGAAGAACCTAAATTAGTCCATGTCCTTTAAAAAGTACAGAAAACCTTGTCAAATGTACCCAGTTTTTAATAAACAACTCCAGAGCAGCCACATACAGCCAAATATATGACTCGAAAATGGATTTTAATGAGGTTTGATCCTACTTTTATTATTTTTTATGATCATTGCTGAGCTAAAGCTAGATAGTTTTGCTACAGAGCTGTTAAAATGGAGCAGAAGAAGAGGTTTTTGATCAAAGTGTTACACAGAAACCCACTTTAGACCTGTGTGTGTCACCTGCAGAAACTCCAGACACTCCTTGATGTCCTTGATCTCCTCCTGATAATCCTGGATCATCTTCTCCACCTTCTTGCGGTCCGTTTTGGAGTGGACGGTGTCGGTGATGTTGGCCGAGGCGGAGGTCAGTCCCCCGGCCGTGGCGACCCCGATCCCGACGGCCGTGACGATGAGCGACGTCCCGGCCGTGAACGGGGCCAGGATGAGGCCCGTGATGGTGGTGACGGAGCCGGCCACGCTGGCCACGCCTCCGCCCACGCTCGCCGTCACCGTCTTCTTGTGGAAGCTGTCGGCGGCGTCGGCCAGAGACAGCAGCTCCAGGATCCGCTGCTGCAGAGATCCGCCGCGTTTGTTGAAGAGACGGACGAAGAGACGGGCCGCCATGAAGACACGGTCGGCCGCCTGTTCCACCACTCTGGAAACAAATACCAACAGGACACCATCAGGACAGGCATTTTTGGACAATATGTTTTCAGGTTTTCCAGTCATTTTCAATTTTGTGTTTAACAACATAATTAAATCTGATCATAGCGGGTCCAAAAAAGAGTCATTTCCAATCATTTCCAAAGGGCAGACACAGAATAAACTGCCTCTGGACCAACACAATTTGATAAACAACCAATCAGAGGAAGGAAGCATTGTCTAAAGCTCGCTCCATTTTAGATAAACTGAGTTTAAACTGAGTTAGTCTGTGTTTTAAAGGACTATTATTGCATCAAAGCAACTGGTGAATTTGTGTTACAGTTTGTGTATTTACATCACAAACCTTAACGCACACAAATCAGAAAAGACACTCAAGAATCCCAACACAATAACCATATACTTCTATCCTGACAACACAAGGCTAACCTTAAACTTTGTTCCTGTATAACTTTGACAGTGTTGTGGATGAATTTTGGCTGATTCTTCATAACAACATAGATTTAATTCACACAGGATTTGGGGGATTCACTTGTGCACAGCTCTCTTAAGGTCCTGCCATTGCATTTCATCAGCTTGTGGTCAGAACACCTCAAAAACCCTTATTATTGTTAATTTTTATTATGGATGACTTACTCTTCTGCCTCTTGGTCTTGCGTTGCCTCATTCCACTCGCCCCAACCTGACAAAAACAAAAACATGAGTCCACTTTGTGCTGATTTAAACCCTAATCACACCAAATCTGACCTACCCTCCACTGTTTGCCACCAGGACAAAAGGCCATCCTCGTCCTGGAAGAGTACAAAGACAATTTAAACCTCAAAAGAGCACAAGAAGAAACGTTCATGGAGCTTATTTTAAAGGAACATCTAGTTAAGTCAGCAATTTTTGTATATTTAAAGAACTCTGAAGCATTTTTAAGGATGATTGAACACTCGAGGGAACAGTGAGAGCTTGTGAACGTACGTCTAAAGGATCGAGAGCGGTTCCTTCACTGGGCACTTCGGCAAACTCCAGCGTCTGGACCTGCACCGTCTCCTACAACAACACATTTTCATTAATGTCACTAGAGCTGTGTCTGATACAGAATAATGATAAGGATGAGGCATGTGCACCAAGCCCAGAAAATGTGCTCACGATCTGGGTGTGGCATGACTCTTCACCTGCTTTAAGAGTTTCTGACTGTTATTCAGGACCAAAAGTGGATTATAGGGGGTTTGAATTGATTTTATTTACTCTCAAATTTCAAAATACAGAAAAATAAAGCAAAATCTACGGCTGTTTAATGAAAAAATAGCCTTTTTTTTAATTTGGTAAAGTTCAGGAGTGACATTACACTGAGATTAATCAAAAAGACAATAAAAAATGAACTGAATTAAGAAAAGACGAACAATAAAGCATTAAAGGAAGAAAATAGTTAAAGGAAGAAATACCAAATTGATAATAAAAAAGATCATGAAATAGATGTGGAGCAGATGTGGGCTTTGTTTTCTGAGTGGATTCTAAATGTTTCACACTGAGTCAAGTACCACTATTATAAACATTAGTCTATTTCAATAAAAATGAACCATATGAACATTATTTATTCATGTTATCCACAGGAAACTCATGGAAAACGGTGGATAAAGTCACATCTGACAAACACCAGCATCATACCACAATCTATTTTAACCTTCAATAGATAATGAGCAAATCTAAGGTGAACTGAGGCCGAGTTGTGCACATCCAGGAGCCTCTTGTCCTCATTAAACCTCTCAGACACTTCCATACCAGTGTTTTTCCTTCTTATTGCTGTGTCGTGTGAAATACTTTAGTGTAAATGTACTCAGTGAGACGATAAAGAGTCAACGGAGCTCATTTTCCAACATTACAAGACATACTTTATGTTTAATTCTTATATAAAGGCTGTCATTTATGTGTGTAACAGATCATTTGATGCTCGAACCATCTCCTGATTAAAGTTTGTTTGTAATTTTGAAAGAAACGTAAATGACAGTGACAAAAATGATACAAAAGCAAGGAGAAAAAAAAATGATAGGAGACCTTGAATGTCTTAATGTGTGAGAATGATAAAAAATACAAGGCCACGGGTTCATTTTTAGACGGAAACGACAAAATAACGCGAGATTTCAAGACAATCCCAAAAGAAAGCCGTCAAAATAGTCGTTTAAAATAATTTCTACACTATTAATAAACTGGAGGCCTCTTATTGTAAGATCTGGGACTAAATATGTGACTTCAAAATATAGCCGATCAATAAGAGTTTCAGTCCAGCAAACGGATATCAGTCAAAATAATAACATTTAATTCATAATATTACTTTCAGAATTAATTTGTCTGCTGTGGAAACTATTGTAAATGTTGGTAAAAAGGCCCAGATTGTTATTTTACTGATACAAAGATCACATTCGCCCTAATATCGCTGTAGTATCTATAGTTTATTGGTTTATATTTAAGCCTCATTCATTTAATACTACTGTCATCAAATGGTTTCTAAAGTTATCTGGGTCTCTCTACGTCTGAGTCTAAATAAAGAGCTAACGTCAGAAACAAAACGCGTCTCCGTGGCAACAGGTCACACGATAAAGATCTGTACATAAACATAGCTCTGTGATCTGGTAACGCTTCATAAACATTAAATACGTCAATCTGTGCTTTAAATACTTGTTCTGTCTGTGAGTGGACACCTGATACACGCTGATATATTTTGGATTTTTTCTTATTTTTATTTTTATTTTCCACATTTTACACTTTCCACATCCGTGAGCTGCTATATCTGGTGATTTTATAGCTCTATAAGACGATTAAAGTGATATCTAATCCTAAAAATATCTGTTAATGAGCAGTCGAACATGTTATTTATTATAGATTGTTATATTTTCTGATATTTTTCTGCTTTTGGCTCCGTCTTCCATTCTCCTCAGAGACATATAAACACTGCACCGACTGGAAAAGCAGCCTGGAAACCAAAACTATTCCACTCAGTCAAAGAGGAAGTGTTTTTTTTTGTTTTTATCAATCAAATGTCCACATCTGAACCCTTATTTAGTTCAGTGACAGAATATAAAAGCCAGAAAAAAAAATAAAGGCACAAAGGCAGCATTCACCTTTGTTTGTCTTGGCGAAAAAAAAACTAGAGTTGCCACATTTCAAAGACATTGTGCCAAAAGGAAATGTTAGAAAATACTCTCAGCCTGAATATTTGTGGGGTTATGATCGGACATTTGGACAAAAACTGTCAATAAAGGCAGAAAAGTGCTAAATAAATGCAGCCATTCAGTTTAAATATAGTTAAAATATAAATAAAAGTTAAAATATAGGTGTAAGACAAGATGTATTGATCAAACTGAACCTCACCACGATTCACAGAAAAGATGAAGTCAAATAAATAGCTTCTGCTTTCTCCATCTTAAAACAAAATATATAGAGTCGCAAATGTCATATTCACCAAAGGGTCCATTCATTCTGTGACAAAATGACACTAAACACAGGTGTAAGAGTTTTAAAGAGACCAAATGGGGCTTTAAACTGAGGCAAAGTAGCATAAATTGAAGTGAATTCACAAAATGATGTGAAAATAAGGCATAAAAGGATAAAATGAATGTTAAAAACAAACTGATGCGATAAAGACTCAAATGAAGATGAAACTTTACATTTAAAATGAATAAACTTGAGTCTGACACCAGTATCTGAGACAAGATTTGACTATAGTGTGTTTTTTAAAGTCAGACGGGGAAACACTGGCTCTTCTTTGTCGTGACAGACTTAGAACAAGCTGTAATTTAAGATGTAATGTAATCATTTCTTTGGAGACAGAGCCTTTAACTGTCTTCACGGACCTTCTGAACACACTGCGGTTTGAGAAATGATGCGTTATCGTCTTTCATTTCCTTGTGTCATGTGTCGTTTCATTCCACTCACATATTTATCTGTTGTTAAAGAGTTGAACATCACCACAAACCTGAGTCTGAGCCTGAGCTGGAGCTTCTGAAGCCGCCGTGTTCTGACAAATACAATAAAAGACTTATTAAAAACTCTGTGGATTTGTTTATTTCTGTGAGAAGCTGAAGTTAAATGAATAAACACCTGCGATCCGGAGCCGAACAACGCAGTCGGAAGAATCCTCTTTATCCTGAAAGTCTGAGGAAGTGACAGAAAACGATGAACAGTCGTGACATGAATCAAATATCACGTTAAACTCAAGTGTAATGAGAGCTCTGGGCTTGTTTAACAGTGAATACCAAAGGCTTTTTCTGCGTCTCTTCTGGTTTTGGTTGGACTTCGGCGTCTGCGTACCACACGGACTGAGGACCAAAGAGAGAGGTCGTCAGTGAGACTGGAATAAATGTGTTTTAAAGGAACAACAGCAAATTAAAGCTCCACTTTCTTTTTTTGCCCCCGTCTCAGACTCCACTCTCTTCTAAAAACAGCCCTCTCCTGCTTCTCTTTTATTAAAAAAATAAAAATGGACTGATTTTTCCTCCAAAATACTAATAAACTTCACCAAACTGAAGCTTTTTCACAAATTATTGCTTTTTTAATACACTATTTGGGGAGGGACTAGAAGGAAAAGTCTGTTATATAAAATAATTTGTTTAATAGTGCTTTAGAAAACTTCCATTAAGCTATTTGTTTTCATTTTAAGAGTTTAGTACATCACTCACACTTGTTTTCTGAGAAGTTTTCAATCAGATATCACTATTGAACACTGTGTTTGTGTTTGTTTTTTTAACTCTCTCGAGACATGCCTCACATTTTTTCCTTCCAACATTACCTCTCAATCTGTTCAATCCTTTCGCAGCAGAGAGATACACAGAAGACATTAGCGACCGTTAAAGGAAGCGTTAAATTCGAGATGAAACGGTAATAACGTCTTACGTGTCTCTCGATCGTGTCGTCGATTAAACTCTCGGAGCTCGAGGACGTGTCGCTGTGAACGGACGACGTGTCCTGATGCAAAACACACACAGTTTGTTTCAATTCAGAATAAGAGGAAGTTATTTTGATCACAAATAGATACCTTTATTTTTGCAGCCGAGTCCGTCTGACATTCACCGGTCGACATCTGTGAAATAATACAGCGTTTATATGAGACAATAACCTTTAATATAATCTATTTACTTTATTATAGGTTTAAAATCAGGCAAAACTCACATGGGAGTGTTCACTTTCAATAAATATACGTCTTCTAGTGTAATTTCCCGTTGACTAAGTTGAATTTATGTGTTCGCACTCGATCCCATTCTCACATTTACTCAAACCAGACGGACTTTATCTTTAAAAGAGGAATACATCTCCTTTTTTCACGTCAAGAAACCATCTAAATTAATTTAATGCTACTGTTTGCCTGACATTTTGAGGTAAATCGTGACACATTTACGCTTTAATCCAGTTGTGAGGGGCTGAAGATTGTGACACTTTTGAAGCTTTATATTTTTTTTACAGTATTTGAATTTAATGTCTGCTTGTCTTTATCACATCAGTTTGTTTTTCCTCCTTTTAAGCCCCATTTTCCGCATCATTTTGTGAGTTCACGTCAATTTGTGCCACTTATTTTGGCCCCTTTGAAATGTTTACCCCCGTTTAGTGTCATTTTTTCTCTTTTATGTGTCTTTTTTGAAACATTTAGTGCTTTTTTGTCTCTGATTATTGTGCAAAGTGCCAAAAATATCACCTAAGATTGTATCGAAACACTGCATTTACACATATCTAACGTTTGCAAAGTTGATAGAGCTGCATTCCTTTGGTTTAGTTGTCCCTGAGGCTGATTGGCTGTGGGCTCTTTGATGCAGCCTGTTTTTGCAACGCTGTTTGTATTTGAGGTGGAGGCTTTAAATACTACACCTGCTGCACTTTCTGCTTCCCTTCCACTGAATTTAACTGTGTTTCAACATCATTATTCACACTCAGCAGTGTGCTTCAACTCTGCCTAGTGTTTATTACCATTTTATACAACAGCTTTTATGAATGAAGCTGCTTAATCAAACTAATCTGAATCAGCTCAGTGGCTATTGTGTCAGTATAATGTTTACACTGCAGTTTTGTGGCTCTCTCTGGCTTTGTTGACCCAACAATGGCGTCAGGTAAACGTCAGAGCCTTTAGTTAAATACAGAATCCATTATCTGTACTGTACCTGGGAAGAAGAGGTCTTGAAAGGGTTAACTTTTTGTATCATGCCTTTGAACATCCCTGGGTTCTACAAAAGAAACACAAACAATGAGGGAATAATAGTGTTTTATATTCACAATGCCTCCTGCGGAAAGAGGAAAGATACTGCTGCACTTTAAATGGAGCAGGGTTGAACTAAAAATCACAAATCTGGCTCCATCTAGTGGCTAAAATAAAGAAAGACAACAGTAGTATCTAAATTCTCTATAAAACTCATAAGAAACAATGAAAACTAAGAAAGAAACTGGCCCTATTTGTCAAAACCACAGTTAATAATGCGACAAAAATGAAAGTAACTGCTATTCCTAAATTTCGCACTGTTTTAGTAAAAGTAGAACTTAACGCAACACTGAGACAGAACTGAACAAAATAATCCTCTTTTGGCTGGAAAAATAACTCCCAATGGGACCCTTAAAACCCCAAATTAGCATTAGCATCAAAGCAATAATAATTGGCAACATTAGCCTTTTTTTGTTGCGATTGATGAGAATACTGACATTAAAATTGTACTTCTTTGCGCTAAAACAAAGGAAAAAACTTATCCGATTCAAACTGGGCTGTATGTGGCCCCTGAACTATAAACCAAACTCACACAGGACTGTTATCGACTAATCCAACGATATTTATTTAAGTGTCTGTCAAAGAGCGGCCATTTTGTGTGTTTTAAAGCGACGAGACGACGATCTGAGTCTCCAGATTTATTTTAGCTCTAATATGATGTTGAAGTACCTGTTTGTTGTCCGGTAAGTTGTTATTGTGGGACAGATTTCCGTCGCTGCAGGAGAGGTCACCGTGTAGAGGCTGAGGGTCCTGAACGCACCAGAGACGTTCACTTATTATTAGTCAAACTGTTTAAAACCATCAAAAAAACATTGAAATGATGAGTAATTGATGCAGTATTTGTACTTTTGGCTGAGACGACTTGAACGGGTTGACTTTCTGCATCATCCCAGCGATAACTCCTGGATTCTACACGCATCAGAAACAAATAATTACGATACTGTAAAATATGCAAAGGTTTTAAGAGGATTTGATCATGTACTTGTTTGGTTTGAGTCTCTGTTTCAGCGTCCAGTGCTTCTGTGGAGTCAGGAGGCGTGTTGTTCTTTGGGATCTAGATTCAAAAGAAATGTGAATGGAGAAATAAACTACTTTTTCTTGTGTTTTGTGCATTTATTTAAACATAGATGAGAAAGTGTGTTGTTTTAATGCATGACAAAAGCAGGAGGACACACACATCTTCAGAAAATGGCAGCTAAGTATCATATTCTGTCCTTTTGTCATTTAAAAACTATACAAATCTGTGTTTTGTTTGGTCCCTGAAACTGGAAACAGCCGAGAGCATAAATCATTTCTAATACAACATTTCACAACTTTATCGAAACACAACTAGTACCTGTGTAGAAGACTTGAACGGGTTGACTTTCTGCATCATCCCGGAGATCATCCCTGGATTCTACGTAAAAAAACAACAAAAAATGAAATGATGTTGATGCCTGAGCTCAAATCTAAACCGTGAACATTACTCAAATACCTGTTTGACTTCTTTTTCTGTTTCTTGGGCTTCTTCTGAATCATTTGTCGACTCATTCTTTGCCGTCTTTATTAGACAAACAAAAGAAAAACAAATGTTAAACACACACTGATAAACCCAAAGCTACTTCCAGTTCCACTTATTTTAAATACAATACAATAATACCTAACCTGTGTGGTCGACTTGAACGGGTTGACTTTCTGTATCACTCCTTTAAACACACCTGGGTTCTGAAATTAAACCAAATATTAGTTTAGTTTGATGACTCTTTCATTTGTGACTAAGACACAAAGGCATATTTCTTCCTAAAGTCTGAAAGAATATGGAATTAAACATAAATGTTTTATTCCAAACTCTACAGCTGTCTCTTGTGGAAGCAGAAATGAACCCAAACTTCATCACTGTAGCTAAAAATGAAGTGTTCCTCTTTATCTTTTTAACTCTTTAGCTTTTAGATCCGTTTTAGCTTTAGCTTTTAGCTTTTTTCTTCCATTAGAGATGTGAAATTGCTTTGGAGCATTGTTTTTAGCATCATTTGTTCACATTTAGCCACATTCTGTATCTTTTACCAGTGTTTTTTCCAATTTTGTGCCGTTTTAACACGTTTCAAGTTGAAAGCTAAGGTTTATTGGGATGGTTCAGCTCAGTTTAGTACAGGTAACCCCTGAAGAGGCCATAGTAGTGTTTCTAAATGAGACAAACGTGTTAATGTTGGTGAAAGGGTGGATACTGCTGCAAAAAAAAAGATTCTTCCAGGTTCCAATTCCTTACTTTCTTACATTTTAGGGTCTCACTGTTCAACGTCATAAATTCTGCTTGTGTTTAATGCAATGTAGACAAAAAATGCAATGTTTAATTCACAAAAGATAAGATGCCAGCTCTAAAAGACTAACTTTTTAAACTTTTTTAGGGAGCATTTAGTGCTTTTCCTGACTTTTTATTCGGTTTCACCTTTTAGCAACTGTACCACATTGGCTGAACAAAAACCGAGGGGTTACCGGTGTATTTGTGACGCCATGACCCCTTGAAACAAACAAAACTAACCCATAACATGCTACTCCAGAGAAAACAAGGCTTAAAGGGCCCTTCAGTGTCACGGTCCCCCAGGAAACTGCACCAGGAGTTAGGCTCTCGGTTTATTTGGCCTAAACCCTATTGTTAAAACGCTACACTTCCTTTGTCCTCCACACACTGAGCCATTACTGTGTTCTTATTTGACAATGTGTTTCTGTACATATGACGTCTGTATGACTTTAAATACTCCGGTCCGACCTGATTGGAGTCCGGAGCTCTTCCTCGATCCAGACTCTCGGAGGACGGCGCTTTAGAAACCTGTGACAAACACAACAGAACTCAGATAGAGACCATTGTTCCCTCAGATAATGGAGTGTTACCTGGGACTGGGACGGGGCCTTGAAGGGGTTGACCTTCTGCATCACTCCTCGCAGCGCTCCGGAGCTCTGTAACGGGCACAAACATATCAGGTTACTGCAGAAATAGACGCGAGAGATACTCATTAGATTTGTTTAAGTTGAACTTTAGGAGGCGCTGCTGAGTCTCACTAGAAAAGTCTTTGTGTAGATATTCTCAACATCTGAATAATGTGCCACGTCATAGATATGAATTAATATATTATATGGTTTTTGCTGAATCGTAGAATCCATTTTTCTTCTGCACATCTTTTTAAAACAGTAACTAAAACTATTTAAATCCTTAAATCCAAGTGAAAGTTTGGAGAATCATAACCTAATCATTATAATCCAGTCACACAGGTTTTATAATTGTCTCTGTTCTATAAGTATAAGTAAATAACTATAAGTATCTATAATAAGTATCTACTATTATCTCAGCATTATTGAGAGTGTTGATGATGTGTTTTAGTGGAAAAAAAGAAAATCAGGCAAAACATAAACAGCATTTGGGATTTAAACTGAAGAAAATACTAGGGTTTACCATCTTAGAAACAATCTTTTGAACTAGATTTAAAACAAAATTGTACAACTTTACTTTGTCTTGAGTCTCACCTGTGAGGATCCCGCAGCAGTTCCCTCCAGAGACTCCGACGACGGGGCTTTACTCACAGCCGACGGGGTCTAAACACAAAATATGAAACACCTCTCACTATTTTTAATACATTAAACACAAAAAGTCTGTCATATTTTACCTGCGCTGACGACGACTTGAAAGGATTCACCTTCTGCATCACTCCCATGACTCCAGTCCGCTGGGTTTGTGGGAAAAATGATGAAAAATGACATTACACGTGCAACAATTGACTCATTAAATCACAACCACTGTCTTACTCTCAGAATACTACAGTTTATCCTTAAAACATGTTCAGCTGTCGTAATTCTGAAGAAAAATAACAAATATTGAAGTGCAAAGTGAAAAAACAAACATACGTAAGGTTTAATGCACATGTATAAGCACCTTGTAGTTATTAAAAGTATTATATATGCAATTTACTCCAGTCTGTAGTTTCTAAATGTGATCTATAATAAAGATAAATAATAAAAGTTAAACGGAATGACTCTAAGAAGACACAATAGTCTTTTATTACAGATTATTTTTTAGTCTTCTGGAGACATCTATGAGCTTGAGTACGGCACTAATTTGTAGCCTTCTATAAAACTAAAAACCATAAACCTCAGTTAAAACCTCTATAATAACCAGTGTTTTTATCATCTTGAGGTCAACACTAAACTTCTTGATCACTCCAGAGATCTCTAAATACATAGACTCTGATATTTGTTCATTTAAATATAACCTATAATTTTAAAGCCTCTAAAGTACAGATATCGATATATTATTAATCTGTTACACTGGGATAATAACTCTAATTGTCAGAAGGTAGATTGTGTTCAGAGACTCACCTGAGACGCTGTGGTCTCTGGAGGGTCCTGCTTGTTGATGCTGTGAGTGGTGGGGTTGTCCAGGTCCTAAAGTGAACAAACACAGATCAGTATTCATCAGGATGTGGGACACGAGGTCTCTGAGGTGGTACCTGCTGACTGGGCCGAGGCGGGGTCTGTGATATCTGTGGGGTCTGTGCGGCTGGGCCTTTATCTTTCCTGAACATGTTCATGCTGAAAAACAAAGACAAAACAGCCCTGACGATCATTTGTGACCCTCTAATCCGTCCAGAAGCTTCTTTACACAAAACTAGGGCTGCTCTATACTGGAAAATTAAATATAAACTGAATTTCCAATGCAGTTTTTGAATCAAATAAAAATTATAAAGGAATACAGCAATTAAACAATATTCAATCATTAAACACAATATTTAGGACAGTTTAAAAACAATGGTGGCTTTTTCACTTTATTTCACTCAGTAAAATAGAATAAAACAAATGTAATGAATAATCACACACAAAAAAGAAAGAAAAAGAACTGAGATAAAACAAACTGTCTATAAAAACCAGAATAAATCATTTTTGAGTTTTTTTGAGGAGACTAATTGTTGTGGTAATAAATTGCACAAAAATCTTGCACATTGTGTCTTTAGAAAGGTAAAATCACCAATGAAACTACTTCAAAAAACAACAATTTGACACTGAAAAGTTCTTGGGACATTATATTTGAACAGTTTGTGTAGTTTGTTGCTATGTGTCATACTTTAAGCTTAGGATGAATCAGGAAAATCACTGCTGTTGAAATTTAGACAAGCTCTCCGTGCATTAAACAGACCTCCCCTCTATCATCCTCTTTTAGTGTTGAATAAAAGTTAAATCTAGGTTTATTCTGGGTTTTGAATGAACTCGTTTTGCTCTTCTTTCCATTTAGCTGTAATTAGCTCTAGACTATCCATTTAAAACGTCCGTATGTAAACAAATGAGTAAAATAGTGAAGTAACTACAGACAGAAGGCACATAAAATCTAAAATAAACTACGCCGAATAGGAGCCTATGTCTAAATCAACACAGAAAACTACTTAAATATACGTAATGTTTTGTTTAGCATTGTCATAAAGTCAAAAAATGATTAAATTGCGTAAAATCCGCACGTACTTCGGTAAACTTGATGTAAAGCTATGCGTCAGACATTGTTTACGGAAATGACAAGAATGTCCGACACAAAAACAACGGGACAATGAAACTGAGCGGTGCCTACCTCAGAGATGACTCACAACAAACATTTACAGAATAAAAAATGAACTTATGCCAAAGTCAGTCCGTCACTTCTTCACTTCCCTCTGAAAAAAAAAGAGAGAGGAACAGGTTTGGCCAAAACTTTGAGGCGGATCCGAAAAAGAGTTGGATTACACACGTTTTACGGAAGTTCATTCAAAAAAAAGAACAAAGAAGTAGCACAGTTTCAGAGGAGGTCTCAGTTTAACAAAGTCAGATTCATAATAAACACTTTAGTCACCTTCAGAGGGGGCGTGGCCACGGCGAGGGTCACGTGTCTCCAGTTGGTTCCATTCACACAAAAAGAGGAAGGGGTTTCAACAGGTGTTTAAGACATATACCACTCTTCAGGCCTGTAATAAACCTGTTATAGTGGTACAAATTATTTTTTATTATTTATTTATTTTTATTATTATTTTTTACTATTTATTTAAAATCTGCAATTTATTCTTTTTTTACCATTTAATTTTACAATCAGAAAATTTATTCTTTTTTAATATTTATTAACGATCTGCAACTTATTTTTTAATATTTATCAACAATGTGCAATTTACTCTTTTACCATTTATTATACAATCTTTCCATTCTTTGTAGATTTTATCAGTTTTTTATTAAGAGCCACCTGTGTTTTTCATTTATGTGATGGTTTGAAAACCTTACACTCAAAGACAAGAACAGTCTGGATTTTTTCTTTTTTTTTTTGCAAACAGGGCCACATTTGACAAGGTAATTCTGTCTTTTCTGATTTTATTCTTATTCCACAAGTACAGCTTTTAGTTGGATTTGAACAGGTTTTAGATAGATTTGGACATGTTCAAATCCATCTAAAACTTGTTGGAATCACACAAAAACATCTTTTAGTTGGATTTGAACTCACAAAAAGCTCTACCACAATCTTATATATGGATGATTTGCACTAAACGATAAAAGTTTTTGGTCTTTGGTTTAACATGGTTCAAAGGGACTGAGAGAATGATCCAGCCTCAAGGAAAACCAGAGTTACTCACCGTCACAGTTTGTTTGTGCTTTACTCACATGACCATGTTTTCAAAGTGACTATTATTATTAAAGTCAGTGCCTTTGGTTTACTTGACTCTGAATGTTACTTTGTCCAGTTCACAGTAAGACATCTGCCTCCGTTTCAGTTTATTACGTCCAAAAAGTACATTGTAAAAGCAAGAAACAGTCTTTATGATCCATCTGTTTATTCTAAGGGATTGTAATAGATGAGAACCTCTATTCAGGAACAGAAAAATTGGTCGACACCGGCTTGTCACATGACGTTCCAGGAAGTTTAATAGCTGCAGATAAACTGTATTTTCAGCTGAATATGGTCCGTTTTTTTTTTTTTTTTTAAATCAAAGACAAGCAGGAGCGGTCCCTAGGCTGCTTTTGGATGAGACTGAGACAGGGACAAAATTAGGTACCGGAGCTTTGAATAAAACAGTGAAAAGTGCATGCTCACTTGTTTATGATTCATGACCTGTTTACAGAATAAAAACATAAATTATAACACCATTTTAAGGTACGATCATAGTCAAAATTAGATTTAGAGCAACATTTGACTGTAGTTTTTACACGCACCACTGTGAGGCTACATATTTTGGTAACAGTCTTTATTCAAACATTGTAGAGTTACAGGAAATACAAAATATTCCAGAATAAAGATGAAGATGTTTACATTTGGTGAATTGGTTTTGTTAAAATGGTGTAAAGACAAAGCTAAAAGATATTCTTGTAAATCTATACATGTTAATGCTTCAGTGTTGTCAAAGAGAAGTCAGAATAATAATAATAAAGCTTTAGAAGATACGTTCACATCTCTCGGTTACGTCCTGCAGCTCGTCTTTAATGGTGTTCAGCTCCATGATACAGTCGTGGAGCACGTTGGCCGAGCCCTTGATCTCAGACACTATGACCGTGATGTAGCTCTTCTTGAGTTTACGCGTGCCTGTGATGAAGTACCTGTCTACGTCTCTGAACATGCCCTGCACAGCGTCTAAGGCCCGGTTGGTGGTGGCCGAGGCCTGAGTCAGCGGGAGGCTCAGGAGCCTGATCATCTGGACGGCTCGGCGGGTCTCGCGGTCGTTCTCCATCTGCCTCCTCTCGAGTCCCAGGAGAGGATGGTCGGCCAGTCTCTTCAAACCTGAAGTGAAAAAACTGGTTTAATTTGGAATCGGAAAAATATAAAGCATTATAAAGGCTCCTGGGATTTCTATTACTTCCTGTTTTATGTTTCCAGTCTGTGTTTCTCTAAACACTGCTGGGAGAGAAGCAATCACCATTCAACGTGTTTCCACTTGGTTTGTTCACACACCAGAGCCTCGTTTTCCAAACTTCCCATTTTTTCACTTTTACGTTATATTTAAAATTATTTATTATATTTTTTATTATTATTCATTCATTTATTTATTTTTATTTACAATATTTTTTGTTTGTTTTTTATAACATTTTCCCCTTCATATATTTAAAGGTTTCCAGCATTTCCAGTGTGATTACTTTCTATTGTGGTTTTCTTGCTCAAGACCTTTCTAAAAGCATAATTTTTCCCATTAAATGCTGATGGACTCAAACATTTTAATTTTTTAACTAAATAAGTTGAGGTGAAACTGGATAAAAGTTAACGGAAACTCAGTCGTTCTTCATTCAAGAATGAAAAAAGAAAAATTTTGATAAAATGAGAGCCACATGGAGATGCCCCTTTTGAGATATTTTAGCACAAAGTGATAATGTGTTTGCCATTGAGTGAATTAGTGAATTAGCTACGGTTGCCATTTGGACGGAGCATCTCACCAATATTCTGCTATGAATGTTTAAACAATGCATGTCTCTATAAAACACAATGTTACCAACAAATATTGTCAATATCCTAAATATAACAACATTTTCAATACTGTTCATTCACACAATTTGCTCAACAGTTCAATACAATAATGGATGAACTATAGCTTTGTCAACATGTATTATATGCACAATATAATTATGAAAATAAAAGAGAATACATTACAGAATATACAAACCTGTGCTGACAAAAAGAAGGGCCTTTTTCATTTCCAACAGATAATTCTCATTTTCAATCAGTATAGCAGCCGCCTACAGAGAGAGGCATAAGAAGGGATACAGATATTAAACAATATCACCCGTATCACATTAGTATTATCCTCCACTTATTAACCACCACCTTCATTTTAAAATGTACTACAGGCTTTTTACTGCAAAGATTAACAACATTAGCTTTTCCAGGTTGAGAGACTATTGAGTTTTGAGGTTTTTTTATTACTGTTTGCACATAAGTTAGGCTGGGTAAAAGTCTATGTAATCTGTTATGTTTAATTGTAATAAATAAACTAATAATCATGTTTATTTCAGCAGTGTTTAAATGTTTTCATGTGAAGTCATTACACACAGGTTAGAGGTAAAAAAAAAAAAAAAGTGTTTTATCAAAATGTGGACTTACTGTAGTGAAAAGTGATTCAGTCACGTGATCAGTTGTAATTCAAAAGACTAAATTACTGTTTCAAAACCAAAAACAACGATCCCAACGTTCATCTGGTTACCTTCCTGCGGTCGCGCCTGTCGTTGACTCCGTCCGAGACGAGGGCCGTCCCCGTGGTGATCCCTCCCGCCGTGGCCACACCGAGACCGGCCACCGTGGCTATGAGCGAGAGCCCCAGAGTGATGGGAGCCAGAATCAGACCGACCAGGATGGCCACGCCCCCCAGCCCCATGGCCACGCCCCCCGAGATGCTCGCGATCACCGCTTTTCGGTGAAATTTCTTGATGTCGTCCGCGATGGCGTGGAGTATGACGACGGACTGGAACAGGACTTCGGCGCACTCCGTGAAGACTTTGTAGAAGACGTCCAGTCCTCGTTGCACTTTTTCAATCACAACAGAGAGCGACCTGGGATCGGTTTGGAAACAAAGAGAACTGTAATTACCACAAATTTCATGGAGTAATAGTTGTTTCATACCTGGGCCCATCTTCTCTATAGGCTATTTCTTCAACGAGTGAAGGCACCTCACCCCATTCTGAAACGAAAACAAAAGAAACGGGCTACATTTTAGCTAAACATATCATTTTCAGTATTTAATTATTTAAAATCATAAAAATATGTAGTGTCAAAGTGATTTTGATGGCTCCCCAAGACGAAAAAGGGAAAAAACCCCAGTAGTGGCAGTATGACCTCTTTCCTTTACTGTTTATTAATCCTGAAGTAGTGTTGCCTTCAGGTGACTTACGTTCGACTGTGTGCCACCACTCTGTCAAAGTGTCAGTGTCCTGTGACAGAAAGAAGATGAGTTATTCAGAAACACTGAAGGAAACTAGTTCAAAGAGTACATTATTTGTTGTAGTGGTTTTAAACTAACCTCGTCACCTTCATCCTCCTCCTGTTCCTCTCTTCTCCTTTCGTCGTTCTGAGCGGCCAACCACTCGGTCTGAAGAGAGGTACATAAAACACATCAGAACATGCTGCATTCATGTTCCTATCGCTCTAATGCACACGTCAAACTCAAGTGTGCCCCTTTTTTGGTCCTTCAAGACTTTTAGTAGATAGGAACAATAGGTTTAAGTTGGATTTGAAGATGTTTTATTTGGATTTGAACAGGTTTCAGTTGGATTTGGCAGGTTTTATATGGATTTAAACAGGTTTTTGTTGGATTTGAGCAGGTTTAGATGCATTTGAACAGGTTTTATATGAATTTAAATAGGTTTTTGTTAGATTTAAACAGGTTTTTGTTGGATTTGAGCAGGTTTTAGATGCATGTGAACAGGTTTTATATGAATTTAAATAGGTTTTGTTGGATTAAAACAGGTTTTTGCTGGATTTGAGCAGGTTTTAGATGGATTTAAATATGTTTTTGTTTGATTTAAACAGGATTTAGCTGGATTTGAACATTTTTAGTTGGATTTTTCACAATCTTTGTCTCCTGAAATGATTGTTATTTACTGTTGCGTAGTGTTTTTAGCTCATGTCGTCCTGGATCTTGGTGTGTTCACTGACATGTGCAGCATGTGGACGAACCGGTGTGTTCACATGTCACGAGGAATGTGTCCAACAGTTCATTACTTTATCTTATCTCTCATATTAACTCCTTATTAACACTAGGAATATATTTTCTGCAAAGAGATTATTGTCACAAATGGAATCAGTTCAATTTAACATAATATAATAAAAAACTTAAACGTATGTCCATGTTAAGTTAGCTACAAACTGGGGGCGCTACAAAGAAAATGAAACTGTAAACACATTTTTTAAACACATGTGCCACAAATGTAATTCCTATCAAACCGGTCAGATCTGTTTCAGTGGAAAGTTACAGACAAATCATGTGAAGAGTGAACAAATGTCGGAAAAGTAGGTCGTTTGTTGAACGGGTTTGAATCCACAGCTCAGGACTGATTAGTTTACAGTGACTTCACTAAAGCTCTCTGCTCCTGCCTGGTCAAAAAGATGAGTATAACAAAAATATAACATTTATTTAAGATGAATTTCAGTGCGAATACTAGAACTCGACTGTGGCAGTAGAAGAAAGAAAGAAGAAGAAGAAGAAAACATGCTGTAAAGATTTAATTTCTGGGCTATGTCTGCAGCTAATCACTGAACTTGCTATTAAATAAATATATCTCCACAAACTACAGCAGCCTCTTCATATTCCAAATCCTACAGAAGGGCACACTCCATGTTTTACTTAAAGCTGGCTACATTATTTACATTTCCACATTTGAATCCCGGTCCAGAGCAGACTTCCTGGTTCATAAAGCTTTAAAAGTCTGAAGTAAACACATGTAAAAGCTGTGAACAAACCGTTGAAGCTCCTGACACGTCTCTTTGGGGTAAAACAAATCGGGGTAAAACAAATCTGGGCAAACGGACGGTTGGGAGCTGAGAAAGAAATAAAAATGACAGTAATTTACATCATTCTATACATTATGTTTAAATGAAGACAGGAATGAAGTAAAAATGTGTATAAAATGTGTTTCCAATGACCGTTGTAGCTACAGATGTGCTCTCGATGGATGGAGCTCCAAATGGATCAGGACTCTGTAGACGAATGGGTTCAGCCTGAAAAAAATAAAAATAAAAAGACAATTATACTTCATTTAAACTGTTAAAAAGAAAGTAACTCATTTTAATTTATAAAAGCAAGGATAAAAAAAAGGGTCATTAAAAATATCTGTGTTTGCTGGCTTCTTAGTAAGAATAAAAGAATGAAAAAGTAAAAAATAAATAATGAAAAAAAATAAATTAAATACATCAAAAACCAAAAATAAAAAAAATAACTTAAAAGATATTAATTAAAAAGTAAAAAATAAGTTAATTAAAAACATCTGTGTTTGCTGGCTCCTCAGTAAAAATAAAAAATAAATAAATAAAATACATAAAAAAATAATTAAAAAGTAAAACTAAGTGAATTAAAATAAAAAAAATATTAATTAAAAAGCAAAAATAAGTTAATTAGAAATGTCTTTGTTTGCTGTCTACTCAATGTGACAAACCAGAAGACTTCCTGGTTCAAATCAATGAATTTTTAAGCTGTGAACTGACCGTGGACGCTCCTGTCGCTCCAAAGGGAGTGTTATTACTCGGAAAAAGGATGGTTTCAATCTAAAAAATGAAAAACAATTATACTAAATTACACTTTCTATTTTAAGGCAGACAGCAGTTGTATAAATGTGTAAAGGTGTGTGTTGAAGTGCTGTATTATCAAATGTTTTAGCACTGGGAAAGATGAAAATAGAGAGGATCCAAAGGGCTTTTATGATATTTTATAAGAGTGCACTGACCGTTGGAGCTCCTGACACGTGGCCCCCGGGCGTCACTCCGAGCAGGGGGTTATAACTCGGGACAGGGACGGTTTCACGCTGAGAAAAAGAAAACAATCTCACTGGTTTAGATTATTTCACAGAAGATAGGACTTAAAGCTGTGAACTGACCGCTGTATCTTCAGATGAACGCTCGATGGATGGAGCTCCAAATGGATTAGGATTCTGTGGAGGGATGGCTTCAGTCTAAAATGACACAAGAAATATGTCTAAAGAATATACTATACGCTGAATTATAAATGATTCAAACCCATATAACCAGCAGAAGTATGAATATAAATGAAATATGTCTGTGTTTGCTGAATGGGACAATAGTAAACAGATGTTAAAGCTGTGAACTGACCGTCGACGCTCCTGTCGCTCCAAAGAGAGAAAAATTCGGAAAATTAATGGTTTCACTCTAAAAAAAAAAAGGAAAAAAAGAAAGACCAAGATGTTTATTTACACTGTCTTCTTGTTAAAGGCAGCAATAAATTAAACATGTCTAAGGACGTGTTGGAGGAATGGTTAAAAGCTTTATTATCAAATATTTTAGCACTGAGACTGATGAAAAAAGGAAGAAATTGAGAATCTTAGTGGCTTCCTGGGTTATATTTAACACAATATCAGACAGGACTAAAAGCAGTGCACTGACCGTTGTAGTTACAGCTGTTTGGTCGATAGATGGCGCTCGAAACGGATTAAAAGGATTCACATCTCTCTAAAAAAAACCAAAAACAGAAATCAGACAAAGCCTGCACACAAGCAATAAAATAAATGTAGTAGAGGATGTGTTAAACAAGCAAAATACACAAAAAAAAGAAGATCAAAAGTCCTTCAGTATGACATTAAAAAGTCTGCCAGCTTCTAAGTGCATCCCCAAAGCGAGGAGCAGATTTTCTGGTTCAAATCATTTCAAAAAGATAGTAAATAAATGTATAAAACTGTGAACTGACCGTCTGAGCTCCTGACAGAGAGTCTCTGGAGGTAAGTCCGAGTGAGGGTTCATGGATCTGTAATTGAACGGCTTCACTCTGAAAAACCAGGGGGAAAATGTCAAAAAAAAGGGCACATTTTCAGGAAAATAATGGATGGATTCGGTGGAGCACGGTTTAAACCGATGTGGCTTGAGGGTGTATTGCAGTGTGTGGACTGAGAGGGAATATTATCAGCAAGAACTACATTCAAAAACAGCTGCTAACTCTATATATAAGGTTTTATTGGTTACAATGGTGTGCCTAATTTGATGTTCTTTCTTTGTCTTTCTGTCTTTTGATTCCCATTTTCAACTGAGTACTCATTCAACAGATTACAGTTCAAGCCACTACATCCCTCAGCAACAGCTCCACTGTGTTGTTCCTAAATTAAAACATGCCCAGATCAAAATAATCCACTCTGTTTGGAAAACGTGACGTATTGAACCAGACCAGAAACAAACTGAACTTTATTTCATGTATTGCAACATTTTCCATAAAAATAACACTTTGTTTTTGTCTCATTGTGCTTTTTAATGATTGTGTTATGTCCACTGTGCTGTTCTGTCTGCAGCGTTGACTGTATCTCTGTCTTTTATTTATTCAAATGTCAATATAATCTTAAATTACATGATCTATACTGTTAGCTGTGCACTGACCGTTGCAGGTATTGACATGTCGCCTCTGGACGTCTCTCCCGGAGGATCCTGACTCTGCAAAACAAAATACAAAAATGACATTAAGAAATACACTGGATTAAAAAGACGACATCTGCAGTGAACTGACCGTCACAGATTCAGGTAAAAAGTCACTGGACGAAGCTCCTGGAGGATCCTGACTCTCTTGTGTGGTGTTGCTCTGGGGACATTAATAGCACTTTTAGCATTTATCCTGCTCTTGTTGTTAAAGAAAGACAAAGCCTCACCTTGCGTCTCAAAAATGTTCTACGTCGTGAAGACTTTTTCTTCTGTGGAAAATACAATTATCAGGTTGATTTTGAATGGAATAAAAGCTTAGACAGTGAAATGAGTGACAAGTTACCGGTTCACGGATCACCTCTTCTGATTCGTTCAACTGAAACAACATTTTAGCTTCAATAAAGGCCACGAGAGACAATCGTAACAAGAAAATGTGACGATTCTTACCCTCAGTGATTCTCTACGAAGTCTTAAAGACCCAGACTACAAAGAAAAGACATATTTAATACAGCACAGTTTGAGAAATGAGTTTAAATATACAGTGTGGAAATTTAACTCACAGGTCTGAAGTCAGGGTTGAGCTCAGGGCTGCCTTCAGGCCAGTCCTCGACACATAGCTCCTGGTTTATGAAAACAAAATATGTACAAGAGGGATCTGAGTGAGATTCAGAAAAACAACTAAATTACAAGAGTGACTTGATTTTGTTAGACTTCATTCATTCAAATATATTCCTGTATTATCATCATTATTAAAACTACAGATCTATGACTTTTTCATGATTCTAGCAGGTCACATGAGAAATTATTCATTTTTGTCATTTATGTGTGGCCTTTATTGATTTAGACACATTGAGATATAAATATGTAATAAAAATAACATTTACTGAGTCATGTTAAGTGTTATCTGTAAGTCACTTCATGAACCAAGTCTTCTTCTTAAAAATAGATAATTCTGAGTCTTGTGAACTCACCTGTCCAGTCAGGACTATGTCCAGAAGGAGACTGTCAACCACAGCATTACTCTCCTGTTCAAAGAGAAAAGAGTTTTCATCAAGAGGCTTTATTCTTTTTGACTTTTTATAGTTTACTTGATCATACTTTTTCTGTAGATGCACTTCTTATCTAATCTTATTCTTTATTTATAGACACAAGATATAAAATGAGAGCTGGTTGAGTTGGAAAGTTTACACAAAAGTTACACATATAAATCCAATAAATACATCAGAATACACATCAATATAAAAGAAAAAGGTGATTATAGTGTGAGTTTAAATACAGAAGAAGCCTGCTCAGGAGTGAAGGGGTTGAATCCTGTGAAGTCCTGAACCAAAGGGTTAGTGTCAGCTCTTCCTGGGACGGGGACAGGAGCTTCACGTCTGTAGGTTTTCTGAAGAAACAATACAGATATTTTAGTAACACTTTAAACTGTGAAGCATCTTTGTCACAGTGTATGACACATGTTTTAGGTTCTGCTAATGCTAAGATCATCAGAGCATCTCTAATTGGTAGAAACATATGAGAGTACTAAATAATTAATGAATGATACACAGGTTTCAGAGCCATGTTGACTTTCATTATCCTTATTTACAGTAATATATTTCCAAAGGGTACTATATTTGCACTGAGTATGACAGTATCCAAAATCCATCCTATCTTCACCTTTTCTAAGTTCAAATTCCAGCACTTTTCAAGCACTTTCAAGATGTGTTTTCATGTTTTTCAAGCACCTTTCTGCAGTAAATTACATGTTGACATACACCGAATGTAGTTTTTCTCATTTAAATCCATTGTGGTATAAAAAAGACTTAAATTGTTTAAATTGTTGAATACCTTGGAGCACAGACAAGGGAGAGTTCACCCAAAAATGAAACTTGTGTGATCAGAAGATGTTAATTTATTGGACGAAGTGTCCCTTTTTACCTGGTCTCTTTTTACAGAAGACTGATATCTCAAAAATAAGCAGACAATCAAACCTACAGGTTTGCAGTCTCCACTTCCAACAGCTCCATTTAGAGCAGCAGAGGTCTGCGACTCCTCATCATCCATAAAATCAGCCTAAATAACAAAGAAAAGCAAATGTACAAACACAATCTTTATGAGTTTGCTAAAAAAGTGAGTATAATCGGCTCTCACATATACAGCAACAAAGTAAGAGCAAATATCTACATGAAGCATCAAGAAAGGGGAACAAATCATGAAAAAAACTAAAATAGATAGATCATACATGATTAGGAGGAATACAGAGCCTGCTTATGGATTAGGTGAGAGTAGAACAAGGAAAACTGAAGAAACAGAACAAAAAACAGGCAGAGAATTACAGTTTTACACCTGAAATGGGTCACTTCAGTCAAATCATTCCCAGCATAGCTTTGTTATTAATCAAAGGAATTTAAATAAAATGGAGTACATTCTACTGAATCTAAGATGCAAAACTGTAAACTAGCTTATACCAATAATATCATTCATATCTGTCATACCTCAGTGACATTATGAGGCGTGTATCCGTGTGCACCCAACGGTTCCTCCTCAAGCTGCACAAAGAAAAATGAGTAAACAGAGACAGAAAAAAGCTTTAAAAAATGATGAGACCACTCACCGCAGCGAGTTCATCACGTTGAGCCACAGGGATTAGAGGATGTCGGCCATTTTGAAAAATAAAAGGTTCCGAAAGTTCATCCTGTCACATATAAAAAGTGACATAAACAATCTGAAAAGTGACAGTGATTGAGTTTAAACCTGAGCTGGATACCTGCTGAAGAGTGGAGCGGTCCGTTCTGACATGTTCAGGGGTAACGGGGTTTCTCTTGGCTTTGCGAGGGGCAGGGACAGGACGCTTATGTCTGATGGTTTTCTGAATAAACAAACCGAAAATGCAACATTACAAATGCAAAACATTTCGCTGCAGTGTGCAATATTTCATAACAAAAAGACATAATGACACTGTCTGCTGAATTATTTTATCATATACAACATATTCATAGTGAGTCTCAATTAATAAATGAAGACCAACATTATTATTATTATCCCAATTGTTAAAATATCTCTATGGTTAACTCACAGGCCTGCAGTCCCCAGTCCCATAAGACACTTCTTGCTCATTTAAACCAGCGGCTGATCGGTTTGTTTCGTCTGAATTCACATCTTCACTGAAAACAGTCTGAAAAAAACATGCAAATACATTTCAACCATGAACAAAGCTAAGAATGATGTCTTTTATTAACAGACAGCAATATCCTCTTCATATTTTACTTGAGTTAAAGAGGGTCTGCTGCTGTTTGGATTGATCTAATGGTTCAGGATCTATGCTTAAATATTTAGTAATGTATAATTTTCATACCTTTGATTCATCAAGAGGAGTATATCCATAAGCGCCTCTTGGTTTCTCGTCAGGCTGCAGAAAAGACCCAAAAATGAGCACAAAAGACTTAAATAATTCCCTTTTTGACAAACAGCAGTAGCATGAATTTAAAATAAAGCCCCTCTTTGCCACTAATCCACAGAAATATTCCAGTTTTTTACCTCCAAACACTGTTTAAACTGTGTATAACATAAAAAACATACAGTAAATACAAACAGCACTGCTTTTTATGATTCTTTTATAAGAATTCAAACTGTAAATAACCTCCTTGTGTTGTATATGTGATTGAATTGCACTGCTGTCAGCCAATCAGAGGAGAGTATTCATCCAGACTATAGTTTAATATGAATAAATATTGTTTCAGACTTACAGGCATTTCTGGGTTTGGTGTCTTCTGCGTTCTCGATCCTCTGATGCGACGTAGAGGTTTAATTGAGCGTCTAAAGGAAGGTACCTAAAGGAAAACGGAGATTTATAATTCATATATGGACTTAGCTTTTGGAAATCGATGTAACTAAAACTTTTAAATACATACTCCTTGAGATTGGACAGATGGATGAGACGATTCTTCACTGACTGAGGATGGATTAATGCTAGACACAGCTGGAGACTCTGAGGCATTGCTAAACATCTCTGATTCTTTTGAAGGAGACTCATTTGAAGCATTTTGTATTGGGTCAAACTCTTTCCACGGAGAAACAGATGAGTTGTTAACGCAGGAAAAAGCTGGATTTCTTGCCATTAGACTCGATGAGGGTGATGTTGGGTTCAGTTCATCGGTGGCTCTTGTGGATTTTGCAGAAACGGACTCATTCCTGGCATCAAAGAGCTCTTCGTTTCGACTCGAAGCAGAGTGGAACAGATCTACTTTCCCTTTGGCGACGGAGTAAAACGGATTAAAAGACGTGGCAGGAGATAAATCTTGCATAGTTTTGAGTTGAGTTTGAGATTTGACGCCATTGCACAGGTTTGAATGTTGATAAGTTTTGACTAAATCCTGAAAAAGTCTCTCTGTTGAGACTTGTTGGGGTGTTTGGAGGATTTCTGGAGCAAAGCTGTGGTGTAGGTCATTTTCTGGAGCAAAATGTGTGTTTTCCACAGCGTCCTCAAACTCAGCAGGAGGTAAAAAAATGTTTACATCCTCTGACGTGTTTCTGCTTCTTTCCTAAAAGTACAACACAACCGTTAAAAATAATACAATTAATTATCTATAGCTGCTTTATAAACTATTATTTTGTTTCTAGCTCAAAATATGACTTTTACTTACTGTGTGATAGGAATGAAAAGGGTTGAAACCTCCACTGACACCATTCTGAACAAACAATAAGAGAAAGTAGGTTAGTTTTTTTTTCTCCGGGACTCATTTCTCAACTTGAGTGACGCAGGATTTGACAAACCAAAGAGAAACCTGGCAGGTATTTATACAAAATGAAAAATGTAACAAATAGCTCACACTTACGGACACTAAAAACACCTTTTTGGAGCCTCATTAAATAAACATTTGGGAGACAAACAGACTTTACAAAAGCTCTTATCCAGATGCTGTCAACTTTACTTCAACTTTGCGAAAATATAAGCACTTAATTGTGGCGTACACTTTAATCTTTAATTAATTAACTCCCTGCAGATCGACCTAACCTGAGCACTTCCTTCTGATTCAGTCTTAAACGCTGTAATGACAATAAATCTCTTAAATCTTGGCTCTTGATTTTACCTTCAGAACTATTGTCAAACTTGATATAAACTAAGAATATCTACAGTTTTGTTGCCTTGCCCTGACAGTTCTGGATGAATAGGTCAGATATACACTTGTAAACAATATCTGACTCAACAACATTCAATTATAATGTAAAACTATAGACTGTATGATGCTTCCAAACTATAAAAGTGGGTCACAATATACAAGGTTAACTGACAGTAAACATAAATATTTAAAGACATGCATGACCCTGAACTCACCATGGCTGTGGCTCCGCTCATTGCTCCTGTCAGATGCTGTTGGTGAATGGGGAAAAAGCACCGAAGGCATCACAGGCTGCATGCTTGTAATTCGTGAGGGGTTGATGCAACTTTGTGAAATGAGACCCGTCGACATGCTTTACAATGTGGCATTTCAAAATAAAGTCTAGTGGAGTCAATTTATTCCATTTAACATCATCAAATGTCAAAAATCAACTGTAATTGAGAAACAAATCAAATCTTATGCAGTTAGTTTAGGTAATATTCAACACATTTCAACAGTGTTTAATTTATTTTCTTTAGTCCAATTTTGCTTTTGTTAATTCCACAGTTTCTCCTACAAAACTGAAAGCTGAATATGCGTTTTAATGCCTTATTTGTATATGATTTTATCCTTTAAGAGTACATGTATCTTACTTTATTATCATACAACAGCTCATTAACCTTAATTGACCGTTATTTTGAAGGTCGGTGTTTCTTTAAGTGATCTTCCTCCCCTCTTTCTTTCCTCAACACTCAATGCAATCAGACCGGTTGCTCTCATTTACAGTAAATCGGCAAAAGTAGTCGATTTTTACTGTCATTTGTGGCTGTGCCTGTTCTCCCGGATGGTCGTTAAATTAAACAAGTACCTGACAACGGTACGTAAGTGTCTTACTCATACCTTCGTGGACCTGTGTGTGGTTTTTGGCGACATCTGGTGGTCAGTATAAAACATCCCTTTACAAACTCTCAAAGTGTAGTCTTGTCCTCTGTATTTCTGTCCACACAGTGACACTTCCTGTTCAGGTCAAAGACAAAATGAACAAATAATTAATAGATCTTGTGTATCTGTGTCAATGTAGAATATGTAAGTATGGTTCAACTGCTTATCATATCAATTTTATTTCTACAATTGCTTTTAGGGCGTTACAAAGACAAAAAGCAGAAAAATAGACAAACAAGCTGGAAAAGACAACAACCACTGTCCTTAGATTCTACCTGAGGATGAGAAGAAAAGTCCAAAAAGACAGTAATGGTGAAAAAAGAGAAACCACAGGACCGACAGTCTTTGACAAATAGTATCTTATGTATCGTGTATTAATCAATGACAATGAATATAGAAGCTGCAAGTAATATCAATCGAAATCAAAGGGTTTAAAGAAGGTATTTTCAACTTTTCAGGACATTTTCAGAGCCTCAGAGTTACACAAGACATCAAACATTTTAGGTTCACTGAAGGCAAGCTACTTAAAAATGAAAAGATTAAGATATAGTCAGTCCTGTTCTTTTTTTTTAGAACTCATTTCTACCTCCTGTAAAAAGAAAAAAAAAGTGTGTTAGTTTGATGCAATTGTAAAATGAGATTAGCTGTGATTCACACTATAAGCTACAGCAAAAATACAGGGTTTGAATTGATATTAAATCTGTTTATACTCCTTCTTAGGGAATATTTGAGCTGCTCTTGGATCTGAGAAGGGTCACAAGAGAAAGACTTTGGAGACTTTCTGTATATTCTTAGGTAGGAGAGGTTTATTTACCATCAATACGGGCCCAGAGTCAGTGAACACATGTGAAATATCAAAGGAATGGTGTTAGAAATGGCCACGTGAGCTTTGAGTCCTGTGTAGAAAAGTTGTCAAGTAGTCAAGTGTAGAAAAGTTCACCTGTGTCACCTGTTCTCTGGGAATCTACAGCCATTTACTCCAGTGACTCTGAACAAACAACATGAGACACACGTTAACATCTGTTAAACATCATATAAACATACATTTGTCGTGTTAGTGACGTGTTTACCTTTGCCCTCCCATGCCTTCAGTCTTGTGCACGTCACATTTCATCACTCTCTCTCACTCTTTTCACACACACCACCTCAGTGTGATAGATTTGTCTTTATTCACACAGATTTGTTTCTAAATATTACAGTCAAACATTTACATTTGATCCGGTTATTTATGTTAAATTGATTCAGACATTTACATAATTCACATAAAATCACTTTGTGTCATTTATTTAAGAAAAATTAACCATTAAATCTCAAACCCGTGATTTGAGTCACATACAGGTTAAACACCATGATAAGCCTTTTCATTATCTACATTATTCACAAAGATATACAAAACATTATTATTTATCTTCAGTTTTCATTTAAAAACCTTCATTCCTTTTAACAAACAGTTCTTATTTCATCCACCAGAGGGCAGTGCTGCTCAGCTACACTTCTCCAATGGCGTCCTGCAGCTCTTCTCTGAGCCCGTTCAGCTCCACGATGCAGTCGTTCAGGACATTAGCCACGTCTTTAATCTGAGCCACGATCTCCTTCTTACATCCTTTCTTGAGTTCACGCGAGTCTTTGACGAAGTACTTGTCCATGCCGTCGAAGAGCCCCTGCACACTGGACACGGCTCCGTCTACGAACTCTGTGCCCTTCATCACGGGACCGTCCGTGAGGCTGATCATTTGGACGGCTCTGCGCACCTCCCAGTCCTGAGAGTAGTGCTGCGTCCCGGACCGGAGGAAAGGATGGCCGCGCAGTTTGTACAAACCTGTGTTGGCGAAGTGGAGGATCCTGGCGAGCTCTACCAGGTGGACCTCATTCTCCTGCAGCACTGTCTCCACCTACAGGACGAAGGAGGGGTAATGGTCACATAGATCCCAGAATGCACAGGGTGTCCCAGAACAGTGTAACAACATAATGAGCACCTTGACTATGGTCTTATTTAGTGATTTAGTGATTAGTGTTTGATTTTTAGGCTCCATATTTTGAGTTAAAAAGTGACTCTGTGTAGCTTTAACTGTTCTGTCGCCGTACCTTCTTCCTGTCGTTCATGTTGTTGACGTTATCCGTGATGGCGGCCGAGGCTGAAGTGATGCCTCCGGCCGCGGCCACTCCCACTCCGACCGCGGTGACCACGAGCGAGACCCCCATCGTGAAAGGAGCCAGAGCCAGACCGGTGATGGCCGTCACGCCGCCCACAGCCGTAGTGGTGCCTCCGGTGATGCCCGCGATCTTGGCTTTGTGGTGGAAGGAGCTGATGTCGTCGGCGATGGCGTGGAGAGTGATGACCGACTGCCACAGGACCTCCGCCCGCTCCATGAACACTTTGTTGAAGAGACGCAGACCGCGGTGAACTTTGTCGGCCAAAATGGAGAAGGACCTGGGAACAAGAGCAAAACAAAACTCCACTTTAACTTTTTCACTGCAGCTGCATGACTGTCTTCCTTGTTACAGACATATTGACATTTATTTTGGAGCCTAAAAGAAGGAAGTTCAAGTGGCTACTGAGTGTGGTTAAGTAAAACAATGGCACTGCTCAGATTTTTGATCAAGTGCCATGTTTCCAAGGAAGCATTACAGGACAGGTTGGGTCAGTACAGAGCACTTTAGAAGAAGAAAATAAGTACAAAGAGTCCCTCACATAAGTGTATTGTTTCCACATTCCAGTAGGTAATTGATAATTACAGTCCCTGTTTATACAAACACAAAACATAGCACAAATGGACATTGAAGTAATCCAATATTTTGAATGTTAATGCAAAGCTGTGAAAACAAAAGCCCTCTGCTTAACTTTTTTTGTTGTTGTGGCTGTTGCTCATGAATTGATGTATTTATGTATTTGTGTGTGTGAGCTTTTAGATGAAAAACAGCCATACTTGGACTCATCCTCTTGTAAGGCAATCTCTTCATCGTCTGATGGCACCTCGTCCCATTCTGAAATCAAATAATGAGGTCAAATCTTATAAACAAGTGTCAAATTCCAGGTATATTTTTTCATTTCTGTGTTCAATTCTGTTCAATGTGACTCACGCTCCACTGTGTTCCACCACTCCATCAAACTGTCCGTGTCCTGTCACAAAAATAACATTAACATTTAAAACTCTACATTATATTTGACAGTGGTGTTGAGGTGGAGTATTTTAACTTAAACTGACCCCGTCGTCATCACCGTCTTCAAATCCATCCATGGCAAGTTTGTCCTTTTCAGCCGCCATCAGTTCGGCCTAAGATTAAGTAAACGACACGTGAATTAATTACGACGAGCAGAAAGACGTCATTTGGCATTAGTGCAGCATTTTGTTAAAGTCATAGTTAGTCGTCAAATGTGAGGACTATTCTTTCTCAGGGTTTGTTTGGAGCAGATATGAGCAGTATGTGGTCGAACCAGTGTCTCCATGTGTCTAAAGGAATGTGTCCCGACAGATAAAGCAGTGGATAACAACTGTTCAACACTGAGATTCTTGTATAAATGTTGCTTGACAATATCTTGTGCTAGAAAATTATATCTAAATATGTATTTTTTTCTGTCAAAACATTGAAATTACAAAATACGGCAGGTCCAGACACGCTTTTATGGTTGAATATAATATGAATGAATAGTTGAATCTGAATTGTTGTCTGTCAGTGTCTGCTTTGTGATTAACAGGTCAGGGTGTTGCCCCAAAGCAGATGGGATAGGCTCTGAAGGATAAATAAAAAAAAAAAAAAAAAAAGAATGAATGAATGAATGAATGCATTTTGTGTGATGAGTTTTTGAGAACAAGACTTTATATCTTCGAAGAAAGGTATTTGGTATTGGCAATAAAATGCCTAAAGCACTATAACAAATGTAAAAGTAATTCCATAAAACTTCTCAAATGTGTGAGCTTCAAATATAAAACAGGTATGTGCCAAGAGACAGATAATTGCACAAACTGGGTCATCTCTTAAACTGGATTAAATCTACAGCCACAGATAAGGCCTATATTTAGTTCACCAAGTCTCCCAAAAAAATTCAGACTATCTTTAAAGCCATACTGCAGAGGATTTTGAGAACAGTGTTTGACTTTTACTCAATGTGTAGCTCTATAAGAGAGGATCGGACAGTGTGTACAAAGTGACATGAAGTTCAGCTCCAGTGTTTTAGAGCTCCATAGGTTTGGGATAAAAGAGATCAATGTTGTCTGTCGATTAATTCGTTTTTCATGAAATCCTGCATTCTTCTTTTTTTCTTCCCTGTCTCAGACTTCACTTGTCATTAAAAACAACAGAGGGGCCTCTCCTGCTTTTCTTTTATTAAAAAAATTAAGTTTAGAGCTTATCGTAAACTTTTAGCTCCAACTTCAGCGTCAGAACGGCAATGATCTCCTCCTCGTTAAATATTACGTGATTGAATTGACGATATTTATGCCCGTTTTATGTTTCCTCAATTTCTCTGTTTATGTTTTTCTTTTTTTCACCAGAATAATAAAAAAAAAAAGTTAAAAGACAGAACAGTGAGCTGACCTTTGCAGCTTCTGACATGTAATCATTAGATGCTGCTCCCGGAGGATCCTCACTCTCCAGATTAAGGGATTTGCTCTGGAAAAAATAAAAAATAAGGCATTTATTTACACTGCTATTGTTGTTAAAGACCAAAAGAGCAAAGCCAAGAGCAAACTCTCACCTTGAGTTTAGACTTTTTAAAGGGTTTGAGTTTCAAAGTCTTTTTCTGTGGAAAGAACAATCACTTTTATTATGGCGTGTGGAGTCATTTCTTGGTCTAAAAGCAGCTGAGAGTGGAGTGAGGAGTTACCGGTTCACAAATGTTAAGTTCATCCTCTTCACAGTTGTACATCTCCATTGGACTCAGAGCTTGTCTTCCCTTTTGAGCTGAAAAATCTTCATCGAACTCATCCTGTGGAAGATATAAATGTGTAGCAAACAAAAACATTGAATAAACATAAATCCAGACATCACAGACTGGTGTGTTTGAGTTTAATGTACATTGAAAAGCTGCTGAGGCGAGTTGGGTTCAAATCCCATCTGTTCAGGCGTAACGTGGTTTGTCTTGGTTTTGCGTGGGACAGGGACAGGTTTCTGTTTGGGAGTTTTCTGAAGGAACAAAATGAGACAGAGTGAGAGATGTTCTGTGATTGTATTGCTCTGTATATTCAATTAAAAACAATAATCAAAGAAAATTCAGTATTACTGTTTTCAAGTCTTCAGTTTCGTAATCCTCTTCGTCCCAGTTTAAACCTGCAGACAAGCTTGATTTTTCAGAATACTCCTCATTCATAAAGGCAGCCTGAAAAAAAAACAAAAACAAATTTAAAGAAAATGATTTACTGATTAACATTTGTATCTTAAGTTTACAGTGAACTGTTACCTTGTTCATCGACTGAAGACTGTGGCTTTTCATCTCCTCTAATCCATCATCCTGCGAAAATAGAGATTATTAGATTACTTTTTTATTTTGTCTAGTCTTTCTTATTATTAAATATGAAAGATCATCACCTGGGATTTCTTCCGAGGGGTGTAGCTGCCGTGTGCACCCAACAAGTCGTCCTAAAAGTGAGACAACAATGTGGAAAAGCTCATACCGTAAATATTATTGACATACTTCAAATCATTAGTGTCATACCTTGGAGCCTTTGCGAGATGTGTATCCATGTGCGCCCTTTGGTTCCTCGTCACGCTAAAGACATTCAGAAAAGGCCTTTGAACAAGTGACGAGATTAAAATGAAAGCATAAATCTGATGTGTGATGCAGTACCTTCTCTGTGAAGACAAATCCTCGCTTAGGTTTGAACTTCAACTTTAACTTCCTGTTCTTTTTCTGAAACAAACACATTGAACTAGTAAATAAAATGAAGCAGCATAAAAGTTATTCAGTGCAATATGACCCTGAGAAGGAAGTAATACGCACAGAATCGTCGCCACTTTCCTTTTCCTCCCCAGAGCTGGGATCCAACATTGTGCCCTGTTCAGAAATGACAGAATAAATAAGACAGTATTTCTTCTTTCTTTTTAGATAATTAAATATATACAATACTGTTCCTGTTACCTCCGACCACCGTCTGAACGACTCCTTCTTGCTCTTCTTAAACTCAGGATCCTGTTGTGACAGAAACAGCTCTAAATACCAATAGAAACTCTGTATTTTTATGCTCTGTGCTTGTTCTGATCCAAAGATGTATGACCTTAGCTTCCTGAGGCGCTTGTCCGTTCTTCTGCTCAGAGAAGGCAGCTGCAGCCGACGATCTCCTCAGCAAATTACTCACTTTGTCTTTTAAGTGAGGTTTCTAGTGAAAAAAAGATGTTACTAAACCACACCTTTTTAATAATCCCAATAAAAATACAGTAAAGTAACCATCTTACTTTATAGTCCACCCCATATTGATCGGGATCTTCATTATCTTCAGAAGACTTTTGTATCTCGGCAAAATACTCCTAAAAAAGATACATATAATTTCTGTTTAGGGACAGATTTTGTGAATCCAAACATAAATACACTTTATTTATATCATATAGGCTGAGTTTACCTTTGACGATTTACGTGAAGATGATAGAGTCTTGCTTCGTCCTGTGCATTCATCAGATAATCTGTCCTACAAAGAGAAGAGAACTGATGTTATAACACATTTTAGATCCAGACTAAATGTTTACTGTGCTTTATGACACATTATTTACCTTGGAGTCTCTTCTGGAAACTATGGACATCTTTGACTTCTTGTCCTTTTTCTGTAACAGACGTGTGTAAATAAACTCCAAAGCTACAGACAGTGATGAGAACAGTGTTTATAAAGCCGTACCTTGGTGCTAGTCACGGCTTCATCTGGGTTTTCACTTTCAAAGTCAGCTCTGGCCTGAAACAGTACACAATATTAATCATAGTATCATCAAACTAAACTAAAATAAGTCATCTCTTACCATAATTGATTCTCTACGAAGTCTCAGTGTTCCAGACTAGAAAAAGAAAACACACGTCATCCATTTGTCACCTTCTTAATTAGATAAAGTACTAGTGTTTTCACAGAGCTCTTAGCTCTTCTTACAGGCTTGAAGTCAGGGTTGTTCTGAGGGCTGTCCTCGGGCCAGTCTTCTACACACTGCTCCTGTTTCATAATTTAGAAAACACTCATCAGGTGCTTCCTCGAGGAATCCTTACTGTCTCCATGTAGTTAAAGATTATCAGCAGCTCTGTAGCTTTAGGGACATTCATTTAAAATGGACTGAACCCACCTGACCAATCAGAAGGATGTCCTCAAAGACAACAAAGTTCTCTGGGTTCACATGTGCATTCTCCTGTTTAAGGTGAAAACAAAGGAGTAGAAGGATATTAAAAGGAGAGTTCAGTATTTTTTAAGGAGTTCCATGAGATTCTTAGGTATATTCAACTTATTAAAGCGACACTGCAGCGACACATTCACAGACATCATTTGTTTACAAGTGGAGACTATAAAAGCGACGAGTTTGGAAGAACAAACATGTCTTCTGTTCTGAAACGGTCATTTTAGTGTATTTTGTGCAAATACAACTCTGCCAGGATCCATTGTATTGGCTTATTTCTGCATCCTCTATTTGAACGTTACACTTATTTTGGAAAAGAGCAACAGGGATGCAGGCCTTATCTGTGGTTACTGGGGACACAAAAATAATTGCTTCCAAAACAACAAAACATCTCTACAATGTCTTATATTTCTCTGTGCTCCACTGCTTCCTTAATCTTTTACTGGCTTTGTTTAGCTTTTAAAAGAAGTAATGCCCAAGAAACAAAGCAACGTTTTCTCTAAACACCTGGAAAAGTCCGACTAGGACTCCGGCAAAATGGACAAACCAGATGATCCGAGGGCCCTGTGTGTTATGTTGTACTTTATAGACCAATTAATTAAATGACATCAATGTATCAGGAACAGGTTGTTAAAGAGGTATATTTAGTAATAGGTTGAAACAAGGACAAGTAATTGAGCATATTTCACGTGGAACACTTACTGGAGTTTTTGGTTTGCGGAGTAAAACTGGTTTAGTGAGTGGTTTAAAGGATGGTTTGGCAGATAGTTTTGGTGCTGGTGGTTTTGAAGGTGGCGTTGGTGCAGCTGGTTCAGGAGGTTTGTTTAGTTCGGCTGCTTCAGAGACAGACTAGAATAAGACAAGAGGAAATCTATCAGCAGATGTGCCACGCTTATCTGTTAAAATACATTTGTTTATACGAACAGGAATAACAGGTGAAGGAGGCTTTTCTGGAGGGGTAGACTTTGATGTCCTGGAGCGTCTGATTCGAGGAAGAGGTTTTGGTGGCCTTCTGAAGGTTGGGACCTACACATAGACATGTTAAACAGGGGAGCATTGTAATGTACAGCCCCATGAATATAGATAAAAGCTGGGATTACATACATGAGTCAGTTTGGGAGACTGGCTCGGCGACACAGACAGACTGTTGGCCTGGATTAATGGAGTCGACTGAAGGATATTGTGCTGCGATCCCTGAGGAGTTGTTAACACAATCCCTTGTGGGTTGTCGGAGGAAGGTGGAGTTTCAGTTGGAGTGCTGAAGGGAGGGGCAGGTCGTGGAGGTGTGGGCCGTAGTGGTGAAGTTTGTTTCTGTGAAGGTCGTGGAGGTAAAGGTCGTGGAGGTGAAGGTTGTGTCTGTGAAGGTCGCGGAGGTAAAGGTCGTGGAGGTGAAGGTTGTGTCTGTGATGGTTGTGTCTGTGAAGGTTGTGTCTGTGATGGTTGTGTCTGTGATGGTTGTGTCTGTGATGGTTGTGTCTGTGAAGGTTGTGTCTGTGATGGTTGTGTCTGTGATGGTTGTGTCTGTGATGGTTGTGTCTGTGAAGGTTGTGTCTGTGAAGGTTGTGTCTGTGATGGTTGTGTCTGTGAAGGTTGTGTCTGTGAAGGCCGTGGAGGTGAAGGCCGTGGAGGTGAAGGTCGCGGAGGCTTCGAACTGCTCGGTGTAACTTTGAACATGTCATTGTTTTCTGGAAACTTTGGGGAAAAGGTCTGGAAGATGTCTGGAGAGCTATTTAAAGCGTCCTTGAAAGGGTCAGGCAGTTTCAAGGGAGTGTCACCAAATGGGTCGTCCATGCTGGAAAAGTCTAAATTCCTCGTGATTGGACTCGGAAAAGGGTCCACGGTGTCTGAGGACAAGGGTGAGAAGATGTCCATTTTGTCATCAAAGGTTGTGGTGAAAATATCTGTTTTTTGAGCAGACACTGGTTTGTTTTCCTTGTTGTTGTTGTCATTTTTGCTGAAAGAGTAAAATGGGTTTGCGGCTGTTGACGGCTGAGGGTTGAACAAATTGTCTAAGGAATGAGTAGCAGGGACTAAATCCTCGGTCTTAGGCAAAAAGAAATCCTGTTCAGCTCTGAGTTGAGTCTCAGACTGGAAGCCATTGTGCAGGTTTGAAGACTGAGCAGATTTAAATAACGCTGGTGAATCGAGAGTCACGTCACCAAAAAGCCCCTCTGAAGACATTGTGAAGATGTCTGGACTTGGTTTTGGAGCAAAGCTGTTAAATAAGTCAGGTTTAAAATGTGCCTCTTGCTGGTCCAAAGAGAAGCTCTGAAACTCAGGCGGCGGCGCAAAGACAGAGGTGAGGTCTGCATCGTCTGATGCTTTGGTTGAAGTCATGTCTGTGTGGTCTCTTCTTTCCTAAAGTTAAACACAGATGTTAATGAGCTGCCACAGACTAAAAAGGCTTTACTTTAAACAGTGGCCATTGAAAGTGCAGCAATTTGATTCGAACAGTGAAAAATATTAAAGCTAATGAGAGAGTTGTTTGAGGCTTGATACATTGTGGATTAGAATTATACTTACTAAATAATAAGAGTAGAAAGGGTTGGATTTGGGTAAACCACCGTTGACTCCATTCTGTAAAAAGAAAACAGACAGAAAAGGGAAGCGTTACTGTGAGGTTTTTTTTATTGGACAACTGACAGATGACATGAGTCAACGTGAGTCAAGCAGGCTTTTCAAAACAAATGTGAGGGTTTGACCAAAAGCAGACAGTGACACAGCAAAAAATATAGCTTAAAGTCAAACTGCTGTATGCATTTGCTTATTTAGAGTTCAGTGTCTCACTCAAGGACAAGACACAGCCACTTTAATGAGAAATAATAAAAACATTTTGTGGCAGGTGCTTTAGTATGCCCCTTGTAGAAACCTTGACTTACAAATCTTGACTAAATACTACACAATATAGGGTCTATTTAGCAATCAGTTACAGAAGACTAACTTGTTGTTTTAAAATTGACCAAAGAGCCACACAGTCTTCTTCTTGGGCAGAAGCAAAGGCATATTTATAGAGTGGTCACACGCAAACTTAAAAATAACACAAGAAAAGGGTGTGTTTAACCTGTGCTGCAGCAGAACGATTATTATCCTCCGTCTGAAACCCGATCTAAGGATAACACAGTTCAGTTTACCACACAATAACACTTAAGGATCGTTATTATATTACATTGCAGCACTGATGCCAAAATCATGTTGTGTTATACTGTTATTTGTCATCCACATTATGTGACATAGCCTACTTAGAAAAGCCTGATGTTTGTACTGCATAAAACCCTTAAAAACAACACACTTAATCTGCTGAGAGTTCATCTTAGCGCATGGATTTACTTCAGACAGAAATCGAAGTAGTTAAATTTGTAGTTGGGATCTCTTTTAGTTTGTGAGACATTAAGCTTTTAAAAAGTGGGTGTGTTGGGTCAAATCAAGCCTTGTGCAAATGACAGTGTTACACAAGCCATAACTATTCAACTATGTGTCTATAACCCGTCACACGTGTGCTCCTTTGTTGTTTGAAAAAACTGGGGTTGTTCAATGTGAAGATGTTTATATTCTACATAATTTCTAATCCTTTTCCAGTGAATATGTGCTTTATCTGTGCAGGTTAGAGCTCCCCTCCCCTGAAAGAATCTGATGCATGTCAGTGATGTGCAGTCTGTGGAGCGCAGATCATGGATAAGCCCGACTAAAACATGTTTAAGCGTGGGAAATCACGTCCTATGTGTGCTACCTGTCATGTACGACTTTTAAACAATGTAAACAAGTGCCTGACATCAGATCTCATCACCGGTATTTAATTGGCATGTCTGATGTTGATATTTTTAGATTTATCTACTCAAGGATGTCAACTGAAAAATGACTGTACTGTACTGCTGTTTGTACCTGGTTGTTTGAAGAGGATTCAGATTCAGAAGATGGTGACACCAGAGTCTGAACGGACATATAACAAGTACACGATGAAAAGGACATATTACATTTTAAACTAAAATTATTATTTGAGTCTGGATTTACCTGGTACTGTTTGTGGAAAGGACTTTGAGAGACTTTTTTCAACATATTCTGCAAAGCCACAAGACTCTGTAAAGACAAGACACACAAATGTTTGTTCCCTGTAATTCTCCACCAATAAGTTAGTGTTCCTACTTGACATTAGAACAGAATGTGCTTTTGCCAATGCCAAACAAACTGAACACTTCCCAGTTTTACTGTAAGTAGGAGACTTACATTAACCTTAAATGTAACAAAACATATTCTCTTGAGAGTTGTATAATAAAATGCATGGTGAAAACACACTTTTGTTGCCCAAAACTGCCACATAAGCGACTTAAATCAGTGTTTAAATCATGTGTTATACAGTACAGCCAATAGTTTAAACAACACAGTGCAAAAACTATTCACAAATCACTTCGAAGAACAATTTTAGACATTTAAAACACAAAATAAGACATTTACTCGGTGGTTACCTACAGTTTTTGCTAGTTTTATTGACGTCAAACTCCAATTTTAACACATACCAGCTTATAAATGAATTTTTTTCTAACATTTAAGTGACTTACAGGTCGTCTTTCTCCTGAAGCCAAAGCTGGTTCACTGTATCCGCCATTTTCAACCGTCGCCTCTTCGTTATCCTAAAACAACGTAAAAAGGTTACAAAAAAGTTTGAAACACCGATATTTTTTTGTCAGAAACGACTTTAAAACTTACCGTAGCTGTGTCTCCTTTCATTTTCGCCGCTGTCAGTTTAGTTCAGGAACAGTAAAGTGTATTATTGGCTGAAAAATATATCAAATTGCATTAAAATCCATTGATGGACTGACAGGCTTCACGCTGTTCATTAATGAGCCGTTGATGCACCTGCGTCAAGTCTGATGCGTGGACACGTAAACTTCCGGAACGTGCCCTTTCACAATAAAGGGTGATAATTTTGGAATAATTTCACATCCGTTTATTTTGACTTTAATAAGTCAACATGATTATAAATACGTTTTAGTAAGGTTGTTTAATAAGTCGAACGCTTATAAAACGTTATTGCCCTCTACATCGGTGTTTCGTTAAAAATTAAATTAAAGTAAAAGTTTTCAACAGGAAAAACGGAAAAAAAAAAAAAAAAGCTCTGTCAATGCGGCTGGACCGGTTGGTGTGCCCCGGTCTGAGATGACAGCAGGTCTCTGTGACACACCTCTGAAATGTTGGCCCCTTGACGTCCAAACAGCTTTACGTTGACAGGACATCACTTTTGCCCCAGTCAATTTGATAATAGGTCTACCTATGTTATGTCAGACATGCGCACTAAAGAACAGTGCAGAGATGAATGAACATGCACTGATTGTATTTCAGTTTTACTCCAGTGTTTACATAAATCCTAAGGATTGGTTAGTGGTTCAACCAGTGTCTGCAGCTTGTTAGAAAAATAAAAAATAAAAAAGACTTCCCCATAAAATAAATAAAATAAAATAAAATAAAATAGGATTTTATTTTAGAAGAGAGCAAAACCTATGGGTTGGGACAGAATAGATCAATACATGAGTAGCCACGAGAAACCTGGGCCTACGTGAACCTTATACATAAGAGTCATTTCAGTATTTGTCCATTAAGAGGCAGACTTCACAACAAAACCAAGAAAAGTCAAGTAAGTGTGATGTTAAATACTGTATATAGATAAGTGCCGTGATTAAATATTTGGTTTAAGATTCAGTAGATTTCAATAAAGTCTTTTGAGTAGGGATAAAATGAATGTTGAATTTTAACTTAGACAATGGCATTTAAACAGGTTCCTTAGACAAAATAACAATTCTCCATTCATTAAAATGTTCATATTGATGCAATTAGATTTCCCGTGTACTATAATGTGGCACTCATTTCAATAGCACACATGTATTTATAAAAGAATTATAGTGTTAGGACTGTGGTTTAACCTTAACCTCGATTTAATCGTGACAATTTTTTCGGGTCCTTGATAAAAGCTGAGGTCACAGGTAACAAAGGGTGTGCAGCTCTGTGTTCTTCTGGAAGAATACGACTGATGCACAGATTAAGTGGGGAATTTCTTCAAGGAGTGGAATGTAAACATAAAGCATTTTACAACATTTTAATTAGAGCAGAAAAATATTTCACTTTCTGTTCAAACAAGTTTGACACATGACAACAACACAGCAAAAGGGCTAAACATGACATTGAGAGGTGTTGCATTCAAAGACTCCTTTTTCATGATGGCCCTGTATAATGTACATTTATTATAAATATAACAGCAACATCAAACCTGCTTGTGATGTCTGCCAATTTAAAGGGTTTTGTGTAAAATGTTGACTCCTTATTGCCTTAACACTTGATACATGCCCCTTTTTGGCTCTGTTTTTATTATTGTAAAGGTAAAATCCCTCCATGTGATGTAGAGTTGTCTGAGAAAACCTTGTTCTTTAGAAAAAGTGGTTTGTGACATTGAGACATGCCACACAGCTTTGTTTGTGGTCAGATCAGATCATGTGATGTTTGTTTGTTTACTTTTTTCCTTTTTGAAAATATGGATGCACCCAATCTGGTCAAATTGTTACTTGTCTGAGCAAGTGCAATTGAAATTTCCATTCATGGCGAGATTTCTCATTGCACGTCTCATCAATTTCCACTCAGTATTTGCACTGTGATATATTTCTGCATTTCATAACTGCAGAAGCCAAGAGAGAAAGGATGTGGGTCATGTGACTTACCAGAAAGTGGAGACATTCCCAGAGACGGCACAATGTCTGCCATCAATTCACCAGCGAACACACCAAATCAAAACCATGCTGCACATAAGAAAATACAGCTGCAGAAAGAAAAATAATCTAGAAAATAATGATTGCTTTGTTCACTCCTCCACATTTGTTTGTAAAAAGTGTCATATCTGTTCAACTCTCTTTAAAATAATCAAATAAATAAAAGTCAACAAATCGAAAGGAAAGGTGGTAATCCCCAGAGGGCGGTGGCAGGTGAAAAAGAAACAAACTACACCATAAAAGGCTGAAGTTATTTATTCATTTTGTCATTTGGCCTTCACCAGACTTTCTTCTACCATCTTAATCGACAGGTGAGTGCTACTTTAAGAAGTATGTGTAGTCAGTGTATTACCTGTATATAGATCACTGTCTGTATTGACTCTTGGGTTGTTGGGCAATAAATAAGTACCTTGAGTTTTTTATTTTGTGAAGGTGTCAAAAAAAGCTATATCTAAATCGAATCCAAATCCAATTAACAGAAACAAAAAACAAACAAAACCCTTTCTCCTAATGTTGCCATACTGTCCACACTGTCTTGTGGCTAATGTTGCTAAACTAAGTCTTGTATTAGCATTGAGCAAAAAAAGAAATTAAATAAATACATTTGAGGAGGGCTTGCTTTATGTTAGGAGTAAGATAAAACATAAAATAACATAAAAATGCTCAGGCAGCAACAGAAACTCTAAAATCATGGCATTACCTTTGTATTTGGGGTGATTGCTCTTTTATCTGCCAGTGGTTAATTTTCTTAAGTAATCTAAATCATGATTCTCCTTCAGGATGAGCCCTTATTTGTCTGTAGTCAAAGGCTTGTGGAGGAATGCAGAGAAGAGAGCTTCTTTTTGAGAGTGACCTGTTGAAACCTGAAACCTGAAAATGTAAGTAAACTCAGCAAATGAAAAACAACACAAAAATTTTATTTTATTTATTAGCCATAGCCTACAGCCCAGACTAATGAAAAAGAATTTAAAACACTTTTGTATTTCCTTGAATACATTGCCTCAACTTTGGTTTTAATGTGTCACTGGCCTCAACAGAATTTGGATTGTGTCATGACTTAAACGTAATGACGTAAACTCTATTGTTTTTATTTTGTCCAGACCTTCCCAAGATGGACGACACAGATTCATTATTAGAAGGACTAATGGGTAGAAGCTCATTCATTCGTCAGCAGTTTCTGCCTCATAACAAAACTGAAATGCTCCTCATTAAGCTGAAAGGACTGGTCACAAATATGTCCTGGAGTCCAGAGGGGGTTAGTGAGTTGTTTGAGGCTCTCCTGAAGCGACACCAGTCACAAAACACAAAAGATAAATCCGACCTAGTGCCGTGGATGATGAACATGTTGCACTGTATAGAGATCAACTACATCACTCCGAGCTGGAGCTCAACTGGAAACACACTCGTGGAGCTGCTTCAGGATGAGACTAAAACTGATGAAAAGGTCAGAGAACTTTTAAGTGATGATGAAGAGAAGACACTTGATGGAATTATTGAGGAAATAAAAAAACAAAAGTCAGTCGACAAAACACTTCTGGATGACATCAGGGAAATTGTAACAGCAGTGACCCAGGACCCCAGAACCTTCACAGAAAACTCCCACAAAAGTCACATGAAGAGAGTCTTGCAGAAACTGGTCGAAGCAGTTAAAAAAAAGATGACGATGACACCAAGACTGACCCAGATGGTGAGCTGGTGTCTCATGGCTCTGTCTGAAAAGGGACGTCTGATTCAGGTGAGCACCGGAGAGGGCAAGACCTGCATCGTGGCCATGTTCGCTGCTTTTCGAGCTTTAAACGGAGACAAAGTGGACATCATGTCCAGCTCTCCAGTTTTAGCCGAGAGAGATTTTAGAGAATGGCAAGAGTTCTACAAGGCTTTAAATATAAGTGTGAGCTGCAACATCAGCAGATATGATGCAGAGCTAAAAAAGTGTTACCAGAGTCAGGTGGTTTATGGAACTGCACACGATTTTGCCGGAGCCTGGCTGAGACACCACTTCAGCAGGAAAGACATCCTCGGAAACAGGTCGTTCCAATGTGCCATCGTGGACGAAGTGGACTCTCTGATGTTGGACAAGGGTCACCACACGGTTTATCTGAGCTGTGACATGCCTGCCCTACAACACCTCAACCCTCTTTTAGCGTGCATCTGGGACACTGTTAACCAGTACACACAGGTCGACTCAGTCGTACTGGGGCCCAAACGTCCCTTTCATCAGGTCCTGCTTGAAAACATAACATCTGATAATAAGATTGATAAGTTTACCATCCTACAGTTAGCAGAGGACAGTGGAACCATAGAAAAGGGTTCAGTCAAGGCTCTCAGACAAAGTCCAAGTGTTTTTCCTCAGATCACTGCCAGCATTACTCCTCAGAAGCTGGCAGCCTTCTTTAAAAAAGTGGAGGACAAATATAGGACCATTCAGTTTGTTTTGTACCATAATAATAATAATAATAATGGCTCAATCCAAGAAATGAATCAAACTCCACAAAATAATGACCCAACGACAAAGAAAGTATCATTGCTGTTGCTCAACGGAGGAGTCTGTCAGTACATTTACCGAGATGAAGAGAGTAAGGTGAGAGCTGTCAAAGCAGAAATCACAAGTGTTTTTCACTTTACTCCATGTGACCTGAGACAAGGACGAAGCAGCTGCTACGTTCCAGGTTTTCTCAAAGATCTGGTTGAGTCCAAACTAGAAGATTGGATTGGAAATGCTTTTGTTGCACAAACAATGACAGAAGACCATGAATATGTTCTAGAGAGTCACGGAGTGGTGCCTGTCGACTACAGCTGCACAGGAGTCATAGAGAACTTCATGCAGTGGTCTGATGGACTGCATCAGTTTCTCCAAATGAAACATCAAGACAAGCTCAGCGACATGACAGCCATCACCAACTACATGTCTAATGTGGGGCTGCTGCAGATGTATGGAGATCAGATCTATGGGGTCACTGGGACTCTGGGCCACGAAGCAGAAGCTGAGACCTTACAGAAGATCTACAACGGCATCACAACCTGCTACATACCCACGTTCAAGCGCAGGAAGCTGTTCGAAGTGGAAGGAGTGATTGTGGATGATGAAGAAGAATGGCTGGAGCAGATCTGCAGAGCTGTTAAAGTTCAGATCACTGCCACCGAGCACCGAGCTGAGAGAGCTGTGCTGGTCATCTGTGAGACTATAGGCCGAGCAAAGGCTGTGCACCACGCTCTGAGAAACACTGTTCACAACAGAAGGCTGTACATCAGCAACAACATGGACAAAAGAGCCATCTTTGACAACGCTCTCGAAGCAGGGCAGGTGGTTATAGCCACTAACCTGGCAGGACGGGGCACTGACCTCAGGGTTTCACCCTCAGTGAGGGCAGCTGGAGGTCTGTTTGTGGTACAGACCTTTCTGCCCAAAAACGCCCGAGTGGAAGCTCAAGCTTTTGGACGAAGCGGGAGACAAGGGTGTCCTGGATCTGCTCAGCTCATCATCTGCTCCACTCACTTGCCTCAGCTGCTCCAACTGCTGGTGTTAGCAAAGGGACTGCTGTCATTACTGAGAAATATGGTCAGTTTTACACCAGTCTATAAAGATCTGTTTGAGATGCAGCTTAAATTATATGAAAATGGCCAAGAGAACCACTGTATCTCTGAGACACTGTGTCAAATTCTGACCAGGACGTCCGATTCAGGAATAAAGTTGGCTAAGAAAGTCAGAGATAAACAAGTAGCTGATGAACTGACTAACTACCTAAAGAGCGCCATTCCAACGATGAAGAAGAAGCAAGAGCTTTTCAGTGAGTACCTGGACTTTCTCAATGGTTTCTACCAAAGCAGCAACAACAAACCAGCTCAATCAGATTTGTCTGCGCTGCATGAATTCTGGGGCCTGTGGCTCCTCACAAATGTGAACGAGACAGAATCAAGTGATGTCTTAAAGACAAAACTAGCCTCAGATTTAAAAAGAGCCAGAGAAACCCTGAGAAACAGACAGTCACCGTTCTCAAACCTGCATCACTACACACTGTTCGGCAACGAGCTGCGTGAAAAAGGACACTTTGAAGACAGCATCCAGATGTACACAAAAGCCATCGACCAGGACCACTGCTGGGCAGCCATTGCATATTACAATCGTGCTTTTGCACGTTTGTCTCAGCAAGACAACAATCAGGATCCACGCTGCATTCAACAAGCTCTTGAAGACCTGCAGCAAGCACACAGCTCTGTGGAGCTCTACTGTCAACAAAATGACTTGATTAGCAGATACTCTAAATCACACCTGGAGGCAGAGCCCAGGGCTGCACTCTCCAGATCTGACAGTCATCAGAACGCCCGATGCAGAGTGTTTCAGCTTTTCAAGAATAACATTGAAGAGGCTGTTAGGGAGCTCGACAGGGCCAAAAGTATTGGTGGAAATGTAAAAGTAGAGGAACGTCTCCTGCTCTTTCTGGCTCCAGTCACAGATTACCTGTTGCCTCTGTTGCTCCTATCGTCAGAGTCTGTGAGCCAGCTCCGCTCCAGAGACCAGCTGAGGATGCACCAGCTCAGCAGTCATTCTGTCTTTGACATAATCCATGAGTTTGAGTGTCTGGGATCTTTGGGACTGACCAATGTGTTCGTATTAGACACTCGTTTCTCTCTGGCAGGATTCTTCTCTAAAATAGGAAGGAGCATCTCTGGGACGTGGAGCTAGAAATGTATGAGTTATGAATGATACATGATGACATCAGGTTTTAACTGGGATTTCTATTAATAGCTACCAATAATAATGTGAACAATAACAGTTCTTTTCATGTTTTTTCCAAGTTTTATTTAGATATGGATGATTTAATACAAATACTGTCCATAATTTTAGTCAGAAATCATTGTTATGACTCAAGTCATTCATGTGTGCAACATTGGACCATATTACAAATCGTTTTTCTATTTTATCACTTGTTCTTATGCACTGTACTATTCTGATTTCTAATATCTGTTTTTAATGTTGATTTTATTTACATTTTCATTTTTTCTCGTCATCTCTATTTTAATAGTTAATATTTGAGTGAATCAAAGGTAGTGTGTGTAATTTATTAATTGTGACACATAGATAGGTTTGTGGATGTATTTTTTTTAATTAAGCACCAATTTATATTATATTAATATTTTAAGCATATTTACTAATTAATAGATCTAAATAATGCAGATTAACCTAGACCTGCTGGTTGCCATAGAAACTTAATTATAAAGATGTAATTGAACCACATACAAATATATTTGTTCTGTTTCTGAGACACTTTTATCAAATAAACTGAGGTCATTACATGAAATATGAATTAATAACATAAATATAGTAAAGTCAAATAAGCACAAAGACAGTCCACAGTGTTTCTCATAAGCTTTTATTAATATTTAAGTTGCCTTTTAGGATGGTCATTGTGTTACACAGAGAAATTAGCCACACAAGTAAATCTGATTGTATTCTCTTTATCTTTTTTTATTTATTGTTATTTATATTATTCTCCCTTATCGGCTCTAAAGCTAAAAAAGTTACACAAGAACTATCACACGGTTATCTAAGTCGTGAACACATCGGGACAGTAAACATACACTTTACAGAAAAAAAAGAAGAAAAATCAAACGTAGAGGGGAGAGATAACATGATCCGAGTAAAAATGAGACAAACAAAAAGAATGGACAGCATTTACACCGACCGCAAAGCCTCGCTCAGATCTCCAAGAGACGTACCGCTTCTTTTCCTCAAAATGACTTCCTAGGCTCCTCTCATGATTCCTTATTTGGTAAAAGTTTCTCCAAATGTGATTGGCTCAGGACTGAAAGCTGACAACATGAAGGTACGGAGTGGTTTTTATGATGAAACCAGTAGCACCAGAAAGAGCAACGGTTTGACAAACGGCTGGTTTTGTATTGCACCACAAGCTGATTTTTGCTGCCAACCTGTCACTTTTCGCTCCATCTCTGTCAGTTTTGGGCATAGACAGTAAATATTCATAGACACTTTGTCTTTTTTACATCAAGTGCCTCCAAATACTCAACAGAAGTACACAACATAACCAAAGTCTCTCCGTTATATCCTCAGCGAGAGAAGCTCAAGTTTTATTTGTTATTGGCAGCCATTTTCACCAATAATAGACATCTGCTGATTGAAATAAGGAAGTGACGTAACGCTTTTGGCTCCGAATAAGATTGTATCCGGTAAATGCTGGTGGGAAAACAGTGTAATTTTAATTGAATGATAGAGATTGCAAGTCTAATAGCAATAATACAACATCTGCAGATATTGAATAAGGAAGTAGAAGGTCAGTGAGAGGAAGTGACGTGACGTTTTTGTCGTCTTTGTGGCTCTGATTATGATCACATCCGGAAAATGGTGGTGGGAAAACAGTATAGTTTTACATGAATGGTGATTATTACAACATTTATGCTTTGGGAAAGGAGCACTAGAAAGAAAAACAGAACACTTAAGCATGATTCATGAAAAAAATACTGCATTAAAATACAACTATTTGCATGCACTCCAAGGATCTAAGACTGGGTCCAAATATACGTTGTTTTTTGTTTTCAGTCCAATGGCTGCAAGTCACAGGGCAGTGGTAAGCTAATAGTAAAAAACTGGAATTTCAGTCATGACACTGAAGGTGCTTTTTTTTTTTTTGCTCACAGCGTAATTTAATGAGAAATAACCCAGTGTACGGGGCTTCGTTTTGGCAGTAAAATCGCTTCATTGGCTTAAACTGATATTTTATTGGCATGTTTTTTGTCTAGAGTTTTGGCAGTGAAGGGGCTGGTTCATTATTAGGTTTATTTCTTGGTCTCAAAGTATATTTTTTAAAAGACCCTTGCCTTTCATTCTCTTTGCTGCATTAATTGTGCTTCTAACATCCAAGTGTTTCCGCGCGTTAGCCTCAGCCTTACGCACACAAAATTAGCTTTAGCCGCTTGTTTTCCCGGAGAGGAGCACGTGTTCACTTTCGCCTCACGTCGCACATGAACTCAAGTATGCAGCTGGGTTTGTTAGGAGGTATCCATGCACGGGCAAGGCTTAGAAAGAACAACCCAGAAGATATAACACAGTGATCCCTTCTGGCCGAGGCTAACACTGATAGACGCCATATCCATGCTAGTTACGGACGCTAGGCTAGACGCTACTCCGGTGAGAATAGTGCACGAGCGTGGATATCGGGACCCGCAGTGTCAGACCGCCACCAGTTCTTGGAAGCACTATTTAGTGTGCGACGAAATCTAAACAATGCTAGCTAGCTCAAGCGCACCCTGGCCTCGCCGTATGCTAACTTTCTCCAACCGCTGCGTTCGCTTCTCGCGCTCTCCAAGCAAACAAACAAAAGACATTCACACTCACAGAATATAAAAGAAAAATAATATCCAGTCAATATTCACATGGGCTGATCCCAGGCATGCAACTTTCAAAAAAAAGAAAGAAAAAAAGCTAAGCAAAAAGCTTCCTGCCCGATTGAAACCAGTTTCTCAAAGTGTGATAAAAAAATTGTCCAAAAAAATCAAAATATTGAGAATTGTAAGCATATACACATAACATATTCAGTTTTTATTCCTCATTGTTAACGTGTGACATTATTAATTCTAACTCGTCCTGTTTGTTAAGCTTTAAACTCCTCCACCACAAACTACATGAGCCCCAAAGGGTCAAAAGCCAATCTACAACAGCCCCTAGGGTTCAAACGTCACTTTAAATTCTCAGGACAAAATGTTACAGCATCTGTCTGTAAGGTTTTAAAGAAAAAGCACAATTAGGTTTACAAACCATTCTGAAAAACAAAGGAAACTATATTTAAAATTTTAGACAATATTCTGTAATTATTTCACAAACATCTTTTTCTTTAAATTTTGAGGTAATTTCCAAGAATATTAGTCTAAATTTGATTAATTCTTTGAGGAAACTACAAATTTTAATTTTGATTTAATAAGATTTTTTGAGGGATGCCTTTAAGACAAACCATACCACATACTGGAGAGACCTGGGTTCGATTCCGGCTCAGGTCATTTGCCCGATGTCATTCCCTTCTCTCTCACCCTGTTTCCTCTGTCTTCTCTCTTCTATCAAAATAAAGGCAAAAGTTTTTTTTACAAAGCTGCTCAATATTTTGTTGTTTTAGACAATTTCATTCATCAGTTTGTTAGAAACTGGCTTCTGTGCTGCCCACCTCCTCCGCGACGGGAAAAACAAAACAGACGGGGCAAATGGAAGACATAAACAACCTGGCAACATCAAGGAGGAAGTAGTCGCTAAATGGCTCTCATTGGCTGCTAGCGTCAGCTGATCGGCCAATCAGTAGCTTCGGCCCTTTCTGAGGCAGGTAACAAAAATAAAATTCGATCAAAGAAATGAAACAACAGTAAAACTAGCTTTAAAAGTATTAGACACACACATTGTTATTATAAGTATCTCTGCTATAGTCTTTTTTATCTATGTTGTTTTAAACTCATTGCGTAATAAAGAGAAAAGTGATTCTACATCATCAGCTTCATCATCAACATCATCATCAGCATCAACAACAAGACAGTTTTGAGAATATTACTATTGGTTAATGCAAGGGGCGTGGTCTCTACAGGCCACACCCCTTTCTCTAAATTAAAGGGCTCTATTGGCTGCAACAGAAGGAGGGAGGGAGGCCACTTCTCCAACTCTGTTTATTCTAACAAACCCAGTCATTTAATTTGAACTCTTGTGACTGACTGGACTTAAAATACGTCAGCTACCCTCCTCTTCCTCCCTCTCCCCGTCTGTCCCTCTCTACTCTGCTCTCGTGGGGAATGACGGTAGCTGTTTAATGACAAAAAGGTCTTGATCCTGCGTTACTGTCATGCTTCATCTTTCCCTTCCAAAAACTCTCTCGCTCTAGCTTCTCTCACGCTCTACTTCTGTCTTCAACAGGACACCTCCATGGTTTGGGACGGGCTGGGGGGCATCTGGCCGCCCTGCGAGCCCTGGGACAGGGTGCGGGAGCGAGAGCGGGACCCGTCCATGGAGTAGGAGGACGACATGGAGGTGGTGCGCGAACGGGACAGGCGGGTCATGCAAGAGGACGCCACTGTGGAGACAAGCACAGGAGAAGTTTATGAAGATGTTTATTTAGAAACTAGTGAGAAGACCATGAATATATGACCTTTTAAATATAACACAACAGAATATTAGTTAAACCATGAATAAAAAACACACTGAGTAAAAGAGGCTTTGTTACAGAAGAGGATTAGGGCCACTGTAAGAAAAACAAACAAAAAAACCCCCAAAAAAACACTTACTACTTCTGAAATAAAAGTCAGAACTTATAGCCACAATAAAAAACGAGCAAAGTTTAAACCTTTCTAAGCAGCTGGTCCTTAAAAAGTAGAAAACATGCTCAGTTTTGGCTCTGAGTAAGTATATTTGATCTATATACGTCTGGTTTCACCCGTTACAGTGGTGCATTAACATCCTACATAAACCATCCACAAAGTTCTTTAGCTGCACAACAAAAACCTTCTGACTTAATACTAAATAAAGTAAAATAAGTTATTGTTTCTGTGCGGTCCGGATCACTGCACTAACAAATACAACATGTGCCATTCGTTTGCGTTCATTGTTGTTCATTAATATGTTCAGACAACACCATTTTACAATTACAATTTTTTTCTCAGAATTTACATTTTTATTTCATAGTGGCCCTTATCCACTTCAGTAGTTTCTTGATAAAATGTATAATACACTGGCAAAATGTGGTCCTTATGGTTTAGTATAGTAAGAGTAAGATAGTAAGAGTATAGTCTTAGTATAAAGGGTTGATGTAGCACAAAGTAAAAGAAAAGAAAAAGGTTATAAGGTATGAGCTACGTTGATAAAATGTACAAAAATAAAATGTATACATATTGTATTAGAGAGCTACACATACACAGATACTTTATAAACTTATCATTTTAGCCTGTGTTAAAAATCCCACCACAAACACTCAAAACATGAACTCCAGTCTCCTCAAGGGAAAAATAAATGACACTACACTGAATAAAAACAAGACGTATATGTAGAGGTGAGAGTACTTACTGTAGCCCATGCCCTGGATGAAATACTTGAAAGCCTCAGTCAGTTTGGCAGGCTGCAAAAAAAAGAGACATAAAAACTATAAAACAAACATTTATAATATTCTTATTCATAACACTTTTAAAATAATATGACCAAAAGAAACACAGAGCCATTAAATTTGATTTTTCGTGTTATAATCAATGCCAAAAATCGACAATTTGAATTACAAAGTACAAAAAGGTGTTGCTGTTCTCATATTTTAGATGTTTATCACTGAGTTTGATTTGATTTACCTGAGTGAGCTGAGGCAGACCACCGGCGTCAGCCATCTGTGGACAGAGAAATAAAGGAGGATTGTTTAATAAATAAATAATAATGAACTTAAATGAAGAAGCAGAGGGATAATTTAGCCTTTACCTTTAGGAAGGAGGTTGTTGTTGGGTCCATCTTGCTGTTGCACTCCACCTGGTGGCCACAATGGGAAACAACAGGCAACTAGTATTCATTATCGGTATTATCAGCACACATACAAGACACTGAGACTTTTGGTGATAATTTGGTTTATGTTTGGAGAGAATTATTAGTTCTGGAGAAGGGCTAATGAAAGCATTTAAAAGGTAAGCAGCTATTGTACACTAAATAATGTAATGACTCAGAAAGTGTAGTTAGAGAAGAGCCTCATGTTATAGACGTTTATTTGATGAAACGTACAGCAGCGTCCTCGTATGGAGCCTGGTCTCCCACCACCAACATCACTGGACACCTGCAACAGACATGAACTCACTAGATATAACTGACTTTTACTACAACAACGTATTATACACAGTCACCTCACAAAAAATCAAAATGAAGTTTTTAAATGAGGAAACTTTGTGTGACAATCCTTTTTTGGCAAAGCAGGAGGAATACATAAACCTTTTCAGGAGTTTTGTCTGATTTTTTAGATTTTTGTCTTTTTTTAAGCCACTCAGGAAATGGTTTTCAACAAAAAAGCGAAGGTCATACCTCATCAATCAGACCTTTACATCTTTAACAGCACATTTATCTGTTTTTTTCGTTCAAATATGGCCATTTAAATTCTTTTTTCACTTCTTCCTTAGTATTTGTTCCTCTAAAACTGGAAATCTGCTGCAACAAATTACATGTCTTTTCCAAAAACTCCATTTAACTTTAGCTACAAAGACCAAAACACCTCAGGCAATGATTAATATTCAGAAGGCACTTACTTGAAGGTGCTGTTGCGATCAATGTGCAGGTCTCTGCGGCTACAATAGAAACAAAACAAGAGCATTGTGTTTGTTGTTGACTTGAGCAGTATTTATGCAGCAGTAGTTGAGGGTGTATCTACCTGTTGTAGGCTTTCCAGAAGTGCTCTACGTTGGCCATTTGTGGGGATTTGGCGATGCGATCTCTGTGAGACTGCACTACCTCTGTGTTACAGGACAGCTCCTCCTGAAAGAAAACATTGGATTTTTATAAGAAATACTCTAAAACATGGCTAAATTCAGTGTTTTTATTCCGTACCTGGCTGAAAAGGTGGGACAGGATTTGCTCGGTGAGGGAGGAGGTCACTGAGCTGAGCTGCAGACAAACGTTCATTATTTAATAAGATAAACATTCACGACGCACGCATCTCCATAATGTCATCATCACATTTTAATGTCGCTTGATGGAGAGCCCTCATTAGCAATAACTACATTAAAATACCAGGTTTCTTTGTGCAACAGTCCAGAGCTGAAAGGAAGTAAGAAAGACAAAGCGTACTTTCTGAGCGGCCCAGTCGATCCATCCTCTGGCGCTGGTGTCGATGTTGATCAGAACCAGACCCTCCGCTGCGTCTGGGTTCGTCAGCTTCACACGGAAACAGTCGACAGTTCATTATATAGATGTACGGAGGGGTATTTAGAAACAAATAGAGTCTGAAAAGCTGTAACGAGGCACTTACTGCGAACTTAGAGAGGACGTAGGCTCCTGCTCCGACTCCTATTCCGATCACAGTACGGAAGCTGAGGAGGGACATGAGAAAATTAGCTTCAACAGGCTTCAAATAAAATCTATGGGCCAGTTTTATTCCAAAAGAAAATAGCATCAAGCCTGACATAAACTGAGAGGGATCATTGTAACTGCAATACTATTTCCTCAAGGTTATAGATTATACATTCCTTAAGGAGCTTGTGCTTGAAAAATGAGTGAAAATGGAAGGTCAGAGGTAAAGGAAACGAGGTCTTCTTCATTAGCCACATAGGTTAACATGATAAATTAGGCTTCATTTGTCTCAGAACGTCGTTTAACAAAGTAATTATGTAGATCTTGCCCTCTTAGAAAAGTAAAATGGAGTTTAAATAAGGACAGAGACATTCATTTATGTGAGTAATGCAATGCAGTGTTTTATAGGCTACACACAAGCAGCACCAAATGAGCTTCTGAGTCAAAACAAATGCAGTTAACTCACTTGAAAAACTGCAGGACGGCAGGGAGCATCTCTGCCATGGTGTCCAAAGAGGGATACTGATAACTGCAGCAAGAAACACATGAATTAAATCTATTAAAATACAAAAACACCAAGATAGAAATGAAACTGAGCTGCTTATGTGTGTTCTTCTCGGTGATGTAGGACAATAAGCTTTAAATTCCAAAAAAGGTTGTTTAAAAGGTCAAAAATCAAGAAGAGAAGGGAGAGAATAAAATGTCTGCCAAAGAATAAAGTGAAGGATTTTTATTTAAGAGGATATTACGTCCCGGGGCAGAGGAGATATTGAGATGGGCTCAGGTATTTCTGGAAAAGATTAGGTTTTACTCGAATATACAAAGGACTGTTCCAGAGAAGATATGTATTAATCAGAGAAACAGACGAGACACAAACAGTGAGCGTCCGGTCGTACCCAGCGGGGTAGACGGCGGCCCCCTCCTCCTGTCCCGGGGCATCCACGTGGATCAGGGTAAAACTCTTCACTATTTCCTGCATCTCCTCGAATTTGAAGAGAGTAGAGAAGCAGCTCTTACCTGAAAGATACAGTGGAAACATGAGGCAGTGGTTTCACTTTAAAATAACTGAATTGATTCTATTTTTCATTTTCATCCCAGCATTTCCTTTCACTCAATACACAAAACAAATACAAACAGGAAAAAAACACTTTCCCGTTTCCTCAACTCATAAAAGAGACATAATACACAACATAATCTTTTCAACATTTCTTTAAACATTCATTGATTGTTTCATTTTAATTCTGAGATTGTTCCTTTATCTTTCTGACGCTAATTATTTCAGTTCCTTTTAAATTAGTGTTGGTAATTCAGGTGCTATTGGTGATATTATCCGATTAGACTGGACCATAATTACTTTATCATGCGTCTGTGAATATATTTCTTGGTTTGAGACAAAAAAATCCAATTTCTTTAACTCATAAAAACACAACACAAAACGTAAATAACAGCTTCACCAGAAGTTTTGTATTTTGTAAACATATTATAGACTTTCTAAATACATTAAGTGATTCAGATTTGTTTTCACTGTTGAGATTGTTCCATAAACTGTCTCCTTTGACTAAAAAACAAATCTTTGCATCATTTCAATTCTTTGTTTTTAATAAATTATAATTTCTTTCTGTTTTTGTAATTCTTCTCATCAGACAGAAGACACTTAAATGTACAGTACGGTGTTTAAAGCTAGTATTTAGTGCGAGTTTCTTGAAAAGTCTTTACCAAAACCAGACTGGAGGGCAAAGAAAACAGTGTAAACGTTTGAAAACATCTTGGTCTGAGTGTCACCGGAGTCCTGTGTACTCACTGTCCAGGCCGACGTCGTGGAGGGTGAGGATGGCGGGCCGGCGAGTGGTCCGCGTCCCGTGCAGCGTCACATGGAGGACGCCGTGAGGGGTCTCAATATTGTGCTCCTTTGAGACATAAAACACTTGTATTACTCTCGAGAAGCTGTCCTCTCAAAATAACCAGATATAACATCACTTAGTCAGCTCTGAAGTGGTGCTCATGTCACAATTTACATCTGAACTTTCACACTGTAGTTATTATTGGCTCATTTTTAAACACTTTGTGATTATTTCAGCGAAAAGTGTGTCTCTTTTAATCTGCAGCTGATTTAAAGTGAGCCACTAGAGGCCTGTTAGTACAATTAAGAGGTCTAAGGGTCTGACTCTTGAAGCTGGAGATGCTACGATGTTTATTTGGAAATGTTATCAGTCTGAAAATACTTGAAAGTAATCGAAGGTTGTTTTTTAGTTGGTCCAGACTGAACCACGTCTTGTTATTAGACCAAAGACAAAGCTGTTTGGTCACAACCCTTTTCTACTGGACAAACTCCTTTCATTTTATCATTAGCTATTCCCCTACTGGTCAATTCTGGCCTTAAATAGTATTTTCTCAATCAAAAGCAATGTTAAAACCAATGATTGTCCTTCAACTGTATGATAATGCCCTTTCTATTCATCAGAAATGGCTGCCATCTTTTTTATTGTTAGCATTCAAGCCCATTTTATAACTTTAACTACTTTAAATGCAGATCTGATTAAATGAAAATGGTTTTGAGTGATGTTTTCATGCACATTTACCTGTCCCTGGTCCAGGAGTATCCGGGCAGCCAGTTCAGCATCCTGCAACAAACACAATAATGATCATTTTCTTAGTCCAAAAAAGACGAGCATATTCTACTTTTCCCGTGAGTTTGGAGCGGGTTTCATTTCTTTAAGACTCTGTGCAGAACATTAATATTGCATTATAACAAAAGAACAGACAGTAGAAGAGGTGCTTTTTGTCCTCGCTCGTGTAAAGTGACGCCTGGTTGCTAATTAAAGCCCACGCAGCCGGGATGAGCGACATTATCGTCCCGACACAGAGCGGAGAAGCTCTTTACTGCAGCAGATGCTTATAGGATACTCGAGATGTCTAGCAGTGGGAGGGCTTTAATAAGCAGCTCATTCGCAAACTCATATCCATTTACAAGCTAATGAATGACTAGATTCACAGGCTCTTGGAAAATTAGCCGTCTGAAAAGTTAAAGTGGAGGTGGCTGAGTGGGGACGGGCGTTAACACCAGATAAAGTACAGTCCTGAGGGTCGGTGGAGTCAGATAAATGGAATGATTGGAGCTAACGACGTGTGGTAAGGAGCTAGGAATGTTTTTAAAGCCCAATTATCTTTTATTTTCAAGTAGTCCCATATAAAACACAGGTTTATTCATTTAGATACAGCAGTTTTGGGGATTATAATACATCCTGTGCATGAATAGAGCTATAAACTACTGTATCCCTCCTCCAGTGGTGGATGAATACAGTCCCCTTCGGTCAAAAGGGTAATTCAGTCACAAAACAATATGCTCTTTAAACCTTTTCAGTTTTAGTTTTTTTTTCTGATGCTGAAGCTTTTCAAGTCCTTCGCAGTGACAGGGCTTCCACAACCTGTGAACTCCGCTTACAGCACCAGCAACACGGCTTTTTCACTTTTTTCAGTTTCAAGTTTGTGACCCTGTTCTGGTGTCCTGGGGGGCGTGGCCACAGCCGAGAGGTGCACCGAAGCATAAGTGACAGGTAGGTACGTTATTTTAACTTTGAATAGGCTACCTTTTCTTGAACCACTGCTGATAATTGCTACTTTGATGACTGTATTAACTCATTTAAAAATAATATTAGCACATTTACAACTTCATGTCCATATTCCTTGTTGTTATGACTTAGAATGTTCCGTCTTTCCGAGCTGAAATCATATGAACACACCAGTCAGAAAAACGACTTCCTAACTCAGATTTAACGAGTCCCACATGAATGCACCATGCAGCACAGAGCTACACAAATGTCTACAACAGTCTCAGAGGAAAGATTTATTTGACTGATTACGTTTGCTGCAGTTGGCATGGGCTTGTTTATTTATGAGGCACTGAGACACATTTGGACTGCCCAGACACTTCTGAAAAGAGGACTGCCCAAGGTGCCGACCAGGGAGAGGTAAGTACCTTTGTTATAAATGGTTATGTTATATTAGTATTACTTATCAACTGTCACAATCCGTGACTAATAATAGACACAGCCATAATGGCTCGTATTTTCTTTGACTTTTAGCTTAATTAGCTCAACTCTTGCTGCTATGTTTAATTGCTTAGCTCCATAATGTGACATGTAAGGTTTAGGGTTTAAGGTTTTGATAACTACATTTTTTAAGGTACGTTGAAATGCTGATGAGGCATTAAACCAGGTGCTTTAATAGATAAATCTATTGTTTTTCATATGCAACTTTAGCCTCTGCTTTAGCAGAGTGTTAAATGGCTAATCTCTTTAGCGTCCCTTATTTTAGTCTACATAAACATATTTGGTTGTTGCCTTTTAGGGTAGAATGTATGAATATAGTTAGTGCTGTCTCATTATTTAGCTCTCTGAGGAAAACACTTAAACAGTGTAGCGTGTTGTTGGATGTTCCCTGAAGGCACCGTGAAGGAGGCAGAACCATAGCCTTCTGTCACTTATGCTCGTGCCTCTCGGCTGTGGCCACGCCCCCCAGAACACCAGAACAGGGTCACAAACTTGAAACTGAAAAAAGATCTGAACCTGAAAAAAGGTGATTCAAAAGTGGAAAATGAATTGCGTGAATTTTCAGTTTCAGATTTTTGTTTTTCAATTACAAACATTATGAGCTTATTTTAGCTCCATAATACTGTATTCAGTCTTCTTTACGTAGCACCTAATTTACAGTAAAATAAGGAGTCCTGGCTGCTGGTTCTTTTTATTTGTGCTGCTCTAGTCCTATCTGTCCAGCAGGAGTCAGCAGTGAGTAACAAACAGCTCTACACAGCAACATGAGAAGCGTTACTTGAGCTCAGAGGAGACGAGGAGCCGTTGAGACTCCCTCGAGGCTTTGACGTCACCTGTTCTCTCTGAGCCGGCTCTGCAGCTGTGCACGCTCGAGCTAACGCAGACCGTCGTGCACATGTGTCTGGAGCTCATCGTTTTAGCTTTAGGCCCTGCTCAGACTCACAGAGAAGACAACGCACTTAATATGTGTCTAACAAACACAAGGGCAGACAACGCAAGTCCTGCTCCTGTCAATAAATCGATTCCATCATTCTTTTTCAACGTTTTCTACATTCAATAAGTGTTTCATGCGGCAAAAACCTGGAATAACCTCCGAGGTGAGGTTAGATAATCCCTGACGATAAGTCACACTGTGTACTCCAATGACTTTCTCAACTATTTTTTTTAACTTGGTGTCCTTTAGTTGTATTAATACATTTTAATGAGCAACCCTTGCATCTAAAGCTGTCCTGACACCTGTTCCTTTTTGCCCACATACCCCAAAGGACTCACTTACCTCATTATTCTATTCATGTATCTCTAACGGACACAGTTTTGATAAGAAATGTAATGTATAATAGCTAGAAGTGAGCTTTGGTTTTGTGTCTTTACATAGAGCTACTGTTGGCCTCAGTGTACGCCATTGTTTTCTTACAACGCTGACATTTCATTTGTGTCCATCACTCTTTCGCCTTTAATTCCACAAGAAAACCAAAATCTAGCCACACGGATGATTAAAAGTGGTGGGGACATCTCGAATATTTCATCCTCAAGGACAGCTTTTCACCTTGACGAGAAATTTTGCTGAATTTTTGCTTTTGTTTTGATCTCGAGAAACCTTGTGGCATGAGATTTTGTATCTAGCATTAGTATTTGTATTTTTACTGACTATTTTCCCAGTAGATGAACAGTGCTTTACAATTTAAGCGATTTTGGAGTTTGGAATAACTTGTTAACTGAGGAAGATTTGGGCTTAAACACAGAAATGACAAAACATGAAAATGAGAGTTAGCACAAACGGCCCAAAAAAATAAGACCACAGCGTTCTGTAAAAACATATCGCTAATAACATGCTAATAGTTGGGCTACAAGATAATAAATAAGCATTAATAATGGTTAAGTAATATGTTTCAAGTACTTCCAAAGTTTATAGCACTAAATATCCAAAGGAAACTGTTGGAACATTAACCTAGCATTTATTATGTTGAAATTCTCCTTCTCTTCTCCACTATAATTATTATATATTTATTCTCTGATGGCGTACCTGGAAACATGGCGGTAGTTTTGGGGAAATAACCAGGAAGTGGAGTTTTTTAACATGTTTCTGGTTAATTTTATAGAAGATTTAATCAAATATCAAATGAGTAAAGAACAAAGGGCCTTAGTAAGGAACCAAACCTCATGTTTTTTAATTATCTTCCTTTTGTCCTGCTCTGATCGTGTTATTACAGGGTTATAATATAAAGAGGCAACACACTAAACTAAAGGTTGTAAAAAAACAGGTCAGTTTTTGCCTGTGTAAATAGCTCTGTGTTTTCTCTCAGACTGAGGCCAGTTTGATCTGTTTTTGTGGAAATCCCATGTGACAGAGTGTGTACGAGTGCATTAGCGAGAGGCTGACCTTGGTGCTATCGGCCTGACCCGTGAGTAAAGGCTTCTCCTCCGTGATGGCGATCTCCTGCATCTCTGTCGTCATGGCGTCTCTTCCTGTTCAGGTAAAAACAAAAAAAAACCAACATGAACATCTGCCCGATTTAAGATTTCCTTCACTTAACCTGCTCTGAATTCGAAAACAATTCAAATATTGTCTTGTTTTCTTGAATAGACGTCAGTGACTGTAACAGAAAGCCATTAAATACAGTGCGTGTCCCGTGTCTTCTGGGACTGTCGCAGCTGTGGGACCTCGCAGAAGTTAATTAGCAATTAGTGCCGGCAGAAATGAACAAGTTTGGAAAGTAAAAGATAGACAAACTTATAGAGACGGTGTTTGATTATGATGTAGCTCGAAATAAGGCTTCCTATTTTAAGAAATCATTTTCCAGGACATTTCCATCAGTTTTTTACGGGACAGCATTTTCTCACGACTTCTTCTTAGCTCATTACACACATATAGTCATCACCTGGAGTTATTCTGACATACTGCCTCTCTGCAAAAGGATCAAAAGTCAAAATAAAAATGCCTAGTGGCTTTAAGAAGGGGCAAACACATGATCTTGCATTTACTATAGCTAGCCTTTCAAAATAAAGGGCAACAATACAATTAAAATACATCATTTCAAGGACATTTGGGCATTTTAATTAATTTCCAGGTCATTTTGAAGATTGCAGAAGCAGAAATAAACAATAAAAAATAGAAATAAACAAAAAGAGACTCCAGAAAGTAGTGGACCAACTGAGTGTGTCAAACTAAACCATCTCAAGTTAAAAAAAAGTCAACTTAAAAACGCATTATGAAGGGTTTCGATCAAAAAATTGCAAATCTATAGACTCTGGCCTCAATAGACTCACTTGTGAATCTGTGTGTTATGTTTCCACCTACTGCACGACCTGCTGATCCCCAGAGTTTCTCTTTGTCCCAAAGGCTGTGTTTAAGGGTTGTGTGTGTAAAGGCCTTTGAGGAAACTCTGTGGTTATATTGGTCAGTACATAAATCAGTTTAGTGGAAGCTGAAATAGAAGCTAGAAAGCGGTCAAACCAGTCGTTGTCTATGTGGAGTAACAGTAATCGACAAAAAAGTGTGCACAAAAACATAAAAAAGCACATTTATTCTGAGAAATCTTTGAAAAGGAGTAAAAAGTAAAAGGTCCTCAGTTTCATTTTCCTTTACCTGTCACCCCTCAGCCCTCTTGATTCATTTTCCCGAGTCATATTCAGTGAGCGGACACATCTCGCCGACAGCATTATTCCATATCCGTGGTTTTAACCTGACGTATGGGACCTTTTGACATGGCTCGTGTCTGTTTTCGTGTACGCGTACGTGCCCGCTTCATGCTTCATAATCCCATAACAGTGGCTGGGCATTTGGCATTACATCAGAGAGTGTGTTTGAGTGCGCTCGACAGAAACCGACGGCAGCGAGCCCCGGGGGTTAGTGTCTCTCTCTGGGTCTGCAACGGAAATGATTAGTCACTAAAGCAGCACACATTTGTTACTGTTGTCCCCCTCATTCATTTACACAGTGCTTTTTATTAGAAGTGATAGTATTGTAGTCCTCGAAGACAGTCTGAGTACTTTCAGAAACGATAAAGGTCTTGGGATTTTAAATAAAGATTGATATGGATGAAAAACAAAACCTCAGCTTATAATTTTAATCGATTTTTTTCTTTTTACATCTTAAAACGGCAATTCAAAAGCACCCACACAGTCAAAATAAAGCTGTAAAAAGCATTGTGATGATCCAGCTACAATATCTGTAACATTTTGTATGGAAATTACTGTACGTCATGATGGAAAAATTCAATAAAAAAAAAAAAAAGACTCAAACAGGACTCCATTGATTAAGCACATGGTGGATTTGCATAAACTGGATGATGGAGTGTCACACTGTGTCCTGTGTTCGCAAAATTAAGGCTGGTGTGATTTTTAGTCGTCTTTTTCATCACAGACGTTTTTTTTCTGAGCATCTGGAAGTGTTGCAGTGAGAGGAAATGATTAGTATTCTTAAAATTCATTATAATTTCACAGTAAGGCTATTTTTTTTTTACACAATTCAAAATGAAAAACAACAACTTTGATTTATTGCCAAGCTCTATTCAGACTGAAAATTTTAATTTTGTTTTTTAACCTGTTTTGTCTGAGGCTGGACTCTATCTCATTGGCTTGGTCTTGGTTACAGTGGTTTGACGTTATATTTTCTGTCTTATTTTCTATCTCTCCATCACTGTTGTGTGTCTCTACTTTCCTTCAATGTCAAATGTAAAAGAGGCCCTTAAATGATAAATGGCTTCTTTACACATTAAGCTTTTAACGTGGGAAGTTGTAGCCTTGCAAAGAGTATTGTTGAGACTAAATCCGCACTTACAGCTTGAAAACATTGGCATAAACAGCTGTTGTATGTAAAATTGGGTATTTGTTTGAACTCTAACACTTTTAATGCACTTGATGCTTTGTGTAAAGGCAAAATAGCACTAGATTTTCAATGAATAACTAATAAAATAATATAAAGTAAAGTGGTTATCTTTGTCTTCTACTTTTAGACTCTTTTCCACAGTTCACAGCTTGGCTTTTACTCTTACTTTGTTCATTCTCCTCAAACGTAACGACTTCTACCGTTACTTATCCAACTTCCAAAGTGTAACGCATAAAAATAAATACAAACCATGCTTAGATTACGTTATATTACATGTCCACGGTCTTCTTAGCGACCAGTGGGCCGCTTCGTTGGTTTCACTGTGTGTTAATATGCCCTCAGCAGCATTAATGTATGCACTGACGCAAACCCAGAGCTGATACACACTTACACTTTCTGCACAGTCCTCCGCGGGCCACACACTCCACACTATTGAACCGTGTACTTACACTTCACTGGAGCCTGAACTACTCACAAAGTGGAAAGAGTGTTGGAGGGTCACAAGTCAATTCCAAAGCTTTATTTTTTTTTTACTTAAAAGGTGATGTACAGTAAAAAACAAAGTGCTAAACCTTGCTCTCAGGGTAAACAAGCTGTGCAGTAGTATCACAGAATAACAGTTTCCACAGAGTCTGGAAGAATGTAACCTCAGACTAGAATTACAGCCTCCTGGTTGACTTTGCCAAACAGTCCTCTGGCAGTTTTTCCTCCAGATCTGTCTACACTCGTGAAACATAATTACACAACACTTGGAGCAATTATAAAAGGTAACAATTCTGATTTCTTGGTAACAGCGAGCAACCAGATTTGGAAAGAGTAGCCAGAATTTGTACTCAAGTAGGAATAAAGCTACGTTAATTTAAGTCTTCACGTAGAAGCGAAAGTGCTCAACAAAATATTTAGTGAAAGATTATAAATTATTGAGGAGAAAACTATCTCCTAATAATAATAATTCTACTCACCTTGCTACCAACTTAACATTTACAAAAGGCTTGGAAACACTTAATGCAACCCTGTCTAACTTTAATCCAGCAGAGGGCGCACATCCCTCTCTGTGCAACCTCACTGTCAGTGGCAGCCATGTTTGTTTACCAATAGAGACGTTTAAGATGGCAAGTTTGGAAGAAAAAACATGTTTCTTTAAACGGTAGGGTAATTTTTGCACATTTTGTACAAATACAACTCTGCTAGGTTCAAGTATTTTGGCTTATTTTCTTTATTATATGCATCTAGTAGAGTCTGAGAAAGGCCTGATTCTACAGATCTCATGTCTAAGAACCATCAAAATGAATGTGAGAATGTATGTTTTTGGGCTAAAAGTTACGCAGTGCTACTTGAAGGGCATTGTTGCCATTTTATAGCCATAATTGAGTAATTTTATAGTTTAGCCGCTGTTGATACATACATTTATGTTGCCAAAATGTGTTCTTATGTTCAATTCCTTCAATACATTGTTGCTGTCACACTGCAAAACACACTTGTTTTTGATCGAAACACATGATTGAGGACTTAATGGTGCTGTTGACTTGCTGTGTAACAATACGGGCCAATGGCGTCATGATCAGATATTGGTTACCATTTGAAAGAAAAATGTCTTTAGCAGCATTTAGTATTATACTGTATTTAACCTGTTAACATATAAACTTTAAGTCTTTAAAATAGTAATCTAATCAGTTACTGAATAGTGTGTTTTAGTGGTGGTACATTTACATCTCTACTGTTGACTAAAAAGTCTCCAGGACCATGACATTAAGGCTGAACTCAATTGCCCTCATGTTCCAGAGTCAGCGCTGCTAAATCCACCCGAATAGCAGTCCCTCATCAACATGTGGCATTAAACTCGCCTGCTCCGGTTCACGGTCCTGCTGCAGCCCAGTGCCAGAGCTCCACCTACACAGTTTTTTATATCTCTGGCATGTCCTGACAAGACTCGAGAGCAAGTTTCTTTCAATGAGTCTCTATGTGTATTAATAGCTGCGCCGTGGTTTTACTCCATTTGGATGTTTGGAAGATTGAGCAACAGTTGTGAGTTATAAAAAGGAAACATGAATCCCAAAAATACATTCAAATAGCTCATAAGTGATGAAAAAGTGTGATATTTTTCTAGATATAAGCACTTCAAAATGTTTGTTTTTAACTGAGCAACCGAGAAACCGAGAAAGTCTGTTTACATTTGGGTAGCTTTAGTTTATACTGTGAAGTAGTTTATTATCGTAAGTAAATATTTGAAATACAAACATAAAAAAATAACAAACCATTTCATTTCTTCTGGCACCTCATAAAGAATTTGAAAAAAGAGCTAAGGTGAGCAGTTTGTCAGCATTAGCTTAGCTCTAAATTTCTAAAGAGGCTACTTTCAGCTAAAAGAAGCTTACGTAAATTTAAAAGAAACAAAACATCATAAAAACCATATATAGACAAAAGCTCACATGTTTCCTACTTAGAAAAAATATAAAATGTGTTAATATCAAAAGCAATGTTAAAAAAAGTTTAGCTAAGTCAAGTTTAATTGCTGTGTTTTTAGCATTAGCTTAGCTCTTGTGCTTGTATTGTGAAGTAACTGTAAGCTAGGCTACATACCAATAAACACAAACTGTTCAATGAGATAAGCACTGCTAATTTTCACTAGCAAAGCCTCCAGACTGTGAGAATTTTAATGAAGACCTGTCCCATGACCCTAATATGAATTAAGCAGCATTGATATCAGTCTCACGTAACTCGGGCGTTACAGTTAATCTGCCCCCCTCTGCTCATCGTTTCCTGATGCTGTAACATTTTAATCGGCCTAACACCCTCCGTCGTCCATCGTTTTTCCATCTCCCTGCAGTTCGCTGTGTTTTAGAGCGTGTAATAAGTGCTAAACGGCACAGGAGGCAGCGTCTGTCACCAGGGAAAGGGACACAGTCAGATGGAGAGAGTAGAAAAACAAGAGGCTAATGTGGTACAAGCTGAACAAAACAGAAAAGGGAAAAAAATATGATGTGTTTTTCAGATTTTGTGTGAAGAACTTGTACAGTGGGTGCATTATACGCCACAATAGACTGTTCTACTGGAGGACACTACACATAAAAAGGATTGTCCTTTTTGTTGCCAGTTGCCCTTCAGAATAAATGGACCGTAGACGGAGAGAGAAGCCAGTTTTTATAGAGTCGAGCTTATGTCTTTAAAAAAAAAGGTTAAAACGCTTCTCTGACAATATTTCACACAAGAATGATTTATTTTTTTGACAAATTAAAGCGAGATTATGTAACATTTCCGGATCTATACCCTCTAAAAGACTAAAGGAGAGCACTTATGGGACACATATTTATTAGTAATTTAATGTAAATTTGTCATGGGTTATGGATATGTTCTCATGAGATGGTAGCATAACCCAACTCAAGAGTAATGTACTGCAGTTTATATAGAATTAGGCACACTTTGTCTTTAAATTTTTGTGATGTAGGTCTGTGCAATTAATTGAATTTTCCATTTCAATTTTAATTTTGGCTCCCAATGATAACAAAACAATTATTTATTACTTGTTTTAATTTATTACTTGTTACTTGTTTTCCAGGAGATTGAGGAAGTGCACTACATTTGTTGATCTTATTTATCTTAATTATTATTTCTGTTTATTTTTTTAAGCTATTTATTATTATTTTAAGGAGAATTTACTATTTTGTTTAATAAATCCAATATATTTCCAAAGTCAATGAGTAATCATGTAAAATAATTGTGACTGTGATTTTTTTCCATAAGCAGCCCTAATGTGATGCATTCTTTTACTATATATTAACATAAAGCCATCGACTTTCTCACTGCTTCCATACAAACTACAGCGGCCTCCAAGGGTCAAAATTAAAACTATATGTTCACATAAGGGTTTATATGTTATGAAGAGAATTTAGATTCAGACTAAATGCAGAAGACACCAGGACAATTTCATAAATGTTTCAGGTCACTAGGTTGCACGACTGGGAAAGTGCTCTCTAAATTTCTAGGTTTTCCAAGAAGTGTGATCAATAATCAATGAGAGATCACTGAATATGTACGAACACAGGACAAATAGATCAATAAAGCATTAGAACACATTATTTTTCAGGCAAAGGAGGCTAAAAAATAGTCAAAAAGTATTAAAAAATAAAGACTTCTGATATAGATATAATGGGAGCTAAGTGCTTCTCATTTGTTTCCACTGTTCGTCCACGTCTCAACTGCCAGACAACAGTTGTTCACTTCATCTGTTGCTCCAAACAGGTTTCCCGTCTCAGATATCAGACCGCACTGGATAAACGCTCCAATTAAATTAATCCGAGCTCGTTTCGTGTGCGCTCACAATCACACAGACCAACGGCATTTGCTTCGTGCGCTGGTAGCAGGTTGTCTTCTTCAGACTTGTCACAATCTGTTTTTGTCAGTCCTCCCTGTCATTTTCCTGCTCTGTCACGCTGACAGTCTCTTTGTCCGTTGATGTAATGCGATGTCACCGCTGAGTAAATCACAGCGAGCGGCCGCACTTCAGCTTTCAACCTAACGCAAAGTGATTAGAGCTCGGCAGGACTTCAGGGTAAAGATCTGGGATTCTTCTCCGAGATGTCCAAAAAAAAATGGTTGCTTTCAGAAGCTGACAGTCAAATCTCACTCTTTTCTCACTCTGTTTTTTCCTGGTTGGGGTTATTTTTCCTGTTTGAGCCACAACACAGGCATAAACCGGCACATAAACTATTATTCTCACTATTCTTTTGTTGTTTGGGGGCAAAAACAGGCCGTAGCGTCACAAAATCATCATATAATTACTGTCCAGTCAACCTCTGATTAGTTTCTATTCTAATGATTTGTCAAAAAAAGCTCCCATTCACCTGTTTTTTAATAAATATTACAAACAAAATGGCAACCTGGTGAGACAAATTTGACAAAAAGACAGATCTCATGCTTGAAAACTAAAAACAACATTGATTTTTTCACTTTTAGTTGTCGGTAGGATGTATTAGAAGAGACACAATGCTTTGTTTTAATATTTTGTTTGGCGCATACACAAAATTAGCCTTATTGATGTGATTCCACCTTCAAATATTGAAGCAAAATAATAATAAAAACACACAAACTGACTCTTGGGCTGCTTCTAAATCTGTACGTCTTGTTTTCCTTCAAAGTTTTGTGAAAAATGAGGTTTATTCCAGCCCCTATGAGCCTGAGTGCATCATTAGATCTGTAGTGTTTAATTAGCAAGTGTTAGCATTGCAAACCAAGCCAACATTCATTTAAAAGAAGACTCTCAGTGGCCCGCAGTGTTGCAGAGTCTCTAACAAAGCTCTTCTTGAAGTGTTAAACCTTTAAGGAATTCTCTGGTAGTGTATCAGCTCCGTCAAAACAAGCCTTTTCTGTAGTATCCAAGAGGAAAGAAAAGGCATCTTGTTCCTGGTGCCAGCAGACAGTGTTGCCAGAGAGTTGTAGACACGAGAGCTTGTACTACGACGAAAAACAAGCCATTAATTTGAAATTCAATGCACGCTTGGACTACTTTTAATGAAAACAGCCTGTAATAAGGACCTGTATTTTATTGCACAAGCACAAAGTTGTTGTTGACAGGCTGTTGATGTAACAAGCTGCTGTCAAAATAATAATAAAAAAGTTCTCTGCATCTGCCCCATTTTAATCTTCTTTCTCTGACTTAAATTCTTCAAGTCTCATTCCTTCCGCCTTTTGTCACGCTACTGACTTTTCATTTTCGTCTCTGTCTATCGCCGAAGGCTGTCATTCTTTCGAGGTCTTTTGTCTCGTTTTTGCCATTTTCTTCTGTGAGTTTCCCACTAAAGTCAATTAATTTAATCTATGAGCAAATGGGCAAAATACTCTGAGCCCTCGTGCCAATATGAAGCTGAACTGAACGTTTAATAATCTCTTTAGATGCCGTTTTAGTTCTTTGCCATTTGTCTAATGAAACAGAGAATGTAATTTTGACTTTGGTAAGATTACATTGATCGGTCTGAATTTTAGATGAAGAGTCCCTCCCTGACGATGAGCTGAGCCTCTTTCTCACATTCATTCTTCAGCGTTTGCCGCCCCAAACAAAGACACATCAACAGAGCGCTGAAGTAGGGCACTGAGCATTAAGGTCACCTATATTCAGAATGTAGGCTGAAGGCTGCCATGCTGAAACAGTAAACCTCTGCGGCATGATGGGATTGATGTGGAGGCGTTCGAGGTGACAGGCGCTGGTGGGGAAGACCGACCAGCGGGACTCCTACTGACACATGTAGCCCCGCAGCAGTGGGATACGCACATGAGGTTAACACATGTCGGACAACGGGGCGATTATACACGGATTTAGATGTGAACATATATCTGAAGGTATACTGCACAGTAGCTAGTGTAATGGAGTTAAAAAATACACTAAAGTGTTATTTGAAATGTATTTATTTTATTTACATTACGTGACTTTTATTATTTTGGCATTTTATTTTGAAAAAACTAAAGTGTGTGATGCTCCTGAACATTACCTACAGTTGAGTAAAAAAAAGAGTAAAAAGATTAATTAATTTGCAACACTTGTCTTTAACATATGTTGAAGACATTTAAGACGTAATGGTCGTGTTTTTGTGTAAGTTGGATTGTTGATTTTGAGTTTTGTACATTTTATTCAGACTAAAGACTAAGGCCATATGTTGTGTCTGTATAAAGAGGTGACCATGGTGCTGTGAATATGAGCAGCTGTTTTACGGTGCTGATTTTAATTTTATAGGGAGCTTTTATTAACTATACAATGTTTATACTTGATTTATTGATATTGTGTAGAGTTCACATGATTTATACACTGTGTATTATTTTTGTCGTATCATACTATGGCCAGTATATAGGCCTGTATATGTGTATGTGTTTCCTCTCAGTCGTTACGGTGCGTAAGGGAAGAGGGGAACCAGATGTGCCTGATGTAATGTGAAGACACTAAATGGAGTGTTTTGTGTCTGTCACAGGAAACACAGAAGTAAATGTGATCAACTCCATGCCTGAGTCCTGTCTTTTGTTAATGGTCTGATGAAGAGTTTGCAGCCGTTACAACAGCACTTGTAAAATAATGCTAGCCTTTTTGCATTATTTTTGCTGAATAAAAAAATAAGTGCATAGCTATAGACACTAAAAGCCAATAAAGCACAGGTCAGTGGAAACAGGCTATTTTATATAACTCTACTTTGTTCATCTATGTTTCTAATATATCGAGATTTGCACTTTATCACAAGGAAGAAATATTAATTGTAATTTATTGAGCACATTTCCGAAATAAACCTTGTAAATAAACTATGAGAGCTTGAAACTGAAAATTACTAAAATGCAGAGGGTACCCCTTTGTCAGCACCGTTACAGATTGCATTTCCACTCTTCATACCCTCCTTTCTAAAACAAAACCAGTGAAAAAATCTATGAAAGAAACAAAAAGTGTGAGTTTAGATTGAGATATTTTACACAAAGTACCTTCAGACATCATTTCAGGTAATTTCACGCAGCCTTTAGTAGCGGTTGTGTGTCTATGGCTCCCTCGTGTGACTTTTAAACTTGATGACCATCTGAAAATCTTCAAAGTAGTTTAAAAATGCTGCACCCAAGCGGTTTTCTTCCAGTAAAACAAAACAAAAGTTGTGTTGGGAAAAGCCACACATTTTCCCAAAAGTGACCCGAGGGTGTAAGTGTTTTTCAAACTAAATGTGAATTCTGCAAGCGCTGCATTTGTCTGGATCCAAACACAGCACTCAGACAGCGGCGAGACCCAGATGGAGGACTCGGCCTGGGATCTCTGTGAGCCGGATCTGTTCTCTGTCCCGGAGCAGATCGTGTCAGTGAGCCCTATTCACCGCAGTCACACCTGGGACCAGTAAGTCTTTTTTACAGCTCATCTCAGTGATACGCAGCGATATCTGCCCCAGGTCTGAGCCGAGACTCTGCAGAGCGCTGCTATTTTTTACAGTTGAGCACCGAGAGTCAAATGAAAATGAAGAGGGACCTGTCACCGGGTTCTTTCTAATTACTGCATTTGAGCTCAGTCACGATGATGACATTCAGAAAAGTTTCTCCTGTTACATACAGCATTAAGGTCAACCTCTAACCATCGCTTCTATGCATTTAAATACGTTAAAATCAATATACGGATGATACAATGACAATGTGATAAGGCCTGGACTGATTAGATAAAACTAATGGCTGCTAAAGTTTGAAAAGTTACTCTTAGATTATGTATATACTTTGTACAGGGCTCTGGACTAATTCCACTCGTCAAAGCAGGAGCAAAATTAATATTAAAGGCTGAACCAGGACTAAACCGGGACTAAACAGGTCTTAAACTAGGAATGAACCAGGACTAAACCAGGCATTATTCACTTGGACTCACCACAGTTTGATTTAAGGCTTTGTTTGGACAATGGTTTTTTTTTTTTTTGCAATAACTATAATATTGTGATAATGATAATATTGCGATAATAATAAATTTGTGATTTATTGTGAAGCCTGTAGTAATTATTTGTCTACAATAAGAAATGCTTTTAATGGTTTATAAAGTCTAGGACCTTGTATAACCTTACGTCAAGGCCTTAGACACTAGTCATTTATCGTGTTCGACCTTATCCAAGTTTCAGCAAACACATCCATGTCTAGCTTGTTAGATAACAGACATTAGTCTAAATTCAGCCAATAAATGATCCAACTTTACTTTGTCTGTATGAGCTAGTATTGCGTCTGTTTTCTTTTGCTCAACCATTAATATTTTGCTACACAATCCAAATTCACAAATCTTTTCCTACTGATCTTATTGGAAAAAACGTATAATGGACCAGAAGCAATAAAAACTCCAGTAGTATCGCGTTACTAATTAGATGGCACTTTATCAAACGGTAAATGGCACATGTCGTTATCAGTGACTCTGCAGCTCTACCATCTTCTTTCAGAGCGTATCTCCTTCTCTGCAGTGAGTCTGGAACAAGAGCAGAAACCGAAGGCACCGTCTCACCTTGGCTTTTCAAAAATAAACTCAATAAAAAGCGCAGAATCGTCTGGTTTGTCTTTATCTCGCAACAAATCACTCTGGCCTTTTCGATCCTGCGTCATTCACGGCTCAAAGGCTCACTTCACCTTATCGTTTTCCCGACGCCTATTATTCCCTCCATCAAGACGGCGGATCCACTCAGACATCCACTCTGTCTGAGGTCATTTGACAAAGGGGTTAGATCAACAGAACTCAGTAACTGCAGTAGTTATTGATTGAGAGATAAATCGCTGGATACGGACAGAAGTAGATTAAAGGTAGAAGCTCCAACGACCAGTGATGACGGAAGAAACAAGAAAACAAAACACTATCAAAGACCACTTTAAGTTGTTTGCTGGTTTAACATGTTTATGCCACAGGAAAGGGCAAAAACTAAAGATCTGAAAAAATTGTAGAAATCCTAGAGCTTTCCAAGACAGAAACATTTTGAATGTCAATGAGAAGAAGCAAGAAAACAATTTAATTCTCTTAATGCCATGCTGCCATTTGGGCCCAATCCATTTATGGCGGCAATAAATAAATAAATAAAAAGTTTTTCTGAACAATGGCAGTCTGTTTTTCATTACTTTGCATATTTTGGTATTTATACATGTGTAGATGTGAGGGGTATCAGGAAAATGCACTGTCTTCTGATTTTCAGCATCAAACTATATCTTTTTTTAACAAACTGAATCCAATAGTGACATCAGGAGCTGGAGTTATGAAAACAAACAATTTTAAACATTTTAGTCAACTATCTATTCCATATTTATGTGGCTATTAACCAAAAAAGTTACAAGTACAACTTCCACAAACATTTTCCAAAGCAGTATCTTAAAATTAAGTTAAAGACCCAAGGCATTTTTATTTATTTGTGGCTTTGACTTCCTGTTCTACATGGTATCATGGCGACAATTACATGAAAACAGATGGCCATAATGGTAAACAGTCATGTGCTTGTTATTTTCTGTTCTGTACTTTGCTGCTTTATCTAATATTTATGTCATTATAATGTTCCCTTTAGTCTGCAGGCTTTTAATCGGTAATGTACAGCACACAAAGAACATCTAATTGGTCATTTTACATTTGCATAAAGGCAACCATTGACTGTTTTTAAGCAGAAATGTATGACTTTTATTGAAAAACATAGCATCAAAGAGACTGGGGCGACTGGATCGAACCGGTTACTCTTACGATCGAGGTCGGACGAGCACATGATCACAGCGACACTCCGACGCTCACATGCACTAATTGACCTTCAGGCGAGGGTAAATTGATATGTTGGTGCCATTGACTTAGAGCTGATAGAGATAAATGGCTCGGTGATGGTGTTCTGATTACTGCTGCTGCTAAACATAGACCACCTCAGCCGCTGACAAAACCCTCGAAAACAAAACTCACCCTGGGATCACACTGGTGCCTCATATTTCTGTAAATCCATCTGAAACACTGAAAACCTAGGTTATTAAAGACTTCCTTGACTCAAATTCAAAGAGGCTGAGCAAGTCTGCTGTGAAAGTTGTTTTAAAGTGTGCTACTTTTGAGTGACATGTTACAAATCAGTGATGATTCAATTATTTCATTTGCATCAATGCTGGGAAATGTCAAAAATGTGTGAAAAGAGCACTTTACTGTCTAAAAAACTCTAGATTTGAGAGGAAAAAATAAAAGGGATGAACATGGAGAACGGTATGGCTAGACTAGCTAATGTATATGTTCTATATTTGCCTCAGTAAAACATGGCAATGCAATGTCATGACTATAAATAATGTAAATGAATAGAGTGGTGAGGAATCTCATAAACAAGTGTGAGGACAGACACAAATTAAATCTCATTCAAAATATCTAAATATACTGACCTTGCAGTGGTTCCATTTACATTTGGATAAATATAACAAGCACAAACAGCGATATAGTTGCTATAACTGGTTTGAATTATGAACATCCAACTGGGAAGTCACTGTTGGAGGCTCATAAATGTATTATTTATGAATGAATAATAGATATGCTGTCCACATTCAAAGCGTAAATGTAAAGTGAGTATCTTTCTGTCTCTATTACAGAGTCTGACTGCTGTGGAGCTCAGAGCAGATCAAATTAAAGCCATGTGAACGAGTGATTATGAGCCATTATTACATCAGGCATCAATTACATTGATAACAGTTATTCACTGCAATATGAAGCCAAGGCAAATGGGTAAGTCCCTGCAAGCACAGCAAAATCTACCAGCCAAAAAAAGGAAATATTAAACAGATGGAGGCCTGGCATTAAGAATTACTCCATTTATGTGTAAAGAAACAACTTAATCATAATACAAACATCATTTTACACTTCCAAATATTTAAACAGTCATAGTTTAAATTATATGAGTTCCCCAAGGCACTGTTTTTTTGGTTTTGTTTGGTTTTTGTTTATGCATGGCTTCAAATATGAAGATGACACAAGACAACATGTTTGTTAATTAATCATCAGTTTGCTGTGTGTCAATCATCCTCATATTACTGAATTTTGGGCCACAATTGATCAGAATATCATGTCAAAAAGCTGCTTTGAGGACAAATTGTGTCTTTACATTAATTCTAGACAAAAAGAACACATTTAAAAGATCTTGACTCAGAATTGTTCACCTTTCGGGGTTTTGGTCCGAGTTTTTCCATAAATCACAGCCTGCTTTTCTTTTAAGCCACACCAAGAAGTTAAAATACCAGTTCTTTCATATAAAACAATTAGGTTCAAACAATCTTGATGCAGTGAAAGCTTTACTCCTGCTGCATCTATCTCTGTCTTCTCTCCTGTTCCATATTTATCCGTCAGAGGCCCGCTGCCTTTTCTTCAGCGGCCCTCCATTGTGGCCCTGTTGCTAGGAGATACATGACAGAGCCTGAGAGAACGTACAGTATGAAAACATGCTACACACCGAAACATCATGTACCAGAGGGAACCAACCTTTTCTTCTGGTGATGTGTTTTTCTCTGAACTCTTTTCAGCTGTTCTCGCGGATCTATTGACCAACATTTCTGGTTATATAACTCAGACAGTCCCTCAAACCTGTCAGATTAATGCACATTTAGACACATTTAGGTCATCACTCTGAAAAACTGCACTTAAAATATGTAAATGTAGCTGTGAAAAAAAGGTTGAATACGCACACTTCACACATCTAAGTGTAGAAATATGAATGGAGTTTAGGCAGAGGCTTTGTCTATTAATAGGACGCTGTGAGGGCTTGTTTTGGCCTCGTGGGAAAAGACAGGGCATTGTGCAGCCTGGCCTATCTGTATCTGGCCTCTTGCCATCAGGAACAATCCACACACACTGGGCTAGATGCTCCTATATGAAGACGGATATAATCGTATACACCTACACAGTCGAACATCCATACACGCGGAGCGACCCAGATACGGCTCACATACACCTACAGTGCTATTAATGGAGCATTCAAATCCATATTTTTACACAAAACTAGACTTATATTAAACAGACCGCCGGCCAGGACTGATGACGACAATGATGACATCAACAGTATTAATAGACAAACTAAAAATTACTGTGCTTCAAATTTGAAGAACATCCTGATAATGCCTAGGAGCAAAAAACTTTTGATAGTTTGATAATAAAAACATGTAACTTATTAAACTATTGCAAGTCAAAGTATAAGCCTTAACTACATTTTGGTGGATGGTCCAGAACAAGACTAAAGTGATCCGATGTCATGTCCTTTCCACGAGTCCTCAAAGGTCTTCTGAGTTCTGATTTCTTTCATGTCATGCCAGCTACAGAAGTCTTTGATAACATCAAGTGACCATCAGCAGCTCACGGTGTCAGATTATAGTAATATGTAAGTTATACAGACATATACAAATACACGGCAGTCCCCAAGTCACCCCAAAAGCCAAAAGAAGATCAAAACCTTCACATATTCAAACGCTAGGAGCTAAAGCAAGACATTCATGGTTGTTCAGTGCACAGTATAAATACATCTGTGCTCATGTTACAAATAACCTAAACTAGTAAAGACTAGCCGCCTGAAATAGCCCGAGTCAAATTAAAATGGCCCATATTTGGTTACACACGTTTTGTATATGTAATCAGGCAGAGAATTTACCATTGACAGTAAATAAGAGTGGATCCAGGTGTGTTAGCTTCCCACTCAGAAGTGAGGGCTGGCTCTGAACTCTGTTGTATAAAGTAATACGTCTATATGTTTCAGTTTAATTCTGGCCTTGTTGTCTTTATGTGAACACGTACTACTATGGTTTGTACATTAAATGTAAATGTAACCACTTATCTAGGCACTCTAATGCCCATTAGCATGAGAAGCTAGCAATAGATAACCAACCCTTGTCGTTTCTTTTATTCTTTGCACTCTTTGACCTTAATATGGAAATTTCTGGCTCCATAAACTCAACATGGCATCACAAATGAATATAAATGGACCTCACCTTTTGGCTGTTTTCAAAGCTTTAGCTAAAGCTACAGATAAACTCATCACATATGCTTTGGTTCCCATCCCGTCTATTTATTTGCCCTGAACACACTCAAAGGTTTGTTTTGCATTTTTCAGTGGCCTCTTGTGTCGTGTTTGTTGGGTTATAAAACACTGGGATAAATCCACAGTCAACAGTGAAGAATCAGAGCTTCTGTCGGAGCCAACAGGCGTGAGCATAGCATTAGCCAATGTTAGTTACAGTAAGTGCACTCAGATGGGCCCGGCAGGATACAGCTGGAGCGGAGAAAATCTACTACAAGGAGGCTTTATTCGCTCAGAAAAATAGATTAAAGATGACACTTCATTACAAGTACTGAGTTCTATTGTTGACAAGCAAGTCTGAGAAAATAAATGCAACAAATGCACCCATCTGACTTTTCCACAAGCTACTCTAACGTCCGGGGAAAATATGGTGCGTCTCTAACAGCCTGGAGTTTAATGTCTGTGGCGTTTATTTAACAAAGCTTGAAATACATTACGTTATATGTTTGGGCAGAACACCAGCTGGTCAAGATTAAGGAAAAGAGTCAGGTTTTTGTGTTTTTTTGGAGGAAAGACGCAAATAGACCTCAGTTGTACTTGAACCCAATCAATTATTTATTTTTTATCTCTACAACCTTCGCTTACAACCTAAACAAAACACACTAAATGTCAAAATTGACTGTTTGTAAGCCTAAAGCCAGTCTAATTTCTATCTTTGAGGTCCCATCCACCGTCTCAACTTGTAATTAAAAAGCATTATCAATCACTATACTACAAAAAAGTATTTTAACCTGTTTTCGATGTCAATACTCATCACATTTTGGTGTTGGGTTAGATATAAACCTAATGTCGGTTGCATAAACTCGCATAAATCTTTTTTGTCTTGCGTCCTGAATACTTCACATTTTCTCAAAGCCTAAAATGTGGCTCTGCGTCTGAGCACCTTCTGCCACGACTGAAATGCGATCCTTAAACTGCATAGTAAACAAAACTCAGCCTCCCAAGACTCAATTACACCCACGCACATGAATGTCACGCTGTCAGGGACTGAACACAGTGTTCACCAGCGTCAGGTCCGCTCAGTCCGACGGTTTCTTCAAGTAACGGCGGCCTGTCAACGAAAACCCATCACTCCCGCCGCAGGACTGACAGCACATAGGTCCGAGCTGTGGAGGTTTATGGCACTCTGTCAGCAGCTCAAAATACACATTATTTCCAAGCAGTTACGCGTGCATGACGTCCTCAAACTCCCCTCTTATGAAACACTATTGTCTAATTATAGTTGTTTACTGGCCCAGTTGGCAGCAGCACCATGAATTTGTATATGTTTTAACACTTTCTATTTTTAATTAAAGGTTATAGAGGTTTTTATCTTAAAGGTATGATTACTTTTTTGTGTGTATAAAAATGAACTTCAAGTGAAGACGAATGTATGTACTTTTTACCATTTCAAGGTCAGTATTTGTACAGACTGGGGATATCATGTTCCCTTCAGTCGGCGCTGATGGATTAGCAAACACTGTGGAAGTAAATGTTAATATTAGTCGAGGCGACGGGGAAGGTGACAGTCCAATTCGGTTGAGTAAGTTTTCCTGTGACAACAATAGCAGCAGGAAATGGTGCAAATATTGTTTCAACATTTGAGCCACGATAAAAAGCAAAAACAAGTGTATTTTTTTCCACCTACATTTTCCAGACGATGAGAAAAAGATGCTAAAAAATAAATACTCACCGTAAAATATGAGTCTGGGGATTGTGTATGTTTTTTTTAGATGTTTGAGAAGCTGCAGTGCAAAAGGTCAAACTGTCAGAGACGATCCAAATAGACACAGACATTGTCCGGTGACACACATCTGTAATGGGGTCGATTTGGTCAATAAGCTCCACAGCATTACGTTGTTCACTGGTGCAGACTCGATGAAACATGGCCATTTAGGTTAGCAAACACCGTCACTGTGGGCCGTTTCTATACATGAATGATTCGTTGGTGTAAACAGGAGGTGTGTTGATTTTGTTGCAATGTTTGAAAAAGTAGCAGTCAATTCCAAATGAAGTGCAAAAATAACATGTTTTTGTCATTTTTTTGTGTTTTTTTTATAAGTTAATGGTGTGTTATACTGTTTTACTGTACATGTTTTATATTTTATACATTTTCACTATTCACTATTGCCCTCTGACACTGAATTTTCCCTTAAATAGACTATTGGTAGTTTTTTTTACAAAGTTGAAGCTGTAATTGAGGGGAACACGGAGATCACAAAGAGCAAAATGTAGAATTTACTCCTAGGCTAATAGTTAAAAGGTGGAGTTTGTCATTTTTAGTGGCATCTGCCGTTTGCTAAATTGCCTGTTGCCATTAAACAAATCCTCCTTTTTAGAAAACCTACGGTAGCCTCGAAGGGACATGTTGTTGTCTATTGAGAAAATCAATGGAAAGAGAGTTGAGTCTAGTTTAAAATTCATAAATAAGGGACTCCTCTGAGGCTCACCTGGTAGAATGCATACAAAATACTTGGGAGACATGGGTTTGATTCCGGCTCAGGTCATTTGCTCATGTCACTACCCACTCTCTCAACCTGTTTCCTGTCTATCTACTGTTAAATGAAGGCAAAAAGACCCAAAAAACAAACAGATAAATGAATAAATAGATTATATGTGTTGTAGGCCTTCATTACTAAATATTTGTTCAAAATAAATTAAAAATTTGGATAATTGGTAATACTTTTTCCCAATGTTGCAGGAGTAATTGAGTAGAATTGGGAAATGGTATAAACAACAAAATGTAGAATTTAGCTGAAAATATCTAATTTGAGGTTGTATCCTGACCATGACCCACGGACGTAAAGGTTTTTTATACTGAATTAAAGGAAAGAAAGTTCACCCTGGTGCCTCCAACTTATATTTTGTCAAACTACAATAAGATTTACGCCTCTAATAGGCACATCTCCTGGCACATATTACATGATTATTGCAGTTCAAGAGCTGCATTATGAGTTCATAGCAATAACAATATAGCCTATTTGCATAATATTACTCTGTGGCATTGAACAGGGCTGATTTCATTACGTTGCAAAAACACTATTATATAAATTCCATTACATACTGATACTGAGGATCTAAGGATCAGTGAAGGACACACTTTCTGCTGACAGCCATGTTTTTCTGGTTTTGCAGTCTCTCCATATGTCCCGGTTTATTGACGTTGATCTCTTTGGATTATTAGTTTGGCACCAAAACTTAAGAGCTGTGCATCAAACAACTGTAGAGACTAAAGAGTTTATTTTTGGCTTTGACAGATGCACACGACAACCCCCCAGAGAGTCCACCACCGACCGCCGCAGCGACGCACCGGTGACGGCTCATTCAAACTGACACCGAGACAAAACACACCATCAACGTAATTACCAGCGTTTGATGGATTCCAACACTGTCTGTGTAAAATCTCACCCATCAGCCCCTGCATTACTGCTCCCACCTGGGCCCTAAAACCACAAATTAAATCTGTCGGAAAACTGCTGCCATTTTTATTGGTTTAACCATCTGTGGCGATTTGATCATAAAGCTCATGTTTTTAGGGTCCAAATATGAATCTATTAAATTTAAATTTGGCTTTAATACTAACAGAGCATCTTTTACAATCAATTAAATTTCATTAATGTAGATAAAGTTTGCTTGATTAACCTCTATTGGATATGTATCTATGGAAAGCAATGTGCACTATTGTTATTGGCCCTGAACTGGCCCTATCTGATGTGACTGTAATTAAAGCAACATTAATTATTAACAATCACAATAACAAAGACATAAACTCCCAACTTTAATTGCCTTTAATGGATCTATTCATCTCAGCTTTACTTTTTATGAGGAAGTTATTGAATGCCGGTGTTTGTTGACAAAATGCCTTATCTCCTGATTTTAGATAACCACAGCATTTCTGCATTATCCCTGAACAGAATAGAGCTGAACGGCTGAAACACCTTTTGTTCCTCTCCGTGCCCTAGAAAGATATTGTTAAACTGACATTTTTAGTTTCGGTTTACATTACAGCAGCACTTCCTCTCCATTTCAGCTGCAGAGTAAACAGACCCCGGTACTTCTCGGAGGATGTGATGGTTATTTTAAAGACTCTGCTGAATTTCATCTGTCGTCTCATAATGGTTTGAGCAGCACCAGCAGGGAAGTTAACAAGTTGAAGAATATACTGATGTTCACAACTGTCAAGGTGCTCTGGAAGATAATGTATATTCATCTTGACAGCCCAGCTCAATATATATATAAAAGTTTTTATATTTCCATTTTTTGGCTGGAAATAGTCAGTGACAGCTATACTGATAAATCACAACCAAGACGCAAGATGGCTGACATTACAGGACATCAAACCTAAAAATTGGCAAAAAATATCCTGATGGTAAATTCTTAAACAAGGCTTTTTTTCTTTTCTTTGTCAGCATTTCACAATTCCTAAAAGAATGAGATAATATTGTCCATAATTGGGTGCACAGTGTTAATCATGAGCCATAAACTGTCCAACTTCACAGCAGAGGTTTTTGTCTGCCTAAACTTTGTAGCAGCCGACTACTCTCATCCAAAATCCAGACTAGGTGCTGTTAATCTCAATGCGCCTAATGTTTAAACGTCCATTTAAACGAGAGCTGGTCAGGAAAGTGCAACAGCCACTGGTTTTCTTTTTGCTACTTCTGCTATTACTTCTTCCATCGAGAAATTGGGTGCCTTTGTCTTACCTTTAACTTCATTGTTTTCAGAGAGGACGCTGGCTTTACAGTTTACAGGAGAGCTGATCGACAGCTGCAACTGCTTTTGCGTTTTTGTGGAGTGAGAACACCGGCATCATGTAAAAAAAAGAGGCCAATTTGCAACAGAATCACTGCAATTTCAGCAAAACGCGTCATTGTGTAAACAGCCTCTCATACAAAAGAGTAATCCATCAGCTTTTGGACAAAACCTTTCATTTTTGTTCATGTTCTCTGTACTTTACAGTTTTACTAAAATGTAAAAATGCATGACCAGCAGATCATTTCAACATTTAAAGGAACATTAGGCACTGCTAGGATACGTTTTTTATGGTCCAAAGAGCACTTAAGCCATGACTATCCATCAAAACACAGCTCTAAATCAGGTAAAAATCATCACTACTACCTTTCAATGAGCACTAATTGGTTCATGTTTATTCATAAAACAACCTTTAAGAAACACAGCTGTTAATCATTGGCCTCATCCTTCATCCTTCAGAGAATGCCATCTCATTAGCATCACGTCCAGTTGTGTGAAGGCAGCTTTCTTAAAACCCCAGCACTTCCAAAAGGTTTATGTCACAGCTGGGAATTAGATAAAACTGGCTTACTGACACTTTCCAAAACAAGAAAACTGTGTCCACATTTGGTTTAACATCACACACACCAGCATCCAACCAAAAACAAAAGACAGAGCCAAATTATATTATCGAAACAAACAGGCTGTAAAATTTTGGTTAATGACTATTTCCACTTTATAAAACAATACTGTTGTTTATTGCTGTCTCTGATTGACAGGAGCACCTTCAACTTAACACCATTCACTCTACAAGCTCTACATATGTTAACCCCACATCTGCAGAGTCAACCAACAAACATGCTAATAAAAATACCACTCTTGAGCTTTACTACATGTTTGACTCTTGAGCTAAGTTAAAGCTATGTTCAATCCACTCTCAGCGATTCTATGGAGCGTTAAATGTGTATTTTTTCAAGCTAGATAACTGCAAATTATTCATTGTGCACCATATTTAAAAAGAAGCTATCAAAATGTGTTTAGGGAGCATTCAGCTTGATCACTTCTACATATGGGTTAACATTAATTAAGCCCAGGGAAGACCTAGGACACGCCGGAGGGACTATGTCTCTCAGCTGTTGGAATGGCTCAGTATTCCCTCGGGAGAGCTGGAGGAAGTGTCTGGGGAGAGGGAAGTCTGGGCATCTCAGCTTAAGCAGAAGATGAAGAAGATGGATGGCACACACTTGTCACGCATAAACAGATAAAACAAATAAAACGACTTTGATGGCATTAACAAGACCTGGTTAAAAATGGATTGTTTCATTGACAAGCTGTTGAGTACATTTAATACACTCACGGTACAGTCCACAGTGAGCTGCTGCAGTCACAGCTGAGAGTCCCTCCAGCTGATGCACTCAAGCATCAACCGTATTTTTACCCACTCCGGAAGCATTATTTTTTACATCTCAACAAAAAGGCTATCATTTCTACAGCTTTGGTGCGTGTGCCTTGGATTCTGCCTTTGTGAATCTCGGCCCAGAATCCTGGAACAATGTGGACTTAAAACGAAGCTCTGTGTTCACTGAAGTCTGTGTGTGTGGTGTGTGTTATCAGCAGGGGCTCCACTTCACTCAAAGAGCACTGAGGCCGCCAGTCTCCAAATGCGCTATGACTCACTCAAGCTGAGAGTGCACGAGCAGGAGCGTGCACGTGGGGCTTACAGCAGCAGCAAAAAACCTTTCTGAAGACTCTGTATCGAGCAGACGGCCAAGTCCACATTTGTTTGCTCTTGTACTTTCAAAATAGTTACGACCAGAACAACTATTTTAGCAAAATTGTCCTTTATAATCTGCTGAAATAAGCTCTTTCAATATATGTTCATGAGAAAGAAACTACACTTTAACTAGACTTTAACATTGAATCTGTTCAAGATTTTGTTTTTATAATTAGCATATCCCTTGAGAGGAGTTTTAAGTACAGAAAAAAATGAAGACAAGGATCACTTAATGATCTGTGGCTTTTAGAAAACATCCCAGAGGAGACATGGCAGCTGTCCAAACCAAAATACTTCAGCAGCAATTTGTTTGTTGTGTTTAAATCCAATTAATCAAAAAACTATGTACCTGCTCCTCTTTTAAGATCACATTTTAAAGTTGGGGCATACAGGCTACATCCACACTAATGCGTTTTATAGTTTTGGATAATAATCTGTGTCCATACTAGTGTTATGAAACTATGGAGGTATGTCTAATTTGTTTAATATGTGTTGGAATTACAAGTGAAATAGGATCAAAACACCAGTAAACAAAGATTTTTAAAAGCTTGATGCAATGCTTTAGTTTTGCATAGATACCCATCAGTTTGAATTGCATTAATGCCCCTAAATGGGCTGTTTTTCCCTTTAAACACCATTTCTAAAAGAAAAAGAAAACGCCTCTCCATCTCTGAACTGCTTACAAGCACAATGTAGGCTATGTATATTTTGTTCAGAAACAAAAGTTCATGTTTTAGCTGCAGAGGTGCATGAAAATACAGCTCCACTGAGGCCGATACGCACTGAAATAGTTGCGGTTATAAAAAAGGTGCCTGGGAATGTATCGCGTCCACAACTGTCTTTATAAAGCTTTGAAAACACAGACTGCTGTGTGTGAGATTGTGTTTGTCCTTGGTCCTTGGTCTGGCACGACCTACACTGAACAAAAACATCACACTTTGCCTTTGCTTAGGGACATTCCTTGTGACAGACTCAAACAGCAGCTGGGCTTTGATGCCTTTCAATGCGTTTTAACCCAAAGCAATCCGGGGCCAGTGAGCGCACACCCCAGAGACACACCTCCATTTGACATTGACACACATTTAGACCCTCCTCTGGCGCGCCAAGATCCAAAACAACCCCCCTTTTCCCCTTCTTCATATCCCTATAACCCCGAAACGTAACACTCCCATTTCTCAGAAGTTACTATCGAGAAATCAAGCTCTCTATCCAACTATCAATTTCTCACCGCAGCCCTTTGGGGAGGACTATGTGCACGCCACAAAGGAAGCAGTCATGCTCCTTTTTGCTGAAATACAAGAACACGAGGCTGTATAGAAGAAGGAAAAAAGGGAGGGAGGTCGAGGTCTTCTTATATGATCTAAGTTCATGCGAGAACGTCAATAGTGGCCTAGTTTCTGTCAGTAATGTGGAGATTTGAGATGTCCAACTGAGCTGTCATGCCTGGCTTGGTTATTATCATGGTAAAGGGGAGGGGGAGATGAACAAAGAGCCGCTGGCGATGCCACATGTGCGCGTCAATAACACGCACTCCTCGGAAAACACATGCACTTTACGCACGCATAAAGAAAACAGGCACGTTTTGGTGTTAGCGTCGATGCTACATTTGAATATTAATATCTTGCGGAGTTGCGCTTTTTTTGTGCTCCTTTTACTGGAGAAGCGCTTCTGGTTTCAATTAAAAGATTAAACACAGCAGTTTCACGACAATTTGAACCCAAAGACTCTATTTTCAGTCAATAATTTAGCTAAGCACCCCCAGATTTCTACCTAAAAATGAAACCCACGAAGAAGAAATTAGCTTTTTTTTTGTCTTGAATGCAACAATGACAACCAGTCTTTCTTTACATTTCACGGCGCAAAATGCAACCAAAATGACCAGGGAATAAAATAATATGATAACTTACCTTTTTGTGTGGGTATCTTCACTCAAAAACCTTCTAAAAATACGAGTCAAGTCCGGAGTCCACTTGGTTAATGTTCCCAACCTGTCCCTCCAATGCTCCCGCAAGCGCTTCTTCTTCTTCAGTTAATTCACTTTCCTCCTCCTCCTTTCTGGTATTTTACGCTGTTCCTTCCCTCTTTCCCTTCCTCTCTCAGCTCTCTCAAAGTGTTGTTTTTTCTCCTTTCTCCAGCAGGAGGAAAATTCAGCACAGAGGGAAAAAATATGGAGCGGTCAATCACAAGCAAAAGGCGAAACCAAGCGGCGGAGTTGTAGGGGTCGCGAAAAGTTAGCTGGGAATATACGGTTTTAAAAGTAATAAAAGTGGGTTATTCATATCGATTTTGATTTGAGACATATTTAAATGTCTTTTTGTAATGTTGGGTTTGAATTAGACTATTTAAAGAGACAATATGAGCGGGAAAACTAGCATCGCTCCCCGCTAGGCTCCCCCTATTCTTACCCTCCACTTGGTACAGTCCAACGTCAAGCTTGTGGAGCAGTGCCAGGCCAGACTTTCCCTTCTCCCTCTCTCTTGGGCCCAAAGCTGCAGGTAAATAAACACACCTGGAGTTCAAAAGCGGTCACGAAAGAGGAAACAAGCTGGGGGCCCGGTTCAAGCATCAAGGAATCCAGTAATAAAGCCCCATCCGGCGGCTCCACAGTGGTCCAGACTTGGGCTGTTTGTGTTTGACCTCCAGGGGGTCATTCATTCCCAAGGTCCCCTCAAGTAATGCACGTTTAATTTCAGCCATGTTTACAGAGTGGACAGCTGACGTCTGGGATTTGTGTTTGATTTGAAAATGATATTCATGACTATATGTTGTTTCTCATCGTGTTATTCTCAAGTGTGAAGAGCAGCCGAAAAAGAGCATAGTGGAGTATCTGTTGTAAGATCCTCAACATATTATTAATCATTTATAAATTACCAGTATTTATTGGATAAATATTTGAAGACTGAAAAAATAGCATAGCAGATGATATGTTTTTTTTGAATAATGGATCAGATGTTGAGCTAAAAGGTCATTGTTGAGCCACCCTGTTTATATGAATACGTAATGCCCTATATGTGTGTTCTATGGGATTTTCAACAAATGGTAAATGAATAGGTTTCCATTTGACCCACTAAAGACAACAAACCTCACTGTGTATTTTATTTAAAAACATCTACTTTGAAAACAGCCGCAGGATCTACTCTGGGTGCTCCCTAAATCAAAACATTCACCATTTTATTTTTTGTTTACTGTCACATTCTCCCTGCTGCAGTTTTTAAACAAACCGAGACACAGTTAACATACTTCTTTGGCAGGCTCGTGTAGTAAACCACTTGTGACTTATCACATTCTTGAATCTGTTTTTGTTGACGCCAGTCGTTCCACGTTTCACGCCAGCGTCTCCAGCCCCGGTTTGCTGTGCTTCGTTTCATAATGAGAGCTTTCATACAGAAGCAGATGGAAACATGGGCGCGACACATGTAATCCCCATAAAACTGTACTGCACTGTGCTCCTGAACCCAGAACGGAGCAGCCGAGGTCCCGAACGTCACTCATCGCTCGCCGGTTACATAAGCCAGGTCAGACTTTCCTGAACTCAGTCTCATTTGTCCCATTAGGAGGAGATTTCCTGTTACAATATGGAATAAGAAGCAGGCAGAATGAAGAAAACGGTCTCTTATTCATGATGCATTAGCGCTTGCTGCATTTTCTTTGATTTTCCTGAGAGCATGTCTTTCTTATACTTTTACTCCAGATCTGCTTTCTTTGAAAACTTGCATGAATAAATATGACCTGAAAGGTGGATTCTTTGTGGGTTGAATGCCACTTTTTACTGGCTTTGTTTCAAAGTCTGTCAATGCACAGAAAGCCTATTCGCTAGGTTCCTTTGATTGGATAAAACTGGATGGAAAAATGTACTCTCTGTGTCTGAAACCACTATCTCCTCACAATATAGAGCACCATACACTGATTTTGGCAGTTTGTGGTGTCCAGATGTAATGATATTGGTTTGAATGAAAGGCACAGGTTTGACCGATCCTGTTGCTACGTGATAAAATCTGTGTTTGATGTTAGAGCTGCACGAATTTCTTACAATTTGGGGTCTTAATATTTTAGGCACAGGTGTAGACGATAAATACAATGTTCAAATCCATAAATCGAGCATGAACCCCTAACCCTAATTTTATCAAATGTATATTGCACACTCATCTTTAATGCATCTTGTGGCGTGTTGGGTTCCAATATTTCTGCAAAGAACAAATTCAAGCACTTTTCCATGACTTTCAAGGTCTTTTTTAAAGTTTATCCAGCACCTTAGAGCCATGGTAAATTGCACTTTTAAACAGACATCCATTTGAAACTATACAGCCAACTATTTTAGTACACAGACATACTTTTTGAACATAAAAATAACTGGAGAGCATTCAAATCTAAATGAATCATAAATATCCAAACACGTGGGAGACCTAGTTCCTCGTGTTTATTTCCAGTCGATGCATATTTGAACATGTTGCTGTGAATCCAACCCGAATACCTTCACACATACGCACAGGCAAATGGTCCGTCCCAGAGGTCCCTTTATCCGAGCGGCTGCAGTTAAAGTGATTTGTGACGTTGTTTGCCTTGTTCAAAGCGAAGGGTGGTTGTGTGGACATGCTCCTCTATGGCAACACTAGCATCTGTGCGGTCATCACTTATCTGGGGCCACCAGCTGCGCTTCGCCTCTGGATTAAAAGGGCTTTCCTGTGACGTAACGTGGCCCCTGGCAGCCGAGGTAGACGTGCATCCGGCATGAGCGACGGACATTTGTGTGATTGCTTTTGGAGACGTGACTCAGCAATTGAAAAGAAGATTTGAAGTAGCCTAGATGTTAAAGAGATCTCTGTAGAGGACCCTTCTCGAACTCTAAACAAACACCCTATAGCTGTTTTCTGACGTCAATAAGATCAATACGTCAATTTGATTGAAATATCAGCTTTAATCAGTGCATTGCTATGGAAAACAGAAGAAAAAGTGCAACAGGTTCATCTGAAGAATCACAGAAACAAAAATATACAGTTGTTTGCTTAAAATTCTGTGTGTATATAACCTAAATAAGACATACAGCTTTCCCCAGCTTTAATATTAAGAGTATTAAGATGACTTACATGTATGTAGTACATATTTATGTATATATTCATACTTCTTTATCTACTCAAAGTTTTGAATGTATAGTGCTGTAAGAGTATAAGTTGCATTCACATATTGTAATAGGAATCATCTGTGGAAATATGAAACATAATTTAGGCTTTATTATCAAGGATTTTAATAGATGACAATTTTCAGTCCTGAATGGGAGCTTTGGCCAATCACAGCTCGCTTCTGGAAAAAGAAACGCTCCCATTGGTCGACACTGATGTCAATAAGGAAGTAATGGCTGCTGATAAAACAGTGTGTATATTCAGCGCTGGATATGTAAAAAGCACAAAAAAGAAAAACATAAACAGAGAAAAGAGATGCGATAGGAAATGGGGATAAATACTGGCAATTAAATTATGTCATGTTTAATGAGAAGGAGATAATTGCTGTTCTGACGCTAAACTCGGAGCTAAAAGTTTACAGTAAGCTCTAAACTTTAGTGTATGTATTAGTATTTTGTGGAGGAAAAAATGGTCCCATTTTATTTTTTCAATAAATAAAAAGCAGGAGAGGTCCCTAGGCTGCTGTAGGTAACGCGATAGGTAACATTTTTGTAAATTAATAAATATATGCTCATATGTTTACTCTTAGCTAAACACACTCTCTTTGGGTTATACAGAATGTAAAATATTATGTCATACGTGTCAACTTACATTTGTGTTTGCCAGCTCGGTCAACATTTTTAACATTTCCCAAAGCCACAAAAGGCCTGAGCTATCATCACCGATAGATAAGCCTTGTGACCTCTGAGGGACCCCAGATGACTTTAAAAAAAAGGCTTTTATGAGGCATCCACAACACTTCTGCCAATCAGAGGTCATCAGGACTTGAATAGTGGTTCGAACGTTTCTGTTTCTATGAATTACGACACTTTTCAATCCTGTCAGTGCGTTTAAACATATCATTTCGCCGAATAGACTTTGTTCTGTACCGCTGCCAAAAAGTGAACAATGCCCACGTACTGCCAAATCTTACAAAAATGTTTTAAACTAAGCTATGCACCTAAAACAGAACAATCAACCTGGAAATGCTTCTGTTTATTTACTGTTAGAAAAAAAAAAAGAATCTGGCTCCGGGGCTAATGGAAAAACAAGCCGAGAGTTAACACTAACACAACAAAACAATTCCTGGTAAAGTTGTATCCAGAAAACGCACCTCTTGGACCGGAGTCAGGTGGAAGTGTAAATTATATACTGATTGTGTAAGACGCTGCTTCCACCGCCCTCTTATTATAATCAAGTTGACCCGCTGTGTCAGTCTGTGTGGCGTAATCCAACATAGTGCCGTTAAAACGATGAGATTTGAGCGTAATGATGATTGAGCCTCGAGGATAGAGCCGTCGGAGGTTCAGGTGTACTCCATCGTACAATAAGCAAATGGAAAAATATTCATCACGTTGAGTTTATCATGCATAAGGTGTCCTCAATATATTCCACGTTGGAGGATTTTGATGCACAGGTCCGCCTTGATTCTTGCATCTTCCTCAGAAATGTCTAATACAGCTTAATCTCGAAACATGAGGAATATTAAGTGGAAAGTGCAATGTTACAGCCAAGCAGGATTTGTAATGAAACTGAGACATTGAAATGATGAAATAAACATGTTTACAACCCTACAAAAGACTCTCTCCTGAGGTTGCATTGGATTGGTCCTGACTATTCTCAATGGTCTAATTCAAAGGTGTCAGGTTTACCAACAGGGTCTAATCTGGCTAATGGGATGAATTTGTAAAGTCAAAAAAATGACATACATAACATTAAATTATCCTGAACTGCTTTCCCAATTGGTCCACTAAGTGTTACACTGTTTTGGTAAGAGTTCCAGATGTAACAAAACAACCAAGACTCAGAACTGAACAGAAGATGGCTGCAGTGGCATTAGCATTAGCATTAGCATCAAAGCCATATTGTGAGGGTGAGGTTGTGGAAAGATAGGTGCTCAAGGCTTTTGCAAACATTAACCTTTTTCAGTTAAAATTGATGAGAGCGTTGACATTATAATTGTACTTCTTTGCACTAAAACAAAGGGAAAACACTGCAGTTGTCGTTATTTTTAGGTTATTAAGCTATTATTTTTCAGATCAAACTACCTGAAACATATTGGGGAACAAGTGTTTGTAGCCAAGGCCTTACACAAGTTTTAGGAAATACTCTAAAAAGTTTATCAGTAAGTATGTGAATATTAAGATGTTTAGAGAGAAAAAGATCAATTATTACCTGGACATTTATATATCTAAGCCACTCTGATTATGAAGACATCAAACCAACTGGACCAACAGGAAATGGAAAAAAAAGAGCTATGTCATTGATTAGATCTTGTCTTTGCTAATTTTGAGACATTTTTTCCCAATTTTAATCAAAACTATCTCCTCAGTCCAGAAATAACTACAATAAAAATGTTCTTAGATTATGTTTTATTGATATACACTTAAAATAGTAGCCTCAATGCTGCTTTGGATGCAAATGTATCGTGTTGCTTTCAGACCCATATCATCCCAATTGTCTTCACATGTGCAGCTGTGTTTATTTGGCTCCATTTCCCAATAATCAATAACTAGCACAATCCAAAGAACACAGCAGACACGCTTCAAAGACAGGAGCTTGGAGTGTTAATTAATGGATTCAATTAAGTGTAACCCAATAGTTGTATTTGAAGACGGTCCGTCCAATAGTTGTCAAGACAATTTAAAGGCACAAATGCTGAGACTGACATTTAGTTTGAAGTCAATACTCTGCCAGACTTTGACCATCTGCCTGAGAAACATCAATGCTCTTGTATTACGATCCATGCTGATGACATTTCCCAGTACGTAAGTGGATCTTTAATCCTGCTGGTGGCGCCAGAGGAAAAAGTCAAAGAGTCAACAAGTCAGTCAGCTGCTCCGTCCACTGTGAACGTCTGCTCCATTTCTATCCGCTGTCCAAAAAACTGTTCAGTAATAGTCTAAATACAGAAGATATGGTCATTTTCAGCAGGCAAACTAGTGCCAGTCCCATTAAGATGAACACAAAGGATAAAGGAGACATTATGCACCACAACACCAAACATCCATCTTCGTTTGAATTAACCGAGCGTAATAATTGCTGTCTGTGTTTCAAACAAATGCCATCATTACACTATCATTACTTCTAATCTCTTCATTTGATCACAGGACCTCCTCAGTATTTCCATTGCTTCACTGTTTAGGTCGAAGTCTGTGAACCGTCATCAGCATCCAATCAAATTCTTGTATCATTCAGCAGCTTTGGTAAGTCCTGTTTATTCCTAAAAGGCTGTGGAGCTACATCTTCTGATTTCCATGTCTAACTTTTCAGCAGCATCCGTCTTCTTCGAGCTCAAGTCATATCGAATGTTCGAGGTCCGTCCCTGAGTCCGTCACTGGTCGGCCCTGACCTGTTAAACCCGGCTCTTTTTAATCACTGCAGTTGACCCTATGACCTTCTGCCCTGACTCCTGCTGCTGCTGTCAAACACTGAAGGGGGTAATACTGATGGGTTAATACTGATGGGAGAAATGAGGTGAAAACAATGGGGAAAGACTTTACAAGTTGGGATTTATTGGGTTTTTCATGTTAAAATCATCACTTTTATCCTAAACTGTAGCAAAAAACACATCATTAAGACAAATATCTGAATATATTTTACTTACAGTTACTCAGAAGGGGATGATATGACAAATGCATCTGTAATAATTGCTCGAAGCTATAGATGTTGATGTTAATGACATGTACGGTAGCCCTGCAGGGACAAGCTGTCTATGAACAAACCCAATGGAAATAGATTAGATTTTTATGACTTTTATGCAAGATTTTGTTTAAAATTTAAAGAAATATGAGTGTGCTTCTCCTTCAGCAGTGCTCGGTTTGTCCACTCTAATGGAAATAACTGCTTCTTCTAGCATTTGTGCGACTGAAACGTGGTTATTTTAAAGTTCCAATGTAACTATACACTACAATATTTTACACAATGGCAACATAAAGATTTCTGGGTTGATAAGGAGTTTTTGAATTGTTGGCCTTACATAAAAAAGAAGAATATGTCTTTTCTTATCTTTGTTTATCTCCTCTTCACACTCCTAAAGTTTTTTAATAGTTTTTTGAGGTTTTGTGAACTTTCCGGAGTCAGATCTATTAAAGACTCGATCCGAGGTCTCACAGAGAACCACCTGGCGTCTGTTTTGTATTCTCTTCTCGCCACACAATTATAACTTTCTATTGCTTATCTGCAGCAGCAGTCCACAATCCCACCGCCGCTCTTATCTCTGGTGATTAACAGCGTCAGACCTACATCAAAGACAGCTTCGTCTGCTCCTCGCTCTGATTACAACCACACTGAGAAGAACGGCGTGAAACTAGAGGTTTAATCCAGACTTGGTTCTACATATATCATGGACAGATCTGATCATTTTAGCTCGGGAACACACAGTACTGCTTAATTTATTATGTTGACGTTTCACAGTGTACTTTTGAACAGACAGCACTTCCATTTATGCTCAAAAGTCTTAATGCAAAGGCAATAATTAGTTTACACTGTATTAAAAGCATTGGCTGCAGCTCAATGTGACAAGGTCAGTAAAGTACTCACATGATGCGTTTACAGTCTGAAATAAACATGGCTGTGTCCATGAGTTCAGCATGTGACAGGTCCCTTGTTTGTGTGAATTTGGACATAAATGAAGACTAATTAATTCAGCTACACTTGTGTCTAATACATGTCCAAATACAGGCCCGGGGACCAATCATGCACACGGTTAGATTTATGTGGCCCTCAGCTTCAGTGATAAAATGTATTGATAATGGCCCCAACAGCAGCAGCTCTGTCACAAAGCATCAAAATACAGGTTCAAAATCCAAAAAAACTGTTCAAATCCATCTAAAACCAACTAAATACATCAAGATAGAGCAAGATGTTTAATTAAAACTGTGAACTGTGTTAGCTAAATGTGGCTGAAATGAAAATAAAAAGCTTCTTGACTTGACTAAAACATATAGTCCATAAAATCATTTAAAAAAAACTCCAACTGCCTGATCTGTGCAGCCGTGTATTAACCATGGCTTTTTTAAGTTATTATATTTTAGTCAATGGCATCCTGTTGAGCCATTTCCAAAATCACTGACCACAACATTTAATCATTAAGCCTGGCACACTCTGCTCCAAGCTGCGCTCTGCAAATAGAAAAAGTGTTTGATGTGTCAGACAGCACACAGTGTGAAATAATTTATTTACAGCTCCTCTTCACAGGTGGCTCGATTAATTTGACAATGACATTTGATTATCGCACCGTTAGGTTTCGGTCTGTTCATTATCCACATTCACTTGCACTTTGACTGAATAAGACAAAAAAAAGAGCTTAATAGGAAAACAGTTTTACATTTAGAGCGAAAACAAGGGGCACAGTTAATGTCAGAATCTCATTATTTTTGTGTCAGACTTTTTGTTATTGTGCAAAATGTCTTCCAAAGATGACATGTATTAAAGCTTTCATAATGTAGTTTTCCAGCTTGGTGTGTTATTACAAAACAATGTATTCATGAAACATTATGGGGCTCAGTGAAGGGGAATAAGAATAATGGAGGAATTATGGAGTTTTGTGGTTACGCCAACACATAATGTCTACTGTATATAATAAAAACATACATTTAGTACAGTATTTATATCAAAAATGGCCGCTGTGTACGCCTTTGAGCAAGTCACATCAACATTTCTGAAAAAAAAAAAAAGTAAACACTGGATATGAACTCAAAACCTGTCACTTTGAATTAACACTCTTTGAATTTGCATCCATCTTGGAAAAATAGACATTTAAAGCTCTGTAGAACCTACTTCCTCTTTCTACAGGGGCTTTTTTTTGCCTTTATTTGATAGTGGACAGGAAACAGGGAGAGAGAGAGGGGGACTGACCTGAGCCGGAATCAAACCTGGGTCTCCCGAGGATGTGGTATGTGCCCGTTCCTAGATTTTGAACTGAGAATGCAGGGATACAAACTGTAGAAAGAAAAGCAATCTGAGAAAATAAATACTGCACCTTTACTTTACATTTACTTTACTTTACAGCCTTTTTAAAAAATGTAAAAGAGTCTGAAAACTTTATAAATTGGTTGTGTTATTAGTTCGAATCTATTTTTAAGGGGATTCTTCATTGAGAAAAAAAGAGAAAAAAAACCAAATCCCTCAAACGAAGTTACATCTAGAAGCCACTAAGAGTAACTAAATATAACACGATTATGATTTTTAGCTTAAACCCTTGTGTTACAGCCTCAGGTCTCCCGTAAATCCCCCTCCTCCTCCTCCTCCAAACGCTCCCACTTTCGCAGCCGGCCCTGAACGCGTCGCTCTCAAGTCTTGACGAGGGACGAGTGGGTTTGTTTGACGGCGAGGATCAAAAGCACATTTAAAATAGCTCAGCGCCGTCTGATTGTGGAGAGGCGCTGTGACAATCCCAGAAACAGGGAGATAACAAACAAGAAAAACAGAGTGAGGCCTTTGTGAGCGTACGGTGATGCCACGTCTTTTTTTTTTGACTGTTTGATTTGAGACAGCTGCAGAAAAAAGGGGGAGGTGGGCTCTTGCGGATTTATTTTCCCGTAGCGCTGGTGAAAAGGGGGCGTGTCCTGTGGGGTGGTTTTCAGTGAATGTGACATCACAACATCATGCCTGACCTACTTAAAGTGGTCGTGACGTCACGGCTGTCTCCTCCACTCTGTCTCTCCCTTGTCCCCTTTTCTCTCTCTTATACAATACTTCCTTTTTATTTATTTATTTATTTATTTCCATCTTCTAATCCCCATTTTGTAAATGATCTTCTCTTTATTCCTACAGCACACACAGGACTTCTGTCAAAGCGAGGAGACATACTTAGCCAGCGCTAACCCACTTTCTCCGGATTAAATGAATATTAATGAGAAGGAAGCAGCACTGTTTTGTAATGACATGACAAAACAACACGCTTTAACCATACGGAAACAAGACTAAGCATTTTCGTATCTTTTTAACTGCATTTTATTTCTACTGCAGAGTCAGCGCGGTGTATAAATGCATTACAGACGAAAACAGATGTACGGGCAGATTTTTGTTTCCGAACACAGGGAGATTATCAGAGAGGAGCAGAGAGGCTGGGGGTGATTACAGCCGCAGGGTCGCGTCTAATCTCATCTCGGCCACATCACAAACAAACGCAACATAAAAGTACACAACAGCGCAACGTAGGGTTTGGATCTGAGCGGGATAAGGCTGCAATCCTATCTCCCAAACGTAAAGAAGTCAGTCACCTCTGTCAGGTTTTCAAAGTGAATACGAATGAAATCAAACACTGTCGAGAAACCTAATCAAAGAAAAAAATCAAACAAACATCCATAAGGTCAAAGGTGGGCAGTAACTTTACCTTTACTTGAATACATCTCACAGCCTTTTTATACCGTCCCTGTCTCAGACTCTCCTCCAAAAGCAGCCCCGGGACCTCTCCTGCTTCTCTTTTATTAAAAAAATAAAACCAGACCAATTTTTCCTCCAAAATACTAATCCATTTGACCAAACTGAAGTTTAGAGTTTAGCGTTAGCTTAGCTGTGACTTCAGCGTCAGGACGACAATTATCTCCTCCTCGTTAAACATTACGTGATTGAATTGACAGTATTTATCTGTGTTTTACGTTGCCTCCCTTTTCTCTGTTGATGCTTTTCTTTTTTCAGCTGTTTCTCTGTTAAAAGACATATTCAGCTGAAAATACACTTTATCTGCAGCTATTAAACTTCCTGGAACGTCATGTGACAAGTGTCGACCAATGGGAGCGCTCCTTTTTGGAGCATGTGATTGTTCCTGAATAGAGGTTCTCATCTATTACAATCCCTTATAATAAACAGTAGATGACATCATAAAGACAATATAATTTTACAATAAACTTACAATAAATTTGGGATTTAAACTTCAAGAAAAAATATCAGGGACATTCTGTTTGAACTGAATACTTTTTTTTTTTTTTTTAAGTTTGTTAACACCTTATACCTCTTCTCAAGTAATAGTACTTTTCACTTAACCCTTCTTCATATGAATATAATAGTATAGTATATAAATAATCCTCCAGCTCCACCATTGTCCATAAAACAGAAATAAAGCAACATTATTTTATCCAGGATATATGTCAAGTCCTGTTTACACTGACGTACACGTTATAATTTGGGGCAAGAAATACTGATCATTCTGGGGTTTATACGAAACATAAAATAATAAGTATTCCCTGAGTCGAGGACAGGACGGATGGAGGTAATCCAGTTTTTACTCCCCTTCAGGGCACAAAACACAAAACCTGCCTGAAGCAACATTTTTTTCCTCTCTCATCCCTCTCTTCTTCTCCTCCTTGTCCTCTTTTGTGCCCTGTTTCTGTCTCATTGATATTCAGTCTGGCTTTGGGGCTGATGCCACACAATACTGTTTCAAATACACATTAAGTACAGTCTGGATATTTGAAAAGAACAGATAAGAGAACCAGATAAGATTAAAAACACCTCAAGCATTAGTCCAGCCACAAACTAAAGCTACACTATGCTAAGTTATTGAGGGGAAAAATAAAGCCCCAAATATTATTAAAACTACTTAATTAGTTTATTACATAATACACTGTGCAAACGTCCATATCATTTAACATAAGTAGGCTTTCAATAGTGCATTTTTCTTTTTCAAATGTCTTTTTTTAATTTTAATTTTTGGATGGAAACACATGTAAAGCAACCATAATACACTAAGATCTGCTCAGAGCGCTAATTTGAACAGTGGCCAATCTAGCTATTGCAGAAAAAAAAAAAAAGTAATTATATACAATCCAAAAAACATTATCTGTATTGACCGCAATGTTAAAAAAAAAAGGGCTGGTACTCGGCTCCAGTCCAAAAGGTTGGATTTAGTAGACTATGACTATTTCTCTGTTAAAAATACTTAAACCAGCTAAAAAATAACTTTAAATTGCTGCGCCAATGAGCAAAGTCCATTGAAAATCAACGGCGGCCATTACTCCTTGGTCCAATCACAAATCCATGAACGCACCGTGAAACCGAGCGGAAGCAGTCAGTACTTCCTCCAACAAACAGAGCAGACAAACCGAGCACCGTTGAAGGACATTCTTGTATCTTTCTTCCTCTTCATTTGGAAAACAGTTCAGACATTTCAGTGACTCATGATCTGATATATTTCCTCCAACGACTAAAGAATGTACAGACTGTTAAAGGAAGACCGTGAGGTGAGGAATTGCTGCTTTTTTTTTGCTCTGTACACTCCTTTCTAACATTTGTTGCTCATGTTCTGTTTGCAGAAGCCTTGTCTCCCATGTTTACATCACACCAGATGGTTTGCTTTATAAAAGGTCACATTAGATCACCTTATTACTCTCTTCCTACTTCCTGCCTACGTTAAACACAGGTAGAGATGAGGTTATGCAGGGATAAATTACTGCAAATATCACCGAGAGGAGCTGAAAATGTGCTTCTGACACAAACATATTTATATTGTATTGACACAGTGACTACTTTTAGTGTGTTTCTACTCCTTAAACAAGAAAGAGATCCCTGTGAGCCACTGAATCCCTTTATCTCTCCTCCTCACCTTTCAGTCACCTGTGCTTTTATCTCACCATCCTTCTCTTTCTCTCCTGACCTTCCTTTGGTTCGGGCTATTTCACTGCTTTTATCTTCCTTCACCTGCAAAGATGCATCACCTGGTTCAGTGCTCACATTAGTCCAGTTTTACTTATAGTTTATAAAAAGTGCTCCACAAAAACACTTTAAAAATTCGGTTAAATTGTGGGCTTTACACAGGTCGAGCTAATGACGCGCTAATGGCTGCGTAGAGGTACCAGCTGAGGTTTAAATGTTACACCAGGACACAGCTGGTACAAACAAATGGAAATCACAGTTCAGGCAATTACTGCTTTCCCTCGAGTCTCAAAAATGGCCGCCGTATGAAAAATGTTATGGATTAACGTGATTGAGGCACAATAAACAGACTGGAGCCACAGATAAACAACAAAATTCTTGCTAACGACCATATTTGGGGAAAAATGTTAAGGAAATGGCGTGACAGGACAAATGTAGCTAGTAATGCTAACGAAGAAACAAGTAGCTAATATGCAAAAAGAGATTCAATCCTTCAATGTTTGTGTGTGGATTTGAATAGACATGAATGAAAGGACAGTGGGAATAGACCAAGTTTGAGGAGGATATTTGGAAAAAGGTCAGATACTGGAAACGGCTACATAGCTAGGTGCTAACGACCATCTAAAAACAACATTCCAGAGGGTCTAGTTCAGGAAAGGCTCTAAAAACACCACAGAATAGTCCTCTATGCTCCTGAAGTCAGCCCAATATGAGTCAGGCGTCCTCGATAAATATGTTCTGGTCCAGAGGGGGGTCTTATGTTTGGTGTTGGGCTGGAATATCGCCCCCTATTGGACCTATCTGGGGTCACAGAGGAGCAGACGCACTCGGTTTGTTTGTTCTGTGTTTTTATTTTCTCACACTCCTGTTTTCTTTTGATTTACGTTTATGCATTTTTTTTAGCTGTTTGGATTTGAAAAAGAAAATGGTTTTGCATTTGAAAAAAATGATGTGACAAGTGACATTGTTGCTAGTGATGCTAATAGTCACTGAATTATCTGTAAGCTTCATAGTCGTTATTGGAAAAAGAGAGTAGTTCATGTTAGAAATGAGCAAGAAAACAAAAAAGACATTAGTTTATAATTACATTTTTTATTTAAAGTGTAACAAATATTTTACGATGCCACAATCCCGGAGTTCATGAATGTCTCGTGTCCCTGTCCTCAGATACTCGTCTAATTACAGTCCGTCCATACTCGGAGACATTTACACACGCTCCATGTATTCAAATGTTCGCTCGTCTCCGCTGCTGTCCCTCCATCTGTCGTCCCATCATCCATCTGTCTCCGGTTCATCCATCCTTCATGGTCCGTTCTCATTAAGATCCCCCGGTTGTGCCTCACAGTTCACACAGAAGACAGCCCTATTGATTATTGTCCCTGTTTTTCCCGCGGCCTCTCGCCGTCTCTCTGATTGTACATTCATTAGTGAGCTCCGTGGCCTCGGCAGAATCTCAGCAGTAAAATGTATATTAATAAGGACGCAGTGAATCGATGCTGTTTGTTCATTTGGAATGGAGCTGCACTCGGTGGGTTTGTTTTATCGTCTGCACCATTCTCTGTTTATGGAAGGGATTTATTTGTAGTGCTTGAGACCGGTCTGAAGACTATTTTGTAAAGGTCTGGGTCTTGTCTTGGTCTCAGACTCATTTTAACTCGGTCTTGTCTTAGTCTCGAACGCCAAGACCACAAATAATATATCTGTCTGTTTCTGAGATTGGATGAAAACCTCAGTAATTTTATATTCAGTTAAAAGTCTTGCTCTAGCCTCCTTCACCAAACACTGACCTCCATGAGTCTGGACTTGGTCTAAGACTGGACTAACTCTGTCTCCTTCACCAAAACTAATAGTTACTTTAAGACTGGCTAATTTCTCCTTACAAAAACTTAGTTGATTTAAGATGGATAACTCTTCTCCTTCACCAAACACTAACCTCCATGAGTCTGGACCTGGTCTAAGACTGGACTAACTCTGTCTCCTTCACCAAACACTGACCTCCATGAGTCTGGACCTGGTCTAAGACTGGACTAACTCTGTCTCCTTCACCAAACACTGACCTCCATGAGTCTGGACCTGGTCTAAGACTGGACTAACTCTGTCTCCTTCACCAAACACTAACCTCCATGAGTCTGGACTTGGACTGTTTCGATTTTTAATTGTTCCCTTGTATCTATTACACTGACTCTGGTCTTTATTCAGTTTTGACCTAGTGTCACCCGAAAGTCTTGGTCTTGACTCAGTCTTGATAACTCAAAGTCTTGGTCTTGACTCAGTCTTGATAACTCAAAGTCTTGGTCTTGACTCAGTCTTGATAACTCAAAGTCTTGGTCTTGACTCAGTCTTGATAACTCAAAGTCTTGGTCTTGTTATAAGGTTAAGGTTAAGGTGAAATTAGTCTTGGGACAGTGGAGCTACTCAAATCAAAAGTGCAAGAGGTAGTAATGAATACTGTTATCTGGATAATACGATTACTAAGACTATTCCCAAATGAAATCTTGTGTGGACAAAAGATGGTACATGTTCGACAGACACACTTTTCTTGTATGTTTTCTCTGATCCATTGCATCTGCTGTAAACAATATGAAATCCTTCACGATGAGAAAGTAAATACATAAAGACAAATAAATGCTGGTGTGAACGGAGGGAGAGTCTGTTCTGTTGAATCCCAAAAAAGCTTTTTATTAAATATTTCCAGAAGGTTTTTAAAATAAATGAACTTTAGACACAAAAATCAAGAACTCTTCTAGGCTTAAAACAATTACAAACAAGTTCTCTTAGGACTTTCCAAGAAACCTGTTTTCCACAAAGCTTTTATGACTTAAATGGACATGAACAAATAAAGTGATCAATACATAGAAACGATCCTGAATTCTCTGAAACTGACACCAGCTTGAACGTGTCAGAACAGAGTTTATTTACGGGTGAACACTTCAGGTTGTTGAAAAACTAGTAGAAGCTCATCTCATAAAACCTACTCCCACCTTTCGCTGCACAGCCTGTAATTTTTCCTTCTTAAAAGCTGCAGCACGTGGGTTTATCCAACTGTCAGCTCCGACACTAATCGACTGCACAAAAGGGTCTCACAGGATTTAACTTAGAAACAGATTTATTCAGTGCATTTGATACAAACATGACAAAAACAGAGGGACACCGATGTGCACTGCGTTACAGTAAAGGTCAGTTAACGTCAAACTCGCAAAAGAAAAGCTGTTTTTGCAGCTTTATATGAGAATCTATTCATGCTCAGGCTAAGATTGAGAAATGAGGAATAATCCCAGAAGTCTTTTGTGGTGATACACTGCCATCTGCTGGACAACATGCAGCAGTACTTTATTTTAATGTCTCTTGTGTTATTCTTTAGTATCACCAGAATATTAAGAGATAAATGTAAAGGTTGATGTGTTGGACTGAGAGCAGATTTGAGCTCTGTGTATGAGGCAGACACACATTGTTCTGTGTGTTGTTGTATTTGTGTGTTTAGGACTCATCTCCGTTGGCGCTGTCACCGTCGTCCTCTCCTTCCTCGTGTTCTCCCTCTTCCTCCTCTTCATCCTCCTCGTCGCCTCCTCTGCCCTTCAGCTGCAGAAGACAAAGTAAAATACAAAACCCTTAGGAATGGCTGATACCATAAATCAATAAAACAAATAAACTTTATTTATACAGCACTTTTCATACACAACATAAAATCATTAAACACAATATTCACAACAGTTTAAAAACAATGGTGGCTTTGTTTCACTGTATTTCACTCAGTAAAATAGAATAGAGTAAAACAGAGTAAAACAAGTAAATAAAAAACAAAATAAAGTAAAAAATAAAATAAAATAAAAAAATAAATAAATTAAAAAAAAAATTTAAAAAAAAATTTAAAAAAATTAAAAAAAAAAAAATAAAATAAAATAAAATAAACTCCTGCTCTTGTAAAATCACTGAACTTCATAAAACATTAGTACAATCCGTTGAATAGGGTTGTTTTTTAAATAGGGGTCAGTTCTTCTGTTCTTCTGTGTGTGAGTCTGGTTAACGCTCACCTCTTGTTCGTCGTCCTCGAGCAGGTCCATCTCGTCCTCCGTCTCGTTCAGCTCTTCGCTCTCGTTCTCCCGTTTCAGACCGTCTTCCTTTTTACCCGACGAGGGCGAGTGGAGCGGAGACGCCTCGCCCGGTTCTGCTTTGGAGCTCTTTGTCTCTGTTGTTTAAATTAAAAGAGAGTGTGACAAGGCTTTCTAAAACTATGAGGTCACAACATATCAACATATAAAACATAACAGTGATGATGTCTTTGCTCTGACCTGACTTCTTGCTGTGGTCCTTCTCCATCCGTTCTAAACTCTCCAGCAGGTAGTCCACCTTGTGTTTGATCTGAGCGAGCTCTCTCTTGACGGTCTGCAGGTCGTCTACCTTCACTGAGGAAGACACACTCATTTTCATTTTTGTTTATGATTCAGTGATGGCGTGTCATGTTTTGTTTTGTTGTTTTGTTTGTACTTGTGCGCGAGGTCCAAGGGCTGCTCTTGGAGGACGAACAGAAGCTGGTTTTGGTCCGTCTGCCGCTGCTGCCCCCGCTCAGACTGACCCGGGGACGCTTGGAGGGGATGACGGAGCGGGACAGGGGCAGAGGGGGCGGAGGTACTCGGGACGGGAACGAGTACATCCTGAGGACATCGACAAGAGGATGACATAAAGCTTACTCACCACTTCAAAAATACATTTATTCCAGACCTTTAGTTGAAATAGACCTGCATTATTTCACACTGTTGAATAAACTGCAGCTATTTATGTCATGTGTTTTTCTGTGGAATATCATTTAGAGTGACTGCTATTAATGAATGGATTTTTTGTAATAAAGCTCATCATACTTTGTGCCAACAGTTTGATTTGCATTGAGCCTAAACATTAATTTAATTTAATTTAATTTAATTTAATTTAATTTAATTTAATTTAATTTAATTTAATTTAATTTAATTTAATTTAATTTAATTTAATTTAATTTAATTTAATTTAATTTAATTTAATTTAATTTAATTTAATTTAATTTAATTTAATTTCTAACATTTTTGTAGAATTAATACAACAATTAATTAATACAAAAATAACATTTGTAGAATTAAAAAAACTAAAGTAATAAGCAGGACAAAACAACAACAACAAACAAAACAGTATCATTCATGTCTGAAATGGAGCTGGATGAAGCAGAAGCTTATTTAATCCCAATCCTGAAGTACTGAATTTACATTTTTATCACCACCCAGAAAAGAAACAGAATACACACATATTAACAATAACCTGAAAGAAAACTGTCAACTCCCTTTGTTCTTGTAGGACTTTGTTTTTACACTGCTTTTTAAACTGGTTCCTACTTGAACATTGTTTTACGACTAAACATAATCTTTTATAAAATAATATAATATGATATTGAAATAATTATGGCTTGAATTGGTGCTTAATGTACAAAAAGGACAAAGGAACAATCAGTGAGTAATGAAAAGAGGATTTACCGATCATAATAGTCTCGTTGAAAGTCGTAGTCCAAATCAAACGAGGAACTGTGGACAGAGATCAACATCACAAACTGAATGATGGATTTAATACAACACATTTATATTGTGTCTCAAATCAAACCTGTACATGTCGCCCGCCGAACGCTTCACTGTCTTCGATCTGTGAGGTTTGGGTTCCCCGGCCAGGTTTATGTCTGCAGAGGAACAGCAGGGGAAAAGACACAGGACATTATTTACACCTTTTGTTTAAATAAAGAGCACGTTCTTCTTCCTGTTGATGGCATTTATTATAAAATACTCAAGGTTATGGCATTTAAGCGATATTTAATAAAAGATGATTTATTTAGTGAGAAGTCATAATGTGAAGCACTTCTGATCAGAACTGAACATTTGTTGTACCTTTTTACTTTTAGAGTTGTGTATCTTCAAGTTCTAGTTTCCCATTTTTCAAAATCTGTGGCATTTACTGAGATTTCTGTCTCAGGATTAAATATCTTTAAAAAGTAAAGCAGCTGTTTTAAGAGAAATATCCACAGAATCTGTTAAATCTACAAAAAACATTTCCTTTGTGTCGTAGTCAAAATTGTACTGACCAAGACCGAGTCAAGACCGAGTCAAGACCAAGACAGAGTCAGGTGAGACTAAGTTCAGACCAAATCAAGACCAGAACCAGTGCCAATACACAGTCAAAGTCCAGTCTTAGACCAAGTCCAGACTCTTGGAGGTTACAGTTTAGTGAAGGAGGTAGATTTTTAATTGAATATAAAATGACAAAGGTTTTTTATTCAGATCCGAGAACAGACAAAAAAAGTCAAATTGGTCTTGGTTGGTCTTAACATCTAAAATCAAGAAATCAAGAGTAAAAAAGGAGTTCGAGACCAAGACCTTAGGGATTCTATAAAGAGAAGCTAAACAGAATCCTCACTCGGGAAAATTCAACCAAAAGGGAAACAAAAGAGCAATGTTTGTTTGTTTCTTGCTTGTGATAAATAACAGAAAAGAAGGAAAAAATGTGAAATGTGTTTTTTTCCAACGTATTATTCACTGTCTCCACTGCTTTAAAACCCGAGCTTAAGTTGGAGGAAACCATTGCAGCTCTCTGAATTTAAACCAAAATCAAACTAGCTGTTGGATGGTTTGTGAACTTTCTCTCTCACCGAGCACTTGTCCCACGATCATGCGCCCGTCCTCTCCGGCCACAGCGGCCCGGGCGTTCCTCTCGTTGGAGAACTGGACGAAGGCGTAGCCCTTGTGGACGGAGCAGCCCACCACTTTGCCGTATTTGGAGAAGATGGCCTCCACGTCGGCCTTGGTGACCAGCAGGGTGTTGAGGTTCCCGATGAAGACGCGGGAGTTGAGCGAGTGAGGGTCGTTCTTGTTGGTCACGTTGCTGCTGGACATGAGGCTGGAGCTGGATTTGGACCAACTGTGGACGGAGCAGGACGAGACACGAGATAAAGACAGGGATTTAGAAGAAAACTAGAAGAAAATAAGCAAAACTAGCTTCTTTTATTGTCTTTTAATGTGCTTTAACATTTACTTTGAAGTGACCCTTGTAATAATGACACTATTAAAGCTACAGTAGGCACTTTTTTATGATCTATGTGTGACCAAACTGAAAATCTAGCTGTGAGTTTAATTATAGGATTATATTTATCCCAGAACAGTGCAGAACTCTGAATTACATTTTTTTTTGTCTTTGGGCACTAATTTGTGACATTATTTGGTAAAACTTTATAATAACTCACATAATAAAATAGTAGTTATGTGTAATTAATGATTATTTAATTAATAAACTATTTATAGACACTGAAACAGCATTTAAATGTTTAATTATACATATATAATCTAATTTTAATCTAGTTTTATTAAGTTTAAGAAAATGTACAAAGATAAAATAATGGTATGTTATGCAAAAGAAATGAATAAATTAGGTTTATATGTGTGAGATATGACTAGAATATATGAGGTTGTGCAAACTTTTGGTGAAAGGGGAGGGCTATAGGTTCATAATTGGTTGATTATTGATTATTATTATTTTCAGATGATGTGGCTAAAAAAGGGACAGGTTATATTAGACTGATCTTCCTGTTCCTTTTTCTGCTTTGTTTTTTCTTGGTTTTGTTTATTATTGTGTTTTGTGGCGAAAATTATGAAATGGCACGAATGAAAACAAACAAACCTGGGTTTATTGTTATGACAAACATTTATACCAATGTTTATAACGTAATAGTGATTATTAATGTTGGATTAATGCTTTGTAAATGATGAATTAAGAGTTACAAGAGTGTCAGTTATTCTAAAGTGTTGTCCATTATTTCTCAACAATAACAATAGCACATTAATAACACATTTCAGTTTATTTTCAGACAGATAAGTGATCAGTGCTTAACCATAAAGGCTGCTAATTGAAAAAAGTGTCCCAAAATGATGGGTTAAAGTTGTGACTGATGTTTTCTACTTTATCCACAACATATTATACAGGGTCTTGTGTATCTAATGCACTGTTCAGGGGCAGAATATGGCTAATCAACAGTGTGTTCAGGTTGTGCACTCACTCCATTGTGTCTGGAGCCGCTGGAGCTGTCTGTCTGACTCTGTTGGAGACAAGTCGTCCTCGAGCTACGAAAGATACAGACCGCTACCACAACAATGGAAATGGCAGGCTACAAACACATAGATTTATTAATAAACCTACACCTTTTATTCTTCAGAAAACTCCAGGACTAACTGTATCTATTGTTAAATGCAGACTAGGGAGTGTTGTCTTTAAAATAATGATGTTTTTATGATTTTGCATCTGACATTATACATGAGTTTCAGTGTTTTTGTCACATGAAACTGTATAAACCACTCACATTCAAGTATATACAGTTATTCACAGAGCCAGAGTGAAACATGAGCAGCACACAGCATGGATTTAATGAACAAAGAGGTCCCAGTGCTGCAGGATTATGTAATAAGCCACAGAGGAAGCTGTGAAAGCACTCGCCAAAAACAGAAGGAGGCGGCATTAGTCGACAATTAGAACAAGTGGACTTTCTCAAACAGACACTTTGACTTCTGGTGTTTCATTTAGAATCAGGACAAACCTCACTCAAGTCCTTTAATTCCCTCTGATTCCCAGGAGCCCCGTGTGGTTTTTCCTCTACATATTCAGCTGCCGGCCGAGCTAAAAGTGTTTCATGAGCTCGGAGGGACGACGGCGTGTCTGCGTCGAGGAGGAAGAGATATCGGGAATGTTTCTCATTCTTTGTGGTGTGTCCGGGGTTTATTGTGTCGTCTGAGGCAGGCATTTGAACTTGATCGAGGCTCGGTTTTGAAATGTCTTTATTTAGAGATAATTTAGTGATGTGGGCTGGTGTGACGCAAGCAGATAAACAGATGCATAATTCATTGTGTGAAGCAAGAGGTCTTATCCCAACACTCTTCCAGCATTAGAAATAAATAGGGGTTTACTTTTATTCATCTTTTATTAATGAATGGGGACCTAAACACTTAATATAAACGATTTAAAAGACCTCATTTGTCTGGTTATTGTACATTCTCTGGGGCTTATTGTGAAATTAAATCTTATTTTGCCTCTGAAATGAGTTTATTGATTGATATAAGCCAGTGTTGTGTAGTGTTTGTGCTTTAACTGTGGCAGATCACGTCATACTTGAAGACAGAAAACACACAGACCAGTTTTGAGGTGAATTTCTGCTCATAAAAACTGTTTTGTGAAAGGATTATAGATTTATTTAAGTTAGTAACCAATGGATGTGCAGCAAAGTCATGCTTAAATCATGGGAACATTATAAACTCACTGCTAGTGATTAAACTGTTACTCAGCAAAGCATTAAAGAGATTTATTAAACTGGATTTGGTTCATGCTCGTTTACATTTAGAAAAGCAGCAGCTGCAGGATCTTGCCCAGTCAAAGTCTGAATTATGGTCAAATTAAAAATACCACATTTAAATGATATGTGGTCAGTGTCTGAAAATTAGCAGCTGCATTTTCTACCACAGCAAAAATACTACTACATGCTACTGGCTCAATAATAAATCCAAAACTGAAAATGGGAGAAATCACAAAAGGGGTGAAAACTAAAGTGATTTCAAAAAGTTTTCAAAAAGCTGCAAAAAAAGAGAGCAACTTACGATTCGTCGATGCTCAAAAAAGTGGCTTCAAAAACTAAACGGGGAAAAAAACAAAAGGGTAAAATTAGAAGTGAACAGCTGAGAATCATTACAACAGGAGGCAACAGGATGAATGGATGAAGGATATATTCTTATAAAAACTGAAACTGTGTTGTTTAACTTGCAGCTGATTTAGTTTGAAACCTTCACTGAACAAGCACAGAGTTAATAAAAAGATTAGAAAAGGAAAAGATCCAGGAGATACAGGAAGTTTCTTCACAAGATTTGGGCGACACACAGACAAATAAACACATAAACACACATAGAGACAGATATGTGTTGCTATTAAAAGTCAGTGCTGTCCAAACACTGGGAGAACTGCAGCTCCTGTTGAAGGGGGCCAGGTTCTGAGGTATGAAGGGATTATTGTTATTGTTATATGTACTGTAGCCTGATGAAGTATTGTAGTTAAAATATACATCAGAATTACCAAATGCATCGATAATTTGGAGAAAAATACTTCATGCTCCATTTTCACTGAATGAAAAACATCTCAAAATGACACCACTCTTTCCAGATCTGCAGTAGGTTAACCTCCTCAGCACTGGCAACATCTCAAAGAAAATACAAAAATGTATATTGCAAATCATGTTAGAAGTGGAAGCAAAACAAAGTTTCAGTAAAAACATTTAAAAACACAGGTCAAAGGGGAAAAGGCCTGTTTATGAGCACAATAGTCCAGAAAGGACTGGAACAAGACTCCATATTTATCAGACTGAAAATGTCTGCACACACAAACATTACACACAACAATTAAAAATTCAGCTTTCTTAAAAATTAAAGCCAAAATCTTGTCGTGGAAGCTACTAAAACTAGTTTCTGTGCAGCTCACGGTTCTGACAAAATTAGAATCTAAAGCAACACAGTCTGAGGAAAAAGGCATTAAAAATCAAAACAAAAATGTCCCAAAGACGCCTCGAAGTCAGGAAAAAATAAAAACAGAAAAATCTCTCGGTTAAAAATACTCACCAGGAGCTAACACTAAAAATGAGCAAAATTCAGCGGTGTTTTAGTGGAAAAGGTAAAGATCCGCTTTGAGCCGAGATCGTATCACCTTGAAACCGCTGGACACAAAATGGCGTCGACACTGACAACCAGCCTGACGGACACGCCCACTGCTGCATCTCGGATTCTGATTGGACGTTGCATTTCCGCGTTTGAGCACACTCTTCACCGATTGGGCAAATACCTTGTCAGTTAATCTCAAACTTCCGCAAAAGCCACTGTTTTTACAAAGCGCTATGTGAATTCAAAATATAAAATAAATCCTTTCTGACGCCACAGAGAGGCTTTGTGTGTCTCTAAGATTAAAAAATACGAATTATTAATATTATTAATTTAAATACATCATACATCATGCATCATGCTAGCTCTAATGAGTGGGTTCTCTAGATTGAAATGACACAATAGTTAATGAATTAAATGATGTATAAGGTTGTTATTAATGAGAGAAAGGATATTTGTACGTTTAATTGTATTTTATTGTTTGGATTTAAGATGAGTTCATACATACTTCATATCACTAAATCATGAAAAAACACACAAAGCATAAATAATCACCAGTGAATTCGTTTTGGTAATCCACAAAAATCACCATTTTAGTTTCCTTGAGAATGGACCTAAAAAGAAAACAAAGGTTGTGTTAGACATGTCACAAAACATAAAGTGACTGAGAGTGTGTTCAGTTTTAAAACCTTGGATGTCGGCCAGCCTCCGTCTGTTTCGGGGCAGAGTCACATCCAGTCGTGACATGGACTCAGGTGTTCGCAGGATCTCCTCTAACCTGCTCTGCTCCTCACTCTCCTGAAAAACATCACACATATTTAACAGTAATGACAGCAGAAATAGATCTTCACAAACATTTAGATATATTTAGACACAATGCATTAGACAGACACACTTTAAGATAAATCTAAATGAAGAAAAACAATAAATCATTGAAAACTCTCTAAACTCTTCTATTTCTGCTCCTCACAGTCATTAAAACAATCTGAGATACTGTATTATTGTTACTACCTTGTATTATGTGGGGCCTAAACTGAGATTTTAAATGAAGTGTCACAGTTAATGCAAGAAAATCCATTGAGTTTAAGTAAAAAGTACGGGCATTAGAAGCTATTTAATGTGCACAAACTACTGTGTATACAACAATAATCTGGATTATATGCTGTGTACTCATTTGCAAATGAAATGTGTCTGTGTGAAGTCCTTGTGGGTTTTGTCTAATACAAATAAACCCAAGTATATTTCGTGTAAATATGTGTCAGTGCAGATAAACTCACAGAAACCTGAGCTGGAGCAGGTTGTGTTTTCCTGCGGCCGACAGGAGTGTTGGGCCCCGGGCTCTGGGTCCCACTCTTCTGTCGTTCCCGTTCCCTCTGCAGTAGGACGGCCTGCCGAGTGGCTCTGTACTCCAGAGAGAAGTTACTGATGGTTTTACAGAAGTCCTCCGCTTTAGTGTCTCGGATCATCGCACGAGAGTATCCCAGGAACAACAGGAACGAGTGGAACCTGGAGAAACACCAGAGGAAACTGTGAAATGATTTGTCTCACATTCTGGTTTCTAACGCAACAAGCTGACTTGATAAAGAACTGAACAATCATGCATCATGGAAACAGTTTTAGTGAACTGGCGCCATCTAGATGTTAGTATGGCCACAGCAGACATGTCCAATCATGGCACACAGTGAGATTTATGTGGCCCTCAGCTTCAGAGATAAAATGTATTGTTTATGTCCCCAAATCCACCTATAACCTGTTCAAATACAACTAAAACCTGTCAAATCCACCTTAAACCTGTACATGTGGAATAAGAGTAAAATCAGAAGAGATTATTGGACATTCTTTTTTCACCAAATGTGGCCCTTTTTGCAAAAAGTTTGAACCCCAAAAAGTGCAATTTATTTATTTAGTTTCTTAAATCAGCAAATGATGGTGGTTGGGGATTGCAATCTGCAGTGTTGCCACCAGAGGGCCCTTTAAACTGTCTTTATTTCACTGCTCTGTTTGTCTGAGTCATGTTCAGCAGAAAGTGATTTAAAATAGTAATGACAAACATGCTCTTTAGCTGCTTTACATAAACCTGACTCTATAAAGATCGCTCTAAATTCTACAGAGAATTCAAAAACGTTTATCATTATTAAACTTTGCCGAAGTTGTTCAGGTTAATAAACATGTTCCTGCAGCTGATGAGTGCTACTGTTTTCTCCCTAACATTGCCACCTTCTACCACAGACCTGTTGATGACTCTGCGGTGCACGGCTCTAAGCACTTTCAGTCTCTCCTCACACTCCTTCAGAAACCTGGGCAGCCTCCGACGGATCGACCCCTCTGGAGTTAAGCCCCCGTCTCCTTCGTTTGTCCTGTTCTTCTTCTCTGCCTTTCCCGCTTTCTTCTTCTCGTCAGCCTTCTCCAGTAACTTCAGCTGCTCCCATGATGCTTTGCACAAGGCCTCGAGTTGAGTGAGGTTGGACTGGACCGAGGAGTAGTCGCACTTTAAGACAAAAACAGACATAAACTTGGATTTGATTTCTCTCTATAGAATGTTTAATGTGGGATGCTTCAGGGTGACGCACCTTCCCCGCTTTAGTGACGGCAGTGATGTCAGAGTAGAGGTCAGAGGATTGTGGGTAAAGCTGCAGCAGTAGGACGCAGACGTGGTGCAGCAGGGGCTGGCGGGAGTGAGTGTCCCTCACCTGGGACAGCTTCCCCAGGTAACTCAGCTCAAAACCCCGCGCCTGTGAGAACAAAACATGACAATTACAGCCAAAACTCACATTATTATTATACATTATGACTGAGATGGCTTCAAACCAGACATGTCCAAAGTCAGGCCCAGGGGCCAATCATGGTACACAGTGAGATTTTATATGGCCCTCAGCTTCAGAGATAAAATGTACTGTTTGTGGCTCTGACAGCAGCAGCTCTGTCACAAAGCATCAAGATACAGGTTCAAAATCTATAAAAACTATTCAAATCCAACTAAAGCCTGTTCAAATACATCTAAAACCTATTAAAATACACCTAAAACCTGTTCAAATTCAACTAAAACCTGTTCAAATCCATCTAAAACCGGTTTAAATCTTCGTAAAACATGCTCAAATACATTCAAAGCCTGTTCAAATCTGTCAAAAACCTGTTCAAATCCAACTAAAACCTGTTCAAATCCAACTAAAACCTGTTCAAATCCAACTAAAACCGTTTAAAATTCATCTAAAACCTGTTCAAATCCAGCTAAAACCGTTTCAAATCCCTCTAAAACCTGTTCAAATCCAACTAAAACCTGTTCAAACCCAATTAAAACCTGTTCAAATCCAACTAAAACCTGTTCAAATCTGATTAAAACCTGCTTAAAATGGACTACAACCTACTTAAATACAACTAAAACCTGTTCAAATCTGACTAAAACCTGCTTAAATCCAAATACAACCTGTACTTGTGGAATAAGAATAAAATCAGAAGAGATTATTGGAAATTCTCCTTTTACCAAATGTGTCCCTTTTTGCTAATAGTGTGGACGGCCCTGCTTTAAACACTTACTTTACATCCGTTCAGGAAGTTGCCGATGGCTAAGACTGTGGCCAGGATGCACCTGAAGGTCTGGCTGGAGGATAACTGCTCCATGGACAGCTTCAGGTGGAAAAGAGGCTCAGCGATCTCCTGTTTTAGAGGAAGGTGACATTTAAAGGACAATGTTTGATGAGTCATTCAGATCCAGAGTTATTTTTACTCAGAGAAAAAGGGCATCTGTGTTTTTAAGTCGAGAGTCAAAGCCAGGGAGCAATGGTGGCACATTATCAGAGAACTATCTACATCTATAGGTTACTTTTGGGACATTTATTTTGCATTAATACATTTTAAAGAAATACTGTAGGTTATACACAACCTGTATCATGTCATTATGCAGTTTTTACACTAATTTTACTTCTTTTTATGTAAAGAGTGCAAATTTGCCAAAGAATCATTGAGAAAAAGACTGGACCAACCTGGAATATCAATGAAAGTGCTCACAATTCAAACTAATAACTTGATTCAGTTGGATATTAAAGCTATAAAATGCTGGTTTTTCAGTAAACAAGAAATTAAACCTCAATGCCTTCCTTTACTCCACACTTATGTCTCTGTAAACCGTCCATATTTCATAATTTTACATCTTTGTTTACATGGGAGGGATGTGTTTGAGCGGGCAGCTGAAAACCAACAACATCCCAATAATGAAAAGGAAAAAAACTACAAAAACGGCAAAATATTATTCAAAAACCTTCACTGTGAACCTTTATTTGCCATTAAGTACTGAAACATAAGATGAGGAATGGAATGAAGCCAGGTTTATAAACATTTGCCTTTTCTGCCCCAAAAATTAAAACCTGTGACTCAAAATGTCAGATGAATCCGATTTGTTAAAAGGGAAAGTGTAATAAAGATGGTGGATGGAGCGAGGGTTCGGGTCAGACTCACCCTCTCCAGAGTGTCGTAGTCCAGAGCAAAGGCCCAAAGCTGAAGCCTGGTGCTCAGGTGAGGGATTTCCCCCAAAGTGAGCAGACAGAGTTCAGCCGGAGCCAGAGCGGAGTGAGGGGCCTGGGACTTGGCTTCTTTAATTAAACTCATCTCCTCTTCTGTCGGGATGATGGTCTGAAGGCGCTGTTTTACAAATGGAGACGTTAAAACTAAAAGAGTGAAGCATATAAAAGAGGAGGGGGTGGTCCGGGCAGTACCTGGACGTCCTCTCGGTCCAGTACGCTGCTGTCCATGCTGTAAATGGCCGGGGGCAGTAGACGGGGAGGGGGCAGGCTGCTCAGAGCGATGGTGATGATGTTACTGCGCTTCATTCCCAAAACTGAGACGGACGGCTGCTTCTGCGTCGGAGGAAAAACAGAGGGATTTAAAACAGAACGTAGAAAATGGACAAAAGTAACAGTGAAGTTAAGCTTAGTTCATGAAAGACTATTTGTTTAATGTATTTACATGAGGTTACCATAGCAACATCAAACTCTGAACAGGATTCAGATGGATTTGAACAGGTTTGAACTGGATTTAAACAGGTTTTAGTTGGATTTGAAACAGGTTTTTGTTGGATTTAAACAGGATTTAGTTGTATTTGAACAGGTTTTAGATGGATTTGAACAGGTTTTAAATGGATTTGAACAGGTTTTAGATGGATTTGAACAGGTTTTAGATGGATTTGAACAGGTTTTAAATGGATTTGAACAGGTTTTAGATGGATTTGAACAGGTTTTAGATGGATTTGAACAGGTTTTAGTTGGATTTGAACATGTTTCAAATGAATTTGAACAGGTTTTAGATGGATTTCAAAAGGATTTAGTTGGATTCGAACAGGTTTTAGCTGGATTTAAACAGGTTTTAGATAGATTTGATCAGGTTTTAGCTGGATTTGAACAAGTTTTAGCTGGATTTGAACAGGTTTTAGCTGGATTTCAACAGGTTTTGCTAGATTTAAACAGGTTTAGCTGGATTTGAACAGGTTTTAGCTGGATTTGAACAGGTTTTAGCTGGATTTAAAGCTGCTCTTACCCTTTGAGCACAGATGACAGTGAAACACGTGGAGCTTCCCCTCGACTCAAACAGAGACTCCAGTTTGTTGGTGTCCAGCTGAACCGGTTCCAGTCCGGCCCAGATGGTCTGGGTCCCGAAGCGGGTGACCCTGGGCAGGACGGGCAGACTCTGCAGCTCCCTCCAGTGCAGCTTCGTGGTGTGGCATTTATCTGTGGACGGGGCAGGTAAAGGTGGAGGCGGGGGAAGAGGAGGAGGGGGCGGAGGTTTGGAGAGGCAGGTGGAGGTGTCGCCGACCGAACCGGAGCGCTCGTCCTCGGGGCTGTCCAGGTCCTCCTCGTCCCAGAGATCGGAGAAGTCCAGGGTGTTGAGACAGAGACGGGCGGAGGTCTTAAGGAACGCCAAAGACTGGTCGAAATCCCAGTTTAGGTTCTGATCCTTGTTTTGATCTGAGCCCTTCATTGTTTTTACTGCTGTGCCATGATTGATATTAATTTAGTCCCTGAAAAAGCCTCTTCGTTCTGTTCTTTAATGTGTCTTCCAGCGTGTCCCGGCCAGATTTAATGATCTTCACAACAGCAAAACTCCTTCTTTGTCTCTTCTTTGCATCACACTCACCTCAAAAACTCTTTTTTTTCCCTGTGGATGCTGGTCTCCTCTGGTTGGACCACAGGAGTGCATACCTCACACGTCCAAATCACAATCTGCGAAACCACTGCAGCCAAACGTGCAATTGTCCCGAGCACAATGTCAGATGCTTTGATCCAAAAGTCAGTTGTTCTCAGTCAAAAATAGAGAATTGTTGTTGTGTTGCGTTGCTCCTGCACAGATCTCCAGACTTCTGAGTTTGGATGAAGACAGAGCACGAGGCAGATCTTCCAGAAGAGTCCGATGATTGGTCGGTTCGTCCGTCCGTCTTGGTTTATTTGAGTTGCGCCCTTTCCCTTAATTTCCTTATCGAGGCAACATCTCCTGTTTATATTGCGATTTGTGTATACACAAATCTTTATCTGCCTCTGGAGATCTGTCACTTCCCTCCTCTTCGAGCCCCTTTTGAACACATAAAAGGACGACGGCCCAAACTGTGCACCAGGTTTATAAGAAAACACGACTTCAAACCGTTCTCGATCTGCTGCGTGGACATGAAATACAATGTTCTCTGTGCAGCAAAGGCTTTATATCGAGAGACAATTCATCCAAACAGAACAGAAATGAGTTGAAATCTGAATGTTTGATCCCGAAGCAACGTGAAACTCTAGTGCATTGTTCAAAGTGGTGCAGACACGGGTCATTTACGCGGCCGACGTGCAGCGGTAGCCGTCGGTCGTCCCTCCCTCGTCCCGTTGGGTCCTCCGTAATTACCCTTTATCTGGCATCGGGGCCGAGAGGCTGCAGTGGGACTCATGGGACGTTCAAGTCCAAATGAGCTCCATTTGAACTAGACTCAGCAGATTTGTTACTGTTTGGACATGTGTTAAGGCCTAGATACAGGTTCTTACTCGAGCCACTGTTTGTTTTTTAATGTGTCTTCTATTTGTCTCAACATTGTTTCTCTAGAGTCTTTATCAGAACCTCTTTTTTGGACTTTTTAAAGGCTACCAACAGGGTTTTTAATCCTCGTGTTGTTCTGGGGTTCTTTTTGACCCCAAATAAGATATTTATTTTCACTCAATAACAGGGTTTACTTTTATTTAAACAAGGTTCTTTTGGCCCCAAATTCCAAAATGAAGGGAAAGGTTTGTGGTAATGGGTTGGACTTAAGTAAGACTAAAGGTGAATCACAGAATTGAATCACATTTTAAAACTAAAATGACCCCAGAGGACATAAGGTGAATGGCAATTGTGTGGACATTATGTTAATATTATAAAACCAGACATGCCCTGGCGAATTATATTATGCAATTCATTCAAAAAAACCTAACAGTGGAGTGACCATTAGGAGATCTGACAGTGGAGACTATAAATAAACCATTAAAAAAAGTAAAAGGGTCTGCAACAGATTATCAGATGAAATATTTTACACTTTTTTTTTTTTTTGTTACCATCAAGCAAAACAATGGCTTAAATCAAATGATATTTCTGAACATCTAGTCTATCTAGTCTAGAGAATAAAACCTACATAACTAACAAAACATTAGATCACAGTTACATGTGTTCATCCCTGTCATGTATGTATAAATAAAAATGAATAAAGTAACTCAAATGTATTAGAACTTGGGGGTCTCCGTAATGCATCCCACTGGAGTCAAAGGGCTGTCTATAACATTCCCAAAAGAAGCAAGGATCCTTTATAAACAAAGCATAACATTAAATTACAATAAGACTATTTTTCCGCCTGATTTTTAATGACATTAAAGCGAGCCCAAGGTTAGACTTTAAAACAACAGCTTCATGTTTTCTGATTGGCTCCTGTTGCTGCCTCAAAAAAATCACAGAAAAACATACTTTCATGAATAAGCACTACTTCTTCTGGGACAATTGAGGCGTCTGAATTAGGGATGTTCTTTGCTGCAGTTCAGAGTCAGGAACAAACATTTCTGGGTAATTGGCTTGAATAAAACTTCCACACGACAGTATGTCTCTCAGTGTGTGTGTGTTTTAGACTGTGCACACAAATATCTAAATCCTGTCTGAGCGTATGTGACTCTGTCCCATAATAACTGTCAACTGTTGTCCGTCGCTCTCAGGGCCTTTGCCGCTGAAGATAAAAATCAGGGCACGATGGATTATGGACGTTTGCTTTGAGAACATTAACAGATTGAACTAATGAGGGTTAAAGATAAATAATTGATATGAAAACATTCAAGTTGTGTCCTGTTTTGGTGGCTCCACAGCAGCTACTTTTAGATCCAACGAGGCTTTTTAATAAGAAATACTGCTATAATGTCAGTTTGAATGAATGAAACCTTATTGTCACTAATGTATTTTATAAAAACTGACTTATTTAGGACTAATATACTTATCTGTTAACTTTACTCACTCTTCATGACCCACTTTACTCTGCTTTTTTCTCTTTGTCCCGTGAAATCCAAATTTGGAACGTTATTTATTTGTTATAAACTGTTTAATGGGCTTTTCAAATAATTGTTGCTCTCTGTGAGTCACGACAATAAACTCTTTCAGGCCCATTTGGGAAGACGGATAAATGTTATATAAATGTCACACAGTTGGGAACAAAAGTGATAAATAATCCTTTTAGATATGGATAGACCTCAGAGCAGCAGTAAACTTTTAATTATAATATGCAGTTGTTTATTACCATCACTAATAAACCTTTTGTACTTTTTACATTCCTTTACATCTGTTGGTTGTTTGTTGTTACATAAAAGCCCCAACACCGAACTTAAAAGACATAAAGGGCCTTTTTCTTCTTCTTTGCATCATGTTTTGAGTTAAAATGTTTTAAACAGTGTTGTATTAGTCTTGAATAGGCCTAAACTTGCATCTTAAAAAGAACAACAACAAATGTATGATTAGAAACCATTTCTTTCAAATATAATAAAGCTCCTTCATTCTTCAGTGCGTTAAGACTTTGCTCTAAACACTTCTTCCGGCGCTGCTTTTATTTCGACAGTCTCAAACGGAAGCCCTTGTGTTCGCTCCGCTGCGCTTGGTTTTTTTTTTTGGTGGATTTGACGCGTGTCTCGCCTGAGTGAGTGCGCGCTCCCTCCCGCTCTCCGCTCGTGCCCGTGCAGTCTCCGGACGCGCTCACATCACACGGTGGAGCCGCTACGATGCCTCACATCCACCCGCAGCGCCCGTCCACGGCTGTCCTCCACCTCCACCACCACCATGTCCTCCACCGCCGCCGCGTCCCGCTGCTCATCCTCTGAACACCTCCGCGACGCCTTTTACGCGTTTACTCCACGTTCAGACGGGATGCCTCTGAGGTACGAACGCGTGTTTTTCTGATTTCTCTCGGACATTAAAGCACTTTTCTTTTGTCTTGACGCCAAACCGCAGCGCCGTCTGTCGCGTTTATCCTCGCGTAATGTCACAAGTTGCGTCGACTGTCGCGGTGTGTTACGTAACGTGGCCAGTGCGGACGTACTGTCTGTGGCAGATGTTCAAGCCAGGTCTGTGATCTCAGATGTGACCCTGCTGCACGGGTTTACTCTGATCTGTGTTGGATACGTCACTGTGGCCAGGTTTGGGTCAAAAATACTTCTAAAAACATTGACTTAAATCTGGAGAAGGAGATTTTGGTCTGAGAAAACACCAATAATAAGCTTTGTGGTTTAAGATTGTGTTTAAAACCGAGCAAGACTGTCATTTTTATGGAGTCTTAAGGAAAAATAACTAAGATCATGGTGTACTTTTGTCATAATTAGTCTGCCATCTTCTGTTATAAAAGCCCAGAAATAATCAAAATGTGGTGACTCAACTCAGAAGCAGTTTTCATTTTTATAGTTAACAGCTTCATTTGGTTCAATAGCCTTTTTAGTTGCTGATACAGATCCTTATTCACAGAGGACTTCTACTTTATTGCATCTGACTGAGGCTAAAGAGGCGCACGTCCAGATAATCAGCAGTAAATCCCAGAGCTGACATTTACAGACAGACAGCACTTCTTATTTACTCTTCAGGGCAAATAAAGGCGAGCTGGTGCAGGTTGGGTTGGTTATGGTGCGTTGTCATTACCAAAAAGCCTACTGTACCACTTTGAGGGAGTTAAACACCGCAGTCAGCTGATTGGACCATAAATAATCCTCACTCCAGCGAAAACGAGAAGCAAGAGGAAATGTTTCTCAAATAAATTACACCTTGTTTTTGGGATAAATGTCGTATTCAGACAGAAAACATGCTGAATATTGTACTGTTTTCGGTTTTAAACAGATTCAGCGTCATTTTGCTGAACATTGTATTTATCATCTACACTGCATTAAACACAAGCAGAACCTGTGAGTCCCTAAATTAAAGGAAATTGATGCAGCTTTATGAATTTAATGTTCATAAAGCTGGGAATAAACCAGAAACAGTCTAATGTTTACTGCAGCAGCTGTACCTCAACAACAACTAAACACCAGGATTTATTTTCTTTTTATATTAATTATTGACAACACATCTAAGTTTCAAAAAGTCTGCTACAAATATGTTTTAAATCTCAGAGAGTTTCATCTTAAATTAGTGTCATTTTGTTTCCTCCTTTTAAACAGGTTTTAAATATATTTAAGAGGTTTAGTCAGATTTGAACAGCTTTAAGGTGGATTTGAACATGTTTTTGTTGGATTTGAACAGGTTTAAGATGGATTTGAACTGGCTTTAATTGCATTTGAACAGGCTTTAGTTGGCTTTTTAGTTGGATTTGTTCAAATCCATTTAAACCTGTTTTAATCTGATTAAAAGCCAAAAATATGACCTTAAATGTATTGGAGGGCCACATAAAATACTGCTTTGAATTTGACACGTGTGCTCTAGGAGGAAACTACTTGGGGAAGAGTTGAGCCTATAAACTACCGTCATTTTAACACATTTAAATAAGCTTATTCCTCAATACTGATCTGAAAATGAAGTTTTATTTGATGAGAATCCTTCCAACAACATCACACAGACTGTCCCTCGTTCACAGACTGCTCTTTTTTTCCATATTTCATGTATATTTCCAGTCTTACTACATAATTATGACAAATACAGTATACATCTTTAAAAACCGACGGCCATCTTGTTTTCTCTGCAGGTTTGTGAGCGTGTGATCCAGGTCAGAGGTCATGCTGCGGAGGGAATCTGACTCCCACGGCCTGTTTTCCTCCGGAGACACGTCCGACAATGACTGTGAGGTGAGGCTGCTCGGTGTTACGCACATATTCACTCATAATACGTATGTCGCACACTATTTATGGCACAAGGTCGACTCCTGCTGCAGAAGTGACTCATCTGTTTTGTGCTGGATGTCATTTCTAATGTGGTCGTCCATAATGAGAGGAGGGTGAAAGGTCAAATGTAGAAATATCTCTGAGACACTGAACCTTTTTTTTTTTTTTAGGATTTTGAAGCATATAGTTGAACATGACTCACTGCTTTTTCAATGAGCTCTTTGAAATCAATGGCTTTTCTTTTAAATAGAGAGTTAAAGTTCAATACAATTCATGAAAAAACTAGTTCAAGTACTTTTTATATGTAATAATATATAAGTATTTGAACAAGTAAGAACTAAAATGAACCCAATTCGACCTATTTCTACTTTCATTTCTGAATAAGGCATGTCCTTTCAGGGCTACCGTACGTGCTCATATGTAAATCTTTTGAGGATTTTTATAATGAAGGAAATTGTATCTATGACTCTATTAAACATCTGATCAGATTCACCTTCAGTTGAAAAACAAAACAAAACATCCTCACCATGTATTTGTATTATAATAAACTGTAATTTAACAAATCATGGTATTTTCTATTTCAGAAACGCACACTATGAGAAGAAATGAAATGAAAAGATCCTAAAAACAACTGAGAGTGGAAAGTACAGCATGACAACGATGAATAAAGCAGAGAATTATAACAGATAGCTTTCACTTTATTATTCATTCATTCATAAATAAACCCTGGATAATGGCCAGTTAGTCACAGGGTTGACATTTAGACACAGACAGTGACAAATAACCATTCACTCTCACGTTCATCCACTAGGGGCAGCGTAGAGTCACCAGTTCACCTGAACACGCATGTTTTTGGACGACGCTGAGAGCTCTAACCCCACTTTCCTTTGATTAAATGAGTGAAAATGCCTCTGGCCAGTGATAAAAGAGTCTTATGTTGTTTGTTGTGTGTTTCTCGTCTCAGATGGGGGCGAGTTGTGGAGATACAGATGTAGCGTGTCTTTGCGAGGCCGGTCCCTGTACACTTTACTCAGAAGCGCACACGCCTACACCGGTAAGTGCTGCAGGCGTCACATTTATGAGTCTGCACAAGTCATTCCAGTTTGGTTTTAGCTAAAGTCTAAAATTTTAGATTAAGTCTGTAATGAATTACTCATCGTGGCTTTAATTAAATGTTGTCTGTGTGTGTTTGGATGCTTTCAGGAAACACTGCTGTGTGAACACTGTGGAAAAAACAGAACGATGGTAACCAGGTTCTCGGAGGGATATGGCACAGAGGTAACGAGGCTATTAAAGCTACAGCGCTACAAGTCCAGACACAGACAGTACATCACACGTCCAATCACAAACTCGTCCAGGGGTCATAGCTGTGGCCCTGGCCTCATTAAAATACATCCTGGGTCGTCTTAAAGCAGTGGTGTCAAACGTAAAGTGGTGAGGGGCCACACAGTTAAATAAGAATCATTTTAGGAGCGACAGACTGTGACAAATCCAACAAACACTGGCTTAAATCCAACTGAAACCTGTTAAAATCCAACTGAAACATGTTAAAATACAACAACGACTGTGACAAATCCAACAAAAACTGGCTTAAATCCAACTGAAATCTGTTAAAATCCAACTGAAACATGTTAAAATACAACAACGACTGTGACAAATCCAACAAAAACTGGCTTAAATTCAACTGAAACATGTTAAAATCCAACTGAAACATGTTAAAATTCAACAAAAACCTGTTCAAATCCAACTGAACCTGTTCATTTCCAAATAAAACCTGTTCAAATCCAACTAAAACCTGTTCAAATCCAACTAAACCTGTTCAAATCCAACTAAACCTGTTTAAATCCATATGAAATCTGTTCAAATTCAAATAAAACCTATTAAATCCAACAAAAACCTATTAAAATTCAACAGAAACATGTTTAAATCCAACAAAAATCCGTTAAAATCCAACTAAAACCTGTTCAAATCCAACTAAACCTGTTCAAATCCAACTAAAACCTATTATTCTCTATTACATATCTTTAGACTAGTTTACAGTTAGTCTTAAAGGGACAGTTCAGTATTTATAGTTACTTAATTCTATTAGATACTTTCAGAGTTACTTTATTCCTTGAAGCATCACTACATTCAGCACACTCCCAGTTTGTAGAAGCAGACAGGAGCAATGCAACAAAGACTAAACCTTTTACTGAGGAACAGATTAAAAAGCAGCCATGTGTCAAAATAATGCAGTACCTTCTTTGTAACACACACTAATAGTCTTGTAAGTGTGTTGACGCTTCTTCAAACTTTCTGCTGAAAATGATCCACTGCAGGTTATAATCTACTCGTCCATCATTCTGGTGGGTTCCTAATTGGTCTCGGAGGAATATAGTTTAAATTTCAGCTTTATTACTAGTTTTATTTTGATGGACGCTGCCTGTCGTTATGATAACAGCAATTATTTTTTATTTGTAGATGACTAAGGCAGCTCAAAATGAGACACCCATTAAATAACTTAAACAAATCTAAGCGTTTGTTAATGAAGGGCATGAGTCAGGCCTTGAATATTATCCATAAGAATTAAATAAATCATGTCTAATCTCTGTCACAGCACCCACCAACATAAAAGTCACTGAGATGATTGCTCAGAGGTGTTATGTGTAAAATAGTAGCCTGATTATGGAGTGACGCATTATCACCTCTGCTGAGTAATAAATACCATCATCAACTCACGCTGCTGCCACAATAACAGCCAAAAGTGATTCACCAGAGACTACTTTGAGGCAAATATGAACAATTTCAAAACAAAAGCCAGGATATTATCACAGTTGAACGTACATAGAGGACATGTTTGGTAGATGGGAAGTGATAATGAAGTAATAATGTGTGATTATATGTTTCTATTTGTGTGCATTTATTAATACATTTTCTTCCTCGTGTGTTCATTAATTAAATAACACTTGTGTTGTTTCTGCAGGAGGAGTGTGTTTTGTCCGATCCTCAGGGCGACAGTGACGCAGACGCTGATATAGAGGACACAGATAACAGGTCTGACACATATCTATGCTCTATTCTAGGTTTCTAGTTGTTCAGATGCTTTCTAAATCTCTTATGAAGTCTACAATCCTAAACCGACATAAAAATTTGATATAGAAGAAGAAATACTGATGTTAACTTCACTATTCCGCATTTGGCCCCATTCTATTGTATAAGCAGCCAAAATGGGGTTAAACATGAGGGCAAAGTGGCACAAATTAAAACTGAAGTGGATTCACAAAATTATATTTGGATTTGATTTGTTTTTGCTGGTTTTAAACAAATTTTATTTCTGTAATTCTTGTTCTGAGCTGGTTTTATACGTCTTTGGACAAGATTTAGTTTGAATTCTACGGCTTTTAGTTGGATTGAACAAGTTTTATATTGATTTGAACAGGTTTTAGTTGGATTGGACCAAGCTTTAGTTGGATTTAAGTAGATTTTAGTTGGTTTCTTATAGGTTTTAGTTGGATTGGAACAAGCTTTAGTTGGATTTAAGTAGATTTTAGTTGGTCTCTTACAGGTTTTAGTTGGATTGGACCAATCTTTAGTTGGATTTAAGTAGATATTAGTTGGTTTCTTACAGGTTTTAGTTGGATTGGACCAAGCTTTAGTTGGATTTAAGTAGATTTTAGTTGGTTTTTTACAGGTTTTAGTTGGATTGGACCAAGCTTTAGTTGGATTTAAGTAGATTTTAGTTGGTTTCTTACAGGTTTTAGTTGGATTGGACCAAGTTTTAGTTGGATTTAAGTAGATTTTAGTTGGTTTCTTACAGGTTTTAGTTGGATTGGAACAAGCTTTAGTTGGATTTAAGTAGATTTTAGTTGGTTTCTTACAGGTTTTAGTTGGATAATAACAAGCTTTAGTTGGTTTTAAGTAGATTTTAGTTGGTTTCTTACAGGTTTTAGTTGGATTTAAGTAGATTTTAGTTGGTTTCTTACAGGTTTTAGTTGGATTGGACCAAGCTTTAGTTGGATTTAAGTAGATTTTAGTTGGTTTCTTACAGGTTTTAGTTGGATTGGAACAAGCTTTAGTTGGTTTTAAGTAGATTTTAGTTGGTTTCTTACAGGTTTTAGTTGGATTGGAACAAGCTTTAGTTGGTTTTAAGTAGATTTTAATTGGTTTCTTACAGGTTTTAGTTGGATTGGACCAAGCTTTAGTTGGATTTAAGTAGATTTTAATTGGTTTCTTACAGGTTTTAGTTGGATTGGAACAAGCTTTAGTTGGTTTTAAGTAGATTTTAGTTGGTTTCTTACAGGTTTTAGTTGGATTGGAACAAGCTTTAGTTGGTTTTAAGTAGATTTTAATTGGTTTCTTACAGGTTTTAGTTGGATTGGACCAAGCTTTAGTTGGATTTAAGTAGATTTTGGTTGGTTTCTTACAGGTTTTAGTTGGATTGGAACAATGTGTAAGTGTTGGAGTTCTGAAAAGACCGTTGTAGTTTGTAGCAGCTCTTTCTCCAACACAGACATGACTTTTGACTTACTGGCTCGTTGTGATTGGTCCAGACTTCAGGAGCCCGGGTCTCTCCAGCGAATCAGCTCACGGCGCCGCAAGCGTCCCAGGATAGCGCGGCAGGACACCACAGAGAGCGAGGACGACGGGGGGCGGAGTCACAGGTCCCATCGCTGGAACCTCCGGCTCAGTCCTGCACACAACCGGACCATACTGGAGGTAACAATGAAACACCTTCACTGTCACTGTACCGTCCACATCATTACTTAGCTTTTTATCATCTCCAAATCCAACAAAAACCTGTAAGAAACCAACTAAAATCTACTTAAATCCAACTAAAGCTTGTTCCAATCCAACTAAAACCTGTAAGAAACCAACTAAAATCTACTTAAATCCAACTAAAGCTTGTTCCAATCCAACTAAAACCTGTAAGAAACCAACTAAAATCTACTTAAATCCAACTAAAACCTGTAAGAAACCAACTAAAATCTACTTAAATCCAACTAAAGCGTATTACAATCCAACTAAAACCTGTAAGAAACCAACTAAAATCTACTTAAATCCAACTAAAGCGTATTACAATCCAACTAAAACCTGTAAGAAACCAACTAAAATCTACTTAAATCCAACTAAAACCTGTAAGAAGGCAAATAAAATCTACTTAAATCCAACTACAGCTTGTTCCAATCCAATTAAAACCTGTAAGAAGGCAAATAAAATCTACTTAAATCCAACTACAGCTTGTTCCAATCCAATTAAAACCTGTAAGAAGGCAAATAAAATCTGCTTAAATCCAACTAAAGCTTGGTCCAATCCAACTAAAACCTGTTCAAATCAATATAAAACTTGTTAAATCCAACTAAAAGCCATTGAAGTCCAACTAAATCTTGTCCAAAGACGTATAAAACCTGCTCAGAACAAGAATTACAGAAATAAAAATTTTTCAAATCCCTGTTTAGACTTTAGACTAGAATTTATTCTCATTGTACATTTGCATTGTTCCCTGTTACAGATCCGTAGAAGAGTTCAGTGCCTTTTACCTGGTTTCTGTTGATTTGAGTTGGTTTTCTGGGGGTCAGTACCGGCTGCATCTGGATGAACCAAACAGAGAAATAAAGCATTAGCATGTTGAAAACACAGTTACAAATGAAAAGTGAATAATCACTGGCTTCTGTTTTTGTGTGTTTCAGGAAAGCATATCGCAGGTCCGTCCTCTGATCATCTGTCGACCGAATGTAGACAAAGAAACGAGTCGGAGTGAATCGACCCGAGGCCCTAAACGCCTCACGTCTCTGTGGCCGTCATCTCTTCCACTTCCTCTTGTTATTCTCCTCTTTCTTCCACTCTCTCTCTCTCTTATTATCGTCATTATGTCTTATATTTTGCCCTGGGCGAGCGCTTGACGACATGGAGGAAAGTAAAAGTAAAAGCAGTGAAATATCTGGGAAGAGTAAAGACATTGGATTTATTTTTATTCCCATGCTTCCTGGAAACTCATCTCCAGAGACAAATGTGAAAGGGTTTTTAATACAGTGCATAGTATATTCCTAAACTATGGTGCTTTATAAAGGATTGTACATTTCTCCGTTTTAGCTTTTTTTCACGTAACTGCAAATATATACAGGCTTTGTTTTTTCAGGACTTCATCAATTATGATCCACTAGAATTTATTATTTTCCACGACCAGATACGTTTTGAACTATATTCTTGTTTTCCAGGAAGTGTAGGAACCCCCCGAGAGCCTCGATTAGAGAAATATTAGTCATCACAAGTAATCACTCTGAATCTATTCATATAAAACCAGCCCGGCGCTTGCCTCATCCAGTCTGTCACCCCCACGTTTGTAAAAATAGCCCTCTCATGTCGCTCTTTTCACTAATGAGCCGCCTGAGTGGCTGCAGGGGTGGAAGGATTTCAGGGTCCGCGCAGGTATTTCTACACAACCTCAGACGGAAACTTTTGAAAAACGCAACGCCGCCGCCGAACTATGCAATCCCTGTGTTCCTCACCGCGGCGTCTATTACGTCTACGGCACTGTCGACACCTTCCTACCTGCCCCGTTCCTGCCCCGGGGCATATACGGTACTTTATGAAGGCAGGGTCCTCTTCTGTGTTTCTAAAATAGAGCGTGACCCACTTTAATAAGCAATAGCGAGGGAGGTCGGATCGAGTTCCCTCGGTGTATGATGTACAGTACATGTGCGGGTTTCATGTTCAAATAGACACGTGCGCTTTTTAGTGGCGGCAGAGCGACTGATAAATAGGTCAAAGGTGGCTCCGCTTCTTCCTTGTTGCACTAAACGCCCTCGGGTTGGAAGGTCGTTGAGTTTAGGGCTGCACAATATCAAGGAAATGTGATAAAATGCAGTAGATCAGTGGTGTCAAAGTCAAAGAGGTGAGGGGCCGGAGATGGAGACACTTGACAAGCTTTTATTAAAGTCGGAATTGTGAGGTTTCATCTTCATTTGAGTCTTATAATAGTTATCTTTAACATTAACTTCCTCCTTTTATGGACACTAGTTTTAGTTGGTTTTTAACAGGTTTTCTATGCATTTGAATTGGTTTTATATGGATTTGAACTGTTTTTTTAGTTCAAATATGTTTTAGATGAATCTGAACAAGTTTCATTTAGATTTGCGCAGGTTTAATTTGGATCTGAACAAGTTTTATTAGATTTAAATAGGTTTTAGATGAATCTGAACAGTTTTATTTGGATTAGAACAGGTTTTTTGGGGGATTTGAACAAGTTTTATTTCGATTTGAATAGGTTTTGGATGGATTTAAACAGGTTTTCGATGGATTTGAGCAGGTTTTATTTTGATTTGAACACGTTTCAGTTGAATTTGAGCATTTTAATTTGGATTTGAACAAGTTTTATTTCGATTTGAATAGGTTTTAGATGGATTTGAACAGATTTATTTGGATTCCAGTCAAAAAAATATCACCTAGTCAGTGCATCGCCCCTGAGCCTTGAGGTGACACATGTGCAACAGACCTATATAAGTTATGTTTTAAAAGGTGGTAATGACTTTCTGCTACTGTTGCCCCAGCAGTTGGTTTATTGAGGGCTACGTGGCTAAATATATTGTCATGAATGTCTGACACATGGGAATACTGTAATGTCATTGGAGTTCAAGCAGGAGCTGTGATACATACTGTAGGTTGACATTTTGATTGAGGGCTTCTATATACAGTATTGTGCAGCCCTGAAAGAATGTATGGACGCTTAAACGTGTTTGGGTTCCTATGATGGCATTGTCAAGGTCAGATTAAATATCAGTGAATATTTTTGGACAGTGCAATAACAGAAAGTCGTCTGGTGCTTCACAAACGTTAAAGGAACAAGTGACGAGGAGTGTGACGAGACACAGATCTCACGAGACGAGATTCTGACACTATTTCCAGATGTGTCCGGTTAAAGCTGTGGTTGTTCTGTGTTTTTACAAAGTGCACAGTGTTTTCTTACAGTATTTACACCTTGTTCATGTCTTGTCTCTTAAGCTGGACAGACACAGTGCAATTTTCAGCACGAATTTGGCCCGATTTCTGAACAAATTTTTGAGTCTCGCTGAATTTCTGGTTTGTTGTGCGTTCTTGTCGTGCAGCGTACTCGTCCTGACCTGTTCCTGACTCATAATCGGACGCTCGTAAGAAATTCTGTCACGTTCCACTGAGTTTTGGCAGCAACATCCTCCACAGACATTCTTAAAAGCTCCTGAAAGCCCTTTATATCATCCATCCACATTGATACACAAAGCCGATTGTGAAATAACACAGTGATAACGGCCCACGGTTTTGTGTGGGCGCAGTGGTGTGGGCAGAGCAGGGCCAATAACTGGAAGGTTGGCGGTTCGATCCCTGCTTCTTCCTGTTCATACTGTTGTTGTGTCCTTGGGCAAGACTCTCCACCAACCACAGCGCTGGTGCATGAATGATTGTAGAGATGAAAGTGCTTTGAGGGACAGAGAAAGGTATGAAAAGTGCTATAAAAATGTCATTTACCTTATATTCAGGAGAGCTGTTGCCTTACTCTAGTTCTCTTTGCAAAATAAACCACATAAAAGCCGGGATCTGTTTTTTTTTTGGCTTCTAGGTGCATGAAATTACTAAAATAAAAACTACGTCCGTGTTCAGAAGTCTCAAAGGTTTTAATCGTACAATATGAACGTTTAAGTCGCAGCAAACCATCAGGTCGTAAAGTAAAAAACGTGCTAAAATGGCACAGTGTATGTCCGGCTTTACTCTTATTTCTTATTTCCACTGAAAACCAAATTGTTGCCACACAGATGATGTTAATCTTTTAATCTTGAACACTAATTTCACCCTCCATCAGCTGATATCTACAAACAGTTTTTCACCCCGACGAGAAATCTTGTTTTAATCTCACGAGATCTTGTCACACTCCTGAGAATTAATGGAACCCTTCTAATCACAGTGCACTGAGTATTGTGTGATACTAATACTCAGTACTCACCAGTCTGTCAGTCTTGTACTCGTTCACCTCTCGGGAGACTGGCAGCACTGTTTGGAAATATTTAAATGAAGATGATAAAAGCGAAGCTGCAACTGAAAAGGACTCTGTTAAAGTCAAGAGGCTTCACGACACTCTCCGTCAAAACAAGTCACTGATAAAACACCTGAAAAATCAACACGGCTCTGAAATCGGTGCATGATTCATAACAATTAAGTGCTTGTATCAGCGCTCAGCGTCGGTGAGGACTCCATTTTAAATTCTACAGTGGTGTCAGGACATCTCGGCGAATGGAAACGCAGAAACGCATGAGCCACAGCTGCAGTAAAAACATAAACAGAATCACTTTTTTAATCAAAGCCACAAAAGGCAGTGTTGAGAATCACTGAAAATAATTAAAAAACACAGCGTTGGTCAGTAGTAGTTTACCTTTAGGAGAATGGAGCTTGTCACAACTTTAGACAATCAACATCTGTGCACAGGGACAGAAGGAAAATAGTATATTCATGTCCCGTTTTTCAAAATAAGAGTTTATTTTGGCACAATGTTTGTTTAATGTTAGCGGGGAAGAAAGTGAGCTTGACAATCAGTCTTCTCAATTTACGGAAGAAGCCATCCTGCGGTGTTTTCTGTAGTTTATATTATAAATGTTAGCCGTCTCTGTCTCTTTATTTTTACCTCTAATGTTGCTTGCATTATGGTGGAGATGTGTTATTCTAAAGAACATATTAGTTAAGACTGTATCAGCTACTCCCAATAATGTCCTCCTCCAGCCTGCTGTATTAAGTGCTGAGTCTTAATTTTATTGTTTAATGTGTAAGTTAATCTCTGTGATTCATGGCCCCAAGAGGTCAATAAAACTAGATTGTATTTTGAAAAATAAGCTGGGTTTGTAGTTTTCATTTTCAGATTTGGTATTAACGCTCGTGGATGTAAACGTCCCAGTAGTGGAAAAGGCCCGAGGGTGAGGGTCTCTTAATGAGGTTAGCGTCGCTCACTCCACTTCTTTTTCCCAGCGTCGTCATGGTAACGATATCTGCAGAGGAAAAAAGAAGAGTTTTCATAAGCGACGCACTATTATTAGGTTATGTAACTGTGAGTCTAGAGCCATAAGGCTTTGTGCAAGTTCACTTTCTTTAAACGACTCAGAGTGAAGTATGCAGATTTATTTTTTTCTGTTCTGTCATATTAAATAATGTCATTAGGAGGCGTTTTGTGCAGAGAAAGTATTCACCTCAGAAGGATTTAAGATTAAAATGGTGGCTACTAAGAGCAGTACAGAACACGTTGTGCTACTTTATTCATTGTGAAGGGTTTTTATTGCACTTATGTTCTTATATAACATGACTTATCCTGGGCTTCTTTATCTTCTACACACTATGAAGTATTACATCTGCAGTATGATTCTATTATTGTTGTTTTTATTCTTCTGTTATTGTCGGTTTTTGTTTTTGCACAAATCAGATGTGGCTTAGATCCTTGGGAAGGCAAAAATAAGAAGGTACATTTTATCTGGTGCATTGTGTCAGATCTTGTAGTATAGAGTTAAAGTAAGTAGAATAAATGGGTCAAAGCTATTTTTAATACTCAATAAAACACTCTGTATGTCTGCTTATGTAAAAATAGACATTTAAAGCCCCATAAAACTAAGAGGAAAGGCTTTTCTCATGTTGCTTCTACAGCTGCTCAGGCCTAACAAACTGAGCCTAGACCTGATAAACTGACTCCAGAGTATTCAAACTGAACTCAGACCTGATAATCTGACCCAAGACCTGACAAATTTAGCGTTAGCATCCAAACTGAGCCCAGATCTCACAAACTGAGCGTAGACCTGAAAAACTGAGTCCAGGGTATTTAAACTGAGCCAGGAGCTTCCAAACTGAGTCTTGAGCTTCCAAACCTAGCCTAGACCTGACAAACTGAGTCCAGACATGAAAACCTGAGCCTAACCCCGATAAACTGAGCCAAGACCTGACAAATTGAGCCCAGACCTGGCAATTTTATAGCCTTGAGCATCCAAACTGAACCCAGACCTGATAAACTGAGCCAAAACCTGATAAACTGACCCAAGACCTGACAAACTGAGAATCCAAACTGAGCACTGCTACAGGAAGAAGCACATCCATGTTTGTTCTTGCCTTCAGCTAAATCCACAGGGACATTGCTACTGCTCTGAGCTCAGTTTATGTGATCTGGGCGGTTGCAGGAATATAAACAAGAAGTGATAATACTATAACACTACTATTACACAAATGTAACAGGAAACGCCATTAAACACTACAACTTACATTCTAACTATTGACAAAAGGTGTAATTTTGGGCTGAAAATGCTGCTTTGATCCATCTTGGGGCGAATGCTAAACCTAAAATAGCCACAAAACCTTTAACTGAGCGGCAGGGTCACTGGATATCTCCTCTAAGCCAAGGTTACACGCGTAGGGCCCCAGCTGTTTCCTTTCTCTCTCGGGACAAAAGGCGACAGGTGTGAATAGTGTTGTTGTGGCTGCCCCTTGGCCTCTACTTTTCCCTCTCTCTTGTTTATCCCCGACCCAGATACCTCAACATTTGGACGTGGAGGAGCAACGTGATCCAACTGACGACCCCTCCGGCATTTAATACTGATCCCTCGAGTCATATGCTGCAAGATACAGACGCGTGCCAAGGCTCCAGGGAGATGTGGACTATCTGGTTTCTCTCAAAGGCTCATTTATTTATTTCAACAGGTATCAAGTCTTCACATCAAGTATAAAAATGTATCACATAGGCACATGACCAGTTAATGTAGCAAAACAAAATGAGGTAATCGTAGTGAGAAAACAAGATTTTTGATGAATTTTTGAGTTAAAAAAGCAGTCTATGTGTTTGGTATGGTAAGATTTAGTGGACAAATTACATTTCTACACTTCCCACCCTTGTTTTCTACAGATTCTGAGCACCTACGGTAGCCTTGCAGGGTCATGCTGTTGTCCTTGAACAAACCTAGAAGAAAACAGGTCAGATTATGGAGTTTACCTTAAAATTTAGATACAAAATTAACTTAGTCACCAGGCTTATTTTGATTTTAAAGGAAGGGTTAGTCTTATTGTGTTATGTCAGACAAGAGAAATATTATGATTATATTAGATTCAGCTTTGCCATTACACAAAAGACAATGACGGCTTTGTTTCACAGTATTTCTCTCAGTAAAATAGAAGAGTAACAGAGTAAAACAATAAAATATATAAGTAAATAAATACAATAAAAATAAGTGAGATCAAACAAACTCTCGAGTCTCTCTGCTAAAAGGCAAAAAGCAGAGTCACCAAAGGTTTTTGCTCTAGTTTGTGGTAAGAGGAGACAATAGGCTATGTTTTTAAGGTTTGTATAAGCATGCATGTACACTCTGATAAACTATACAAAAGTTTTCTGTACTTTATCCTGATTACAGAATGCTAAATGCAACAGATTTTTGATGTTGCTAAAAATAAAACCAACACTTTTTCTTTGCAACATCACTCTTCTTTTAGAACATTTCTTCACAAATGTGTAAAAATATCATCACACGGCAATTCACATCTAAATATTTTTGTCATCTGCCGGGCCAACCTCGCTCACACCGGGTGTCGAATTCAGATTACCTAGTGATAACGTATACATGCTAGGTGGGGTATCTGGGTTATGAAAGGCACTCAGATGAAGAGAGGGAGAGCAGAGGGTTTAAACACTGCAGCTGTCTGTGCACTCGATAAATAAGCAGAGCTGTTGGCAACACAAACAAAAAACATCTCAAAAATGAGATAGTTGTGGACGATATTTTACGTGTTTTTTCCTGAATAGAAAGTGTTTTTTGGAAATGCAGAGGTTTTGATGCGTCGGTGACTCGAAGGGATTAAAGAGATTACTTGAGTTGGACATTATGGCGGTGGCTAATCCGTGCACGCTTAAAGGTTGGGACGAATGGAAACGGGAGATGGAAGAGAACAAGAGACGGAGATTAGCATGGATGCAAAGAGTGATGCGTTGGGCCAGTCTGGAGCTGCTCAAGAAAGAGGAGGTAGAAGATAGTGAAGATAGTGAAGACGATGTGGAAGAAAATGTTTCAGAAGAAGAGACAAGAGAAGGAAAGCTAAAAGAAGAGAGTGGATTTAAGGACGAAGTGACAATCCGGGACGATGAGGAGGAACGTAACCAAGAAAATGATGAAGAGGAGTTGGTTTTAAAGGAGCATTGGGAAACAAAACAAGTAAACCAGGCTGAGGAGCAGCAAGAGATAGAAAATGGCTCGGCAAATCAACTACTGGAAGGTAATGAGACGCCGAAAGCGGGCACATCGAGAGACTTTGTTGAGAGGGAAACTTTGGGAGCTGGTGTGGATGATGAACAAGATCTTTATGAAAGAATCAGACACAGTTCTGATTCATCTGAATTTGATGATTTAAGTCAAAATGCAGACCCTTGTGGATCGGAAAAAGATGAAGAGTTCAAACTCAACAGTGATATTGAATTACAAGAGGAGGAGGAGGAGGAGGAGGAGGAGGAGGAGGAGAGAGAACAAAAGAGTGAAATGCTTGGAGCCATTAATGGAAAGGAGGAGGATATAACAATAAAAGAAGAGCAAGAAGTTGAAGAAGAGGAAGAAGAAGCTGAAGAAGAGAAAGAAGAAGAGGCTGAAGATGAAGAAAAAGAAGTAGAAGAAGCTGAAGAAGAAGAAAAAGAAGTAGTAGAAGAAAAAGAAGTAGTAGAAGAAAAAGAAGTAGAAGAAGAAGTAGAAGAAGAAGAAGAAGAAGTAGAAGAAGAAGAAGAAGTAGAAGAAGAAGAAGAAGTAGAAGAAGAAGAAGAAGGAGCAATTGAGGCTCAAAACATGGAAAGACTTCAATATGAAGTTCAGTTGGACCAAAAAGAAAATGAAAGCTCAGACGATGAGATGGAATCGACCAAATACAAGCCACATGAAGATTGCAAACAGAACGCAACCTTTTCTGATTCAGATGAATCTGATGACAGTCCAGATTCATCCTCCTTTGGATGTGAAAACAGGGAGAGGAATTATGAGGAATGTTTCAACCACAGTTCAATAAAGAACAAAGAAGCTGAGACTCCACATGGATCAGAAGATCTTCCTCATGATGTTTGGACAGGATCAGTGCAGGTAGATGAAGTTAAAGAACCAGTCGCTTCTTCTTCGACCAACAACAGACAGCTTCCACATCAGCCTAAAGAGGAAGATGAGTCCACAGACGATGATGAAACTGAACTCTTAGGAGAGGAAGACCTAGACGACTATGACCAAAACGAGGTAAAGATGTACTGCCAACACAATCACTCCACCGAGATATTCCAGACTCTGAGAGAGTTCAGAGATGGGCTTATTCTCACGGATCTGGTTTTAAAGACAGACGACGGGAAAAGCATCAATGTCCATGGCATTGTTCTGGCTGCGGTTAGCTCCTTTGTCTGGAAAATTATTTATAGAAGGGATGGATGGATGGAGAAGAAAAGAGATAAAAGTCAGTCAGTGAAGCTAGGTCCAGAGGTGGAGGACGTTGGATTGGAGGCAGTGGTGGAATTTGCATACACTGGGGCAATTTCATGTTTGAATAGTGCTACTGTGAATGTGATAAAGACAACAGCTCGATCCCTCGGGGCTCAGAGAGTGATGGACATCTGCACCAACGCTGAGAAAGAGTTCTCAAAAACTAGAGCGCGAAAGAAAGAGGAAACCATCTATGTTCCAGAACAATTGATGATGAGTCTTGAAAAGCTCAAAGAACTGCGGACGAGAGGAATGGGCTGCGACGTCACCCTGGATGTGCTCAGTGCATCTTTTCAAGGTGGGTAAACCAATACAGCTAAGTATAGAAGTAGACAGTAATTTAATCTTTGGCAAGGCTTTCTAATTCTGGCAAAACTACTAAGCAATTCCCATTACAGTCCAAAAGAAATGGCAATCTAAGCAAAAAGGACGTTTAACAAAACACAAATAAACCACAAGCCATGACCACAATCAGAGTGTGACATGATTAACATTTGAGCGATGATCTTAGACTGATATGGATTGGTTTCAGCAGACCTTCTTATGTATCACTGCTGAGATTTACACCAAAATAACTCGGTTTGGAGCCTGAAAAGTCACAATAGTTGGTACCTTTTTGCAAATGCCAAGCTTTGACACGGCATTATTAATGACTTGCACGTTTAGCAACTCCACTGTTTATATTTACACACAGCATTAACCTTTCAACTGCAAAGGATACTTTATTATTTTGCCCCTACTGTAACTAAAAAAAGCTCTCCAGTAATGTGGGCACCGTTCCATGCTGCTGGCTGTTGTGGGTGCTGAGCAGTGCACTCTGTCGGCGACATACTGTTATGGCCTTTGGCTTGAGCTGACGAGAACGTGAACCGAGCTAGACCTGAAACAGAGCCAGAACTGGAGCAGAGCTGAGGTGAAAGAGGAGCCAGTCAGAATCACCTTTGAGACAAGTTATTTCTGGTTTGATGACAAGCAGAACCAGCACAAAGAAAAAAAGCCAACAGTTATCACAAAATCAAAAAGTTAACCATAAATGTCTCATCTATAAAACATGTACCTTTCTCCTGCAGTGCACAGAGTGGTCCTGGCAGCGAGTAGCGACTACTTCCGAGCCATGTTCACGTTGGGCATGAAGGAGTCCACTCAGTCCAGCGTGTACCTGAAGTTTCTGTCGGCCCCGGAGCTGGAAGCGCTCATCGACTGCTCCTACACCGGGGATCTCCCTCTGAGCTGGAGCTGCGTCTTTGAGATCACCAGCACGGCTCTTCAGCTCCAGTACCAACCCGCTCTTTCTTTGTCCCTGAGCTTTCTCGAACAGGAGATAAATCCCCAGTCGTGTCTCGACGTGGCCTCGTTTGCAGACGCCTTCGGGATGGTGCAGCTGCTTGAATTCGCTGAAGATTTCATCCTGAGGCAATTTCAAAAGGTGGCACGTACCGCCAAGTTCAGAGATCTCCCAGCCAGAAATCTCCTCAAGTATCTGAACAGTTTTGCTCTGTGTGTACCGTCTGAGCTGGTTGTTTTCAGAGCCGTGGTCAACTGGATCCAAGCTAAGCCCAAGAAAAGACTAAGGCTCGCTAAGGAACTTATGAAAACCATCCACTTTCCGCTGATGACTTTCAAGGAGTTCAAGGAGGTCCAAGACTTGAACATATGGTCCAATCACAGTCTCCATGAAATTTACGAGGCCATTTTCGAGGACTTCTGCTCCAATCAAGCTGAAGCACAGAATCAGTGCCGTATTTATCTGCCGAAAGAAAGCCTGGTCCTGAGCGGAGGTGACCAGATCTCTGAAGACCTGGGCAGTCGTAGCATTAGCAGAGAGCTGTGGTTCGGAAACTCGCTAAGGAACCATACGGGCATCAAAAAGGCCATGGAGTGGAGGAAACTGAACGAGATGCCTCAGCCGGCGAGGTTTAGCCACGAGGTCGCTGTGCTCAATGGACAACTGTATGTGATCGGAGGGAAAAAGTATTACGGCACTGGAGACACTCTGAATTCAGTTTTCAGGTAAGATAAATCTGAAAAGTCATCTTCCGAAATACATCACAGTAGTTTTCTCAACCTTTTCTCGTACGTTTCAGATACAACCCTCTTGAAAACAGCTGGGAGGAGCTGGCACCGATGCGACAAGAGAGGTGCTCGTTCTCTCTGGTGGTGCTCGATGCAAAGTTGTACGCCATCGGTGGACACTGTCACCCCAACTACATCGAGAATGTGGAGCGGTACTGCCCCACGGCAAACTCTTGGAGGTACAATCATTTAAGACAGCGCTGTCCAAACTTTTTACTAAAAGGGCCACATTTGGTGAAAGGAGATTTTCCAAAGGCCAATTGTACAGGTTTTAGTTGGATTTTAACAGGTTTTAGATGGATTTGAGCAGGCTTTAGCCGGATTTGAACAGGTTTTAGATGGATTTGAACAGGTTTTAGATGGATTTAAGCATGCTTTAGTTGGCTTTGAACAGGTTTTAGATGGATTTGAACAGGCTTTAGTTGGATTTGAACAGGTTTTAGATGGATTTAAGCATGCTTTAGTTGGATTTGAACAGGCTTTAGTTGGATTTGAACAGGCTTTAGTTGGATTTGAACAGGTTGTAGATAGATCTAAGCATGCTTTAGTTGGCTTTGAACAGGTTTTAGATGGATTTGAACAGGCTTTAGTTGGATTTGAACAGGTTGCAGATGGATTTGAACAGGTTTCAGATGGATTTAAGCAGGTTTTAGTCCGTTTTAAGCCAGTTTTAGTCATATTTGAAGAGGTTTTAGATGGATTTGAACAGGCTTTAGTTGGATTTAAACAGGTTTTAGATGGATTTGAACAGATTTTTATGGATTTTGAAGTTGTATTTTACTGCCGTGTGCCTTGATTGTCCCCTGGGCCTGACTTTGGACATGTCTGATTTAAGAAAATTGCTTGTTGACATATTTTGGAAGGTTTTCTCCTGTCTTATACCAGTATGGGCCTCTTCTTTCAGCTTTACTCGTCCGCTGGATCTACCTCTGGCCGGTCACGTTGCTAGAGTTTTACAAGGACAGATCTTTATCTCTGGAGGACTGAACGACGACTACCAGTGTCTGGCCACTATGTTTGCGTATCACCCAGAAAAGGGAAGCACTTATCTCGAATACATGACCCAGCCTCGGGCCCACCACTGCATGGAGGTCCTGGGGGACTGTCTGTACGTCGCGGGCGGACTCTCCTTATCTGAAAATCTGAATATCGTCGATCTTCTGACCTGTGAAATGTACAACCCGGCAGCTGACTCCTGGACGTCCTTTCCACCTCTCCCAGTGCCACACGTCGGGGCAGGGAGTGCGGTTTTGGAGGGTAAGTTTTATTTGTTGGGTGGGTACAGCCAGGAGGACTACAGCGACACCAAGATGGTCCACCGTTACGACCCGACCACAAACCAGTGGGAAAATATGGGCAAGATGCCAGGACCCAACAACGACTTACGAGCGTGTGTGTTGGGTTTACCTGAACATTTGAGGCTGTGCCCAGACTGATACGTCATATAAGTTCAACATAATTTACATTTTGTTGTGTTCCCTGGGTTTTCAGTAGGTTAGTTCACTTTCTATGGAAGTAGATCAATGGAAACTAAACAGATAACCTGCTCCGGAGTCTGTTAAGTTTGAGATATTGTAGAAACACAGCTGTCTGACCAATCAGTAATGAGAGAAAAATGTTGAACAGAGAGAAAAAAAAGTGTCAAAACAAGCTTTATAGGCTTATGCAAGTTTATATTGCATGTTATTTTGGCTGAGAAAGCTTTAATCATTTGTATTATACCGAGATTTCCTGATTAATAGCTTCTGTGAATATGACTTTACGTCTTGTCATGGATCTTTACTTGAACACGTGGAGGTCGTTCATTCTTTGGTGCTGTTCATTTTGCACTAGTGTAGTTTTGCGTTACGTCACATAAACGCGCTCACAGCTCCACAGACGAACCCAGGGCTAACTGAGCGAGATTATGAGACCACTAATCCAGACCGTCATTGTGTCTGACTGGATGGAAGTGACGTTTTGAGGTTAGCTTCCTAGCTTCCTAGTACAGGGCCCTGTTAGTCGTCTTTGATTTGATGCGTTGAGTGAAAACAATGCAATAACTTGACAATAAGAAGTAGAAAAAGTCTAATGATGTGAAGATAATGTGTTGGATTCAAAGATGTCTCACTTCATTTGTTGCATTGTTGGTTTTTAGGTGGCTATGACGTAATGTCTTATGGAAACTTAATATTTTGATTTAGTTTAACAAAAAAGTGTATGAAGACGTGCCTGAGAGTGGATGCTGAACGTGTGAGGCCATTTAATCCATTAACTTTTAGTGCCAGACTTCTGTAAGAATAATAACCTTCACCTGCATCATTTTCTATGTCAAAAACAAAATGACTATGGAAAACCTCAGTCAAACTATGATGTGGAGTTGCAGTCTGTTGTGTCTCCACCAGATGTCGCCAAAGGCCTACACATCTACTAATCTTTAAGATCATTTATATAACCTTCAGGTCTGTCAAGAGTAAATAAATAAAACAAGCAGACGCTCAAAGATCTAATGTACAGAAGGAATTGTAAAAAAAAGAAAATGTTTTGCTATATGTTCAATAAAAGTGATTTGTAATTAAACTGTTTGATATTGTGATTTTTAAAGAAACCTAAAAGAGGAAGAAGTGAAATTGTAAATGAAAGCGTGCATTGTTTTTACCTGATTTCATGAAGAAGGAAACAGCTGAAGAGTTACTGCTGCCATTGGACTTATTGGTCATAGGTGGATATTTGAAGCAGGACATATTTCTGAAGAAGATATTGACCTTTTATGTGTAAAATTAAACTAAAAGTAAATTTCTTGTACAGTTTTGATTTTTGCTGTTTAGATTTTTTTGTTTTTTGGCCTTTATTTGATAGTAACAAGGTAAAAGAGAGGAGTATGACACTGGTCTTCCTCTAGTCCTCCTATAATGGAATCAAGTATTTATGGTGAAAAAGTATCCCATTACTATTATGATGACTATTTTGTTTCTTTATGCGTATAGTAATAGAAAAGTAAAAGCACAGTTTCAATGATTTACAATGTTTTATTCAAAATAAGGCATTTTTTTGCACATAGTTTTGGTCTAACTGTGCACTCCTTTACTCTTTCCATCTAATCATAATTCATGTTAATATAAAGCCTGAATGTCATGTTTGCAGTCTAGTCTAGTTTGTTAAAAAAAAGGACATTAAAGAGAAATCATTATTATTTTTCTTGTATTAGAGAAACACTGTTATTAGATATTAAGATTTTAAAAATATGAGAAAATTCAGCTCATATTGGAAGCTTTGGCCAATCACAAGCTCGCTCCTGAATAAGGGACGCTCCCATTGGTCGACACTGTCAACAGCTCCGGATAAAACAGTGAAAGTGTCTATTCCGGCGCTAACGGATGCATTTCTAAGTAGTCGTGGGGAAAAGGAGGAACCCGCTGAAGGTAGTGTGTCCGTTGAGGTTATCAAAAACTCTGCCGTTGTCCCAGAGCTCGACGTGCACCGCGTCTCCGGGGCCCAGCTGCAGGAGCACGGAGTTACTGCTGCCGTCGGAGCCGTCAGACGAGGCGCTCTCGTAGGTCGACACCTGGACGGCCCCGTTCTTCATTAACATGGCCCCAGTCGTGTGGCTGCTGTAGCCGTAAGTGTTGAATGTGAAGAAGTAGGAACCGGCCAGACTCGCTGTGAAGATTCCTGAGACGGACGAGTACATACATGTGACAATGGTGCACATACTTCTGCTGGAGTCAATGACATGTACATTTAGAAGTACAGGACCAATAGGATTAAATGGTTTGAGAAAATATTTGCATTGTAAGACACATTGAAAGAAGTGAGATCGTGCCAAGAAAATGCCAAGAAACAATAATAAACTTGCCTTTGGATTTGGACAATGCAAAAAAGTAATAGGTATGGTTATCTCTGTTGGTTTGCACATCATTTTATGTCCCAAAAGACTAATAACTAACAACAAAACTATATTTAACAAATAAAAAATGAATTTCTTGTCAAAATGTCATTCAGTACGTTTACATGCAGAGCTTACTTCGACGATCCTCGTAGCTCTTGTTGAGTTTAAATGCGCTCTGCTCAGGCTAACTGCACCTTTAGAAAGCACCTGAACACAAACAAATAGCTTGTTTTAATTTTAAATAAAAAAATAACAGATAAACAGCCGACAGTATACTAGCTTGTTGTCTGTTTCCTTCCCCCCCTGGGTTTGCTCAGTGTGTAGTGTCTGACCTTAATTGGAGTTGTATACATGCAACAGTAATCCGACATTATCCAGGTGTGTTTGTCTGATTTTGAGAAATTGAATGTGTTTACAGCAGTTTAAAACTCTGATTATAAGAGAATAATTTGAATTTCTCCCCTGCATGTAAACGTACTGATTTATAAAGCAGTGTTATGTAAATTATTTCAATGCCCAGATTGTTTTCCATATAAATTTGAACTGTCATATTGATCATAACAGTTTTAACAATAGAAATCTATCAAAACAATAAGATAAAAACTCGGTACTACCTGTGTTTGGATCGTAGCCATTGCCAACGTTGGAGAAAACCCTTTTAAAAACCAGAGTCTTGTCTGTGCAGGGGCCTTTATAAACCTCCTCGGAGTCGGCCAAAGAGACAGAGAATGCAACCTGAGGAGCAGCTGTGGACACAAAGATTCAAAAATGAAAACTAAACTTTAAATGAGTCTCCAGATGTTCTTTATCAATGTGGGAAAGATGAAAGATGCTTGAAAATGCTAATATTTTCACCAAACTATGACTTACTGACTCAAAATTAAATCATGTCTTGACAGTAGCAACATATTCTTACCTTTACCAACAGTCTTCTTTAGTTCTGTGGATAAAAAATAAAAATAATGAAATAATTGAATAAAAACATTACTAAATAACATGTGGCATCACTATTTTGCTTTGTTTTTTTACCTTCGTTCTCTTCCTTCAGTTTGTCTACGACCTCTTTCTGCCTCGTCAGCTCCGACAAAGTTGCGTTAAGTTTAAACTCCAGAGCTTCAACTTCTTCCAGACATTTGTCCGCATTTTTAGTTTTTCTTCAAATTTCAAAATGACGTCGAGTTTACTCTGGAGCCAGTCGGGCAAAGCCAAGTCGCCTCTTTGACCGAACGCTGACGGGACGCAGCAGAAGCCAGAAAGGGCCAGAAGAAAACAAACCCTGAGATCCATGTTGCTCTGTTCTGCTCCGGTGCTCAGTGAAGAACTGTGTCTCTGTGAAAATGGGGTCATCTCTAATGTTCTTGGCCTTAGGGGCTACAGTTTGGGTTGAGTCTTGACATGCCTTGTTTAAATCTTAGGAGTATGTAGATTGTGTCTTTCTGTGTTGGGGCCTATAGAGCTATAGCTGTGTAAGGTTCATCTTCATTTGAGTCTTTATTGCAACAGTTTGTTTTTCCTGCTTTTATGCCCCATTTTTTCTTCAATTTGTGCCATTGTGCCTTCCTGTTTCAGCCCCATTTTGCCCCCTTTAAAATGGTTACCCGTTTAGTGTAATTAGTAAAACCACTGAGCCCATTTCTGCACAGTTGACTGTAGATTTGTGCTACTGTCTGTGCTCCATTTGAACAGATGAATATACAGAGCAAAAAGACGATAGATTGAGCTTTTATTTAGCTAAAGCTAAAGAGGCTAATGTCTTTGCCTCCTGTGACAATGTAAATAATGATTGTGCAGTGGACTCCAGAACTACAGCAGAGAAGTGAAAAGATGGTCACAAAATTCACCAACATCAACAACGCTCACTGCGGCGCCACATGTAACCTTTAAAAACAGCTCTTCATGATTTGAATCTTCCATCTCTTCAATAAATATTGTGAGACTGCAATGAAACTTGGAATATTTGAATCCACTTTGTTGTAGTTGTAGATAAAATTGGATTATATAAAGAAATACAAGGCTCTATCTTACACTTCTTGGTCACAATGCTGTCAATCTGTCTCGTAACCATAGCAACGACAAAGAAACTGAGCAAAAACAAGAAAATTTAAGTTAAAAGAATTATTCATTATCGTCGTCAAATATTTTATTTTAATATTTATTGGCAAATTGTGGCTTAGTGACACTGGATATGTGCATTATACTTTTATATCTTGTTAATGAACACTTATTTAGGCCTTTATATAAACATACTACATTTTGATTATTGAAATACTTCACATTTACTCTCATTTATTGCCTTAAGTTGCCGGGCAGGCGTATTAAACATGCTCGTACGTCAGTGACGGCCCCTGGGAGCCGGCCCATACTCTCCCATCTGTTTGTGCTGGGGTCAAAGCGGTGCACGAGCCCGGACTCGCTGTAGTCCTCCTGGCAGTACCCTCCCAGGACGTACAGCTTGTCCTCCAGCCCCGCCGAGGCCCCTCCGACGTGGGGCACGGGCAGCGGCGCTAAAACACTCCAACAGTCAGTGCCAGGGTTGTACACCTCGCAGACTTGTTGGTCCGTGTAAAACTTCCTGAGGTTGCACACTCCTCCGGCGACGTACAGACGGCCTCCGAGAGCCTCCATACAGTGCTGGGCTCGGTCACAGCACATGTCGGCCAGGTATGTGGTCCCCCTCTCGGGATGGTACAAGAACAAAGAGACCAGACAGACGTACTTACAGTTAAAGCCTCCGGAGATGAACATGCCTCCATCAGAGACAGCAGCAGCCTGACCACTTAGAGCCTGGTCCAAAGGAAGGACAAAACTGGAAAAAATATAGAAGAAAAGAATATCAGAACAGAAAGAGATTGGCCTGTCCTAAACAATAAAGGCATATAATCAGCAAAACTACAAGAAACAATAGCCCCACTGTAAACTTCTCATCTTGAATTAAATCACAATATCTGCGGTGTATAAACTTGACAAAACATCTTAAATACAAAAAACTGCAGGAACATAATATGAATCTCTGGCTTCTTGAAACAAAAACAGATAAACCTTCCCCTGTTAAAATACCTATGGTTGAAGTAATGAACAAAACTGTGTTGCCATCTTAGTTTTTTCTGAGAAGAGAGTGACATCTGCTGGACAAAGTAACAACTGCAGTAAGGTTTACTCATTTATTTATCCATGACCACTTTTCCTGTTACAGTTTACGGAGCCTGGAGTCTATCAACAACAACAGTCATGAGCTGTGTTTATTAAAGCTTAGCTCTTACAGAAAACAATTCACTCTCACTATTGGCTGCAATGAGATGTTAGTTTTTCAATACATTTGTTCATTAATAGTCTCACCTCCAGGAGTCAGTGTCAGGGTTGTACACCTCCACAGTTTCTACGTTTGTGTTGATTTCTTTGTCGCCGCCGATGGCATAAAGTCTGCCTTCGTTCACAAGGAGTGAGAAATTACTTCTGAATTCGTTCATGTCTGCCAGCCTCTTCCAGCTGTTCAGCTCAGGGTCATAGCTGCAAGATACGAGAAGAATGTCTCTGAAACCAGAAACAGCTTGGTTCAAGTTTAAGTTCAGTTTATTTATGTAGCACATTATCAACAGACCACAAGGCTTTACAGAAGAAGAGGAAAAATGATAAAACATATAAAAAAAATACACAGAATATACTACATTTGTGACAAAGAAGATCTAACAAAACCTGGTCACAAGATCTTAAACTACTGGAAGGAGTATAATAATGAAGTAGTATATACATTTTTTAAATATCTTTATAAACAAAGAGTAGAATTTTGAAGTCTATTTTTGGCAAACAGTGAATAGATCTGAGAACTGGGCTGATGTGATCAAATCTGTGACACTTGAGAAGAAGTCTGGCCGCAGCATTTTGGACAAGAGTAGATAGAAACTGGAGCCAATAATGAAGCAGATATGTTTATCAAATTTTAAATGCTGGTCGACAAGAACACCTTCTGTGTAGCTGTAAAAATGGTCCAAGCTTGTATGTTCTGTATATAATTCATCTTTTTACCTGTAGGCTGACTTCATTATGTCATTTTTGGTGTAAAAGTAGCATCCTCCGACTGCGTAAAGTCTTCCTCCCATCGCCGCGACTCCGTGTCTGAACTTGGGTTGTTCCGGGAGCCCACTCAGTCTTCTCCATTCGATGTCCTTCACCAGCCCAGTGCCGCTGCGAAGGGAGTTTGCAAACCACACCTCTTTGCTGGCGATACGCTGGCCTACGTCTGAATCCAGCTGGTCCCCTCCAACTAAAACCAGAGCATCTTTAGGTCGACGAACCCTGCTCTGATCCTGCGTCTCCGGGATCCCAAAACTAAACTCCTTCAGAGCGGAGCCGTACAGGTCAACGTCTTTGTTTCCGAAGCACTCCATGCGCAGGTCGATGGCCCTGACTTCTCTGAACTCTCGAAAGGTCATGAGAGGAAACCGAACTCCGCTCATCAGGACACTAGCTTGAGCCAATCTCTCCTCGGGATTCGCTTCGATCCAAGAAGTCACGGCTCGAAAAACAGCCAGCTCTGAAGGCGCGCACAGACCGTCGCAACGAAGAAAGTCCAGAAGCTTCTCCGCAGATAGGTCTAGAAACTTTGCTGTGCCTGACACCTCCCAGAAGTTTCTCAACACAAAGTCACTGGCTTCGTCGAGGAGCTCCGACGTCCCGTACGCTTCGGCGAAAGAGACAACATCCAGACAGGAGCGAGCGTCTATCTCCTGCTGCATGAAGCTGAAGCACAGTGAAAGAGCAGACGTGAACTGGAGCTGAAGAGCTGAGCAGGCGAACTCGAACACGCAGTCCCAGTTCAGTTGAAGATACCCACGATAGGAGCAGACGATGAGGGCCTCCAGCTCAGACGCTGACAGGAAAGGGAGCGCAATGCAGGTCTGATTGGATTCCTTCATCCCACAGGTGAACATGCCACGGAAGAAGTCACTGCTGGCGGCCAGGATAACTTTGTGCACTGGAGAAAGACAAGTTCAAACACAGCAACAAATCAACTCAAAACTTATCAAACGTCTACCTGTTTATGTTTAAAAGGGATACCAATGGGCAATCTAAAACTGATGTTCTTAGTAAAAGCTAGCCCTTTTCTGAAGTCAGACATGCTGCAGATAAAAGTATAAGTGCTTCATAGTGTCGTAATACTTGAGACTATCATTATGACAGCTTTTCAAAGGTCTTATCTTGGACTCAAACTAATAATAATGAATTAGACCATCACCAAACACACTCACACACTCATACACCAGTTTACAGAAGCTGGAGGCCAGGGTGAAGTGCCTTGACCAGGGATGGAAGAGGCAGTGTGAACCAACCCTGAGCCACTGCTGCTCCAAACTCATTTCTACTCAGTTTTGGACTAAAGCGACTGAAGATTTTAAATCAAGACCACAACTGGTTTAAACATTCCACGTGTTTGGACTCGAACTAAATGGATTTTATTACCGTTTCCTGGTTTTTCTTCACACACACACACTGGTTTTGTCTCGTCTTGCTCTTGCCATGGTCTTGGTTTTGTCATGGTCTCAATCTTCATAAGTCTTGGTCTCTGTTAATCTGTGTATAATTTTGACTTTTGTTTGTATTTTTTTTCTTTTTCAGTGTCAGAAATAGGCTTCCATACAAGCCAGATACAGGACTTGCTGCACCAAACTGAACCTTAACAAACCCCTTTGGTTTAAAGAAGTCTCTCGACCTGGACACGAGTGCTCTCAGATTACTCTCTCTGATTTATTTCCATTTGCAGACTGACCATGAAACAAAACCCCATCCACCTCCAATACGACGTCACAGCCCACTCTTTCTGCCCAGAGCTGCTCGATCGATCTGACGGTCGTCTTCAGCTGTTCTTGTGTAGAGTTTATGCTTCCTTCCTCATCAGACCGTCCACTTTTCTTTGTCTTATCGTCTTTGCTGCAAACGTCCAACACTCTTTTGACTTCCATTGCTTTAGCTACTGCAACAAGTGACTCCAAAGTGTCTTGATTCAAAGAGAGGATGGCTCCAGTGTAGGCAAACTCCAGGACAGCCTTCAGTCCAGTGTTGTTGACTCCAGGACCCAGATTTAAAGACCATCTGTTGATATTATCTCCGCTTTTCTCTCCAAGTCTTTTGTGGACAAATGAGCTAATAGCGGCTAAGACAGGGGAGTGCACTTGGTAACTTTGTCCACTCTCCAAGATTAGAGTCAAGTCAGTGAGGACGCCTGCCTCCCAGAACTCCTTCAAAGTCCCGAATATATCACCTGGATATGTTTTAATGCTATATTTAAGAGTATTCTCATCAAATGTCTCTTCAGTGTGTTTCTCGTCTCTTTCCTCTTGACAGCTTCCACTCATACAGACTTTTGACTCTTCTTTGTCATTCTTTAAACAGGACAGTCCCATCCTGGAGTCATTGTAGGCCACGATCCGTCTCAGCTCCTGTTTGTCCCGTTCTACGCCTTCGCCACCCTCTTCTATCACTCTTTTCCTCCTTTCTTTCTCCCTCCGCCATCGCTCTTCCCATTCAAGAGGTAAATAACACCTGGTGAACTCCATGACGGAGAGTAGCAATCATTCCTTGTTTTGTCTTCAGTATTTCTTCTTTTACAAATCTTTCTATTGCTGTAAAAGCTTTTCTCTTTTATCCCCGGCTCCTCTCTGCAGCTTCAGATATAAACAGGCTGCTATTATTAGTGACTGGGTCAGACGGATACAGTTTCAACACAGTCGTGACATGCATTTAACTTACTAAGAATAATACTACAGACAGATAATAAGGTTGATGTATTTTGTTTTGTGTCTTGAAGTACCTATTGACCAATATACTTACTGGAAAGCTTTGTGTGTCCTGGAGTATAAATGATTTACCTGATCTATCATTGATCTGTTTTCATCTTCGTGTGTGATTGTTAATGTTAATTACAAAAACAGGTTACATTTGTCAAACCATATAATTGAAAAAGTGATTTCTCTCCAAATATTTAAATGAACACATTCATTAATAAAATACTAAACTAATAAATTAAACTAATAAAAGTTACTACAGACAAATAATTGGATTGTACAGCTGTACAGATTAATACTGTTTTGAAAAACCTAAACTGATAATATGACTGTTATCTTACTGTTTTTATCTTTTTGTTAAGGAGGTGTGAAACATGAAATCATTGACACATACAAAACATTAATGCAGCATCTTGCAGCTTATTATTTATCTAAGTCACCACTAATTGCTTGTAGCTGGTATAAAATAAACACATTCTTGTTTCCTGATGTTTTGATCTTTGTACCAGCCCTTTCAGGAGAAATGTCTATAAACAATAATCATTAACCACAATCTTACCCACTGTATAAATGATTTTCTCTGAGAGGTATTCTTTACACAAGCTGCACATATCTGAACAAGAACCTGGACAATGGCAAGCATCTATTTGATCATTTGTGTTTGTTTTCTCTCTGCGCTGTCCCAATGCCAGGATGAACATGAGATGCCAGAGGAAATGCTGTCAGAGAAGTTAAATGAACAGTTTGATCAAGACCAAGGGCTCACCAGTTTAACGCTGAACTCGACACAAGGAGGCGGTGATGATCCCAATGTGTGGCAGCAGCTGGGAGCTCTGGAAGAGAAGCTGGAGGACACCATCAGGGGGGGGGGGGCCCCCCCCCGGGGGGGGGGGGCCCAAAAGAAGCTGGAGGACACCATCAGGAGACTGGAGGACACCATCAGGAGACTGGAGGCCAGTGAAGCCCAGCTGGCTGCTCTCAAATCTGGGATGGAAACACTAAATCAAGGTGCAGTTATCTTCTAGAGAACCATGTTAGTCTGTGATTCAAATCATTTTAAATGTTATGGACAACTTAGTGGGTTCTTGACATAGCCATCACTGTCATTATTGTGTCTTCATTAACTTCACACAACTAACAACACAAAGGCTTTTATAAATAATTATATTACATTTTATCATGTTCTTATCTATTATAATAAAGTACAACTTAACTTAAACCTGATTGGTTTCTGTTTCTCTGAGAACGCTCACATCAGTGATTAGGTTATATTCTATAAATTGACCACTCACTGCGTGAAATGAATATTAATAATGCTCTGCCATATGCCACAGGGCAACATGTGGCATTCACTGCAGTAAAGCCATTGGAAGGTTCTATGACTGCTGGAACTGTTCTACTTCCAGTTGTGTATAAACACGTTGTGTCAAACATTGGAAATGCCTACAGCCCAGTATCAGGTCAGTATCAGACATCTGTGACATATTATTTTATTAAGACCAACCAAGATAAGATAAAATACATGTCCATGTTTATTGTAGGTTACTTCACGGCACCGGTCCGAGGCGTATATTACCTCAGCTTCACATCTTTCTTCTGGGACAGTGGAACAACTGGTGGCTCACTGTACCATAATGGACATCAAGTTGTGTCCTGGTACAGCGGTCTGACCCAAGGCCTGTCTGGATCAAACTCTGCTGTTCTACTGCTACAGGCTGGAGACAAAGTTAATGTATGTGTTTGGCCAAACAGAAAACTATCTGATAATGGAAATAAATACTGCTCATTCAGTGGATTTTTGCTTTTTCCAATGTGAAATTAAGCTGTGTACTGTGGATATGTACTTATTTGACTAGATATGACATTATAAATAATGAAAAATACAGTACCTTTCCTTTTCCAACAAGAGTCACACATCTGGTTTGAGAGGTCTGGATTTAATTTTTAAAGCTTATGGAACAGAATTAAAAGTTTTTGACATTAAAAGTGCACTCTGTAAACTCATTTCTGAAAATGGTGTCAGTGTAAATGACAATGAATTAATCAATAATAAAAGGCAATGAGCAAATATGTGGTTATTGCTGTTTAATTTGTAACAGATGGTTCCTTCATTTATTATGGGTGAAGCCTATCCCATCTGTGGATGAGGAGGGGTACATCCTGGACAGCAGACAACGGGCGACTAGAGTCACCCTTATTACTGATTAAAATGCATTTATGTCGTATTTTAAATTAAAAACATTATTAGACTCTTTACAGCAGGTTAGGATAAAACATAAGCTGGTATTGAAGATACTTTAGCCTCAGTTAGCCACAGAGGGCTAACCATAAACACCATTGTGAATTGTATTTGGCAGCTCTGAAACACTAAAGATGACACAAAAGAATAAAATGGTATAAGTGCATAATCAACATGAGGTACATTTATGGATATTTCTAATGAATACGCATCATTTTGACGGTTTCTTAGCTGAAGGTGATGAGGTACTCGGGGTAAGCCTGGTCGTCGTGGAAAATCACAAACATGGTGGGATGGTGCCGGTCGTCGACTAAACTGTCGAATCGGTCGGTGGGGTCAGTACCCCGAGGCGGAGGAGCGATCATCGAAGAGTTACCCCGAGTGTAGCGCCCAGTGAGGACACGGGCCAGGTACAGCCTCTTCAGATCCGACGAGTCCGCGGGACAGAAGGACCTCGCTGAGTAATCTGCATTGACCGCGAAGTAAACCCCCTTTCCAAAAGCAGTCGCTGTAAAACACAAAAGAGGCATTTTTAACCCATGCTTTCATCTAGTCCCAGTTTATACAGTAAACAGTGCACGGTGCTGTACTGTAAAACAAATGGCGGCCCGGGGGCCACATCAGGCCCGCCACAGCTTTCCATCTGGCCCCAGCAAATAATCAAATCAGAAAGAGTTGAAGCATAAATATAACTTTTAAAATGACTTACAGACGACTGAAACAGAGCTCATTTAACTTTAGTGACAAAGATATTAAAGAGCAGTTTGAGAAGCTTGGCCGACACTGTCGGACTGAGTTCTCATAAACAGAAGAGTTACAGAAAACACAAACTAAAATGGATCAGAGCAAAACACGAGGAGCTTCTTATAAAGTCCAGACACTTTATTTAACCCCGGTTCACTTGAACCAGACTCACTAGAACCAGACCTAGCCTGGGTCAAGTAAACCTGGGTTAATTTAGCCTGGGTTAATTTAGCCTGGGTCAAGTGAGCATGGGTTAATTTAGCCTGGGTCAAGTGAGCATGGGTTAATTTAGCCTGGGTCAAGTGAGCATGGGTTAATTTAGCCTGGGTCAAGTGAGCATGGGTTAATTTAGCCTGGGTCAAGTGAGCATGGGTTAACTTCCAATAACAAAGTTTTCAATTAAAAAAGAAAAACAAGAAAAGATATTTCACTGTGAAGAAATCAACAAAACAATAAGAAAAGTTAAGGTATTTACTGTATTATTATTTTTTATATTTAACTGTATATTTAAATTTAATAAGTAAAGCCTGGCTCCTGTGAAATAACAAGGCCCTAAAGCAGATTTCATTGATGACCTCTGCTGTAAAAGAAAGCCCCGTACCGTGTTTTCCGGCGAAGTTTCTGTCGAACCTGTCCCTCTCGATGCAGTGGCAGGACTCTGCGGAGGTGCCGTGGTAAAGGTTCTTCTCCCCGAGGTCTGCCGGGCCGTTCTTGGTGAGCATTCGCCGTCTCATCACGTAGTATCCACACCACAGGTAGTAGTTCTGCACACGTTCGATCTGAACAAAACGTACAACTATTTACTCTCTGCTAATTGTGTGACAATGTTAAAGATATAAAGACTGATATGACTCTTTACCTTGTGGATTCTGAATTTAGCAGTTTTGTAAAATCCCTGAGCGATGTCCTGAAACTCCTTTGAATTCGGATCCACTTGGACTTTTTTAAAGCTTTCCCCTGCCATTGGGCTCCAGTGTTCAGGCAGCTCAATAGCTAGAGGACACATCATAAATCAGTCATTTGTTTTGATTGCTGTAAAGTGCAGAGACTCTCTTAAACTGCACCGACCTGTGTCTGTCTCCCAGCGCTTCACTTTGTACGTGTCGCCCGTCTGCCAGTCTGTCGCCTCCTCTGTTTTCAGATTGATTTTCACCTTCGTGCCGTTCGCTATCTCCACCTCCACAGACACTAGTTTCTGTTTGTGAGCCTGCTCCAGGAGGTAGTTCTGGTGCGTGGAGAAGTGCTGCCATTCACTCTGTTGGTTTTGGATGAACCACTGAACAGACTGAGACAACATTTCCTCCTGCTGCTCCTGTAGGTCTTCACTAAGTGCCTTTTTAACTGCTTTGTTCACCAGCTCAGCCACCATCAAAACATCTTCTTTGAGGCCTTTCAGAACAATTACTTTTTCTCCTGAGTCGGATCGGCCTCTGGTTTCAGATTTAGTCGCGTTGCCGGGACTCGGCCGGACGCTGTGCTCCAGGCTGACACCTAAAGCTCTGGCTTTGGCCCGAACTGCCTCCACTTCCATTTGATCGAGCCTGAAAAGGTCTTGCAGATCAAACTCTCGCTCCACAAGCTGCTGCTGCAGGACCGCTTCCAGGTCTTTCTTCAAGGCCCTGATGGTGTCAGAACTACAGCTAATTACACTCATTACAGCTGGCTCAGGTTTTGTTGAAGCAATATTTTGTATCACAGAAGAGCTTGATGATTTGGATTTAACGAGCTTCTTTAGTTTTTCTGAAATAATAAAGAGAAATAGATCGATAAGCATCTGCTGATCTATAATGAATGCTAGTTTTTTAACTAACTGTCAATAACAAGGGTCAATAGTAAATAGTCTTTGAATGGTTTTATTTCTGTATAGTAAAACAAAAAAGGGAAACAAAGTATTGTTCAAAGCTGCCCATTTTACATAAACAGTTTCAATTCAAGAGGAATTGTATCAAACAGCTGTGAAGGTACATATTATTATCCAGTACAATATGAATGGGTTGTGAAAAAAAACCAACACCTTTCAAGTTTTGTTGAGGAGCCATTTGTCCAAAACGATTTTCCAGCTCAGATCTGGAGAGAAGAATATACTGGTGTAAATAATGCACTTAATTCCTGTTATTGACTGCTGTGTGAAGAAGTTCCTGACCTGAAAGCAGTGAAGACAGGTTGCAGCAGGAGGACAATGCGGATGAGACAGAGAGAGTTTGGAGTCATGTCTGTAATGGCTGCTGCCATGCCGTCCAACATGGCTCTGCAGGCTGTGCTGTAGTCCATGGCTCCCAAACCTGACCAGATTCAGGACAATCGGAGGAATTAACGAATGTGTAGCCACTGTCAATATCTTACTTAAGAAGCACAATAACAGACAGAAATAAAGTGACAATAAAGATGACAAGATGTCTTTTTTTTTTCTTCATCAGGTTAATGCACTGGATCCTTAAACCATAACATAACAGAGCATACATCTGGCATTACTTTTTATTATTATTATTATTATTAGGTATGATTTTACATGAACAGATACCTGTGTTGATGGCCGGGAATGAGACTGAGGTGTAGCCTTTACTCTCACAGAGTTTCAGGATCTTTTTGCAGGTTTTGCTCATGGCCTGAGGCTCACGTTTAAAACTTGAATGGATGATTTCCTTGCAGCCCAGCAGCCCAGCTCCGGTGGTGCACATGTAGCCCTCTGGTTCACCCACTGACAAAACAACCACAGCAGTAACGTCCAATACTAAAAATATCAGGTTACAATTGTAAAGTGTGCGTCTTTTGCTCCATTTCTTACTTTTTCGTAACTCTGCTTGGACGGTGGGTCCTGCTGCCGTCAGAATGGCCTTAGAGACGCCTGTTGAAAGTGGATTTGTCTTTCAACCCAAATGGAACAAAAACACAACATTAAACTGCGTTACCGTACCTGAATGTTCCGTCGTGAAGCCTGTGGTGTTGACAATGACATCCGTCTTTTCATGAATGATGTTGCCGTGGACGATCTGAAGCTCGACTCCTCCCATCAAAGCCGTCACCTCATCTTTGGTTATTGAGACATGGCGGTAAAAAGAAGCTGAAGGGGAAGGTTTGAATTGTTATTAGTTAATCGTTTTAATATGAAGTTCTTAAACAGTGTGAAGGCTGACCGTAGTTTGGGTTGGCATCATTTGTGAATCCTCTGAGGTGCACTGTTTGCTGCGCGGCCTGAAACGCCTGTGAAGACAATACTGTTCAAACTGTGCACACGACACAGTAAATACACTCTCCACAATCAGCATAGACTAACCTTACTAGAGTCTTTATCATTAGGATGGATCACGATACGGATCAGGGATGGTGTCCTGCCGGCTCGCCTCTGTTCAAAAGCATGAATCGAGTCCAGCAGAACCTGGGAAGACACGCTGTGAGGAAACCTGAGGGCGGCCCCGGGGCCCATCACTGGAAACGCAACCGACCGAAAGCCTTTGCTCTCACAGAGGGACAGGACACTGCTGATGCCCTCTTTCAGCCCCTGGAAGACACAACACCAAGACAATAATGAAACTCATCAGTGCAGGCCGAGCCAAGACACAATAAACGTGAGCGAGGTAATAATAATAATAATAATAATAATAATAATAATAATAATAATAGTTCAGACATGTCCAAAGTCAGGCCCAGGGACCAATCATGGCACACGGTTAGATTTATGTGGCCCTCAGCTTCAGTGATAAAATGTATTGATTATGGCCATAAAAAAACTGTTCAAATCCATCTAAAACCAATTCAAATCTAACTAAAACCTGTTCAAATCTGACTAAAGCCTGTTAAAATCTGACTAAAACCTGCTCAAATCCAACTAAAACCTATTCAAATCTGACTAAAACCTGTTCAAATCTGACTAAAACCTGTTTTATCGACCTGCACGGTGTAATTGTTTGAGAGAATAAACAAATTCATTATAAAAACATGTTGATCTACTACACAAACACATTAGTACTTTATACTAACGCATGTCTCACCTTTAAAGCTTCCTCTGGTTTGTTTTTGTTCCAGCCTGTGAGGTTAACAAAGATTATGGCTTTAGTTTGAGCAGAAACCCCTTCCACCAGCACCGTGCCCCCGGTCCGAGTCGCGCCTCCTGCCACTTGGTTAAATTTGGTGGTCAGAGCCGGTCCAAACACTCTGCACAGAGCATGTCCCACACGAGTCGACACAGGCTGATGACCAAACATTGGACACACCAGGCAATCCACCTAAAAAGACACCAGTAAAATCATTTTCAAAGCCTTTCAACAGCATTTCAACATTGATTTATGAAGAAGTATTTGTACCTGTTGCGTCTCAATGGTTCCTTGGATGACCTCCACCCGGACACTCTCTCCCGAGCCTCCAGCAGCTGCTCCTCCTGCAGAGTCCAGGCTCCCAGCTCCGTCTCTGGATCCAGCGTTTCCTGAACTAACGTCTGGGAGAAGCCCGTCACACGCAGCTTTCAGAGCCCGGACCACTTCTCTTCTGTTGTCGATCAGAGTGATTCTGTTCAGACTGCGTCCTGCCACGCCTCCGAACGTCCCGACGGCACCAACTATAGCCTCGGAGCAGACGTGAACGGGAACTCCGAACACACCTGAGCTGATGCAGGGCAGCGCTATTGAGTTAAACTCCATTATTTCACATAAATTCAAAGCAGAGGCGATGGCTTTTTGGATTAACACCTTCTCTCTGCCGCCTGCTTTGTGTTTTTCAGGCCCGACGGCGTGCAGCAGCTTCTTACATTTTAGTTTCCCTCCTGTCGTCACCACCACGTCTCCTACCATTATTTTACCAATATTCTTCACTAAAGCACTGCTCTCTTGTTGCACTTCAGGACCTCCTGCTTTACTCAGAGCCAGAGCCACACCTCCACCGTGTTTTAAATCCTCATTGGCTGCATTCACCAAAGCGTCCACTTTCTGTTTGGTGATGTCTCCCAAACAAACCAACACTTGCAGCCCGTTTTTAAAACAATACCTGGCAACTATTTCCTCTTCACCTTCACCCAAAGATGAGGCTTGAGTTTGCTCCTCCAGCTGCACCAGGCACTTGTGAGAATGAGCAACAGTTAATAGCTTTTCACTTCCAGACGGACTTTTAAAATAGCGCAGTGCACCTGGAACATCAACGGAGATGCTTTCCTGAACGAGGGCTTCGAGAAACGGCCCTAGCCTGGTCCTAACCTGAGTGACAGCGCCGGAGGAACCTTCCAGAACCACGATGGGAGAAAATTTCAAAGGATTGAAGCTCACTCCTGAAAAGTCAAACTTATGCAGCAGCAGCAGCTCAGGTAACTGTAGAGCCAACTCAGGAAAAGGAACCACGACTCTATCCTCGATGTTTGATTGATCCAATATAAACTCGGTGACCAGCTCATGTATTTCCTCGACCTCTTTTGCGTGGCCGAATGAACACACCGAATTGTCAGAGGACGACACCTGAACCCTACATCCTGACGCATTCATCCTTTTCACCTTCGACTTGAGTGCTTCTCGCAGCTCAGCCAGCACCTCGAAGCATTTAGGAACTTCCATTTGTTCTTGTTTAAACTCATCTTTCAGCGCTTTTACCGTTTGTTCAATCTCACTGTCAGAAAAGGAGAAAAGCCTCATCTCTGTTGCTCTTAATTCAATTTCCACATTTTGACCACATCCCAAAGCATCACTCAGCATCTCTGGAGTGTTATATACTTTCTTTAAAAAGGCCAAAAGATGTGGGCTCATGTCAGAAACTGTTCTTTCTTTCACCATACTGTCTTTTTCTGAGATCATATCACTAGCTTTACCAATCTCCTCCACAGGACCTTCAAGAATCAACTTCCCGTCTTCTTGTGTGACCTTCACTTCAGGGAAATCTGTCTCCAAACTCTGCTGGAGCTCTTCCCGAAGCAGGCGGAGTTTAGCGTCACCGAGCCGACAGACGCTGGAGTGTGTGCGACCCGAACTCGCCCTGCGACCCTTCACGGGTGAGTCTGCTGCATGTGTCAGTCTGGCACGAACCTGTGAGGGCTCCCCGACCACCACAGCCATCCCAGCTTCACTGTACACCTTCACATCGTCTGAAGCCTCACAAACACTACAGGCCTTAAGCAGAAGTGCCACTTGTTGGGGATCCAATTCAAAATGGCAGTGATACTGACTCTTAATGTGTCTGAAAAGGTTTTCCACCTCCGTTTCCCATGTTTTGGCTCCTTCTAAATCATTAAACTGGACTAAACTCGAGACTAAAACCTGTCCCTTTTCTAGAGAAAACCTGGCTGAGGCGTTTAAAGACTGGAGCTCTTTGTCTAACTCTTTTCTGGCCTGAGGACAGTCCCTGAGATACTGAAGGAGGTAGGACTCAATGGTCACTTCATACTCTTCACCACAAGGGGGCAGGCTTGAGGCAGGACTGGAGTGAGGCTGTGAAGACAGGTTCAAGTCACTTTAAAAACACTCACGCAGTCACTTGATCTGTTAACACTCACCTCAACAACATTCCTGTGGCACTAGATATTAGTCTGTTAATGATAATGATAATAAGAACCCTCTCAGTGGCTGAAGGTGGTGACATTTGGAAACATTTATTCAATTCTGAATGTGAGAATTCATCTTTATTTGAGTCTCTTTAACATTCATTTCCTCCTTTTATGGAAACTGGTTTTACATGGATTTGAACATGTTTTATTTGAATTTGAACAAGTTTTACATGGATTTGAACATGCTTTATTTGAATTTGAACAGGTTTTACATGGATTTGAACAAGTTTTATTTGAATTTGAACAGGTTTTAGATTAATTTGAACACGTTTTATTTGAATTTAAACAGGTTTTGGATGGATTTAAACAAATTTTATCTTTGTAGCAAAAATCAAATCCATCTCAAAACACTACTGAATGTATAAAAGAGCCACTTAAACATCACAAAAGGCAGTTATAATGACTAAAATACATTACAAACTGATTTTAATGGGTGTCTACATGTGTAATGTTGCCTGACCTGTGGTGATGCTGCAGGTTTGGGGCTGGAGGGAGGGGGGCGGATGGGAGAACAGTCTGCAGACCCAGGACTGCCCCTCACAGTTAAAACCAGAGGGGTGCCTGCAATCTCCAACTGGTGTTCGGTCTTTTTCAGGACTCTCTGTTGAGCTGAAGCACAGATTGAGACATTACAACCTCACAAAGATCATTATTCCAACTTTAAATATTTGTTTCAGGCTTTAATTCTTTTATAAATGCTTTCGAGTTCAAAGAATGCGGCTGCTTCCACACCCGCATTCTTTCACTTTCACTTTCACTATCAGGATCAGGATCTCTCACAAAACAACATGAGTCATCGAAAATCTGAATTTAAAAAGCACCCGTCGTAGAGTGACATAGTATTCCTTACCTTCTTTGTCTTTAAAGTCAATTCTGTAGACTTTACCGGAGACGTTTGCCACTGAGCTGCATTCACCGCCTCCTGATTTCCGTTTTACTTGGAAATAGTTTTGAATTTTCTTTTTTTGCTCGTCTCCAAGAGCTTCACAGTCGAAATAAACGGGGTGTGAGCGCGGCTCGGACATCCTGCAGCTGCTAAACTCCAAACTAATGAGGTTTGTTGAAGAGACAGGACTGAGTGACTGACTGAGAAGAGTCCACCGCTGCAGGGAAGCAGGAAGAGCGCCCTCTAGTGTTCACAGGACACTACTAAACCATTTAATTATAATAATGGCTTTGGCTTTGCTTTGAGATGCCCAGGCTACTTGTTTTCAAGAAAGAAAGAAAGAAAGCAAGAAAGCAAGCAAGAAAGAAAGAATGCAGGAAAGAAAGCAATAAATAAATAAATAAATAAAGAATGCAAGAAAGCAATAAAGAAAGAAAGAAAGAATGCAAGAAAGAAAGCAATAAATAAACAAATAAATAAACAAATAAATAAAGAAAGAAAGAAAGAAAGAAAGAAAAAAAGAAAGAAAGAAAGAAGTAAAGAAAGCAAGAAATAAACAAATAAATAAAGAAAGCAAGAAAGAAAGAGTTTTATTTTAAGATTAATATTTGTATTAATTTGTATTATTTTTCTGTTTTACTCTTTCTTTTACACATGCACATTGCAAACCCCTGAATGAGATTTGCTCCAGAAACATGTTCACTTTGCAGTCACGTGATCAGGAGTTACATGGAGTAATTGAAGCCTGATCCACCGGCGCCATCTTGTGGAGATATCATGCATTACAACAACAACATTACAACACAACATTAATCTGTCTGTTTATTTTTTGTTTGGATTCCTATTACTTTTCCCTGAAGTGAGCTAGTCTTCCAAAGAACCTTGTATAAAACATATTTTTACAAGCCAAGGACCAACCTGACTTTATTTATTTATTTATTTATGACTTATTTACACGGATGATTTTCACTGTCAGTCAAGAAGCCTCTGAGAAATTTAAGGAATGGCTGAATCTTTCTTTTTTCCAACATGATTACACCACTCACACTTTTAATATTGAATCTGAAATTGTTGTTGATCAGGACGTCGCATCAAAACAAAGTGAATTGATGTGACTTTTATATTTTTTTATTGACTTTCCACAAACTGATTAACTGCAGCATCAAATAACAGTTACATTAGACTTGAAAGCAACAAATAAATGTAAAAAAAATATATAAATGTAGTTCTTTATGAGCAGTAAGAGCGTAGAGAGCATAAAGCCCTGATGATGATGCCTTCAGGTCACTTCTTTCTTACTGTTACTTAATTTTTTAATCTTTTATTTTTACAACTACAACAAAAAGAAGGAGGAGCTAAAAGATTTTCTGAAATAACGTCATGAGTTGTGTCTTTAAAAAGCACTCTATGCACACTTTCAACAAACACAGCATTACTCTTGACTCCCCCTGCTGGTGAGGAGTGGAGTTAAAACCACACGTAGCCCTTTTTAAACCATCACAAATTAAAACAACATCAGCGTAGGTTAAATGTCACTCAGTTAAAATAATTTATAATAATTTTCTTGAAGGCAAACAAATTTCCTACATATGATTCCTTTTACAATATGTAAATTAATTAAATTGCTAAAAAAACAAAACAAACAAAAAAAAAACCTTACTTACTCAATTTCCCAGAATCCCACTGAACATACTTATGACCACATTATAACACAGCATTATTCTTGACTCTAAACTAAACAACACAAACAAAATTAAAGCGCTCGTTAGAACGCCTCTTGATCCACTCCCCGCCTCCTTTTTCCATCGCTCCAGAAAAACCACAAAAATCATCCATTTTTTTGTCTTTCCACTTTTCGTAGTTCCCTAGAAACTCTCCGTTGGGCCAGAGCCACGTCTCCAGAAAGCAGTAGTAGAACAGTCCCACCCAAACCAGCTCAGAGTGGGCCTTCTCCGCTCTCTTCTGGACCATCCTCTGCTCGTGGTCGTTGGTCATCCAGGCCAGGTCTCGGTGGTTCTCTCTGCAGTAATACAAGGCCTCCTCCCAGGTCTTATTCTCTTCGATCAGGATCAGGAGTTCTGTTCAGGGACACATGGGAAAGGACTGGGTTGATACATGTTTTATGGCGTGAACTATGTCTGTGTCAAAACATAATCATCAATACTTACTCTCATGACAGACGAAGGTATTAGTTTCTGTACAATCGGCGGTCTTCCATTTGTTCTGATCTCCCACTTTGGCACAGTTCCGTTTTTGGTTGCGTTGTTGTGAATTTAGACCAAAAACAACATCCTGTTCATTTACGTGCCAGTTTCTGAAAGAGGATTTACTTCCATCCGACCAACTCCAAGTGTCTCTGAAAAGGCCAATCCACCACTTCACTGTGTCGTCAACAGATTGTTGTTTTACTCGATCAATCAGAGTCTGGTTTTGTAACTGGTCCAGTCCACTGACCAGGTCTGTGTGGTGTTGTCTGCAGTAACTCTGAGCTTCTAACCAGGTACGCATGGGGTCTTTAATTAATATAAAGGATGAGCTGGTTTCTGTAAAACAAACAGACAAAATGATGTTTCTTTTATCACTGAAAATGCTTTAAAAAGTCATTTGAACTCAATCTTGAGGGTGTCATAGGTTTTTAAAGCTTACAAACACTCACAAAGTAGACACAGAAACTTGAACAGGTCACTCTTTAAATCATTCTTACCGTCATAGCAGATGTGATACTTTGCGTTTCCCGTTCCAGAACAGGTTAAATCTCCCCAGGTCGTATCATTCTTTATAAACACACAGTTTTCTGTTCCACTATTGTCCTGTGCTTCACCTTGTGCCCAGTTTGTCTCACTTTTGTTGTATTCTACTCCAGGCAGAGACCAATGCCATGTCTTATTGTTGTTTGTTTGTTTGTTGAGCCCGATCCATGCGTCTGTACAACGGCCTCCACCTGCACAGAGCCTGCTCAGGTCCGTCGTGGTGAACAGCGAGGCCAGGTCCGTGTAGTGTTTTCTGCAGAACGTTTGGGCTTCACTCCAGGTTCTCTTCTCATCAATAAAGTGGTACTCGTGACTCACTGTGAGAGAACTCACACCTAAACAGAAGAAGATATTACTTGTGGAGACGGTTATTGCTGTCAAACAAGTAAAAATAAGTGTGTTCACTCACTCATCAGAACGAGCAGCAACAGACTCTGATCCATCTTGAACTGAAGAGGAATTTGTTCATTTACACTTAATTAAAACCACTTTTTAAATGTGACGCACCATATATGTCATAATAAAACAAAATAAACACTCCTTTGCTGTTTTTCATGCTTCATTAATGATGACATTTCTTGAGTAAAGTCAGTGAAAGACTCTCAAAAGATCAGTGACATTACATTAAACCTGTCTCTAAGATGTTTTTTCAAAGCTGACCTAATCATCTGTGAAAAAGTTTGACAAACAGCAGACAATACAATCAGATATGGGCTTTGGACCATTGTTCAGGCATGACATTGAAAACTATTTCAAACTTTATAACAAAACATAAAAGCAACACTATATAACTTTTCAGATTATAAGCACTAAAAGACAAAAGGAGACAAAAACTGCTGCAAAACTCTAACTGTAAATTTTCATTGATGATAGTGTTCCAGCCTCTGACAAATGTGTCCTCATGAGATGAACGTGCCCTGAAACTATTCTGGAGTATATTTTCAAACCAGCCAGACTTTAAGAGGGTTTAGTTCCTTCGTTTAAGTCAGGAATCCCTCAAAATGACTTTGAGACTGTTTTTAATGAATTTCAAGCTCCATGTTTTGGGATAATGACTTACATCGTGTTGCTTTAAGGTAGTGTCGTAGTCAAGACCGGACTGACTGAGACTAGAGACTATCAAGACCAAGACCAGGACCAAGACCAGGACCAAGACCAGGACCACAGTAGGTCAAGAGCAAGACCAAGACCAGTGCACGATCCACTGTAATAGAAACAAGGGAAGTTGAAAAAACTAAACAGTCCAAGTCCATTTTTTGTGTCTAAAAATGTTTGGTGAAGGAGAGTTAGAGCAAGATTTGTAATTTAAAATAAAATGATGGATTTCAACCAGACAGAACAGACAAATATATACCATTGTGGTTTTGATTGGTCTTGACGTCTGAAGTAAATCCAGTTCATTTGTTTCTTTGAAAAGTGTGTCGTCCAAACACTCACTGATCACTTCTTTACATGCTTTTCCTTAAAATAAATAATAAGTTACTCTAAGCAATTTACAGTTTGTTTTAACATTGAAAAAGAAAAAAAATGATAATCTGCTTCTCTCTTTATCTTCATAATAAGGATGTATAAGGATTCATATTTCACTCTCAATATCTGCAGCTCACACTCTTGATCATTTAAAGCACTTATACATTACAAAAATCAATAATCCTATTGTAATTTGTCCCAGCGAGTGGTGTTTTATACAGATACTAACGTTGCTATCACTTTGTTCCCGCTGCTGACTTAACGAACCCAGGGCATGTGTTTAAAGGCCTCACCTGCTGCTGTTCTTCTGTCGCTCTGCTGTGGACCGCCCTCGCTCCGGGATTAAAGCAGCACAAATCAACAGCCTCTTTGTTCTGCTTTTTGAATATGACGCGTGTTTTTGAGTCGACCCGGAAAGAAAACAGTGATGTGGGCTTCAATCATCTCCTCGTGTCATTTATCGTTCTCTAAATATAGCACATGGGACTGTCCTTGTTTTAAATGGACAGAGATACAGGTCTGATCCTGGTCCAGTGTCAATACTCAGTGAAAACACTTCATTTGTTCAAACTATTGAGCACAACAAAAACCTCCAATACTCACCGATAAGTAATGACTGTCAATTTAAATTCAATCCATGTAAAAACTGATTTCATTTTATAACCACTAGAGCAAAATACAACTACATTTGTGCCTTTTCAAAATTTAAACCTTCATTGATTTATAGTTTAAAAAAGAAAACGGTGAACTCCTGATTATTTTATTAGTATTTATAACTTAAAAAGTATTCAAACATATTCAATACATCAAATATTAAATATAAATATTAAAACAACAAAGGAGCCTGTCCCAAAGATGCATCCATCACTGTCCAGCTGCTCCTTGACACACTATGTTTTGAAAGCACTGACCTCGGATCTGTTCAGTCGTCCCTCTGTCGTCGACCGCTCTCCGTCGCTTTGTTATAACACGCTTCAGTGACCGGCTCGCTTCTGCTTTTTTGAATATGAAAATGTGTTACGGTCTCCATCAGGAAACATAAAATCCCAGGGAAGTTTATTTCCTCCTTGCGCAACACGAGTGAATACTCTTGAATACTCTGTTTGTTTGACACTCATCTTTAGAGCAAATGCAGAACAGAGACTCGGCTCTGAACAAACAAATGAGCCCGGGATCATTTTCCTGTGAAATAATTATACAAAAACTGACACAGAAACCAGAATGTTGTATTAAACAAAGCATACGTCAGTCATATCACAGTTAAAGCATAGTTTTTATTCAGAAGAAAACTGCATGTATACACTTTTTCATCTAAGAAATCTATTATTATTTACAATATATACAGGAATTAAACGTCTATTTTATAAATCCATATTATTACACAACAAGACAAGTCACATTGATAATATAGAGACATTTATGATCAACGAGGAAGTGTGCAACATTCAGTTTTGGGACAATCAAGCCCCAATGTCCAGCTTTGACTCAGTACATCCACTGATTTCATTTATAAAACACCAAAAATGAAAGTTACATGAGCTGACTGTCGTTGTAAATGCATCAGTCACTGTCTGTCGGCCAATCAGAGAAGAGTATTCAGACAGAAGTTTACTGGAAGAGGTTTGTGGAAGCGTCTGTCGGTCTCTCGCTGGATGTTTGGAAGGATGACTGATCTCGTGGATGTTTGGAAGGATGACTGATCTCGTGGATGTTTGGAAGGATGACTGATCTCGTGGATGTTTGGAAGGATGACTGATCTCGTGGATGTTTGGAAGGATGACTGATCTCGTGGATGTTTGGAAGGATGACTGATCTCGGTGGATGTTTGGAAGGATGACTGATCTCGGTGGATGTTTGGAAGGATGACTGATCTCGGTGGATGTTTGGAAGGATGACTGATCTCGTGGATGTTTGGAAGGATGACTGATCTCGGTGGATGTTTGGAAGGATGACTGATCTCGGTGGATGTTTGGAAGGATGACTGATCTCGTGGATGTTTGGAAGGATGACTGATCTCGTGGAGGTTTGGAAGGAGAAGGGATCCCGGGGGGGGGGGGGGAAGGAAAAACCCCCGGGGGGTTGGTTGGTTGACTGTTCCCCGTTTTTTTTTTTTATGATCTCGTGGATGTTTGGAAGGATAACTGATCTCGCTCTCGGATGTTTGGAAGGATGACTGATCTCGGGGGATGTTTGGAAGGATGACTGATCTCGGTGGATGTTTGGAAGGATGACTGATCTCGTGGATGTTTGGAAGGGTGCTGGTGGATGTTTGGAAGGATGACTGATCTCGGATGTTTGGAGGAGACTTTGGAAGGATGACTGATCTCGTGGATGTTTGGAAGGAGAATTGGGAGGGGCTTCTCGGTGGATGTTTGGAAGGATGACTGATCGTGGATGTTTGGAAGGATGACTGATCTCGGCGGATGTTTGGAAGGATGACTGATCTCATGGATGTTTGGAAGGATGACTGATCTCGGTGGATGTTTGGAAGGATGACTGATCTCGTGGATGTTTGGAAGGATGACTGATCTCGTGGATGTTTGGAAGGATGACTGATCTCGTGGATGTTTGGAAGGATGACTGATCTCGTGGATGTTTGGAAGGATCACTGACAGTAGAACGTGAGCACATTCTGCTGGTTTCCTCGGATGAGCACCGCGGGGCAGTGGAGGCCACAGGTCAGTGTGTCCAGCCAGGCCATGTACAGGGCACTGGGGCAGTCGCTTTGAGGAACAGGGAGGCTCCTGGAAAACAACAAGAGTGACAAAAATCTAACAATATTCCTGTCAATTTACTATATTTCAGATAAATGCCGACATAATTAGTGCCACTTTTTAAATGACAGTATTAAAATTAGACAGTAGTTCCTTCATGAACTTTTTCTTTGTGATTACACTAATAATACTCAGTGAAATAGATTACATTATACATAAAGGACATAAAGTGGGGTTTACTCACACAAGAACCAGAGCAGCGTGTTGGGAATTCTTCCTGATGATTTCATTCAGACGTACTTTTCTTTCCGACTGTGAAGGAAAAAAAAAATAATGTCAACAGGCTTTTGTAAAATGAAACACCAACTCAAATCGTTACTGACTTTAAGTTTGAAGGCCTCAAACTCCTTGTCAGATATCTTCCACGGGTAGGTCTGCCTCAGATCCTGCAGGGACACACCATCCTGCTGTTCGTCATAGAGCCTGAAGGGGGCGACACTCTCGACAAACCTGTTCAGACTGACGACGACGAAAGAACACGATGAGATAAAGTGGAAACTGAAAGAGTACAGATAAAGTCCTGTTATTTGACGATACCTTTTTGCTTGAGGGCGCTTCTCGCTGTCCGTCATGACTATAACATCATTAAAATCCAGACGAAACCTTTTGAGCAGAGCCAGCATCCTACGAACAAGGAGATAAAAAGAGGACCAGGAACCTTGAAAACTGAGGGATATTACTTATGGATTCCAATTTCAGAAAATAATAAAGTAGTAGTTTCAAACTCAAAGAGGATAGTTAATAAGAATCCTTTCAGGGGCCGAAGATGGAGACAATTGGCTTTTATTACATTTTGAATGTGGGATTTCATCTTCATTCATTCCTTCTTTTATGTTTTAGTTGGATTTGAACAGATTTTAATTGGATTTGAACAGGTTTTAGTTGGATTTGAACAGATTTTAATTGGATTTGAAGAGGTTTTAGTTGGATTTGAACAGTTTTTAGATGGATTTGACCAGGTTTTAATTGGATTTGAAAAGGTGTTAGTTGGATTTTAACAGTTTTTAGTTGGATTTGAACAGTTTTTAGATGGATTTGACCAGGATTTAATTGGATTTGACCAGGTTTTAGTTGGATTTGAACAATTTTTAGATGGATTTGACCAGGATTTAATTGGATTTGAACAGTTTTTAGATGGATTTGAAGAGGGTTTAGATGGATTTGACCAGGTTTTAGTTGGATTTGACCAGGTTTTAGTTGGATTTGAACAGTTTTTAGATGGATTTGACCAGGTTTTAATTGGATTTGAACAGTTTTTAGTTGGATTTGAACAGTTTTCAGATAGATTGGAACAAGTTTTTGGTGGATTTGAGTAGGTTTTAGTTGGATTTGAACAGTTTTTAGATGGATTGGAACAAGTTTTTGGTGGATTTGAGTAGGTTTTAGTTGGATTTGAACAGTTTTTAGATGGATTGGAACAGGTTTTAGATGGATTTGAACAGATTTTATTTATCTTTTAAATGCATTGAAGGGCCACATAAAACTTTGCAAAGGGTTGAGTTTGAGATGTGTTTAATAAAGTGTCTCAAATAGTGTACGACCCTGGAGACTCGTATTAGAAACTGAAGAAACTGAAGAAACTGAAGAAACTGAAGAAACTGAAGAAACTGAAGACCTACTCGTTTCGCCCGTCCTCCATGTTTTGTTCGTCTCCAACGATGAAGACCCTGACTTTACTGTGACGCCATCGTTTCCTCCTCGTGAGCAGATACGGCACCAGGAGCGTCAGGCCTCGAAAAGGAAAAGAAAAATACTGAAAGTTATCAATCCTGCATGTTGTACCTTTAATGTAACAAATATATAGACAGTTGGATGGAACAATATGTCGCAAAATTATTTCAAAAACGATTCTCGTCAGTCAAGTTTTATGCAATTTTTCATAATGTCACACAATGTCTATGTAAGTTCTCAGTCATCCAGGTCATCAAATACAAAGACTCTGTCCGGAGGCCTTCTCTTTCATTTTTTAGTTCACACAATGTCCACTTTTTTCTTGCACTTGTGAAAAGTTGAATTTTTTTACAAATATCCCCCAATACTCCTCACAAACTGACTTTTAACCAATAATAAGATATCATATTTAAACATTTTTAGCAAGAAAAGATGGAAAATGTGTCACACCACTGATTTATGTGGATATATTCAAAAACTCACCTCCATCATCGGCTATCCAGTAAACATCTATGGTCTTCTTGCCCTGGTCGTTCTGAAACACAGTCTTGACCTGATCGCTGCTGCCTTTATCGGAAATGTCATCAGCTTCAGAAGAAAAAAAAAAAAGGAGTTAGAGGACCTACTGATAAAACCACGAGTATTTGATGTAGAGCATAATCCTCTTTTCACCTGAATCTCTCTCTGGAGATTGTTGGTCGTCATTGTCGGCGGGTTCGTCAGGTTCAAAGCCTTGGTTCACTGCGGTAAAAGGCGCTCCGTCAGTGCACTATAAAGCTATAATTATATTAAATGTGAAATTATAAAAGGCACGAAGATTTCTCACCTTCAAAGTCGAACTGGTCGGACACATCCAGCCCGTCCATCATCCTCAAGATCGACAAACAGTAATTGGAGTCGAACGTATCACTAAAAAAGAAGTAAATACAGCAATCGTTTGACCTTTGAACTCACTAAATGTAATGATTTAGTTTCATGGTTAAACTCACTAAATGGTGTTGATGTAATCTTCGATGCTCTCAGGAGAACTTTCCCTCCAGTTTGCCTTAAACCCCAGGACGAGCGTGTTAGGCTTTAGTTTGCCCAAACCAGAAGCCTTAAAAAAGAGAAGAGTTTGTAGAGACATTTTACAACTTTTAAAAATCGAATTCAAAGAGTGTTACCTGCAGCAGGTATCGAGCTCCGACTCTGAGGCCGTCGCCGTTGAAAGGTGTGTAGAACGAGCGCACCTTCCTGTTGTTCAGCCACTTCAGCAGCCAGTCTGTGGCATTCAGGGCCCGGGTTTTTCTCTCCTGCTCCTAAAGTAGAAAACAAACAGCCCTCACAGACTAATAAATATGATGTAAAGAAGACGTGTTGTATTGGATTATTGCCTATTTGCCTAAGGTTTCTTGTCTGTATTCAACATATTCAAGAAAAGGTTTCAAAGAAGGCATTTGGACGGAGGTTTGAAGGTGAAGATGTTTCCTTCGTCTTCCAAGAGACTTAGTCAATTCTTAGTTCAATTAATAAGAAATTACAGAGACTGGACAGAAGTCTGGTAGCCCTGCTTTCAGTGTCATTATGCTCCTGTTTGTGGACCATTAGATTAACTGCTCCCTTCTGGTGTTTTAGAGTGAAACTGTTTTGGTTTCTAAACACTTTTGTAAATGACAGAAAGTGTCTCAGTCCACCTCCTCAGTTCAAATAATCAAAATGGCTTCCTTTTCTCCTCTTTCTCTCTGGACAAGATTCAGACATCACTGTCCTCAAAGGAATGGCCTCCCTCTTTAAGATGGAGGTGGACAGCAGGCTGTTTCTAATAAACAGACCAGTACCTTTTTGTGACGAAAACAGCAGGAAGTTAACAGTTGAAACATGGCAAGAGTCAAAGCACAGCTCTGTTTATGGAAGCTTTAAGAAACCATCCATAAATAACCTGAGCTTAACCTAAGTTTACTTTACGTTTGACTTTAAACACAGCAGGAATGACACTCAAACCTGCATCCAATAAAGTCAAACAGATCCAGCCTATACTAAACTAACTATATGTATATATTCTATGTGGAGTAAAACACTCGCTAGTTTTTACATACTGCAGTAGTAGTAGTTCTCTCTGAGGATGTGACACTAAAACTGTATTTACTGCTTGTTGTTGAGCTAAAGGATTGATGAGAGAGTTATTATATCAGTTATTTAAGAGATTGTGGACATGCAAAGACAGGCTGACCATGATTATATCTCCACAGATCATGAGGCTGATGTGTTTGGTGAAGGAACCAACAAAGTCCACAAGGGCCGGGCGCTGGCTCGGAGGTCCGGTTAACACGAGACACTGGGGCCTGGAAACAAACCAGGACGCTTACAATGTGAACAAGACCTTCCAAAAACATGAAGAGATACAGATGCTGCTTGTGTTCGGTCGTCTACCTGAAGTTCTTGACGTGGTCCTCGACGCCCGACAAAGACACGGAGTACGATAAAGCCATGTTGTATGTTCCAGCCTGGACTGAAGAGCCCCAGTTCACCTCTGAGGGTCAAAAAACACAAATATACAAAAGGTAGGAGGAGGATTGAGCGGATAATGAATGAGTGAAAGGGTTAAACTCACTTGGCTTTGCATAATTGACATATCCAAACAGGAACAAGATGATGCCAAAGGTGAAGAGGGCGGCCCACCAAGTGAACAGGAACATGAGCACCACAGAGATCACTGCACCAAACAGCGCCGCCCATTTACTGTAATAATGAAACGCCGGCCTCCAACCTGCAGAGGGCAGCAGCCAACACTGTTATCCTCCATTAACACACTTTTTAAAGCACATTCATCTGTAAAATATATACATTTTCACTGCTCATTTTGATAAAACTGTAATTAACGTATTGCAACTTGTTTAGACATTTTCCTTCGATTTAAAAATGTTAGCCACAAATAATTAGATTCTCAAAACAAATTCAAGACGCCTTTTGTGAATGGCAATCAGCTATGTGTGTGCTGTTACTGAGTGGGTAGAGAACATTAGCAAGTAGCTTGATTTTCAGCTGCTGTCTTGATACTCGGCTCCAGAGCAGAGGTGTCATCGATTTAATCTGAAGTAGGCCGGACCAGTAAAATAAAAGCATAATAACCTATTAATACCATTTTTTTCCCTTTTGTTTTAGTGCAAAGAAGTACCCTCACAACATGGCTTTGATGCTAATGCTACAGGTAAAAACAGACTTGTTTTGTCAGACCTGGAAAAAAATCATTTATCATTTATTATTTATTATCACTTCTCTCATTTATCTTGTCCTTTTAAGCTGTTTTTTGCGATGATGAGTGTCAACTTGCTGCTTGCTTCCCATTTTCTTGACGGAATAAATCAGAAGTTGTTCATTTTTTTAGTATATATTGTAAAACTCTACCTCCTACACACTTTTTTTTCTTTTTCACAGAGATCTTTTGGGTAATGAGGGTGCCACAGAGGATTATTTTCAAATCACCATTACTGTCGTCTCAGTGTTGTGTTAGGTCTGCTATTTTTACTACAAACAGTGCGACCCCCAGTGGACAACTTAGGAATAGCAGTTAATTTTATTTTATTTCTTCTATGTCATTTTCCACTTTCTAAATTTATCCACTGGGCTGGATTGTACCCTTTGGCCTCTGACACCCCTGTTCTAGAGTTTAATGCCTTTGCTTTTGTTTGTCTACACTGTTTTACCGACTAGCTTTCCATTAAATAAACTAATAATTATCCATTAGCAGCTTAAGCTTCGACTCAGACTGTGACTCACCGGGAGAGTTGGTTATTGAGGCGTGAAAGCAGCTGAAGTTGATGAGGCCGTATGAACAGAGGAAGAAGTTGGAAATCAAAGCAGCGATGGTGTTGAGCTCAGCTTTATGAAGGGAACAGAGCAACTTAAAAACATGTACATGCCATAATATCACTGAAACAAATCTGCAGGGCACTTACCGATTAAAATGAAGGCCACAGCTATGACAAAGCAGAGAAGGTAGGCTCGCAGGGGTTCGTTGTTTTTGCCGTAACCTTTGGCGAAGAACTCAATGTATGGGTATATGTTGTCTTTGCAAAGACACTGTTGAAAGAAAACAATATGTTCTGTACTGTTTGGAGAGTTTTAAGCAAAAATAAGTTCACTAAATCTCACAGATGTCTTTCACAGATACCTGAAAGACTTTAGGGGCCGAGACGAGGAAACCAAGAGCTGACGATAAACTCGCAGCAAAGACTCCAGCAGTAATGAGGTAATAAAACCCAGAAATCTGGCCCAGCAGCTACACAAAAATAATCACTTTAGGATCAGCTTTATTACAGATTATTGATAGATTTATGATTGTAAATAGGTCTCAATACAGACAGAACTCAGAGCCCAGTCAGTCCCACAGCTTTCCAACAAATACAACATCTTACACCTTACACATACACAAATACGATATCTTAAACAATCATTCCCTCCTTTTATTAAAACAGGTGTTCGATGGATTTGAACATGTTTTAGATGAATTTGAACAGGTCTAGTTGGATCTGAGCAGGTTTTGGATGGATTTGAACATATTTTAGATGAATTTGAACATGTTTTAGTTGGATTTGAACATGTTTTAGTTAGATTTGAACATATTGTAGTTAAGTTTGAATGGGTTTAGATGGATTTGAATAAATTTTAGTTGAAAACCCTGTTCAAATGTGTCTAAAACCTGCTCAAACCCAATTAAAACCTAGTGCCAAAAATATCACCTACTAAATGTATTGAAGGGCCACATAAGACTTTGGAAAGGGCTGCATTTGGCTCCTGGGCCTTACGTTTGACATGTGTTTTTTGGTATCCCATCCCCTTTTAATTTAACCAATCAGAACTGAGAACAAACAGACCTTTTTGAGTCCACTGTAGCTCAGTAGGCTAGGTTTGTTGACACTGGATGATTTTACAGGACGTACTTATTTGAGCTACTTCTTTACTGCTTTAATTAACCCTGAAATCTATCACTAACTCCAAAAACTAAACAAAAGACAGGCCATTTTTTCCAGATTGTGTGTCTGTACCTTCAAGCTGTTGGCCAGACCGTATCCACACGACTGCGACTGGACGCACTCGGTGAAGTTCCAGCCGTAATTACAGGCCAGACCGACGCAGCCCTCGGTGCCGTTTCCCGTCATGAAGTCGGTGATGTTCCCAGAGGCGTCCCGCACCACACAAGCCGCTGGGAGACAAAGAGAGGCACAAATTCACAATGGTGTCATGAATACAGCAGCGGGGCCCTCCCTCTGAACACTTTTATTCATTGAGCTTCACCGTTTATCATCTACAACCCTTCATTATCCCACACATGCTCTGCTAGGCTTATCTCATCTCACTTTCTTCTTCCTGAGAATAAAAGTATCAACGGTGGAGTCTATATTTAAGATCTTTACTACTGCACAAAAACAATCAAGATGGCAGCTTTTCAATAGCAGACAATATGGCTTCACCTTCAAGACTTTGCCAGATCTGAGGGGATTTAAAGCCGCAGTAATTGTACATTCATTAGGAAGTCGTTCTTCTGATTCCAGCTCGGAAAGTAGGAACATTTGAAACCATAGCAACGCCAAGTTAAAATTGTGCTAATGCTATTTTTAAATGAGTTAATTCAGTAGCATTCAAGTAGCATTTATTAGCCGTTTAGCAGCGGTTCAAGAAAAGAAAAGTGAACATAACATATGTTGAAACCTCGAAATACAGGACGTAAATAAATAATAACTTAGTATATAGTCTAAATTAGTCTATATGGACAAAAAAAAGTTGTACTGCCAAATTATCAAGTTATTAATGTACAAAACTGTTGGAATTAAATATTTTTAAAAGACTTATCTTAAACTAAAATATCTTAAACATTTGCTTTCCTCCATTATGTTGATGAAATAACGTCAGCGTGGAATTTGAGCTGTTTATGTGCATTTTTCAACTCAGAAAACGCTTTCCCGAGTTCTCAAGGAGCACGTGAATGCACCATAAGTCCAGCCAGCAGCTCTTTCTCAGCCCATGGTTAGATTATATTTAACCTGCTATTTAGTCTGAGGCAAAATTGCAGTGTTTCATTCATTTTCTTTAGGGTTTTACTAGTTTTTACTGAATTTGTCTGGTATATCCATCAGTTTTTGAGAGTAATTATCACGTTGAGGTAATGAAGACTCTTACCAGCCGTTATGGAGATGGCCAGATAGCTGAATGTGGTCCAGAAGATGGCCATGAGGGTGCCTTTGGGGATGGCAGACATAGGATCCTAGATAATGACACCCCATACTTTAAATTATTGATCGGTAGCTGCTTTAATAATATGCGAGAGCACAATTAGCTGTGTGTTTACTTTAAGGTCTCCGCAGATGTTGACTCCAGACAGAATCCCGGTGGCTGATGGGAAGAAAATGGCAAACATCTGGAAAAAGTTGCCTTCGGGTCCTCTCCAGTCCGGCGTCAGGTTCGCCACAAAGATGTCAGCTTTGATCAGAGAGAGGTCAGATCATTTAGGAGCATTTTTAGGAGAAGTTTTTGTTTGATTTGGTAAAAAGAATAACTCACTGCGGTATCCGAAGAAGCCCTGGGCCTGTTTCTCTCGAGGCGGAGGCAGGAATGTTCCCACGAAGTAGTTGGAAAAGGACACCAACAAAACAATGAAGAACAAAATCTGAGTCTGAAAGACAAATAGAGGAAATAAAAGGATTGTAATGGTATTTGGTGAGAAGATAAGCATTCGACAGTGTATTTTCAATGGAAGAAACGGCATTAGCCACCAAAAATCGTAAAACTCTGAGTGTGCTGTCAGTGAGTGGGTATATTGGATCATTAACCTGTGGCTTAATATGCAGCTGTGCTCTAAAAAACCTGCATAAAGGTAAAAAAGTAACGTAAAATAGCCACAGGAGACAGAGACATACATTATAGTAGGTGCACACAGATTGGATTTGAGGGCTTTGGCTGATGGGAAATGCCAGTATCTGTTTTTGTCGCCAAAATTTGCAACAGTCTCCGTCCAAACAAACCCCAGAAAGCCCTTACCTTGGACTCCCACTCCATCCCCGCCAACGAGATGAGTAACAGCAACGTGACGGTGACGACTCCCACGATACGGACGTCGTTGACCTCGTCCACCATGACCATGTCCAGGTCCTGGACACGGCAGATTATTCAACTCAACGTAAACGCAATAATAACAGTCTGAAAGGTAAAGGTGTGTGTCTGCACCTGGAGAAGGTCCCGGACCACCTCGGCGAAGCCCACTGTGTTGAGGGCACAAGCCAGAGCGTTGGCGAAGGAGAAGACCATCCCAATGGGACCTCCGATCTCAGGCCCCAACGAGCGGGAGATCATGAAATAAGCCCCGCCTACAAAAAAACACTAAATATCATCACAAGATTCTCCAAAAATTAATGTTGCCGTCTTATATTCTTTTTGGTTACAGACAAGACTAATTAAAAGATAAGAAGCTAACAGAAATATTATAAATAAAACATCCAAATGCAGCACCCCAGAATTAAAAAAAAAAAGTAATTAAAATAACATAAGAAAATAAAGAAAAGTTTGGAGTTTCCATTCAAAAATTGGCAGCCATAGTGACCTTTGAGATTTACCATATGCAGTAACAGCACAAATACTGCTATATTATGGATGTTTTATTGTAAAAAGTTAAATAATGAGGTGTAAATATGAGGCGCTTGCTTTTTAGGCTTTGAAATCCATCCAAACCAAACCATAATTGGACATTTTCTGCTTCTATCTACATCTGACCTGAGATGACCCTCCCGTTGGTGGCGATGGCGGAGACAGACAGGGCAGTGACTGTGGTGACCGTCGCAGACATCAGGATAATCAACCAGGTCAACACTAAAAAAACACAAATAATCCTCATAAGAAGTCTTTAATGGCTCTGTTTGAATTCCTTCTTCCAGATTTGATCAAGACTCACAGATTCCTGCCTGAGAAGTGATCCAGGACAAGCGCAGAAACACGATCACTCCCCAGATGTTCAGCATGCATCGAACCTGCAGCCGTTTGACAGATATGTGCTGCAGTTAGGTTTATTATTTATTTATTTTAAACAAGTGAGAGACTGTGTTTTATCGGATTCCTCACCATGACTCCGACGATCCATCCAAATCTGACGGGAGCTTTCTCCTTCTTCTGACTCTGAGTCTCTTCGTCCGGAGCTGGCAGACTGTCTTCTCCAGTTTGTGTGTTTGCTGCCTCCATCCCCAGCTCGCCCTCCTTTAAAAACAGACCTAATCACTCTGTAACAAGCCTCTGATAAAATGTGTGCAGCTACAATGACGAGGAAGACTTCTTATCCATGAGAGACTCTTTAATCTGTGCAGAACTAAATCTTTGAGCTTTAATCTATTCCAAACACAGTGAGGTATGACACTTTATTCTCCACATGTCAAGTGTTTCTGTTGATCCACGTTTTAGCCATAATTTGTACTTTTCCTCTTGTAGCCAGACATCACTGAAACAGCCACCTCCTGATCTGCTCCACCAGAGGGCGCACATCCAAAAACACCGGTAGATTACTCTAAAGCAGTGGTGTTAATCTCAAATTAGTGCAGGGGCCGCGATGGTTAATAAGAATCATTTCAGGGGCTGAAGATGGTGACATTTGGAAGTGTTTATTAGATTTTGAATGTGAGAATTCATCTTAATTTGAATCTAACAAAAGTTATCCTTAACATTCATTTTCTACTTTTATGGAAACTGGTTTTAGATGGATTTAAACAGGTTTTAGATGGATTTGAAATGATTTTAGTCAGATTTAAACAAGTTTTAAGTGGATTTCAACAGGTATTAGATTAATTTCAGCAGGTTTTAATTGCATTTGAACAGGTTTTGGATGAATTTGAGATTTATTTATGTTTGTAGGAAAAATTAAATCCATCTAAAACCTGTTCAAATTCAATTAAAACCAAGTGCCAAAAACATCACCTACTGAATGCATTGAAGGGCCACATAAAACATTGCAAAGGGCCGCATTTGGCCCCCGGGCCTTGAGTTTGACTTGTGTGCTCTATAGCCACACGAGCACTGTTGCTTTCTTTACTGCAAAATACACAAAATACTTTTTCTAAGAAGGGAATTATTATTGTTAAAGCAACACAATCAGAATTTCAAGCACTTTCAAGCACTTTGTCCAAAATTCAAGGACTTTTCCAACCTTGAAAACACTAGATTCATGCATTTTCAAGGATTCCAAGCACCCGTACGAACCCTGAAAGACATACCTCGTAAGCCTTGCGGAGGGCCTCGAGGGAGGGCCGGCCCCTGCACTGCTGCCTGGGCAGAGAGCTGGCGTAGTGCTCCAGCTGCGGGGCCAGGTCCATGGTGCTGTAGAACGAGGACCTCCGCAGCTCCATCCTGGAACCGCGCCGCTCCGACAAACTGCTGCAAACACCACCAAACACGCATCAGAACACCGCCAAACACCATCAAACTTTCACTTTGAAACAGACACAAGAGCTGACTTTGCGTCGACATCTGAGACAGTGATGGTCGGCGGGTCTGCGGGGCCCCGTCCTTCGAAGTGGTGTGGGGAGTATCTGGGGGGGCCCTCGTCGGTGGAGAAGTGGACGCGAGGAAGTCCGGTCTGGGCTCCACGGACTTTGGAGGTGAACTGTCCCATCGGTGGAGTCTGGTCTAGTCTGGAGACGCACATAAGGGCTTCACATAAACATCAAGAAGCAGAAACAGAACAAAACACAGCACAACATGGCTTCAACAACTCATCATCATTTATCTTTATTAAATGGAGAAATATGTTTGATAAAAGTCAATCTGAACTAGTTTCTAAATAACTTAAGACACTGGAAACTTTAAACACAAGTATGAACTAGTCAGTATGAAGTATTGTCATGTTGACTGTAGATAAACATGAGTAAATAATCCTGGTTCTTACCGCAGTGGTCAGCTGTCTCTCGTCATCAGGTGAAGACAGTGTCCACATGAACGCTGCTGTTGAAATTTATACCTTTGTTGAGCGTGACGACGTCCCCCTCCCATGTCCCTAACTCCTCACCTCCTTCCCTCCCCCGCACTCTGCTGCATGAACATAGAGCACTGTAATATTAGTTCTACATGACAAATAAAAAGTGCATTTTACATTATTGTAATTTAATGTTACTGCTTATTTCATTTCAGATTCATCTATTTGAGCAAACTTCTTTAAGAAACACATTTTTCTAGGTTTGTGCAAAGGTTCGTTGACTGAGAGCCACAGTGACTTCACAGATTTCACTTTGTTTTGACTCAAAACATGAGAAGCTTTTTAAAACATCCTCTCAGTTACAAAGAGTGAGAAATATCACTTTAAACACAGTGGTGTCAAACTGAACTTGGTGAGGGTTAAGAATCATTTCTGTGGACGAAGGTTGTGACATTTAGAAGCTTTTATTAAATTTTGAATGAGATTTCATCTTCATTTGAGTTTTACCACAGTCCCTCCTTTAATGGAAACTGGTTTTAGTTTGATCTGAACAGGTTTTAGTTGGATTCAAACAGGTTTTAGTTGGATATGAACAGGTTTTAGTTGGATTCAAACAGGTTTTAGTTGGATTTGAACAGGTTTTATTTGATTTTGTAAAGGTTTAATTTGGATCTGAGCAGGTTTTAGTACAATTTGATCAGGTTTGAGATGGATTTAAACAGGTTTTAGATTCAGATTTTTGCTACAAAGATAAATAAAACCAGTTCAAATCCACCTAAAACCAGTGCTTTAAAAGTTTTAGCTACTTAAAACATATATATATCCACCGACTGTGGATTTAATGTCTTATTTTGGAACTCCAGCTGATTATTAAACCCTCTGTTGGTGGACGAGCTGTTTTCTCTGAAGTGTTGCCCGTACATGACGATGATAATATTTACTACATTGGTATAAGTCACAGGACATGGCTTCATTTCCACACTCGGGGCCTAATGAGGGGCCCCTGTCGTGTATTATTTACCGTAGACAGTTGAAAATAGTGGACTCTGAGCGGAAGTGAGGGCCGGCTCACACATCGACTCAAATGAACTCTCTGCACAAAACACTACAGTTTTACTTACAGTGTTGTTGTCTTACAGATTACATTACGACAAATGAAAAAACAATCAATTATCCCACGACTGCCTGGTGTAACTGAAGGCTGCATTTATTAGATACACTAGTCATTTCCTCAGGTGAACCAGGAAGTGCCCAAGATACTGCAAGTGTTGCAATAAAAGGAATTAACTACTGCTCATCACTAGTTTTGGACATTTAAAGCTGTTTTTTTTTTGTTTTGTTGCAGAGACATAATTAGATTTAAGACATGGTTAAGTGTGCAGCGTAGCCTAGCCTGATAGAAAGTGCTGTTTACAGAGCGTTATTACACAAAATAAACTACAAAACCATGGCTTTTCAGGTGCTAAGTGTCATTTTCTTAATTTGACGATTGTTTGTTTGCTTCCGTTTCAAATTTTGAGGACGCATTGAGTCTCCAGGAGGGGACGTGACTGATGGTGCATTCAAGTGGTCCTCGGGAACTCGTTTTTCTTTTGCTCGAGTCAGAACAACAGCTCGGAGTCGCCTGAGATTTCATGTTGACGTTGAGAAGGAAAGTAAATATTTAAGATGTTTTAGTCATAGAAGTCATTAAAAATTATTTAATACCAACGTTTTTTTCACATTAACAACTATTTTTTGTGTGTATATAGGCTTATTTAGACTATTTACAAAGTTATTTATTTATTTACACCCTGTATTTAGAGGTTTCAACACACGTTATGTTCACTTCTTATGTTTTGAATAGGCTTTCTTTTCTTGAACAGCTGCGAACTGGCTAATAAATGCTACTTTTACTGAATTAACTCATTTAAAAATAACTTTATCCACATTTTTGACTTGATCTTCCTTGTTTTTATGGTTTGAAATGTTCCGATTTTCTGACTGAAATCAGAAAAACGACTTCCAGAGTTTCCGAAGACCACTTGAATGCACCATTAGATGTTCCATGCCAGCTGTAATTATAACTATATCAAGCTTTTTTCCAAATATGGTCATAACTTCTGGCTCTTTTTTATATGGGTTTAAATTATTGGTTAAACTGTTGCTCTCTACTGTCTTTACTATTCTTATCTTGAATACAGTTAAAGCTTCTAGTTTTTGGAGACGTTTCTTCTCGCGGTTATTCTTCGTAATAGCATCTCTAATTAAACCTGAGCCACGACCTTGTGGGGCCATTGTGCTCGAGTCAAAACCTCTTGTTTCACCCACACTCGGCAGGAACAGGGGGCGTTACTGTGGGAGCAGGTTGAACAATGAAAAAAGTGAACAATAGCTGCAGTAAATGAAGTGAATGAAGTTTTAGATGGATTTGAACAGGCTTTAGTTGGATTTGAAAAGGTTTTAGATGGATTATCGAACAGGTTTTAGTTGGATTTGAACAGGCTTTATTGGATTTGAAAAGGTTTTAGATGGATTTGAACAGACTTTAGTTGGATTTGAACAGGCTTTATTGGATTTGAAAAGATTTAAAATGGATTTGAACAGGATTTATTTGGACTTGAACAGGTTTTACATGGATTTCAAAAGGATTTTGTTGGATTTGAGCAGGTTTTAGAACGATTTGAACAGACTTTAGTTAGATTTGAAAAGGTTTTAGATGGATTTGAACAGACTTTAGTTGGATTTGAACAGACTTTAGTTCTATTTGAACAGGTTTTAAATGGATTTGAACAGGTTTTAGATGGATTTGAACAGGTTTTAGATGGATTTGAACAGGTTTTAGTTGGATTTGAAAAGGTTTTAGATGGATTTGAACAGGTTTTAGATGGATTTGAACAGGTTTTAGATGGATTTGAACAGGTTTTAGTTGGATTTGAACAGGTTTTAGATGGATTTGAACAGGCTTTAGTTGGATTTGAACAGGTTTTAGATGGATTTGAACAGGTTTTAGATGGATTTGAACAGGCTTTAGTTGGATTTGAACAGGTTTTAGATGGATTTGAACAGGTTTTAGATGGATTTGAACAGGTTTTAGATGGATTTGAACAGGCTTTGGTTGGATTTGAAAAGGTTTTAGATGGATTTGAACAGGTTTTAAATGGATTTGAACAGGTTTTAGATGGATTTGAACAGGCTTTAGTTGGATTTGAACAGGTTTTAGTTGGATTTGAACAGGTTTTAGATGGATTTGAACAGGATTTTAGATGGATTTGAACAGGCTTTGGTTGGATTTGAACAGGTTTTAGATGGATTTGAACAGGATTTTAAACTTGTTTCTTAATATTGTGTGACAGAGCTGCTGCTGTCGGGGCCATGATCAATAGCAGACTTCACTTGAATGATAATTTCACAGGTTTCTTTGTGTTTTTTTGCTTTTTTTTTACATCTTGGTGTTGTAAGACAGATAGGGTTCACTTTCACTGTTCTGCACCAACACAGAGGCACTGTTGACACTTTCTACAGTTCTGTGACTGGTTACACTTGGAGCATAAAAGACGGCTCAAGAGCAACACTCATCCTGTGTTTTTTCCAGGAACAGGCCTAAAGAGATGTACATATAGAGAAGTAAACAGGAAAACCCATGCTCCTGACATTATTACACGCTATTTACGTCTGAACAAGAATATACTGAATGTAGGGATGGCCTGTCTCCAGTCTTTAGTAGATGTTTTTATACATTTACATTCATATAGTTAGTCACAATATTTCCACACACTGCTGAGGACCACATTTGGTGAAAGGATTTAAAGAGGTTTTAGTCGTATTTGAGCAGGTTTTAGTCGTATTTGAACAGTTTTTAGTCGTATTTGAGCAGGTTTTAGATGGATTTGAACAGGTTTTAGTTGTATTTGAGCAGGTTTTAGTCGTATTTGAACAGTTTTTAGTCGTATTTGAACAGTTTTTAGTCGTATTTGAACAGTTTTTAGTCGTATTTGAACAGTTATTAGTCGTATTTGAACAGTTTTTAGTCGTATTTGAACAGTTTTTAGTCGTATTTGAACAGTTTTTAGTTGTATTTGAGCAGGTTTTAGATGTATTTGAGCAGGTTTTATTTGGATTTGAACAGGTTTTAGTTGTATTTGAGCAGGTTTTATTTGGATTTGAACAGGTTTTAGTTGTATTTGAGCAGGTTTTAGTTGTATTTGAGCAGGTTTTAGTCGTATTTGAGCAGGTTTTATTTGGATTTGAACAGGTTTTAGTTGTATTTGAGCAGGTTTTATTTGGATTTGAGCAGGTTTTATTTGGATTTGAATAGGTTTTAGTCGTATTTGAGCAAGTTTTATTTGGATTTGAACAGGTTTTAGTCGTATTTGAGCAGGTTTTATTTGGATTTGAGCAGGTTTTAGTTGTATTTGAACTGGTTTGATTGGTTTTGAACAGGCCTTAGATGGACTTGAACAGGTTTTAGTTGGATTTAAATCAGTCTCACGTTCCCCAGGTTCACTAGAGTGTAGACTGAATGTTGTAGATGCATCTAATGGTCATCTAATTAGTCAGTACACATTCTGCAGTTTAGTTATTTCATTTAAGAGTTATTGATATTGTTGTTTATTCCAGGTAGACTTCCTACTACATCTCCCAGAAGTCTTCAGTGAAAAGGCCATAAACATGTCGTCATTGTTTCTGCTGGATTCACAGTGATGACAACACGTCTCTGAGTCACGCTTTTACTCAGACTTACTCTGGTGACACATCATTTAACCCTGCACTAATATTTACAGTACCTCTTCCCATTCAACATTTAAAACACAACGGTCAGTATTCGATTTATAGATATCAATTCAATTTAGATATGGAGACTTTAAAATAACCTCAAAAATAGCTGCCATTTAGATAAAAAGGGACTAAAACTGAACAAAACAAACACTAAACCACAACTTAATTTATTTATTTCAGCTCAATAACTTGTCTTAAACAGGCCCTAAATGTAAACCAAGGAATAAATGAGTCCCAAAACCTAACTCTGCAGCACTCTGTTAATAAATCAAGCGCTTTATGTGTGGTTTATCCCTGTTTATAAAATGATTTTGAAACTACAGCAAGACGTGTGGAAAAGTTCAAAACCTGAACTCCCCCTAGTGGCACCTTTTGGTAATGTTTGCAGCTCGGTTCAAGGATTTCTTTTTACTCTTCTACACATTCTTTTCTGCCTCGTTTCTGTTACATTCTTTAAAATCTTACTCACAAATTATTGACATTAGGCACAGACAAAAAAATATCTGCCAATTTAATAGATAGACATTGCTCCTGATGAAAAGTGGAAGTCAAAGGTGTTTTCTTTACCTGGATGCAGACGGAACAAGGACCTAATCCTATAATCCTTGTTGTATTGATCTTATTTACATTGATGCACACTGTTGGATGGGTTTGGTTCAGGTTTTTTTGGCACATGGTTGAGCCCCTGTTTGTCCAGGTGTGTTGCATCAGTCACTACCTCGGGGCCATCACAGACCCCTCCCCTGTTTGTCTGGGGTCACATGATCCAGACATGAAAACTAAACTATAATTAGGGCCTGTGGCGTAAAAGGACAAATAAAAACTACAACTAACCCATTTTATTATTACATACAACTCAAATGCCTTTATATTTTGTATTTAGAGACAAATAACACCAAATAATCATAAATAAAAATGATGCAACGTGTTTCCTTGACCCTACACACACTATATTATCTGGTTTAGCTGCCCCTTTATAACTCAACAGGACAAAAGTTTATATTAATAATGTTTCATTCAAATTTATAAAGCACAGTGGCGTTGAAACGTTGTGCCATTTCTATCAAGGTTCAAGAACTTTCAAATTTATGAAAGAAATTCATTTACTCCGATCTGCTTTAGACTCGACAGTTCCTTCATCGTCACTTCAACCTGAATTTACCCCAAAGAGCATCACAGAAACCACATCTCTTTGTAGTTTTGACCTGCTTTCTGTTTTTTTGATGCAGTGCATTTACAAATGCCTTCCTGTTGTAGAATTATCTCAATGTATGATCTTACACAGAGACAGATCACCCACTGCCTGGATCACTGACCTGCACTACACAGAGTTATAGAGGCTTTTGGGGGAATAAGCAAAAGACATACGTGAATCTGTGGGTAAAAACTGGGAGCTTTGCCAAGTTAGCTCCCACTTTTCCTGTTAATTTATTTTATTTTATTTGTGTGCAATAAAATGTCAGGGTCACAACATAACCCCGACTTTGAGCAAAGGCAGCCATAAATGCACTGCTCTATAACAATTTCCTAATAAAGTCACAATTTCCAGTCAAAGTTAATGTCAAAGTCACACAGTTTTCAGTAAATATCCATATATCTACACACTCTGTGATTTTCTCTCTCAAAATGTTGGACCTCTCACACCTGACTCACTGTTGAGGTTAAACTGACCTCGTTCTGGTTTCAAACATTCATAACCGTTTTGATTTGCCTGAGAAATAGTGCAACATTGCATTTTGAAACGCTGTGAAAGGAAGGATGTGTGTGAAATCCTCTTGTTGCTGCTGAACATTGCACGATGTCTCATAACATTCATGAACTGTTTGTCCTAAAAGAAGCACTTAATGTTCTCCTGTGAGAAGTGACACAATAAGACTTCACCAGGTTTGAACATAAGGCCACAGCATGGCACTTTTCACTGTTTATTTTACATCCTGTAATAATATATATATATATATATATATATATGTGTGTGTGTGTGTGTGTGTGTGTACATTATTACATTAATGTGGCACATGTCATAATTAAAGCCTTGTTTTTCCTGGATCAGAAGCGTCCTCAAACACACCATACTGTACCACTTTGGGGACACTTTGGCCTGGGGTCCCATGTGGTCCTGAGTTGGGTGGATCCAAATCTTAAAAAAGCTTTGTGAATTAAGACATTGTATTATTATTATTATTATTATTATTATTATTATTATTATTATTATTATTATTATTATTATTATTATTATTATTGTATGCATTAAACACAAGCAGAACGTGTGCCTCAGAGACTGAGTAAATAAATACGGAATTAAATGAACTTGTACCAAGACTAGATTTACACATTTTATTCATAAAAAGCTTGTTAAAAGACCAACCTAAAAAAGCTTTAAATTTTATTTAAAGAAGCTGCCAAAAAACACCTGGCCTCAGTGACTCATTACAATTAAATGTGGATCCAAATGAACAATTAGTATTTATGTTTTATTTTTATGGTTTCGGGTGTTGTTTTTACTTTTGTTGCCTTAGTTAAAGGTGAAGTGTCGATTGTTTACACCCATTCTTTCTACAGCCTGTGAGCTCCTACGGTAGCCCTGCAGGGACATGCTATTGTCTGAACAAACCCAGTGCAAATAGATCCAATGATAAATTCACTCTATAAATGTTTAGTTGATAAACAGAATGCAGATCTCCAGCAGTGCCTGTAGAAACTAGGAGCTGTCCCATTTGTCCCGCTGCAAAACCAAAATGTACTTTTACTAAAATAATCCATGTGAACAAGGAGGGGCTAGTCCACCTGCACCGTGGCCAGAGTTTTCAGCTCCGGCTCGTTGCCCTCTCTGTCTGCTTCGCTGGTGCTTCGGCCTTTGCTCCTGCCTTTAAAGGGACGTCCCAGTTTGACGGAGAGCGTGTGCAGGACGGAGCTGTCGTCGGGTGAAGAGCTGTGACTGGTTCGGCCGCTGCGGCTGAAGGTGGACGTGGTGCGGCTCTCGGAGTTGGTGGCCTCGAAGAGTTTGCCCATGAAGCTGAGGCCGGCCTGGCGGATGTGGGAACTGCCCGCGAACACGTACAGGACGGGGTTAATGGCGGAGCTGAAGTAGGCGAAGGCCGTCACGTTGGGACGAGCCGTTAGTGCAGCTTTGATTGTGGCCTTACTGCCCAGTAGCTCACCTGCCACCTGCACAACACACAGGAGGGTATTCAGTCACACACACACTTTAATGACAGTTAAAAAGAGTAGATTTATAGAGTGTGTGTCCTTCAGAGACACGTAGTAAGTAAAAGTACAGATAAAGAAGTAGAAATGTACTCAAGTAAAAGTATCACATTCAACTTATGACTTAAGTAATTCTTTTTTTTAGATGAGTCGTGTTAAAAATAATTATTAATGTAGTACTTTAACATTTTATTTAAGGTGTTGCACATTTACAACAATAACAAACTCAAATTTACTTGTACTTTTAAAGCCAAAGTAAAAGTGTAGTGCAGTAGAAAGTACATATATTTGCTCTAAACTGTAGTGGAGTAAAAGTCAAAGTACTGCCTTTTAACTCTACTTCAGTAAAATACAGATACTTACACACTGTAGTATTTTTTACTTCATTACATTGCACCACTGGTAACTTTTGTCATAAATGTGTGTATCTTTTGTGCAATGTTAGGCCTTTTTTAAAGGTCAAAAGAGACATTGTGAAAACCACTTTTCCAGAAAAGTATCATCATAGTATCATTTCATATTTTATGTGATGAAATGATGACGTTGTAGAGACTGTTTTGAAGGAACAAATCGTTAAATAAGGAAGTAATTGCAACACCTCCATGACCAGATATTCATTGCGGAATAATTTGTTCCTCATTCAAAGATTGATGTCTCATGTCTGAAAATTTCATTTCATTTTTATTTTATTTTTTATTTTTTCAAAAATCAGCCATAAATGCATTACTATAAAACCCACCTCTATGATGTTGACGATGTGGTAGGGCAACCAGAAGATGGCGAAGGCGAGGATGATGAGGAGGATGAGCCGACTGCCCTGGCCTCGTCGCTGGAACATGGCGCTTCGCAGGCGACAGATCACAGACGAGTAGCACGTGTTGATGAGAATGAAGGGCACGAAGCAGCCCATGACCGTCTCAAACACGTACTGGAAGACCTTGTGAGCCACGTTCGGCCCGTGGTACGGCACACACAGGTGCACGGTCAGGTTTAAGATCTGCTTCTTTATGTTGCTGCCACACAAAAGGACGAAAAGCACAAAAAGCTAAAAGTTAAATCATCAGAGTAACCTTTTCACATCTGATACTGAACTCTGAATTACATTTTACTAAGGCCTTTAGTGTTGTAGTGTGTGTGGCAGTAACTCTTGACTCCATCTAGTGGCACAAAGTAATACAACAGTCTGCTGTTTCTAAATTTGTTCCTGACTTTTGGTAATACCTTGTCGTAGAGCCAAACCGTTAAGTAAAAGAGTGTTACTAGGTGTGTCAGAGCTTCTTACCTGCGATAGAAAGGCATGGGCAGTGACAAGATGAAAGCCATGACCCAAACCCCGAGCAGAAGAAACAACAACGAGCGCTTGGTCCTCATCCTCTGAGACAAAAACGGTCGACTGACGGCCAACCAGCGGTCCATGCTCATCAGGCAGATCAGGTAAATGGACACGTACATGTTGACGTTGGACAGGTAATGCACCAGCTTGCACGCCGCCGAGCCGAACTCCCAGCCCCGGCCCCCGGCGAGATACCGCAGGAACAACGGAGCGCTGAGCAGCACAGAGGCATCGGCCAGGGATAAGTTTAACACCAACAAACAGGTCACTGAGCGCTTCTTCACTCGACAAAACACAGACCAAACCACGAACAGGTTCCCGGGGAAGCCCAGCACGAAGGCCAGGGTGAGGATGACGATGCCCCCCTGAGCGGAGGGGGAGATGGGCAGAGAGGTCGGGGCGGAAGAGTTGGAGGCCATCACGAGAACCACTGAAGAGTCTGAGGGTTGATACGGGACTGTCAGCCTTCAGGAGGAAACAGAAAAGAGGACGCTTTGAGAAAGTGGATGAAATGTTGCATAAATCTACTTCTTATTTGTCACATCTCCACAGCGGGCCCGGACGCTGATAGAAATGCAGTCATAGTCACTGTTTTATTGCACATAAAGGTGACAATATGTGGAATACAAACCTCGTTGACTGCAAACAGGATTCAAGGCAATACAAGATGTACGTCCTTATTAAGAGTTGATGGGAAAATACCAGTATTTGTCCTTCACGGAAAGAATACTATTTTCTCTTTTCATGATTTATTTCAACACTATTTTTCTTTTTTTTAAGTGAGGAACAGTGTCTATGATCACCAGCTTCAGGCTTGAATAGGTCATGATGAATATTATTTAAAACTGTTGAGTACTTAAGGCTAATTTCTTTCAAAAAGCACATTTTGAAGTTTCATAGATACATCATTAAAAGTTATTTAACCATTATTCTTCTTTTTAATAAGTTGCAGCAACTTTCTTTCTTTCTTCTTAATTTCCAAGTAAAACTTTTTAAAACATTGTTAATCAGTACTTGTTCAGCTACAAATAATGCACTTCATTAGACTACCTACACCTCTTCCTGTTTACAATAGTTAAACTGCTCATAATAGTAATGATTCCTGTTATTATCACTATTACTGCCTCAATTGTTGTCAGTGTCAATGCCGTGATTAATTAAAAAGTCAAAAAATGTATCTGATTTTGTTCCATAAGCTGCAAAATTGCAAATACAATGATTGTAAATGAGTTCTCATGTGCATTTATGGAAAAGTATATAATCATAGTACACTCACCTGATATTCCAGTGCCCTTTATAGGATCCTATGTCCACTGATGTAGTATTTTACCCTCTGGCTGCCTCACTTCACTGTTGCCTTCAGGACTTCCTCTGTTGCTTAAAATACTGTGTAAAAAAATGATATTGAGTAATAAGGGTCATGTGAGGGGAAACCCACAGACAGAGACACAGATACAGAGCAGCTCGGTTTCATTGAGCTGTAATAATCCTTCCTCCTTCATATCACACAGGTGCATTAACAGCAAAGTGATGCAGGTATGTGCCATAAAGCTGTGGGCCGTAATGGCTTCCTGTTTGCTCGGCAGCCGTCCGGAAAATCCATCGTTGGCGTTGGACGTTGCCCGTTGCCCGCTCAAGCTCCACCAACTCCACAGGAAGAGAAAATATTGTGAAACTCGTGGCATCATTTATGAGGAAGAGTGGGAACGAAAAGCACCGTTTCCCGTTAAAAGGATAAGTCAGAGCCGAGGGGTTTTGTTGATACTTGAATTCACTCTTGGGACATAGGCACTGATTTCTTTCTTTCTGGCACCAGATTTTTTTTTTTTTTTTTTTTTTTTTGTTTGATTGGCACCATTTTCCGCTTTCTACATCTGTGTTGAGTAACTGAACAGTGAAGACTTCAGAGCTGTGTAATAAAACTACTACTGCATGTCTCTGTTGGTGACACAATTCACCTTTAATATTTGTTTTAATGACCTATAAATAAGCAGGAAAGAGGATAAGTTACTTGGGTTGCACCATCTGAGTAAAAAACATGCTAAGTCCAAACTACTCTGATATATTTTATTAGGACAATGGCTTACTAAGTGCTACAGACTGTGCTGCTCCCTGCTGGTAACACAACATTAAAATCCAAACTACAAAAAGAGTGTTTTTTATTTTATACTGTGAAACAATAAAAAAGATCCATATTGACATTATAATACATATGTACAGACATTTACAGCATTTGAAATGTGTGGCCTGAAGCGTCCTTTATATGAGTCCGTGAGGTTGTATCGACTTTAATAAGACACAACAAAGACCTCCTCGTTCACTGATCCACTTTGTAACATTTGAAAGACATGTTCACATTAAATTGACTGGCCCCGGATTGAAGACTGGCTCATTTGTTCTTCAAAATGACATTAAAGTGAAATTAAAGAGAGTTTTGTGAAGTCTTTCCAAATGTATTTTCTGAAACAATGAAAATCTGTTTAGAGGTCACTATATTTCTCCATCCATAGCCATTTCTCCCGACACGATACAGAAATCTTTCAAACTACATCCAAGCTCCACATTCATCCCTACTTCAAACCCCCTCAAATGTCACTTTGCACCGCGTCCGTCGTTGTCCACTAGTTGCCGTTCTTCGCCGGTTTCACGTTCGAGCTGGAGTTTGTCACCGACTCCTGCTCGTTCTCTTTGAGCATAACGGCGTCTGCGTCTTTGTCCTTGTCCCGACTGTTTTGGCTGTTCTGCCGGCTCTTCCTGGTGGCAGAGTCCAGTCCGGCCCGCTCGAACAGTCGGGCCATGAACGCCAGCCCTTCTCGACGGATGTAGGACTTCCCGGCGAAGAAGTAAAGCACCGGGTTGGCGCAGCTGCTGATGAAGGCGATGGCAGCGGCGACGGCTCGGCTCTTGTGCCAGATACGCTCTAGTCTGAATGAGAGGAAGACACGGCGCAGTTTAAGAGTCAGAAGACGTCCAAATACTAATTTTTCTGCGGTTGAATTTGGTATTTACCTGTCCTTTGTTGGTCCGGCTGGATGTAAAGCCCAAGCAACCTGTAGAAAATATAAGCTGTTAAATACAAAATCTACATAAACCTTAAGGAAATGTTTGTTTGGGTCTAAACCTCATTTGCTGCCCAGTCTTTGTGCCTTTAAGCTCCTTCCTCTAAGCCACACATGTCAAACTCAAGGCCATGGGGCAATGTTTTATGTGGTTCTCCAATACATTTAGAAGGAGATATTTTTGGCACTAGGTTTTAATTGGCTTTGAACAGGTTTTAGATGGATATGAACAGGGTTTAGTTGGATGTGAACAGTTTTAGTTGGATTTGAACAGGTTTTAATTGAATTTGAACTGGATTTAGATAGATTTAAACAGGATTTAGATGAATTTGAACAGGTTTTTTGATGGATTAGATTTTTGCTACAAATCTAATAAACTACAAATCCAATTAAAACCTGTTCAAATCTGTCTAAATCCTGTTTAAATCTATCTAAATCCAGTTCAAATTCAACTAAAACCTGTTCAAATCCAACAAAATGATTCTTATTAACACTCTGCTGTGACTGGTCAAATGCCCCAATTATCCCCCTGCCCTCCTTTGTGTCACTTATCTACGTCACCTGTTTCGTACCTGCACCATGTTGATGAGATGATAAGGCAACCAGAAGACGCAGAAGGTCACCACGATGGCCAGGATGAGTTTCTCACTGCGGATGCGCCGGCGGAACTTGGTTTGTCTGATTCTGCGCAGGATGCAGATGTAACTCACGACAATGATGGTGTACGGGATCAGAAACCCCAGCACCAGCTCCAACATGTACTGAAGAACCACCTTAAGGAGACAGGAAACACGTGTGGTTAGTTGGACTTAGTTGGGTTTCAGGAATCTTCTAAACTGGATCTACAGCGCAGCTCTAATGGGATAACATATGTAAACACCAATCAGGTATAACATATGACCACTGACAGGCTGATTATCTCTTCATCATGGCTCTTTTCAGAGAGTGGGATACATTAGGAGCAGCTGAACATTTTGTCTCAAAGTTGAATTGTTAGAAGCAGTAAAAAAATTGTAAGGATTTTAGTGAGTTTGACAAGGACTGGGTCAGAATATCTCCAAAACTTGAGCTTCTGTGGGGTTTTCCTGTCTGCACTGGTCAGTATCTATCAAAAATCTATCAAAAGTGGTCCAAGAAAGGAAAAAGTGGTGAACCGGGACAGGGTCAGGGGTCAAGGGTCACTCATGCACCTGGGGACAGAAGGCTGGTACGATTTGACGAGCTACTGTTGATGAAATTGCAAAGGAGTTCTGATAGAAAGGTGTCAGGATACACCGTGCATCAGTTTGTTGTGTCAGGGACCAGTCAGGATGACCTCTGACTCCTGTGCATCAGAACTGGACCAGTCAGGGTGACCTCTGACTCCTGTGCATCAGAACTGGACCAGTCAGGGTGACCTCTGACCTCTGTACAACAGAACTGAACCAGTCAGGGTGACCTCTGACCCCTGTGCATCAGAACTGGACCAGTCAGGGTGACCTCTGACCTCTGTACAACAGAACTGAACCAGAGCGATAGAAGAAGGTGTCCTGGTCT